>CM066245.1:2482500-3770000 GCA_033675135.1 Frankliniella intonsa | reverse complement strand
GCGAGTTTCCCGTGGCGGGGCGGGGCGGGGCGGGGTCCACCTCACCTCAGTGGGCCATGAGGACCGGCCAGCGCCGCGCCTCTCCCGGACCAATGGTGGGCGTGTGGGTTACCTCGACTTGACCGCGTGCGGGGCGGGGCGGGGCGGGGCGGGGCGGTACCGGCCAGAAAAAGGAGAAGAAAATAGCGAAGGAGTTTCGGTGCCGCTCTCTGTTCACTATGTCCGTGTCGAAATGGTTCCCACGACGTTGAGCGGGAAAAAAGTGAAAAGCCGCGTGCGTGACAGAGGGAAATGAATTGCGTTACGAAAGGATTCCCTTCGGATGGTGCAAATCACGTGTACGTACATCGTTCCTGAATAATTTTGGACACATTTGAAATTCTATAACTTTAACTTTTATCGGGACATGTCTTTTGTTGTGTTAAGTAACTAAAATTCGTTGGTGTTATGATAAGTTACGGAGCCCCGCTCCACGGCGCAGTGGGCAGGGCAGGCGAAGCGAGGCCCCGAGGCGGGACTGGACTGGACTCTGAAGGCGGCACGAGGCGCGGCGTTGCCATCCTCAAGGCCACGAAAAAAGGAGGGGTGCACAGTGGGCCAACAATTATTGATTGGGGCTGAAAATTGATTCGTGAGTCGGTCGGGTCGTGTCGGGCTGGAGGTCGCCGGGCCGGGCCGGGCCGGGCCCCGACGCGACGGGGACGGGGCGCCGTGTGTGTCGCCGGGACACTTCCTCCTCCCTAAGCCTGTCGTGCAAAATGCATAGGGATCATGGCTGTAGCGCCCGCAGTGCTGCCAGAAAAATGGCCGTTAAAGGGCCCGAAACACAGTGGAGTAAAGTGGGCTGCATCTGCGCCTGCCTTCTAGGCAACACTGCAGCAGAGGTGCGTGCGTGTCGCCTAGTAGGCAGGCGCAGATGCAGCCCGCTTTACTCCACTGTATTCGGGCTCTTTAGTGCCCGCACTTTTCTGGCGGCACTGCTAGCGCCCTGCGCCCTGTACTATACTGCACCCCCGCCCCGCCTGCCTCGGAACAACCGACAAGTAGTGTCGCAGACGAAGTGGGGTGGGAAACGAACCCTCATCAGGGTGGGGCGGGGCAGGGGTAGAGACCGGGGTGGGGGTAGGGGGGGGGAGCTCATGGTCAGCCTTGTGAGCCCGGCTCGCGGCCGCCACTAGCAGGGCCTAGGGCTGCGGACTGTGGGACCCTGCGGCTCTGTGTCTGCAGTCCGGCCCAACACGCTGGAGTCGAGTCGAGGGGAGGGGAGGGGAGTGGAGTGGAGGAGAGGGGGAAATGAGGTGCGCAAGAAAAGAGGAATACTAAAGGGCACCTGGCTGGCTCTGTGCCTCGGACGGGACGGGAAGGGCAGGGCAGGGCAGGGCGGGTGGCTCTGCAGGCCAACAGCAGGGACGCTGCTCGATGAGTTGTTGGCAGAGACCTCCATGGCGTGGCGGGGCGGGGCGCTGTGCCCGCCCCGCCCCGCCCCGCCCCGCCCCGCCCTGCCCCGCCCCGCCCCGCCCCACTCCCCTTTCTATCAAGAATATGTGGACGTAATTGAGTGGCACGGCCGTACGGCCGTTTCCATTCAATATACAAGCGGCGCGTCATTTCCATGAAACTGCTGTTCCCGCTCGCTGGTGACCAATAACTGGCAGACGTATGGGCCCCGCGGGCGTGGCGTGGGACGCTGCCGCCTGTTCGGCGCGTGGAGTGTAACGGGCGGGGCGGGGCGGGGCGGGGCGGGGCGGGGCGGGGCGGGGCGGGGCGGGCGGGCATGTAAATACACTGGCCGGTGCCGCGCGGTGCCGCCCTGCCCCCGCAGTCTGCTCGGACCGCGTTGATCGATGAACACGCCGCTCATCGTTATTGATAAAGGTCGTCGCAAGGCCGTCGTCCTGGCTGGCCTACCCCACCCCACCCCACCCCACCACGCCCCACCAAGCTGAACCCCACCCAACCCAACCCCAGCCCAGCCTACCCCGCCGCGAGGAGGGGTGGCACCACTTTGTTAGCGGACGTACACAGGATTACAAGTCGACACGGATCACACATGATTACATACCAGTTTTTAGGGGGGCTAAATCGTAAAATTTTAAGATATTTATTTATTTTGTTGTGTGTATTTTGACGAAAAGGCCGGGATGTGCAGAACTAAACATTTGTTTTCCCAGTGAGAGCAACAAGAGTTCTATAGAAAAGCCGAGCCTGAAATCTTGTCTCCCTCTTCGTCGTCGCGCTGCTAGACGGAATCAGACGGAATAGCCCCTGGGAAACAATACGACACAGCGTCCGTAGCGGTGCATCGGGCAGGGCGGACTTGTTATTTTAGGACCGTCGCCACCACGCCACACGCCGCCCGCCCCGCCACGCCCCGCCCCGCCACGCCCCGCCCCGCCGCGCCTCGTAGGACCAATTACCCGGCTGGCCCTTCTCTCCTCCGACGTGTCCCCCCCGGCCTTTGCTGTGTCCCTCACCGTAGTCGTCCCTGCACTGCACCTCTTCCCCTCCCGTGTCCCTCGCCGTGCGCCCCTCCTCCTCCTCCTCCTCCCGTGTCCCTCCCGGTCACGCACCTGGCCGCGCACGCTCGCACGCGGCCTGGACGTCCTGCCCCGCCAGAGAGCGTTGCGTGCGTGCTCCGTGCGCTGCGGATTTTGCTTGCGATAACCCGTCTGGTCCAGGCCTATAGGCCACCGCCCCGCCCCGCCCCGCCCCGCCGGCCCGGAGGCCACGGGCCTCCCCAAATAATTGGGAAATCTCGCTCCTTTTGAGTGAGCATTCCTAAGCCCAATAACTCTAAACTTGAGTGACGCATTACACTGTTAAACCAAGTGTTCAGCTGCTCAACACTTGTATGTGTGCAACTTCCAGCCTAGCACGTGCAAGTGCGCAATCAGCAATTGTGCAATTTCACGTGTTGAACTCGCCAGTTGTATAGTTGTACTGTCTAAGAGCCGCCCGCAAAGTGTGCAGGCAAACCAAGCCACTGTTCCGCTGTTCCGCCTCCGCCGCTGTAGCGCGAGCCGCCGCACGCCGCACCGCACCGCGCTCTGGCGACGAGACGCGACGCGACGGGTCGTCGCCCTGATATCTCGACTCACCTGGGTTTGTCCACCTCCCCAGCCCAGTCCGTCCAGTTTGCGCGCTGTGCGGGACGCGCTGGCCGTGGCGAGGCGCGGCGCGGCGTAGCGTCAGCCTAATTGAAGGAAGGGCCGCCCCGCCCCGCCCCGCCCCGCCCCGCCCCACCGCGTTGTGCCCCGCCCGAGAGTGTTGCGCTGGCCGTGGCAGGCCCCGCCCCGCCCCGCCCCGCCTCGCCCCGTTGCGTCAGCCAGCAGCCCGGCCCAGCCGCACCAGCAGCTCGTGTTGCCCTTGCTGCTCATCCGCCACGCCACGCTGCTCCGCTGTCAAAATGATCTCGGGGGCCTCGCCCCGCCCCGCCCCGCCCCGCCCCCCGCCCCGCCGGGCCAGTCCAGCGTCCAGCTGGAGCCGCGTGCCGAGCGGCCCGGGCCCGGCCAGGCCCGTACGAGCGTGTACGCACGGGATTCCGTTGGTATACCTCCGCGGGGCGGGGCGGGGCGGGGCGGGGCGGGGACCTCCGGGAGCACCTCGTCCGGCCCGCCGCACCGTGCGCACGCCCTTCTGCACCGGACCTGTGCGGGACTCCCCGCCTGCTGGTCGAAAAGCCTTTGCTTCCCCGCCAGTCCGGGCGGGGCGGGGCGGGGCGGGGCGGGCGCCTAATGTGCTGTTGCGCTGCTGCTCCCTAAAGTGCGCAGCGGAGAGTGGTCTATGCCGTCATCTCTGCTCGGGCAGGGCGAGCTGCCGACGTCGATGGCAACAACAACGCCGCGGTCAGTGTTGCCGGACAAGTAGGCAACAAGGCGCCCAAACACAGTGGGCTGCATCTGCGCCTGCCTAAGAGGCAACATGTAATGCGCACCTGTGGAAGTGTGCTGCCTAGTAGGCAGGCGCAAATGCAGCCCGTCTTACTCCACTTTATTTGGTCTACTTTTGTGGCAACACTGGCCGTGGTCCTTAACGCGTACGGTCTCCCTGTGGCTCGCTCCCCTCGTCGCGCTCCAGCCAGCCAGCCGGTCGCTCGCGCCGTCAAGTGCCCCGCCGCGCCCCGCCCGCCCCGCCCGCCCCGCCCCGCCCCGCCGCGACTCGCGGCCACAAAGGCCTTTCTGTGTAGCCTTTGTGGCTGGTGCGTGCGTGCGTGCCTGCCCTCTCCTTTTTGTCGTTTGGCGCCCTTATCAGTATACGAGGCACACGGTGCGTAGGCGGGGCGGGCCTGTGCTGTGAGTCACGGTGGGTACCTCACCCCGCGGGGCGGGGCGGGGCGGGGCGGGGCGGGCGCGGCTGCGGGTGTAGGACGTGACAGGCGGGGCGTGACAGGCGGGGCGGGGCGGGCGGGGACTCGTAGTCTACTCTGCCTGCCGTGCGTCACAGCCCAGCCCAGCCAGCGCGGCCGCGTGTCCGGCTGAGTCTGGCTGAGCCCGGTCGCGGCCACCTCTCTGCTCCACTAGGCCCCGCTCCTGCCCTGCCCCCCACCTCCCCCCGTTTAATATCCAATCAGCCCGGGCCGGGCCGGGGGGACAGGGCAGAGGTGGAGTTTGACTTGTCTCTTTCCTCCCCTAACCCGCCTTACCCCGCTCCCCCTCCCCAACCACTGCCGGGCCAGTAGCGTTTTTACGGGGGGAGCGATGGGGCGATCGCCCTCCCCTCCCCTGCCTCGGTCAGGTCTGAATGCCGCCTGAATGATAGGCAATATGCATATGAAGTCGAAACCGCTGTCTGTAGGCAACCGACAGCCCGTCGCCAACCCCTCCCCCTCCCGCGTCATCTGGACTTACAACCGCCCCTGACCATCGCCGGGTCTGAATAATTGAAACAGCCGACCAGTGGACTAAATCTTTGGATGTGCGCAATGCCCATCCAGGCGAGGCCCCGCTGAGTAACGAGCGCCGCTCGCCCCGCCCCGCCCCGCCCCGCCCCGCAGCGCCGGGCTTTTAGCACGCTTTTAGGCCGGGCTGGGCCGGGCCGGAGCGGCGTTATAGCGGCGGGACCAGGCGGGACAGGGCAGGCAAGTGGTGGTGGTCTGGCCGCCCCGCCACTCTGTGAAAGGTCCGCATTGAGGCGGGCTGGGTGGCTTGTGTGTGTGCGCGCGCACGTGTTTGGCCCGAGCCCAGTGACACACACACACACACACACATTCACACTGTGCGCGCGCACAAGGGCCCCACACGGACGCACGACTCCCGCCCCGCCCCGCCCCGCCCCGCCCCGCCACGCCACGCCTCTCCCCGCACACAATGAATGCCCCCACTGTCATGGCCTGGCCTACTCAGCACGGCAGTCGGGCGGGCGTGGGAGGGAGCTGCTGGGCTGGGTGGGGCAGGGTCTACCCGCACTGCTGGTAGCCGACAGCCGGTGCGAATGTAGGGTAGGCAACGCGCCGCGCTCGTCTGCGCTGAGGTCGCGACTTTGCCTACCTCCTCGGCGCTCTCGGCGGTGGTGCAGGCTGCTGGATAGGCAACGCGCTTCGCTCGCCTGCGCTGAGGTCGCGACTTTGCCTACGTCCACGGCGCTCTCGGTAATGCAGGTTGCTGAGTAGGCAACGCGCTCCGCTCGTCTGCGCTGAGCTCGCGACTTTGCCTACCTCCTCGGCGTGTCTTCAAGGTGAGGTTGCCGCGCAGGCTTGCCTACCTGCGCTGTCGCCAGGCGCTCTGCCGCACCTCGCCGCCACGCCCCGCTCGCGATTGCTAATGAGTCTACTCCAGCCGAGCCGGTCCCCCGCCCCGGGCCTGGCAGGCGGGCGCGGCGCGCGGCCCAGGCGCGGCCCACGGTCACTGGACATGTAGTTCGGGCCGAGCGACACCGTTTCTCGTCTGAATGGACTCGCGGCCCGGCCCGCCCCGCACCCCGCCAGCTCGCCTGTTTTCCATTTCCTCCCGCGGCTGGATTTGTAGGACACGCAGTGCGGGCCGAGCTGCGCCGCGGGCCATCGTGTGGTGTAGCAGGGCCCCGCCCCGCACAGCCCCGCCCCGCCCCGCCCCGCCCGGACGTCGGGCCGGCCCCGCTACCTTTTCCCCCGGGCCGACTCTCATTGATCCGATGGACGCATAGAAGGTCAGGCGGCGTGTTTCCTCCTCCGGATTTTAATACCCGCGCCGTGCTGCTCGGGGCGGGGCGGGGCGGGGCGGGGTGGTAGGGCGTGCTGCGGGCTGCACACGCGCGCGCATGCCGGGCTCAGCGGAGCGATCCGATCTCCTGCCTCTGGCCGGGACGGGATGGCCGCATCACAGCTGCAGCTGGGGGGAGGGGGGGCACCTGCGTGCACCTGCATGCACCTGCCGCACACGCCACGCCCCGCTTGGCTGGCGTGTCCTCACTGCTAGCTAGGCTTGACTTCCCCCCTGAGGCGCACCTCGTTCGTCCCCCGCCGCACCACCCCGACCGCGTCAGTCCGACTCGCCCAACCCACCGCACCTGCCGCGCCCCGCCCCGCGCCGCCCCGCGCCGCCAGGCTAAACTTCACCTCAGCTCACAGCTCACCTATCCAATCCAGAGCACAGCACTTGCGGGATGGACGTAAGTGCCTGCTGAGCCCCTGCCAACTGTGCACACACTCACACTCACTCCCTCCCTTTCGCTCTCTCGCTCTCACACATACACACATGCAGCGTGTGCTAGCTGGTCGCCCAGCCGCGCTCTCGGCTAGGAGGGACACGCTTTGTAATAACAATATAAAATGAATTGGATGGATCGGGGGGGGGGGGGTCCTGGGTCGTCAGTATTCCAGTGCGTTTGTGACGCTGCGCTCGGGTCGGCGGGGCGGGGTGGAGCAGAGCAGTTGGCGCATACACTGTTTTTCAAAAGACAATGAAAGTCAGCCGACTGATTCCGAAGGTCGCTCTCGCACCTCGGTCTGCTATACATGTGACAGTGTTGCGGGTCTGCCTACCTCACAGGGTCGCGGCGCCTGCCGTGCCTCACGGATAGGCAGGCCTGCTTTCTGTCACGTGTTTCAAGTTTAAACCCGGTACAAGCGACCACGCGACTCTTCCCCCCTCCCCTCGGCCCATCCACTTCAGCTCCCTGGTGTTTTTTGCACTGCAGTGCTATACGCTGGCCGATAATGAAGGATGATGACTGAAGTACTTATTATCGGAACCCGGCGGCGGTGGGGCGGGGTGGGGCGGGGTTGCGCGGGGCGGGTGCGCCGAGGCGTTGGCGTGCTCTGCCCAGCTGGTGCGCGTGCGCCCCCCGGCCCGGCCCGGCCCGCTCCCCGCTCGAGGACGTGTCCGCGAGTAACGACGCAGCGCCGTGTACTCGTCACGTCACGTCACGCCGGGGCATGCATCTTGCAGACGCTATCCTAAAACAGTCTAGGGGGCCGCCTCAAACCAAACAGCATGTTTCCTTTTCACAGCTCGCGCACGCTCGCAGGCGCGGATCCAGGAATGTTCTAAGGAGGGGTGAACTAGCGCTTTTTGCCTACTTTCAGGGGCAAATTAGTGCTTTTTGCCTACCCTTTAGGCGGCCTCCTAGTAACCGAGAGGGGTGGGTGAGGGTATTACGCCCCCCGGATCCGCGCCTGCGCACTCGTACTCAAGTCTTTGTGTTTTTTGAAATTTCCTTTTTCTAAGGGTGTCTTGAGTTAGCGTGCTCCTCGTCCCACCTGAATGTCCCCCGGGCGACGGCCGTCCTTACGTATGTAGATGGGGCGCCGTGCCGTGCCGTGCCGTGCCGTGCCGTGCCGTGCCGTGCCGTGCCGTGCCGTGCCGTACCGGCACGCGTATGGCGCTGGGTGGTCCAGCCAGGTCCCATTCAGTCCCACGGGCTCACGTATCCCCCCCCCCCTCCGCCCCTGGCTCCGAGTCTCCTTCGCAGCTGGCTGCTCACCGCTGGGCCGCTTGGTGGCGCCCAGAGCCCCTCTGGGTAGAGGACTCTACATCACCACCGGGGCGGGGTGGGGCGGTGCGGTGCGGGGATGGGTGCAGCGTGACGTCACGAGGGGCGACCTTGGTGGGTGCCCTCTCCCTCCTATCCGCACTGCGGTGCGGCCGGGGCGGGGCCGGGCGGGGCGCTTCCACCCCCAAGCGCAACAGGCGCTTAAGCCCTAGGGCTTCCCACCCCTCCCCCTATCGCCCCCACCCCCACCCCGCCTCACCTCACCCCACCCCACCCCACCCCACCCCACCCCACCTCGCCTCACCCCGCCCAGCCCTGCCCCGCCCCGCCCCGCCCCGTCCCCGGGGCGACACGCGCGACGCGACGACTCTTTGTTTGATCGCGCAGTACCTTTGTCAACAGCTTGCGTGGCGCCGAGGAGGGGAGGGCCCCCCCCCCCCGGCCACCATTGCCCCCTCCCCAGCTCCCGCAGAGGCGCGCTGCGCTCACGCTCTCACGCACTCACACGTGTTCTTTATGGCGCGGCCGTCGTGTCGAGTGAAGGTGCGCCGTGCTCGGCCGCGGGGCGGGGCGGGCCGGGGCCCGGAGGGAGGTCCACCGTGTCGTGGCGCGGCGTCGCGTTATCGGAGTGATAGTGGGGCGGGGCGGGGCGGGGCGGGCGCGGCGCCCCGGGAGGGCCGCGGGGCCCAGTGCGCCGCCATGTGCGCTCCGTGCGGCAAGGTGCTCGCCTGGGGGCTCCCCTCCCCTCTCCGCATTTGGTGGAGACAGTCTCCAGGTAGGAAGCGGCCTCCGTCCCCGCCCGAGGCCTGTTTGTCCTCGGACTCGTCCTCGCGGTCCTCGGACTCGTCCTCGCGGTCCTCGGACTCGTCCTCGCGGTCCTCGCGGTCCTCGGCCGGCTCGGGCCCGGTGGTGCGGCGCTGGGCCTCTAGCCTGCGCCTCCGCGTGATCAGCAGCCCGTTCGCGCGTCGCCGCGGTCGCGGACGCCGCCGCAGCCTCGCCGTCAAGTCCGGCCCCGGCCCCGGGCCGCCGCGGCCCCGGCCGTGGTGGCCCTCACCCTCGACGCCGGCGCCCCCGGGCCCGGGCCGCAGCTGCAGGCCGGGGGAGCTGCCAGGTACGCGGCGGCCAGCTGCGGCCTGGCCCTCAGGACCTGCTCTGCCCAGGCAGGCCCACGCCGGCCTCGCTTTTCCTAGCCATGCAACGCTACGCCACGCCTCGCTCTAGTTGCAGCAGAGCCTCTGCTGCCTCGGCCTGCACTGCCCCGCCCCGCCCTGCCCCGCCCCGGGGCTTGGTGCTGCGGTCGGGTCGCAAGGGGCGTCTCCTCCTCTCCGTCGCTTGACACCTCCCGGCGCCCTGGTCACGCCTGCCCGGCCCGCTGCGCTTGTGCGCCGGCCTCGGCCCGGTCCGGCTCATCCTACCGGAGGGCCTCCGCCTCCGTGAGGTTGTTTCGGCCATGTCTCCTGGCTGCGCCCGCCCCGCCCCGCCCTGCCCCGCGCCACCAGGTGCAGGACAAGGTCTTCCCTCTCCCGCGGCCCATGCCTTGCCCACTGTCTGCCAGGGTTTCCGTACCTTGTCGTGAATGCAGTAACGTCGTGGACCATTCAACAAGATGGATCTTGTGTCCTTACGCAATGTGCGTCAACCATGAAAGACTCTTAGCGAGCCGGTGATAATAAGAACGCAGCGTTGTATAGTGCAACGCCAAGAGTTAGGGCGGAGAGCATGGCGTTAAGAGGATTCGCTTAAATTTCGTTGCCGGTCTATTTATTCACGCTGCTTTACTGCTGGTCAACTTTTGTAGTATTGGTAAAATGCGGTGTGCATGGTATAACAGAACACTCCCAGCGATGCTAAGCCTGCTGGCTCCACTTGGGTCGTTATCGTGGTCCTGGCGAATGACAGCGCCGCTCGCCTGAGTCTCTGGCCCCCGGGGCCCCCGCCTCGGCGAGGATGGCTTAGCGATGTCCGTTGATTATCTCCTCGTACACTGTCAATATACCCACCCTCCCCCCAAATATTGCCGTGCATAAAAGTTGGATCCGCATTGGATCGTCGTTCGGCTTTTATTTTCATGTATTTGAGAGAGTTGGCTTTTAAGGGAGACGGACCTGCCTGCGTCGTTTCCCTTTTTTTTTTTCAAATCCTGGCCTTGTCTTATCTGTGCTTGTGGTTGAGGTAGAGGCAGAGGCGTGAACCAAACTTTATTTTTCACACCTGTTTACAATCTAGTACCACCTCAGAGGGATTGTTTTTTTTGCTGTTATTTTTTTTTTTGTGTGTTACAGTGTAACCTTGCCTAGTGCAAATAAAGTGGACATGTCAATGTATTCATGAATATCTAAACATGTTTCCTTGATTTTGTTTCAGGGGTGCTGGAGATGACTGCCACCGACAATACCATTAGATTTAGCGGTCACACTTTGGACAAAGCCACAAAGGCTAAAGTAACTCTTGAAAACTATTATTCCAACTTGATTGCCCAGCATTTGGAGAGGAAGCAGAGGTATCTATCCATATAATTGACTACCTTGAAAAAGAAACAATGTATCAAAACGCGCATAGTTCTCATATTTTTATCTATGTTTTCAGACTAGCAAAACTCGAAGAGAGTTTAAAAGATGAAGGACTTTCAGAGGCTCAAAAGCAAGAAAAAAGGCTACAGCATGCCCAGAAAGAAACAGAATTCTTACGTCTGAAACGCTCCAGGCTTGGTGTTGAAGACTTTGAACCCTTGAAGGTGATTGGTAGAGGAGCTTTTGGAGAAGTAAGTAGAATACATTTAATTCTGGAATTTTCATTTTCTTATCTTGCTTATGAAGATGCTGCAGTATTATTGATGATTCTTGTTTTTTTAGGTTCGTTTAGTTCAGAAGAAGGACACCGGCCATGTTTATGCAATGAAAATATTGCGAAAAGCTGATATGTTAGAAAAAGAGCAAGTTGCACATGTACGAGCAGAACGTGATGTACTTGTTGAAGCTGATCATCAGTGGGTTGTTAAAATGTTTTATAGTTTTCAAGTAAGTATAAGTTTCTTAAACACTTGAAAAAAAAAAGAAAAAAAAATTACTTGTCAATTCTTTTTCTTTTCTTTTTTTTTTTTTTTTTGTTTCTTATTTTATCTTATTTATTATTATTAAACAATGAAAATTTTTGTGTGCTCAAATTAGGATCCAATCAACCTCTATCTAATTATGGAGTTCCTACCTGGAGGGGATATGATGACACTTCTGATGAAGAAAGACACTCTGTCAGAAGACTGCACACAGTTCTACATTGCAGAAACTGCTCTTGCCATTGATTCTATTCATAGACTGGGTTTTATACACAGGTATGTGGAGTGAAGAGAGTTCAATTTCAGGTGTCACCTCAAATTCTCTGGCATTGTTACACCTCTACCTTTTTGTTCATTTTCAGGGATATCAAACCTGACAATCTTTTGTTGGATGCTCGGGGACATATCAAATTATCAGACTTCGGTTTATGCACTGGTTTAAAGAAATCTCATCGTACAGATTTTTACAGAGATCTTAGCCAAGCTAAACCCTCTGATTTTAGTGAGTATTCACTGTTCAATAGTGAGTAAACTTTGAAGTTTGTTATTGAGCCTTACTGTGTTAAAATTTTTCTCCAAATACCAACAATAACATTTTTGTTTTTCTTTCAGCCTCAAGTCCTATGGATAGTAAACGTAAGGCGGAAAGCTGGAAGAAAAATCGGAGAGCTCTAGCCTACAGTACAGTTGGAACTCCTGATTATATTGCTCCTGAAGTATTTTTACAAGCTGGTTATGGACCAGCATGTGATTGGTGGAGTTTAGGAGTCATCATGTATGAAATGTTAATAGGTAAAAGAAAAGTAACTGATCATTTGACAAAGCCTTCCTCTTCATTTGCACTTTATCTTACTGTTTCTTTTACTTACAGGTTATCCTCCTTTTTGTAGTGAAAATCCTCAGGAAACGTATCGTAAAGTTATGAACTGGAGAGAGACATTATCTTTTCCTCCTGAGGTGCCAATATCAGAGGAGGCACGTGAAACTATAGTCCGCTTTTGCTGTGATCCCGACCGTCGTTTAGGTTCTCAACGAGGTCTAGAAGAGCTAAAATCAGTTCCCTTCTTCCGTGGGGTTGATTGGGACCATATTCGAGAAAGACCAGCTGCAATTCCTGTTGATGTACGATCAATTGATGATACATCAAACTTTGATGATTTCCCTGATGTCAAACTCGAAATTCGTAAGTTTTTTTTACGACTATGTCTCAACCAATATTTACCTTATAAAATATTATCTTCTACAGTCTGTTTTGTTTTCTTTTTATTTAGCTGCTGCTCCACTGCCTCAAGATGGAGAAGTCATCTACAAAGATTGGGTGTTTATTAATTATACTTTTAAACGATTTGAAGGTCTTACCCAAAGAGGTACTCCCACGAAGAAATGAATCTCAAGTTACCAACTATCTTATTTGGCTGTCAAGTAGGCATAGACAGTTCCAACGAAAGACTCTTTAATTATACTGGTTTTGTTTATTTTTAGTGCCACCCATCAGATGACAATACTGTACATACATAGTGCTCTCTTTCTTTATCTATTTGCGCCTGTTGTATGAATGATTGTGCGTACGTGATGTGCGTTAGGCAGCTGTGTCCCTATCAATCTGCCTTATTCTCATGCAAACTGTTAAGTGTCCTGAGCAAGGAAGTGATATGCATGTTTCATTTGGGTTTTCTCAATACCACACTTAGCTCATTTATGTTTTGTGCTGCCGTCAGCTGTAATCTAGCTGAATTTTTTTGTGTCTTTTTTTCACCGTCTTTACTAATGTTATAGTATGTTGTATGTCTATTTCATAAATTATTTATGTTGTTGCTTTTATTTTGTAGCAACATTGTTTTGTTTTGTTTAAATTCCTATTTGTTTTGCAGGCATATTGCGGCACAATAATAATGTTAATAAAATGATAATAATTGTTATTATTATTATTTAAACCAATAAGTAGGATGGAAATGTTTATTTTCCAGATTAAACTTCCATGTCCTATCTTGATACACATGTGATTGAGTTTTAAAAGCAGGATCTTTTTTTCTCAGCTTAATTTCGTTCATGACCTTGCTTGTTTTAGTTTAGATAACTTGTAGGATGCAAACATTCCTAAACAACTTAGTCATCCTCTCTTTTCCAAATATAAGCATCTTTCTCTGTTGCTTGCCCTATGCTTGCATTTGCACCTCTTCAAGAGCATTTTTGTACTTAGATGAGAGGTACCAGAATCCTACTGTAACCTATTAGCTCTTCAACTTAGCTTGAAGTCTTTTAGCAATATAAAAGTCTAAATAGTCACAGGACTTTTCAGATCAACCCAGAGTTAAAGAGAAAAGTTTAATTTCCAATCTAGATGTTTTCATGTACTGTTCTTCAAAATTTTGTTTTGTTCGTCAATTTTATTTAAGACCTTACCTTTCTGCTAGTGCAACTGCTTTGATAAAAGTACCTTGTTATAATTGTTTTTAAATGCGGTTGGATTTAAAGTAACAGTTCAATCATCATGTATTGTGATGGTAAGGTCAAGGAGTTAGGTTTATCTCAAAGAAGTGGAAGTTTAACATATCAGTTTTAGTGAGATGGATTGTTACCACATGTGATATGTGTGTGCAGCTGTGAATGGGAGCCAGTCAGTCTCTTTATAACTAGTGATTGGGTTGCAATGCTAGTGCACCAATGTATGATATTACCAAATTATAATCTTAAATATTTGAACACAATAGTGTCACTAAGAGGGCTTGGATATTTTCCCCTTGCACTCCCTTTTCTCTCTTTCTTCTCATTGTTACATCTGAAATCGACTGCCTCTCTTCCTGTTATTTTTTGTCCTTATAATTAATTTTTGATTTTTAAAGATTTTTTAATTAAGTCGTATGATTCCTTGCTGGCTCCGTGATGAAGGGTACTTTATTGTTTGTGCTGCTTGTATTTTTTGTGTTTGTGTGAATGACTGTTATAGTAATGTTAAATAGTGAGTGATTTCATGAGAGAGTGTCCATTTTGTCAAGTGTGAATCTGCTTTATGCAATAGAGTCATATTTAGTCCAAGCCTAGATTTCTACAAATGAATAATCTCTATTTATTTAACATAAAGTTATGCCTTACAAATTGTAGAAGAGCACTGATTGTTGTACATAAGGACATGTTTATAATAAACACTCTTTACTGAAAGACAGTCTTAGAGGGGAATGTGCACTAGTATGTTTCAGATTGTTAGTGTAAATTTGTACTATTTAGTGCCAATATGAAGATGAGAGCTTAAAAGATGTAAATTATCAAATGTGATTTTAAACCCTATTTCTTTGGTAATTATCCTTGAAAATTATTTTATAGAGACTGTCTCTTTTTATGGGTTTAAAGCCAGTGTTCTATTATAGCTAAATTGTAATAATCATGATTTGGTACATGGCATAATCTTATGTACAAAACTGTTGTCAATAGAAATTAAAGTTTGTTTCATTTTTACGTCTTTGCCTTTTGTTTTAGTATGTTTCTGAACCTCAAACCAATCCGTCCCTCACCAACATAACTATAGAGAACTGATTAAACTCAAGCCTGAGCCTGTGCCTGCAGTGCCCGGCGAGTAGGCAACCATTCTGATACGTGGCTCTTCATGAGTCGTATAAGGCGGACGACCGACCGAGCCTTCAGACAAACGGCTGAGTTTTGCCTCCTATAACCGGGTTATTCGCGGTGTCTCAAGCGTCTCTTCCTCCGTCTGTATAACTGGGCGGGCATCCAAAACGACTCAGAGGGTGGGCAGGGTGGGTGGGCTGGCTGCCGTCACGGCGCTGCTGCTCCACCGACACCGACAGCACTCAAATGTGCCCGCTGGTTTTTCATTGGCTTGAAGGAACTTCCGGCTATGCTAACCTTATGTGGAAGGCTGTGTGTAGTAGCCAAGATGGATCCCGAGGTATGTACATATGAGAATTATTCTCATAGGACGTGAAATAATTTTCGAATAAAAGAGGTTGTACATTTTGTCAATGTGTAATGGGTAGTATATAACGTTGGTCAAATTTACTACGACACGACACTAACCCCACTTCCTATTGGACGACTATTGGGGGCTATTTTCATCTGCCTCAGACCCGCTGTTCGTTGCAGACATTCGGCACATTTAGTCAATGTTAGTAATTTATATATTTTTATTTCGGAGAATGTCGATATTTTACGTAGTTTACGCAACGCAGTTAGTGCTATCTGAATATCTTTAAATATTGTTATTGTGTATTGGTGCTACAAAAGAATAAGTGTTCAAATTAACCAACAAAATTCGTGATACGAAATTGCAGTTTGTCACTTTCATGGATTTCTTGAATGAGCAATATGTCTTCCTCAGTTATTTTGACAGTTCGGTAATCATTAAAAAACAATTATGGAATTGTTTTGCTTCCTTTTAAATATGTTTTCTGTATGTGTGTCATAAGTTTCCTTTGTTCAATGATTCTGCATATGTACTACAAAAGTAATCAGAGCTGTGTAGCTGTTTGTTTAATGTTGATCCTTCCAGAACACTTTGCTCACTCTAAAAAGTCTAAAAACAAATTTAGAAAAATAGCACTTTAACGCCAATATCATTGCTTTGTTTAATTTCTCTGTTTTCAATAACATAAGTTTGTTCCTTTGGCTAATACACATTTAACTATTTTGTTTTAGTCCAAATAAGTAAACATCTTTTATTTGTATTTAAGTGTTGTTTTCTCATACCAGATGATATTTCAGCCCAGGTTGATATTGCACCATGAAGTTTTTGTCAGACTTGGCATGTAATTCTTGGCCTTGACAATATTTATTTCTAACAAGAAACTATGGACGGCGAAGATATACAGACCCTCATTCAATCCAACAACATAACTCAAATAGAAGATTTAAAGAAAAAGTTTCATGAACAATTTAATTCTAGTGAGTACTCTTCCCCTAATTTTAATAAGCTTCTTTAAAAATGAAACAAGGTTTACATTTTTCCCTAACATTTACTATTCTGTTCACACTCTAGCAAAAGACCCATGGCTGTTAAATGGCATGTTTGATTGTTACTTACAAACAAGCAGCATGAGACTTGTTGAAATTTTAGTTGGCGTGAGGGAGCCCCATGACCTGTACCTCTTTAATAAGTAAGAATTGCAAATGTATTTTATTTCATGTTCTGGTCATAAACTTATATTTTAATGTTTTGTTTATCATGGAGTTTGTGTATAATTTTTTTCTCTTAATTATAGATTATCTGAAACTCTGAGAGGACAATCTAGGCTACAAGCCCTAACATTATTGGGACATGTTGTTCGGAGAAGACCAACATGGCTGATTAAAATAGTTAAACATCAGGTGTTAAATGATCTTCTGAAAATACTCAAAGTATGTATAGAAGTTCTAAGTAACATTAAAATCTGTAAAGGAGATCCTTTTTATTTCCATGTAGTAATTTTATATTTTGTGTTCCAGATGGAAACAGATATCATACTGGTGATGAGTGCCCTTTTAATAATCATTATTTTACTACCAATGCTTCCATCTCTGATGGCTCAGCATCTTAATGAAATATTTGATGTGTTCAGGTTTGTAAAAAATTAAACTTTTATTGATAAAATCAATTTTTAATACAATCAATCAATTAAATGACTGTGATGTGAATTTCTTTTGTAGTCGACTAGCTGCCTGGAACACTAATAATCCCAACAAAGTACCAGAATACAATCTTATACACCTCCAGGTTGGACTTTGTGAACTGTTCAATCGCCTTTATGGCATGTACCCTTGTAATTTCCTTTATTATCTACGGAAACAATATACACAACAGGATAATCTGGATGTGTTCAGCCACACCATCAAAGTAAGGCTTTTAAAATTGTTTTTTTAAAATATGGTTGTACTTCTATTAAAAATGTTAATTCTTTTCTAGCCTATGGTCTACTCAGTGAGGATGCATCCACAGTTGGTCACAACATCTAAAGATGCAGAAACAGCTCCAAGCAGGTCTGTCACTTTTTTCACAGTAGAGTAATTAAAACATTCTGTAAATACTAAATTCATTAATAAATTTAAATAATATAAATGGATGTTACAGATGGGTGAAGATGGAAGATCATGATGTTATTGTTGAATGTGCTAAATATGTTTTGGATACATCAAGAGATGACTTTGGAACTGTGTCAAATTCAATCATGCATCGCTCCCACTCAACAATGGAACTTGCCATGGCACTTGGTATTGAAAGTTAATTTACACCATTTGATTCTTTGTCCCAGTTGAAATATTTATGAAGTTCGTTCAATTTTGTGTGTCTAGAAAATACACAGCAGTCTTATGGGAAGACCATTGCATCTGATCTAGTACTAACATACAGCGAGGAGTGGAGCCCAAGTTCACGTTGCGGACTAAATACACCACCCCCACCTGAGTCAACACCCACGTCAATACCACACACACCAATTCAACAGGTTTGTTTAATGTTGCAAAGCAGGAAATTAATTAATTAAAAACATCTTTTGTCAAGCTCCATTAAATTTATCTGTTTTAGAACTATGTGGCAAGCACCTCATTTCCTCATCAAGAGGGCACATCACCTCCTGAGGCTGCTATTGAGGCAACACCAGAAACAACTCCTATAAAGGTATGTGACAGATTTTTTTCAGTTATTTCTTTTCTGTTTCGGTGAATTAATTTACTTTTTCTCAAAAGACGAACATTTTTATTTTAAACTGTTCAGGACCTTCGAGCTTTACCACGCCAGCCATTAGCTCCATCTACTGTAGTGAGAGCACTGAACCACTCCCTAAGTACGGGTGGAGGTGCTCTACCTCAAAAATGGCCCGGGGGTTTGACTGTGAGCACATCTTTTTCTCAGCCCAGTTCTCCTATGAAAAAGGAGTCATCCCCCTTCAGGTATTCGGGGATCAACCAGCAAATGACTGCTACTCCACCTGTAAGGCCTTACAGCTATGACATTACTCAATTTCAAGATTTGCTCTCCTTCCCATACTGTATTCTTTCTCCTTGCAGCCAACATTCCCATCAGATATTCAATCAGTGTCAGCTTTCCAGACACCACGTCGTGATTCCCTGCCTCTTGGAGGACATTCAATTGTAGATCAACCATGGGAATCCACTTCAATGGCAAGAAGAGTTGCCAACTTAGTTCAGGAACGCAAACAAGTAAATATCGAAGTAGAATCAAGTAGAAGCTAAACTTCACTGATCAACAATTTTTTGTTTTTGTTTTAAACATTTTGTTAATTATCAATTATTTGACATATTCCATAACATTTACAGATATCATCGTCAGAAGGATTTATTGAAAAGCCTTTGAACCCTTCCACTGGGATCAAGGGATCTCGGACCTCAACTTTGTCAAGCTTCTCTTCAAATTCTGTTTTGTCTTCAAGGTTACCTTCAAGTCCACTCAGAGTTATAGGCTCTTCAGGTGTTCCACCAGAAAGTCCAATCCCAATAGAACCCACAGCACCATTACCTGGATCAAGAGATTGGCCCATAACAAGGTAGAAACTTGCTTACTTGTATACTATTTGGGGGGAAAAAAAGAAAGAAAAAGAAAACAGTAAAAAGAAAGGGGTTATTGGGGGTGGGGCCTTGCATTTGCTTCTGTCCACTAACTATGCATTCCCTGAGTATGTGCCAAAACTTTCTCATTATTCCTTGGCTTTGGTACAGTTCAAAAAATAACATTAAGCTGACGTATTGATGACATTGTCCTATTGAATAAAGATTGTTGTATTTAATTCTCTTATTTTTTTAGGCCAACCCCCGAAAAGAATGGTGTGCACTTGTCTGAGGGCCATACCTCAAGTGCATCATCAACACCTTCTTTTCATCCAAATGATTCCACACAAGAGGATCAAGAAATTGTGGAAATTGTGAAACAAGGAGAGAAGCTTAGGAACGACACTCGATCTTCAAATGTTGTAAGTGCACTGACCTTTCTTTCATGGCACAAGGCAATCATAAGCATTGTTTTTTAAACTTTCTATTAACAGTTCTTTATTAAAATACTTTTTACTGTAGCAAACTCCACAGGCAGTTAGTCGGCACTGTGACTCAGTTCTCCAAGAATTTCCAGTCACTCACAATCATGACCAGGATTGTGAAATGGATGGAGATGAATGTCTTCAAGAACAGTCTGGTTCCCCATGTGCGTCTGGTGGTCTCCATATGCCTAATTCTGTAATGAATTTCACTAGAAGAGCTCGCATGAGATATTTCAGCCACTGCCTACCTCCCCTACAGTATCCTATTTCATCAGACACTGCTATTGGCAGCACTGGTAGTAGTCCTGGAAATGGTACTTCATTTCCTAGTGGAAAAGTCCGTCGAACCAATTCTTGTCCAGAAATGGAAAAATCTCAAGGTACAGATAGGCACAATTTGACCATTAAACTAATATTAACCCAACTGATACTCATATTTGTTTTTCCTGACTTCATATTTTTCAGCAAAAGACCCAAGTGATTTACAAGTTGACTGTACTGTAGAGGAAGAATTTGAAGACTGTCTCCAAAATGAAGATGCAACAACACCTCAAAATTCAATTGGTGAGGAGGCTTTGGTCAACGGGTGCAGTCATCTACACCTCAAACCAGAAATGGTTTCAGAGGGCACGCAGACTCCAGAATGTGCTCCTTATGAGTATCTCTTCATGTCAGTGTTTCCTTCTATGGAAGCACAAACTAGCCAGGCGCCAAGCCCAGCCCCATTTTCAGCATTCAATGAGCAGAACATATTTCATTCTAAGGTAAACAACGGAAATAATTTATGCATTTCCAAGTTTGTGCATTTTTTCCTCTTTGTAATCCAATATTTGATATATTTGCAGCTGGAAAATATTAGTCCGCAATCACAGTTGGATCAGTTTCTATGGAATATACTAGAAATACGCTCTAAAAGTTTAAATTCTGAGTCTGAGAACAGGGAAATCAAACTTAGAGAACAAATTATGCTGCTTAATATCCAGTTGCAATTTGAAAGACAACGCAGGGAAGTGCATGCTGAGAGAAATAGACGTCTGTTGGGTAGATCTCGGAATAATCGAGCTTTGGAGGAAGTTAAAACTGCACTTGTAAGTGTTCTGGTGGATCCCTGTAAAGTAGATTGTACTTACACCCTTTTGTTACTCAATTAATCTGTTGCTGGTTCTATTATCCAGAAAGAGCAACTCAGTCTTCTTCAACATGAACTAGAATCAGTTAGCAAGGAAGTCACTAGGCAAAGAGAAGAATCTAATAGAATAATTCAAGAGGAGCAAGCATCTGTGAAGTATTGGGAGGAACAGGTAATAGCCACTAAAGTTACATTTCTCTTAATATTTACTCACAGAGTTAACCAAATACTACATATTTTAATGATATATTTTCTTTGTCTTACAAATAGTGTGTGCAAGCCCAAACTAGTGCTCGTGAATGGAAATCAAAATTTGAGGACATGGAACAAAAATTTCTTCAGGAACAGAAAGCTACAGCTGCTGTTCAGAAAGTAATAATTATCTGCTATATTTCTTTTTTTTTAATCTCTCTCTCTCTCTCTCTTTATTTCTTTTAAAAATTTTTTATTTGCTGAACTGTTTTGTTATTGTAACCATATTTTTATAGACATAAACATCGTATAACTTTCATGCTTTTCAGGAATATCAAAATGCTCAAAGCAAGCTTCTTGATATTAGTAATGAAAAAAGACAAGCTGAAATGAATGCTGCTGCTGCAGAGAAACTCCAGTCAGAAGTCCAGCAGCTCCAGAAGGAGTTGTTACTGGCTGGAGAACAACACCAACGTCTTAATGAAAAAATTAATTACATGTCTCTTAATCACAAGAGACCTGAAGAATTTTTGAGTATCAAGGATGCTTATCATGATGAACTTAACAGTAAGTTACCATTTATTGCTTTACTAAGCTAACTCCATGAATCTGGTGGAAAGTTGATTTTTCGACACATTTTCTGTCTACATCTACATAATCATTTCCAGATCTACGCCAAATTGTAGACTCAAAGAGTTCCTTATTGGAAGCTGCAAAAGCTCGTGTTGCAGAGCTTGAGTTGAGTGCCACAAATAACGCTCATCACATGAATGAGAAAAAAAGGCAGCTTAAAGTTGTCAAAGATGAATACAATGATCAATTGCAGGTACCCCACTTTGATTTTTTACTCGTGCACTTAATGTTCACTAAAGATTTAGTCACAAAATCATCTTAAATCATTCTTTATCTGTTATAAATGTGTATAGAGTCAATATCTATCTATATATTTTTTCTTTAATTTTTTTTTTTTTTTTTTTTTTTTTTTTATTTATTTAATTTAGGCTGTTGAAAGTAAATATCAAGCTCAAAAAAAGATCAATCAAAGGCTCCAAGAAAACAACTTAGAGTTATTAAAAATTATCGCTGAACTGAAAAGTAAACGTAAACGAGAAGGTAGAGAAGCCACTGCATCTCAGCCAGCTGCAACAAGCTCAGCTTCTCACCTTACTCACCCCAAAAGTCCAGATAGTGTTTGTAGTGATGACAGACTTCCACACTCCAGCTCACCTTTATCTGAATCCTTGAGCTCATCAGAAGGAATGTCTTTACCAGGTATGCATACTGTACATGCAAACTGATGTACAAGTTATGACTCAAGCACCACTGATCCCTGAATTGCTTTTCACAGGTATTCTGGCAAGAGATGTCTCAACTATTCAAAATTTACAAGTTATTGTCGACCAGCCCGAACAGGTTGCGGAAGCAGTGCCTACACCATCCCAACCATTAACCCCCACAAAAACAAAATCGTCCACCTCCTCTACTGTTTGTGATGAAGGATAATACTTAGTTTAATTTACCTATGATAATACTTGTTTTGGTCTATTGTACCTATGAAACACTTAAAATACTGTTAAAGATATTAGTTTGTATAAGTTGGGTCCTGTTCTGTGTAAATTTGTGTTTTGTGATTGTGGTGTATTATTTTATCGATCTTCCCTACATCAGTGTATTTGTCAATAAATTAAGAAAGTCTATACTTAAAATTCAAGCTTCTTTTCTGAGGAAAAGAACTTGGTAAAAACATATTTATGAAATGAAAATATATATACATTCATATATTAATATTATTACTGTTGTTGTTATTATCATTATTATTTTTATTATTATTATTATTATTATTACTATTTTGGTTCAGGCAATAGAAGTGGAATTTATCCCGAGTTACTTCTATCCTTTAGAATTCTCACATTGTACATATAGTGCTCACTTATCTCCTAGAAATACAATTAATTGTGGGTAGCCTTTGATATAGCTTTTAACTTGATGTCAGTTTCTAGTCTCAATATCATGAATAAACTTGGTACATGGTCAGTGCATTTTGTTAGAAAATTTAAGGGGTTTTTCTAACCTTGGTAATCATGGGTCAAATTTTTGAATCATCATTATTTTTGTTACTATTAGAGTCAAGATATTGTCTAAAATATACCAAGTTCTGCTTAGTAATTTTTATGTATATGAAGTTTGTGATCCCTTCCTTCCATGGATCTACAATTTGTTTACTAAGTCTTATGTTTTTATGAATACATGTTCAAATATAGTGATCTGTTCTTTCAAAAAGAGAAACTGTACTTCTATCAAAATGCAGACAGAAATTCTTTTTCCTCACAATCAAACCTTAAATTACCAAAGTTCTTTATACCAGTCTTGGTTGCTGATCACCTAGGTAAATTTAAGGAGTTGAGCAGCATAGAACTGTGACAAATCGTGTGAGTAGTCAAGCACATAAGCAATTAGCGTTTCTTTTTTCTACCTTAATAAGTTACTTTGTCTGTTGGAAGTAACAAGTAACAAGAGTTGTTAGCCTATGCAAGATTAAACCAGCTCTGCTAAAAGTAAGATTTGATAAATGCTGTGAAATTGAAATAGTGTTCCCTGCATACCTAGCGCTGGTTTTGTCTGTTGTAAGAGGGATAACACTACATGTGACTCTTAATACTTCTTTCTTTTACTGTTTCAGATTTTTACTTAACTTTGTTGTAAACCTGTGAAGTGATCACATACTACAATGGTAGTATTTAAGTATGTATTTGTGTATGTGTCTTCTATTGAAGTTCACATTGAGTTCACCTCTGGCATTCACTCCTCTGCCTTTGTTGTAAACCTCAATCCTAAAAAAGGCCTGTTATTTTTGAGTTCTATTAATTAAGGCAGGCCCACAAAGCTTGCCCAGTGAACAGAATTAAGTCATTTTGGTGGCCACCTTTGACATCATTTTGATGTCAAATGATGTCATTTGATGCCAAAATGACATCAAAGGGTGCCACCAGAAAGACTAAATTTTGATAATGACATCAAATGATGTCCATTTGACAAAATTCTGTTAACTGGGTGCTCCTCTAGATATTTGTGTCTGTAGTGTTGTGGGATATCTATTTCAAAGTCTACAGCCCAGTGGAATTACCCTGGAATGCTATGGGAGGGGGGAAAATGTGGAGGGATCAATGAAAGACTGAGAAGCATTGTTTTGCTTAAGCAGATCAAATATTTGGACTGCTAAATTACTTACTCACCATTTTGCTTTTGGTTTCAAAAAATGTTGTTTCCAGTTATTTGAAATGGTGCAGATGTCATGTTTTATCTGTAAATAG
Source organism: Frankliniella intonsa (assembly GCA_033675135.1). NCBI lineage: Eukaryota > Metazoa > Arthropoda > Insecta > Thysanoptera > Thripidae > Frankliniella > Frankliniella intonsa. The sequence continues at coordinate 3,746,432 of CM066245.1, read as the reverse complement.
CCAAGCATAGCATCTAAAGATTTGAGAAAAATATATAAGTTACATTTCATTTTCTGTTCATACCTGTTGAAATTAAATTTGCTCACGGTGGGGCCAAGTATGTAGTGGATTAAATCTAGTGCTACTGAAGAGCTGGCCAACTAAAAAAAAATAGTTACAAAAACAGGTCTAAGGCAGATCTTGTTTTGTGAAGTATCAGCAATATTTATAGTGCATTGTAAAATTTTCTGAAGACAGACATATTAGTTATTATGCATTGTTAAGAATCTTCCGATTCCAAGGTATTTTTTTCAAGTAAGATTTTATTTTATTTTGTTGACTTGTATTATATTGATATGGCCATATTACTAAGTAAAAATAATGGTAAATGTGTTGAAATGTGTTCAGTTTCCCACATTTATCATTAGGGTTTTATAACAAAATGAATAAAATTAAGACCAATAGCTTCAAGGTGTTCGCAATTTTTAGGTGTGTGTGGAGGGGGGGGGGGTGGAGTTTCCGATTTAGGGCTCTTAAAAACCCGGGTGGCTTATTTGGATCTCCATTCGCAAACCTCGCCAAGTAAGAGCAACTTTATTTATTTTTCTCCAAGTGTCAACGCTGCCAAGTTTAACAATCGTCATATAATGGGAAATGGAAATCTAACAACGCAAACACAATTCACAAAACTAAAGTAGGTTGTACATAATACAGGCGATAAATGGTCGAAAAGCGCATGAAACACTGAAAATGCGTACTAAATGCACAACTAATACGTACATATTATGTGTCATATTTAGTGCTCAATTTTACCAACCTGAACGCGTATTTAACTCGCTCGGCGCTACCGCCGGATAGGAAACCCTAGGCGAGGGGAGGCGGGCTCGGCCTTTCAGGCTGCAATTGGCCCCTCTGACAGGGGGTGTGCGGGTGCGGGGGGAGAGGGGGCAGTTTGGACGGGATTTAAATCACCATGGGGCGAGTGGGGGAGGAGGGGTGCGGTGGGGTGGGAGGACAGGGCAGGCCGGGCCAGGCCAGGGGGAAGAGACGGTCGAATAATACTAATTGCCTCATTAACAGAGCTGTCGGACTGGCCTGGTGCCTGGTCCAGGCCAGGGGCGCTGGCTGCCCCGCCTCATTGAGCAGACCGGAACCGGAACAGGACAGTGGAGGACAAAACTCCTCCTCAAGTTCACGCACTGCGCAGTCCAAAAAAATAATAAAAAAAAATACACCCTCTGAGGAGGCGGGGTGTACCCCCCGCCACAGGGCTCTAGGGCAAGGGGTGCACGTGCCCTCGAGATCCTGTGCCCCCGGGGCGTACATCTCTGCCCTTGGTTGAGTAGGAAGGGGGTGGACGGGCGTGGTACACGTGCCCCTTACCCTTACTTTTTGGGATCATGCAAAGGCGGTGCTCATTCTGGCCTGCAACATCGCCCTGAAGCGGAGCAGCCCTTGCAACTAAATTATACTGGTCAAGACGCGGTTTGCCAGGACCGCCAGGACCGGCGCCGCCGCCGCCCCGCACCGCCCCGCACGGCCCCAATGTTTGCTTTGGTGAAGACAAACAGCCAAGCAGACCTGGTCCAGCCGTTCGCTCGCCAACCACGCCGCACCAGGCCACGCCAAGGCCCTCCCTCTGCTGCCAAGCGAAGGATCATCGCAATGCGCACAGACATTCTGTCCTGGATATCAACGGCGGGGCGGCCAGGGGTGAATTAAGGTCCTGTAGACAGGGTAGGGGCGGTGTCCTGTGGGTCGCCTACATACGGGGGTCGTGTAGCTCAAGTTGCCTACCTTTCAGGCGGTTCACTACAGCCCGACGTGGGGGGTGGGGGTGGGGCGATCGCCCCCTTTAATACGCGCGTGGGGGGCGGCGGGGTTAGGGGCGCCAGGCCAGGCCCCAGCCCCAGCAGCGCGTCCCGCCCGGTCCGGTCCGGTCCGGTCGCTGCGCCGCGCACGGCGGAGGACACGGCTCGATAATTACGAGCCAAAGTTTGTCTGGCGGCAGCAGAGCCGGGGAGCTGAAAAAAGAGCCAGTGGCGGGTTGGCGCTGGGCTGGTGCGCTCCATCACGTTTGGCGGGGCGGGGCGGGGCGGGGCGGGGCGGGGTGGGCCGACACTAGGCACGGAGTTTGTTCCGTGGTGCGGGCCGGGCCGGGCCGGGCGCAGGGTGGCGGCGCGGCGAGGCGCTCGCGGCTTATTTGAGCAGCTGGCCGTACACCACACCAAGTTGAGATGAGTTTGGTGCGTTACACCGCGGCTCGGCTCGGCCCGGGCCGGACTCCCCCACCGCGCCGCCCCCTCGGGCAGGGCGAGGAGGGGCCCGCCGGCCCGGCCCGGCCCGGCCCCGGAGGGTTCGGAGCGCCGCGTCCTGCACCCGCTCCTCCGCGACGAGCCGGACCGGGCAGCGCGCTGTCGCGGTGTGGGGCAAGGCTGGGCCGTGCCGTGCCGGGCGGTACGGCAGGAGGAGCAGACAAGTCCGCTGGCTGCTGGCTGATGCTGATAACTCGTATGTTGTTGTTGTTACAACGTAGGGCTGGACGAGCCCTGCCGTGCTAGGTGAGGTGACATTGACGGCGGAGGCCAGTCGCCGCCCCGCCCCCGCCCCGCCGCGCCCCGCCACGCATCGCCGCCCCCCTTTCCCCTCCTATTGCTCCTATGCATAATCTCATTTGCGTCCCGAGTTTGCGTGGCGCCGCGACGCCTGGGCTATAGGGCGGGCCGCGGGTACGCGCCAGTACGAGGACGCTGTGCCGCCCCGCCCCGCCCCGCCCCGCCCCGCTGGTCTGTCCGCCCGGGTGGCGGCTCGTCCGCGGGCGCGGCCTCGGTGGAACCACCGCGACGTGCAGGTGAGGGCCTTGTCCCTTCTCCCCGGCCCCGGCCTGGCGCGGCCTAGCGTGACGCGGCGTGGCGGGGCGTGGCGCCGGCGCACAGGGCTGATGGGGAAACGACCACCTGACCCGCAGCAGGAGCAGGGGAGGTTGTAGAGCAGCGGTGCCTGCCCCGCCCCGCCCCGGCAGGGCAGGGGGGAATTGGAGAGGAGGAGGAGGAGGGCGGGTGCTGGACTGGCGGGAACTCGAAGCAACTCAATTTACATCCGTAACTTGCGGCCGCGTGCGGCAATTACTGCCCCCAGCGCCCCGAGCCCCAATCCCGCCCTTCCCCTCCGCCCTCGCCACCCCCCCCCCCCTCCATCCCCCGGCCGGCCTCTTGGTCCTCAGATGGCCTCCGCCGCCTCCACTCCCTCCCATCTCCGGACCACTCTGGGTCCTCGCCTCGCCTCGCGCAGTACCTCTGGACGGTAACCTGCTGCGCTGCGTCCTATCGTCTTGGAAACCCCTCGGCCCTGTCATATTCCTGCCCGCCCCGCCCCGCCCCGCGCCGCTGTCAAGAAGCCTCTAATATTGCTCACGCAATACGGCATACGCCAAGGGGAGGGAAGAGGGCGTCCACGATCCTGCCCCCATCAGCCAGAGGGCGACGGCCAGCCATAAAGCGCCACCGATAGTTTTGCGATACGGAAAATATTTATTGTCCTGTTTTGAAAGTCATCACCTTTTTACGGCGTTTCGTTTATTTTCGAACCACTTCCGCACATATCGCTCTGTTGGCCGGGGTTCATTTTAAAACGGTATTCCAGGATGATTCCAGGCAGCCTCCCAGCGTGGCGTGCAATGCCGGTGCGGGGCGTTCCTTCCTGCGTCTGGAATCCTTGCTCCTTCATTCCAGACCTGAGTCCAAGCAGCGGGCAGCCTGCCCCGGCCCCGGCCCGGAAAGCCGATCGGAGAGAATGCACCAGTACGCCGTGCACAGTGCATAGCACGCATCGAGTCGAGCCGAGCCGCGGTATGCGAGGCGAGGTGGGTCTCTCTAGGAGTGTCCGGGCGGGGTGGGGAGGGGGAGCGCCCGGCGGGTAGGCAGCGCCACTCGCAGCCGTGTCATCCGCGTGCCTACCCCGGCCCCGCCCTGCCCCGCCCCGGGCCGTCCCTCACCATCCCCCTCCCCGCGCCCCCCCGGGCGGGCGACCTGCATGCTCCGAGTGGCGCTCTTATCACTGGACAAGCTCGGACCTCCCGCACCGCCCCGCACCGCCCCGCCCGCCCCGCCCTGCCCCTCTACGGCACGCCGGGAAGAGATCGGAAGAAAGGGAGACAGGGGTGGTGGGGAGCGAGAAAAAAAAGGGATAGTCTCATATATGAACTCCCAGGGCGTGATAGTGAGTTCGGGGGCGCTGCAGGGGGAGGGGGGCTGCCTGGGGGGTCAGATCGCGTTGTAATAGCGCGGAATTTCGGCGTAGGTCCTGCACGCCCCCACTCCCTTCCTCCCCTTTCCCTCCTCTCCAAACCTCGCAGCTCCCAGCGCCTCATCGACAAGCGTCTCACGTGGGGCCGCCCCACCTCGCCCCGCCCTGCCCCGCCCCGCCCCGCTGGCCTGCTTGCTAAGTGCGGACGGCACCCCGCCCCACCCCCACCCCGCCGCGACCCGGCGCAGCCCCTTTCTCACGCCTGGGCGGTAGGCAATCGTGTATTTCATGGCATAATTGGATTGGCGCGCTTCGCCCCCGGGTTAGATCGTCGCAGCTAGCAGGTCCGACCAGCGCCCTGGCGGGGCGGGGCGGGGCGGGGTGTGGCGAGTCGAGGCGAGTTGGAGGTGAGGTGAAGCGGTCGCCGAATTGGAATGGAGTAGTTTGAGTTTTAGAGTGCCTTTGGCCAGTCCAGTCGAGTCGAGTCCGAGTGGAGGGAGGGTGGGCTCCAGGCCATGACGCCTAGCCGGCACCAGGTACACGTTACGGCCCGGCCTCCCCCGCCCCACCCCGCCCCGCCCCTCCGCGGCTAGGCTCCCGACGGGCTAATCCTGCCCACTCATTTTCGGCAAGGATCACATCTATCTTTATTTGGCGCAGGCGCGGGGCGCGGGCCAGGCAGGCGCCTGCTGCGGCGCGGCGCTGGGGGCACGTCGTGGCCTAGCGCGCCGGGGTCGGGGCGGGGCTAGGGCCAGGGGATGGATATCCGGAGCCGACTTTGAAACGACGGAGAGAGGATTTGGTGAGTGAATGGCCTTCAAGTACGCCGTGTCAAATATATTTTGGAGCACGAAATCCACGTAAAAATAAAGAGTTTTGTTATGATGAGACAAACAGTAGATGCAACGAGAGCTGACTTGCTACATTTATACATAGGTAATTTGGAATGACCACCGAAATTGTGTTAGGCCATAAATAACGTCTTAAACACGACAGAAAATGGTTAGAAGAGCATGTCTTTAAGTACTTGAACAATTTAAAAGTCCGAACAACGGCTACTAGTTTGAAATTCAAAGTTTTTTTTGTACTTCCTGGCGCCAGGCCTGTTTTCACACAATGTGGCAACCGCACATAATACTTTTGGGAAAACAGGTATTGTAAGAGACTTTGACAATTTTTATACCTCTGGGTAAAATCTAGAAACTAGTTTCTTTTCTTCTTTTTTCCACACTCAGTTTTATTTTTCGTGTTGTGTTGTATTCTGTCCGCATGTTCTAGGTTGGCAACATCGCGGCCACCTACCAGCTTTCGTTTGTTTTACGGTAGTGTAACGTCAGTTTCAAACCGCCCGCTGGCTGACCCGAGTGCTGTGCCCTGGCCGCGCTCTCTCCTGCTCTTTCGACAGAAAAAGTTGTCTGTTAAATCGCAAGTTTTCTTAGTTTTCACGGCGTACACGGAGAAAACGCGAGACAATCGAATAATGGCAATGCCTATACCTTTGCAACGGATTGTTTCACGACGGAACGACAGAATACGGGTAGTGCTTGAGCTCGCGACGGATCGACAAAAGATCTCCTGTGGTGGCCGAGGCCGAGACAAAGGCAGCCATGTTGAGGACGGCCACCTTCGAACTTCGGGAATCAGAAGGTACCATACGGCATGAAATTGAATATCGACGGAGTACATTGTGTTATGGAGATAAATTCTACGTGTTTTGAGGTTATGGCTCCAAAGTCGCCAAATCCTTTTCTAAATGAACCTTCAACATCAAGCTCAACATTTCAGGCCCGCAGTCGACCAACGTAAGTGGTAAGTAGGAAATCTGTGCGGAGATCCTGAGGCATGATGCTGGTAAAATAATTCGAAACACGAGAAGTTATTTGACATACAATACGCGTCAGTACAACACAATCGGACATATTATTGAAAATAAGATATACGTGAAGCGTGTTAGTTTTCACCTCTGAAAATAATTGTCCGAATGCATTATATTGTCCAGTATCGTCTAGTATTGTCTAATTCTGTCTAGAAGCAATCATTTGAAATCTTTTTGGGCCAGTTCCTAACCCCTCCGCTGTCATATATTTCAGAGACACTTTTCTTAACACGCGATTTTGCATTACCAGGAACAGGTTTGGCTTCTCCCCCCTCTGAGCCTGGTGTTCTTCATCAACGAGGGAGCGCGGAGCGGCGCTCCGGTACACCGCGGGACACCTCCGGGACATCTCCGGGACGCGGGCGGGACACCTGCCGACACCTCCGGGCTGCGCAGGCGAGGAGAGGAGAGATTGCAAGGTAAGAAGCTCGACGGGCCAGGGTAGCAAAACGCGCGCAGTGCGCAGCAGGGGGCGTAAGTGCGCCCCGCCCCGCCCGCCCCACCCGCCCTACCCGCCCCGCCCTGCTGGACACGAGATACCTCATAACTCTTGAACAAGTAGTTTGCCTGGGATGAGCTGCGGGGCGTGGCAGGGTGGGGCGTGGGTGGCCGGGGCGGGGAAGAGGTGGGGCGGGGTGGGGTTATATGGCCGAGGGGAGCGAGATTGTCCACGGGGCGTGCAAGGCGCAGGGGGAAGGGGCGGGGCGGGGGCGGGGGCGGGCGGGGCAAGGTTAGAATATTATTGAAAATCATGACTGCTGCCCCCTGGAGCCGGGCCGGGCCGGGCCCTGCTGGACCTCCTCCTTATCACCTCCCAGCGCCCCCCTTTCCTCGCCCCCCTCCCCCTCCCCCTCTGCCCCTCGGACTGGGCGCTCAGCTACTGCGAAAATGTGAGAATTGGCCGGGCGGCGTGTCAGTTCAGTTCAGTTGCCGATGAAGCCCACTGGAACGTGCGCGCGGGGCGGGGCGGGGCGGGGTGACTGACTGTCAGCGAGGCTATTTGATTTGTCAGCCGCGTGCCTTGTCGGCGTCCTTGTCGGCGCGTCATCGGGGTCCTCCTGTCAGGGACGTGACGCCCGGTGCCCTTCCCGCTTGAGCTGCGCGGCGCCAAGCACTCAGGTCCAGGTACTTTGCGCCCGGCCGCGCCTCGCAGACGCTCAGTTGTCGAGTTCCGTTTTATGCCCCTCGCTCCTGATCTAAGCCCTATATTCCCCTCATGGAATATAAACCTGCTCTGCCGGCAAGTTGTGCCTCCTCCCCCGCCTCCCTCCGTGTTCTCAGGTTCCGCAGCGGGGGAGCCATAGTCCCTGAGAGGAGACGGGGGTGGGAGTGGACCCCGCCCCGCCCCGCCCGCTGCTATGGGCCCGTCGTGGACGCATGGCTGGCTATTCCATAAGGACCGCGGCGGGGCGGGGCGGGGCGGAGCAGGCTACACTACACGCTGCCGCGTAGAGTTGGGAATTATTAGGACCACGCGAGGAATATCCCTGCCGGACAACTAACAAGCGGCTGCCTGGCCTGCCCTGCCGTCAGGGAGCAGGTGGCAGCGGCGACAGAGGCGTCAGCCACCCACTATACCATCACTGCCACCCACACAACCTCCACTACCGTCACTACCACCCACACTACCTCCCTACCCACTACCATCTCCACTACCACCCCTACCACCCACACCACCGTCACTACCGTCACTACCACGCACACTACCGCCACCACTATCACTACCACCACGGCCCAAGGGCCGCTGCGCCGGTCCGGCCCGGACTGTGTCTCCCCTTTGCCGGGGGCTAGCCTGGCCGCCCCGCCCCGCCCCGCCCCGTGCTGGCTGGCGCTGTTCTCATTAGCACGAGATTCGCTCTGCACGGGGTGGCGCGGCGTGGCGCGGCGCTGCCTGGCCTCACGCGCGGCGCGGGCCCCGCGGTGGCACTGCGGTGCGGTGGGGGAGGGGGGGGGGCGGTGCCGCCGGGCCAGGTCCTTTGAATGGATTCAATGCTACCTCGGCCTGCAACGCCCCCTGCAAAGCCCTGCAGGCCTTCCCCCAACCCCATATTCCAGGGCCGAGCCCGACTTGGCCGCTGCCGCAGACACAAACACGCCGGTGCTTCCAGACCAGCGCGTCGATCGCCGAGGTGCTCGCGGCCGCGGCGGGGCGGGGCGCCTGCATGGCCGCGTGGAAATAACATCGTTATCAAATATTGGAGGCTAATTGAAGTTGTTTGGGGTTGGGCCGCGTCCCCCGCCCCGCCCTGGGGCCCAGCGCACACCCCATGTTGCTTGCAAAGTTTTGGCCCGATGGACGTTGTCTTCCTTCCGGTGGACGCAGCGTGCTGGGGGGCGGGGCGGGGCGGGGCGGGGCGCGGGGGTGCGGCTGGAGATGCGGCCCGGCCCGACCCGGCCCGGCCCGGCTGGGCACTGGATAGATAGGCCGACTCCACGTCATTCCCAAATTTATGGTGATTTCGGCAAATGTTATCGGCGGCGGTCGGGCGGTGGCGGCGGCAGCGGCGGCGGCCGCATTAACGGCGGTGGAACTAGTGCTGGGCCAAGACGGTGGCCGCCCGGCCGCGCCCCGCCCCGCCCAGCCTCGCCCGCCCTACCCCGCCCCCGCCCCGCCCCGCCCCCTTGCCCTCATCGCCATTCTATGCATGTGTGATGAGAGGGAGGAGGACGCGCGCACCGGAAGGGGTAGGAAGAGGAAGAGAGAGAGAGAGACCCAGAAAGACGGAATAGAGGAGGAGGAGGAGAACCGGGAGGAGGGAGGAAGGGAGTGAGCCGGACAGAGAATTAGGAGACCCATGGCCAGCTGAATCGATCGTCCAAAATGCCCTCACACCCCTTCCCTCCTTCGCCTTCCCTTTCTCGTGTCCTGTTCGGCTATCCCTCTTCGCTCCTCCACCACCTTCTCTCTTCTCTCTCCCTCTCTCTTCTCCCTCTCCTAACCCCACCTCCTCTTTTCACTGTAAATTGTCTCCCGTACTGCCCCTTTATCTACCTCCCTTCCCTCCCACGCGTCCCTCCCCTCCACGCCCGCGTCGCTCCGCCACCCCGCGCACAATGAACTGTCTACACGTTTAATTGACTGGTCTCACGGCCGTCTTAAAAAGTGCCTCCTCCCCTTGCCACCTTCACACTTTCATTCACTTTCTCTCTCTCTCTTTCTCTTTCTCTCTCTCTCTCTTTCACACACACACTCACACTCACACAGAGTCACGATCCTACCCCATCGTCCACCTCGACGTGGTTTATTCCTCGACGATTTATTTTTCTCTCCGAAATAAGAAATGTGAGAACGTGTTCGGCGATTCCTACCGAATTCTCAATATATGCGTCCGAAGCTGAGAGGGCCTGCCCGGCCCGGCCCTGCCCGCCGCGGGGAGGTCCAGCTGGCTCTCTCTCCCTCCCCCCAGGCCCCGAGCGTCCCTCCCTCACGCCTTCGTTCCTGTTTTGGTGATTTTGCCAATTCGCTAGCCCTTCCTCCTTCCTCCTCTCCCCCTCCCTCCCCCCTCTTCTTTAGTCCTCCGGTCCGAGAGGAAAGCACCTCCCTGTTCTCACGCCCCTCTCTCCCCTCTCTCCCTCTCCTCCCTCCCCCACACGCCTTGGTCCAAGCATTCAGATTCTCCTCCCCTGGCCGGCCCGGCCCTGCCCTGCCTGGCATCCTGTCCGCATGCAAGTAAGCTTCCCCCTCCCCCTCCCGCTCCGCCTCCACCCCATCTTCCTTCTCCCTCTTTATCTCCCTCCTATTCCGCCTTTCCTCTCTCCCTCCTCCTCCTCCTCTTCGCCCCACACACGCACACTGACGCGCGCGCACGTACACATTTACGTACCGCCTAGGCAAAGAGTGAGCGTGTGTATTCGGCGGGGCGGGGCGGGTAGAGCGGAGGAGAGGAGAGGAGAGGAGAGGAGAGGAGAGGGCGAGCTGACGACAGTCAGAACTTGCGTCTCGTCTCTGCAGGTGGACACCACAGCGAGGTCCTGTGCACGCGTACGATGTTATCACTCCGAGTGTGCACACAGCGCTGAGGGCTGACAGGAGGGCTCCAGTCAGTGCGCCCCGCGCTGTGAACTAAAGAAATTAAAGAGAAAAAGAAAACGCGTGTGTGGGAATTTTGAAACAAAAAAAAAAGGTCGAACGCGATTGTGCAACTGAATTGTTTGCGGGCGCTGGCCATCACACCTACCACACCGCGCGGACCACATTTCTGAGATGTCAGATCAACTATGCCCTCTTGCTGTCCCCCCCGACTCCCCCCCCCCTCCCCCCTACTTCCCCCTGGTGGGGCCCAGGCCGAGCGGGAGCCGTCCCTACCCCCCCTCCCTCCCAGCCCGGCCCATCTCCTCTCCTGTCCGTTCGAGACTTTGTGCCTACGTCAGTGTCAGGGCGCAGTACCGCACAGCACTGCGTGCCCGCCCGCCCCGCCCCGCCCAGCTTGGGCCGTGTGGCTGCCGCCCGGTGTACGTTGCTCGACGTGGCGGGGCGTGGCGGGGGGGGGGGGACTGGAACATGTTGTAACATATGGAAATGCGCGTGCAGAGTCAGCGGGGCGGCGCTGTAGCCGGCGGTGGACGCGGCCGGCAGCTTGTTCTCCGCCCGGCGCGCTTCCTAAATTAAGAGGGAAATTGCTCTGCCCGTTTTATAAGGTAATTGCAGGGTCATTTCGATCCCGCCGCGGAGGGGCTCGACGCGACGTGCGCGGGCCTCGGGCCTCTAGCGCCTGGGAGGTAGGCACCGGCACGACACCGCTGCGCTGCAGACCGGCCGGGCCGCCTCCAGCCTACCAGGCGCCCGTCGCCGAGCTGCTCCGCTCTGACCCTGCGCCTCCGCGTCTGCGTCGTGTCGTCTGCTTACTTCGCGTCACCGATCCCGTCACCCGTTCGGATGCCATGCTACTCGTTGCCTCGCGCAGGTGCCCAGTCCCGTTAACCGTACAGATACGCGTACTGATTCAGAGGATCGCTCTCGTGTCTCCGTCATGCGACATGGACGAACGGGGACGAAGGTACCATTAGATGCTCTGAATCACTCGGCATACGCCCTGTCGCCCGTTATCCCGCTCAGTTACCCCGTCACCCGCTCAGCTGCGAGGTGGCGCCCTTTCAGGAGTGGCTCGCAAGCGCTACAGATCACAACCGCTACAGGTCACAAGCGCTACAGCTCGCTAACGCTACGGGTCGCAAGCGCTACGAGTCACAAGCGCTACAGCTCGGTAGCGCTACGGGTCACTAGCGCTACAGCGAGAATCCGCGCGTTAGGCGGAGCCGAGCCGAGCCGAGCTAAACCTTGAAAAATTACGCACGTGGCGTGAAAACATGGAAAATTTTTGCGACAGTAAACCTCCCGAAGGAGGTTGCGGTTCCCGCCAGGCACAGGGCTTTTACACCCCGTGGCAGCCATCTACTTCGGTGTTCTTATGGGAACCGGTGCTTTTCTGGCCGCGATCCTGTCGCGCAATTCGACAGATTTGATCCGTACTGTCAGATTTAGTCGTACGGTGGTTAACCGAACTGCCCTGTCCCCAGAGCATGGAATAGCTATTTTGGAGCCAGATTCTAGGACTTATGACCCCACGACCGACCACCAGTCGTGGGCATGGGACGGAACTTCCTGGCAACCCGCTGTCGCTACCAGTGAAGAACCTACCTGGGTTTGAACCAGGCCCCATGTGCCGAGTCTCACAGACACCCACGGCTTTCGCGGCACCACTGACCACTAGACCGTCGGCTATTCCACGGGGAGCTCGGTTGAAATGGGGGCTTGAATTCCACTCTCCAAATTGTTGTCCTCAGAAAAATTAAATATTTCGGTAAGATTCGAACCTCCGTCCTGCGACTCTCCGCGCGGACACTATGCCGGCACGGCTACGACGCCACGGTACCAGATGCCGGACCACTAGGAGTCATGATGCGCGAGAAGCCACAGTCACCGAAGAAACGAACCCGGTGTCATGACTGCGCCTGCTCTCCGGCCAGTGCTGGGCCGGCCGCGTAGCGTCATTGGTATCGTCGCTGCTCATAGCACTGGGCGGGAAGTGGTTCAAAAATCACGTAATTCTTTTTCCTTGTTAATTTTTTTTTTTTGTTCGGACCAAGTGCTCTTTCCAGCTATACCGTCCTTTGCAGTTGGGCAGTCACAAGGACGGTATAGCTGGAAAGGCACTTGGTCCGGAAACAAAAAAATAATAAAAAGAAAAACTTACGCGGTTTTTGAACCACTGCCCGCCCAGTGCTATAAGCAGCGTCGATACCAATGACGCTACGCGGCCGGCCCAGCACTGACCGAGAGCAGGCGCACTCATGACACCGGGTTCATTTCTTCGGTGACTGTGGCTTCTCGCGCAGCATGACTCTAGTGGTCCGGCATCGGGTACCGTGGCGTCGTAGCCGTGCCGGCATAGTGTCCGCGCGAGAGTCGCAGGACGGAGGTTCAAATCTTACCAAAACATTTAATTTTCTGAGGACAACAATTTGAGAGTGGAATTCAAGCCCCCATTTCAACCGAGCTCCTCGTGGAATAGCCGACGGTCTAGTGGTCTAGTGGTGCCGCGAAAGCCGTGGGTGTCTGTGAGACTCGGCACATGGGGCCTGGTTCAAACCCAGGTAGTTTCTTCACTGGTAGCGACAGCGGGTTGCCAGGAAGTTCCGTCCCATGCCCACGACTGGTGGTCGGTCGTGGGGTCATAAGTCCCTAGAATCTGGCTCCAAAATAGCTATTCCATGCTCTGGGGACAGGCAGTTCGGTTAACCACCGTACGACTAAATCTGACAGTACGGGGATCAAATCTGTCGAATTGCGCGACAGGATCGCGGCCAGAAAAGCACCGGTTCCCATAAGAACACCGAAGTAGTTGGCTGCCACGGGGGTAAAAGCCCTGTGCCTGGCGGGAACCGCAACCTCCTTCGGGAGGTTTACTGTCGCAAAATTTTCCATGTTTTCACGCCACGTGTAATTTTTCAAGGTTTAGCTCGGCTCGGCTCGGCTCCGCCTAACGCGCGGATTCTCGCTGTAGCGCTAGTGACCCGTAGCGCTACCGAGCTGTAGCGCTTGTGACTCGTAGCGCTTGCGACCCGTAGCGTTAGCGAGCTGTAGCGCTTGTGACCTGTAGCGGTTGTGATCTGTAGCGCTTGTGACCTACGTCCGCCCTTTCACCCGTTATCCCGCGCATACCCGCGTAGTTACCCCGTTACCCGCTCAGCTGCGAGGTGGCGCCCTGTCACCCGTTACCACGCGCAGTTATCCCGTCACCCGCTCAGATGCGAGGTGCTGGTGACGACATACCAGCCCCGGCCCCCGGCCTAGTACACTCGAGTAGTTTTGACGGCGGGGTGCCAGAGCCCAGCCGGGGCCCGGCCGGCCGGGGCCTGCCAGACCGTGCGCTGCGGGTGGTGTTCATCGCGCCGGTCTGCATGGAGGCGCGGAGAGGAGTTGACGGGGCGTGGCTGTGCGCGTGGAGGAGACGCGGGGCGGGGCGGGGCGGGGCGGGGCGGGGCGGGGCGGGGCGGTCCTGGCCGGGCTGTTTGGCGTAGCTCTCCCCAGCTGAATACATGAAGGGACTCTCCCAAGCACCCCACGCCTACACCTCTCTACTACACCCCCTCCCCCCTCCCCCACCCCCGCCCCCACCCTTTGCGCCCCTGGACCAAATGCGCCCTTTCCCAGCGGACTCAACGTGAAGTGGAAGGTGGCCGGGCGGATCGGACACCCTCTCCCTCCCCCGCCACTTCCTCGACGCCGACCCCGCACCCCGCCCCGCCCCGCCCTGCCGTACACCGCCCTGCACCTGCTGGTCCGGGGTAGTGCCCCGACACTTTGTGGGCCACGTGGAGGGTCTGGCCCAGGAGGCCTTGGTGGTGGTGGTGGTGGTGGTGGTGGTGGTGGTGGTGGTGGTGGTGGTGGTGGTGGTGGTGGTGGTGGTGGTGGTTGTAGTGGAGATGGTGGTGGTGGTGGTTGACGCGTCTGCTCGGTGAGCCTGCTGGTTGTCGTGGTTGGTGCGGGGGCTGGCCCTGCAGGGAGCCCCGCTGGTTGAGGATTGTCGGATTGCGGGGCCCTGCTCCTCTCCGGCACCGGCTCCGGCTCCAGCTCCGGCTCCGGCTCCGGCTCCGGCTCCGGCCTGGACTTCATTGTCATTCTGCTTGTTTAATGCCGATGGACCCGATGTTAGGATTGGCGGGGAGGGGAGTGCGGGGTGGCCTAACTAACAAGATGTGAGATGAGAGAGGCGGAGGGAGGATGGGGGCGGATAGGAGAGAGCGAGAGCGAGAGAGGGAGAGAGGGGGCGGGAGCGGGAGGAGGGAAGAACAAGGACCACGGGAGGGAGATAGAGCGAGCTTTGGCAAGCAAGGGAAGGGCTGGACCGACCAAAGAGGGTGAGGTGGTTTGGGGCGGAGGGGTTGTGGCGCACTTTAGTTTGAGGACGCGGGGCTAAGCGGGGCGGGGCGAGGTGGGGCGGGGTGGGGTGGCCCTGGACGTGTCCGGGCCGCCTGTTTATCCTGCTAGTTCCTCCTGTCCTCCCACTCCCCTCCTCTCTCTCTCTCTCTCTCCCTCTCACCCTCTCTCTTTCCTTCCCTCCCTCCCTCTCCCCCTCTCTTCAGCCCACTCTGGACTCTGTATGCGCGAATGAGCGGGCAACGTGCGCTATATAGGCAAACGCCATCGCCGGAGACATGCTGTAGAGCCCGGCAGGCTGGCTACGCCGCGCCGCGCGGGGCTCCTGCCGCCCTGCTGCTGCTCTGCACGGACCGGCGCGACCGGCGCGGACCTCCACCCACGCGCTACCCCTCCCTCCTGCTCTCTCTCTCTCTCTCTCTCTCTCTCTCTCACACCCACACCCACACATATACGCCCGCGCACGCACAAACACATGCACGCAATTTGCCCGAGCAGGGTGGACCGGACTGCCTTCAAGGAATCAATAGCGCCAGAGCCGGGCCTCGCCTCGTGCGGCGTGGCGCGGCGTAGCTGCATGGGTGGCCACGGGTTCCAGCGGGTACCAGCGGGTACCGGACGGGTACCGGACAGAGCTGGGCGGGTACCCACGGGACGGCACGACAATCCGCTAAGAGGATAGGAGCGACGCGGGAGCGCGTCGTCCGCCCGGCCGCCCCGCGCCGGCACGGGTACGGCCTTATGGCACGCGGGAGGGAACACCGGCCCACCCCCGTGGGGGGCGGGGGCGGGGGCGGGCCGGAGGCGGTAGCATCGAGGCGCCCCCACTGAGCCGCGAGACAGCTCGCATGGCAGCACATCGCATCGTGACGCTTCACCGGCACCCTCGGGCTCGCAGTGCACGTCCCGTCCCGTCCCGTCGCCCCCGGGCCACCGCCCGCGCAGACACCACAACGACGACCCCGCCGACGCCCCGCCGCCAAGCCCAGGATGCACCACTACGCGCCGTGGGCATGGGCGAGGCGTCCGCGGCCTCCGTGGCGAGGTCGTCCGACTGGCCGTGCCGGGCCGATACGTGGTAGGACACACCGTACCCTGCACGTAGAGGGCACTCAGATAGGGCGGGGCGTCCCCGCCGGGTCGGGGGTGGACGTGGACGCTGGCGCGGTACCCACTGTTACCGTTGAGGTATTTCCGCCTGCTGCGGAGCAGGCGCGCCGATCCAGGGGGTAATGGGGGTAATTACCCCCCACCCCCCACCCCCTGGGTACTAGGTAGGCTGCCTGGAGGGTAGGCAAAAAGCACTACTTTACCTCTGTAAGTAGGCAAAAAGCGATACTTTAACCCCCGCCTTGGAACATTTCTGGATCCGCGCCTGCCTGCTGTGGGGCGGGGGCGCGGCGGGGCGGCCTGAGGGAAGCATCCGGCAGGCTTCCGCCCCCTGATTGATCGCCAGGACGGGGAGCCTCGGCGGTGTGCACAACGCCTTCACGGCCTTCAGGGCGTCCTCGGCGCGGCGGCGCGGCGTCCTGCCCTGCCCGGGCCCGGGGCGGTAGCCCAGCCCGGTAGCCGTGCGTGCTACTGACACGAGTCTGGCCAGGCCCCGCCCCGCCCCGCTCCGCCCCGGCTCAGCGACCCTGCCTGAATACACCCAGGGACACACCATGAGAGAAGGGCGCCCTTCTCTCATGGACACACGGTGCATGTTGGAAACGTGCTCGTGCTGGAAATGTGCCCGGCCAGCGCACGGCGCAGCGCGCTGCGCATGTTCTGCTAACGTGGATGGCGGCGACGACGGCGAGTTCTGCCATGAGTTTGACGAATAGGGGGGCCTCCGGTGCCACTGGTGGCAGGGGCGGCCCCAGGGAGGGGGTGGGAGGGGGAGAGAAGGTCACTGCCCTCCCTACGGAAGCAAAACATGCGCTCCCCGTCCCCGCCGCCCCGCGCCCCGCCCCGCCCCGCCCCGCCCAGCCCGGCGCGGCGCGGCGCTTCCTTCGCCGTTATTATTATTGGAACCAAAACGACGTGTGTTGGGCTTCTTTTCTTCTCCGCGGGGGACTTTATATGTTTGCTCCGGCGGGAGGTGGGAGGCGGAAGTGTCTGTGTATTTGTGAGGTGGGGGGCGGGGTGGGATGGGGGGTTGGGGTGCGTTGCAGAGGTGTTCGGCGCGGCCCTGAGCCCCGCCAAGGCGCACCACGCCCCGCCCCGCCCCGCCATCGCCCCGCCCCTGCCCGCTGCTCCCGGCCCGGGCCCGGAGCCCGCCTGACACATGCCTGCCGTGTTGAGATACGCACCGCCGTCACGACTTGTGGGGTGTGCAGGGGGCCGGTGCAGCCCCTCCCCCCCTCCCTCACGCACGGCAGTGCACGGGGGCGCGGGGGCGCGCGGGGCGGGGCGCACCACTGACCCGGATAGCCCTGGCCCTGGCCTCGGCGCAGGCAGCTCCGCGACGCGTCCCCTGCTCTATCCGCTGGAACAAATACCCGAACCTAGTGTGAACAGTGCGTGAATCTCTTCTTATTTTGCCTAGCGTCGCGTGCAGTGTGCATATATAGCCTGCTCCAGCAGCTCGCCCTGCCCAACGCCCCACCGGCTGGGCTCGCCCTTTCCAATTCTTACACTTTCGCTCCAGGCTGGCCCTCTCCCCCCCTCCCCCCTCCCTCCTCTCCGTCACTCTTGCTCTCGTCTCCAGCAGGCTATAGGGCTCTAGTGGCCGCGCGGGGTGGGGCGGGGCGGGGCGGGGCGGAGGGCGCGGCGCGGATGGCGTTGGCAGCGGAGACCCCCAGAGAGAGGGTCCTGCCCCCGGCGCCCCGGCCCGGCCCCGGCGCGGCAGGGCGGGGCCCGCCTGGCCTGCAGTTTGCGGGCCCTTGTTTTACGGCTGCGTTTGACGACATGAGGTTCCTACCGAACACAACGTAAGCCCCTCTGGGTTATTGGGGCCTCCCCGCTCCCCTGGCCCCGCGCCCCCAACCCCCGCATGCAGGCCCTCCGGTCCTGGTCAGGCCGGCCCCGGCCCCGGCCCCAGCCCCGGCCCCGGCCCTGCCCCGAGCTCCGGCCCACATACGGAGGAGGAGTTTAATGCCTCGCCGTGAGATTGAAAAGCCGCACCCCGAGCCCGGCAAGGCCCCGCAAGGCCACCACGGGGGCGGCAGCGGCGAGGCGTAGCGTAGCGTGGCGCGGCGTGAGAGAGCGAGCCGGAGGGACAGAGAGAGGTGCGCACCGGCCCCGGGCCCGCGAGCCCCGGGCTCGCTCCCACTGTGCTCTCCGGCCTTGTTTTTAGGGCTTTTTCGGAGAGTGAGGGGGAAGAAAATTATTCAGCATTCCTTCCTCACGGGAAATGATGAAAATTTGAGATTCTCTTTAAACTCACCCAGAGAACCAGTTAGTTGATAGAACTAAATTGGGGCTGTAAAAAAACAAAATTTGGTTCCCAAAACCGACTAATTTTTAGTTCCCTCGTATTGCGCAAATAAAAATTTTATTTAACTTCATAAAATTATTTGTTAAAAAATCAGTTCCGTACAGCACATTGGGTCTCTTTTGCTTATTCGTGCAATTTCAGTTCACTCTGATCAGTTGCGTGAGTCACAGAATTTTTTTTAAAGTTTAGATGTGCGCGTGCACCAAGACGATCTTAGACGTCTTCGGTAGCGGTAGACGTCTGTTAGTTAACTTTCCATCTAGCAGTAGATGTCTATTAAAAGACGGCTATTTCCATCGCGCGGGAGAGTTGAGAGGGCGACGTGCAACGTCTGCACCCGAGTCGCCGTCGCAGTGTGTCACGTGACTAGTGGCGTTACACGTCTGCGCCGGGGTGGCCGTCGCGCTGTGTCACGTGACTGGTGGCGTTACACGTCCAGCGCTGATGAGCCCCACACCTTCATCGAGGTCATCCCTCCCGCCCCCCTCTCCCCACCCCCTGAACGGTCCGGGCGGGGCGGGATGGGTGTGTTTCCTGACTGTGGCGAGGTGGTAGCGGCGCGGCGGGGCGGGGCGGGGCGCTATCGCGAATCGCACGCCAACGCCATGTCCCTCGGGGAAGTTAGGAGGCAGGGCCCTGCGTGGGGGAGGCCGCCGCCCTGCCCGCCCCGCCCCGCCGCTGCTCAGCCCAGAACTAACCTGCCTGCCTGCCAACAGCTCTGAAAGACGAAACGTACTTGAAGTTGCGGGAGTGGGGCGGGGGCGGGGCGGCTGGGCGCCACTGCAAGCCAGTTATGAGGAGGTTGGCGTGAGCGCGGGGTGAGGTGGAGGGGGGGGGGGCAGGGGCGTACCTCCATCGGAAGTGAAACGGATGCTAACGGAAGGGAGGAGGGGCCGTGCCGGGCAGGGCGGGGGTCAAGGTGATATCCTTGCATCACCTCCAGACTTCCCCCTCCCCCTCCCTCACGCCCCCAGACACCCCCAGGGGAGCGATTGCGTAAAGGAAGGGCAAGCGCACGGAATTGGAAATTCGATATATGGGTCGCGTTGTTTTTTTCAATTAGACATTTTTTTTTCTTCCATACCCTGACGGAATTTTGGTGCGACTGCGCTTCGCTCCGTGTCCCGGACGTTCTCCAGCATAGCGATAGCGCGCCGTACATATTTCGGTAGAAACCAGGGCAATGATGGCCAGCAGCAGGCGCCCAGCCATACCCCCGCCCTACCCCCGCCCTACCCCCGCCCTACCCCCGCCCTACTCCCGCCCTACCCCGCCTTGTTATCTGAACAGGTGATGGCGCCTCTAACTGTTAACGCAGCGCGGCGCCACGCCTGCCGCGGGGGCCGGGGCGGGGCGTGGTGGGGCGCGGCGGGGCGGGCGGGGCGCGGAGCGGTGCGGGGTGAGTTATGATAAAGCGCCGCGGGAGTTATTGCCTCTCCCTCCAAATCTATGCTCCTTAGTTTCCTTAGAAAATATTGTAGGGACGTCGGAAAAGGAACGTAGTTTTCTGGATTTGAATAGAATTTTCCTTCCCGCGTGTCGCTATATGCTCGAATGCACGTGTTTTGTGGACGGGTTCTGCTGGCTTGGCTGCCGTACCAAGTGGACGTCAGCGGGGCTCGACGAGTTCGTGGTGGGACTTTGACGGCCTACTCGCCACGGCCGGGTTGGGGGGGTAGGCATTCAATGTCCTGGTGGGGCGGACAGGACGCCCCGCCATGCCATGGGTAGGTAAGTGCACCTGGTGGGGGGGGGGGGGGGGGCATCCGCGGGCGGCGGCGTCGACGAGGCGTCGCGGCGGCGATCGGACGGTGCCTGGCGCCCCCGTGCCGCCCCCGCGGCGCCCCCGCCCGCCTGCCGGCTGCCGCGGCCCGACGCGCCGCACGTTAGTTATGGCTGATGAAGCGCGGGGGCCGGGCCTGCAGGGCTGGCCTGCAGGCCTGCTGTGACGGAGCGCTGCAGGACGGCGCACTTGTCGGCGTCGGCGCGTCCTGCTGCTCCTGCGCCGCCCTGGGTGAGTGCACACTAAACCCTTATGCGCGATTTTTGCATCGTTATGCACAATTTTAAACAACCGTGAAATTTTAACGATAGCATCTTGGCCTCAATAGCTCGGATGAGTTCGAAAACGAGCAACCATAGTTATGAACAAAATTGTATGCCTAACTATTCACACTTTGTACATAATTATGCACAAATTTGTGCACAAGGGACAGAGCTAAGCATAGTCATGCAGAAAAAAATGTGCATAGTTATGGCTGTTTAAAATCCTTGCAAGGCTCATGCACAACAAAGTGCATAAGGGTTTAGTGTGTGAGTGTTCCGCCCCGCCCAGCACCGCGTGCGCAAACGGGTCATCATTTTCATAAAATCCGTACCTATATCGTTGAAATTATTGCTCTGAATCAAAACCGAGATCAAAACAGCCTGTGTTGTTTTAAACAAGCGATTTCCTGGCTGCAAGGTTCCGTCATTTGCCGCGTGGGTTAAAATCCCGCAAACCTCGTGCTCGTGGTCGCCTGCACAGCTTTGCCGGCTCTGCCGCAGCGCAGCAGGGCGGTGGGCTGTCGCCGGGGCTCGAGGCTGTCGCGCCGCGCGCCGTGCGTGCAGGTCGTCCCGTCCCAGCCGAGGCCAAGGAGGTCGTAACAATCGCGGTCCACGACTCGCTACAGAAAAGACTCTGGTGATTTTGCTTGGAATGACAGGTGGCCTGTTTCAAGAAAATCTGAATCCACAAAAGTGACTTTACGTATATTCCCGAAGGAATTTCCTCTGAACCGTCAGATTATTTTTTTAACATAGAAGTTTTTCTGTGGACCCCCTATGCATGGTGTGTGTTTGTGTATGTGTGGGTGTGTGTGTGATCGAACGGCGACACAATGGTGGACGACGGGAGCGTGACGAGGCAATGAGGGTGCCTAGGGCCCGCGGTATGAATGCGTCGATACCCCGCAGCCCATGTGTGCTTAATCAGAGACTCTTATTCGACCAGGTCAAGGCCTTTTGCCTTTTATACTGCGAAGAAAATCTGCAGCCATGGCGCAGTAGTCTTCGGCGCCAATAGCGTGGCTTTGAGGGCGCCCGTCGCCGGTCCCCAGCCCATGGCCCGTACGGGCTGGTGTCGCGTGCACAGGCCTCGCGGGGACCTCCACGGTGGAGGTGAGGCACTAGTGCTTCCTCAGGCCGTCCCGCCTCCCTCTAAACACGCGCGTGTGTGAGTTGGCAGAGTGAAAGTTGAAGGTCCTCGACGTAGCGACGCGGGCGGTGCAGCTGTGGCCGCGAGTGCCCTCCTGCACCTGCACGTGCACCGCACCTGCGCCGCACCTGCGCCACCCCTGGCCACCCTGCTCCCTGCACCCACCCCTTCACCGCCGCCGCTGCACCGCTCCTCCAGGGGGCACCTTCACCCCCACCGCGCCCCGCCCCGCCCCGCCCCCTCCCCCGCGCGCGTTGACGGACAGCTGTCGATACTCGCTCTCCTGGAGAGGCACTACAACTAGCCTCGGGCTTGTGAGCTGCGGGGCAGGGCCCGCGCCCGTAGGCCCTTAGGCAGGCGATGTCCCCCCTGCCAGGCCTAGTCAACAAGGTGATGGTTCAGTGCCACGTGACCACACGTGTGAGTCACGCCGATTTTGCTGTCAGTGCCTCGTGCCGTAGGTCACCCGGGGTCACCGGCACTCTCATTTTTGACCGGTTCCGGCGCCGCGGATATTCGACTGACCGATACTAAAATTTTGGTACCATTCTTGGTTCCACGTTGCCTAGTCGGCAGCCACCGGTGCAACCGGCTTTACCCCACTGTAGTGCTGCATATTGCGACTTATTGCCTACTTCTCTGGCACTTGTATGGCAGAGCGCAGGCTTACAGCCTGCGACACCAGCGACGGGCCGCTGGGCTGGGATGGGAGGCGCACGGCTGCGCAAGGCTCGCACACCGTCACGGCCACCCTGAGCCGTCTGCGGTCCGATCTGTCGAGGACCGGCCTGGACGTCCAGCCCACCCCGGTGAAATATTTATCAGCGGCCCTCCCCGTGGCGCGGGACCGACACCGACCCCCCCTAGGCCACGCCCCTGCCCGGGACAGGCTGAAATCCCGAAATGTCGAAGAGGCGAGGCGGTGCTGCGGGCCGTCGCGCCCGCGTCGAGGTACAGTGTTGCCAGAAAAGTAGGCAACAATTCTTACGAAAGCACCTGTGTGAGGAAGACGGCGAGGAAGAGGTAGACGCCTCGCCTGCTACTGGGGCAAAAGGGAGTCTCATGTGTAGAGAGTTTGCCTAGTAGGCAGGCGGAAATACCCGTCTATATTTTTCTGGCAACACTGTCGAGGTGAGAGTCGAAGCCGCCTCAGCCGGGGCCCGCGCCCGCGTGACGCCCGGGTTGCCTAACTGCCCGGGGCGTGGGAGCGCGGCAGTTGCTGCACCGCGGGGGGCGGAGAGGAGAGGAGGGCCCAGGAGCTCCTCCTTTTTACTGCGCTGCCCCGCCGCGCCCGGCCCTGCGCCGCCCTCCTGCCTTGCTCGCCCTGCAAATGGGAACCCATTTAGTTACTCTATGACTTGTTAACACACCATGACGCCGGGCGGGGGCGGGGGGCGCAGCGGAGGGCGCAGCAGCGTCGGCGCCAGGGCCCCGGCGGGCGCGGCGTGTGGCCTGGCCGCGCGGAGCCGCGTGCGAGCGCCGCGCCGCTGTCGCGTGGAGGCTCCGCAGGGGAGTTTTAAAAAGCCTATTTCAATTCCCCGTGCAATAGGAGGTCGACTCCGCGGCCCAGCCCCTCCCCTCCCCTCCCCTCCGCGGGCCCCTCTGGGGTGAGGAGCCGCCTGGGCGACATGCGACAGCACAGCGGCTACGCGCCCCGGCATTACAACCAGGGCACCTGAGAGCAGCCGTGGTGAGAGCGGCCTCCCCCATCCTCCTCCTCGTCCTCCTCCTCCTCTTCTTCCTCCTACTCCTCCCCCTCCTCGTCCTCCTCCTCCTGCACCTGCTCGTCCTCCCTCCCCCACGCCCGGCCCCGAGAGCAGCGCGCCATAACCTGCGAGCGCACATCCTGGCAACCCTTTCACCAGACTTAAATATAATACAAATGTGCCACAATTATAAATCAGGCGCAGGAAATTATGCCTCATAATTACTGCTTTTCGGTGTTTGCAAGCGGCGCGGTGCGGCGGCGGCGCCACGGCGGAGGGGGCGCCGCTGGAGGGGCCGGGCCGCGCGCTGAGGGGACATGTTTTATTGCCAAGTCCAGGAAGGAAGGGGTGGCAAGGGAAGGGCCTGGAGAGGGTGGGGGAGGGCAGGGGGAGGGGAGGGGCCTAGATTAGCGCCTTTACTGCAACACGCCGGGGCTGTGCTGGGCCGGGCTGGGCTCTGCGAGCAGGACGGGCCGGGCATGCAGGGCCCTGGCCTCGGCGCCACGGCCTCTTCCTCTACGGCACGACCTCAGCCGACTCATTCCGAAGATCGCTCTTGTTACCTCTCTCCTTGTCGCTCTTATGGCTGTGTCCTATGCTGGCCGTGGATGTGTCACCTGAGTGCGACAAGGACAGAGGTATGAGAGCGATCTTCGGAATGAGTCGGCTGCGAGGCCCTGCACGGCCTCTGCCCGCTCAGCTTGGCGCGCGCGTGGGGGCGCACTTCGGATACGGTGCATTGCATATTGTGGCAGAGTCGTGTCGAGTCGAGGGGCGTGGCGGGGCGGGGCGGGGTGGGGCGGGGCGGGGCGGGGCGGGAGTAGGAATCGCTCATGGGGGGCGTCGTGTTGAGCTCCACCGCATGACATGTGTGGCCGGGCGGGGCGCTAATGGTTTCCCTGCCCGCCATAACGTGCCTGACTCAAACCATCACCCCCGGCCCAGCGCAGCGCAGCGCAGCCCAGCCCCGCGAGGCGCAGTGGAATAGCAGACAAGTTAGCTGCTCGCGCGATGCTAACAGTATCGGCAGGAAGTTGCGCCGAGTAAATCACTCTTGAAACTATAGATGTGTGTGTGTGTGGTCGAAATTGAGGCAAAGTCACTAATAAAGTTAAAGATTAAAGAAAATGGGAAATTAAAAGTAAGCATTGAAGCAACTGGATCTGGAAACTCAGACAGTTAACGGGGTATCGGAGAGATCCGGCCTCTAATATGTCCCGGCTGCTACCGCCCCGCCCCGCCCCGCCCCGCCCCGCCCCGCCCTACGGCGCACGCGGCGCCTAACACACGCAACTCGACGGCGCGTCGCGGCGCGCGGCGTCCCCCCGAGCCCCTGCGACTTTATTATTTGGCTGGGGGGTTACCTCCCCGTGCCAGACGGCGCGTCAACACGCGTGCTGCTGGGGTGGTATGATGGGGGCGGGTCCCGGCGGCGGCAGGTTCAAACCGCACGCGGAGGGCAACTTTTTATTTAATTTCTGGCTGCAGCGTGGAAAAAGTTGGGCCAGCCAAGCCGGCCGGGGCGGGGCGGCGGGTGGTGGGGTGCGGCTTGCGGTGGCGGGGCGGGGCGGGCATCCCCCGGGCAGAGCAGAGGGTCGGACCAGGGCAGGCGGGGTGGGGTCGAGGGTGAGGTCCCCTGTCGCCTGCCAGTCATACTCGGGCCAGGCCAGGCGCTCGGGCGGGGCGGGCCGAGCCGAGCCGCGAGGGATCGAGCCGAGCCGGGCCGTGCCTGTGTGCATCGCAACAGGTTGCCGTAGGCCCACTGAGGACCCGCCGGTCCGCCCGCCCCCGCCCCGCCCCGCCCCGCCCCGCCCCATCCCGCCCGCCGGCAAAACGGCCCCCAGAGCGGGCGCGAGGCGGCAGGCCGCGCCGCCCCACACGCCCGTGGGAAAATTGAAATAAAAAGGAGGAGTAAGGGGGGACTCTATGTGTGCAGGCCCGGCGCCGTGCGCGAGCGCGCTCTGCAGGCGGAGGCCGTGACCATGGACAGCGTGCTGACGGCGCCGCTCGGACTGCGACTGCACCGGAACACGCTCACGTGAGTGACGGCACAGATCACACACTAACCGGATTTGTATCTTTTATCTGTACAAAGTTAAGCAATCAAATTCTTCTCTCGCCTGTTCTCGGCCCGCAGGCGGCAGGACGCCGTGGTGGTGCCGACGCGGCTGGGGCTGGTGCGGCTGAGGCGCGGCGGCTCGGAGCACCTGCTGCCCGCGGGCCGGGCGGGCGCGGCCCGGGCCACCGCCGTGTCCGGGGTGTCGTCGGTGCGCCTGCTCGCGCCGCCGGAGGTGAGCGTGCGCCCGGCCGTCCTGGAGGACCGTCGCCTGGCCCTGCGCGCCTGCTGCCTGCCCGCCACGTGAGTGGAGTGTCCTGCTGTCCTGCTGGCCTGCTCGCTGAGGACGAGGACCTGAACACCACGGTCTCTGACTGCCGCCAGGTCGTCTAGCTCGGGCTCGGGAGCGTCGGCTGCGTCGGGCGGCGGCGGCTACGCAGGCTCGAGGACGTCGTCAAGGTGAGCAGGAGCTGCAGCAGGGGCGGACGGTGGTCCGAGAGGGAAGCGGCCGCTGGACATGAAGACATTTCCCTATGAAACAGGACATTTATTTTAGCGGACAACCAATCTATGGATTCCGCGGACCGCGGATGACGGAAAAGTATCGGACCATATGAGTTTGGACATTTTACGGTGGACATTCCTTCGCAGCACCGGAGGGACGTCCCCGCTCCCATTTCAAGCGGGGCGGGCCGGGCCGGACCGGGCAGGCGTTCTTGAGGTCCTCTTTCTCGTGCCCATGTCCGCTCTATCGCCCCCCCCCCCCCTCTCCTCTCCACTCCACCCGATAGTCTTGGGGACTGGAAACAGCCATCCTATCCGCCTGCGAGCCCGGCCCGGCCCGGACTACACTTGACCCCCGCCCCCGCCCTCCCCTCTCCCGCCATCAAACGCCCCGCTGTGCACCCTAGTAGGCTCATGTCACCAGAAAACTTTCAACAACATTTATTTCTATGTAATACAAGTTAAATCTTGCTGCGAGCTATGCCGACCTCGTGGCTCCACTGTCTTCTCGAAACCAAGCAGAACAATACTTCTGGGCGGTGAACGAAAAATCAACTTTATAAAAAATTATTGTCGGGCTACCCGGGCTGTCCAGTCCAGTCCAGTCCCAGGGCCCAGCAGAGGCCTTCCTCTGACCACCATTATGCGCCACCTCCGGGCGGGCCGGGGCCGAGGCCGCGGGAACAAAGGCCGGCAGTGACTTATGATGTTGTTTTCCGCAGTGCCGCGTCCAGGGCGCCCTCGCGGACCGGAGCAGCCACCGACGCCGGGTCCAGGGGCGTCGCGGCGTCCTCGTCACGGGCGCGGCGCGCGTCCAGGTCGGCGCCCTCCGGGTGCGCGGCGGCCGAGGCCGGCGCGCGCTGCCCCAGCAGCACCGGCAGCGTGGGCTCCGCGGCCTGGAACAGGTGAGTATCACGCTCCCCGCCAGTAACACTAGGTAGACAAAAATAGTAGGCACAAGGCACAAGGCGCCAGGCGTGAGACGAAAACCAGCAGAAAAAAAAAATAAAAGTAACTATGCGGTATTTGAACCACTGTCCACCTGGTTTTATGAGCAGTGTCGATACCAATGACGCTACGCGGCCGGCCTGGCAGCGCACGGGGAGCAGGCGTACTGATGACACCGGGTTCGTTTCTTCGGTGACTGTGGCTTCTCGCGCAGCATGCCTCCTAGTGGTCCGACGTCTGGTACCGTGGCGTCGTAGCCGTGCCGGCATAGTGTCCGCGCGGAGAGTCGCAGGACGGAGGTTCGATTCTTACCAAAAAGTTTAATTTTTCTGAGGACAACAATCTAGAGAGTGGAATTCAAGCCCCCCATTTCAACCGAGCTCCCTCGTGGAATAGCCGACGGTCTAGTGGTCTAGTGGTGCCGCGAAAGCCGTGGGGTGTCTGTGAGACTCGGCACATGGGGCCTGGTTCAAACCCAGGTAGGTTCTTCACTGGTAGCGACAGCGGGTTGCCAGGAAGTTCCGTCCCATGCCCACGACTGGTGGTCGGTCGTGGGGTCATAAGTCCTAGAATCTGGCTCCAAAAATAGCTATTCCATGCTCTGGGGACAGGGCAGTTCGGTTAACCACCGTACGACTAAATCTGGCAGTACGGGGATCAAATCTGTCGAATTGCGCGACAGGATCGCAGTCCAGAAAAGCACCGGTTCCCATAAGAACACCGAAGTAGTTGGCTGCCACGGGGGGTAAAAGCCCTGTGCCTGGCGGGAACCGCAACCTCCTTCGGGAGGTTTACTGTCGCAAAAATTTTCCATGTTTTCACGCCACCCTTTCAGAGTGCACCCTTTCAGAGTGCACCCTTTCAGTGCGCCACCCTTACAGAGTGCTTCGCTACGCTCAGCAAATTATCTGTGTTTTAACCTCCGACTTTAGCAAGCCAAGGTAGACGCACTTTTAGCTCAGCCTCACGCGTCTGCCTTGCTCCTGCTGCCGTGCCCCTACCCGTACCGCGCGACGGGGAGCGCCCGGTGGCAGGCTGGCCCGTCGCGCGCTGCTGTGCGGCGGGCGGCCTACCCTCGGTCCGCAGGCGGCGGCTGCGCCCGGGCGCGCCGCTCACGCCGCTAGCTCACACGGTCTCAAAATAAGACTTTTAGTCTTAAGTACTTTTTTCTAATAAAATATCAAATATCAAATATCTCTCTCTGCAGGGAGCTGGGCGCCAGACTGCTGCCGCTGCTCTCCGTCCTGATGGCGCCGCGGGACCAGGACGAGCGCGCCGGGGAAACGACGGGTAAGCACATATCTTGTAGGACTTATTGGGACTCAACCGAGAGGGAACTTGTACAGAGTACTCCGTGCTGTGTTACACGGTATTACACCGGTATTACATGGAAAATTCTACAGGTCTAGGGCATATTTTGTTATTTTTCGGTACTACACCCAGAAAAAACAGAAAGTTTTAGGAACATATACTTAAGTGAAGCGCATCTCGTCATCAAACTAACTTAAATTTCTTAGATTAGGAACCGTATTCTAAAAAATCTAAGGCATTGTTCTTGAATCAGGAACACAATTTTTGGGGTGTACTACGCGTCATACCGTGTAATACCCGGGTCACGGGCAGGTCAGGGCATTGCAGAATTTAATACCCCCTCGGACTTAACCTCCGACTTGGTCCGATTGTATCTCGTGTTCGAGTTATTTAAGGTGAGAATCTGTCTGGAGGTGTCGTGCAGTGACGCGTCGGTAAGTGGACGCGGGTCTGCCTAGAATCTGCCCCGCCCCGCCCTGCCCTGCCGAGGCCCCGCCCTGCTCGTCCGAGGCCCGGGGCCTTACCTCTGCCCGGCCCGGCCGCGCTGTCGCCCGCCACGCCTCGCCTCGACGCTGTCTGTGCCGCGCGCCGCACAGCGCGGCATCCAACCAAATTTATCGTCGCAACAGCAAATGACTGCGAGGTGGAGGGGAGGCCGGGCGGGGCGGGGAGGAAGGTCCGGGCCTCGGCCATAATTTACCGGCCCCGGCTGCGCGGCGCGGGGCGGGGCGGCGAGGCCGGGCCGGGCCGTTATTTGTCGCCGTGCTGCTAAGAGTGACCCCGCTCCGCTCTCGGCCTCGGCCCCAGGTGAGGCGGAGGGGCCCGGGCGGCACGCCGGCAAGCACGGCCTCGCCCAGGATCGGCCGCACCTCACCGTCACGTCCATCACCGTGCCGGACATGGCCTCGGCCCGCGTCGCCCTCCACCAGCGGCAGAGGCAGCAGCGCGCCTCCAGGACCACCCGCCACGCGGTGAGCATGAGTCCGCCCTCGCACAGTGGAGGAGAGATCTTTTGCGTTTTCCCTATGAGGACATCGCGACAACACCGCGTTATAGAAATTTAAATGCTATATAGTACCGTCTAGTACCGCAATGTAAAATGCTTGCAAACTAAATTTTTTGCAGCGTTGCAAAGAAATTTTAATCTTTGTTCCTAATTTAGAGAACTTGTTTGTAATCTGCTAGAATCCTTGCAAACTATGCCTTCGTATTGCAAAGGAATCGTTTGCAAACTTGCAAAGAACTAGTTCGTAATGAATGCTTCAAAACTCTTTGCAACTTGCAAAGAAAATAGTTTGGAATATGAACCTATTCTTTGTAAGTATCTTACAGTGCAGTTTTACTGAACATTTCTCCGACGCCAAACATTTTTGTCTGGTAAAATAGTATGGTGCATCAGCTTATGTGACTAAAGCAGGAGAAAGGGTGCCTATTCAACTTTCAATCTATGAGAAAAGCACCGCAACCCCTACCTACCTAGTACCTCGAGTGCGTCCGCGAGTTCTCGTTCCGTCCAGGTCTCCACAGGCCTGATTCCTCGCCCCTCACCTGGTATCCGACCCAATCGGAACGGTCTGATTGAGAATTCGGACGGACTCCTCGGTACCTTAGCCCTTGCTCCCGGGGCACGCGCGCCTCCGGGCTCCGGGCTCCGGGCGCCGCCACCTTACCTCACCCCATTATGCATGCGCGCCACAAACTTCACCCTCCGGGTTGCCTTCCGCGGCGGCGGGGTCTGCCCCATGCCGACCCACGCTCGATCTAGTTGTTTGTGTACTCAACATTTTTCACCTGGCTGTACGCACCCACCTGCTAATTGGGTTGCCTACCCTGCAGGCGGCCCGTAGGTCGGTTGCAGTGTTGTGAGAAAAGTAGACAATGAGGCGCCCAAACACAGTGATGTACAGCGGTCTGCATCTGCGCCTGCCAACTAGGCAGCATGTTCGCACCTGTGCAAGGGCGCTGCCTAGTAGGCGGGCGCAGATGCAGCCCGCTTTTCTCCACTGTGTTTAAGCGCCTTATTGCCTATACTTTTCTGGAAACACTGGTCGGTTGCCTACTTGCGGGAGCCTCACCGCGACTGCGCATGACTCGTGTATCGTGGTTCGTGTATCCGCCGCAGAGCCAGTACTGCCGGGCGCGGACTCCGGCTGCGGCTGCGGCCGCTGCTGCAGCTGCCAGGTTCACCAACACGACGACGCAGACGACGAGCAGCCGGAGCGGGAGCCGGAGCAGCAGCCGGAGCAGCCGGAGCAGCAGCAGCAGCGGCTCCCAAGGCCACGGGCGCCGGAGCGGGGGCCGCGAGGTATCCTGCACGCCGCACAGCGCGAGGCACAGCGCGCACCGCCGCTCCGGAAGCGGAAGGCGCGCCAGCGACTCCGGCACCGGAAACCACCCCGCGACAACTCGCAGGCCGTGCGGCGAGCCGTGCTGCGCCGAGTGCTGCGGCCGGGGCCGGGGCCGGGGCTGCCCCGCGGACCGCGCCGCCTCCGGGGCCTCCGGGGCCGGCACCGAGGGGGCGCTGCTGCCGACGGGCCCCGAGCACCCGGATCTGGGGTACGCAGTAAATGCATCATGGTTAAAGTAAAGTCAAAACTGTTGTGAGCGGGACGCCGCCGCGGTGTTTGTCACCTCAGCAAGCACGCTGACCGCCTAGCCTAGGCACGGTGAAATAAGTTTCAAGACCTTGTCTTAGATCTTATGGAGAACGGCAATGGCAATCCAAGACTGGACCTTGAAATTCAAGAAACTTGTTTTTCTTTTTTATACCGTAGGCAGTTTTAAATACGATGGGTATCTTCAAATTTACCGTCTCTCCTCCATCTGGCATTTGGGGAGAGGGAAGTCCTTGCCGCTGGTGCGTGGCCCTGTGCGTGGCGCACGTGGAGAATGTCTTTAGTTCCTCTCCATTCGGACTTCCTCTCCGCGCGCCAAAACCCATCAGCGTCACGTGTCCGGCCCGGCGCCCTCCTCCCCATCCCTCCTCCTCCCCCCTCCCTCCTCCCTCCTCCCTCCTCCCTCCTCCCTCCTCCCTCCTCCCTCCTCCTCCTCCTCCTCCCTCCTCCTCCTCCCTCCTCCCTCCTCCCTCCTCCGACCGCCTCACTTTCGGCCGGCCTTCCCTTCATTTCCAACCCTTGGCGTTCCGCGGCCAGCCCCATGCGGCTCCGCCCCGCGCCCTCTCCCTCTCCCCGCACCGCCCCGCCTTGCCCCGCCCGGCCCCGCCCGGCCAGGCTCGGCCCTCACCCCTTTAGCATTCCTCGCTACGCTGCGGCCCGCGCGGGCCGTGCGTGCCACACACGCCACGCCACGCCACCCCCTCCCCAGCCTCGCCGCCCCTGACAGCGGGAAAGCGAACGCACCCGCGGGCCAGGCCGAGCAACGTCACGAGCGGCGCTAATCAGGAAACGGGCGGCAGTTTGGGAAATGGGGCCGCGTCTTCATTGTCCGCGACGCAGTGCCCCGCCCCGCCCCGCCCTGCCTCGCCCCACCCCGCCCCGCCCCACCTCGCCCCGCCTCGCCCTGCCACTGACGAGGTACCCTTGTTGTTGCCCCGCAGGTTGTGGGGCTGGGGCGGCACTGGACCGCTAGGGCAGCAGCAGCTCCTGCGGCGTGACCCGACCGGCGAGGACGTCGACGACGACCTGCTGGTGGACCTGAGCGCGCTCTGCCTGGGCGCCGCCGCCCCCGGCACGCCGCCGTCTCCCGCGGCCGCCGACGAGCCCTCACCCCCGCCGCCGCCGCCGCTGCTTCCTGTGCCGGAGCGTAGGAAGACGAAGAACAAGGTGAGTGCGGGGCGTATTGGTGCCTGACGGGGTAGGATGCTTGGTAGGGTAGTGCTTAGTGCTTCGTGCAATAGTGGCTGGCGGGGTTGTACTTTGTGGGGTAGTGCCTGTCGGGGTGGTGATTGGTGGGGTAGTGCCTGGCGGGTTGGTCATGTGGGGTTGTTTCTTGCGGGGTAGTGCTTCGTGGGGTAGTGCCTGGCGGGGTAGCACTTTGAGTGGTAGTGCCTGACGGGGTGGTGCTTCGCGGGGTAGTGCCTGGCGGGGACGGGGATCGGTGGCGGGGGCGGGCTGACCGTGCTCGTTGTTCTTCTAGGGCAAGCCGCGCTCCGGGCCGGCGCGCGCGCGGGACCGGGACCGGGACCTGCAGGAGCAGTGGCAGTGGCAGCTCGGCCCCGTGGACGCGCTGGGGCCGCGGCCGCAGACCGGCCAGGGCCGGCGGGGCGCACCGCCGCCCAAGCCCGCGGGGCCGCCGTGGTGGGCGCGCCCCACCAACCGCGCCCGTCTCGCTGCCAAATGAGGAAAATAAAGAAAATGTACAACACACTCTGGAGCTGCGTCGCGCGTCTGATTTCCTCCTGCTGCTGATGTCACACACGGGAACTCACTCGATGTGTCATATTAATGTGTCGCTACACGGAGTTTAACCCAACTACCCTCGACTCGACACTATCGTGACTCGACTTAGCATGGTAAAAATAAGTCCTGAGTTTCCGAGGTGAATTGGAACGCAGGTGATGGCCTGGAAGTTTCTCCCTGCGGGCATACTTTAGGTTTCCCAGGGACCGCATGTACCCTGGGTTTTATTGGGGTTGTCCTGAGAGATTCAGGGAGTGCCCCGGGATACACTTGAGGTGGTGGTATTGTATTGACTTGACTTGGTTAGATTTTGCCTGGCGAGGAGACGCACCGCGCGCCGGGTCTCTTCACTTGAACTTGATTTCAACTTCAACTTGTGACTTGAGACACCCTTATCCTTTCGCTTCGCAATCCGACAATGCGGGTCTGCATTTTTAGGCGCGGCGCGTCGCAAGTCAGACCGCTCGTCTTGACAATGCTACAACTGACGCACATGCGATATGAACTGTATTATTACTTTCTGTGTTACCTTCTTTCCTGCAGGGCGAAAAAAACCCTGGGTCGTGGTGGTTGCTGCACAGCGTCGTGGAGGGTCCGCGCCCACGCCGCTCCCGCCCCGTCCCGCCCCGCCCCGCCCCGCAGCGCATGGCAGCAGAGCAGAAACAAGGAGGGGAGGAAAATTGCTCCAAATTTCCCTGAAAGACAAAGGCCTTTGCCCCTGAGCAGCACAGCAGGTACGGCAACTACTGGTCCGCCCCGCGCCGCGCGAGACAAGGAGCGTCCGATGAGACTTGTTTAAATGCAAATGAGATCGACCGGGCCGGGCAGGGCCGGCTGGCCCGGGCCGTGCGTGCCTTCACCGTGCCTCCGCGTGCGAGTGTGTGAGTGCAAGGGGTGGGTGGGGGTGGGTGGACGACGTGGACGGACAGGCCAGGGGGTGGGTGCGTGCGAGCGCGCGCGCGCGTGTGTGTGTAAGTAAGTGTGTTTGTTCGAAGGGTTCGCAGTACGCGTGTGCGTGTGTGTGTGCGTCGCGTGCTGGTCACTGCACTACAAATCACGTCTGCCACCCTTTCGGCCTCCTCCCTCTCCCTCCTCCTTCCCGCTCATTTGCTTCTTCAGTATAAGGGTTGAGGGCGGAGAAGAGAGAGAGAGGGAGAGAGAGAGCAGGCGCCCGGCCCCGGGGAGGGCGGTGGTGCAGGGGTGGAAGGGGAGGGGTCGGCGAGGCCGAGGCCCGGCGAGGCGTTTGCTCGCTCGGAACAGAGATATGTCTTCCCCGCCGCGCCCCGCCACGCCGAGGCCAGGATCGTATGACTTGGAGAGGATCCGCCCCGCCCCGCCCCACACGACGGCCGGGGCAGGGCCGGGCCCCACACGCCCCCGCTACCCCGCCCAGCCACGCCCCGCCACGCCCCGGCCCGGTATTAATTAGAATGCGAGCGGCGGCCGTTACTTGGACCTGAGCCTGAGCTTGATGGGGTGATGGTGGTGGTGCGGGGGGAGGGGAGGGGGCTGAGGGGAAGAGAGGAGAGGGTTGACTTCTAGTCCGGACCAGTGACCCCCTCTCTATCTCCATCTCACTTTCTCTCGTTTTCTCTCCGTCGCAGCTCTTTTTCACGTCCCCTCTCACTCTCTCCCCTCTCCGCACAGCTGCCCCTGCCCAGGTCCTTCATTCGTCGCGTCGCTCCGCGGCGACCTAACCGGACACGACGACGAAAAATTGTCGGATCTGCAGAAGCGTCGGGTCCGTCCGTCTTGTCGGTCCGGTCCGACCTGACAAAGCGGCGGGGGCGGGGCGGGGCGGGGCGGGGCGGGGTGGGGCTAGGCGCGGTTCGGCCCCTCCAACTTGCGCGCGCGTCTATTAGCGCCCCCGAGCTCCCCCTTCCCCCACAGCGTCGTCATTTGAACGTCCACCGTGTCCGCCCCCGCCCCACCCCCGCCCCGCCCCCGGTGCCAGAGGGCTGGTCCGGCCCGGTCCGGCCGGGCGCGGGGTCCAGCACCGCAGCGCGCTCTGGCGGTGCGGCCGGCGAGCAGAGCGGAGCGTCGCGGCGCGGCGCACCCGGTCCGGCTGCGGTGGAGGAGGAGGTGGTGGTGGAGGTGGTGGTGGTGGTAGTGCTTTGCCTAGCGTCCTGCGCCCAGCCCCGCCCGGGCCAAGTATTGATTGGGCAGCCCAGTGCTCAGAATGGAAATGAGCGGCTAAAGTGGCTCGGACAGCGTCTAATTGATAAAGAGATAAACCGGGGCCCGGCCCGGCCCGGGGAGGCGAGAGGAACACTTCGGAGTGGCGGGACTGGGACCAGGACCGCAGGGCTGAGCGCCCCGCCCCGCCCCGCTGCCGCTGCGGCCGGGCCGGAGGACGGCGGCGGTCGCCCTGCCCTGCCCGTGCCGGGCGGACCCGGGCCCGGCGCCACTGACGCTGACTCCTGGGGCTCTCCCGCCCCGCCCCGCCCGCCACTCCACGACCCCCGCGTTGCCTTCCTCCGGGCCGGACCGAGTCACTTCTCCAGTCTCTATTACAGGGGTCACGGGCATCGGCAGCACAGGTCGGTTCGGGGGGCACAGTTTTATGTGCACCAGTGTTGCCAGAAAAGTGGGCAATAAGTCGCCTGAACACAGTGGAGTAAAGCGGGCTGCATCTGCGCCTGCCTACTAGGCAACATTTACGCACCGGTGCAAGGGTGCTGCCTAGAAGGCAGGCGCAGATGCTACTTATCCGGCGACTCTGTGCCAGCGTAGCCGTGGCCCCTGCTCTGCAATTCGTATGCGGAAAATGCTTATTATTGCTTCGCGTTCTTAGCAAATCTCGCGCCTCGTGAAGGCGAAGAAACTGGAAACCTCATTGGCGTACCCTCTACTCGCACTCAAAGTGTATGAGGGCCAGGGCATGGCAGGGCACGCGGTGTGGTGCCGGCGATACTCCCGCCTCGCCGAGACTTTTCGCGGAGGAGCCTCGGGGAAGTGGCACAGGGGTAGGGTAGGGGTGCGTGTCCGACACACCGTGGCATCGACGGTCTGTCTTCCTATCGCGTGAGTGTACCTTTGAAAAATAGGACTTTGGGTGTTAAATATCTAGCAGCGTACGTCCACAAACGCGGAGGGTTTTTACTGGCGCGGGCACAACATCTTTGCAATCCCGTAGTTAGCAGGCGGTCAAAACTGTATTGTATTGGTTTTGTGCAATCGTTTGTGCAAAGTTAAACATGCCAATTGTTTCACACAAATTTTTGCGACAAAACTGCTTGATTATGTACAAATGTGTGCACGAAATCGGTTCAAATCGCTGCACAAATTTATGTGAAAAATTTGATTGTCTATAACTTTGTACAAGTATACGATACAAAAGTTAACGTGTGGATAAGCTTCGGGACTCCAGGCGCTGCACAGCTCTCAGGAGGGGGCCGAGCGCACGCGAGCAATGCTGTTTGAAATTTGAACATAATTTCATTCCAATCCAATATCACAGTAATATCCGGCGAGTGGTGCGGCGAGAACTGCCCCGTCGTGACGGGGGGCCGGTGTGCCGTGCAGGGAGAGGGGGAGCGGCTCTGCGTCACGAGTCATATTTTGGAGAAGGGGTGCGAGAGTCTGCGGGAGAGAGACAGAGAGAGAGAGGGGGAGGGACAGAGACCGAGAGAGACACAGAGAGAGGGGCAGAGAGTGAGAGAGAGAGAGAGAGGGGGGAAGGGGGAGAGCGTCTAGTTTGGGGCATGCGCTACGAGATGGCCTGGCCTTGCGCGGGGGAGGAGGGGTAGGGGTGGGGGGAGAGTGGCCGAGCCGGCCTGCCGACGCTACAAGTGAGAGAGGAGGAGAGCGCCGGGGGATGGGGTGGTCGCGGGGGTAGAAAATGTCATCAAAGATGCGTGAAGAGAAGGGGGTGGAAAGGGGGTGGGTGGACGGAGCGAGCGTTTGAATGTGTGCGTGGTGCGTGAGCACGCGCGTGCGAGGGAGGGAGGGGAAAGGAAGGGGTGGCGCGGAGGTTGGGGGAAGGTGGACCGGACTGGACACGACGACTCCGAAAACCAGTTCCTCGCAAATGACTCTGGGGCGGGGCGGGGCGGGGCGGGGCGGGGCTGCGAGCGGGCAGCGCGTGCGCCTAGCCTCCCCTCTCTTACGAGGATGTGCCGTGCCGTCCCCTGTCCAGGAGGGGCGGGACGGGCGGGGGGGGGGGGGGGTTGTCCCCAGGCTTTATCTAGCGCGCGTGGAGTAATATCTATTATCTACGATGGCATTTAATCGAGCACATGCATCTCATATGGCGCCGGCAGGAGGACGTAACGGGAGGGCCAGGGGCGGGCCGCGGCCGGGGCCGGGGCGTCGCCCCGGGGAGGGGAGGAAAGGGGAAGGAGCGGCAGGAGGAGGAGGAGGAGGAGGTGGCGGAGAGGAGAGGGCCAAGTGCATAAATTATGCTGCCTCCAGCCAGCCAGCTTGGCCGTGCGGGAACGGGACGGGGGCGAGGCGAGAGGAGCCAGGGCCACAGTGAAAATTAAATTTGAGAATATGGGGGACCACCGCGCCGCACCACCACGTGGCGCCGCGCGGCGCCACCTCCGCGGCGGCAGCGGCGGTGCGGTGGTGGCGGCGCTGAGGAGTCCGCAGGGGTGTCGTGACGGGAGTGCTAGATGAAACAGTATGCGGGTTTGCCTACCCGCTCTCCCCATGGGTTCCATAGGGTTGACTGGCAGCAGTGCTGCCAGAAAAGTAGGCAGCAAGGCGCCCAAGCACAGTGGAGTAAAGTGGGCTGTGCGTGCGCCTGCCTACTAGGCAACATGTACGCTCCTGTGTTGGTGTGCTGCCCAGTAGGCGGGCGCAGATGCGGCCCGCTTTACTCCACTGTGATTGCGCGCCGTATTGCCTACTAACTGACCTCATGACGTAGAAGGTGTCATGCGGTGTAAAACTGCAGCCGCGCGGAAGCCTTACAGTCGGTAATCACGTCCTGGGGTGAGGCAGGGGGAGTGATGCGGAGATCCCCGCGGGGTGACCAGCCCGGCGGTAAGCCGAACTTTTTTTTTTTTCCGCGTTCTTCTCGCCTGGATTTTGGCTGGCGAGGTGGGTCAGGAACGGGCGAGGGATGGGGGTATGGGAGGTAAGGGTCGAGAAGGCTCTCTCTCACTCACTCACACACACACATGAACGTGCAAGTCTTACGAGCAGCGTAGCAGGAGAGAGGTCCAGAGGGATACCCTATATCCTGGAATCCCATGATGAGTATATGGAAAGCTCCCCTGGCCACCTCCTGTAGTATAAATTTCAGGATTAAAAGGCGACCGTGCAGGAGAAAGGGGATGCCTCACCTCCTCCCCCTTCCCCGTCTCTCTCTTGCTCTGCTCTCTCTCGCTCCTTCTCTCTCTCACTCACACACACACACACACACAGAGGGAGGTGGGTACGATACCGAAAAGGGGTGGGGGAGGGGGATTGCGTCTACACCGTGGGCGAAACCAAGGAAGGTGTGTAGATTCGCGTATCGATCCCGGGCCGGGCCGGGCCGGGCCTGGCCGCTCGCCTCCCGAGATACCGCTTCCTGTGCCGTCCTCCGCCGCGCCGCGACGCGCCGCGACGCCCCGCGCACGCACAGAGACGCGCCGCGATGAGAAACTCGTCCGTAATAACAGCGTTTTTCCTAACGGCTCAGGTTTGGCCGACGCCCCGCCGCCGTGTTCTCGGAAGCGCCTGGAAGCGCCACGCCTCGTCGGCGTTGGCGGATGAGTCAGTCTCCGACGCACACAAAGTCTATTTTGTGGGAAATCCTTGATTGCGTCGCACCGCAAGCCGCAAAACGAAGCGAAACTGCTGAATCTTCGTCGGGCCGGGCCAGGCGTGCAAGGAAGAGGGGGGGGGGGGCGTCGAGCGGTAGGGTCTGGGGGGGTCGCCGCCGTGGAAGCGGTGTTGTTGTGCTGACCGCACACACCCGCGTCACGTCACGTCACGCACGTCGCGTGACGTCTCGTCACGTGACGGTACGACCAGGGCCGCGCGCCACGCAGTCACGGAGAAACAAACATATCGGATGACCGCGCGGGTGGAGTCTGCCGCGACCCGAGTCGCGGCGAGTTTGTGCCCCTGCGCAGTGTCGCGCTGCTAGAAAAGTAGGCGAACACAGTGGAGTAAGGCGGGCTGCATCTGCGCCTGCCTGCTAGGCAACATGTATCGGGTGATTCTTTGAATCCGTAACACGATATTGAGGGACTGCATGCTCGCCAGCACTGCAGGCGCCATATCGCGCCCTACGCGCCAATCAGGTAGGCAAACCTGCAACACTGTTGCTACGCATTCAAAAAAGCACTCGGTACGCTCCGGTGCAAGAGTGCTGTGTATTAGGCGGACGCAGATGCAGCCCGCTGCACTCCACTGTGTTTGAGCGCCTTTCCTACTTTTCACACTACTGTCACTGTCTCACTCGTGCACGCCACTCCCACCTTACATCCAGCAGCGTAGGCTAGGTCCATCGCGGAGTGGACTGCACCGAGTCCGGCCCTGCCCGGCCACGCCCCCTCCGCTCCGGCGTGGCGTGGCGCGGCGTCCCGTGACCGGAAACCGATCGGATGTCCCCTGAATGGAAGGCTTCGCTCGCAGCGTTGCGGTGCGGGCCGGAGCCGCAGCCTTGCGCACAGCTGCACTTGCAGTGCACACCGCCCCGCCCCGCCCCGCCCCGCCCCCACACACCTGCGAGGGAGAGATGGTGTGTGTGTGTTCGCCATTCATTCATTCGCTGCTTGTCAATGGCAAGGAACACCACCACACATCGCGTTTGCGATGGGAAATTCGAAGGGGACCGCACGTCCGGCCTGCAGGCTAGGCTCATGTTGGTTTTAATTACCAGCGCTACGGTCTGTCCGCCTGTCGGACCGTCCGTCCGTCCGTCCGTCCGCCCGTCGCGCGCGCTACTGAATGGTCAGGCCGGGTGGGACGGGCACAGGAACCTGTTTAGGGCCACGTGCCCCCCCCCCCCTCCCCCCGCGGCACGCGACCGCAGTGCATGCATAAGATGCACCCAAGACCCGCCCCGCCCAACCCCGCCCCGCCCCGCCCCACCCCGCCCGGCCCCGTCCCGTCCCGAACCGTCCCGACCCCACCCGTCCCGTCCTGCCCCCACTCATGCTGCACTGCTGAACTGGTTGGGCGGGAATCAGGTGACGGGACGGGACGGGGTCAGGCCAGCAGGCCTGCGGGTCGTGCAGGACCTGTTCTGGTCAGCAGGCGAGCTGCGCTGCGCTGCTGCTGCGCCCGGTCAGCTGGTCGCTGTGCGACTGTTACTGCACCGCCCGCATATCAGCGTGACGCGCGCCTGCGCGCACGGTCAGTGAA
The DNA here is from genome assembly GCA_033675135.1 of Frankliniella intonsa. Taxonomy (NCBI): domain Eukaryota; kingdom Metazoa; phylum Arthropoda; class Insecta; order Thysanoptera; family Thripidae; genus Frankliniella; species Frankliniella intonsa. The sequence continues at coordinate 3,707,147 of CM066245.1, read as the reverse complement.
ACGCAGAAAAAATGTCAGAAAAAAAATCCTTAGCGCCGCCGGTCAGCAAAAAAAAATTAAAACCAGTGCGATGAAAGGGTTGGCGCGCATGGTAAACGAATTGCGACTAGGACACGCGATGCTCGCTTGTGTCAGTGCGGATGGACCACGCGGCCACGGCGCGGCTTCCTCCCTCATTTCACACTTCTTTTTTACGCTCTCTTTTTTTTTCCCCTCGTGGTCTGCGGACGTGGAGAGGTTGCCACCTGCTGCTGGACAATACAGCGCTGACCACTGCAGGGCGGGGCGGCGCACAGTGGCCGCCAGGCGACTCCTTTCCTCGCTGAATCCCCCCTTGATGACACCCAAACCCTTCTTTCTCCACAGCCGCGCCCCGCCGTGCCCCGCCGCGCCCCGCCGCGCCCCGCCCCGCCCCACCCCGCCGCAGCTCAGTGCCCCTCCACTCCGGCTGGGACCCGCGGCGGCGCGCAAGTCCGGCCCGGCCAGCGTGTTGGCCCTGCCCTACCCGCCCTGCCCGCCCCGGGGCCCGCCCTGGCCTGCCGGCAAGTCGCACCCGCACCGTCCACCAAAGGCACGGAGGGGAGGGTCGCTCCCTGAAAGGCTAATTATGACGCTTGGTGCGACTCTCTTTTGTTCTCGGGTGGTGGTGGGAGGAGCGGCGCGGGGCGCGGCGGGGCGGGGCGAGGAAGAAAATGGCATAGGGCGCAGCGGCGTGGCCCTGTAGCCAGAAAAGTAGGCAATAAGTAGTAGCCCAAACAAACACAGCGGAGTACAGCGGGCTGCATCTGCGCCTGCTTCAAGGCAACGCCTTAGCATAGGTGCGTGAAGGTTGCATAGTAGCCCGCAGCCCGCCTTACTACATTGTGTTTGGGTTACCATTTGCCTACTTTTCTGGCAGCACTGTGCCCGCGGCCGCGAGCTGGACGCGTGGAGAGCGCGCTTATTCGCCCCCCGCCCCGCCCCGCGCGCAAACTGACATGTGTATAATATCAGGGCGCGTCGCGTTTACCTTGGCCGTGTGACTCTACTTTCCCCCGCCGCCCCGCCCCGCCCCGCCCCGCCCCGCCCCGTCCGGTGCCCCGGCAAATGCGTCACTCCCTATTTCACGCTTCTCTGATGGGCGAGAGGATTGCACGCGGTGCCGCGGCGCGAGGCAGGAATAGGAAATAAATTAATCCTCCGAACCGCCGAGCCGAGCCGCGCCGCTCCGCGTCTCCGCACCGTCGCCGTCGCGACGCCAACGGCGACGCCTCGCGAGAAGGGAGAGGAGCGCGTCGCCGCCGCCTCGAAAAAATATGAAGTCGGGAGCGCGGGGCGGGCAAGCGCGAGAGAAATATCGACCCTCTCCTCTCCTCTCCGGGATGAACAATAGAAATTTGGGTGGAGGTGCTGTGGTGGCGGCGGGTGCCGTGGAGCGATACACGGGGAGAGGAGAGGGACCGGGTTGTTTATGGGAGACGGGGAGGGGGAGGGGGGCGAGGTAACGGTTTTCCTCCACACAAGAATGCTAACGAATGTGTGGATGCGTGGAGCCAAGGAGGCCCGATGATGAGCCGAACCTAGTTGGAGTCGAGCCGAGGCACCTCAGGGCGCTGCAGCTGCAGGACCCCCTCCCCTCCTCCCCTCGCTCCACTCCACTCGCATCTTCCTTCGCATCGCATCGCATCACCTCATCTCCCCCTCCCCCCGGCCGGCCGGCGGCGCTCCGCTCCTCAGGGGTCCACGTCGTTTATCGGGGGTCCGTCCTGGAGCGGGGGGCGGACGGGGGCGGCCGGGGGGCGGGGAGGGGGGCGGACTGGCGCCGCCGCCACAGCCCCCGGCACGGCACGGCATGGTGGCGTGGGACACCAGCGGCCAGCAGGGGCGGGGCGGGGCGGCGCGGGACGGGGACGGTGCAGGCGGCCCTTTCCGGCCGGACCAGGGACACCCTCCGGATCAGGAACAAGTTGGGTTAATTTTGGGCGAAAGCGTCGTGGCATCCAAAATATTTTCCACTCACTTGTGCGCAAACGGAGGTGGTGGGTGACGGACCAGCGGCTCTCCCTGCTCCTCCAAGGAGAGCCACCCCCACCCCCCACCACCGGGCCGCCAAACCCTGCCACCCTTAGGCGCCCTGTCACATTCCGACTCGTTATTGCTATTGCAGATTGCTGCCCCGCTGCCCCACTGCTCAGGGGCGTAAGCGCCGCGGGAGGGGAAAGTGTCACGGAGGAATGTGAAAGGGGCGGCACAACCCCGTGCGCTCGTGTGTGTGTGTGTGTGTGTGCGTGCGCGCGCGCGCGCGGCAATAAAGTCTGGGCCCGACGGATAACATTATTATGCCGAGAATGAAAGAGTGTCCTGTCCACTTAGCAAGGGGAGGGAGGGGCGCGTCGGGGAGTGACCCGGGCCGTGCAGGTCGCCCCGCCCCACCCCGCCCCGCCCCGCCCCACCCCGCCTCGCCCCGCCCCGACTCACCGCACCCCGTCAGGGTTTTATCACCAACGCGATGATGTCATCCGGGGACACGGTGGGGACCCGCAGGGATGGTCCTGACCGCCCATCCCGTCCCGTCCCGTCCCGGCCCTGACCTGACCCTCGTGGACCGCAATATGAATATGAAACAACAACAATGCCCCGCACCTGCAGCGGTCTGGCAGGGCTGGCCTCTGCGCACGCGCACGAGCCGGCCGACCGTCGGATGTTTCGCAAAAAGGGAACGGGGGTCAAAAGAAGGGATGAAGCGCGGCGTGGTGTGGCGGGGCGGGGCGGGGCGGGGCGGGGCGGCGGCGTGGATGGCTTTTATAATCCATAAGCCAGATTTGCATGGGCTCGGCGAGGTCCTCTTCACGCCGGGCCTGGTCCGGGTGGAGCAAGCAGGGGGAGCCACCTGACACACCTGACCAGTATGAGGGACAGGAGCGAAGCACCTGACCACCTGAGCGAGGAGCGGCCCCGTCCCACCCCGCCCCGCCCCACGCCGCCTCGCCCCGCCCCACCCCACCTCATCCACTCGCCCTCCCCCGCCCCACCCGCGCCTCCAACCTGTCCCCTTTGTCCTCTGAGCCGCTTAAAACACTAGCCGTGTAGAGGGGTGGGGCCTAGCCGAGGACCCCTGGGGGAGAGGGGGGGAGGGGCCATGGTCGTGTATTGCTATCGCCGTCCACATCTACCCCCTCCCCCTCTCCGCCCCGCAGCGCCGGGCCGTATCCATCCGCCGTGCCCCAGAATTCCTACGACACTGACTCAGCAGCTAACCTTCTGCAGCGTGCATCGATAAATTTCGCACTCGGTCCAAAGGCGGGGCGGGGCGGGGCGGGGCGGGGCTGCTGACGAGCCGGTCATTAGGCACGCCGTGCCTCCCGACCCCATGAATGCGCCACGGCCTGTCAAAAAGTCCGTGTCGTGGAGGGCCGGGCCGGGCCACTATGTTAGCAGCAGTGCTGTCAGAAAAGTAGGCAATGAGGCGCCCAAACACAGTGGAGTGAAGCGGACTGCGTCTGCGCCTGCCTGCCTGCTAGGCAGCACTTTAGCACAGGTGCGCACATGTTGCCTAGTAGGCAGATACGGGCCGGGGGGCGCGTAGTGCAGTGCACCTCAACATACATGTCGTCGCGTGCTTCTCCCGCGCTCCGCGAGGTCTGGCGAGCACTTGGTCGAAACAAAAAAAAAATTAACAAGAAAAAAAATTACGTGATTTTTGAACCACTGCCCACCTAGTGCTATAAGCAGCGTCGATACCAATGACGCTACGCGGCCGGCCCAGCACTGACCGGAGAGCAGGCGCACTCATGACACCGGGTTCGTTTCTTCGGTGACTGTGGCTTCTCGCGCAGCATGACTCCTAGTGGTCCGGCATCTGGTACCGTGGCGTCGTAGCCGTGCCGGCAGAGTGTCCGCGCGGAGAGTCGCAGGACGGAGGTTCGAATCTTACCAAAACATTTAATTTTTCTGAGGACAATAATCTGGAGAGTGGAATTCAAGCCCCCCATTTCAACCGAGCTCTCTCGTGAATAGCCGACGGTCTAGTGGTCTAGTGGTGCCGCGAAAACCGTGGGTGTCTGTGACACACGGGGAGGTTGCGTTGTACCTCGTCACACTGGGAGGGGCTTTTGCGAGCGGGTAGGTTGGTCCTGGTGTGTAAAGCCCCCGCCGCCGCCCCTCTTCACCCCACCCCCGCCCCGCCCCGTCCTGGATATGCCAACAAACAGGTCCATTTCCGGAGGTAGGGCGTAGCAAGGGCGTCGGAGACTCTTGGGCTCGCCCAGCGCCTCGCCACGCCCCTCCACTCCAGGGCAAAAGCGCTCCGCGCGCGCTTGTCCGCCACATGTTCCTCTCTTACTCGGTTTGAAGAGTAAGAGAGATAGAGATAGAGCGAGAGAGAGAGAAGGGGGAGGGGTGTACCTTCTCCCCCTCCCTCTTTCCTACGGACTAGGCTCTTCTACTCTTACCGGGGTGTTTGCTTTCCGTTCTCTGAATTTCTCTCCCTCCAGCTGCAGCAGCAGTATGGACGCCGCGGTGCCGCGCTGAGCGCCCCGAGGCAGCAGGACGCCTACGGGGACGCCGCTCCTCCTCGACGTCGTCATCCTCGCGCCTAGCTCTTCCCTCACCCTTGTGCGTTCCGTCATCCCTCCCATGCGTCACCTGCTTGTCACTCGCGTCTCGTCTCGTCTCCCGTCGCCGTGCTCGACCGGGCCGGGGCCGGTACGGGACACGGGACAATGAATGACGCGCAGAGCAGCCGACTCGCTCTTGTTGCCTCCCTCCTTGTCGCACCCGTGGCGGCGCCCTATGCTGGACATGCAAGTGTCCCATAAGTGCGACAAGGACAGAGGTATGAGAGCGATCTTCGGAATAAAGTCGGCAGGCAGTGGAGCGCCACGCCACAGTGCGGCCCGGCCCGGCCGCGTAGCTGTCCTGGCTCCTGGCTGCGGGGCTGGGGCCGGGCCGGCCACGCGACGCAATGTGACACGTCGGTGATGGAGTGAATCGAGCCAACTCCCGGCTGCTGCTGGAGCTGGAGTGGGTCGAGAGATGATCCACGCACGAGTCATGACAATTGTACTCGGGATGGAGAAAAAGAATTTTAAAAAAATTCAGCCGCGGCTGATTGACGGGTTCTGTTCTTCGCTGCTGCTGTGGTTTTGTACTAGAGAAAAGTGTTTGAAAGGGCTTCTTCACCCTCCTTATCCCAGCTGCCCGCGCAGAGCAGGGCGGGGCAGTAGTATACTGTCGAGGGCCTCTGAAATATTCCCTTGCAGTTGGCAGTTATGCGACGAGAGCGCCGGAGACCTGCGCCTGCGCTGCACTTGTGTCGCTCGGTAACAGTATTTACTCAGCAGCAGCAGCAAGGGCCGCCGCCGCCGCCACCCGACTCCGGTGCCGCCAGATGCGGCGGCGGCGGGGCGGGCCTGGCTGGTGTGATGTGTTCCTCACGCCCGGCCCCGCCCGGAGCGGAGCGGAGCGCCCGGAGCCGCCCTGCGCAGTGGGCTCCGGGCCCGGAGAGCACGGCCCGACCCGCCGGCCCACAATCCACAACATGCTACGGCCAATAAAATGACGTCACGTCCGTTACAGGAAGCAGCAGGGCGGAGCGGGAGTGAGAGAGATGACGAGGAGGAGGTGCAGAGGCGGAAGGAGCAGCAGGACCCGGGCGGAGGCGAGCAGGAGTGGGGGTATTTTCTTCCCCGACCCGGCCAAGTATAACCAGCAACTTGTTGCTCCTCTTCTTCCCTTATTCTTCTGAGGCCATCAACTCGTAAGTACACCGCACAACTTTTACTCCATTCCCCCGGCGGCGCGAGGCGAGGCGGCGCGGGGTGCGGCGGGACGGCAGACCGCCCCCGGACCCACCCCCAGTAACACCCACAGCCCCGTCCCGTCCGCCCCACCGCCCCGCCCCGCCCCGCCCATCCCTCCGCTTTCTTCGTCTTCATTACGACGGTCCTCGCAGATTCCGTCTTACCCTCGAGATCTCAGCCGGCCCACCCCCGGCCCCCGCCGCCTCCCTCGTGGGGTAGGGCATGGCGGGTTTGTCCCCTCTAGGCTCTGCCGCGGCGCCGCCCCGCGCCGCCCGCCAGTTTGTCGAATTATCAGAGAGGATGTTTCCTTTCGGTGAAAGGGGCGCACGGCTCCTCTCCCTCTCTTTCGCCCTGCGCCGCCCCGCCCCGCCCCGCCCCTGCGGGTCCAGTTGTGGCCGGCAGCAGGCGAGCTGGCCGCACCGGCCGGCCGGGCGGACGGGCGGACAGGGGAAGGGTGTTGCTGTTATTCTTTTATTGCCCTTCTCCCTCCCTCTCACTCTCTCTCTCCCTCTCTCACTCTCTCTTTCTCTCGGCGCGGCGCCACGGACACGCCAGTGACGCGACGCCACCCCATTGTCCGCCACTTAGCGCCACCCCACCCCCACCCCCCGTCCTCCCCAAGGTCATGGAAGCCCTGGCGCGCCCCGGCCCGCCCCGCCCCGCCCGAGCTCCCGCCCCACCGCAGGGAGAGAGAGACAGAACAACTCCAGAAAAATAGGTCGAGTGCTGCGGCGACAGGGGCGGGGCGGGGTGGGGCGGGGCGAGTCGGGAGATGAGCGCAACAGGCTGCGGCGCGGGCGGGGTGGGGCGCCAAGGGTGGCGGGAGAGGCGGGGCGGGGCGGGGCGGGGCGGGCCGCGGGGGTGCGTCTTAAGGTGCGTGGATCATTAAAGGGGCGGGCGGTGGCGTCTCCGAGGGCGGCTGGGCCGGGAAAGGCGGGCGGTGCCAAAGCGAAAAGATGCTGCAGTAGGTCGGGACTGGCGGCGCGCGCGCCCGGCCCGGCCCGGGCTGGGAGGAGGCGCGGAGCTGTGGAGGAGGACGAGGAAGCGGAGGAAAGTCGCGCGCCTCGCGCCTCCCGCCTGAAAAAGAAGCCCCATTTTGAGTACAGTACAGCCTCTCTCTGTAACTCTATTTTAACTTTCTGACGCATGAATTAAAGTCGCCACCACCTGAAATCCGTGAAGATGGTCAGATCCGTAGGCTGGGTGGGGCATAGATGGGGGCAGCCAGGGGGCCCGGGGGAGTAAGCCATTAGTTGTTCGCCGTGGCCCAGGGGGCCGCTGTGCCCCTCGCACCTAATGAGGCGAGGGGGAGACGGGCTCCCCCGCCGCACCCCGCCCCACCCTGCCGCACACCCCGTGACCAATGCGTTGACTGATGTGCACATCAGTGCCGCCGCCCCGCCCCGCCCCGCGTCAGTGCAGAGCAGTGCAGGGCCTGTCTCGGCCGACGCGCCGCGCCGTCCTGGCGGCCGGTAAAATCAAACAAAATTCGCCGTGTCCACCGAGAGTCAAAATGTATTGGACGTGGGAACTGCGCGGCGTGGCGCGGCGGGGAGAGCAGCTCCCATCTCTCTCTCTCTCCCTCGCGATGCGAAACAACATCCCCTCATATTGCATCTTTGCGCGTCATGCACCGCCCGACTTCTTTACGCTGGCCCTCCCTTCTTTTTTTTTCTTTTTCACCTTCAAATACCCCCAACGCCTGCATCATTGTATTTGCGAGACATTCTTCCTGTTTTCGGCGGCGTTTCGCCCGTCCGTGTATTTGGTGAAGAGGAGCCCATTCTCTCAGCATATGTTGGCGATGGTCCGGGCCCGGGAGAGTTGAAAAGGGGGAGGGGGGCAGGCGGCGGCACGGAGGGGGTCCTCTGTTTGTCTTGGCTCAAGTGCATTGCAGAAAACGAACATATGTGGTCGTGGCCTGTACTCCGGGCGGCTGGGCTGGGCCGGGCAAAAGCATCCACTTCCGGCTTGACTGACCGCAGCGCGGCCCCCCTCCCGTTGCGTCGAGGAGCCCGCAGCGCTTCACATGGTCGAAGTCCTGGCTCTCGGGTCCCGGACACCGCCGCGACAGTATCCCGCGAGCTGAGGTGGCTGAGGGGCACCGCGGGGACTCGTCCTGCCCGCGCCCCGCCCCGACCCCGGCGGTGGTTGTTCCAGGTCCTGCGGTGCAGATCAGAGACGGCGGTGGGGTGCGGGGGAGAGGGGGGCGGCTCAGCCCAGCCAGCCCTCGCCTGTTTATACCTCTAACGGGACACCAGCGCGGCGGGGCGGGTATGGCCGGGTAGGGCAGGGTAGGGTAGGGCCATAAACACCGTGAATAAGGGCTGTGAGGGCGCGGCCGGGTCGGGCCGGGCTCGGCCGTGCCTGGCGGCGCACTGCTTGTCGGCATTTTCGTCGGCAAAGAGACGTTGCTGTAATATACACACAATGTAAACTGCGAGAGCGAGAGAGACAGGCTGAGAAAGAACGGAACAAGAGTCGGGAGTATTACTTTATTGCAGCGACAGCCGCGCCGGGCCGGGCCGGGCCTGTGGAGAAATGTACAAAGCGGAGGCGAAGGTCGTCAGGGAAAACGGCAAAAACGTGACTAACTTTCGAATTCCGTGGCGTTAGGCTGTAGGACCCGCCGCAGCCGCGCCGCCGCCGTGCCGCCGCGGGCTGCTGCGGCCGAGCCGGTGAGGGGAGGTGTGTGCTGGCGGTGCCGGTATTTGCCTTCACACATTTGAAATGTGTTAACGGCTAAACGCCTTTGCAAAGGCATTGAAATTTGCCAAATGCATTAGTTTAATAATCTTTAGGAGCTTTTTAACGCGTTTCCACGGGCATCGCGCTTTGGAAGTTGTCAAGTCACGCGTTTGTTTTTCACCAGCGGGTTCAAAAGCTTCCAAGCAGGGAGACCGTCCAGAGCCTCAGCCTCCCCTAGGTGTCGGGGGCGCTTGAGGCGTGCCTAACGCCCCCGTACCGGTGACAATACCCCGGGTGCAGTTTGCAAGCTCACCTGACAAATGGCTCACCTCGCCTCTCGGCCACGCCCCGCCCCACCCCGCGGTGTTCGCTGCTCCCTCACTTCCCGCCCTATTTATTATTTTTTCCTCGCGTTACTTATCCTGGTGGGGCGGGGCGGGGCGACGCACCTTCCTCCCCTTCCTCTCCCTCTGCTCTGTGGTGTCCCCCGCCCCTACCTGATTGCTCCAGCAGCAGCGCGCCGTTGTTGCCTGCCAGCTTGCCTGGATGCCTCTGCCTCGGTGCCTGCCTGCCTGCCAGGCTGTGCGCCGTGCCGCCTCCTGGCTGGCTGGCTGCCCTGGCTGGCCGCGGCCGCCCTCGGCAGGGCGCGCTACGCCGCCACAGGGTGCCTATCAAGAGCGAGGCAGGGGCAGGGCGGGCAGGGCAGGGGTCCGCATGGTGCAACATCCCCTTACGAAGGCTGATCGCCGAGGGCTGATCCACCGCGGCCGCGGTCCTCCTCACCCGCACCGCCCCCTCCACGGAGCTGAGCTGGGCTTTACACGAGTTGGTAATGTCGCGTGTCGTGTCGCGGGCCCACCAGGGCCGTGGCCGTATAGCCTCACTCCAGGGCGTGTTTCCCTGATGCCTCGCCTGATGCGCGCTGCGCCAGGGCCAGGCGTATCGCAGGCAGCACGACGGGTCCATCATCGCGGTCATACAAATGTCCAGGCGAACTTGCCGGCCGAATCAACCAATCATCGGGCGTTGTGGCGGGTGGCTACCTCAGCGACGAGGACCGCCTTTTTCTTTCGCGGAAAGCATACCTTATCACTTCTTGACTTCAACACGTTCAGATTTTCGGGGGATTTGGGGCCGTGACCACCATGTGGTCACGCCGCACTGGACCTGCCCCGAGGTGAGGTACTTCTAGAGACGTACTGTACTTGTCGCCGCCGCTTTGCGCCCCGCCGAACACCCTCTCTGAACACGACCAGCAAACCCACCCGGTGCACACGCATTCCAGGCGATGCGATCCGATACGTGCGTGTGTGTGTGTGCACAGTGCCGTGCAGTGCTTGCCGTGGTGCGTGTCAATGGGAGAGAAGGGGGGGAGGGGGGGCTGAAGGCGGGCCTCACCTGAATAAATATCGGAGCCAGGCGCAGCGTGTATTTTTCAAAATACTTTTTCGCGTTGAATGGAAAACGTATTCCGTGTGCGCTCGGCTGGGTGCGGCGCGGCGCGGGGTGAAGAGGTCGCCCTGTTTGTCCAGCCGAGAGTCCAGGGAGCAGGAGGGCCGGGCGGCGGCCCTGGCTACTGGATTTCAGGAGCCAGAGGAACAGCCTCCCCTGCCTCTCCTCGCCCCTCCCCTCCCGGTGTGTCGGAGCGCGTGCGTCACCTCGAGTGCATCCTCATGTTATTTGCCGTTCTCCCTCTTTTGATGGCGTTTCTCTCGCACTTTTGATGGACCGTATTACCTTTCGACCCCACCTTACCACCCAACCCTATAAAACCTCCAACTTCTCTCGGAGGAATTAGCCATAATTGTGTTTGTGCCCTGTAAAAACGGCGCGGCACAAAATGGAACGACTTCGACTTGCTTGCTTCGTACGGCTGTCGTTACTTTATTTATTTATTTTTCTTTTTTTTGTAAGGGGTCTATCCTGGCTTTACTTTCAATTTTTCTTTACGCGTCCGTTATGTGTGTAAGTCGCAGTGGTACGATTTCTTTTGGAGCACACTCGGCTCTCGGCTCGGAGCAACGGTCGGATCCGAGCGGTTCGGCTCGGCGCCCCTCTCTCCCACCCCGTCTTACCTGCCCCTTACCCCTCCCTACCCCAAACTCCTTACCCCCCCCCCCTCCCCCTCCCCCAAGCCTCGCTCTGATCTCTCTCCTTTGATCTGATTCTTCATATCACAAGCGGAAGGGTGTTCCGTCGGACCGTGACAAATAGCCTAAATCCCCAATCCGCGCCCGAGCTTTGCCTTCGCGCCCCCGCCCCGCCTAGCCACCACGCCCAGCTGTGCCGAGCTCACCCAACCCCGCCACTGCGCAGTACACACATACCAGCTAAAGTACCAGGAAGAAAGAATTTACCCCCCGCCCCTCCCTCCCTTTCACACGTTGTTTCCCGTACACTTTGGTTGCACCGTTATGTTTCTGCTATGGTCTCAAATTAATGTAATTTTCGGACGCTGGAGCCCCGCCCCGGCGGGGGCTGCCGAGGCACAACACACACACACACATACACGGCAGACCGCAACACAGGAGTACACCCCCTCCTCCCCCCCCCCTCTTTCCCTCCCCCATCCGGCTCCGCAAGAAGGGTTAAAATTATCCGGTGATTACGCGGGGTGGCGTGAAGGGGCGCTGCTTTTTCTCGCGGTGGGGTTCGATTGCCTGAATGCAGCGCGGGGCGGCGCACACCTTCAGGGAGGAAGGGAGGGAAGGAAGGATGGAAGGGGAAAGAAAAGAGAGCAAAAGTGTCTGACGCGCAGCGCAGCGGCGCAGGCGCAGGATATCCTCATCCTCCTCCTGCCGTGTGGCGTACTGTTATATCCTGTCGGTCGTTGGCCACGATCAAGGCGGCGGTGACAACGTCGCGAAGACAAAGACGTATTAAATCCAAGGCATCTTTCTATGCGTTTTGGATAGAAAATAATTCCGTTCTGTTATATAGCGGCGGCTTAACAGAATCCGATTTATTATTCTATCTATATTCCGGGCATATCGATGTTGCGCGCATTATGCGATCTGCGGCGGCCGGGCCGGGGGCGCGCGGGGGCGGGCGGCAGACCGCTTCCAATCGCGCCAGTTTCCGGCCGCCGCGCCCGCTGGGCCCAGACCAGCTAGGGACTTCCCCGCGCCGCCCCCCGCCCCCTCGTCGCCACCCGGCGGTGATTGTGGCGAGTCTGTCTCCCCTTAAAGGGGATGTGCCGCAAACTTTCCTCTTCTTTTCTTTTAATTCCGGCTGCGCGCGCCGAGCTGGGCCGGGCCGGGCCGGGCAGCGGTCCCTCGCGGCCCCCGCCTCGCCTCGCCTCGCGGCACTTTCACTGGCCGTGGTCGATAAGCCACCCCCAGCCAGCCCGGCCCAGGCCAGGCCGGACCGAACGCGACAGCGCAGCACCCCGCCCCGCCCCGCCGCACCGCGGGACTTTTCACCTCGTTTGCTTTATCGCAAGAAGTGAGGTGATTTATAATTGTTTCGGCCTCCTCTTTCGCGGCCTCCTCGGCCGTCGCCATGGCCTCGGACTCGCGCGCGCGAGGGGGCTGGCGGGCGGGCCCGTCTCCCCTCGGCCTCCTCCTTGGCACCATCGTCGCTGTCGTTGTCATGGCCGCCGCGCCGCGGCGTGTGTACAGAACGTGAGAGAACGAGCGCCCCGTCCCGCCCCGCCCCGCCCCGCTGCTCCAGCCCCGCCGCGAGTAGTGCCAGCCTGATGGCACTTTGATATTTACTTCTTCGGCTCGGCGGTCGGGCGGGCCGGGTCCGTACCCCATTATGAGGGTGGACTCGCCCATTATCTCTCTCACCTGACACTCGCTCGCCTCCGCGATCAGCCCCCGCCCCCGCCCCCGCCGCCTCCCCCCGGGGGCGACGCCACCGCCGCAGGACGCCGCCCCCGCCTGCCCCCGAGCGTCCAGCGTCCCATCAACATGTCAGCCTCAGTCCGACACACTGCTTCTGGGAACAGATAATCACTGGAGATTGCTTGTGTGTTGGTGTGGCCGGCCGGGCCGAGCCGGGCCGGGGCGCCCCTTACACAACCGAGAAATCTGCGAAGGCCGCTCCGTTGAGCCGTCTGTCTCGTCTAGCCAGAGGGGGTGGGGGTGGGGGACGGCTGCCGGGGAATGAATTGAATTTGACTGATGACTGATTAGGTTCTGCGGTTTGAATAGCTGCGCTGCGGGTAGTAGGGGATGGCACTGGGGGTGGAGGCACCCCCCCCCTCCCCCTCCCCTTGCGGCGGGGGTGGAGTAGTGAAGGGGTGGCGGCTGGATGATAAGGCCGCCGTGCCTTCCCCCCGGTCCTGTCCTGTGGGGGAGGCGGGGCGGGGGTTAGGGTGGGGGGGGGGGGAACGACGAGGGTCCGGCACGGCCCGGGGCCCGGCCAAGGCGAGGTGTCGCTGGGATTGCACCCCCCGGCCAGTCAGGCCGTTGCCCCCTCCCCGCTACGCCCCACCACGCCCCGCCATACCCCGCCACGCCCGGGGCCGCGGTGGAGGTGGTGGTACCCCCGCGTCTACCGCCCGGCCCCTGCTCGTCGCGGCCGGGACGGGACGGGCCTGTCCTGGCGCGGCGGCTGGGACGTCTTCCAGTCATTTGCGCTGCACAAAAGGGCGCGAAGGAGGGTGGGGGTGGGGGGTGGGGCTGAGGAGAGGGCAACTGAACGCATTTTCTCGCCAAAAGCCGAGCAAGCAGGCTGCAAAGCGGGGGATCGCGTGGCCGTTGGCGACGGTGGTGGCCAAGGCCGGTGTGCGAAAGTTGGCAATGCTTTGGCAAAAAGGCGGATGCGGGTACTGGCGGCGTGCTGTCACTACCGCGCCGCAGCCGCAGGCGGCAAAACACTCGAGCAGCCCCTCGCCGCCTCCCCGCCGAGGTGGTCCTCGAGTCCGTGAAGCAGGCCGCAGCTGACTGATTCAGAAGAGCGCTTTCCTCGCTCTGTCTCTCTCGCACCTATACGGCGCACCGCATGAGTGCGAGAGAGACAGAGGGAGGAGAGCGCTCTTCTGAATCAGTCGACAGGCGCGCACATGCGGCTGCTGCGCGGCCCCCCGGCTCGGCCCGGCGGGGGGCGCACGGCCCGCAGCGGGCGACAAGGGCGCAGACCAGGGCGCACCCCTACCGGTACAGAGCAGTATCAGCAAAGTTTTAAGTTTAGGCGGTGCGGCGGGACGCGCAATGCCTGACCAACAGCGCTGCCAGAAAAGTAGGCAATACGGCCCCCGTATTGAATGCGTAACAGTTGCGGGTATTGCATCTCTAGCGCTGCAGGAGCCATGGCGCCTTACGGGCGAACGGGGTAGGCAAACCCGTAACACTGTTGCGCATTCAAAGAAACACCCAGTACATGTTGCCAAAAATAGTCAGGCGCAGATGCAGCCCGCTTTACTCCACTGTGTTTGGGCGCCTTGTATTGCCTAATTTTTTGGCTGCACTGCTCACCAAGGCCGGCCGCCTAGTCCGGCGCCGCGCGCCGTTGGGCTGGACGTTAGGCAACACGCCAGGCTGCGCTGTCCACCGCTGGCCGGACCGACAGCGGGCAGGGGCAGGCTGAGGACCCCGCGCCACGCGTTGTTTGACTTTTTTTAAACCTCAGAGTTTTAGATTTTTTTCGTTTTACAGGGGTGGCCGTACGTTCACACTTGTTGATCCCACGCGGGCAATGAAAGTAAAGGAAATAAAATAACAACGACGTTTTTATGTATCCCCCCTCCCTCGTTTTTTATTTGATGAAAAAGGGGGCTAGCGTTTACTCACAGAAAAATGGAATGTTTTAGAAACCGGTGTATGGTAGACACGAGGGACAACCATACAGGTATGGTTGCGGTAGCACTCGCGTAGTCGTGCCCACCCCAGTAAATGCTAGCACGACGATTGTAATTTTTCTGGGTGTAATTACATAATTTCTTTCCTCGCGTAAATTTGTTTTATCGTTTCACCAGGAGAGGGGTGGTGGGAGAGCATAAACAATCCGTCACTGGCTGACCTCCGCGCGCCCTGCCCGGCTGCCCCGCGGCATCTCCCCCACCCCAACCCCTGCACTCCCCCCTAGGGTTCGCAACATCACGCCGGAGCCCTTTTTTGCTGCACCCGCCGAATCGTGTCGTGCTTTTTGCGTACTCTGTCGGAGAGTAGGGGCGTGATGCGGGGCGGAGGAGGAGGAGGCGGGGGGTGGAGGGAGGAGGGAGGAGGGAGGAGGAGGAGGAGGAGGAGGAGGAGGAGGAGGAGGCGGGCGGAGACTGGGGGCCCCGCGGCGAAGGGGTAGAGGCCCGAGGTCGTAGGTCACTCACTTCCCCGCGGTGGAGTCCGCGCAGGGCGCAGGGCACTGAGAGGGACGAGCGAGTACTGCTATCGCCTTGAAACGCAACGCGGTCCTTCACACTTTGAAAGTCATCGCCTGCTACAAAGCGTCAAGTCGACTCGTCCCGGCTGCTGGCCCGGCTGTCGCGTTTGAACAGCTGAGCCGAGGGTGGTGGAGGGGAGGGAGGGCGGGGCGGGGCGGGGCGGGTGGGCGGTGTGCAGGTGGCAGTCGCAGTAGCGCAGCGCAGCTTCTGCTGCAAAGGCCAGGTGGCAGCAGCGCTCTTCGCCGAGTGTGGGAACCTCGACGCCCCTTCCTCCCCCGCCCCGCCTGCCTGCTGCACCCCACCTCGGCCCCGCCCCGCCCCGCCGCCGCACCTCGCACCCGGACTGCTGCGCGCGAGAGAACGTGTGCGTATAGCCCCCGCCCCGCCCCGCCCCGCGCCCCGCCCCGCCCCGCAGCGCGAAAAAGAATACGGCGCCGCCCCGCCCACCACAAGGTGTGCGTGCATGTGTGTGTGTGTGTGCGTGGGAGGGAGGGTCGCAGGGGAGAAGTCAGAGCCGAGGGGGACCCCGCGCTGCGCGCTGCCCGCACTCAATAGGGTGTGGCGGGGCCGGGCGGGGCCGGGCGGGGCCGGGCCGGGGCCAGAAGGGTTTACGAGCGAGTCTGCAATTGGAGCCCCGGGTCCGGTCGGGTCCGGCCCTGTCCTGCGCGGTGCGGCCCGCCAGCCTAGCGAACGATTAGGAAGGCTGACAGCCAATGCTATTTGGTCCAGTGATTTGTCATCCTATCCGGGGCGGGGCGGGGCGGGGCGGGGCGGCTCAACAAGTCCCGCGCCGGGCGCGCTGCACGGCTGCACACATTGCCCGCCGCACCACTTTTCTTCTTTCGCCTCCTCGGCACATACACACCGCGTTGTAACGTCTTTCGCATTTTTCTTTCATGCGAAATTTTGCGGCCCGCTGGTCCGGCTGATCCTCATACATGTCATCAATCTACTTCCTCGGAACTCTGACGTGCGCGCGCGCGCGCTAGCGTCCTCATCGCCGAGCCGAAGTGCGTTTTCGTTAAAGTTGAACTGATTGTTCCGTGCTGAGCGCTGACCGTCCAAGCAGCGGGCGTTGAACGGGAGGGGCCGGGGCCGGGGCGGGCGGGGCGAACGCGTGAGTGCGGGTTATTTGCGGGCAGAGTGAGTGAGTGCGCGGGGCGGGGCGGGGCGGGGTTGGGCCGCGGCTCTGCTTTCGGGAGGTACGGCGGTACGCCTGAGTGTGTACGCTCATGCTACGGCTGAGGCTGAGGTACGCCCGGAGGTACGGTACGCCCGGAGGTAACGCCCTCTAGGCCGCCCGCTACGCTCCTCTCCGCCGCTCGATGCCGATGCGATGCGCAGAGAGGTCAAGCAACCCGCCCCTTCGCCCCCTTCCTCTTCTCCCTCCCTCTCCTCTCCCAGCCCCTCTCACCTTTCCCTGTGATACTCAAATAAGGGGCCTGGCGGGGCCGGGCCGGGCCGGCCGCGCAGCGTCCAGCCCAGTCCAGCCCGGGCGGATCAGGCGTCGCGGCGTCGAGTGTGGTGAACCCTATTGGATTGGACGCCCGGCGTCGCGGCTGCCGGCAAAGTCAGGCGGCAAGACCCGCCGGAACACACCAGTGCAGCGATGCTAGAAAAGTTGGAACACCTTACCACATACAGGTCACGGGCGTGCGTATTGGCTAGTAGGCAGGCGCAGATGCAGCTCTCACGCTACGCTCCACTGCGTGTGGGCTGCTGTGTCTGCGCCTGGCAATCAGGCAATATTTTACTGGCGTGCGTATGGGCTGCCTACCTAGTGGGCAGACGCTTGATGCTATCGGCTGAGCTGGGTGCCCTCCTGCTCACGGAGCCGGTGTCGCGCGACAGCGCCTCTTGGCGGACGCAGTAGAAACTGTTATCCATAGAATTTCACAACGAAAGGAAAGAAAAAATTAAAGGTTCCTTATTCAGTGGGTCTAAGTAACCGAGAGTTTTGCTGCACGAGGTCTGGGCGACACAGCGGGGCATGCACGTGGTGCAGGCAGGGGCCTCCCGGGCCGCGCCGCGCCGCGCCAGGACGACGCCGTCCCGGACCGGCAGAGACCACCTACATAGATTTTTGGCGCTGATTCTTTCTCCTCTCGGGCGGCGTGGCGTGGCGTAGCGCTGCTCGGCGTGGCTGCCGCCGCGCTGCCGCCCGCTCGGCTCAGCTCGCTTCGGCTCCGGACCGGGCTGGTCTCCATCGTAAAGTGCCGAACTCCCTCTCGGCCCGCCCCGCCCGCCCCGCCACACTCACTCCTGACTCGCTCTGCTCGTCCATTTCCAGGCTGAGGTCTTGAAGATTGCCGCGCCGCCGTGGCGTGCTGCGGCGTGGCGTGGCGTTGCGCCCCTCAGACCCGCTCCCCCTCCCCCTCCCCCTCCTCCTCGTCCTCCGGGCGTCCCGGCGGTCCAACTCAGCTCCATGAGATGATGATGCTATGCTCCGCTCCGGGCAGCTCCGGGCGAGACAAGCCGCACAACAACACTCCTCTCCTCTCCTCGGCCCGTACCGGCTGTGCTGCCGCGGCCCCCGCCCCGCCCGGCCCTGCCCCGCCCCGGGCCCCAGCTCCCCGCCGCCATGGCCCCATGCCAGCCCGGTGATGATCCCATAGATGAAAGCGAGAGTGGCGCGAGTAGAGAGTAGGGCAGGTTAGGGCAGGGCGGCGACGGGTCGGGTCGGGTCGGACCCAGCCGGACAGGACAGGTCGGGTGCATGGGTGTTGGGGCAGGTAAGGGTCCGGACTGCATTCCCCGGGGCGGGGCGGGGCGGGGCAGGAGCTGCAGGACCGGGTCCAGGCAGGGCGTGGCGGGGCGCGGCTGCCCGACTGCCCTGCATCGGGCGCTCCGGCCACGTGACCACACGTGTGTGTGTGTGTGTGTGTCCTTGCTGCAGTATGGTCCGAACCGAAGGGACCCACGTGACTGATGCGCTGAACTTGAACTTGGGGAGCTGCCTGCTCTGCTTGTTCTGCTTGCTCTGCTGCGCTCCGCCTGATTCAGTGGACCGCTCTTGTACCGCACTGGGCGCAACAGAGAAGACACTACAGTGATGCGGGAGACTACGATTGCACACTCGGTTAGGCTTGGCGTCTTGTATGGGAGAAGGCAGTAGGCAAACCAGCACTAACACTGCAGTGTCTAATCTGTTACACCCGATACATCCGTCCGTATAGCACACCCATGGCGGTGTCCTATGTTGGATAAGGCAGCGCCTCATGAGTGCGACAAGGATACAGACAGATGCGAGAGCAATCCTCGGAATCTTAGCGGACTTGGCGAGGGACTTGACCACGCTGGAAGGTCCGTGTCCACCGTGGACTGGGCCATGCGGGTGACCGCGGGGCCGCGTGGGGCGGCGCGATACTTATCCGCGCCGTGGGGCCGGTCGGTCAGCATCGTGAGAAGTCGAGGAATCGACGCCGTGGGTACCACTACGCCACTGACGGCGTGGCTCGGCGGCGGCGCGGGTCCGGCCTGGTATGGCGTGCCGAGGTCCTAGCGAGGGCGTGGCGGGGCGGGGCGGGAGAGGAGAGGCGTTCGGCAGGCACCACCGAGGCATGGTCACGAACTCTCACAGCGTTGCCAAAAGCGCGGCGGCCGGGGCGCGCGGGGCCCTGGAGCATCCGTGGTGCGGAGCGGAGCGAGCGAGACGGAGGAGGAGGAGGGAGGAGAGGAGAGGAGAGAGCGGAGGCGATGGAGCTGTAGCGCGCGCTGGAGCCGGCCCGGAGGAGGAGAGTGAGAAAGAGAGAAAGAGAGGGCCGTGAGGGGAGGCGGCGGGAGCGAGAGAGACGGGCGTTTTGTTTATCTGCGTGTGATTGGCCTGGCGGCTGCGCGTCCTCTTTGTCTGACGGGACGGGACGGGACGGGACGGTCTGGCGATGCCAAGCCTTCCCTCTCCTCTCTCCAGCACGGCTCCAGCAGCTGCCCCTGGCTCCTCGGCAGCCCGCCACAGCCCGCCACAGCGCGCGCAATGTCCTGTGCTGCTCGCGCTGGCCTGGGCCGGGCCGGGCCGGGCTGCGTGCGCATGGACGCTGCTCTCCGTCCCGCCCGCGCCGTGCGTCAGAGAGAGAAGGAGGAGCAAGACGCCATGAGGCCGGCCCGGCACCGGCATGAGGTGAGGTCGTCGACGTCTTCTCTGCGGTGACTAACGCCGGGCCGGGGCCGGGGCCGGGGCCGGGGCCGGGCCCAGCCGCAGCCAGCTCATGAGCCGAAATGTGTTTCGTGGCTCCTTCCCGCCCCGCCCCGCCCCCGCCCCGCACGTGCTCGCCGGATCCTCGCGGCGCTCCAGCCCGCAGCGGCGGCGGGGCGGAGGGAAACAGCGTCCTGAGACGCTCGCTGAACGTTTGGGCCCTGAAACAAAACGCCTGGAATGGCTAGTTGCAGCGTGTTTTGTAGCGTGTGTCCTGACCGCGTTCCCTACAGGGAGCTACTGCAGGTCGGCGTCCAGCTCTTGTGACCTGGCCGCGGCCCTGCAGGAGCTGCTCCTGGCCGGCGTCCTGCTGTAGTGACCTGGCCGCGGCCCTGCAGGAGCTGCTCCTGGCCGGCGTCCTGCTGTAGTGACCTGGCCGCGGCCCTGCAGGAGCTGCTCCAGGCCGGCGTCCTGCTGTAGTGACCTGCAGAGCTGCTCTGGCCGGCGTCCTGCTGTGACCTGGCGCGGCCCTGCAGGAGCTGCTCCAGGCCGGCGTCCTGCTGTAGTGACCTGGCCGCGGCCCTGCAGGAGCTGCTCCAGGCCGGCGTCCTGCTGTAGTGACCTGGCCGCGGCCCTGCAGGAGCTGCTCCAGGCCGGCGTCCTGCTGTAGTGACCTGGCCGCGGCCCTGCATGAGCTGCTCCAGGCCGGCGTCCTGCTGTTGTGACCTGGCCGCGGCCCTGTAGGAGCTGCTCCAGACCGGCATCCTGCTGGTGTTTCGTCCCGGTTCACGTCCGCGCCATGCCACCCGCAGATGTACCAACAGTATCTCGTGCAGGCTTCAGGCCAGGTGGACCTCCAAAACGTCCGTTGTTGTGAAAATCAAAATGAAACACGTGAAAAACGCCTGGGAAACGAGACAAAATAAAATGAGACGATGATGCCGGTCGCAGCACGCCACACCACGCCACGTCACGAACGACGCGGAGCGCCCTGCCCGCCCCGCCCCGCCCCGCCGGGCCCGCCCCGTCCCATGCCGTGCGCCCACCGCGCCACGCCGCAGGCCCCAAAGACTTTCGTGCAGCCAATTCAATCTCGAGGAGACGAGGGAAATTATCCCTCATCTCAATTCTCTCTCGTTCTCTCTCTGTCTTTCTGTCTCTGTCTGTCTGTCTGTCTCTGTCTGTCTGTCTCTCTCTCTCTCTCTCTCTCTCTCTCTCTCTCTCTCTCCATCTCTCTCTCCCTCTCTCTCTCTCTCCCTCTCTCACTCTCTCTCTCTCTTTTCATTGCTTTTTGTGCGAGAGGAGCCGGGCCGACCGCACCGCGTTGGAGGAGCCAGCCGCCGCCAACCGCACACATTCGGCAGCGGGCCTTTAAGACATGGTAATATCACCGGCAGGTGCACTGGCTCCTCTGAGTGCGTGCGTGTCTGAGAGAGCAAGAGAGCGAGAGAGAGAGAGAGAGAGAGAGATGCAGCAGGATGTCCTCCGTTCTCACACTCTGCATCTAGACGCGTTTAGGTCTCTCGCGCCTATAGGATTCTAAATATGGGAAAGTTTTCCTAGACAAACCCTGCCTACTAGGCAGCATGCCTACACCCGTGTACTGCAGTTTGCCTAGTAGGCAGGGTTTGTCTAGGAAAAATTTCCCCAATTTAGAACCCTTCGCGCCCCACCCCGTGGCTCCTAGCGCCGTGGTGCCCGCTGGTGCTGGACCAGGGCGGGCGGGGCCCGTGGTCTGGGACCGCCCCGATGCAGCTCTTGTAGTTCGCACTGGGCCAGCTGATGTGGCCGCCGCGCCGGGCGGTCCGGCCCGGCCCGGCCCCGCCCGGGCACCGGGCAGTGCTCGCTGACTCCTTGCCCCATTGTGCGCGAGCTGACACATGTCATGTCACATTCCTCGGCTTAAACTTCCCCCCTCAATCTTTATATATATTTTTTCTCTCTTCGCTCTCGTGTCGCTCGACACTGACGACGCGATGCGACGGGCCTGGCCTGCACGGCCTGCCTGCCTGCCTGCACGTTATGTTATTGTAGGTTTGCTCCTGCTCACTCAGCCTGGTTCGCGCCGCCCCGCCCCAGCTCCAGTCCGGGGACACGGCCGTCACGTCCAGGCGGGCCGGGGCGGAGCGGAGCAGCTGTGTTTAGCCGCGTTACATCTCCAGACTGCACCGTGTCGCGAGGCAGGGCGGGGCGGTCATTCAGATTTTATAATCCGGCTCGCCGGGCCCTGCCCCGCCCCGTCCTGCCCTGCCCCGTCCTGCCCACCCCCTAAGCGCTCCAACCCTCCGAATAAAAGATGCCAGGCGATCACGGCGCTCCGCTCACCTTCCTCTCATTATTTGTTCTGATGATAACTTTCCTTTGCAGGGTGTTCTGTTCGCCCACATGTTGGCGTACGGCTGCGTGTCGCGTCGGCGGGAGGACTGCATGCATTCATTTTGAGACGCGGGCTCTAGTATCAAGGTGAGTACAGCGGGGCAAGGATTAATAATGACTCCAGTTTTGCCAGAAAAGTTGGTAAAATGTCGTCTAACTACGGTCGACGCAGGGTGCCTCGGCGCCTGCCTACGAAGGCAACACGAATGCAACTGTGCTGAGATGTTGCCTACTATGCAAGGCACCGACGCGGCCCGCCTCAATTTGCTTACTTTTTGGCAACACTGTCTTGAACCCCTTCACCAAGCCATCCGCTTTCCCCGGCCTACGTCTTTACGACCCCTTGCGAGTAGGCAACCCGGCCACACTCCCGCATGCGGTACACTCTAACTAGCAGGCGGTGCGAAGCCGTCTGTTCACTCCCACTAGAGATCGTAGGTATGAGCCGATGTCCCTGACCCCTGACTCATAGGATCAGAAATCAGAAGGTCGAAGCGCTACCGGAACTCTCAAAGTTTCCTCTCGACCTTTAGTAATGATGCGTTAGCGCTACGGTGCGGACGGACGCGACCGTCGAGCACTTCGTTAAGACGAGCACATTTCGTTCACATTTCTCTCTCTCTCTCTCTCTCTCTCTCTCTCTCTCTCTCTCTCTCTCTCTCTCTCTCTCTCTCTCTCTCTCTCTCTCTCTCGCTCTCCCTCTCTCTCTCCCCCTCTCGCTCCCCCTCTCTCTCCCTTTCACACTCTCTCGCTCTCACATGCTTAAGCCATCGTAATATCTCGGAGACAGGGGGTGGATGCGTGTGCGGAGCAGAGAGAGGAAGGGAGGGAGGGAGAGGGCGAAAGGGAATGTGAATATGAAAGCGCGAGGGAGAACCTGTCGCCCGGACCGGGCAGGGCCAGGACAGCGATGTCCAGCCTCCCTCCTCTCTCTCTCTCACTTTCTCTCTGTCTCTCTCACTCTCTCGCTCGCTCTTTTTCGCTCTCTCTCTCTCTCGCTCGCTCTCTCTCTCGCTCCCTCTCCTCCCTCGCGGGCGGTATAGTGGACGCAGCGCGGCGCCTCCCCCCTCCCCCTCCTCCTCCTTGATGTGTGAGCGCCGAGCACCGCG
The DNA here is from genome assembly GCA_033675135.1 of Frankliniella intonsa. NCBI lineage: Eukaryota > Metazoa > Arthropoda > Insecta > Thysanoptera > Thripidae > Frankliniella > Frankliniella intonsa. The sequence continues at coordinate 3,684,737 of CM066245.1, read as the reverse complement.
CCCCGCCCCGCCGCGCCACCCCGCCGCGCAGCTCCGCGCCACCGCCACCCCTTCCTCGACTCGGCCGGCCCGGGCCCCACTCTCCCTGCTCTACTCGGCATTCATAGGGAGGTGGACGTCGTCCCTGCCCTGCGATGACCCCCCCCCCTTCCCCTCCTCCCCCTTCCCCTCCCCTCCTCCGCTGACACGCCCCCTCTGCCGCTGCCTCCACCGCCGCCGCATCGATTGGCTTTGGCCCCGCTGGCCACCCACTCCATATTCGCCCTCAAGTTCGCCCATCCCATGGCATCCCCGTCCAGGAGCGGGAGGGGTAGGAGGGGGGACCGGACGGAGAGAGGAGAGAGAGAGAGAGAGGGCAGGAGAGAGAGAGGACAGGAGAGAGAGGAGAGAGAGAGCGCGAGCGGGAGAGAGAGGGAGGGAGAGGAGCATCGCAAGATCGTGCGGCCGGGCCGGGCCAGGACAAGGCACGCCGCGGGCGCGGTGCGGTGCTGCGCGCTGCGCTGGAGCACGCAATGCACGCCGCCGCGAGGGCTGGGGCACCGCACCGCACCGCACCGCACCGGGTACAGTACAGTAGGCGGTGATGAATTTGGAAAGCCCTGCCCTGGCACGTCGTTCCGGCTCCCGGCTCCGCCCCGGCGCCGCGGCGGGCGGTTTCCGCAGACAGATGGGGAGGCGAGGCGGGGTAACCAAAAAAAAATTACAACCACTAAATAAATACACGACGCGACGCGACGAGGAGGGCGTGAGGGAGCGAGCGAGAAAGATAGAGGAGGTCTTTAAAAAATTAATCGAGCCACGCGACGGGCTCAAATCCTCGTAATCCGGGCCAGGCGCTCCGCCGCGCCGCTCACCGCCCGGCCCGCCGCACCAGGGGGCTCAGGGCAGGGCACTTTGCTAGTAAAAAGTGAAAGGTGCGCCTCACCGCCGCCCCGCCGCCGCTGCCGGGTGAAGGGGTGGGCGAGGGGCCGGGCGGGGAGTGGAGGGCAGCCCCGGGAAAAAGTTTTTCTCCCGCTGGCGCCAACGGCAGAGGAGAGGTGGGATGGGAGAGGGAGGAAGGAGCGGGAGCAGGGATTGCGCGGGGCGAGGCGCATCGCACGGCCGCCGAGTTAATTTTTCGATGCCGTTGAAATCCGAGGAACCAACACCCCAAGCCCGGGTCGGTCAGAGTGCGCGGCGCGGCGGGGTGGGGCGGGGCGCGGAGCGGTGCGGAGAGCGAAGGGGTTATCTGAGAGTGTCCTGGCGCCCGCCCCTCCCTCCCCGCTCTAAGATGGCCGTCCAGGGCGCGGGGCGGGGCGGGGTGCGGTGGGGTGGAGAGCGCGGCGGTCGAGCGAGAGGGGGCAGGTTAGGGGGTGGGGCGGGCCGGGCCAGGCCGGGCCGATGTGGGCGGATGGTCAGGCGCTAGCTGGCGCTAGCTCTCTGCGTATGCATGAGGGAAGGGGGAGGAGGAGGAGGAGGAGCGCGCCTAGCGTCGCCCCGCCGCACCCCGCCCCGCCTCGCCCCGCCCCGCCCCGCCCCGCCCCGCCTCCCGCGCATCTCTCTCCTCCTCGCCCCTACTGTCCAGACCCGATGGGCCCGGCCCGGCCCGGCCCGGGGCTGCTGGGACGCACGGGACGCAACGGGACGCCGCGCTACGCTCCGCGCCGCACCGCCGCGCCGCGCCAGGCCCGCCTCACCCTCCAGCGATTCGATCGCCCCGGTACGCCTTGCCCGCCACGCCGCGCCACGACGCCCAGCGTCGTCGCCACGGCGACCAGCGGGGACAATATTCAGCCGGACCACCACTATATAACCCCCGCCCTCCCCTCCCCGTTCCGTGGAGGTGCCGCTGCTCCACCCGCCGCCCTGCTCGTTCCAGCTGCAGCTGCGTGCTCTCGCAGCTGCAGGACGTCCACTCGAGAGCATAAATGAAAAGCTCTTCAGTTTTTTCTCCGGCCGGGCAGGGCAGGGGTCGCCTCCGGGGGTGGTGCACACGGGCTGGAAGTGGAGGCGTGAAGGGCTCCCCTGCTCATTAGGCTGACGGCGGGGCGGGGAGAAGCGGGGCGGCCAGCCTCTTGGCTCGCGCGCGCCGCGCCGCACCGCGCCCTCGCTGCCTCTCCATTGTGTAGCCGTGGGTGTCCGCGACCACGTGACCTCCTCCACCTTACTCTGACTCGGCCCGGCCGCGCCGCCCCGCCCCGCCCCGCCCTCTCACACCTGTGCCGGCGCGGCGCGGGGCGCGGGGTGGCCGCTTCCTCCTCCTCATACCGCATTGCAACCCCCCGCTCCTGAACCCTTTTCGCCCGCAGGACGACGCGGGGGTGTGGTTTGGCCGCGGGCCGGGCCGGGGCGGCGCGGCCACCGCGTTAGCAGGGATCTCCCCTGCGGATATACGGACGAGGCGCTGCTTTCGCAAAAGTCAATATTGATGTAAACTTCACACGTGTTGACTGAAATAGCACGCACTGGTTACCCGCGCGCCCCGCCCCGCCCCGCCCCGAGCAGACCCTCTCCGTTCGTACCGTTCTCCCTGCTTCGCCCCCTCCTCCTTCTCAATGGCGATTTTTCGAGCGCCTTGCTCAACTATCCCCCCGCACTTGTGGGCCCAAGCCGCGGACAGCACACCGCCTCTCGTCCTATTGCCCCTCCCCTTCCTCCCCTCCACCAACACGGGCCTCCCAGGAATGTGTCGGCCAAACCCGCAGAGGCGCGGGCAGCCCCCGCGGCCTGAGGGGCTCCAGCGGCACCACTGGGGCACCGGGGGCCTGCCTGCCACTTCATGGACTCGGTGTGGTGTGGTCCCACCACTTGGCGTAGTTTCCTCGCCCGCATGGCATGAGCCCCAGCGGGGCGAGAAGAGAAACGCGTACAGTTCGTTGATGGCAGTGGCGGGGTGGAAGTCCGAACGGGAGGTACCACTAGTTCTCGCTCCATCGTGGACGCAGTGGCGGATCCAGAGGCAGCCTTGGTGGGGGGTAGGGGGACAAAGTAGCACTTTTTGCGTACTCACAGGGGCACAGTACGGCTTTTTGCATACCTTTCAGCCACCAGGTGCCTCTGACCAGGTCCGAGGTGGCTTCTCTCCCCGCGGCCGCGGCGCGGTGGCAGCAGAGCCCATCAGCAGGAGTCCATCGGAATGCCGACCCCGCGCCTCTGCCTCCAGATCCGGTCCTCGGGAGCGTCGCCCAGAGCGTCGCCGAGGAGCACGGGGAAAAAAATCTTTATTTGTTGATCTGTATTCCGGTCCTGATCCCGCCCCTTTGTTTGGAGAAGGAATGTGCGAACGAAATGCAAACTCGTGTGTACTCGACCATTCGGCCTGGGCAGGGCGGGGCGGGGCGGGGCGGGCCTGCGCGGCCCCAATCTACTTGGACGGACGCGGGCGCAGCGCAGCCTCGTCCTTGCCTTGGTGCGGAGGGGATGGGGGAGGGGTGCGAGACCACTTCACCTCCGCGCCCGGCAACGCCACGCCCCGCCCCGCCCCACCGCGCCCCGCCCCGCCCCGCCTCACCCCGCGCCACCGCGCCCTGTCCAGGAGCGGCGGGTGCGGGGGTGGGTCTGCGACGCTCCCCGAATACGTCAACAGTCGACAAGGCGCCTGGAACTGGGAAGCAATTGGATGCCCGGCCCGGGCCCGGCCCGAGGGGAGGGCCTGAGCTTGGCCGGCCCGCCCGGCCCGGCCGGACCCCGGGACAGCCAAGGACATCCGGGCCGCGCCAGGCGGAGCGGGGGCGGGGCGAGGAAGAATCGAGTCTCTTTGCATGGCGCAGCGGCGCAATCGGACGTGCGAATGTGAATGTAAATGTGAATGTGACTCAAACTTAAAATACTCTTCCCTCCTCCTACTCCTCCCCCTTTCCTCCTGCTCGCGCACCCCTCTCAAGCATTAACAGAGCAGACGCAAGCGCGGACGCCGCCCCCTTCCAGATCCCTTCTAGAGAGGCCCTCCTCCAGGTCCTCCAGGCCCCAGCTCCAGGCGAGGGCGATGCCCCCCGCACGGCCCGGCTCAGCCCGGCCCTGCGCGGCCCCGTGTCGGCGCTGTACTGCGGGGACGGGACGGGACGAGGACACAGCAGCCCACCCGCGCCCCCGGCCCGGCCTGCAGGGTGATTCCGAACACCGTTTAGTAGTGTCCTCTCTTTCGCTCCTTATGGCGGTGCCCCATGAGTGCGACAAGGACGGAGAGACGAAACCAGTGTGCGGCTCGGTCGCACGCTCCGCCTCCACGCCCACCCCGCCGTTCCTCTTGATCGTGGACGTGGCCCTCTTACTCCTCTCACCCGATTTTCCGCGAAGGAGAGCGCTGGAGGTCCAGCGCACGCGATGTCTCGGCCCACCCCGCCCCGCCCCGCCGTGATGAGATTGCCCGGGTTCCGACTAACCCGGCGCTAAATAATTGCACGGGCCGCCATTCATAACCCTATCCCGGACAGGGCGCGGGGCGGGGCGCCGGTTATCCTTTGATGTTCTCGACGCGGCGCCGCCGGCGGCAGCGGCCGCCAGCTGTCTCCCAGGCGCCAATCAAACGGGGCCACCACAACAGTCACCGCGCCCCGCCCGCCCCGCCCCGCCCCGCCCCGCCCCGCCGCAGCCGCAGCGCCACCCTGACGATGCACTCGGGTCCCGACGCGACGGCGGCGGCCGCCTCCGGCCTTCGAAAGAGTTCTTGCCCTGCGCCTTCCGGCGTAACCAGGACTCGCACACGATACTGGGAAATAAGAAGCGAAAGGGGTCTGGCCGCCCCGCCTCGCCCCGCCCCGCCCCGCCTCGCACGCGCTCCGGCCTCGCCGTCGTGCAGCGGAAATGCCGGCACCGTGATTGGCGGCGGCGGCTTGACCCGACGGCCCGGCCCGGCCCGGGACGCGGCGCGGCGCGGCGCGCTCTCAAGGCGCTCCGGGGCGTCTCGACTTTACTCGTCGTTCTTAAAACTTGACTGTGCTTTATGCTATAGGTACAGGGTGTCCTGGAAAAGCAAGTGCTGCGCGGGTCTGCCTACATTGTTAATTTCTGGTGCTCAGAAATTGTACGCCAAGGCGAACAGTGATCGCACGCCAGAGGCGTACACCACGCAAAACCTTTACGCCTGGCGTACAATGACAACACACCTTTGGCGTACAGTGGCAGCACACCCTCTTCAGACAATGGGACAGGCGGACGCCAAGGGTATGTGCTGCCATCGTACGCCAGTGGTGCAGTTTTGCGTGGTGTACGTGCGCCTCAGGCGTACGATCACTGTACGCCTTGGCGTGCAATATCTGTGCACCCCAAATTAACAGTGTACCCCGGAGGCGGTGGCGCCTCACCACTGGAGCGGGTAGGCACCCCCGTCGCGAGGCCCGGGCCCGGCCGCAAGCGGAAGCACGTGCGTGCAGTGCGTGTAGTGCGTGGCGTGAGGACAATTACCTATCCCGCCATGCCTCTTTATTCGCCGTCCCCCTTTTATTTTTCTCCCTCCCAGAGTGTCTATTTCACTCTCTTTCGCTCTCTGTCTCTCCTCCCCGCGGCGCCACGGTCCCCCGTGTGGTTGGTGAGGTGAGGTGAGGCGGCCCCCCGTGACCAACACCGTGCTGACACCCGCGTCCTCCTGTGTGCGTGCGCGCGCGCGCGCGCCACCACGAGGTGCCGTGCCGAGTGACACGCTTATCACCCCCCGCGCCGCGCTGGTTACGGCGCGCCCCGCCCATTTGTATCCCCCCGCAAGTTCCCGCTGTTCTCACATTAGGTATAAAATAAAACAGGGTAGACGCACAATAAAACCGCGTGTGAAGTTGAGCTAAAACTGTGTCTACCGCTGGCCTGCGGCGCGCAGAAGCTGGAGAAAACATGGAAAATTTTTGCGACAGTAAACCTCCCGAAGGAGGTTGCGGTTCCCGCCAGGCACAGGGCTTTTACCCCCCGTGGCAGCCAACTACTTCGGTGTTCTTATGGGAACCGGTGCTTTTTGGACTGCGATCCTGTCGCGCAATTCGACAGATTTGATCCCCGTACTGCCAGATTTAGTCGTACGGTGGTTAACCGAACTGCCCTGTCCCCAGAGCATGGAATAGCTATTTTTGGAGCCAGATTCTAGGACTTATGACCCCACGACCGACCACCAGTCGTGGGCATGGGACGGAACTTCCTGGCAACCCGCTGTCGCTACCAGTGAAGAACCTACCTGGGTTTGAACCAGGCCCCATGTGCCGAGTCTCACAGACACCCCACGGCTTTCGCGGCACCACTAGACCACTAGACCGTCGGCTATTCCACGAGGGAGCTCGGTTGAAATGGGGGGCTTGAATTCCACTCTCCAAATTGTTGTCCTCAGAAAAATTAAATTTCTTGGTAAGATTCGAACCTCCGTCCTGCGACTCTCCGCGCGGACACTATGGCGGCACGGCTACGACGCCACGGTACCAGACGCCGGACCACTAGGAGTCATGCTGCGCGAGAAGCCACAGTCACCGAAGAATCGAACCCGGTCTCATCAGTACGCCTGCTCCCCGTGCGCTGCCAGGCCAGCCGCGTAGCGTCATTGGTATCGACACTGCTCAAACCACCAGGTTTGACAGGTGGACAGTGGTTCTAATACCGCGTATTTGTTTTTATTTTTTTATTTGTTTTTCTTCTGTGGACCTTTGCGCTCTGCTGCAGGCCAACGAGTGCGTGGAGCAGAATGGCGACCGGCGCGCATGGGGTGGCCTCCCTGCCCGACAACAGCGATCCCGTCTCGCTCCGCCCACGGGCGCCGGCCAAAGACACCCCGCAGAAACACATACTGTACTTCCCTATTCGATTCGGGCTCTGCTGCAGGCCAACGAGTGCGTATAGGACAGTATAAATGAAAAGAAAATTCGGTCCAAAGAATTTTGTAAAGCGCCTGCCCTCCCCTCCTCGTCCCTCATCGGTCCCGGAGTCATCACCTGTCCGAATGCAAATGACAGCCGCACTTGTTGTGTTGTATCCCCCCGCATATACTCAACTTTTCCCCCTCTTTTATCCCGTTTGCCCGTTTGACGCGCTCGCAGGTGGTTCCAAAGGGGCGGGGCGGTTGGGTCGGGCGGGCGGGGTGGCCGCGACCTCCCGGAGGCGAGGTAGGCGGCACACCGCGCCGGGCCGGGGCCGGGAGGTCGGCGCGGCGCGGCGCGGTGGCATGGCGGGTCGCCATAGGACAAAGGGGTAGTGTCGGATCGCGAGGATGCGGCGCGCGGTGGTCGAGGAGGTCGGCTCGGCTCGGCCGTGTCCATCCCGTCCCTACCTGAGTGAGTGGACATGACACGTCGCCCATTCATACCTCATGGCGCCGGCGCCACTGGCCCCTCCCCGCCCTCATTACGCGTAGTACGCACCCTGCAGGTGCCCGCCCAGCCCGGGGCAGTTTTAATGAGTCGCGGGTTCAGACACGACGCGCCGCCCCGCGCGTACGGGATCCCCTCCTCACCGCTTCCCTCTTCTCTCCAAGGGGGAGTACTGTAACTTGTGTATTTTGGTGTACACTTTGCTTGCGTTTAGATATGTTTATTTCTATTTCAATGTTTTTCAGAGTATTCATCATTTTTTTGGTAAAAAGCGTTTTTTCTATAGGTTTTTAGTTGCCCCCACCCTCGCACTTCTTCTTTCCTCCCAACAGATCGCCGCGCCGCTCTTTTGGAGCGTGAGCAGAGCGTGAGTGGAGCGTGTGTCACTGGCCGATTATTTTCTATGACGTCAATTTACGCCTCCCCTCGTCGCGACGGCTCATTTCTGTTTCCGAGACTGATTCCCTCCCACCCAGCCCAGTCAGTCAGTCAGCGAGCCAGTCAGTCAGTCAGTCCGTCACGGGTGTTCCCCCGCGGGGGTCATTACGGCGCCTGTCCGCCCCTCAGCCCTCCTCGCCAACCCCCTGACAACATGACACGAGGCCGTGGCGGGGCGGGGCGGGGCGGGGCGGGGCGGGACGGGGCGTGGTGGTCCTGGAAGCGGGAGGCGTGGCGGCGGAGCGCGCCAAAAACCGTCGTGGTGGAGGCGGGGCGGGCGGGGCGGGACCGCAGCCTCCGCCGTGAGTGTTGAGGTGAGGAGGAGAGCGAGAAGAGAATGATTCTCAGAAACACGGGGGCCGTACCGCGCGGGCCCCGCCCCGCCGCGGCTGTGGCGGGCTGGTTAGGCCGCGGGGAGGGAAGGGCGGGGTGAAGTGGGGTCGGGGGAGGGGGCCGACTTCATTGAGGAAACAGGTCTTGGCGCTCCGCCGCAGCCTGCCGGGCTGCTCGGGGCGGGGCGGCCAGGGCGGCCACCACACCACGCCGGCTCGGCCCTGCTCGGCCCGACGCGCCGGTCAAAGTCGGACGTTTTTGCATGGAAACAGAATAAGGGGCGGCCGGACGGCGGACATGACTGCGGCTAAAAAGAGAAGAATATGCGTATTCCTCGGAAGGAACGAAAATTAAGAAACATTGGCGGCAGCGTGTGCGTGGCGGGGCGCGGGGCTGGTGCCGCATGGGCTTCGCTGTCCTGCGCTGTCCGGTCCGGTTTTATTCCTTATCCTCCCTGGTCTGCAGCAGCGCCCCGTGTCCTGGCCCCTGGCCGCCGGCCCGGCCCGGCCGCAACGCCCGGTGTAAGTTATGGCAAGTTTATCGATCAGAGCGGCTCCTCGCCGCGCCGCGCCGGGCCGCACCGCGCGCCGACGCGACGTGAACATATTCCTCCGCTAGGGACTCATGGATACGGTGGCAATAGCGATTTTCCTCCGTCCCGCCCCTTCTGCCCTCCCTGCTGCTCCCCCTTTACTGCGAGAGTAGACTTATCGGGCGTGATACCGCGGGCGCCGCCCCGCCCCGCCCCGCCCCGCCACTGTCCACCCTCCTCCCTATAGCGCGCCGATGCCCCGGCCCGGCCCTGCGCGCCTGGCCTGCGCCCCACCCTGGCCGGCACGTCCGAGAAGAATCTGCTCCCCATTTTCTATCTGTCGTCAGCACAATTTTTCTTCCCTGTTTCACGCGCATCTCTCGGAGGCGAGCGCGGCGCGGACGGTCCGGTCCGGACCGGTCCGATCCGATCCGATCGCCGCGACGAGACGCGACGCGACGCCGCTGGACGGGGCGGGTCGGCCGTGCTGGACCCTGGGCCCCGAGCCGGCCGGGTACATACGGGGTGGCCCATTTACCTGGAGGGTCGCTCCCCTCTTCACCTCTTGCCCTCGCTTAGCTGGAGTAGAATGAGCTGCCTACTTACACCTACACCGCGGTGTAAATGGGCCACCCTGTGATTCGATTCTCGGACGACGGTGGCGCGGGCAACTCCTCCCCGCGTTGATCAGCGCGCTCCTCGCCTCCGCTCTCCGCTCCACGCGCCGCCGTCCAGAGCCGGAGCGGAAGAGCCGAGCGCCGCGCCGCGCCGCGCCGTTTGCACTCCGCTGGACGCGGATCGAAGCCAATCAAATTGGCCAACATCCCGCCCTGCTCGGACCCACCCGGCGGCCCGGCCCGGCCCGGCCTGCGCTGGCTGGGCTAGCGTATTCAGAGAGGACCTCGCCTCGCCTCGCCGCGGCGTCTTCGCCTGCCCTCCCCCCTCCCCTCCCGTCTCCTCTTTCCTTCCCTGCCAGTCCAGTGACTGGACGTGGGCCTGATTGTGAACGGCGTCGCCCCATCCCCTTTCGATTCCTCCCCTCCCCTCTCCCCCTCCCCCTCCACGACGCCTCCTCCTCGTCCCGGGCCCTGCTTACTGGCGGTTAGGGTTGTGCTGGTGTGGCGGTGGCGGGGCGGGGCGGGGCCCCTTGGTGGCGCGGGCCGGGCGCGCTGCGTTAGTGGGAACTGGACTGTCCTTGGAGAAGACCTCTCGCTTTAATCCTTTCTCTGATTGTACAGTTGATCTTTTGGTGAATTGTGCTTTATAGCAATTGCTCCTGAATATCCTAAGATCCCTCGACGCGGGCGTGATTGCGACTGACCCATCGCAATCGTAAGTGCACTCCTATGCATGCCGCGACAGCATGGTGGGGGTGTGGGGTAGTTTTAGTCGTTCTTTTTCCCCATCTTCGGAAATCGGAAGGAGGTGTGTACAGTACCCCGGGCGAAGCGGGGGCGGGCGGGGGCTGGTCCAGGACTCTGGTCCAGGCTCGGGCTCCAATCACTCCAGCCCGTTCCACTCCGTTCACTCCCTCCCCCGCCCCGCCCCGCCCCGCCCGGCTCCTGGCTCCACACACTCGTCCACACCACTCTGATTCCCCAGACGCCCCCCCCCCCCCCGCCGCCCCGCCCACCCCTTGCGCGCTCCCACATCGCCCCGCATTAGACATGCACGACGAAATTCGGCCGCCGTCCTCGCGTCGTGTGCGTCCTGCGCTGCTCGCGTCGTGGACGTAGGCTGCCCACTGTCGACTGATTCAGGGGATCGCTCCCGCAGCTCCGTCCTTGTCGCACTCGTGGCAGTGCCCAGTGCCCTATGCAGGGCATGGCACCGCACTTCATAAGTGCGACAAGGACGAAGCTACGAGAGCGATCCCCTGAATCAGTCGGCGGGACAGCGGCCGAAAGGGAGAGGATAGGAGAGGAGATTGCGGTACTGGTGGTGTCTGAGCAGCTCCCCCGAGGTCCGCGATGACTGCGGGTTGGGCCGTGGTGACGGTGTTCAGAGAGTCCCGCCTCCGCTCCGACTTAGCAGACCGGGGTCGTGGACACCACGGCGGTGTTTCGTGGAACGGCACAGAGGACTGCGTCAGAGCCTGGCCGTTAGGCAACCTCTCGGTGCGTGTGTACACATGTTGCCTAGCCGTAGAGAGGTCCAGGCGAGGCGGGGCGTGGCACTGCGGCGCACTTCGCGGGAACGCCCTCGCCGTTGGGAGGTCCAGGGGGTGTATGTAAATTGTCCGACAAAAGCGCTGTCCGACCTGTATTTTGTCGACCTTGTTAACACGGGTAAATTGGACGTAAAACCATTCTGAACGTCGAAGCAACTGGATTTTCCGAGTCGTCCCTAGTTAGGTTATGTTACAGTCATCCCAGCAGACGATCCTCTTGATTCCTGTGATGGATCGAGAGCCCCCGCCCCCACCCCCGCCCCTCGTCCCGACCGGACCAGGCTCAGTAACAGCTTTCAGATCTGCAAACTTCGACAAAAATTATACAATAATCATTCACGAAAAAGTCTCTTTTCCGTCACGTTAGCTGCTTACATAGCCAAAATGGCAGGACGCACCTCCGCTCAAATCCGAAATTTTAAATGCATCAGTAACGAGTGTGGTTAGGTTGGTTTGAAGTTGGCAGCCCCGCGCAGGAACGGTTGCAGGGACAGTGTCAAATGAACAGCGCTCAGGAGGGTCATCGGAGAGCTCCCCGGATCAGGCTACTTCCGGATCGATTCGAGTTCGAGTCATGTGTATTTTAAATGGGACTCGACGCCGGAAGTAGCCCGTTCGAGACAATCGAGGGGAGCTCTCCGATGACCCTCCAATGTCGCGGTGTCGCCCGAGGTGTAGCATCTTCTCGTTCGGTACGGCGTTTTAATTCGTTTTCGCGGTTTAAACAAAACTTAGCATCTGTGCAAAGTATCGGCGTGAACTTAAGATATTCAAGTAGTGTCAGATTAGACTAATCTTCGGCAAAAGTCATAAATCGGGACTGTGTGTGATGTCAAGATTGCCGCGTCCTGCCGCTTGTAACCTATGTCAGCCGCCATTTATGGAACGTTGACTGGGCACTCTCCGGGGCACTCTGCTGGCTGCTGGTAAGTGTTTTACCTCGACTGTATTGTTCAATGTTAGCCATCCTGGGCAAACATCGCAATTATTGCGGACAAAATCCAGGTCGGACAGCGCTTTTTTGGATTTCGGGGAAATCGCTAGGTTGGACAAAGATAGGTCGGACAATCTGGCTGCACCGGGTCCAGGTGGGGCGCTGCGGCTCATCTCGCGGGAACACCCTCGACAGAAAGAGGTCCAGGCGGGGTGGGGCATGACACTGCGGCGCACCTCGCGGGAACGCCCTCGCCCTAGAGACCCAGCGTTGAGTCGCACATCTCGGCAACATCCTCGCGGTCGAAGGGCCGGGCGGCTTGGCGTGGCGATAGCATGTAGAATTGCTGCTCTTGCTCCTCCAGCACCGGGGCCGGACCCGGGGCGCAGGCGGCTGGACAGGACTCAAGTCCAGGACTTTAGACAGGACATTCCACGGCGTATTTGGCAAGAGGGCTGCTCGCGCTTTGAGAGGCGTGCTCCTCGCCCTCGCGGTGCGGTACGCGGTGGCGGCGATAGCCTGGACCTGGACGCGGTGGCACCGTGCGGACCCGGGCGGGGGCGGGGCGGGGCGGGGCGGGGACCTAACCGTCGCGGTCCCCGAGCCGAGCCGGGCCGGGCCGGACCAGTCCCGTTCGTTTTGATCGTCCAGCTATGTTCAGCACCTTTAATCACGTCACGTCGGCCCCTGCCCGCCCCGCCCCGCCCCGTCTCTCTAATTATCCCGCACCCTATCGCTCTCGCTCGCTGTCGCCGTCTCTTTCTCGCTCCCGCGCGCGCCCACCCCTCTCTCTGCTCTCCCTCCCCCCTTCGCACGGCGCTCCCCCTCTCCCGCCCCGTCTCTTCTTCCTCTGACTGCTGACGGCTGATTACTGATTACGGGTTGCCTGCTGATTACGGGAACCACAAAGGGCTTCTCAATCAAACAGCGCCTTGCTGCCCCCCCCCCCCCTTTCTCTCTCCCCCTACCGCTCCCCTTGCCCGTCACTAAGTAAAACCCTTTCCCCCGCTCCCCCGTCCACCACCGCCGGCTCGAGCCCGCCCTGCCGAACCGCGGCGCGCAGCGGTCCAGCTCCATGTGAACTGTCGGGGGAGGGTCTCAGGGAAATGTGGTGCAAGGAATAGCCTTAGCGTCCTGCAGGGTAGAGGAGGAGGGGGCAATGTTCTTCCTGCCTGAGCCGAGGTTTACGAGTGAACAGACCGACGGATTTTGAGTTAGTCTCGCCGAAGACTGGAAGTGTACCCGGACTTAGTCCGAAAAGGTAAACTGCGCCCGCGAGGCCGGCGCGAGATTCGCGTCGATCGCTCAAAAATTTCAAGACGAACAAGGGCTTGGATGGCTATGAGTCACAGGCGCACACTGGTTTGGACAGGTGGTCGTGTTGTCCAGAACGTTAAGATTTCAAACTGGTGGCATATTGAACGCGCGTTCCAGAGTGAGCAGTGTGTCCACCGCAGGGTGCTTCCGACTGACAGTAATGACAGACGTGCTGGTTTGCAGGCGCACCACGCTCAGCCCAGCCCCCGCCCCGCCCCGCCGCGCGCCGGAGACCGTCCCGTCGTCCGCTGTGCTGTTTGCCCCGTGGACGCGCGGCCTTCGGCCCTTCGCCGATAGGAGTGTGTACGCTGCCCTGCCTCGGCGCCGCCGCCGCGCCGCGCCGGCCCGCATGCCTCCACCGCTCTTCCCGCGGAGCCCATCAAGGCCCTGCGCGCGCCCGCGCTAACCAGCCACCGTCACCACTCCCGGCACCAGGTAAGCGGCCACACCAACACCGGGGTCCGCACGGGCTGCGCCCCACCCCGCCCCACTAGGCCCCGTTGAGCGTTGTCGTTGTGAGTCTCTGATTTGGCACAAACGCCGGGTAAACTTTCCCTAAGTCGCCTCTGACGAGAGTTTGCACACAGCCTTTCACCTCCCCCTGCCTCTCTTCGCCCTCGGGCTGACGACGCGACGTGCCGCCTCACTAAGAAAACAAATGATTGGAAGAAGATACCCCACGCTCTAGATACCAAAAGCTGTAGTCTTAGCGACAAAAGGGATTGGCGGCCGCATTGCCGACGCCGAGTGTCCCCGTACCCTGCACATCAGCTTGTCTTCGTCAGTCATATCTGGATGGCGCGGCGTAAGCGCGGGCGGGCCGGCGCGACGCTTGTTTTCGCGGGGGAAATATTTCCTCCAATTTTAATTGAATTCCGTGCAAAACTACGGAGGTCCCCAAAACCTGTCTGCTCCGCAGCCGGTCGTAAATAAATCATTTCGCGCGGCGCTTTTACGATGCTGACCTTCCCCGGGGACGCCGCCGCCCCGCCCCGCCCCGCCCGCGGGGACTCTTCCCTAAGCATGACGGAACATTTTTTCTTTCCCTTTGGCGCGGCTCGTGCGCGAAAGTGTACCGGAAAAAGTTGGGTTAATTACGCGGCGTCGTTGCCTCGCTCACTAGAACACATGCGTGCCTCGCCCCGCCCCGCCGGGCCGGGCAGGGCCTTACCTCACGCTCCTCTCACCTTCACTTCGCTCGTGTAATGAGCTGGGCAGATCATTGTGGCTCTTGCGGCTCGCACCCCGCGCCCCCCATCCCATCCCCGCCCTCTTACCCTTCACCTGGCGCTGGTGCCGGGGCCGGGCCGGGCCGGGCTGGCGGGCCGAACTGCAGGTCATGTCAACATATCCTCCAAGGCGTATTAATGTTGACTTGAACTCTGTGCTGCGGTGCGGGCCGGGCCGGGCCGACCGGGCTGCTACGCTCGTGCCCAACTGAGTAGAAGCAGCTCGAGCTGTTCGAATACTTCCTCCTACGAGACCTTTGAGTATTTTTTCCCCCCTTCACGTGCGTGTTGTTCTTGCCCCTCCGATGTAGCCCACCTGAAACTGCGGTTCACTGATGGTCGTAAGTTTTAATTCGAGTGCTTTTTATTTACCCTTTCCTTGCACAGAAAGACTTGTCATGGTTTACGTAAAATTCAACCAGCTGAACTTGTTGCAATTTGTCCTATGTGTTAAATTTCTAACTGACCTTTCTTAAGGCATGGGATTTTTGCACCATTAAGTTAATTTTTCCTTTAATTTTTTTTTTTAATTTTTTTTTTTTTTTTTTTTTTTTTTTTTTTTTTTAAATGTTTTGATGTTGTGGCTGAATTTACTTTTGTTTTCCTCTTGTTTCTCTGTTGGTATCTTTTGAGTTAAAGCTGCCATTCACTATGAAAACGTGTTCATTACACTGGAGGGCAAATGAATAGAACAAGGTTTCGAGCAAAATTGCATTTAATGTCTCTATATAATAACAACTCAAACATTTAGCTGCACTATACTTCATTGGAAGAGTCAGTCAATAGATCTATGGTTTACGGACTTAACATTGAGGTAGCTGGGTTCCAATATGTACAAGTCAGGCGAACTAAATGGCAGCATTGCAACCACTAGTACGTAACTCACAGTCCAATACAAATTCGTTACTTTCACAATTTCAAATCTAAATGTACAATGAGGATGGAATTTTTAAAAACCAGTTGGCACAAAGAGCTGCCTCAGATAAAAATTAACATTGCACTGTGGGCAGCTCAAAGAGAACAGCCATCTATCTATTTTCCTATTAGAGTTGTAACACAAATTGACTATCGATTAATATCAACACTGATAACACCTTTACATTTCTTCTGTAAACAAAAACAAAAGATCCCGGTGACTGGGAAAAATCAAACAATCTAACCAAAAATCGCGGCCAAAATAACTATACAAAACATATCAAACATAACATCAACAACGCCGTGGAATGTCTGGTTGTACATAATATAGCATATTTACATTACTTTGAGTCAAGAAAAAAATATCCTTTAAAATCTTGTCATAAAACATTTATTTGATCTTGTCATTTGCTCATAGTTGAATACTAGAAGACATAGCAAACACTATGTACCTATCTCTTTATCGTATAAAATTATCTTTTGTATTCTAACTGGTATCCAACTGGCAATTGTTCAAGTGTGAAGCTAAATTCTGATGGCTGCTCACAAATATTTACAACAAATAAAAACAAAAACGTCATCAGTCTTAAAACAAAATAAAAATTCTCATCCAATCAGGTCACTGCTGTCTGCGTTTGCAAATGTGTGACGTCACAGTATCCTTAATTCAGAATGACTTAGACCACGGACGCAGGCCGTGCAAAACAGTATTTCTTTTAAACTGATAAGTGACAATTACAAAAAATGGAGCTTACAAGAGTTAAACCCGTTGCGTTCCATATGGCACAAGGTGTACATGTGAGTTAGTTTACTGTGTCATGAGACCAAATCAAATGACATAGTGACAATTTAACTTGCAAATCAACTTAAAATAAAACAAGGGTCAGACGACTAGCGCGTGCAGCGCAAGGCCGGGGCAAGGCGATACGAGCTAAAAAGGAACCATTTGGGCAAGTCAAGCGGTTGCGTCAAAAGGCCAGGGGTGGGATCAGGTGCCTCGCGTCACCGTCGCGTCAGGCGAAGCTGCTCACACGTTTGGGACGGGCGCCTACCGTGCCCACCCTCCACCACCCCACCCCCGCGCCCCGCACCCCACGCCTTGCTTTGCTCTACCCCGCCCCGCCCCGGCCCGGCCTGGCCCGGCCGACACGGCTTGGCTGTATCGGCATTTCCTTAGCGCGGTGACGTCACTCGTTCTCCGAACTCTGAGCACTCTCACATACGCACACATACAGGGTCACACACTCACTAGACATGTTTACAAAAAAAAAAAAAGGCCAGATTAGTAAGAACAAGAACAAAAACGGCCACGAACTATTAAAACATTGCACATTAAATTTGTGATAAAAAAAAAGGTTAATAAATCTGTGATTAAAACCCGTGTTAAATACATCTCCTTAGTGCCGCTTTGGAGACACAAATGAGCATTATGGAAAAATATATGACAAACACTGCATTAGATATGTCACTCCTGAGGGCAGGTACATAAATTAATATTGATATCATTAAACTCCTCATCTGATATGATACCCATACATGATATAATTTCACACTGCTTTAAACATTGACAATTCGTTCAGTCTGTAAAATAAATTGAGCAGATTATTGCTTAGAGTTGGAAACCTTCATCACACATTTCACGCCCCCCCTCATACACCCCACAAAGACTGGCGTAACATTTGATACATAGCACATCATAAAGTCAATAAATTAAATGCAATTAAAAATGACATTATATAAAAACAAATTTGAACTTGAAACTAGGTCAATTAACAAAAGGCGAGGAACATTGAAAAACCTACGTGAACAGTCACGAGGAACAAAAGGAACAACTTAACAGACATCAGAAACCTAACAAAATAATGGCCCATAACTTTCAAAAATTTGGCACAATTAATAAGAACAAATCTATATCAACATAACTGGGAGAGAGCTTATTGCATTGCCCCATCTGGGCAGTCACACCAGCATCAGCTTCAAACAAGTCCAATCTGCCCTGAATACACTCACAGGGAACTAATAAAGAACAAATCACTTCCGTTTCACTGGATAACTAGAAAGGGGATCACGCAGAAATTTGGTGATGGGCTATCACAATGGTATTATTTCTGTTTCTGGTATGAGTCTCAGTGTGTTTTAACATGTGGTCCTTGCGAATGAATCCCTTGCCACATACATCACAAGCGTACGGCTTCTCACCAGAGTGAAGGCAGAGGTGTCTTCGCAGATCAGTTTTGTGATTAAACTGCTTCGGACACATCTCACATTTGAATGGCTTATCACCGGCATGCTTACCCAGGTGCTCTTTGTACAGTTCCTCTGTTTGGAAGCGTTTTCCACAGCGATCACATTTGAATGGCTTGTCTCCAGCATGGAAGCTCTTGTTGTGCTGCGTAAGATAGCAAGCTTTGTTAAATACCTTGTCGCAGTCCAAGCACTTGTGGAAGCCGCCCTCTGATATCATGGACGATTTGAACACCAGGCCGCCGCTCATGTTGGTGACCTTGTCAGAGGGTGGTGACTTGCCCTCCGTCGAACTGGATATCACGTTCACGTTGGTGTCCTCGGAGCGCGGCCGCTTCCGCCGCTTCTTGGCGGCGTTCTCGTCCATCAGCTTCCGCTGCAGCTCCTTCTCCCTCATGATGTCGTCCGTCGAGGTGGGGTAGTCGGGGGGCGAGCGGGGCGGCTCTATCTTGAGGGGGTCCACATCAAGGGTCGGCTTCACATCTTCGTCCACGCTCAGCGGGGCCATCGAGTACGAGTTGCAGATCTTGAGGGTCATCTCGTTGCTCGCTGCGGGCGCGCTGGGCTGCGCCGACTCCAACGTCGTCAGCTGGGGGGCTGGTGCTCCCATGCCGCCGGGGTGCTCGCCCTCGGGGGCGTGTGGCATCATGATGTTGGTGTCCATAGGGACGGGACTTAGCCCCCCCACGTTCTGTGACGCACTCACTACGTAACCACCGTAGCTGTCCACGCCGTAGGCCGGGTACTGCACCAAGGTGGACATGGGCGGCAGCACCGTGCCCGGCGGCTCCAGTGGCACGTTACCAGTAGTACTGGTGAGGTGGTGGGGGTGGTGGTGGCTGGTAGATAGCGTCGTTGGGATAGAATCGTGGGGGGGCAGACCGTTTGGGTAAGCCGTCATCGTAGTATGGAGGCCGCCCATCGAAGAAGGGGGCGGGTGGTGGCCCCCCGGGCTGTGGCCCATTGAGGTAGGCGGGATATGCTGGAAATGGTGCAGCGGCGCCGGTTGGTGGATAGGGTGCGGTGCCGAGAGGGGGGGCGGCGGGAGGGAAGGGTGCAAACCCACCCCTAAAAAAGGATGCTGAGTTGGTGAAGGCTGAGCCGGCAGCGGACCCAGGCCCGGGTGGGGCTCGTGGTGGTACGGTGACATGGACAGCAGGCCCCCCGTTGCCATCTCCGAGGGACCTGCCAGCCGGTTTGGGGGACTCGCCGTAAGTTGGTGGGTTTGGTGGGGCGGCGGCATGTGCTGCATGGGCTGCTGCGGGGGCGGCTGCTGCGACGGGGGCGGCAGCCCGGGGGTGGTGCGACCGAAGCCGTTGCTGTGGCTGGCGTCGTCGCTGGGCGAGGACTCCTCGCCGCCGCCGCTGCTGGGCGCGGGGCTGGCCGACGAGTCCAGGTTGACGGGGGTGGCGCGCTTGTTGCCGTTGGTGGAGGCGTGCTTGGGGTCGCGCTCGGGGTGGTGGTGCGTACTCACGGGCAGGGTGGCCGGGTCGGGGGCGCCGCTCTGCTTGACGGCGTTCTTGTGCAGCGTCGTGTTGTAGTGCCGCTTGAGGTGGCCGGAGCTGGTGAACCACTTGTTACAGGCCGAGCAGTGGTACGTCTTGGGGCGGCGCGCCTCGTTGGACTTCCACGACGCGTTGCCGCTCACCTTGCCGCCGCCCTTGGTGAGGACGGGGCCGCCGTCCAGGGCGCCGCCGGGAGGGCCGCCCGGTGACATGGGGTTGGCGGAGGAGGTGATGAGCTGCTGGGGCAGGCTGCCGTTGACGCCGCTCACCGCGCTGTCGCCCACGGCGTTGAGGTACGGCCGGTGCTGATACTGGGGCTGCACCTGCATGCCGTAGGGCGGTCCTCCAGGACCGCCAGGCCCTGGGCCAGGACCGGGTCCAGGGCCGGGGCCCATGGGTCCCGTGGGCATGCCGCCGAGGGGGCCGTTGCCGGGCACGTTGACAGGCTGCATCCCGTTCCGCTGCCACATCTGCGGCCCGGGATGGCCGGGCGGGCCCGGCGGGGGCCCCGGGGGTCCCGGCGGCCCCGCGGGTGCGTTGGAGTCCACCCAGTTGAGCAGCGCCGACACGGAGTGCTGGCCGCCCATCTGCTGCTGCTGCTGCCGCCTCCGCTCCTCCTCCTGCTGATGTTGCTGCTGCTGCTGCTGCTGCTGTTGCTGGTACGCGTTGTTGATCTTCTGGGAGTCTAGGTCTAGGATGGAGGACTCCTCGTCCTGCTGCTCCGCCTTGGGTCTGAAGGGCGGGAACTGCTGGAAGCCGTGCGGGGGACCATGCGGCGGGCCGTGGGGCGGGCCGTGGGGTGGACCGTGGGGCGGGCCCTGCAGGTGCGGGGGCGGGCCGTGCGGGGGGCCGTGCGGGGGGTGCGCCAGGGCCTGGTGCTCCCGGAGCGACTCCTGCGAGGGGCACATGACGCCGCACTTCTCGCAGTGCTGCGGCGAGGGCGCGGGGGACGGCCGCGGGACGGGGGACGACGACGACACCACGTTGCGGCCCTCGGGGTTGTACTGCTGCGCCATGCCGGGGTGGCCGCCGTAGGGGTGGAAACGATACGACGGCGTCGACGTCGGGATCTGCATCTGCGACGACTGCGGCGACGGCGGCGGCGCCGAGTTGGGCGTCGACGGCGGCCTCCCGCCACCGTTGCCGGGCATGACGGGGAAGTCGTCGCCGGGGCCTAAGATGTAATTGCTACCAGTCTGACCGTTCTGCTCACCTGGCTGAGGCTCCTGACCGCCAAAGCTAAAACTCCCGGGCTCTTGTTTAATAGAGCCGGTGCTCGGCGGCCGCATGTTGGAAAATTCCTGCTGTTGCTGCTGCTGGCCGGCCGGGCCGAAGCCTTGGTTCGTCATGCCGTTCGGCCCGTTGGGTGTTGGACTCCGCGTTCTGTTGTTGAAGTTGAACTGCGGCGAGAAGGGCTGGTAGTTCTGCGGCGGCTGCTGCTGGAAGGCCTGCATGTCGCTCGAGTCCGCGGGCGCCGTCACCGCGCCGAAGTCTCCCCGCTTGGCGCCCGGCTGGCCCGCCGCTCCCGCCTGTCCCGGCTTGATGAAGTTGTTGTTGTCCTCGCCATGGCTGCTGGTCGCGGCGCCGGGCGGCGCGCCGGGCCCCCACTTGGGCTGCTCCTGGTGGTACTGCAGGTGCACGTCCAGCGACTTGGAGCTGTCGAAGAAGATGTTGCAGTCCTTGCAGTGGTGCTGCGAGTTGCCGGCCGGGTGGGCCATGCTAGCACTCTAGCAGCATGGCTCGCTCCGCCTGCTCCCGCACTGCGCCCGTGCACGCGCGCTCGACACGACCACCACACCACCGGCGTCCATGCGCCATGCACCACGAGTTATCCACTGCACTGCACTGTCACTTGACACTTGAACAACACTGTTCACAAACACTGCACTGTCCGCACCATGTCACCGCGCCGCGCTGCGCTGTTCACACTCGCTGAGGTCACTCGCACACGTGCGCTCGGCGCGCCAACATCGCGCTCGCTTCGCACCGGACCGCACCGGGCCGGACGGTCGTACGTTCCGCTCCACTCCGAACCGAGCCGTGCCTCGTCTCGCCTCGCCTCGCCTCGCTCTCCGCCAAGTATGTAGGTAGGACTGAACGCCGACGGAGGAGCGGAGAAATAGCGATGCCTCCAAAATCACAAGTTGTCCCCCTCCCTTCCCTTCTCTGCGCCCGCCTCGCCTCGCCTCGCCTTCCCCCTCCACCGCCTCCTCGCCCCGCGCCCGCCCGCTGGCTCGCTTGCTCGCTAGCGCGCGCACGCTCTGTCTCTCTCGCTCGCTCTCTCTCTCTCCTCCGTCTCTCTCTGGTTCGTCCTCCCCTCCTCCTCCTCCTTCGTGTCCGTCCGACCACGTTCGGGCGGCCCGGCCCGGCTCTTGGTGGTTCCTTGCCGCTGCCCCTCCCCCTCCAGTCCTCTCCCCGCTCCGCCCCACCCCTCCTGCCTCCGCTCACCCCCCCCTCCCCTCCCCTGTCCAGTCCGTTCCCCCTCCCCCTTCCCTTCTCTCGCCTTCCGCTCCGCAAGCCGTTCCTCCACCTCCCCTTCGCCCAAGGTCAATAATTCGACTGGTCCATCCACACACGGACAAGGAGGAGAGGGAGGGGAGACGATAGAGCGAGAGAGAAGGAGGAAAGAGGAAGAGAGGAGGGAGGAGGCGGCGCGGAGGCTGGGCGGGGCGGCCAGGGGCGGTCAAGGCAGGGGGTTGGAGGAGGGCCGTGCCGTGCCGGGCGTCCTGGTCCTCACGCACAGGGCGCCGCCGCCCCGCCCCGCGCTCCGCTGGGCTTGGACCAGCTCGGCGGTGCGGCGGAGGAGACGGAAGGAGACAGGATGCCCTTTGAAGACTATCGGTTCAAATGTGATGAGGAACAGGGGGTGTGGGGCGGGGGCGAGCACAGGTGCACGGGCCGGCCAGCGCGCCTGTCCTTACGCCCCTGGCGCGGGGCGCTGCAAGCGGCGGAGGGGAGGGGAGGGCGGGAAAGGAGATTGAGGCGAGGACAACGATTGCCATATTCAAATGCACCCCTCTTCGTCAGGCCCAGGTCTTCCCTCCTCCGCCTCTCTTTCTTTTTTCTTCCCTCTCGCTCCTCTCGCCCCTGGCCTGTCGCCGCCCCGGCCGGCCCCTACCCGCCCGCACCGGGACAAGCAATTCGGACACCACGTGACGCGAGTCCTGATCGGCTGGCTCCCTTCCGCGCCGAGGCTGGCCGAGGCCTTGCCCTGCCCTGCTGGTAGTGCTTTGCCTGGAGGTGCGCGAGGCCGGGCCGGGCCGGGGCTGGCGGGGCGCCTCTGCGACACACGCGGCCGAGGCCGAGGCCTGCCGCGCCGGACCGACCGTACCTGGGCTCGGAGGGGCTTATGTCCGCTGGCGCCCGCCCCGCCCCGCCCCGCCCCGCCGGCACACGACTCAGTTGACCCCGATGCTTACGATCCCCTTTGATCCAGGCCCGTCCCGTCCCGTCCGGCTCGGCTTCGTCCAGCGTTAGTCCTTCCAAACATCAAGTGACGTTTCGCCCTCCCAGTCAGGCGGGCCGGCCCGGCCGGGCCTGTTCCATCCCTTTGGAACTGTCCTACAGGGCCGCCCCCAGCGCGCGCACACACACGCACACACAAAACACGTTGACGGACTTGAAAAGCAATTCAGAGCGGGCAGGACACTCCTGACCGGGCGGCGCCGCGCCCGCCCCGCCCCGCCCCGCTACGACATCCCCTGCTCCGCTCTGGTCTCGTGTAGAAATTTGTCCACGGTGTGCGCGCGCCGCGCCGCGCTCTACAAGGGCTGCGCGGCGTGTGGACCTGGCTCGTGCGTCAAGTCGGTCGCCCTCGCTCCTCTCTACCCCTGAGCGTCCTGCAGGGGAATGACGCCACACCCGCGTGCGTGGGCGCGGGGCGGGGCGGGCGCCGTCACCACGCGCGTCTGTTTGCGTCCCCGCGGCCTGGCCTCGCCCGCCTCGCCTCGCCCCGGCCGGGCCAACCCGCCAGACCGGACCGACGCGGCCGCCCCCGCGCCCCGCCCCCGCGGCCTGCTTTGCTGTAACCGAGTCAGCTCATTAGCCCCTCCCCTTGAGGCGTCGAGTCAAACAATGCTGTGAAAAACTAATTGCTGGCCGTTCAATAAGCTTGCGAGAAAATGTATTCCTTTTTTTGAGGTGGGGGGAGGGTGACTGTTTTCGAAGTTTTGTGATACCTCAGCACTTCTTTTCTTTCTCTGTTGTTACAGGGTACGTCTGGACGCGGTTTTCTGGAAACCCCTTGCCGCGAGTTCCGGGCGACGGGAGCTCTCGGGTATGTACGTACAGTCGTCCCAGACTGAGTTCTTGATTTCTGCGACCGTTGCTGCTTCGTAAATTTCATTATAAAAGCAACTTAGCTCGCAAAATCTTCTGGGGGTGGTTTTGAAGGAGTTCACAGCCCCTATCTTCTGACGGGCCACTTCAGCGATTAAAAACAGCGGAGACACTAAATTTAGAATGCTGTATTGATCGAAAGAATCGAGAGGATTGTCTGGGACGACTATACCCCCCAGCCCGGCCTGGCCCCGCCCGCCCCCAGCGTCTCCTATCATGACCCTGGGCTCAGGCTCCTCACGAGCCGGCTTGGGCTTTCCGCGTAAGCGGGAATTTCCTCGGAAAGCGAAAGTCTGTGCGCTGGACCAGGCTGGGGCGGGGCGCGCCGCGGCCAGAGCGGCCGGCGGCGCGTGACGCGGGCGTGGCGGGGCGTGGCGGGGGAAAGCTTTCACGCGGCGGAAGGCTTCGAGTTTCCTGGGAAACACGGAAAGCCGTCGAACTGAGAACGACACGCAAGTTACACGTCGCCGCCGTCCCGTCACTTCGTATGGAGGAAAAAACAGGGAGGAGATTCACACGTTAAAAAAGATGTCTGATTTTTTGAGGAAAAAGAGAAGAGGAAAATTCTCCTTAGATTTTGAGGAAATCCCTTCAAGAATGAGGAATTGCCCTCAAATTTTGAGGAGACATCCTCAAAATCTGAGGAGGTTTCCTCAAATAATGGGAGTCCGTCAAAGTTTTCCCCTTTTCCTCAAAGAAACCGGCATTGCGGGGGATGAGCGAAGGGGTCGGAAAACGCCGAGGTCCCGAGCGGGAACGAACCCGGGCACGTTTACTGCCCCTATGGGTAACTGCTCCTGGCTGCGCTAGGGACTGTGAGTCTAAGTCTAGTCTCCGACCAGCGCGTTGGCGTTCGGGCCGTGTCTCCAGCTAGCATGGGAGGTAGGGCGCCCGACGACAAGCTGTTCGCGTGAAGCAGGGAGTCAATGAACCCCTTTGGAGAGGGGCCGATAGCAGGGTGGGGCGGTTGTGGGGCTGGGGGTGGGGCACGGGCTGGCACCGACACCGGCCGTCCGACGGTACGGGTCGGTCTCCGATCTGCATGTGCGCCTGGGCCCGCCGGGCCGGGGGCCGGGGCGGAGCGGCCCCGCCTCGCATCTCAGAGGGAAAGTTGGCAGGTTGGACTGGCGCCCACCCCGCCCCGCCCCGCCCCGTCCTGCCCGCCACCCCATAGGTCGTTTGGTTCCCGTGTCGGAAGCGGGGGAGGAGGGGCTCTCATTACAGTACATCACGTATCGTTGATTAGAAAGGGCGGGTGGTGGCGGCGGAGAGGGGAGGGGGTTGGAGGGGGGGGGGGTCGCGGAGCGTCCCCCGAGAGGAGTGCTCGGCTCCGCTTCGACGGACGGAAGGGTTATGAGCAGGTATAGGAAGGTGGGCACCACACCGCGCTGTCTCAGGGCCGGAGCCAGTGCTGCCAGAAAAGTAGGCAATCAGCCGCCCAAACACAGTGGGGTAAAGCGGGATGCATCGTCGCCTGTCTAACTAGGCAGTACCCTAGCACAGGTGCGAACATGTTGCCTGGTAGGCAGGCGCAGGTGCAGCCCGCTTTCCTCCACAGTGTGTGGGCGCGTTACATTCTGCTTTTATGGCGGCACTGGCCGGTGCGGAGCGTGCGGAGAGGGCGGGCCGAGGTGGAGCTGGAGGGCGTGTGGTTCGGACTCGGGCACCTCGCCGACGACGGTCCGCGACTGGCCGCGGGGCCGACGGGCGGGTGCGCGGGGCAGCGCGGCTCGGTGTGCGGCGGCGGGTCCTGCGCCCTGGGCCAGCCAGTAGGGTGATTCCGCATAAAGTGGTTTCTTCTCTCTGTCCTTGTCGCACTCACGTAGCACGGCCACAAGAAGCAAGAGAGAGGACACTACTAAACGCTGTTCGGAATCACCCTGCCGGGCCTGCCGTCGCCTCCGTGCGTGCGCCTCATATACGGACGAGGTCGGCCCATGGCCTGGGGCGGGGCGGGGCGGGGCGGGGCGGGGCCGAGCGGGCAGCAGCCGGGCCGCGGGGGTCTCGAGGCGGAGCCGGGGTGGGGCGGGGCCCCGGACATGCACGCGTGTGCACAGCCGGCACGCACGCATCGCGTCAGCGTCGTTATTTGCCAAAGGGTTGGACCGGGCCGGGCCGGGCTGCGTGACGTACTTTTCATCGGGGTACCCCTCCCTTCGCCCCTCGCGTCTGGCCTCGCACGACAACTCGTCTGCGCCAACGACGACATGTCCGTGGGCGAGAACAAGTACGCATCGAAGCACGCGGGTGTGTGTTTTGCAGGCAGTGTATGAGTGTGTAATTTTCGGGTTCATGTGCATGCTCCGGGCGATAATCTTTTCTTTTATAAAAAAAGAGGTGCGGTCTGCTCGTTCGTGAGTGGCGCCAATCAGCGCATGCTTAACGTATGTACTCTGCGGCCGGGCCGGGCATCCAGCTGGCCGCACCAGGAGTCACCGTGTTCCCCTGGGTGGCCGCGCTGAGGTTACTATATTTTTTAAAGTGATGATTATTAATTTTGTTCTCGCCATATATTTAGCGCCAAAAGTCTCCGCGCCTACGACTTGCATCTCGGAGGTGTTTGGGTACGGTTGTCCTGGCTTCGGGGCCGCCAGAGAGTGCGGACAATTCATGTTCGATGTTTTTGGCGAAACCGCACCAGCCCGTCGTAACCACGCGTCCCCATAAATTTGGCCATTATACTACGACACAGAAATTAACAAGCCTGGCGAGGTTCCTCTGCTTCCTCAGCCACCGCAGCAACACTTCTGACCTGCGTGCGGGGGTGGTAGCCGGCAGGACCCGAGGCGGGACCCGACCGACCCTCCCTTTTGTGCGGGTGGTGGGCCGGAGACAAAAGAGGCTGCATTTTAATGACTTTTAACTTGAGTTCAAATGTGTAATTGGAATCTATTAGATATTGGTTCGATACATTATAAGCACGAGATTCTGCGTAAAACATCAAGTTTTTTGGTGAAAGTGGCGCGTTTCTACGACAATTTTCAGGTATAGGACTCAACTCTTGTCCTTATTTGAAAATCATCGGATCAAGATGAGATTTTTTTTTAAACGATTTGAAATTTGCTGCTTAGCCCATTTGTAACTTCAGTTTGGACGAATTGGTCATCATTCTAGAATTTCTAAAAACACGCAGCGAGACGCTCACTTTAGTGATGCGGCGTGACAGACCCCCCGGAGCAGGCAGCCGGCCCCACCCCCGCCGCTCGCAGACCTCGGCAGCAGGTAGTGCAACTACCGCTGCAACGACACGGACGGAGCCAGGCTTGTTAATTTCTGTGTCGTACTATAGGTACAAATTAAGTCTGCTGTTTGGGGCAGAGCGGAGCGGCCAGAGCCCTTGCGGCAGACAGCTTCACCCGCCCGCCCCGCCCCGCCCCCCCGCCCCGCCCCGTCCCCAGGCCCCGCTCTGCTCCGGGGCGGGCGGCGGCTCCGAGCAAGGCGCGACCCCGAGCGCAACATTGTACTGTACAGTACCGTGTTGTACTGTCCTGCGGAAGAAAATAAAAATCTGAAGTGGGAGGTGCGAGGCGAGGTGCGGGCGAGTCGGCGCGCAGTACAAGTAGTGCGTCGGCCGCCGTGTTCCCACGGCGAAGCCTCATGTTCGAAACATTACAAAGTCGTCCTGGCCCGCCCCCGCCCCACCCCGCCCCGCCCCGCCCCGCCCGGCACTCGGCAGGTGTGCTGCTTAGCTCTCAGTGACATGATTGCTGAAATTTAAATAAATTATTGTAATGATGGCGAACGCGAACGCATTAGAATTTGCGAATTACGAGGGAGTAGCAGACAGGAAGCACCCAACCCCACTAAAAAATACACCAATACTTCACAAAAATGAGCGCTTTTACGGTTACGGATAAAGTCTCGCAGGCCGGCGGCATAGCAGGTAAATTCCGCGCGCAGCAGCGCACCTATAAGGCCCGGCCCGGTTCTGTCTGTGCGCCAAATTAGCCTCGATTACCTCGACCCGGTCAAGGGAGGGAGGAGGGAAAAATAGAGGCCGGTCGAGGGGGTGGGGGTGCCTGTGATAGGAAGGTGGAGGAGGGGGGAGGGGTGCAAGGGGGGCGGTCAGAGGCGGCGGCACCGGGGGCGGGGCGGAGCGGAGCAGAGCAGCCCCTTCCGAGGAAACATCGCTATATATCATTCCGAGGGGCGCATTTTATTTGACGCGTAGGTGCTGCGGTGGCGGCGGGGCGGGGCGGGGCGGGGCGGGGCGGGGCGGGGCGGGGCGGGCGTAGCTCTGACTGCATATATACGTTGGTAACGCGTCACGGCGGCGTGGCCGTGCGTAGTCAGCGGGGCGTGTACTGTAGTGCCGCGGGCCCGGGCCGCGCCGCCGTCCCCCGTGTCGCGGAGTCCCGACTCGACTCGAGTACAACCCGCGGGACCCGCGGTGGTAAAATATACGGCCCCGACAACATCCCGGCGAAATGAAGAAGGGGTTTCGCGATTTTATTTATCATCATACTGCGATAAGAATTTTGTACGGAGCGGCGATGTGCAAAATTACACGACGCCGAGGCCGGTAATGACCCCAATTTTCTTAAATAGTTGCTAGAAGATGATTTATCCGTGAAATTAAAGCCTCGTAAGGGTGAACAGCGCTTTTCGTTCTCTTTTTTTTATTATTATTATTTTTCCTGTATACAGATTGCTGCCGACAGGTCTTTGAGAACAGGTGAAAATGCCTGCAGCCGTCCCATCCCGTCCCGTCCCTTCAGTCAGTTCTCGGGAGGGAGCCGGGCAGAGACAGGGGGAGGGGGAGGGGCGTGGCTCTGAAGCCTTATCGCCTAGGATAGACAGCCCTGCCCTGCCTGCATGGGGGTCCTTCATTATACTCTTTTTTTTATCGCATCTCCTTTTATTCGCGGATGACATTTTTATGTTTTCGATTTGGATTTTGCCTCGCTCATTATACGAGAACGTATCTCCCGTAACATTGGACCTGTCCTGTCGGGGCGCAGTGTATGAGATACCGATGTTCCCCCCGTAGTTTCGGCTTGCGTCAAAGCACGGGTGGCTGCCACCCCGCCCCGCACCGCCCTGCCCCGCCACGACGGTCACGCGGTGCTACCCTCCTGCACTGCACACCTGACCTGGGTGTTAAGGGTATTACGCGTATATTGTACATTGTATTTTTTTAAACTATTTGCTTCAATAAGCCACTGATAAACCGAATAATAACAGAATTGGCCCTATAACGGTAAAAGTTTCCATGTTATACTGACGTAATATGTAACGCAAAATAAATTGTAATACGGTGTACGTACACTGTACACGTTTTCTAGTAGTGAACACACCCCCTCGACCGATCAGCTTCCGGCTCTGCTGTACTCCAAAAATAAAATAAAATTGAGTCTCAGCAAAGTTTTTAGCTCAGGGGGAAAACTTAACCGCAGAGGCTGGGCTAATATTCTTTGGAACCATCACATTATTATTACATCACTGGTATTTATTAGCTACACCGATACTTATCTCGTAGGTGATCCTCTGAGTGCCACAAAACTGCCATAAAACCATTTTTTCCCCCTGCAACCAGCTTTTTTGGCACGGGTGCTAAATTGCTCTGTTACGTCTATTAGCACGTAACTATGTGATTTTTTTTTGCGTTTGTTCTACGCCTTAAAATTCGATTGTGTCAAAGTTAAATTTCGCTAAAACCTTTTCGCGGATGGCATGTTCCACGACTACTCTGGTTTAGCTGGCAGTCCGCGTGGAAGGGGGAGGCTCTGGAAGAGTCGCTGGGCGGGGCGGGGGAGCTCCACGGGTCGCGGCCGAACTCGACCGGGGCGCCACACCGTCCGGCTCGGCTCTGCTCGCCTCGGCGCGCGTGGTCAGATTTGGTGATTTTCACACTCGGGCAGTCGCAGCCTCTGCCTGGCACGGCCCAGCCCAGCCCAAACCACCCCTTCTTCCTCCTGCTGCTGCTGCTGCTAATCGCCCAATTCAGATATTTTGAGCAGATAACGTTCATCATCCGGGTGGTTTTGGCTGGGGAGGGCAGGAGGGTGGACACGGCGTGGAGCGGGGCGGGGCGGGGCGAGGAGGGGCGGCGCGCGCAGCCCCGCTTACGTATGCAAGGGGCGGCAGAACCATCTCAGCCCCACCCCCTCACCCCTTCCTTGTCATGAGTCGTCCAGCAGCGCCCTGCCCGGCCCGGCCCTGGCCAGCACGGCCTCCGCTCCGCTCGCCTCTGCTGGCCCGGCCCGGCCGGCACGGCACGGCCTCGGACAGACTACCCACTATTCCCTCCCCTCCCCTTTCCCTCCGCTCCCCTCGTCTCCTCCACCTCTCTCCGCTCCCCTGCCTGCTCGTCCTCGTCCTCGTTTACCTTTCCTCTCCTCCCACTCTCTCTCCGCTGATTCGTCTTACTCGCGCCGCATTTGCGTCGCTCTCTCTCTCTCTCTCTCTCTCTCTCTCTCTCTCTCTCTCTCTGTCCCTCTCTCTCCTCCGTCTCCCTCCCTCCCTCTCTCCCGTTGTCCCCCTCCCACTCTCACGCACACCCTCCCCCTCCCCCTCCCCTCCCCCGCGCGCGTGCCTCGCACGGTGATCACGACTACCATTCATTGTATTGAACACCCGCCCCGAGGAAATTCGGAGCAAGTCCATTCCGTGGGCGGCACGGAGGGGCAGCGGGGGCGGCGGCGCCTAGCGGCAAGGGGGGCGAAAGTCATCTCGCTTTCTTGGGGGCTGAAAAGTTTCCGTGTCTTTCTGAAACCACACCTCACCTTACGCTTCTCCCACGACTTCCGCGTTCTGTCATGTGAAGACTTGTTTTAATTGTGTGTACTAGCGCGTGTAGCGCCAATACACTAAAGTCCAGGGAATGGAGAAACCAGAGAATTTATTTGCGTTTGGTGGCTAAGTATACCGCTTGGCGCGTAGCGATGGTCTGGTCTGGCGGTGTTTCGCCTCCTGACGGCCCGGGCCGGCGCGGCGGTGGACTGGGCGGACGGACGGACCTTTCCTCTTGTCTTTGCGAATAATGAAAGCCAAGCTCGGACTATCCGGATGGAGATCCCCTCCTCACTCCCTCCCCTCCCCACCCCCTTGACCAATCTTGTCCTCCCCCCGCCCCGCCCCGCGCCGCGCCACGGCGCACCCCTTTCCCGCTGTCCACCCCCTGTCCACGACGCCAGTGCGGCACGTCGTGCCTTGCCCTGCTCTGCCTGCCCGCTTCCTCCTCCTCCCTCCTCCTCCTCCTCCTTCTCCTCCTCCTCCTCCTCCTCGTCTTTCTCCCTCTACTCTCCTCTTCCTCCTTATTTCGCCTGGTCCCGCCTGGTCCCTGCCCGCCCCCGCCGCCGCCCCGCCTCGCCCCGCCTCGCTCCTCGCTCCGCCCCGTCCAGTTCCCCGTTTGGCTATGCGCTCCACTCCGCACGGCCGCGGCGGGGCGGGGCGGGGCGGGGCGGGGCGGTGGGGTGGGCTGTGAGGGGCTCCGGCACCCGCCTCCCCCTTCCCGTTTCTACATACCCGCTGTCCCGTCCCGTCTCCTCACGCCCTGCCGGTCGTGGCCAGTCCTCCCCAGGACACGGCCCGGCACGGCAGGGCTGCCCCCGCCCCCTGCTCCCCCACCCGCCTGCCAACTCCTCCCCTCTCCCCCTCCTTCTGCCCCCAACGCCTGACGTTGAATAAACGTTAGCGCGATTCTAGAAGCGGGGCCTCACCGCACTGGCCCCGCCGCACCCCGCCCCGCAGCCCCGCACCTCACCTCACCGCACACCGCCCCGCCGGGCCACGCACCATGATATGGCACGGCTCCGCGGCGCACCGCCGTCACCAGCTTTATGGTGCCGCATTTTACAAGGCTGCCCTGGAGGGAAGTCCAACCCGTCCAGCGCGGCAGGCGTGGAGGGTGGCAGGCGGGGCGGAAGTAGGAGCACAGGTGCGCGACGCGTGGCGCCTCCAGTCCTAACCGAGGGGTCCTTCACCAGAAATTCAAGCGTTTATCTGCTGATTATTCGTGATTTAGCTTGTTTTTTTCCTGATTTTTACCAATTTTTTCTGATACTTCCTGATTTTTTCTTGACTTTTCCTTGTGTTTTCTTTATTTTACTTTTAACTAATTTGTTATCAGAGTGAACACTGATTTTCTTAAATGAGGACCCCTCGGTCCTAACTCCTATGGTGCTAGAAAAGAGTGCTGAAGGCGAGCTATAGGTTTTCACCCATAATAATATTTTCTTGAGCAATAAGGTTGGTTTTGACACAATATGAGACTGAGATCAAGTTTAACCGCAAAAGAACTACAATAGCCTCAGAGGATACGAGACTGCGTAATGCGTGTTTTCAAATTCGATGCTGGCCCAAGATTCATTCACCATTTTACATGTTCATGGAAACATCCTATTTCAGTGCACACGGAACTATTATACATATTGGCGCAAGCAGCGCGGTGCGGTGCGATGCCTGCGTACACGGTACAGCAGCACGGCCCAGCACAGCGCCAGTCACGTAGTGGTGCCCGCCCCGCCCCGCCCAGCCCCGCGCCCGTGCCCGTCCAACTCCTGTCCGCGCCCCTTAGCAAGCGACCAGAATGCCATCAGGGCCTGAACAGCTCCCGCCGCCCCACCCGCCGCGCCCCGGCACGGCCCCATAGCACTCCGCCCGGCCCGGCCCGGCAGGCCTTGCTTCTTGTGATAGCATAGTGATTGCACTGGTAAGTCGAAGGAGGCACTGGGGCGAACCTTGTTGGAGTACCACCGAATGCCTCCTCCATTCCGTTCAGCACCCTTAATTCGGGGGTACGAACATCATTCTGGCACCTTTTGGTGCTGAAAAAAGGAGGCAGAATGGGTCGTCGGGAACCTTATAGTGTCAAAATTCTGCCACCTTTTGAGGGCTCTTGAGCCCGCAAAAGGGGGCGGAGCAGCCCCCTTTAGGGTGCAGAATCTGCCACCTTCCTGGTGCGGACTGCGGCCGCCTTAGGGGGCGGAACAGCCCCCTTTAGGGTGCGGAATCTGCCACCTTCCTGGTGCGGACTGCGGCCGCCTTAGGGGGCGGAACAGCCCCCTTTAGGGTGCGAAATCCCGCACGTTGAAAATTTGTTGCGGAAACGCGGTGAGTATGAGAAATTTACAGTTCGTGTTAAATCATAAAAGAAGAAACTTTATCTGTAGCCTTCTCCTTCCCTTTCCTTCTTCTTCTCCTTCCTCTAGCCCCTGCCCCCCTCTCTTTCCTCCTCCCCACTCCAACCCCACTCCTTTCTCCACCTCTAGGCCTCGTGTGTAGCCGGGTCAGTCCTACTGGCCGCGAGACACGCATTTTGTTGGCGGTGCCGGGGATCGAACCCTCAGCCACGTCAACTCAGCGCTCACGCTTCGGTCGGAACCTACTGAGCTACGGAGCCTTGTGCGGGCAAGACGATCTGCACCGCACCACCTTACAACGCTGCCTGGTGTCTGTTGTCCCTGCCCCCTCCCCCCCTCCCCCTTCTGAGACCGGTGCAGTGTTGGGTTTGGGGGCCCGCGGGGGAGGGACGGGGGGAGGGGGGGAGGGGGAGCAGCGGTTGGCATACAGGCCTGCGCTGAGGGAGGACGAGTCAATGACACGACCCTTCCGGAAGAACAAAAGGTTGACCTGCCTAGCACCAGCCGGGATGGGTCCCCTGGACCGGGCAGCCGGTGTTGACGAGGGGATGACAGGTGATTAGCCATTCGGAGGCGGGTGACGAATTGAACGCACCTATTCGAATTATGTAATGTATTTCTAAAATCTGGCGAGAGTTTTGTCTTGCTGGCTGGAATTTGATTCGAATGACATCAAACAGTACTCAAATATTTTAATTCCAACTCAACTTAAAACGTGAAAGAAATACCAACAGCTCTTATGGTACGGTGCCTCGCTGCATTATCAGGTTACTCATATCATTATTCAATTTGCGTATCTACTTCTACTCAGAGAGCCGTGCATCTCGACCCAAGATTTTTTGCTTCGATTTCGTGATTTGAAGCAGTTCAGAAATAGAGTTTAGTCCGGCTGCGTTGCCTGCCTGGCGGCGCGCGCCGTCCTTGTCCCACCCGCGAGATTGTGGGAGAGAGACAGAGACGGACACACGCCGGGCAGTGGAGGGGGAGACCCAGCCAGAGGGGGGCCAGTAGACACCAGGAAGGTGGCAGATTCCGCACCCTAAAGGGGGCTGTTCCGCACCCTTAAGCGGCCGCAGTTCGCACTAGGAAGGTGCGGGATTTCGCACCCAAAAGGGGGCTGTTCCGCACCCTTAAGCGGCCGCAGTCCGCACCACGAAGGTGCGGGATTTCGCACCCAAAAGGGGGCTGTTCCGCACCCAAAAGGGGGCTGTTCCGCACCCTTAAGCGGCCGCAGTCCGCACCACGAAGGTGCCGGGTTTCGCTCCCAAAAGGGGGCCCTTACGGACCCTTTTGCGGCCGCAGTCCGCACCACGAAGGAGGCCGTCCACCTCCACACATTCCACCCACAAAAGGTGCTCCAGTTCACACCAGGAAGGAGGCCGTAGAATCGCACCAAAATGGAGTCCCTCCATACGCCTCAAAAAGGTGGCAGTTTCAGTCGGAGGGGTCCGATTCTGCCCCGCAAAGGTTCCCTGAAAGGTGGCCGGGCTGTATCTTGACCGCCCAGCAAGGATTCCAACCCAAAAAGGAGGCGTGCGGGGGAGGCAGAATGAGTTTTGTACCCCTAAAAACTTACAGTGTGTGGTAGTGGCCCCGCTGCCAAAACTAATCTGCCTCCGCATTCGCTGCTACTGCCGCAGCACGTTCCGTCCAGCGGCAACCGCAACCCCTTAGGTCCCAGCTCGGCCCGGCCCTCCCTCCCTCCGCACCCCTCCCCCTCCCACCCCTATGGCCAGCCCCGGGCCGGGGCGGGGCCGCGCCCAGGCTTGCTGGTTCGCCTTGCGCGACCAGAGCGGTTTTACCCCCTTCCCGCCCCTTCCTTCTCCTCCCCGCGCCCCCTCTCCCACCCCCCTGTCTTCTCTCACTTACCATCTCCTCTCTCTCCCTCTCTGTCCCTCTCCGCAATTTCTCGCCCACACCCCGCCCCACCCCCTCCCTCCGTTCGCCTCCCCGCCCACACTGCATTCTGCGCGCGGTGGTGGCCACCCTGCCCTGCCCTGCCCTGCCCGGCCCCCGCCGGCCTTGTTTACATTCTATCTCCCCGTCCTTACCCCTTCCCCTCCCCGTCCCCTCCTCCTACGTCCACCCCATCACGTTGCCGCTTCTGATTCTCCTCTCCTCCCTGTCTATGCCTCTCTTCTTCCTTCCTCTTCCTTCCTACTCCCATCTCCGTCCGTGTCTCTTGCTCTCCCTCTCCCTCCTTCTCTGTCTGTCTCTCTCTCCCTCTATCTCCCTTTCTCTTGCTCGCTCACCTCCGCCACGCTGGGATCTTGACGCGATGAGACTGTTCAAACCCAATCTGAAGGAATCGCCCGCCCGGCGGCGGCCCACCCTGCCCTGGCCCGCTCTGCCCTAGCCCCGCCCGCCCACTCGCGCGTCGCAGGGGGGGAAATGTCCATATCGGCAAAGCTTAGTTCATCAGTGTAAAGAAATTGTGATGGGAGACAGCATGGTGGTCCAGATAACTTGAGACTTTCATCCTCGGTGCTACAAACTCGATTCGGCTAACATCTCGCCGCAGTCGCAGCCGCGGCCCATGCTCTTTGCATGCGTTGGATGATTTCGCTTGCTGTACACCCCCACCCCATGCTGCGCCCGCCCCGCCTCACCCCGCCCAGCCCCGCCCCGCCACACCCCACCCCACTCCGCCCAACCCCTATTCCGACCCACTGCGCATACCGTGGGATGGCTCGCTTGGCTAGCGCCGGCTAGCTTGGCTAGCGCCACCGCTGGGGAGCGGCTTGCTGGCCAGCGAGAGGAGGAGAGGAGAGGAGGGCGAGGTGCGGAGCGCGTGGAGGCGCGGCGCGGCGTGGCGCGGCGTGGCGTGGCGCGGCGCTGCTCACCGGGCGGGTCCAGCCCGGGCCCACCCCCACCACCTCCACCCCAATTTCAAACCCCCCACCCCTTTACGTGACGCAAGTTCTACTCTGCTCTCCTGGAGGGCGATTGTCGCTCTGGTGCGCGGGGCGGGGCGGGGCGGGGCGAGGCGCCGCCGCGCCACCACCATCCTGATGGCGCGGGGCGGCGCGGCGCCGCGGCCGACGCGTACGGGCGTCGACTGCGACGCCGACCGCCGTCCTCTAATTTTACACCCGCGTGGCTTTTACAAGGCGACGCCCACCCCTTTATGGAGTGTATAGACGGACATGGGGCCGGGCCGTGTTCACAGAAAAGTAGGCAACGTGTAGCCCAACCACGGTAGTAAAGCGTGCTGCATCTTCGCCTGCCTACTAGGCAACACCCTTGCGCACAGGTGCGTGCATGTTGCCTAGTAGGCGGGCGCAGATGCAGCCCCCTTTCCTCCACTGTGCTTCGGCGACTTATTGCCTACTTTTCTGGCAACACTGGCGCCAGCCGCATAGCAGCTCCTGGTGACCACGTGGCCAGGACACACGGCGCCACGCGGGGTGCCGATATGAGAACACACCGCGACGTGCGGCGCCCCGCCCCGCCCCGCCCCGCCCCGCCCCGCCGGGTACGCCTGGGAACTACAGTCGCAGTATAGTATCCAGCTGGTGTGTTTCCGGAAATAGCGCGCCAATCTGGACGCGGCGTGGCGGGGCGGGGCGTGGCGGGGCGGGGCGTGGCGGGGCGGGGCGGGGCAGAGGCGGTACCGCACCGCGCCCAGCCGCATACGGTTCGGCGGTCACGTCTCGGGCCGCGCCGCGCCGCGCCTGGCGGGGCCCCACCCTCAATGCAAGCATCCCTTCCCTTGCTTCCCCTTCCCTTCCCTTTGCCGCCCCCTGCGGTCTGCTCTCAGTTTGGCAGTGTCCCAGCCTGATTTTCCAGCGCTGGCCCAGGCGAGGACAAGCAGACGCAGACGGCCGCGCTCCCAGCGAAGCTCAGCGCCGCCCCGCCCCGCCCCGCCCCGCCTCGCCGCGGTGCGGTACCTCTGCAGCCCCCGCCCCGCCCCGTCCCGCCCCGTCCCGCCCCGCCCCGCCCGCACACTGCGTGCAAACTCCACGCGTATCAGGCCCCCTTTGTGGACGGGCCGGCCTCTCAGACGTCGCCGCCGCGGACGACGGGGTCCACCCCCCCCCCTCTCCTCCCGGCCGCAGCACCGCAGTCTTCTCCAGACGGAACCAATCAGGCATAATTTTGGCCGACGACAGCCGGAAATAGAATGCGGGTCATCCAATTGGCGCGCTGTAGCCCGGCCTGCGTGCGGGGGCGGGGCGGGGCGGGGCGGGGCAGGGGCCGCGAGGGCCGGGCTGCGCGGCGACAGGACACCGCGGGCCGAAGCGCGCGCTCTCCGGAGCACGACAAGGAGGACCTGGTGGTGGTGGTGGTGGTGGTGGTGGTGGTGTGGTGGTGGTGGTGGTGGTGGTGGTGGTGGTTATCAGCGCCGTGGCGGCACCGGGACCGGGGCGGGCCGGGCCGGGGGCGGGCGTGGGAGGTAGCGCTTCGGGGCTCGTCACATTCCTGTCCCCCCCTCGCCCTCACCTCCCCCACACCACCGCCTCCTTCGCTGGCTCTTCCATCCCAAACTTGCCTGTTTCTTTTCGTGCAAGGGCACGGCGTACGAGTCGAGTCCAGCCGGGACGCGCGGCGCGGGCGCGGCCTGGGCCGGTCCGAGCCGAGCCGGGGCCGAGGCGCGCTGAAGGAGGAGGAGGAGGAGGAGGAGGCACATTTGGCAACGCCGCCCTGCGCGCCCCGTGGACGGGCGGCCGAACCATCACACCGACGACTGACTGTCCCGGCAATTTGTGCGAAATTATAAGGTCGAGCATGTTTGGTTAATTTGGAAGAATGCTAATGGCCCGCCCCACCGCGCCAGTCAGTCCGATGTGCTTACGCGCATGCGCAGGGCAGGGCACGGCAGGGCAGAGCGGCCGGCGCGGCCCGGGCCCCAACGCCTCGGGGCCGTACGTGTGAGTGTGTGTGTGCGTGTGCGTGGCCTCTCCCCGCGCGGGACTACACTCGTGAAGGGCGGGCGCGGCGCGGATCCAGGCTGGGGGAGGTGACGGGGCGACCCCCTCCCCCCGCCCCCCCTCCGTCGGTATTGTAGCACACCGCCTGGCTGGTAGGCAATCCATGCTACGATCGAGGCTACAATCCTCCTGAATTTAATTTAGGCCAAGCTCTGAAGGGAAGGGTCCTATGCGTGATCTAGTATCCTTGCTGGTTCAGCCAAGTTGTTTGCTGCTTTGGTAACAGCAAAATAATTTTGCTACCGTTGATAACCTTTTTGCCATTGCTGCATGCCCAAATAATGTACTGGTTCGATGCAACGACACCTTATAGCGCCTTGGTCCACTAGGCCTTTGGTGACTAAAAGGATGTAGGTCACAAGCGCTACAGATCACAACCGCTACAGGTCACAAGCGCTACAGCTCGCTAACGCTACGGGTCGCAAGCGCTACAGCTCGGTAGCGCTACGGCTCGCTATAATAGCGCTACGGGTCACAAGCGCTACAGCGAGAATCCGCTCGCTAGGCGGAGCCGAGCCGAGCTAAACCTTGAAAAATTACGCACGTGGCGTGGAAACATGAAAAATTTTTGCGACAGTAAACCTCCCGAAGGAGGTTGCGGTTCCCGCCAGGCACAGGGCTTTTACCCCCCGTGGCAGCCAACTACTTCGGTGTTCTTATGGGAACCGGTGCTTTTCTGGCCGCGATCCTGTCGCGCAATTCGACAGATTTGATCCCCGTACTGTCAGGATTTAGTCGTACGGTGGTTAACCGAACTGCCCTGTCCCCAGGGCATGGAATAGCTATTTTTGGAGCCAGATTCTAGGACTTATGACCCCACGACCGACCACCAGTCGTGGGCATGGGACGGAACTTCCTGGCAACCCGCTGTCGCTACCAGTGAAGAACCTACCTGGGTTTGAACCAGGCCCCATGTGCCGAGTCTCACAGACACCCCACGGCTTTCGCGGCACCACTAGACCACTAGACCGTCGGCTATTCCACGAGGGAGGTCGGTTGAAATGGGGGGCTTGAATTCCACTCTCCAACTTGTTGTCCTCAGAAAAATTAAATTTTTTGGTAAGATTCGAACCTCCGTCCTGCGACTCTCCGCGCGGACACTATGCCGGCACGGCTACGATGCCACGGTACCAGGTGCCGGACCACTAGGAGTCATGCTGCGCGAGAAGCCACAGTCACCGAAGAAACGAACCCGGAGTCATGAGTGCGCCTGCTTTCCGGTCAGTGCTGGGCCGGCCGCGTAGCGTCATTGGTATCGACGCTGCTCATAGCACTACGTGGGCAGAGGTTCAAACACCGCGTATTTTTTTTTCTTTTTATTATTTTTTTTTTGTTCGGACCAAGTGCTCGGATTCTCGCTGTAGCGCTTGTGACTCGTAGCGCTTGCGACCCCGTAGCGTTAGCGAGCTGTAGCGCTTGTGACCTGTAGCGGTTGTGATCTGTAGCGTTTGCGAGCCACTCCGGACTAAAAGCGGTACGACCTAGTCACTGGAGGACGGACTCTTTGCGACCTGAAATGTATCGAAACTTATATTTTCAGCAGCAGCTGCGCCACGGAAAGCGATTGAATTTCTTTCTTTGCAGCGCGAGGGGCGGAGGGCATAAAACAAAGAGCCTGGTGGACGGGGGTGGGCGGCGGGGTGCGGCGGGGTGCGGCGGTGGATGCCTGCAATCGCCCGCCGCGCCTTGCCGGGCGGAGCCAGGCGTTACGCGTGCGAAAGGAATCTCCGGCATCCCATCCCAGTCTCATATTGGTTTGGCCTTCTCCGCATGCTTGTGCCTGGAGAGCACTGGAGAGCCGCCCCGCCCCGCCCCGCCCCGCCCTCGGCTGCGGCTCGGAGCGCCTGTCCTGTCGTCCATAGGCAGCCCGCCCCACTCGCGCGGAGCAGAGCGGAATGTCGCGTTCCGTCCAGAGTTGATTGGGGCCGATTTCCTCTGCCGGAGCCGGAGAGGAGGCCGCGGCGGCGGAGACGTGGCGGCCTGAAAGATAAGGCCCACGAAAACTGCCCGGCAGGGCTGCTAGAAAAGTACCTAGGCAGTAAACAACCAAACACAGTGGAGTAAAGCGGGCTGGATCTGCGCCTGCCTACTAGGCAACATGTACGCGCGCCTGTGCTAGTATGCTGCCTATTATAGGCAGGCGCAGATGCAGCCCGCTTTACTGCCACTGTGTTTCGGCGCTGTTTTTGCCTACTTTCCTGGCAACACTGCTACCCGGCTCGATGCTCGGCCCAGCACAGCGTAGCCTCTACAGGACTCTCGCTCCCCGCAGGACCTGCCCTCTTGTCTACTCACGGCATGGTGTGCTAAACTGGACAGTAAAAAGTGATGGTTTTCTTTTCGTGTTTGTTTCAGATTATCGAACTCATGCTGTAATTTCTACACTCGACATGTTTCAAGGATCTCTCTGTGAAGGATGGATAGGGAGGATATTCAGCAGCAGCAGCAGCAGCAGCAGCAGCACCATGTCAAGGCTGTGCGGTGAGTGACGTTTCGGGGTGGTCTCAAAGGGTGGACGTATTGAGGCGAAAGTGTTGTATTTGTCCGCGGGTGGCGCATGGATAGCGCGCGACAAATGGCACAATAATAATTTTGCCCAGGTACGGTATTGTCGAAATATGTGCCTATACTTTGTGAGGTGATGGATGGGAGTGCGGGGGAGAGCGAAGGAGACCGCTGGCACCAGCAGCACGCCGGCCCGACCGGATATCTCGCATTGTGGCAGCGCGGCGAGGCGCGGCGCGGCGCGTGAGTCATGGCCGTCGCGTCCAGCCTCGACGCCCCGCCCCGCCCCGCCCCGCCCCGCCCCGCCCCGCCCCGCCCCGCTCCGTGACCCAGTGGCGCGTCGCGACGCCAGCACGGTGCGGGTGAAAGTGACGGCAGGCGCGGTGCGGCGCG
This sequence comes from Frankliniella intonsa, assembly GCA_033675135.1. NCBI lineage: Eukaryota > Metazoa > Arthropoda > Insecta > Thysanoptera > Thripidae > Frankliniella > Frankliniella intonsa. Next base: position 3,644,614 of record CM066245.1, on the reverse strand, counting down.
GCGCTCCCAGGTCGACGTCATGCTTGAGCCTCGCCACGACGCGATGTCTCTCTCTCTCTCTTCCGCGAAGCGAAGTTGCCCCAGCCGATTTATAAGACCGCCCGTGTTGACAGAAAAGTAGACAATAAGGCGCTTGATTTAAGACTTGAACTATCTTAAATTGATAAGTTTATAGTTAGTTTTAATTTAAGTCCAAAGACTTGATTCCAGTTCATGGGTGTCGAGTACTCCTGCGGTTATAGTCTTGATTCAAGACTTTGCCTCTTCTGCAGTGCACGCTCTCCACTTTGCGCGTCAGAATCGTATATATTTTGTCTCTCCTCCCGCGGAGTCACACACGCGCGGGTGTAAGGGTTGGGGAGAGTGGAGGAGCAGGAGCAGCATACACCGGGGCCCTCTGCTCCCCTCGCCCCCCCGCCTCCGCCCCGCCCCGCCCCGCCGGGGCCGTGGGCCATCCGGCCTGGGACCGTACGGCGACACTGTGTCACGAAGTAAGTGTTTTATTTCCAGTTTGCGGCGCGTGAGCCCGACCGCAGGCCGGGGGCGGGCCGGGGGCGGGCCGAGGCCAGAGGGAGGGTTCCCGGAGGGCCGGGGGAAGGTCCGAGGGCCAGGACGGGCAGGGCCGGGGCCGGGGGTGTGTTTCTGAGGTTTGAAGGCCCCGCGGGGGGCACACCCTAGCCCGGCCCGGAGCCCTTCCCGTCCCGAGCCCCACCGTGCCCTGCCCCGCCCTGCCCCTTCCCCGCCCCCGTCTGGCCGCCGCGCCCCGCGCCGCCCCGCCTCGGTCGGCCCGGGAGCGGCGCGGGAGAAGGGAAGGGGGCAGGCGAGAGTGGTGGTGGTGGAGGGCCGCCCCGCCCCGCCCCGCCTCTCGCCGCTCCCGCCGCGCCACGCTACCCTCACCGCGCTCGGCTTGGGGTAGATCAGGGGCCAACAGGAAAAAAGTGGAAACAAGTCCGGCAACTCGGGGGGCTGGGCGGGGCAAGCGGGGGAGGCGCGGCGGCGCGCGGGCGGGGCGGGGCGGTGCCGGTGGGCGGAGGCATTATAGCGAGATAAAACAACACCCGCTCTCTTTATATGGGTGGCACTGGGGCCGCGCGCCGCGCCGGGCCTCTGCCGCAGCGAGCCGGGCACGCTCCTCGGGGCAGGGGCCTCGTCGCGTACCTGGCGACACTGACGGACAGGACAGGGGATGTGCAGCGGCCCGACCCAAAGACCCCTCCGCGGAGGGTTGAACGACACCCTCGCCTGCTGCTGTGACGCGTGGCGGCAGCAGCAGGTCTCTCCGCAGGCCTGCTGTGGCCCTGCCGCCGCCCGGCCACGCCCACCTGAGACTGGGCGAGGGAGTGAGAGGGTGAGCGAGTGAGTGAGTGAGAGTGAGTGAATAGGCGAATTAAAAAGGAGGAAGGTGCGCACATGCATCCCCGGCTGGGCGGGCGCAGACCTGCCCGGGCGGGGCCGGGCCGGGCCGGCCGTGTTTGTTTGGGTTGCGTTGCGTCAGGTCAGGCTGGCCGGGTGACATGCGGGTACAGCAGGTAGTGTCCTTCCTCCTTGACCATCGTGGCGGTCAGCCCGGCCCCGGCCCCGGCCCCGGCCCCGGCCCCGGCCCCGGCCCCGGCCCCGGCCCCGCACGAGCCCGGGTCCATGCACCGGCCGTGCTGTGTGGGTCACCCTCTCCGATCAGCTGATGGGGTCCCCGCCCAGACCGGACCGGACCGGACCGCACCGCACTGGCCAGACAGACCCACCCGTTCCCCTCGGCACGGCCTTGCCCGGGATAAGGAGCGGCCTACGCCCCTCGCCCCTGCCCGGCCCCTGCCCGGCCCGGGCCCGCCGGACGGGACGGGACGGGACGGTCTGCCCGGGACCCGACCCGACCCGCGGATGGCTGGTCGCGAACCCTCCGGGACCCTCGGCGGGACCCTGCGGGCCGGGGCGGGCTCCTCCAGGACCCCTCCGCACCCGCCTCGACCCGCCCGCGCCCGCAGGCCGCAAGGCCCAGGTCAGTGATCCTACAGTTGTAGGCAAAGCGTGCCCAGGCCATTGACGTGCCTGCTAACCCCGCCACGCCCCGCCACGCCCCGCCACGCCCAGCTCATCCCCGACCCACCTCACCCATACACCGTCCCGTCCCGTACCCAAGGCTGCCGGTGAACCCGTCCGCCCGGGCGGGGCGGGGCGGGGCGGGGCGGCGGGTGAGGGGAAGGGTCTGGACGCCCCCATTCATAAACTGGTGCAAAACGTCAGCGTGACTCCTTGGCGCCTACGACAAGAAGTCCGTCTCCCGAGAGGTGGCAGGGAGGGTAGGACAGGCCTGCCTGCGAGGGCGGGGCGGGGCGGGGCGGGCCGCGTGGGGCTCGCACAGTGTTCAGTTACCGCACAAACAGGAAAAGGCCGAGCAATGTCGGGCAAAAAGGCAGAGCGGGAGCAATGAGCAGCGCGGAGCTGATGCCCCACCCCGCCCCGCCCCGCCCCGCCCATATCCACCCCACGTTCGCCCCGTCTCTCCCCGCCCCGCCCCGCAGCGACTCAGCTTGTGTTTCATACAAACATCCCCTCCTGGCCTGTACTGCCGGGCCGGCTGTGCTCCGCTGTGCTCCGCTGTGCTTGCGTGCGGTGCGTGGGAATTGCACATCGCTAACTAGTGCAGTGCATGCCATGCCCGGCCCGGCCCGGCCCGGCCCGGCGTTGGATACAGCACGGAGCGTAACGAGCTCAAATTGTAAATGAAGAAATTACGTGTGCGGCTACCCTCTCGCAATCGTAATGCGCGCAGCTGCTTGTAATTATATTGCAATAGAGGCTCGTCGAACAATACGCGGATGATGGTATGTTGGTTGTTCTTTTTTTTATTTTCTTTTTTTTTAAATATTTTCTGCGTCTGGAAGACGAGGCCATGGAGAAAAGGAGAGAAAAAAAAGAAATTAACGGTGTGTTTTGCCGGGCGGGCCAGCACTGGCGGTGCGTCCGTAACGACGGCAGCATTACCACCAACCCTTTAACGAGCGATGGCGATGGCTCTGGCCCGGCCCCCCGCTGCGGCGCCGGCCGCCCCGCCCCGCCCGACCCCGCCCCGCCCCGCCCCGACCGGGTTTAGTACCCGCTGTGAGCCGCCGCATTTCATAAATAATATCTCGGAGCGTGTACGCGGTAATTGGCGCCACTCGGCAAAAGGAAAACGAAAGGGGTCGTCTTCAGGTCGGGCCGGGCGGCGAGGCGAGAGGGGCCGAGGAAGAGGAAGGGCTGCGGCTGGGCGCGGTGCGGCGCGGCGCTACCCCGCGCGCCCGCAAGGTCCTCGGGGGCGCGGGATATGGCTCATCAAACCCTTTTACAGCTGATGGCCGGAGCGCGTGGGTAGCGTTGTGTTGTGTTGTGTTTTGTCTTGTAGGGGGTTGTTGTTGCTGGGCGCGGGGTGGGGCGGGGGTTGTGCGCCTCCCGTGTCCCCCATGCGCTGTGTGCTCCTCGCTTCCCGAATAGCAAACGCACGCGGGACGCGCGGGGTGCACCACGAGGGGCGTCGGGGCGGGGCGGGGCGGGCAGGCGCCTCACCACCAGTGGACGACATAAAGCGAAATCAGCCCCCAAGCCGCACCGTTGCGCCCATATACCGCCTCGATATGTTATTTAGCGGTGTTCGTCCCGAGGGGGGTGGGGCGGGGCGTGGCGGGGCGGGGCGGGACAGAGCGGGAGGTCCGCGGTCCTGACGGCGGCCTTGCCGGCAGCGCCATGGGAGTCTGACACCAGTGCTGCCAGAAAAGTAGGCAATAAGGCATCCAAACACAGTGGAGCAAAGCGGGATGCATCTGCGCCTGCCTACTAGGCAGCGCCCTAGCACAGGTGCGTACATGTTGCCTAGTAGGCAGGCGAAGATGCAGCCCGCTTTTCTCCACTCGGTTAAGGGCACTTATTGCCCACTTTTCTGTCAACACTGTCTGACACACCGTTGCGTCGAGCCTGCATACTAGGCCACCGCGCAGGCACAAGTGTATCCTTGTTGCCTACTCAGCCGTCGAGGGTTCATGGCTGCCCTGTCTTACGACAAGTCCAGTGTCAAGGGCCAAGTTTGAGTTTAAATCAGGTATATTCGTGGAAAATTTTGCCAATACAGTACTCACTTATCTTGCAACACTGGACGAGGCCCACCGCTGCTGAGTCTGCGGCAATGTCAAAAGCGTTTTCGTCTGAATCTATATACTGAGGCCTCCCCCCTCCCCACCTGCCTTCTGCCCACGACGGTCTATTTTGGCCGACGTCAATGAGCGGAGGTTTGGAGAGGGTTGCCGCCGTGGACCTGGCCAGCAGCCACACCTGCATGGTGTGCGCCGTGCTACGCTGCGCGACATCCCCCGCCCCGTCCCGGTGGACACCGCGTGCTGCTGCGTGCTCGGGAAGGGGCTCGGCCACGGGGACTGAATCCTTTACGACGTGGACGTCCGACATGCTCCTGTGTGTGTGCGCGCGCGCGCTCTCGATGTCCCCCGTCGACGGCGCCTCATATGCGGAAGCCAAGGCTGGCCCGGGGAGGAGAGGAGGAGGGGAGGGTTCGAACCTGTCCCCGCGAGTCCCCGGGAGGCATCGGGGGATGACATGTTCTGTTGGGGCTGCATGGCCGATGTGAGTCCGCTCATGAAATAGCCATCGCCGGACGGGGACACTCCCTCCCTCCCCCTCCTCCCCCTGCACCAAACTTATCCAGTCCAGTCGCAGGTGGCCAGCTGATCGACAGGACAGGCACACGGTACGGTTCACGCCCCGCGCGCCCTGAATACAGTACCAGCGAGCCGACGCGACGCGACTTGACGGGCGGAGAGAGAGTCTTGCATTTCCTTGTGATTTAGTTGTTTTTTTGGAAGAAAGCAGTGCGGTGACGTGATGCTCGTCTTCTCTGAGGCGCACCGGGTGGTACTTGCAAAGTGGCGGCGGGGCGGGGCGGGGTGGGGCGGGGAGGTTCTGGTTCCGACGCGGAGGTGCGGCTCCCCCTGCTACCCCGCGTGGCTGCTGAGCTGAGCGTCTTCTCCCTCGCCTCGCTTCACCCTGCCTGCTTTACTTGCCCCCATTACGGCCATTGAAAAGATATCAGAGCACGTAAGGTTAGGGGAGGGAGCCCTCCCCGCCCCGCCCCGCCCCGGTGTAACGGTCGCAGCGGAGCAGCATCTTCAGATTAATGTCTGATAGCAGTGTGACAGCTGCGCCGCGGCCTCGCCACGCCACGCCACGTCCTGCACGCCTCAAAATTGGCCCCGGCAAGCAGCGCTCTGATTGGGACGATGGCGGGCGGGTGAGCGCAATCCTTGCAGCCGCCCCACCCCATCCCACACTGCCCCATACCCCGCCCCACCTGCGCGGCGCCACGCAGTTTAACCCGGTGCCGGCGGTCGCGTTAAAGTAAGAGGAACCGCTTTGCTCTCCGCCCCGCCGCGCCCCGCCCCACCCCGCCCCACCGCGCAGCGCTGGGAGTGAAGGTTGGTGAAGACGCTCTTGGCCCTTGGCCGGCGCGCTCAAAGATCTGCAGCAGCGGGGTGGTGCGGTGGGGCGGGGGTGGGGCATGTGGGGTGTGGCGGTCGGGGCGGGGCGAGCTGATGGATTGAGGCGTTCCCGTTGCGCGGCCCTGGCGGGGGCGTGCGGGCGGGGCGGGGCGGGGCGGGGCGGGGCTGCCGACCACCCTGACTGACGCTGCGGCCGCGCCGGAGCGACGCGCTGCCCCGCCTCTCACCTAACGGCCGGCCGCAGGAGGGCCGGGCTGGGCCGGGCTGGGCGGCCGGGCCGAGCAGCAGGGCAGCAGGACAGCAGGCGGGGATGCTGGGCCACGCGATGCGGCCCGTCAGCCTGGACGCGCGCGCCCGAGGTGTCGCTGTGCCCCGCCCCGTCCTATGCCCCCGCGCTCCCTCACAATGCGCTATGCTGGAGGACACTTGGCACGTCCAGGCGGTCCCGCCCCGCTCCCCGGTCGTCTCCCTTCCTCCCCTTGTCGACCTTCACGACCCCCTCAACCCACGCCCCCGCCCCCGCCCCCCAGGCCCTGCTAATCAAGCTCCCTGCGAGCACCAGCTCTGGTACGACGGGCGTTCCAGCAGTCGTCCCGCCCCGCCCCGCCCCGCCCTGCCCCGCCCTGCCCCGCCCCGCCCCGCCGCGCTCTTCATGCCCCGCGTGTCCGCGCGGTCACGTGACGGCGGACGGACGGACGGAGCAGCGGACGCCTTTCCGCCCAAATGGATTGCCCTCCCTCGCGCTCGCGCTGCGTGTTCCGTCAGCCCCGCGCGTGAGATCCGTCAGGAGCAGCGGCGGAGGGGAGGGGCGGGGCGGGGCGGGGCGAGCAGGGCAGGAGGGGAGGGGAGGGGGCCTCTTAACACGATGAGAAGCTCATCAATATATCAGGCTGGCCAGTCCGGTCCGGCACGGTACGGTACGGCCGGCCAGCGGCCACGCCAGCGAGCGGCGAGCACGCGTCTTGCCTCACCGATCAGGTTCGGGAGGGTTGAGTGGACGGAGGGGTGGGTCCAGTCCGGGCAGGCGCCGCGGCGCCGCTCGCATCGCGGCGTGGCGGGGCGGGGCGGGGCGGGGCACTGCAGCGTCTTGAAAGTGCAAAATGCTATCTCCTGGTTACATCTTTTATTTATCCTCACTCTGCTAGCTGCGGCGCAATTGCTGAGTGATGGGAGTAACCGCTCAGGCGGTCAGTACGCACATGGAGCTGCTGAGGACGGGACGGGACGGGCATATGTGAGGGAGCGCTTGGCGTCCTCGTTAGCACTCGAGCGTCAGTGTAAAGGTCCGGAACATGTTTAGTTCGTCAGCGGCACGGCACGCTGACGGTGTAAAGGCGAAACGCCCCGCTTCCTTGAGGAATTCCTGGGATACCGGTGCTCCATCCCCTCCTCTCTCCTCTCCGCTTATCCAGCATCCTCCACGGCGCAGCAGCCGCCCCGCCCCGCCCCGCCCCGCCCCGCCCCGCCCCGCCCCGCCCCGCCGCGTGCATGCGTGTGGATTATGCAAATTCTGTTCCAGCTGCAATCCCTCGTGGGGCCCGGCCTCTGGTCCAGCGGGCCTCAGAGGGCCGCAGGGATGCTGGCTGGGCTGGCTGGCGCGGAGCGCTGAGATGATAACTACCCGCCCCACCCCGCCCCGCCCTTCACTTCTCTCCCTATTTTGGTCCAGCCGGGGCGGGGCGGGGCGAGGCGGGGCGGGGCGAGGCGGCGCGGCCGTATCTCCCGACTGCGAGCGGGATCAGGGGATGCTGCGCTGGACCAACCCATTGCAGACTCAGCTCCGCGCGGAGGGAGGAGAGGTGAGAGGAGGGGGCGGGGGGAGGGGGGGGGGGCTGAATAGACCAGGTTAATAGGATGGAAACATGAGGTGCTGGCAGAGACAATAAAGAGAGCACGGAAGCGTGCACTGTACTGCTCTGCTGCTCTGCACTGCTCGGCGGTTCAGGGCTCAGCATGGAGGGTGGTGTAGGAACCAGCGTGCAAAAGGAAGTGGAGACGCGGAGATGAAAAATGAAAAGAATGTCGGAGATTAGATTTTGGCTGAGGGGGGACAGGACGGTGTGATGGGTGAATTTCACACGCGGGCTTCGGCAGCGGGTGCTTCGCAAAACTTAAGCAGCCAGCCCGCGTCCTGACTTAAGCGCACAGTTTCTGGAAAAAAAGAGAGAACACCCAAAAAATAGTTAGTCAAGGGAAGAATGTTTTGAATAGTTGTGCTCTCGTTTCACACGGAGCCCTTTTGCGACTGCAGCGACGTCCATGCCAGTAATAGAACAATGAGTAATGAGAATCAGTTATTCGCTTTTCGTTCTGTCTGTAGGGAAAAGGGTGGATGCGTTTACCCGGGGAAGCTTGTCAAGTGTTTGTGAGAAGAATTAAACGGCACTGTTGAAACAATGCTTTCTTGATAGAGAAAGACGAAAAAAGTAACCCGGATATGTTCTTAGCTCGTGTAACAAGCAACGCCGAAGGGAGCGAAATTAAACCCTTTTCTCTTTCCCTCCTCGTGTATGTACTCTGCAGTTTTTTTTCCCCCTCCTCTTAATTCCTTCGTCATCTTACCAACGGGGTGAGAGTAAAGGCGGGCGCTCTTTTTCTTTACCTGGGAGAAAAGCTGGGAAGAGATTATCTATGGAATTCATTTAGAGAGGGTTGCCCCCCCCCCCTTCCCCCCCCCGGGGGGGGGGGGGTAAGGGAGGAAAGAAGGAGGAAAAGGAATCCGGACGGAGTACAACACAATCTGTATGGGGATTTGCGGCGGCGCGGCGCGCAGCGAAGCGCAGGCGACACGGCACGGCACGGCACAGATCTCCAGATAGTGTCATATTGATCGCGAACGCTGATTTATGTGAGAGGCGTCTCCAAGGACACTGCCACACCTATATATAGACCGGCAGGACCGGCACGCATGACTGGCGCGGTGGGCCAGCGCGGGGCGCGGGGTGGCGCGGCGCGGCGGAGCAGTGCGGAGCGGAGCGGGGTGGTGGTGTGCGGGCACCCTACCTGGCCAGGGGCCGGCGGCGCGGCGCGGCGCTCGGGGAAACATCGGGAGAGAAAGAGAGGGGGAGGATACACCCGGGCGAGAGAGGAGGGAGAGCGAGAGAGAGAGACCTTTGAAATAAGGGGAAAGCTCGTAAATCAGAGCACACTGGGCTCCAGCGATAGGAGGATAGTCCGGGCCGGGCGTGCCCCGCCGTGCCGTGCCGTGCCGTGCCGTGCCGTGCCGTGCCGCCCCGTGTGTATAGATAGTTGCGCGCGCGTTGTGCTGCGCGCCGATGGCGCATGGCTGCCTGGTGTGGCCGGCAAAACCATTGCCCGCCCCGCACCGCCCCACCCCGCCCCTCCCCGCCCGCCCCGCGCCACCGATATGTACCGGTACCGGGTATATGTCTTTGAATGCGTAACAGTGTTGCGGGTTTGCATACCTCATCCGCCCGTAAGGCGCCTTGGCCCCTGCACCGTAGGCGATAGTGTGCGATCCCGCAACACTATTATTACGCATTAAAGAAAAACCTGGTACGTTATCCGGCCGCGGCAAGTAGGCTGCGACTTGTGGCCCTGTTGCCAGAAAAGTAGGCAATAATAGCCCAAACACAGGTAGGCGGGCTGCATCTGCGCCTACTAGACAACTTGCACGCACGTGTGCTAATGTGCTGCCTACTGTAGTAGGCAGTCGCAAATGCAGTCTCCCTTACTCTACAGTGTTTGGGCTACTTATATTGCCTACATTTCTGCGGCAACACTGACTTGTGGAGGAACGGGCCGGGCTTAGGGCTTAGGCGTCTCGTTGCGCTGGCACGGCCTGGCCGCTGATCGGAACGTGACATCCGGACGCAAGGGGCGGGCCCGCCCCACCCCGCCTCACCCCGCCCCACCCCAACAGGAGCGATATGGGGAAGTGATGGCCGTAACTCTCATCCGGCGAGGCGATAGCGGGGCAGGTAAGTGCTCGGCAGGTCGGGGCGGGGGAAGGAGTGAAGTCCTCTCCTCCAGGGGAAGTGCTCCTGGCCGCGGGCCGCCGCTCCGGGCCCGGCCCGGCCCGCCCTGCAGTGCCGTCTCATCACGGACTTGACGCAGGGGGGCAGGGCAGGGGCAGCTTGCCCCGGCGCCAGCAGCGGTGCGCAGCCTTGGCCCGGCCCGGCCCGGCGGCAGCGGCGCTGGAGTGGCGTGGCGTGGCGTGGCGTGGCGCAGCGTTGGCGTGGCCGCCGCCATTTTGGCTATGATTTTAATGACGCAGTTTTGGAGAGCTTTATTGCCAGCGGCCGCTTGGTCCAGTGATGTGGCGAGGGGAGGGGGGGGGTCGAGGAGAGCGGAGCAGTTTCTTCCGAGAACCGATCGCACGGCGCAGCGCAGCGCCCGCTCACCTCGGCAACCTCCACCTCCACCTTCACGTCGTCGTCCACCTCGCTGAGGCGCATGGCAGCCGCTGTCCTCGGCACGGGGTGGCGCGGCGTGGCGGCGTGGCGCCCAGCCCGCACTGGCCTGGCGCCATGGTTCCCGCCTCAACCTACCTCACCCCGCCCCGCCCCGCCCCACCCCGCCTCGCCCTGCCCCGCCCCGCCCCGCCCTGCGAGACTCCCCCGTTGTCTTTACTGTCTTTGCCGCGTCCCTCGCCCCCACCCGACCCCGAAGCGCCGCGCCGCACCCCGTCCTGGCATAGCAGAAGTGCCTCACCTGGCCCCTGGCCTCGAAGTGCACACACACGAGTGCGCGAGTCGTTCACACGAGTAGTTCACTAGGCTATGTGAAACTCCTCCGGACACCCTATGGCCTGCTCCAAGCTACTTTGCGCCGGCTGGGCCTCGGCAGCCTCGGCCTCGGCCACGGCCACGGCGAGCTCTCGTGTCGCCATGGGGCGCGCGGCATGAGGCCTCGCCAGGGCCGGCTGTGCAGCGCTGCGCCCCAGCCCAGCCCAGCCGGCTGGCGGCGGTGAAGGCCGAGAGCAACAAGTAAATAGCAGAAAGAAGAAAGCGTAGAGAAAGATTGGATGGAGGGGTGGGGGCGGGGGAAGAGGAGGGTCTCTGGGGTGGTGGGGGTGCATCTTTCTTGCCCATCCACCCCCCCTCCCCCGCCCCCTCCGCGCAGAGCTGTGTGGAGCCATCAGGGTCTTTGTCCGCGTTCGAGACTGCAAAGGGGCGGTGGGGAGGGGGAGGGGGGCTAGGCCTCACACCGTACGGGGCTGCCCGGGCCCGCCGAGGTTTGGAAGGTTCGCCTTTGCCACGGTGCCAGCTCGCTCGCCAACATTGCATGGCCGAAACCCAAGGGAAGTCAGACGCCCCCGCTCCTGGTGACTGCGGTTTATTTTTGCGAAGGGCATATCACGGGGCCTAAGACCGGCCAGACGCCATGGAAACTGATTTAAACCCGCGAAGTCAAACCTATATTAAAAACTGGAGGATACCCAGGCATTAATTTGGATTCTAAATATCATCGTCTTTGTCGCCACCTAAATTGCAAAATTTGCGAAGTTGATCCGAAAACCAGATATTTTGCGGAGGTCCGGGGAAAAAAATTTCAGCCGAAATGCACCAGGCCTTTCCTGAGGCCTGAGGCCCACGCAGTGCGAGAGCGAAACTATCGCCGCCTCATCGCTGAGGGTCTAGGACCGCTTCCTCCCCCTCCCCCTCCACCGCCACCCTGTGAGTGTTACCCCGGGCCGGGCCGGGCCTGGCGCAGTCGCTATTGCCATACCTGGCAACCTGGCTCGCTACCTGCCGGAGCCGACCGGGCCCCACCTCACTGCTTTAGCTAGTTTTTGGGCTCGGCCGAGCGGGGCGGGGCGGGGCGGGGCGAGGCGGGGCTCTCTCTAGGAGGCTCCCACGGCCCGATCTTCCCCTCCTTGCATTTCTGCCATTTTTTTCCGCCTGTCGTTGTTTTGTTTTTTCGGCGTGTAGGGCAGGGCAGGGCAGGCTCCATCGCATCGCATCTTATACGAGAGATGATCGTCATCGGACGAGTGCAGCAGAACTGCGGCAGCTGCGCGCGGGGAAAAAAAATGATCGTTCTTTGGCGTTCGCAGTAGAGTGATTTTTCGCATTGAACGGAAAAAGTACTGAACAGCTCTATACGCACTGTGTTCATAGGATTACACCTTGCAGACCCAGTTAAAAGTTCTTGCAGATTAAAGGACTGCGCATTGCATCAAGAAAATGCACTTGCCTCCGCAAAGGGACCTTTCCTTGTGCTATTTTCTTCTGAACACGCGCAGTTCGGTGAATGTAGTGGCTTCGTGCCAGGACTCCCTCATACGCTATGAGAAGTTTTAACCAGCTGATAGCCGACAAGGGAGGAATGCAGGCAGGCGCGATGCGCGGGCCAGCGCCAGGGCCGTGCTCAACGCGAATACCTCAGCGGTACGCACTGCGGGGCGGCCGGACCGGGTCGGACCGAAGCATGGCGAACGAAAGCCCTGCGGCCCCGAGCGGGACAGGCAGGACGCGTTCAAGGTCGAAAACATAAAACGCATTCACCTCCAGCTGCTAATAAGGGTCATAATTGTTTATTTTAGAGCCGACGTTTCGGACCAGCGCGAAGGTTATGGCGTGGAGTTGGAGGAGCTCTGGAGGTTTGGAAGCAGAACCTGAAAGGGGGGGAGGGAGGAAGGTCCTGCGTTCATCCGAACAGCGTACACGAGGGGCGTCCAGTAGGACGAGGCGGGAGGCCCACCGCGTGGACGTGAGCCCGTCGAGTCACGGTCCAGAACAGACACGGGGCGGGGGCGGGGCCCAAGTTGTGCAGAGCTGTTAGGGGACGGTGCAGTGCAGCGCTGTGACGGTGCAGTGCTGCGCTGTGACGGTGCAGTGCAGAGCTGTCACGGTGCAGTGGCAGGAAGGAGCCGGGGGCCTGCCTGCCTCCTGTATTCCGCACCCGCCAAAATGAAGGAAACAAAAAGACGCTAGTGTCTGTCCTCTTCCGCACACACGTCTCTGTGCCTGACCTTGACAACAACCCTTTCCTCGACCACATGTTGTGCCGAGCGGACCCATTGAAAGCCGGGTCAGACCCCGACCCGAACCAAAGGGGACGGACACCAAGGGATGAAAGCACGGCACCGGGTAGGGCGGGGTGGGGCGGGGCGGGGCGGGGCGGGCAGGTTGAGGTGCGGATGGGTCCCGACCCGAACCTGCATGGCAGAAAAGGAGACAAGGTAGAGAGACTCAGGTGGGGCTCCGGCCGACCTGGCAACCTGGCATAGCGCCGACAAGTCCCCCTCCGCCTCGCTCCGCTCGCCCCCGCAGCCCCCCGCTGTCGTGCGGACCAGGTAACACTAGGCCCGCCTGCAGCGCAGCGGAGTGACGCGGTGAATCTCCACGCCCCGCCCCGCCTCGCCCCGCCCCGCCTCGCCCCGCCCCGCCTCGCCCCGCACCGCGCCGCCCTACTGGCATCCCCTGAGCAGCTCAGCTCGGCGTGCAACAGCGGCGTTGCCTCGCGTGCAAGTCCTCGAGAGCTGGGGCGGGGCGGGGGGCCGCGCGCAAGTTTTGCACCGTCCCCTCCCTGGGGTGCGCGGCGCGGGCCGTGGTGTCAGTGGGGCTCGGGGGCGCGGCCCCGCGGGTCCGAGGTCCGAGGCCTCTCGCGGGGTGAGGTGTGATCTGAGGCCGCTGCCTCCGCCCGCGTTTGTCGCGTGTCGCATTGTCTCACCCCGCCGCCCCGCCCCGCCCCGCCGTCCGTCAAAAGAAAGTGACTCTTCTTTTCATGAGAATCAACGGGCGACAAGAATGGGATGCAACTGACCCTCGAGGAGCCTGCACATGATCCTGGCCCTGGGCCTGGTCTGGTCCTCTGGTCCGGCGCGCTTTGTTGTCCCTCCGGGCCCGACCCGGCCCGGCCCCCGGCCCACCGCACCTGGCTGTAGGTCTGCGAGCGGAGGTGGCCCGGGCCGGGCCGCGGACCTGGCCGGCAGGCCTCGTGGCGGACAGGACAGGTTGGGGTGGGAGGACGACCCAAACACGATGCCTTAATCCGCACTGTAATCCCAACAGGTTCACCAACATAACACCTCCGCCCTCGCTCTGCTCCGCGTGGTGGACGCCGGGCTAGGCCCGGCGCCGACGTGGGTCACAAGCGCTACAGATCACAACCGCTACAGGTCACAAGCGCTACAGCTCGCTAACGCTACGGGTCACAAGCGCTACAGCGAGAATCCGCGCGTTAGGCGGAGCCGAGCCGAGCTGAACCTTGAAAAATTACGCACGTGGCGTGAAAACATGGAAAATTTTTGCGACAGTAAACCTCCCGAAGGAGGTTGCGGTTCCCGCCAGGCACAGGGCTTTTACCCCCCGTGGCAGCCAACAACTTCGGTGTTCTTATGGGAACCGGTGCTTTTCTGGCATGCGATCCTGTCGCGCAATTCGACAGATTTGATCCCCGTACTGTCAGATTTAGTCGTACGGTGGTTAACCGAACTGCCCTGTCCCCAGAGCATGGAATAGCTATTTTGGAGCCAGATTCTAGGACTTATGACCCCACGACCGACCACCAGTCGTGGGCATGGGACGGAACTTCCTGGCAACCCGCTGTCGCTACCAGTGAAGAACCTACCTGGGTTTGAACCAGGCCCCATGTGCCGAGTCTCACAGACACCCCACGGCTTTCGCGGCACCACTAGACCACTAGACCGTCGGCTATTCCACGAGGGAGCTCGGTTGAAATGGGGGGCTTGAATTCCACTCTCCAAATTGTTGTCCTCAGAAAAATTAAATTTTGTGGTAAGATTCGAACCTCCGTCCTGCGACTCTCCGCGCGGACACTATGCCGGCACGGCTACGACGCCACGGTACCAGAAGCCGGACCACTAGGAGTCATGCTGCGCGAGAAGCCACAGTCACCGAAGAAACGAACCCGGTGTCATGAGTGCGCCTGCTCTACGGCCAGTGCTGGGCCGGCCGCGTAGCGTCATTGGTATCGGCGCTGCTTAATGCACTAGGTGGGCAGAGGTTCAAAAACCACTTATTTTTAGGCACGAAGTAGCCTTATGGTTTTCCCTCAGGATCCGATTTTTTTTTTTTTTTTTATTAGCATGGCCCCTTATACAAAACTTTTAACTTTTCTATACGATTTTGATAAGATTTTACATAGAGGTAAAACCGAATCTCCTGAGTTCACTGCTGCAATGGCATCCAAAAGTTAGCGGCCAATTTTGAGAAATTTGAAGTTAAAATCTCCGTTTCTATGGTAATGCTCGGCTTGTCACGGGAAAACAGACGTGGAGAGGGAAGCCGAGCCGGGTCGGGGAAAGCTCCAACCAATAACACCATTTCGCGGTTATTTTCAACCAATGGAAAGCATCGCCTGTTGCTTTGTACCTCGATGTCCAAAAGTTTCGAAGGAGGGAGTGGTCACGTCAGAATTGTTGTAGTTTCGCGCCGTGCAAAAGGATGCACCACGAGGACAGTTTTGAACGTGACCACTAGCTGGCCGCCGCGGCTCCTGATTGTTGGCTAGGACTGTTATGCCACCACGGCCGGTGGCTGACGGCGTCCACCTCGCGACTTAAACTCATTGTTTAAAGTCATCAAAACGTTAAAAAGATGAACTGAATGCGAAAATATCAGTTTTCTATCTGCGGAAATCGCTTGGCAAAGTTTGACTTGAATCTGACGAGAAGGAACAAAACTGATTCGTGAAATGGTGTACATCTACGTGTATCTTTACGTAAACCATTTTACGAATCACTTTTGTTCCTTCTCGACGAATCTACGTGAAACTTTTCAAAACGATTTCCGCAGGTCCCAAACTGATATTTACACATTCATTTCGACTGTCTAACATTTCGTTCACTTAATATGAAGAGTTAAAGTCGCGAGGTGGACGCGTGAGCCGCCGAGCCATTGGCCTTCTTTTGTTGAGTGGAGGTTCTAGCCTAGGTCTGCGCACTCCCTCAAACGCGCTTCGTTCTGTCTCCCGCGCCGGCTGCGGGTTGCCTACCCCCCAGGATAGTCCCAGTTCCAAAGGGGAGCGGAGCCCAATCGGTATTGTTGCAGGTGCTCGGCTCGGCCCCTCTGCGCGTTACGCAGGGGAGGGGGAGGAGGACCGTGGCTGGGGACCTGTTGATTCAAGTCATTCACAGTAATTCAAAATCTAAGAATTGAAAGAACACTCTAGAATAAAAGTGTGAATTCAGTGTTCGAACGTTTATTGCACAACGAGCCTACAATTCAAAAATCAAGCTGATCGGACATTTTCTTACTGAGAACCTAGCTTCTAAGTCGTTTAAGCAAACTAGCTGAAATTTGGCTTGTGACCTAAACTTATGTTGCTGCTTATCAAACACTGAGAGAAAAAAAAATTCAATATTTTCACTCAATTGGTTGGAAATTTTTAACTCAATTTCTACATAGACTATCCACCAAAAACTCCGATGAAACCAAAACATACTTCGTGCCTACCAGGATTTCGTGAAATCGTATTTTTTTGTTTCTTGTTATTTTTGTTTGGACCAAGTGCTCTTTCCAGTGCCTTTTTTGCAGTTGCCTAAGTCACAAGGACGGTATAGCTAGAAAAAGCACATGGTCGGAACAAAAAAAAAAAAAAAATAACAAGCAAAAAACAATACGCGGTGTTTGAACCTCTGCCACCTAGTGCAATAAGCAGCGTCGATACCAATGACGCGACGCGGCCGGCGCAGCACTGACCGGAGAGCAGGCGCACTCATGACACCGGGTTCGTTTCTTCGGTGACTGTGGCTTCTCGCGCAGCATGACTCCTAGTGGTCCGGCACCTGGTACCGTGGCGTCGTAGCCGTGCCGGCATAGTGTTCGCGCGGAGAGTCGCAGGACGGAGGTTCGAATCTTACCAAGAAATTTAATTTTTCTGAGGACAACAATTTGGAGAGTGGAATTCAAACCCCCCATTTCAACCGAGCTCCCTCGTGGAATAGCCGACGGTCTAGTGGTCTAGTGGTGCCGCGAAAGCCGTGGGGTGTCTGTGAGACTCGGCACATGGGGCCTGGTTCAAACCCAGGTAGGTTTTTCACTGGTAGCGACAGCGGGTTGCCAGGAAATTCCGTCCCATGCCCACGACTGGTGGTCGGTCGTGGGGTCATAAGTCCTAGAATCTGGCTCCAAAAATAGCTATTCCATGCTCTGGGGACAGGGCAGTTCGGTTAACCACCGTACGACTAAATCTGACAGTACGGGGATCAAATCTGTCGAATTGCGCGACAGGATCGCATGCCAGAAAAGCACCGGTTCCCATAAGAACACCGAAGTTGTTGGCTGCCACGGGGGGTAAAAGCCCTGTGCCTGGCGGGAACCGCAACCTCCTTCGGGAGGT
Source organism: Frankliniella intonsa (assembly GCA_033675135.1). Classification (NCBI taxonomy): domain Eukaryota; kingdom Metazoa; phylum Arthropoda; class Insecta; order Thysanoptera; family Thripidae; genus Frankliniella; species Frankliniella intonsa. The sequence continues at coordinate 3,627,863 of CM066245.1, read as the reverse complement.
TTACTGTCGCAAAAATTTTCTATGTTTTCACGCCACGTGCGTAATTTTTCAAGGTTCAGCTCGGCTCGGCTCCGCCAAACGCGCGGATTCTCGCTGTAGCGCTTGTGACCCGTAGCGCTAGCGAGCCCTAGCGCTACCGAGCTGTAGCGCTTGCGACCCGTAGCGTTAGCGAGCTGTAGCGCTTGTGACCTGTAGCGGTTGTGATCTGTAGCGCTTGTGACCTACGTCCGTTTAGGCTAGCTAGAAATGAATGTATCATCTGCTAAAAATCGCGTGCTCGGGGGCAGCAGGGAGCGCGCGCGCCGAGCAGAGCACGGCGGGGACGTGCATCGGGGCGGGGCCGGGCGGGGGCTCAACCCTGCCACTCCGCATTGGCATTCGATACGGCTGGCGAGCCCCTCAAAGGGCTCCGAGCGCGCGCGGCGGCTCACGCCCCAAGAAACTAGGCGCCCGCTCCCCACCTACGCGCTACCCCCCCTCCCCCCCCCAGCCCCTCCTGTAGGTACACCTCAATAGAGCGCACTAGTCGAACCCCCACCACCGCTCGCCCGCGCGGCCACCACGCTCCTAGACCCCTCCACCTGGTTTCCAGGTTTCAAGCGGTTTCCAGGCTTAAAGTGGTTTCCAAATTTCAAGTAGGTTTCAAGTGGTGTCCAGGTTTCAAGTGGTTTCCGCAGGTTTTACAGGTGTATAGATCCCACAGGTTTAGAAACATGTGGCAACCTCTGGAAACCTCTGGAAACCTGCGGTTGGGACTAGGTGCGGGGGAGGGGGGTTCGACCAGTGCGGCGTCATGCGACGTGGCCTACGGTGCGGCCCTTCCGTCCCCGCCCCGCCCCGCCGCTACCCAGGTGCTCTGATTAAGTCCCGGTCAAAGGGGACCCGCTAAACTCCTTGAGATGTTGACACTTGGCGCCGCTCATGTCCCGCTCCCGGGCGGGGCGGGGCGGGGCCGCTCCGCGAGGGTCGCACCAGGTCGCACCGCGTCGTGTCAGCGTCGAGCAAACGAGTAGAGAGGGAGAGAGGAAGACCAGGGCTAGTGCGGGGCGGGCCGCGGAGGAAACTTGAGCTTGTTGGGGGTGGCCGTCGTGCCCCGCCCCGCCCCGCCCCGCCCCGCCCCGCCCCGCCATGCCCATACGCATGAGAAGGGGCCCACGGGATTAGCCGGCCGGACCGAACCAAACCGCGTAATACCTGGCAGGCCGCATGCCGCCACGCGCCGCCACGCCCCACGCGCACGCAGGGCGCGGCGCGGCGCGGCACGGGACTTCAAATAAAGGGAACTCAATTCTGGTGCGGAGGTGGAGATGAGCGCCCGGCCCCTCTTTCCCCGCCCTGTCGCTTCCCCGCGGCAGTAAGGGCTGAGCTCTGCCCTGCCCGGCTCCGCTGCCCCGCCCCCGCCCCGACGTAGTACAAGCCGTGTTTACAGCCGCCCTCGCGCCCGCCCTGCCCTGCCCCGCCCTGCCCCGCCCTGCCCCGCCCTGCCCTGCCCTGCCCTGGCCTTCCCTGCCCTGCAAGCCCGCCCCTGCCCGGGGTGTTTAAAGACCGAGGAGAAGAACGCGTGCGACGGACGCGTTCCGCAGGACGATGACGAGCGCCTGTAGGTCGGCAACCCGCTGCTTACACTGGCTGGTGCCAAAAAAATATGTATGTCTTTAGGCAACTGCTTTTTCAACTTTAACTTTCCTACGCTTAACGCACGACAATTTTTTGCTTTGACAACTTTAACTGGCGACGTTTCAACTTTAACTGTTAACTTTACTTCAGTAGAAGCTGCTGATACTAACGTATCATCTGCTAAAAAAAAGAATCTATATATCCGCTCTGAAGTTCTGCTGGCCTCGTCTCGTCTCCTCTCCCGCCCTGGCCTCGCCTCGCCTCGCCGCCCTGTCCGATAACAAGGTGTCGGGTTTAAAGACGAGGAGCACGTCCTGTCGGAATGGAACGTCCTGCCATGGCCAGGGCTGCGATGATGGCGCGCGCAGAGGCAGAGGCGCAGAGGGTAGCGCGGGATGAAGGGAGCTGCTGGAGCCTGGCGTGGCGCAGGGAGGCTGCAGGGCAGAGGGCAGACTGCGAGAGGAAGTGCGAGGGAGGGGACGGAAGAGGGGAGGGGGAGAGAGGGAGCACCACCTCTGACCGGTCAGCGAGGCCCCCGGACCAGAGCCCCGGACCTACTTTTTTTACGAGTTTGGAAACATCCCAGTTTACGAGTTTAGAAATATCCCCTTCGCTTTTTTTACGAGTTTCGAAACATCGTGTTGTTTTACGAGTTCCGACACGGATCCCTTTGTAATTGAACACAAAGGTTTTAGTTTGTTTTTACGACATTGAAATGAGAAGTGACTTTCAATTTGAACCTGGTGATATGTCGGACATGTGATCCACTTGGAACACGCGCTGCCTCGCTGATAAGGTACCTTGCTCACGCCGCGGAGGGAGGAGGCTCCCCGGAGCCCGGCCGGAGCCGCGCCGGGCCGGAGCGGAGCCGCGCCAGAGCTCTTGTTGGTTTATTGCAAATTGGGGCATGGTCGTAAGTCATAAAAGAGTGCAAGGGAGACGAAAAGGGCTTGACAAGTTTTCCGCCCCTCTCCGTGCGCTACGCCCATTTTCTCGGCACTCCCTGGAGAGAGAATGAACCAAACCGAAAATTTCTGGTGGTAAAAACTGATCACGGTCGGCCTGCCGGTTTCGGGCGTAGACGAAAGAGCGCGCGGTTCAAATGATCCGATTCTTCGCGCCGCGCCGCCACCGGAGGCCGGTGAGAAGGCCGCGTCCTGCGCGCGCGGAGCCGGTGGCGGCATCTAGAGTGGAGCCGGTGAACTGTGACCGGGGCCTGCGGCAGTCCGGGGCGGGGGCCCACGCCACGCTAAGGCTGTCGATGACGCCTGCGTCCCGCGAAATCTGAACTTTGCCTTTCTGCTGCAAAGTATACAGACAAGTGTATCCCTACTCCTGGTCCACGTTGCGTCCGTCATCCTGGTGGAGCCGGTCTAGTCCCTGGCGCAGGACGTGTGCAGGGTGGCGCCGTGCCGGGCCGGGCCGGGGGCCGGGCAGGGCGATATGTCGTCAGCATGCATGGCACCGTCCCATTCCGAGCGGAGCTAAGCGCAGCCCAAAGCCATTCTAACGGCGAAATTAATTTGAACGCTCTGGAAGCTTTGTGGCGGCCTGCAAATCATCATTATGTATTCCATTACAGCGAGATAAGGCGAAGAGGACGCGCTGCCCGGCCGGGCCCGGCCCGGTCGGCCCGTAACGTCACCCACCCCAATCTCTCTCCTCTCCTCTCACCTCCCCTCCCTCTTCCCCTATCCCTCCCTCTCCCTCTCCTCCTCCTCCCAGCCCGTTTCCCGTGCTTGCGCCTCTCTCCTCCGTCCTGCATCCGCCCTCCCGCTGCCCTCCTCTCGGCCGCTCCCTCTCTCCCTCTCTCCTCCCCGTGTTCTTGTGGCCAAGCCTCACCTTCGAATCTATTCAGGACGCCCTGTGACTCTCATTAAGCAGGGAAACATCCCCTCCTCTCACCCCACCCGCTCTGCCCCACCTCTACCTCACCCCTCACAGGCACCCCCTCTATCCCACCCCGGCGTCACCCCACCTCCTCTATCCCACCCCCACCTTACCGCACCCCCGCCTCTATCCCAACCCCGCGCGTTCCCTCCGTCCTTCTACCCCCAACCCCTTCGCTCCTCTCCTCTCTACCCCTGCCTTCGGCTCTCCACCTCCTGGCAAAACCCTCCCAAGTGTTAGTAAATTTATGGTCCCATCTACGCTGTTCACCATTAATAAAGGAGATAAGAGAGGATATGGCGAGATGTAGCGGTGGCTGCATGGTGCCCAGGGCCGGGCACGGCAGGGCGGGGCGGGGCGGGGCGGGGCGGGGCGGGGCTGGCCTCGTGGTCATAGTGCTTGTCTTGGGGTTGTGGTGGTTTGTAGGTGAGATGGCCGGGCAGGGCCGCACGCTGCCAGCGCGGTGGGTCCCAGTTAGTTACAAGGGCGTAACGCGCACCGCACCGCACTGGCACCACACGTTGCACGCATAGCAAACCTACAATTTTAGGTTTACATTTCTCACGCGTTTGGTATGCCTTTGTAAAAATTTTTGTTACGGTATTTTTTATTATTTTTTTTTGAACTTAGGGCTTGTTTTCTTTATCCCGTTCGGTTACCCCGGCTTTGACTTTTCTGCAGTAAATTGACATATTTATTCTCATTCGAAAAATTGTGTCGACGTCCGTGACACGGAAGCTAGCAAACGCAAAATCATTCAATGGGGCATACAGTACATGAAAATTCTTTCTGTCTAGGCCGAACTATGAGACTTTTCATATCACTCCCAGTCCTTGTAGAGGGTAGAAAAGAGGAATGCGGAATATGAAAAAAAAAATACGGGTTACGCGGCAGGAAGAAAAGTACGTCTACCGGTCTGCTCCCTGGGGGCGGGGCGGGGCGGGGCGGGGCGGGGCGGGGCGGGGCGGGGCGGGGCGGGGCGGGGCGGGGCGGGGCGCAGTCAGCAGGATGAGCGGACGGGACGGGACGGACACTGGCGCGCCGCGCTGCCCTCCTAGATTGCGGCCAGGAAATGAGAAGCCGCCGTAGCAGCAGCAGCAGCAGCGGCGGCTACAGGAGGATATTACACAGCTACACAATTAATGCACGTGGTAGCTTGTGTGTCATAAGATGTGGGTGGTGTGCACACCGCCCGGCCCGGCGCCCGGCCCTTCCCCGGCCACTCCGGCCCTGCCCTGTTCCGCCCCGCCCAGCGCGCCGTGTTCGGGATTATACCAGCACGCGCTCGCGGGCTATACACTGCTGGTAAAGTGGGCCCGAACCGAGGGGTCCACACCTCTCATAATCATGTGCAACACTCTGTCCGGTATCTCAGTGGTTATCACACCCCCCAAAATTAATATTTTCGATGTTTTTTACGGTGTTTTTGGTTTTCCCGGATGAAAATATGCAGAAACTGGCATACCAGGTGGCTGAAAAACCCCGCGCCTATCTTCGCTTACCGAGGTGCCTTACGGCCCGCCGTGTGAGTATGCAACCCGCCCGCACACATGCATGCGGTACAGTATAACTTCGAAAGTGCGCGGGGCTTTTCAGCCACCTGGTATATTTCAAAGATGCACCAACAATTTTACTGAGAAGTGGTCATCGGTAACCGCGGTTACGCTCCTGAATCGAGTGGTGGACCCCTCGGTCCGACTGGCCGGAAAACCTTAAATTAAGTATGAGAAATACACCTCGGTTTTTAGGAGTTTTGACACCGATGAGTAGGCAACCAGCAAGGTGCGTGAGCATTGTAGGGGAAGGGGATTTTGCAAAATGAAAGGAGGTGATAGGTGACATGTTGATTGGTCAGGTACAATGTCCCGAAACGATTTTCATAAGTTCAAAATTACGACTTATCCCAATTCTGTCAGCCTAACTCAAAACGCCAAATTCAAGTCAACCGTACGATTGGACTATTTCTTCATCGTATTCGAAATATTTTCGATGTCTGTCGTTATAACCGAAGTTGAAGTTGAAGATCTAAATTAAAAGTCCGGATTTCACGCACCGTTGACGTATCATACGCTTCCCCGCTCCGCGCGTGTGACCTGAAGCTACTCCTCGTCCGGGTCGCGGGCGTGGGGTATTGCCCCAACTGTCCCTCTCGGGCCGGGGTAGTTCCACTCTTTAGGGGGGGAGGTGTTTGCATGTAAGTCCTAATGCTTTCATCTGAAATGAAAACGGGAAAAATTAGTAACATGTATTTGGATACTATGAATAAATTTGTACGCGACTATAAAGTTCGCCTGCCTAGGAGTTAGGCATATCGTGCTCGACTCGCGCAGTCCAATAGAGTGTTATACGATAGTAGTGAATAGCCATTTGCTCGCCTACAAGTGAGCGAATAATCATTTGCTCACCTACAAGTGAGTGAATTTATTAGCTCATCTACAAGTGAGCGATATTCGTACACTTGCATTTCCAGTGTAAGCTACGGTGAGCCCTGCGGCACTGTAGCTTACGGTGAATTTTCACCGTAAGCTACGGTCAATGTCACTGTAAGGTGCGGTGATTCGCCCGGATTCACCGTAGCTTACACTGCTTACAGTGACATTCGCCGTAGCTTACGGTGAAAATTCACTGTAAGCTACAGTACTGCAGGGTACACCGTAGCTTACAGTGGAAATCACCGTAAGGTTTTTATAGTGCTGTTGCCTACTTTTCTGGCAGCAGTGGTCCTGGTGTGGTGCTGCGCGGCGCGGGGCGGGGGGCGGTCGGCCGCCTGCCACAGCGAGGACAGGCCACCCGCCCCACACCGGCGCGTTGCATGCACTGCGTTGCCTACCCAAAAGGCGACTGGTGCCGCTCGCCTCGCGCCACCACCTCTTGCGCGGCGCTAGAGGCAGCGGGGCGGGGCGGGGCGGGGCGGCTGCTGCTCGCGATACCGCCGCTGGAGCAACAGCTGAGTCCGCGCTGCCCCGCCCGCCCGCCGGCCGGGCCGGGCCCCATGCCCGTGGCCGGGTCGAGTCGGGCCGCTAGCGCGGCGGGGCGCGGCGGGGCGGGGCGGGGCAGGGCGCGGCGGAGAGGGGGCAGGGCTACACCGCTACGGCCCGCGACGCCGTGCCCCGACCGGCCTGGGGCCCGGGCGAGCCGTCTAGTCGGCCCGCACGCCGCGCCCCGACACGACCCCGCCCCGCGGCACGGCACGGCACGGCCCCACGACCACGGCGACGGTGACGGCGGCGGCGCGACGCGAACCCAACCGCGACGGGACGGACGAGGAGGCGAGGCGAGCCGGGCCGGGCAACAACGTGATGGGCTCTGAGAGCGCCAGCGCCAGAGCTACAGCTGCGCTCGCGTCGCGCTGCTAGCGCCCAGGGCTGCGCTGCCGCGGCCTGTCCTCCGTGTCTACGGTGCGGGTCACGTCCAGGGTGGTGCTACACGTCTACGGTGTGTGTCACGTCCAGCGTGGTGCTACACGCCCAGCGCCGCAGAGCTACAGCTGCTGCAGCGTCGCGCTGCTACCGCTCCTCTGGGCTGCGCTGCCGCGGCCTGTCCTCCGTGTCTACGGTGTGTGACACGTCCAGGATCGTGTGCTACACGCCCAGCGTAGTAGTTTCCGCGCGTGTTCTGGACGTGCGTGTCACGCTGCGAGGGAACGCCCACGGGGTGGCGTCGGCGCCGCGGACCCTCGCCCTGATCCTGTTCTTCTGTGGGCCGTTGGCCTCGGTCTAGCGCAAGGATCTAGTGCTCCACCACCAGTCGTCCGGCTGGTGTGGACCGTAGACCGCCGGACCGCGTGCTTCACCGGACCGGACGCTGCAACACGCCGCCCCGCCTCGGCACACCGGGATCTGCGGTCCGAACGTAAGCATCTCGCGTGGTTTTGTGGCCTGGCCTGCCTGGCCTGCCTGCCTGCCCGCTGTCCTATCTGGGCCACGCGGCCGCGGCCGGCCTGGGAGCGGGGGGAGCGGAGCGGAGACGAACAGAGCCTGAGTGAGTGAGTGAGGTGCGTGGGAACAGATCGGAGGAGGCCAGACATGCTGGGCTGGACATGCTCGGCTCCCTCGCGAGCCGCCCCGCCCCGCCCCGCCCAGCCCCGCCTACTCCACCGTGCTGTCCACCTACAGGCGGGCGCGAGGAACGCGTCGAGTGTGGCCAGAAAAGGAGGCAATAGGTCACCCAAACACAGTGGAGTAAAGCGGGCTGCGTCTGGGCCTGCCTACTAGGCAGCATCCTGGCCTAGGTGCGTACATGTTGCCTTAGTAAGCAGGAGCAATACTCCGCTGTGTTTTGGCGCCTCATCGCCTACTTTTCCGGCAACACGAAGAAACGCTCTTCGATAACCCGGTCATTTCGTTCAGCAGCTTTCGGATGCTGCCTGCATGGACCGCGCGCTCTCCTCCGCGCTCCCCACACTCCCTGCTCCCCGCCCCGCCCCGTCAGCTGACTGGTGCTCCTTTTCGCTCGCGTTTCCGTTTCCGTGTACGTTTTTGCGGTCTGACACATATAGCCACCCTGGGCGCGGCCCGGCCTCCTTCCCTTTGTGCCGCCTGGGTTGTTGCAATAAGCTCTCGGTGATGATGTGCAACGCGGGTGGGGCGGGGCGGGGTGGGGCGGGGTGGGGTGGCGCCAGTGCCGACAGCTGGTGGGGCGGGGCGTTCGGCCGGCGGTGGGGGATGCGCCCCGCCCCGCCCCGACTCGGCTCGCGGTCCTAGACGATTGACTCACCGCCCGCTTGGAGAAGAGTTAAGGCGACCCAAAGAAATGGCGGAAGGTGCAGATTTGGTTGGGGATAAAAACGGGGTCGTCGACGAGAAAGGGGGGAGAGAGAGAGAGGGGAGAGGAGAGAGAGATAGAGAGAGGAGAGAGAGAACGCCAGTATCACGACCGCTTAGCTTCCTGAACCCGAGCCCGCCGCGCCCAGCCGTCCTCCTCTTGCGGCGCCAGGCCAGGCCAGGCCAGCAGAACAGAGATGCGACTGACACGGGTCGGGTCAGTGTTCGCCAACAGTGAGGTGAGCGGGGCGGGGCGGGGCGGGGCGGGGCGGGGCGGGGCGGCAGCAGGGATGGGTAGGGACTGGAGTAGGGAGGTGTGTTGAGTCACGATAGCCTGCCTGCCGTTACGCCGGCGCCCCGCCGCTAGACGTAACGCCTAACGAGTTTCAAATACGCCTGTCAGAGGTTACAGATTGTCAATAACGATGTCGACATCGCCTATTATTATTTTTTTCCTCGCCGAATCCATAAGTGCATCGTACGTAATTAGTATTTCTTTCGGGGTCAGGGTGCCAGCTCGCTCGTGCCTCATGGACTATCTCGGCCCCGGCCCCGGCCCCAGCAGCTCTCATTTACTGTTGCACATCTATCGCTCCCAACAGTTCGATGACGCGAGCCCCCTGACGAGGCATTTATTTGCGCAACTAGTCGTTTGAGCCTGTCCTCCTGTCCTGTACAGTTGGCCTCCGGGATGGTAGGCAACGCCAATCAACTCTTGACAGGCGTGTTTGGCGGGGCTGCCTGCATCCAGAGCGTGGTGGGCAGAGGGGTGGGGGGCGCATTGTCATCTAATCAGGCTGGGAGCGATGTGCGGGTGCGGCAGCCCCGCCCCGCCCCGCCCCGCCCCGCCCCGCCCCGCCCCGCCCAGTCAGTACAGTCAGTCGCAGTGGCGCACAGGACAGGCGGCGGTGACGACCGCTTCCCCGCGTGCCGCTGCATTATTCGTGTGGCATGGCGCCCGTGGCGGGGCGAGGCGGGGCGGGGCGGGGCGGGGCGGGGCGGGGCGGGGCGGGGGTTAATAAAAGCGTGTGATGGCGCTCCTGCGTCGGTTTTTAAAAAGGTCATGGTCATTTACAGATGTAGTACATAGAGACCCTTCGTTACGGACAGTGGATCTACAAACGGTTGCGTTTGACATGGTTGTCGTTTTTAGCAGGTCGCTTTTTATTCTCGATACGAGAAGGGCAATTTTTTGCTTTGGTTATTGTTTATTTCCCGCATCCTTGTAGTAAAGGGCAGACTTTCGAACAACTGTATTTCTTTTTTAGTTGAACGGATAGCGCGCCGCGCTGCACAGTGTAGTGTAGTGTAGTGTAGTGTAGTGTAGTGTAGTGTAGTGTAGTGTAGTGTAGTGTAGTGTAGTGTAGTGTTATCGACAGGTTGCCGCTAGGCGCGACCTCAGCGTGACACCACGCTCGAGAATCGATGTCCGTGATGGTCACCGGTACTTCTGTACTGCCCATCCCCCCCCCCCCCCTCCCCCTCTTGGTCTGTATAGTGCTCCACAAAAGTCGTCGTCGTACGATGCACCGTTTTTATCAGTTCCATCGTATAGTCTGTCGATCGTTGAACGTGTCGATTTTGTGTTGAAAAATAAATGTCGGTCTAGACGCTCGCCTCCGCCACGCCTGCTCGCCTCTGATAGCGACGACAACAACTGTGACCTTGCGTGGTGGTCGAAGTTCGAAGCAGTATCACAGTCATTTCACCTTTCCTTTCCGTTAATCGAGTCGACGACGATTCTGTCATTATGCTAAATTACTCGATCTCGGGCCGGCCCGACTGGTATAATACGGACCGAACCAAACATTAACATTGCACATGCTACTGGATGACGCGTTAGCTCTCACAGCTACTATGTCGCTAAACATTTCGCTCTGGTAGCTAAAAATGTTACCTGTCAGGATATCAGTTAACACTTTAGCTAAGCCAGCTAACATTGACTTGACTCAACTCATTTTTTTCCGGTTAGTGTATCCTTGCCATGGCATCTGCCTCGATTTAGGCAGATTGCCACTAGCAACACTGCAAGGGTGTTGCCTAGAATAGGCAGTCGCAGATGCAGCCCGCTGTACTCCACTGTCTTTAGGCGCCTGATTGCCTACTTTTCTGGCCACACTGATTGCAGCATTTATTACCCGCGGGCCAGCAGCGCCCCCCCCCCCTCTCCCGGCGCTGAATTCACGCCTGAAGCCCTGAAAGCCCTAATTAAACGTTTATTGGGTAGTCCAAAGCTTTGCCGTCGTCTCCCCAGGCCACGTCTAGCTAGATAGATCCGCCCCTGGCACTCTGCGGAGTCAGTCGCTGCGTAGCGCAGCGCTTGTTTGCGGGGAAAACCGGCCAGCCGGCGCGGCGTAAGCCAGAGTCCAGCCAGCCTACGCCACGCCTGCGCGGCTCAGTCGGATGAGGAGAGGCGACCGCACCAAAACAACTAAATACGACTAAACGGGGCGGGGCGGGGGGGCGGGGCGGGGCGGGGCCGCGCAGGGCAGGAGACAGACAGGGCTCCGGGCCGCGCCGGCCTCTCGCCTCTCACTCCTGACAGGGCAGGGCAGCGCTGGCGCCGGCGGCTCAGCGACAGTCTAAGAGAAGTCCACGAACCATCGCGTCGTCGTGGTGCGAAGGAAACGGAAGATCCGAAATCCAAATCAGTCAGTGTTGCCAGAAAAGTAGGCAATAACGGGCCCAAACACAGTGGAGTAAAGCGGGCTGCATCTGCGCCTGCCTACTCGGCAACATTTACACACCTGTGCTAGGGTGTTGCCTAGTAGGCAGGCGCAGATGCAGCCCCGCTTTACTCCACTGTGTTTGGGCGACTTATTGCGCTCTTTTCCAGCCACACTGAAATCAATGCGAAGCACAGTCTTCTGCGAACCTGCAAAGCCTGCTTCGTAGTCGTTTTTTCACTCATCATTCTTTTTCACTCGTAGTCTTTCTTCACTCGTCTCGTAGTCCTTTTTCACTCGTTGTCTATTTTTCCTCGCAGTCTTTTTTTCACTGCGCGAGACGCTCTCAGCCGCAAGATGCGCTCAGTTGCACCGCGGTGACGGCGTGGCGCTGGCCCGGCCCGCCCGGCCCCTGGCGCGGGTAAGGCTCCCTCCGTCGTCAAGCCCGCGACCACGGCGGCCTGCGCAGCGCGGCGCGGCGTCGTCCCCCGGCCTGGCCGAGACAAAACGAGACGGCAAGGCGCCCGCGGCCGCAGACTGCCCGTGATGATCGCACCGCACCGCATCACTCCATATTTCGGGCCAGTCATAGAGGGAGAGAGAGGAGGGAGGAGAGAGCACGGGGCGACCCGACCCTACCCGACCGCAAGAGCTGGTGCGATTAGTCCGGCCTTCCCTGTTCCTCTCCTCGCGGGGGGCGGGTGGCGGGGGAGGGGGCGCTAGAAGCAATTTAAACGACGCAGAAACTGGGCGCGGCGCCCTGCTCCTATTCTTTCCGCCAGCCCGTCCCGCCTCACCCCGCCACGCGCCCCCGCCTACCCCTCCGCCTCGGCGGTAACTCCGACGGCTGCTCTTATAGCCGCCGCGCCGCGCCGCGCCGGGCCTATCGCTGGTTGCGGCGGAGCGCTACGCGTCGCTAGGCGCCGGGGCATATCGGGAGGTGAGCGGCCGCGGGGCGGGGCGAGGCGGGAGCGGGAGGAGGGTTCCCGAGGACTGGTCCTGAGTCCCGCCCCGAGCGTCCAGCGGGCCTCAGAGTCGGACCACACCGGGCTCTCCCGCCCCGCCCCGCCCCGCTGCGCTACGCCACGCTACGCCACGCCCCGCCACGCCCTTCTTCCTCTTGACCCGACCTCTGTTTGTTCGGTGCGATGGGAGAAAGCGCCGATCAAAGCGTGGAAAAGACAACGAAAGGAACCAAACTGGCCATGCTACGCTACGGGGCCCAGCCCAGCGGCGGCGGGGCGCGGCACGGCGCGGAGGGGGAAGGATGAGGCCGCGGCCGCGCCGGGCGGGGCGGGGCGGGGCGGGGCGGGGCGTGGCGGGGCTTCAGCTGAGCTAACGGCAAGACGCTGAGCCGCAGCTGGGCCGGTCCGGTCCGGGCGCAGCGCAGCACAGCACAGGCAGCTTCGCACGACGCAGCCAAGTGTGGCGCCCCCTCCTCTTCGCCCTCCTCCGCCCCCTCCACCCCCTCCGCCCCCGCGCCCCGTCAACCGCGTCCGCCCCTTCCAACTCGACCCCCAACGTGTCCGATCGCGACCACCTCCGCCTAACTCTGCAAATTTTCGCATGTTTCAGCGGCAGCAGCTGTGAGCCAGCTGGACTACCCGCTCCACCAAAATGGCGCCAATTTTGAAGAAGGGGCTGTGCTGCCTCAGCCTGCGGACCTGCGCGCTCATCCTCGGCGCAATAACCTTGGTAAGTGGCGGGCCGAGCGGGGCGTGGCTGGCTGGGCGCGGCGCAGCGTGGAAGAGCCTCCTTACTCACTCTCTCTCCCTCCCTCTCTCTCTCTCCCTCTCTCTCTCTCTCTCTCTCTCTCTCTCTCTCTCTCTCACACTCTCTCACTCTCTCCATGTCCCTCCAGGCGCAGAACATCGTGACGCTCTCCATGTTCGTGGTGAGCCTGGACCGGTGGCTGAGCGAGGAGGAGTACCACCACGCGAACCACACGAGCCACCCGATGGACCTGCCCCCGGGGCTGCCGCCAGGGCTGCCGCCGGGGCTGCACGCCGACCTGGTGGCCAACGCCAGCCTGACCAAGGCGCACCCGGGCCTGGCCGCCGACAAGGACTCGGACGTGGACGCGCACCTGTGGGCGCCCCCCGCCGACGAGGACTACTACTACGGCTTCGAAGACTCCGAGGCCATGGAGTCACTTCTCGATAGAAACCCACACCGTAAGTTGTTTTAATTTGGCTGCTTTCTCTGTTTTGAGTGAAACACAAAACACATTACGGTATGCGGCATTGTTGTCAGAAAGGTAGGCAACAAGGCGCCCAAACACAGTAGAGTAAGCGGGCTGCATCTGCGCCGGCATTCTAGGCAGCACCGTAACACAGGTGCGCACATGTTGCCCAGTAGGCAGGCGCTGATGCAGCCTGCTTTACTCCACTGTGTTTGGGCTACTTATTGCCTACTTTTCTGACAACTCTGGTAAGCGCGGGTTTGCCTACGACCCGATCTCGCCCGAAGGCCCCGCGCCGTGGACCCCAGAAGTAAGCGGACCCGCAACACTGTTGCGCAGTTTCTTCCATACGCGATACATTCCCTCCCGACACGAGTAGAGTGAGATGTGGCTGCGCGTGAGCCCGCTGTATCCAGCTGGAGCCAGCTGAGGCCGCGTTCTGGCGCAGCGCTGGGCTGGGCTGGGCTGGGCTGGGCTGGACTAGCCCGCGGGGGCCCTGGGACGCGTCGAGCGGCCCGGCCCGGCCCGGCCCGGCGCGGCGGCCCCTCCACTGCTCGCCTCAACATGGTCAGCATCACGGCCCTACCCTGCCCTGCCCTGCCCTGCCCGGCGGGGACCTGGGCCAAGCATTCTGAGGCTTGGCGTATCAAAGTACAGGCGTTCCCGCTCCCGTCCAGCGGGGCAGCAGCCCCGCCACGCCCCGCCACGCCCCGCCACGCCCCGCCACACCCCGCCCCCGCCTCTGTCGCGGTCTCCACTTATTTGCGTGGGACGGGCCATGACGGCGGACGTCAACACGGCGCAACGTGCACCGTGGACGGGACGGGACGGTACGGTACGGTCACTACTCACTCATGTCGTTTCTGAGCCAGGAGGCGGGGCGGGGCGGGGCGGGGCGGGGCGGGGCTGTCTACATGGCCCGGACGGCACCGACTCTCCGCGGCGGGCGACGCGGAAGCAGCGGAGCTCAGCCATGACTACATGTCGACGGCCCATGAACTTTGGCACGGCGTGGAGCCTTTCACGGCGGCGAGTTAAGCCCTGCATTGCGCTGCTCTGTGCCGTACTCTCTCCTCTCCTCTCCTCTCCTCTCTTCCCCTCTCCTCTCCTCTCCTCTCTCCTCTCTTCCCCTCTCCTCTCCTCTCCTCTCCGGCGCCCGTAACCGCCTGCGCCTTCCCCCCTGCTCGGCTCGGCTCGGCTGCGCAAGAGAGATCTTACACTCTTGACCGCACGTGTCAAATCTCCCTCTACTTCCGCCCCATCATTTCATTTTCCGAAGCCACGAGAAAAACGTCGTTGCATAACGGACGCCCATCACTCGAACTGAAATTGCGCGTCCGGCGCGGCGCGGCGTGCGCGTGCGGCCCTCGGCCCGCGGTCTGCTGGCAGCGTTAATGCGATGACAAAATGATGGTCCTTCCCTGTGCCTGTCGGCGCTGCCTGGCCCGCCCCGCCCCGCCCCGCCCCACAGGGCCTGTTTGAGTCGAGTGGTTGTCCGCTCGCGGATTTGACAGCGAATAACATCGTTTTGGTACCCGCCCGCAGGTGATTTGACGAGTGACGTGCGAGAAATCATTTATGTTAAAAAAAAAACAACCTTAACGTTAACGTCGTAACGTCGTTAACCGGTAGAGTTAACAACCCTGGTTATTTGGCATGATTTCCATTATTTTTCAAAACTTGGTGAAAGGCGGATCAACATCAGGTTAGGAAGGCAGGTTACACACAGCGGCGGGCAGATGTGTGGGGTGGCCTCTCCAAACCGTTTCCTGCTGCACTCCCTGTCATGTTATCCTGGTTTGATATTATTGTTTCTCAGAACCTTATTGATGTGTACGCTGTTGCAGTGGTGCTGGCGGTGGTGTGGCTCGACTTCGCCCTGGTGCTGCTGGGGACCGTGGCCGTCATCCTGCTCCTCTGGGGCGCCGCCACGGTGAGGCACAAACCGCTCAGGCGGGCAACGCAGCTAGAGTGAGAGTAACCGAATAACCTCTGTCTCTCTCTCTCTCCCTCTCCGCTCCGGCTGCAGCGGAAGGCGGTGCTGCTGCTGCCGTGGCTCGCCGTGGAGCTGCTGGACCTCGCGTACCAGCTCGCGCTCTTCGCGTTCATGTACCTGTTCAACGACGTCGCGCTCGCCATCGACCTGCTGCCCATCCTCGTGCTGCGTAAGTACCCCGTGCCGCAGCAGCTGTGCTGTCGAGGGGTCCCCCACTCCCATAGATGGTGTACACACGAGTAATTTGAGTAGGCGAGTAGGGGCGAGTAATACTGAGTAAAGGCGAGTAAAAGTGAGTAAAGGCGAGTAATAGTGAGTAAAGGCGAGTAGCGACGAGTATTGGCGAGTGATGAGTAAATGAGAGTAGCGATGAGTAATGGCGAGTAGGGATGAGTAATGGCGAGTAGGGATGAGTAATGGCGAGTATTTTGCGTGTATTTTGCGTGAGTACTTGGAGAGTAATGGCGAGTAATTGGCGAGTAATTGGCGAGTAATTGGCGAGTAATGGCGAGTAATTGGCGAGTAATGGCGAGTAATTGGCGAGTAATGGCGAGTAATGGCGAGTAATGGCGAGTAATGGCGAGTAATGGCGAGTAATGGCGAGTAGGCGCGAGTAAGCACGAGTAGGCGCGAGTATTGGTGAGTAAGCGTGCGAGTAGGCGCGAGTAATTTTGGTCGTGTACACACGAGTATCGAAGTGGGGGACCCCTCGTGTGCTGTGCTGCGCTGCGCTGTGCGCGGCCACGGCTACGGCAGACGCGTCCCAATACAACTAAGCTACTGTTAATTTCACCACAAGATTTCAATTTGAAGAACCACCGTACCGGGTGTTTCTTTGAATGCGTAACAGTGTTGCGGGTTTGCCTACCCCATTCGCCCGTAAGGCGCCATTGCCCCTGCAGCGCTAGAGAGTATGCAATCCCGCAACACTGTCACGCATTCAAAGAAACACACGGTACTGTCCAAAGAACATTTTTATTTAAAATGCGTGTACGGAGAAGGAACTGAAGAGACGCCTGAGCGTCTCATACTGTACTTGCAAAACGATAGGGCGGTGTTGCCAGAAAAGTAGGCAATAGGTCGCCCAAACCTAGTGGAGAAAAGAGGGCTGCATCTGCGCCTGCCTACTAGGCAACACCCTAGCACCGGTGCATAAGTGTTGCCTAGTGGGCAGGCCGGGCAGGCGCAGATGCAGCCTGATTTACTCCACAGCGTTAGGGCGCGTTATTGCCTACTTTTCTGGCAACACTGCCATAGGAGGTGACAAATCGCCTAGATGACGTGTTTCTCCTAAACGGAGAGGGAGAAGGGGGCGGGGGGTAGAAATGGTCCAGTCGTCGCCAGGGCCCTCTCACTTCGAGCTGGGGTGTGTCTATCTCCGTCTCTCTTTCTCCGTTCGAGGGATTGAGGTGCAAGAGAGAAAGAGCCACACTCCGATCTCGAGAGGGTCCTGGTGGTCGTAGCTGCGTATGTTGGTCCCGTGTCCCATGTCGAGGAATTTCGAACCTGCGCCTGCTTAATAGGCACCAGCCTAGCACAGGTGCGTACATGATGCCTAGTAGGCAGGCGCAGATGCAGCCCGCTTTACCCCACTGTGTTTGGCGTACTTATTGCCTACTTTTCTAACAACACTGGCGGTAATATTTAGTTATACCGGTAAAATCTGCGATAGGCATTATGCGTATAGTGAGACCAGGCCAATTACGGGCAGCATTGGAGTTTGCAGGCGCGAGGGGGTGAGGAAAAGTGTGACCTTAGGCTGGTCTGCCTTTAGTATCTGCGTACTGGAAGTCCAATGGCACGATGTTCGGACAACCGGTTTGGGGATTGGTTTCCGCCTTTGGTGACGCGTTTCGTTTCGCCGGTCTGTTTTGACAGCGATCACCGTGTACGGCTGGCTGGTCGTGTACAGCCTGTACCAAGAGTGCAAGGAGACTGCGGAGCGCAACACTTCCCTGCCACTGCCGCTGTCCATGTCGGCGCTGGAGGCGGGGGGCGCGGGAGCGCAGGGCGGCTGCACCGTCCCGTACGGCAGGATGGCATCCTGAGGATGGTTCTCCCCACCCCGCCTATCCACATCCACTACAAACGGACTGAATCTGTGAAACAGTGCATTGCGCCCAAGGCGGACCGCTGATAAATCTACGTTCATGTGAGAACGGAACTTGTGATATAGAAAAGTTAAGGATCGTTAAATATATGTTTAAATTTCAAACAAATGTAATTAGTCCTTTTGAGAAGATGGAACATTGAACCACATTTAACACCCGACTGAAAGAAAAACATCTATACAATAGTTTAATGTGTCGACCAGTTTGTACTTTTGATTGTGAGTCGCAGGAGTTCAGCGTAATTCTTGAAGGAGTCCTGCACAGTACAGAAGAATGAAGCAAGATTTTCAATACCCAGATAAAGGAGGGTGGCACTTTCTCATGATCTCAAGACTAAAATAATGACTTTATGTGAACAAAAAGCAGAGGATTTATATGTAATGGAGGAAAAGAAGACATGGAGAAAGAATAATTATTTTTCAAAATCATTAATTTTATTCAAGAACCATCAAGAATGAGCCACATTTGAATACTGTAAAACACAACCCTTGATTTTATCTGCTGGACTGCTTGATAAAAAAAGGAAGAACTAGTGAATTACTTTAAATAGGTGCTTCCTGTGACAACTGTGTATGTAAATAGTCAAAAAGTTATAGCTTGGGTATTTTAAATATAAGATATGGATTACACTACATTGAAAATTAATACAAAACAGTGCACAATGCAAATTTTTGTCACAATGTACCTATTCACTCATACAATTATGCAGTTTACATATAAAAATTTGTAACATTCAGGAAACAAATTGATCCCAAGCACAAGGTCACGGTCACAACCGGTCACAACCAACAAATCACTTTGACCAACTGTGCTGACACAATATAATCGTAGATCACAACTCAGTTTGTGTTGGCTGCCATGAAAAGTATAAAGGTATGCTACAAAACTTTGATAAGAACTTCAAAAACTTCAAGAAAGCACATCCTGTGTAAGTAAGAGCAGCAATGGTAAACATGTATTTACATTGTAGTTAACAATATAGCCAAAAATAGTGCATGTTATAAATGTTCTGAAAACAGATTATAAATCTTTAAAAAAATTACATATTAATCCGACCAAAGCTCTACTTCAGATTTAGTTTTATGTGACAGTAACATTATCAATCACAGCCATAACTACAAAGTTTCATCCACTGGATCCCATCATATTAAAATATAAAGTAAGCGGTGTATGTAGGTAACTTCAAGAAAGATGGAATCTGTGATAAGGCCGTCTAATTTGAATTACAGTTTATCATTTATAAAGTTGCTCTAATAACATCTGGTGCAAAAACCAAGATTCAATGAGGGACGGCATAAGGCATGTAAGTAGGATTATTTATCCATTAGGGTAGGATATTCAAGTTAAGTTACCACAAGCAGGTTGAAAACTCTAAAGAAGCCCATACATATAGTACATACCTTTCAGTCTTAACATTAGTAGATACTAACTACGTATTCATTCTGCTAACCTCAACTAAAGAGCTAATAATATGCATCTGCTCAGGACTAGATGAACTAACAAAAAGAAAAAAAGCTGCCCTAGACAAGACAGTCTAATGTGCCCCCTGCCACAATGTACATGATTTATCACTAACTATAGTATTCTACAACCGGGAATACCTTCCCTGCATACATTATAGCACAAAGTTTTAGTAAACAGACGACTTTTAGTGATGTGCTGATAAATAAAAATTGCATGGTATTCATAGTAACGAAAACATTTTGCCATTTACTGTTTCTTTCTTTTTCTATTTTCTTTTTATAGTATAAAAAAATCATCACAATCTTTAGATAATTTTATCCTCATTGCAGTTTCTTATTATGATATTTCCAAAATCATTTGGAAAATATCATCTGCTTAATCATATTCATGGCTACTCTCTCGTTTTGAGAGTAAATTCACTCTATCTTCTTCCACATCACCCGACCCACTGGGAACACCTAAACTCCTTGAAATCTTTGCAAGACCTTCTGTCAAACCAGTTTCAGTAATACTGCAATTGGAAAGGAAATAAAAATTAGAGTACATTTCTAATTCATTTTGTAGATACCAGATCAATTACAGAGAAATACTTACACCATATCTATTTCCTCCTCATCATCTTCTTCTTCTGTGTTAACTTGAAAATAAGGGTTTGCTGCAGTTGGCCGAAATTTGTAGCCAGTTAAAACATAAAAAACATAAGTAGCCATTTCTCTAAACATTTCATCCAGCCATTCATATTGAAAGGGTACTGTCATCTGCAAAGAATAATTGACGAGTATAGAATTTGGAGGATAATGGTGAAAGAATTTAGTCAGCGGTAAGAGGACACATACTTTCAACAAATAAACAATTATACGTGTAAAATAAATGTAGCAGACAATCATGATGTAGAAGTGACGGAAAAGTTTCAACTTGCGCAAATTAATAGCAGCTTTTCCATCAGTTTCAGAGGCTTCTTGCAAGTGCCTTATTGACCTAAAAATTACAAAAAAAAGTCCATAGATGTTTGTAGAAAATGCAACCACAAATGTAATACAGTATCACCACATCGAGGATAGAACATACCAAACAACTGGGCAAAGGATGGCACCACAACAAATCAAATCAACCAGGAAGAAAACTTCACGCCACATGCGGTGTTCAATGTCTCCCTCCTCTGATTCTTCAATTATGATTTCTGCAACATTAGCAAGTACCTAAAAGAAAATGAAGAGTTAGTTTTGCTTCCTAAGTTCACAGGTGTGGTGTTCTTTGTCAGTACAGTAAAGACAATACTGTACCTGTAGGGGGATGACAATCATAAATATTTTTTTGTCCTTCTCAGACAGAATATATTTGATGAATGTCCAACCAGTTCCAATAAGAACAATGGTAATGAACAAAACTGCTCCTTTCAGGCTGTAAAAAAAAAAAAAGAAAAGAAAAAAAAGGTTGCATCAGTGTTCTTTACAGTAAAGTCTTCACACAGTATTCATTCGTTTACGAAGACTTACAGATGGGTGACATAAAAGAGGATAGCCCATGCAGCCACATGTGCTCCCTTGGTTTGGATAAAGTGAAAATTGATACCATGGAAGAGCAGGGACAAAGATTTGAGAAAGACTAGCACAGCCATCAAGTACAGAATTTTGTAGACAGGATGTCTAAAATGAATGGCAACATACAAATTAGCAACAACATCTTCGAGAAAACAATAGTAACATTAGATAGTGCAACAGCTTACTTGCTATGACGCAGAATAAACACCCAAAAGCAACCAGAGAGGAAGAATAAAATTGCCATCATGAAATATAGAGCAGGCAGAGGCATTTCGCCTGCAGAAAGATAATTTCCCCTATTTTTTTCCTCAATTTCCATCTAAAAATTAAAATGGATAGTTAACAAACACAATTGCAGTACATTGAACTAAGAATACGTCCAGACTTGAAAATCAAACTTACAGTGAAACTAATGAAAGCTTCTGAGTCTTCATGATAGTTAGGACAGCTGTGGAAATAAAGGTTGTACAATCCCTCTTCAGCTTCTGTGGCTACATACATTACAAACTATAGTGGACAAAATAAAACAGAGGCATGAATTAATTTTCATGGGATACATTACATGGTATATCCTACTTCAGCAAAACATCCTCTTTAATGATATCTCTACTTACAGATGCATTGAAATATTCCCTGTTAGCATCAGCTGTCATAGGCAGTTGCAATTGTGAGCATAATGTTGGTGCATCCTCTGGAACAGACCTCGCTGCTCTGAAGACTTGTGAAGGGATAGAATGAGCTAAAAAAAAAGAAAGAAAGAAATTGATTTAATTTCAGAAAATAAAAAAAGAAAAGAAAATGAGTTGTGCCATCAAGTTTTGTCACAACCAATCAATTTCATACCTGCAAAAATATATACAGTACATCATAATCAAACTAACAAAAATAATCTACCTTGTTCTTGTTGGGAGCCTGGATACCCAGATGAGGCCGGGAGGTAAGATTGGTTTAAATACACATGAAGTGTAGGAATTTTACGACTGCAGGTGACATTCAACCTGGATTTAATAATGAAATTAATAGAATTAGACAATTAGAGGCAGTTATAAAACAAAAAAAAAAACTTTCAGTGCCAAGTTAATATGAGGATTACTTCAAGTTCTTGAGGTCCATTGTGAAGTACACCACAGGTGGACTATTTGGTGTTTCTGTTTCAGGTCTCCCAGGTTCTTCAAGGAGACAACGATCTTGATGGCTATCCAGGTAAGGATTCATAGCATCACTAAGAGTTCTGTCCAGACTGAAGCCAAACTGTAAATGAAGATTGCAGGGTTACGATAGAGAAAAGAAGACCAATTCTATAAATTCTATAGAAACAGTAACTTACCACATGTTTCTCATTAAGAGGATGTGGATGGAATTTATTTAAATGCACACTGAGGTAACCGCCTTTATAGAATCCAAACGTGCTGAGAGCGATGTATCTTCGATCATCATTCTACAGAAAAAAGAAAGTTATTTCATGGTTTGAAGACAATGCAGAATTACCCAGTTGTCACAATTGAATTTTGAGTATGTAAAAAACAAGTTTGGACAAATCCACTAATGCTTAACCTCAAATTTGTAGTAAAAGAGTGAAGGATATTTAAAACTGTGTATGGAAGGGAATAAAATCACGCAAGCACAAAACAACAATTGTTGACAAACAATCCGATTAAATACTCAAAGAAAATATCTGCTCAGCAGATTGCTCTGCTGCAGACGGAAAGGTTAGCTTTAAAAACCATCGTTTATTTAAAGGTATGTATTAAGCAAAATTACCTCTATTTTAAGTTCATGGATTCTTGCAAAAACAGTGACAGGAAGAAAGATCGCAAGAAAAATTAGAGATGTCAATTTTAGCCGCTCCATGTTGACGTCCTAGATCTTGTTGTCACATTAGATGAGGTGTTTTGTTTTTGATGGTGTCGATCTCACGGGTATTATTGAAAAATAATATTTGGATATTTTTCAAAGGAATTGAATATGCTTGCAAGAAAAAACAAGTTACACCAAAATGAATCTCTTCTAACGAACTATTACGCAGCACAGCTTCTTAAAAGTTCGTGTTTTGATTCACAAAATCTCCTGTTCCAGTCTGCTCCAGTCTGGTCCAGGTTAGGTTCTTATCAGCTATTTACAGAGCCCGTCATGCTACACAGCATTATATGCAGTAGCACTTTCTCCCCTGAGACGAAGACGTTTTAGGAGTTTGGTGAACTCTGCTTAGGCAGAAAATGAATAACCTTAAAGATCTTTTACTCTTCGAAATGGAATGAAAAGAGTTTGACCACAACTGTTTACGTTCGACAGTTCAATTTTAGACTGGTGTTGTTGTTAGTTTGAGTGGTATCTGTGGAATTCTCTATCATGGCGCTTCGAAAAGTTAAAGGAAACTTAGAACGTATGTTTGACAAGAATTTGACGGATCTTGTCCGGGGTATTAGGAACAACAAAGATAATGAGGTTTGTAGCTCTTTTCTTGTATTTTTCTTTAGTAGACTTTTTCCTCTATTATTTTGTCTTTATCGTTTGATCATGGAATAAACGGGCATTTTCCCCCTTTTTTTTTTCCAAAAACTTTTTATGCTGTCATGTGTCATTTTGAATTGAGGAATTATCTACAAATTATGGATGTTGTTGAACTATCTGGAATGTGTATTTTCTATTCAGGCTTTTATTGATTTGTATCGGAACGAATAGTGTTAAGTGCCCTTACTTCTATGCCATTCCTATTTTGTGCGGCAATCACATGATGTCAGATTGTGTCCTGTTACCCCAGCTATCTCGATATTTTAAACAAGTATTACCTTCAACCAATTTTAACTGTTCACCCATTTAACTGTAGAGATGCAATTTATATCATGTTTGTGTGGTTTCACATGGTCTACTGTATGATAAATTAGTTTGTCAGTCACCTAAAAAATTATGTAATCAACTAATTTTTTTTTCAGGCAAAATACATTGCTCAATGCATTGAAGAAATCAAGCAAGAACTCAGACAAGATAACATATCTGTCAAAGCTAATGCTGTTGCAAAACTAAATTATGTAAGTAATGTCTTAAAGCAACTCTTATTTGACAGCAGCAATATTGTAACACTTATTTATTCCATCACCATTTCAGCTTCAAATGATGGGATATGACATTAGTTGGGCTGGTTTCAACATCATTGAAGTAATGAGTTCTTCCAAGTTTACTTACAAACGCATTGGTTATCTGGCTTCCTCTCAATGCTTCCACACTGATACTGAGGTATGTTACTTGCTATAATAATGTTTTCTTTCTCAGTTCTCTTTTTCATTTTTAAATCACTTGTAATGAGTTTTCATTATATTTTAGCTTCTTATGTTAACTACTAACATGATACGCAAGGACTTAAATAGCCAAAATCAGTATGATGCAGGACTTGCTCTCTCAGCATTATCATGTTTTATAAGTCCTGACCTGGCTCGTGATTTAGCTAATGACATAATGACACTAGTAAGTAACAGCATAGGAATGGAAGGAATGGTTGATGTATCTTAGCTGTGTTTTTCTTACTACATGGACCTCTTCACATGCAGCTAACTTCAACAAAACCATACCTCAGAAAAAAGGCTGTACTTATGATGTACAAGGTGTTTTTGCGATTCCCTGAAGCTTTGCGTCCTGCATTTCCTCGTCTTAAAGAGAAACTTGAAGATCCTGACTCAGGTATGTGGAAAGTAGGATGAATATTGATTGATGTGATTCTGTTTCTTCATAAGACAACAACTTTTTTTTTAAGGTGTTCAATCTGCTGCAGTCAACGTTGTCTGTGAGTTAGCTCGCAAAAATCCTAAGAATTACTTAAGCCTAGCACCAATGTTTTTCAAGCTCATGACCACATCCACTAACAACTGGATGCTCATTAAGATCATAAAACTGGTGAGTCAAGAAGTACCTCTGTACTTACTGTCAATTCCTTTCCTTAGTCGTGTTTTGAGATTGCCATTTCTAAGACAGCTCTACTTCTATTCTCACCTTAATTGTTATCAGGGTGAAATGTTGTTTTATATGTCAATTCGGTCTGATGTCATAATTTAAATATTTTGGCAGCAAACCTTTTCCATATATTTTACGTTCCTCTTTAATAAGGGACACATATGTTGTTAATTGCAATGTGACATTTCAGTTTGGATCTCTGACTCTGATTGAACCACGCATTGGTCAAAAACTAACTCTGCCCTTAATTGAAATAATATCAAGGTAAAATCAAATAATTAAAATTTAAACACAAGTGTAGTTGCTTTTTTGTAAATTCTGCTCAGAGTAATTGCCTGCTTTAAAGCACCCTCACTTAAAGGTTTTTATGAAAGTTTTGTACCAGTTGTGTATTTTGATACCTAGTTTTGGGTTGGGTAAATCAGAAAGAGTTATAGAACTAGGATGTAACTCAGTGTTCTTAAATCTAGTTATTATAAGAACAGATTTGCTTGTTAAGACTTTATTTCCTCTCAAAGCAGCTCATGTCCATCAATTTGGAAAGTGTGGATACTTAAAATTTTTCAATTTTGAGTGTCGCCTGTGTTTCAGTTTGGTGCTTTGACTCCCTTGGAGCCTCGTCTTGGTAAGAAACTCATAGAGCCTCTTACCAACCTTATTCACAGGTAAATACCTCATCTTGATGAAACCTAGGTAGTTCTCAGTAATCTTTTCTTTTTATGGAATGAGGAGGTACCTGGTTACTTTATATATTTAATTATTATAGGTAGTTACTAAACTCTTCCAAGAGAAACTAGTTTTGTAGGTAATCTAAATAAAATTTAGTATAGTTTCTACTATACTATAGAAGTACAGTTAATGGGATGGTGGGGCTGACTGGTGTTAGCACAAAAAGTTTGAATGTGTGGGAGTAGATTTCCACAACTAGTAGAATGTATATTTGACACCACAAAACACACATTCCAGCAATAATTCTACTCTGTACATGGTTTGATTGTGCAGTATTGAGTGTACAGCACTTCTTTGCAATGTTTGATTTTCTTGAAAGCACATTTGTAATGCTATCCAACTGTCAGCATTCAATGCACTCTGTGTTCAATGTAATGTAGCTTCTTCTCAATGGAATTGCTTTAATCTACAGTATTTGCCCTCCTCTTACTGTTGCACTTTTGTCACTTGTTTGTTTTGTTTCAAAACCTTGTTCTCTGTTTTGGAGGGAAATGTAATCTATGTTATGTTTGCTGTTCCATGATAAAGAGAATGCAGTATGATTTCTGAATTGAGTAAAGCTTTTATGGATTAAGCTACATTGAACACAAACAATCATTGCTGTAAATTCATAATGTTTTGTATTTTTTTCCCCTCAAAAAGTTAACTATTTAAATTAAACATTTCTGGGTGTTATCATTTACCGATCTCTAATAGCTCTACAATAACATAATGTCTATCATAATTTACTAAAATGTGGTTGATATTTACAGCACATCTGCAATGTCATTACTCTATGAGTGTATCAATACAGTAATAGCTGGTAAGTTTGGCATTTATTCTGTGTAGTGCAAAAATACCAGTATTTTCTTTTCTGAAAATAAAAATTGTGATTTTTATTTTAGTGCTAATATCCATATCCTCGGGAATGCCAAACCACAGTGCTTCCATTCAGGTAAAGAATCTCATTATTGGTCCCTCAAAATATTTTTCTTAGTTTTAACCCTGTATTAATAGTATATTTTACTGTCATCACAGCTGTGTGTTCAGAAGCTACGCATTCTTATAGAGGACTCTGATCAGAACTGTAAGTATGAATAACATTAAATGAACTATTCTCTGTTTCTATTCAATCTATATTATTACATTTATCATAATTTATTTTTAAACAGTGAAATATTTAGGCCTGCTTGCTATGTCGAAGATCCTGAAAACTCACCCTAAATCTGTGCAAGCCCATAAAGACCTCATTATGCAATGTCTAGACGATAAGGATGAATCTATCAGACTGAGAGCTCTTGATCTTTTATATGGAATGGTATGCTGTCTTTTTCCATGTTTGTTGTTTGAACATCCATGCCAGTATCTGGAATAATTGTTTAATGAATCTAATCTAATACAGGTTTCTAAAAAAAATCTAATGGAAATTGTGAAAAAGTTAATGGTTCACATGGACAAGGCTGAAGGAACGACATATCGAGATGAATTATTGTCTAAGATTATTCAAATATGTTCTCAAAATAACTATCAATTTATTACTAACTTTGAGTGGTAAGTACTTTTTTAATACACGTTGAGTACATGTACTTCTCTTCTCTCCCCTCTCTAAAAATTTTTGTTTTATTTTATTTAAGGTATGTTAGTGTGTTGGTGGAACTTACTGACATGGAGGGAACCCAACATGGGTCCTTGGTTGCAACCCAAATGCTAGATGTAGCCATTCGTGTCCAGGCAATTCGTAGTTTTGCTGTATCTCAAATGGCTATTCTTTTGGAAAATGCTCATCTCTTTTTCCGACCAAGCTCCAAAATGGCAGATGTGCTCTATGCTGCTGCTTACATTTGTGGAGAATTTGCAACGTTAGTTTTCCACAGTAGTTTTTATAATGTCTGCATTACCACTGTTTTGCTTTGTGATATCTATCTACTTATATCTTATAATTTTAGGGAGTTGAAGGATCCGCAGGACACATTAGATGCAATGCTTCGTGGTAAACTAGTCCAACTTCCAGGACATATTCAGGCAATTTATGTTCAAAATATTTTAAAAGTCTTTGCTCACATAATGTCTCAAGAAGAAGAAAGAGGTGACAGTGAAGCAATTTTGCTGGTATGATCAATAGTGATAAGTGTTTGCATTCAAGTTCATACTGCACAGGGCCTAATTTTTTCTCTCCATTTCTTTACAGTTATGTGATTCTGTTGGTAACAAACTGCAACAGTTTGTATCCAGTGCTGATTTAGAAGTCCAGGAAAGAGCTAGTTCTGCTGTTCACCTTGTGCGGTACATTCACAAACAAGTTAGCAAAAATGAGGGGGGCATGTCAGAAGAAATCAGTGCTTTGTTTTCTGGGGAGCTGAATCCTGTAGCCCCTAAAGCTCAGAAAAAGGTTCAAGTACCAGAAGGGTAAGAATGGCAATTTTATTTTTTAAAAATCCTTCTTGTCTGTAATGTTTTTATTTGAGTGGGGTATTTTTATTTGTTTTAAGATACTCTACTATCTCTTTTCCCTTTCCAGATTGGATTTAGATGCTTGGATAAATGATCCGCCACCTTCCAGCAGTTCTGATGAGGAGGATTACAAAGAAGATAATGCGATATTTAGCAATGTTGTTGGCAATAAATTTGCTCCATCAGCTGTCCCTGAGCCATCAGAGGAAGAACTAGAAAAGGTACAGTTTTCTTCCTTTGTCTCCTCTTCCCCCTCCCCTACACAAGTGATGTGGTAACTTTTATTTTATTTGTTTAGAGGAGAGCTGCTCGCAGAGTTGAGCAAGCAAGCAATCCGCACTATTTGAAGTCGTCACACTCATCCACTAAGAATCGGAGCTCAGAGAAAATGAATGGGCAAGATGATATAAGCAATATTCCAGTGGCGGAAATTGACTTGCCTATCCCATTGAAAATACCAGGTAAAGTATTATATAACCACCATTACAGATTTTCACTTTAACGACTGTATAGTCTTCATCTGCAAATTAGTAGTGCGTCATCATCATCATAATTATATTTCTATCTTTAGGACTTGCTTCATCCAATCACTACATGTCTCCTTCCAAGGCTTATGAAGCAGTTGAACTTGATAAGCCCTCCAAGAAAGACAAAAAGAAGAAAAAGAAGCGTAAGAAGGAAAAAGTATCCTCTGATGATGATGATGACATTCAAGCTTTACATGTTGTCAATACTGACATTGGAGAATTGCCAGAAGGGGCACAGCTTTCTGATCCTGATGATAATGACAATCGACCTGAAGATGATCCCCATCGTGCTCTTGACATAAATCTTGATGAGTAAGTCTGCAGAATAATAGTTATTTATAATTTTGTGTTTTGATTCTTGACACTCATGATACTTCTGTTAATTATCCATGAACAGACCTTTACGAGATGAGGAGAAGTTACCTGTCCCTGCCCATCGCTTTGTGGATGAGTCTCTTTTACCTATTCAAGATGAGCCGGAAGAGCAAGCCAATTCTCATGTTCTTGAGACTAAACATGGAAAGACCTCTGAAAAACACAAGAAAAAACAAGGAAAAGATAAAAAGTCAAAACACAAGAAAGATTCAAAGAAAAAGTCATTAGTTGAAGAGGAACGGCAAAGAGGTGTTGGAAGTGAGGATGTAAAAGTAAGTTGGGGAAACTTTTGTCATGCTGTTTGAAGTGTAACCTTTTCTTAACAAGCAATTACCCTCCTTTCATCATAGACAATGCCAACTAATACTGATGATTTGTGGCTCTCCCTGGATTCACCTGGTCAGATCAATGAGCAACAATCAGAGCCTAAAGACAATCTGGATCCATCTACTGGTGAAGAAAAAAAGAGCAAAAAGAGCAAAAAGAAAATCAAAGACTCAGAAAAATCTTGTAAGTTTACTTCAGCAATGAACATTTTACAAGCACTGATAAGCCGCTTCAATTTCCAGTAACCATTAATTACAATAACTTTGCAGCTAAACACAAGGATTCTGCCAAGTCAAAAGAAGGATATGAGGAAGCAGCAGGTATTTCTACTCCGTCAAAAGAAGTCTTGAGTTTTGCAGACAAAAATCATAGTGCCCCTTCAGCTTCAGCTCCTCCACTCTCAGCGTACACAAAATTAGCTGCTGATAAAACTTTACATTTGGTATGTGCCTAATCTAGCCCAATAATTTTGTTTTTCCACAAGCATTACATGTTTTATTTTATGTAAATTTTAGGCGCATGAAGTACGAACTGTTGGTCTGGAAAACAATCAAATCGTCGTGTCTGTTGTTTTTAATAATATCAGCGCACAGCTTGTCAAAGAATTGGACTTTAGTGTGTCTGATTCTCCTACTGTAAAGTTAATGAAAAATGTAAGTAGTAATTCTTCCGTGTATCAGGTTACAGTCAGATGTTAAATAATCTTGATTTTATTTGTATATCTTGCTATCCAATAGGATGTTGATCAGTATGGTGTTAAGCTTCCTTTCCAACTGAAAGCTACTGCTTCTGGAGAAGCTTTATTCGCATTCGAAGTTTCTGATGTTACCTTTGCTCAAAAACTTAGGTGCACCCTGACATACATGATGGAGGTAAGTTTTACACCCCCCCACCCCCACCCCCCCGAATTTTGTCCAATGGTTTTTTCACATTAATTTTCTCTCCAGGCCACAGACGGCATTTCCTCTCAAGAAAAGCTTGACTTCTGGCTTCATTTGCCTTGTTCAAGCTTCATGGTTGGTCGCTTGACTCAACATGAGACTGTTACTGATCTATTAGCCAGTGGCTCCCTTACAGCAAGAAGCAGCATCACTTTGGAAAATGTTGATTTAGATTTTTCTCAGGTACAATTTTGTCGAGGTTCATTAAAATTTTAAATTTTAAGTGAGTTCTGTTTTTAATTTTTAGTCTTTCTCTTTTCATTGTCATTTCTTTAGGTTCTGCAGAGAGTTTGTTTCCATGCTCATTTTACCGTAGTGGAGCGGGTGGATTCCACAGCCTCTCTTTACAGTCATTCCATACAACAGCATAATGTTTGCTTACTTCTAAAATTCAATGTATGTACCACAGTATTTTGTCTGAGTTTATTGACTTATTGTATTTTCCTTTTTTTTTCCTTCCAACAACTTGTGACTAGAAAACTGTTTTCTGTCCTACTAATTATTGTTTTCTGTATTTGCAGATGTCTACCAAGACATTAGTCGTGGATGGAAAAAGTGACTGCAGCCCTTTGCTTTCCTCCATCCTTGAAGAGGTTCGAGGTCTTCTCACACCTTCTACCTGATGTGATAAAATATATTTTCCTCCATGACATCCTAAGATTTATAAATCAATTCTCAAACCTGAGATTTCAAAGTTTTTGTTTATGTTAATAACAATTTTTATCAAACAGAGTATAGATGGAAGTCAAGAAAAGTCAAAATATGCCAGTGTGGTTCTTGTAATAATTTTTACTTGAAGTCAGGGTCTCATTCAATATTTTAGTTGAAACAAAGACTTCTGTATGAAGTTTTATGTGTATGACTGATTAAATGCTGTAGTGTCATCTGTGCAATGTATTGAGATTAATTTGATCTATTACTATCTCACTTTTTTTCCTCTTAGGAATACTGTATGTTTTAAGTTGAACAGCTCTCAGCTCTTAAGGAGTTTGACTGTTATTGGTTTGAGCTGTAAAGCAAACTTTCTGCCCATTACTGTTTTTTTCCCCCTTTAATATTATTATTATTACTTTTTTTAAAGGGGACATAAAGTGGGACAATTTTTGTGGAATATATTTCTGAACATCTTGGAGCTACAGCCTGCATTTATAATCAATTCTGATACTGATTTGTCTCAATACTATTTTGTGATGTAGAATTATTCTGTGAGGAGCATATTATGAAGTAGTTTTAACCTGTGAACTGGTAAGTTTGCTGCTTGAAGAGGCCAACTTATTTTTGTATTGAAACATGTCATGTTATGAGTGTGAAGTCAATTAATCAATCAAGTCATATTGTTTCAGGCATTAGTATATTTTTTACAGCTCTTGCATACAGTGCTTAAACTATCCGTCCACTCCTCTTATGAACTTTTCATTTAAAATTTTGAGTGGGATAGCTAATATAGACTTTGTTCTGCATTGACTGTAAGATTTCTGTTGAGTCAGCTTGTTCTCCTATGACTTCTGTGTGATTCAATGTTATTCGATTAGGTATTTTGTAATCTGGTTTTCATTATAGAGATACTACTGTAGATAGACTACAAATCAATATCAAGCCAACTTGATTTTATGCAATTCTTGGCGTATCTCTCATTATGTAATTCTACATTGCAGGTCTTAAATGTTGAGTATTTTTCAAGTCTGATTCATTTAATTTACATATGTATCACAAATTTTATCCAAGGCTAGATATCATATAATCCCTCCAACCACTTTTTATACGATTGGATGATGATCTAAATTTTATTGGTTAACTATTTTACTTAAAACTGATGACAAAAGAAATAGTTTTGTGATATCTAAAGTTACAGTTGTTTCTAAACATTCTGCTTTCCATAATCCACCTGTTGCTATAACTTGGTACACTAGAATGCATGTGATACTTTGACATTAGTCAAAAATGTGTGATACTATATTCCCACTCAATTTCAGCGACTAAATTTTATAAATACCCTCAGTAGATTTAGAACATTCCACTTTACCGTAACATTGATTTTTTCCCTTTCCAAATTAGATCTTTATATTCAATGCTTAAGTTTGCCTATGTTTATATTATAAGTCTCCTGCAGGCAAGAGAACATGTGTATAGCCTGTATTCTTTATCATTTAAGTTGTGTTCCTCTGGCTAGCTGAAGTTGCTGAAGCTGCTGAGGCTACTCATACTTTTGGAAAAGTGTCACATATTTTTGTTGGTAAGAATGTTGTTCAGGCAGATTCGTTACGAGCGACGACTAATATTCTTATATTAAGCAATATTATTGCATGGAAAAGTTGTGGTTGCTTTTCTTGAATGTAACATCATCAATTTGATGGAAACAATATTTCCTTGAGGAATGGTGCTGAATCATTGTTTTCCATCATAATATTTTTAGCTTTACTTTTCAGTGCAGTGCCCTATCTAAAGATATTCTCTAGTATAACCATCCGTATGGGCTTATTTGTTAAACAATGTTCAAATTTAGTTATTTTACTATGTTTTTGTATTGTATTATTGTTAAAAATGTTGAGAGATGAGGGAATTTTTCTGTTATTCGAGTGAAAAAGAAACTTCTTTGATATAATAGATTTAATAATTATTGAGATCCATTGATTGTATTTCCCTACTCAGTCCGACGGTCACGTGACGGGACGGGTCAGAGGTTGACCGCCCCCCACGCGTCCTTGATCATGTCGGCCGCCTTCTCGGCGATCATGTAGACCACGCCGGCGGGGTGGCCCGAGACGATGGTGGGCATGACGGACGCGTCCACGACGCGCAGCCTCTGGACGCCGTGCACGCGGAGCTGCGCGTCCACGACGGCGCCGCGGGGGCTGGCGCGCTCGCCGGCCGGCCCCATGCGGCACGTGCCCGCCTGGTGGTGCAGGTTGGTGGACACGGTCCGGGCGGCGCACGCCCAGTACGGGTCGGAGCGGAAGGCGTGCTGCTCGCAGCCCGGCACGGGGCGCGAGTGCAGGCGCGCGCCCCAGCGCCGGTAGCCCGCCGTCTCGCCCAGCGCCACGCCCAGCTTGATGCCCTCCACCATGACGCGCACGTCGTGCTCGTCCTGGTAGTAGTTGGCGTAGAGCAGCGGCCAGTGGAACGGGTTGGCGGAGCGCAGGCGCACGCGACCCCGGCTGCGCGGCCGCAGCAGCACGGGGTTCACCGTGAACGCGTCGCGGCCCTCCACGTCGCCGAACATCTGCAAGCGACGAGGGACGTGTGTGTGTATTAGACTGCGAACGTTAGGGATGGCAAGTCGTCCTGCTTGCGAAGTGCGTTCTGCAGGACAGGGGGGCGTTACAAGCGGGAACAAGCAGTTCACAGTGGCGGTGAGACTGACTCCGTGAGCGTACCTTTTTGTAGAAGCTGTTGTCGATGCCCAGCAGCCCTCGGAGGCTGCCCGACGAGTCGCCCGAGAGAGCGCCGGGCCCGAAGGACAGCTCCATGTCGGGCCGGTCGGGCTGCGAGTTGAGCGGCGTGTTGACGAAGGCGATGCCCTCCGCGCCGCCGGGCGAGGTGAGCGGGCCGTCCTGCGTCACCCAGTAGTCCAGCACGCTGGCCAGGCGGCGCGACTCGCGCGACTCCACCACGGACACGGTGTCGTTGAGCAGGAACGTGATGCCGCCGAAGAAGGACACGTGGTCCTGGAGGTTCTCGCCCACGCCGGGCAGGTCGCGGACCACGCGGATGCCGTGGTTCTGGAGGTGGTCGGCGGGGCCGAGGCCCGACAGCATGAGCAGCTGCGGCGTGTTGAGCGCGCCCGCCGACAGCACCACCTCCCTGCGCGCGCGCGCCACGCGCCACTTCCGGTCGCGGACGAACTCGACGCCCACGGCCTCGGCCGTCACGGGGTCGACGAGCACGCGCGTGACGCGGGCGTGCTTGGCCACGTGCAGGTTGGGCCGGTGCTGGACGGGCCGCAGGAAGGCCTTGGCCGCGCTGCACCGGCTGCCGTTGCGCAGCGTGGCCAGCGTGTACGAGAAGCCCGCCATGTGCTCGCCGTTGTGGTCCACCTCGTTGTACCCCATCTCGGAGGCGGCCTGCGGGCGGGGGTCGCACGGCGCGCCGGTGTTAGAGGAGCACACACTGAAGACTTGTCAACATTTTTATTCGTACGTTTAATTTTTTTTTTTTTTTTTTTTTTTTGCATATGCTCAACTTATGCATTTTTTAAATACGCAAGTATGAATAACATTTTTCATAGTTAGGCATAACTATCAACAATTTGTTCATAAATGCGTATTATGAAATGCATAATCTGAGCATGTGCAAAAAAAAACCATCAGGACGAATAAAAAATGTTAATAAGAATTTAGTGTGCACACGGTCTGCGCTCCCCCGCGAGGCCGACGACACCTACCTGCATGAAGGCCGGTGCCATGGGGGACCGCCAGGGCGACTCCTGCACCGACAGAGGCCCGCCGTGGCCGTGGAAGGGAGAGGCCGCGAGCGAGGCCACCTGGATGTCCTCGGACTTTTTGAAGTAGGGCAGTACGTCGCGGTAGCCCCAGCCGGGGTTGCCCAGAGACTCCCACTCGTCGAAGTCGTGCGGGCTGCCGCGCCCATACACCATGAAGTTGAGGACGCTGGTGCCACCGAGCACCTGCGAATGATTCGGTGAGTAAGTCCGTCACACCGTCCCG
Organism: Frankliniella intonsa; assembly: GCA_033675135.1. Lineage (NCBI taxonomy): Eukaryota > Metazoa > Arthropoda > Insecta > Thysanoptera > Thripidae > Frankliniella > Frankliniella intonsa. The sequence goes on along the minus strand of CM066245.1, from coordinate 3,593,695 downwards.
TCACACGCCGTGCTGAACCTGCGAGGTCTCAGAGCGCCTGATAGGTAGACGACGCCTTGCCTGTAGTGCTTCTGTGAATTGCGGGGTGGCCTACCCGTAACCCCACAGGCGCCGAGCTATCGTTTTTCGCTGGATAAATCTCAAGAAAACGGATGTGTAATACTAAGCGAAATCGTTCTGATGGGTTTTGTGTAATTTTCAGCATGTGGGGCCAGGCGTTACGGGCAGGATGGCACACACCTCGCGTATAGGCAGGTCGCTGCCATGTCATGTGTACTTCCGGAGTCAGGCGGCATTACGTCCCCGCTAATTGATGGATGGTCGCTGCCATGCCATGTTTAGTTTCGGATGCAAATAGAGTGGGAGGAGAGGGGGGCGGAGGCGAGGGGGAAGGGGGAGGGCCGAGTGGAAGGGGGAGGGCTGAGGGGAGGAGGGGGCCGGTTGAGGTTTGGAGGTGTGGCACCAAAATAAGCGCCATACCGGCCTTAGGGAGAAAACTGATAATCGGAGCAGAAGCCGTTTTCGTCGCGTCGGCCGCGCCTGGCTTGAACCTCCTCGCGAAACAAATGATGTGGTGGGGCTTGTCGTCCGCATCGCAACATCATACTTTGATGTTTCAATTTAAAATAAAAACAAGGAAAGTGCATGCGCGACGTTGTAGACGCACCTTGCCCCGCGGCCAGTTGCACACCTTGCCGCGCATGGCGCGGCAGTAGTCGGGCGACGGCTGCGCGTGGTAGCCCCAGTTGTAGTTGGTGTTGGCGACGTAGCTCGCGAGCAGCGGGATGTCGGTGAAGACGGCCTCGTCGCCGCCCGCCTCGAGCAGCAGCACGCTCCACGACGGGTTCTCCGAGAGGCGGCGCGCCAGCACGCAGCCCGCCGTGCCGCCGCCCACCACCACGAAGTCGTACTCCTTGAGCAGCTCCGCGTCGGCCACGTCGCGCACGCTGGCGTCCCGCAGCGAGGTGAGCGGGTTGTTGCGGGACAGACGCGCCGCCACCTCCAGCAGCGACAGCCTGGCCGACATTCAGAGGTGACGTCGCTATCGTCTTTCACGCGTACATCGCACGATTAAAAGCTTACGGTGAATTTTTACTGGAAGCTACGGTGACGTACTCTGATTCACCGTAGCTTAGAGAGCGACATTTTTGCCGTCGCCAATAGTGAAATTTGCCGTAGCCTCCAGTGAAATTCATCATATGGTTAGCAGTGCAATATTTTAAGTGCACTGATGTAGCGAAAGGGTCACCTTCGACCCCGCGACACACTGAAATATTGCCGTTATGTTGACTTATCTATCCCACAGTCCTACCTGGAGGAGAGCGTCCTGGCGCGCGGCTCCTGGGCGCCGGCGGGGGCGGTCCGCGCCAGCAGCGCCAGTAGCGCCAGCAGCGCCAGCAGTGCGAGCCGCATGTTTCTGCCCGACATGCTCTACTGCATCGTTCGGTCAGGAGGGTCAGGTCACCGCCCCGCCACCTAGGCCTACGAGCAGAGAGGGACCATCACATCAAGCACCGGTAAGTCTTAATTTTAAAAAAGAAAGATAGTTTCCCAGGAGGTTTTGTTGAAGGTAATTAATAACGTTTACAGGGTGACAACAAATAGATTATTTTGTGACTTGGATTGACTGCAATTAGTTTAAATAATGTAAAGTAACTGACTCCACGCAAAAAGACTTCGCAATTTGGTTTTGCGGAGTGTAGTTTCCAAAGCCAATATCTCGCTGCAATTGCAATACTTTGTAAGTTTGGCTATAGCTCAAAAATTGACTGAGTGGAAACCAGTCAACACATAAGCTGCGGTGTCTTTTTTTCCGGTGTGAGTGTCTGTGCATGTGTAAGTGTATAGGTGTGCTCGTGAGTGTTAGTGAGTGTGTCGACGCACAGGCAACGAGTCGTGGGGGCGGCGGCGCTCCGCTCAGCTCCGCTATGCGCTCGTCTCGGTGGTGTCGGGTTGCTTTGTTACCTGTTCCCTGGAGCGTTGGGGTTGTTCCTTCGGGTGGGTTTCGCCCCGCACCCGCACAGCGATGCAATGGGGCGCCGCGGGGCGGGACGAGACGAGCAGGAGTGCCTGCCGCGGTCGGCCCTGGCAGGCACCGCTCAGCCACGGTGCGTCGTGCGGCGAGTACTCGTTGATGTGGATGATCGTGTCGCAGCTGTGGCGCAGGGGCGTGGTGCCGCGGGATGCGGCGGGGTGCGGCGGGGTGCGGCGGGGCGCGGCGGGGCGCGGCGGGGCGCGGCGGGCAGGGGTGACACTCTTATTGTTAGCCCGGTACTGGTGGTGCCTCCGGTCGGTCCTCCCCCGTCGCCTCCGCGGAGTGCACTGCGGATAAGGAGCGCGGTGCGACGCGAGGCGAGGCTCCTACTCGCGTGGCGTATCGGAGAAACACAAACTTTTTGTTATTCCGAGGGCGCTGCGCTGCCTCGCGTATCGGCTGAGTGCCGAGAACAGACTCCTAGTCCACGGGGGCGGGGCGGGGTGGGGTGCGGCGGGGTGCGGCGGGTGCAGCCACACCTCGCGGTGGCGCACTGACTGTGCACACCGCTGGCACGCGGCGGCGCGCGCTCGCAACCGGCACAACTACACCTGGGCAGCGTGACGCCACGCCGAGGAAGAACGCGGACTCGAAGATGAGCGCGCGAGCACCGCGACGGTGTACAGGTCCGCGCGGCTAGGGGCTCTAGCCGCCGGGGGCACTGCTTGTGTGCGCGGGGCGGCGCGGGGCGGGGCGGGGCGGGGCACGCGCGTGACCGGAGCGAGTCGTGTGTTTGGCGGCGCGGACACGGGCGGGGCGGGGCGTCCCCGTGCGGTGCGGGGCCGGGAAGGCCGCGGCGGCGGCTGCGACTGAGCTGGAACTGACTGCGCGCCCAGGCCCAGCCGCCTCCGGACTCTCTGGACCGCACCGGCCAGCGCAGTCGCGGCGGGGCGGGGCGGGGTGGGGCGGGGCGGGAGGCTGTTCCCAGACGAGGGACCTTACTGCACTGGACGAACGCCGTCTGACGGCCAAGGTGAACGGCCCGGTTAAGGTTGGGCAGGGCAGGGGCGGGGCGGGCGCGGCGGGCGCGGGACACCGGCGAGGCTGGGGCGGGGCGGGCGGGGCAGGCGGGGTGGGGCGGGGGGTGGGGCGAATGAGGCGGACGACGAGCCAACGCGAGCGAGCACCACAATACCATGATAGAGTAGTGCAACGACGATAACACCCTAATGCAGGCGCGATTGAGGGGGAGAGGTGGGCGGGGGGGAATCGCCCCCCGTTGGGCTCTAGTGGACAGCCTGAAAGGTAGGCAACTCGGGCTACAAAACTCCTGTATGTAGGCAACGTACGGGGCAACTCGCCCCCCCCACCCCCCTGTCTACAGGACCTTAAACCGCGCCTGCCCTGACGACGGAGGCATATTTGTAGTGTCGCGACCCGCAGAGCGCGGCGCGGGCGATCAGCTGCCCGTTCTTATAGCCACTGCAAAAACAAAGGTGCTACATAGCATCCCTCAGGGCTCTTCTCGCCTCTGCTTATGAACTCGGGTGCAACCCCTATAAGAACGGCGAGTGAGATGGGATGGACGAACCGGCCCGGCGGCCCGCACGAAATTAATTGGTGCGATGTTGAATATTGTGTCTGTTCCTCGTGAAGGTAGCTTTGGGGGGGGGGGGGAGCTCCCCCCCCTCTCCTCCCGTACTACTCATCCTCGGCCGTAATCAGAAACGGTCGTCAAGACGGGCTTAACTACCGCCGTGCTACTGACTACTGGTGCCCCCCCCCCCCGGCCCCCGCCCCCCGTAGGAGTATTCGCTCCCATTGTGGTCGGGGCCATGTCTGCGCTGTGTGTTTCCTCCGCGCTTCGCCTTGGATGGATCGTACTGACGAGAAACTCGACACAAAGTACATGACTGAGACTGAACGCAATTATCAGGAGCCACACTGTAGCGAGCAGACTTTGTGAAAGTTGGATTTTTCTCACCGCTGCGCAGGGCGCCTTGTTTCGAGAGAGCATACGTAAATTCAAATTGCGAAGGGGAAGAAGCTGATCAGTTGACTAGTTCTCTATGGAATAACAGACTGCACTATAGTCCGCGTCTGTCCACTAAAGGTGTGAAAGTGACGAATACGGGGTTTGAAGGGTGCATTTCGTGCCCCCGCTCTAGTGTTTTATTTATTTTAAGACCGTCGCCTTTTCTAGAGCACCCTGAGAACCTCTACCGGCACCAAAACAAAGTCGATTTCTTTCAATCAAGGACATTTTCTTGTGATTTTGCATGGGCAAATCTGTAAAATAGAAGGCGTCCTAGTCTAATTGTGGGTTGATAGGAACAAAAACCGGGATTTACAGCAAAGAAATGCGATTTTTTCTAAAGCAGAGCAGGGGAGAGGATAGTGTGGTCTAAAGAGATCATTCTAATGTGTTTAGCTCTTAGCATACTAGAGGTACGATTTTGGGTCGAATTTTTTTTTTCTCTCCAAAATGACGGGGGTTGTACAGGGGGACTCTAACGAACCCCTAGACCAACCGCCAAGGGTCAGTTCGTCCGAAAACCCGGTTTGTCTGCGAGGGAATGCAGTATTCCTAATAGCGCGCAAAGTGTTCGGGCCAGGTGGCTTAGGGGCCTATTTTCTCGCTAACGAAGTCCGGTATAGGACTCCTAGGACTTGCTGTGTGTTTTTTGGTCCCAGAAGGAGGTAACCTGTGAGTTTGGTCGAAATCCGAGACAATTTTTTTTCGACCGAAAATCGCAAAAACGCAAAGGCTATAGCCTTTGCATTTTTACGATTTTGGGTCGAATTTTTTTTCTCTTCCAAAATGACAGGGGTTGTACAGGGGGACTCTAACGTACCCCTAGACCAACCCCAAGGGTCAGTTCGTCCGAAAATCCGGTTAGTCTGCGAGGGAATGCAGTATTCCTAATAGCGCGCAATGTGTTCGGGCGAGGTGGCTTAGGGGCCTATTTTCTCACTAACGAAGTCCGGTATAGGACTCCTAGGACTTGCTATGTGTTTTTTGGTCCCAGAAGGAGGTAACCTGTGAGTTTGGTCGAAATCCGAGACAATTTATTTTCGACCGAAAATCGCAAAAACGCAAAGGCTATAGCCTTTGCATTTTTACGATTTTGGGTCGAATTTTTTTTTCTCTCCAAATTGACGGTAGTTGTGCAGGGAGACTCTGGAGGGGCAAAGGGCGAAAGCAGGCGAAAGCTGGGAGGAGAGCACAGCCTGCTCTACTTTACTCTTCCCTCTGCCTCTCTGTAATGCTTACGGCGCTTCTCCGGTTTAAATTTTCGCGGTTTCCGGCGGCCATGTTGGCGGATGTGTGGTTTGCGCGCTACCTGGTGGGCAAACTTGGAACTATGGATCTGGCATCATGGCGGCTGCATGTGGTTCTGCGAAAAGTGTGAGTGAAATTTTGATAATATTTGTTTCCAACGTAATATTTTTTAAATAATCAATTAGGGGGAGTGTGATAATTTCTTTGTGATTAAATTCGATGTACTTTATTGTGCTGGGGAGGACAAATTGAACGTCCTCGCTTCTAGGATGGCTGATGGTTCGTCTTTCTGCTGAGCGCCTACTGTAAGCCTAGAATTAACCACCAGCATTGGGTGTAACTTTTCAATGATATTCTTATTAGCGGAATGTCGTTATTTCCTTGAAGGGCTGTTATTTTCTTGTAGCACATTATGTAGTGCCCAAGGGAGGTTAGCTATGAAGGTTAGGCCACCTCATGGCAGGCTGAGGGTAAGGATAGGGTTATCCATGAAGCTCTTAATTTGGGCATTAGTGTGAATCAGAAATCTATTTTACGTTGCGTTCTTGTTTAAATGTGAAAGTGGGGGTGTCCTTAGTACTCTCTGTGAGGAAATCTTGGACCAGATGGATTCCGATTAGGCGACAGACAGCCCACAACAGTAGTAGCATTTTCTATCAGGCACACTTGCGTGTTCATTTCAAAATCAAAGGGTTTTGTATAAGTTAACATTGGGGGGAAAATAGGGAAGCTCGGACTCTTGGCTGAGTCAGTAGGGCTTGTTGCATTAGTGGGTATCCTTCCACTTGAAATCGCAGTTCTGTGCTCATGATGATTTTTCTTCTTTGAACAATATTGCATCTTCGTAGTGAGAATAATTAAATGTAAATGAGATCTTTTCTTTTTCAAGAACTGAAAGTATTGTTTAGATATTTATCATTTGGAGTAAGTCATGTTCATTCTTAAAACGCCTTTTAGTTTTCAAACATACTTAATAATACAATAGTCTTGTGTAGATTTATTTGTTTTCAATGCAATATTGTTTAAAGTGTATGGCCAGTCACTCGTCTTTATCCAGAATTTGTTTGTCAATTGTATAAATACTAGTTGTTCACTTATCGATCTAGTTTATGGTTGGTATCTTGCCAACTGATATCCATAAGAGATATCATCAGCATTTTATCGATGTGCAATTACCTTTCTAAGGTATTTGGCTTTTCAAAATAATACTTGTTCACTTTTCCATCCATCTTATTTAAGGGTGGTATCTTGCCAACTAGTCAGATGCTGGATGCATTTAATAATTCGGATAGAGGCTTTTAAAGTAGTAAATCTTGTTTTGTTGAGAACAGAGATGAGTGACGGCTTTTGCTTACTGATATTTGAGTGTTGCCCTGTTGCCCCTGTGTCTGCTGTTCTTTACTTGCTCTATTGCAAAAAGTATCCATTGAATGCTTTGTTTTGCGCCATTTGGCCTGCCTGCTTCCTCTCACTTTGACCTCGGCCAGACTCCTAAAGGTCAGGGTGTGAGGAGTAGGCATTTTAGTGGTAACCTTTCAAATCTAAATTTTTGCTTGCTTTAAACTTGTTGAGTTGCCCCCTCTTGCTGGCATGTTGACCCAGGCCAGTCTCCTGAAGGTCAATGTGTGGGTGAGAGGGTGCTTTGTTTTTCGCCATTTGGCCTGCCTGCTTCCTCTCACTTTGACCTCGGCCAGACTCCTAAAGGTCAGGGTGTGAGGAGTAGGCATTTTAGTAGTAACCTTTCAAATGTAAACTTTTGCTTGCTTTAAACTTGTTGTATTTGCCCCCTCTTGCTGGCATTCTGACCCAGGCCAGTCTCCTGAAGGTCATTGTGTGGGTGAGAGGGGGCGAATGAGAGGGGATTCCTCTCTCTTTGCTTTTGTATTTCAATTTTTGAATGGATACTTTTTTCCTGCTCTCTGCTGTGTTGTTTCCCCTCTGGCTTTGGTATAATACGGCCTCCTGGAGTGGGACTTGTCTCACTGCTGGGTTCGAATCCCAGCGGGTCCTATGCCTCGCCTTTGTCTGCCTTCCTTCTCTCTGAATGTATGAGAAATTTAGAGGAACACAGTGCTTTGTTTACAATTTTGTTTACACTTGTTTACAATTTTGTTGACATTTGTGCTGCTCTGCCACTGGCCAATTTCTTCTTCTCTTTTTTTGGGACTTAGTATTTGGCCTTTGCAGTGTTCCTCTCACTTTCTCATCCTGTCTGTCTTCTGCTCTTTGTTGTTGTTGACATTCATGCTTTGTTTACTTTTCAGCACTTGTACTTTTTTTTTTTCCCCTCCTTGGTTGTTGGCTTCGGCTTTCCTTGCTCGAGCTGCTCATTGGTTTCCACCAGTGAGCTGCTCGAGCAAGGAAAGCCAAAGCCAACAACCAAGGAGGGGAAAAAAAATTATTTGCTGATGTTCCACTGCTCCAAGCCCGAGTTCAGCTGCTGCGCCTTGCAAAGGCAGCAGCTGAGCTCGAGGGGACTTGGAGCAGTGGAACATTGGCAACAAAAAAAAAAAAAAAAAAAGTAAATATACAAACAAACAGTTGAATAAAGAAAAACAAGCTTTATTGGAAGAAGAACAAAAGAAGCAACAGCAGCTGGCCAATGGGAGGCCCCAAAAAGGCCCTTTTAGGCTATCTCGAGATCCCTATGTGATGCGGCCCAAGTAAAATTTCTGGGGGTCAAACAAAGTTCCATCTGGAAAAACTAGTCAAATTAACTGTCAAGAGGAGTTTAATTAAAACCCCTCATAAACTGACTCTACGCAACAATCACTTCATATGAACTCAATCACAGCCGACGAGATGAAACACAGGACCCGAGAGCAAGCAGTGGCCTGGTGAACCTTCAATAACATGTCACTAAAGGAGCCCGAGAAATGCGTACCAGGACCTCGGGCCATTCCATGTTCCACTGTGACTGATCTCTCCTCCACATGAAGCAATCGTTGCTCACATTAGCAAAAGTAAGTTCAAAGTAATTTCATTTCTTCATTCCGACAGCCTCGTCTTGCGTCTCGAAGAATCTTCACAGTCGTCCTCTCGAGTTGGTTGCTTGATTTGAAGAATCGTCAACAGCTGCACATTTGGTTCTGCTTTCCCAGTAACTTCGTCTTGTCACCTGCAAAAATAAATATGTATCAGAAGCAGTTCAATAAAAGAGTATCATTTCATCACAATTCTGTTGATTTATTTAGAAAGACAAACAAAATAAAGAGAAAATATTCTACAATCCCTCTTTAATTCAATATGGCAGGTACAAGTGATGACTTGCCAAAATATTACATCTTGCTAAGGCATTTCAATTTGAAATCCAAATATAATCAGGAATTGAAAGAAGGTAAAGCTTTAACGAGCCCAAAGTTACGTCTACTTCAAATATTTTATTTAAAATGATTACCACAAACCAAAGTGGCAAACAGACATAAAATTCACTCCCACCATAAGTTTGCTTTCAGTTATTGGTAGCTCTGAGCAGACTAACACTGCAGCAAGTGATTTTCTATGAATGGTAATAAAATCAATTAACTATCAAACAAATGCGTGATGTTATTCACCATTATACAGGTAACTTATTCAACATGACATGCATCTCTGTTTTAGTCACTATGGCAGCAACTCAAAAACATTCCACGATTTTAGTGTCAAAATTTACCCACTATGATTTCTAGTATTTTAATGGAGACCAAAGTACTAGCAGCAATATTGCAATTTTCTATTGATTTCACAACCAGCAAAGGTAGAAAGTAGCAGTTTAATTTTGAAAGCCAATTGCCTTCTACTTCATAGGTGAGTTTAAGAGATATTCTGATTCAGAACAGTGGTGCAATACCAAGTGAACTTTTCAAATGAAAGGAATGAGTAGACTTTCATAACTTATGTCAAAGCTTCCCTCGACAGATATTTAAAATACAAATAACTCAATGCTTTTTCACCATTCTGCAAAAGGGAAATATTTCTTACTGCCTGATCTTAAATTCAGGGCACTGACTTTCAAAATGAAAGAAATCAAAGTAACAGACTAGACATTAAAATTCACCACAGGAGTGGTGCTGTACTAGGCAAGCTCAAAAAATTCATTGATTAACAAAGTTACTGTCATGAAAGGTCTACTCATACTAATAGAAGTTAATTAAAACATTAAATTGCTGAATATTATCATTCATTTACTATAGCTTGTACAGCAGCCCAACCAAACAGGTAGTGCTGTGCCAGGAATACACTCCAAATGTGAGGATTAACTCAGTTCCTGTTGTCAAAGGTCTGTCTTCCCGAACCAATCACAGTTAGTCTGCTAATGGCACCTCCTTGAGATGGAACCCCCAAGCGCTCAATTACAAATTGCAATATGAACTACTGCTTTTACTACTACAAATGTTCTCCAAAAGATACTAGCAGCCTAATTTCTTTTATTTAGAGAAAAAGTTTAATAGCCTGATCAGAGCTATCCAGTATTGAATCCTTACTCCACAGGATAAGATTCAATGAATTATCTTTGAAAATATATCCAGTATACTGGTGAGGCAGGAAATGAAAATTGCCAAAATGCCTATTTAGATCTGAATTTTGAATCCAAATGGGAAAAGATCTTGGAGGCAGCAGCAACAATGTGCTGTTCGGCAGACAAAGAAAAGGATCTCTTTGGGCACTCATTTTCAAATTGTATAAATATAAATGCACCACTCTTCATTAAAGGTAAGACATTAGCCTTAGCCACAGGAATAGCTAATTATAAGCAAAGACGCTTCAAAAAATTATTTGAAGTGGGTGCAAATCAAAATATACAAGTCATTTTTAACTTCTCAGATTTCTTTCAAAGATCAATACCGTCACACTTAAATAAGACCACCTTGATCAGCTCCACTGGATATTCCGCTGCGTACAAAACCCTGACAGGACTAAGTCTGAACGTGCCAAAAGTAAGCAACTCTGGGGGCCTACAGCCAGTGGTAGCAAATAGCTCTACGGTCTCCGCCCGAATTACTGCTCATGATTGTTGAAGTTGATCATCACACAACCAGATGAAAATATTCTAAAATAAATTAGGGGAACAATTACATCACTTTCATTGAAACTAAATTCAGAATATTTTATGTTTTAAATAAAATCTCCACTATGGGGGTTAAGAATTCTTTAAAGGCTCTGACGTAGTTCCAAAACGTCCCTAGTCCCTTCCACTAAGTGGTGGAGCCAGGAGGTGGGCTTGGGCGAGGCTCGGGTTTAGAATGCGTTTTGAGAGGGTATCGTATACAACAAAACGTCCAGTGTAGCTGATCGAGTAGGTCTTGCTCTTAACATTGCTTACCTTCACATAAGCAGCATGACCACTGCAGATGATAAGGTTGCATCAGCAAACAGCGGATGGAGATTAAGAGGTGAAATAACAGCTTCAGTACATTATGCAGAACATGGTGAATACCTGAAAGAATTAAGAAAAGCCTATTAGCATGAAAGAAAGGAAAGAAGGGCAAGCAGATAGCAACAAATCTGATGTATAAAAGAGCACAGCTGAACCATGAAATACCCACCATGTGCTCAGCAGAAGCACCAGACATGCGACATGACATCACAGATGAAAACAGCTTATCAGCACTGCGATGGCAGACAGAGTAAAGATCTAAGCAGCCCCGTGAAGTCTTTGGAAGTGAAGTGGGAGCCGTCAAGGGCAGGGTTCAACAGAACGAATGCAACTTGGGAACCTGAAACAGACAAACAATATTTATTAGCATGGCAGGAAAAGACCTGGAGACTGACAAGCAGGTAGCAAAGAAATGTGATGGATAATAGAGCCCAGCATAAGCCAGTATATATACACACCTTGAGCTATTGGTCATGTTGCAATGCAGCCTCAAACATCGCAAAAGGAATTCCAAGCAGGCCAATATATTCGAGCATTCATCAGCAGGGTCCATGTAAAGGTGGCCCGTGGCCCCTGGCCCCACACTTTCAATCAGCATTCAAGGTACTGGATAGACGAAAGAATCAGCATCATCCTGAAGAATAACAAAAGATAGCACTAAATTAGTATGTCGAATGTTTCAAAATAAATGAGAAGATCCCAAATTTAGAGGCGTTATTCCTGTCCTGCCCCATACACAGCTCTATACTGAAATACTGAAACACGAGGCAGGCATTCTAACCTAGATGTCCCATACACAGCTCTATACTGAAATACTGAAACACGAGGCAGGCATTCTAACCTAGATGTGAACTCGGAGCAGCCCTCTCTTGAACGCGAATGAGAGCAAGTAACGCGACGCCTGCATTTCTGAGGGTCAAGTGCGACCGAGAAAAACTCGAGCTGAAGGCAAACATCGAGAACCCATGAAGGAAATGCGCAACCGTTCGGAGAATCTGAACAAAACCTCTACACACCCCAATTCCAGTCCAGACGGACACAGGAAACGCATGTAGCTCCCAACACGTGGTGTTTCCATTCAAACCCAGCCAACCTACAGCGACCATGAACTGTAATACATCTTACCTCTTCAACTTGCAGCAGCCGACTGAGAGCCGATCCTGGTCTGACGGTGGGAGGCGGCGGTAGGAGGGAGAGGGGAGGGGAGAGGTGAGAGGGCGGTAGCCAGCGTTGCCAACCTCTGGCCGCTACAGGGCGGTACGCGGCGTTCGCCAAGGCGGTGTTTCGGCCGCCAAGGCAAGGCGGTACTTCAGCGCGCAACTTCAAAACGGAAGACTGAATGACGTTACCCGCGCCAACCGCGCAATAATTCAAAAAGCAAAGCAACAATTACACGTGAAATTCACCCTTCAACTCATGTATTTTGGCACCTTTAAACCGAGGTTGAACCAGGGGACTCTAATGTACCCACAGACCAACTCCCTGGAAACCGGGTTTTCCGACAACCCAACCCTACGGGGTTGGGTTAGAGGTACGTACATCAGAGTCGCCCCGCACAACCCCCGTCACTTTGGAGCAACATTATTTTTCGCACGAAAATCGTAAAAATGCAAAGGCTATAGCCTTTGCGTTTATGCGATTATCGGCCGAAAAAAAATTGTCTCCGATTTCGACCAAACTCATAGGCTACCCTCGGGGGTTGGTCTAGGGATGCGTTAGAGTCCCCCTGCACAACCCCCGTCACTTTGAAGCAACATTATTTTTCGGCCGAAAATCGTAAAAATGCAAAGGCTATAGCCTTTGCGTTTTTGCGATTTTCGGCCGAAAAAAAAAATGTCTCCGATTTGGACCAAACTCACAGGCTGACCTCGGGGGTTGGTCTTGGGGTGCGATAAGGTCCCCCTGCACAACCCCCGTCACTTTGAAGCAACATTATTTTTCGGCCGAAAATCGTAAAAATGCAAAGGCTATAGCCTTTGCGTTTTTGCGATTTTCGGCAGAACAAAACTTGTCTCCGATTTCGCCGAAACTCAAGGATTACCTCCTTCTGGGACCAAAAAACACATAGCAAGTCCTAGGAGTCCTATACCGGACTTCGTTCGTGACAAGCTAGGCCCCTAAGCCACCTCGCCCGAACACACTGCGCGCTATTAGGAATACTGCATACCATCGCAGACAAAACGGGTTTTCGGACGAACTGACCCTAGGGGGTTGGTCTAGGGGAACGTTAGAGTCCCCAGTCCCCCTGTACAACCCCCGTCATTTTGGAGAGAAAAAAAATTCGACCCAAAATCGTAAAAATGCAAAGGCTATAGCCTTTGCGTTTTTGCGATTTTCGGTCGAAAATAAATTGTCTCGGATTTCGACCAAACTCACAGGTTACCTCCTTCTGGGACCAACAAACACATAGCAAGTCCTAGGAGTCCTATACCGGACTTCGTTAGTGAGAAAATAGGCCCCTAAGCCACCTCGCCCGAACACATTGCGCGCTATTAGGAATACTGCATTCCCTCGCTGACAAACCGGGTTTTCGGACGAACAGACCCTTGGGGGTTGGTCTAGGGGTACGTTAGAGTCCCCCTGTACAACCTCCGTCATTTTGGAGAGAAAAAAAATTCGACCCAAAATCGTAAAAATGCAAAGGATATAGCCTTTGCGTTTTTGCGATATTCGGTCGAAAATAAATTTTCTCGGATTTCGACCAAACTTACAGGTTACCTCCTTCTGGGACCAATAAACACATAGCAAGTCCTAGGAGTCCTATACCCGACTTCGGTAGTGATAAAATAGGCCCCTAAGCCACCTCGCCCGAACACATTGCGCGCTATTAGGAATACTGCATTTCCTCGCAGACAAACCAGGTTTTCGGACGAACTGACCCTTGGGGGTTGGTCTAGGGGTACGTCAGAGTCCCCCTGTACAACCCCCGTTATTTTGGAGAAAAAAGAAAATTCGACCCAAAATCGTAAAAATGCAAAGGCTATAGCCTTTGCGTTTTTGCGATTTTCGGTCGAAAATAAATTGTCTCGGATTTCGACCAAACTCACAGGTTACCTCCTTCTGGGACCAAAAAACACATAGCAAGTCCTAGGAGTCCTATACCGGACTTCGTTAGTGAGAAAATAGGCCCCTAAGCCACCTCGCCCGAACACATTGCGCGCTATTAGGAATACTGCATTCCCTCGCAGACAAACCGAGTTTTCGGACGAACTGACCATTGGGGGTTGGTCTAGGGGTACGGTAGAGTCCCCCTGTACAACCCCCGTCATTTTGGAGAGAAAAAAAAATTCGACCCAAAATCGTAAAAATGCAAAGGCTATAGCCTTTGCGTTTTTCCGATATTCGGTCGAAAATAAATTGTTTTGGATGTCGACCAAACTCACAGGTTACGTCCTTCTTGGACCAAAAAACACATAGCAAGTCCTAGGAGTCCTGTACCGGACTTCGTTAGTGAGAAAATAGGCCCCTAAGCCACCTCGCCCGAACACATTGCGCGGTATTAGGAATACTGCATTCCCTCGCAGACAAACCGAGTTTTCGGACGAACTGACCATTGGGGGTTGGTCTAAAGGTACGGTAGAGTCCCCCTGTACAACCCCCGTCATTTTGGAGCAAATTCGTTTAGGGCCGAAAATCGTTAAAAATGCAAAGGCTATAGCCTTTGCGTTTTTCCGATATTCGGGCGAAAAAAAAATTTCTCTGATTTCGACCAAACTCACAGATTACCTTCTTCCGGGACCAAAAAACACATAGCAAGTCCTAGGAGTCCTATACCGGACTTCGTTAGTAAGAAAATAGGCCCTTAAACCACCCCGTCAGCACACATTGCGCCCTATACGGAATACTGCATTTCCTCGCAGACAAACCGGGTTTTCGGACGAACTGACCCTTGGGGGTTGGTCTAGGGGTAGGTTAGAGTCCCCCTGCACAACCCCCGTCCTTTCGAAAATTATTAATTTTTGGCCTAAAATCGTAAAAATGCAAAGGCTATAGCCTTTGCGTTTTTGCGATTTTCGGTCGAAAAAAAATTGTCTCGGATTTCGACCAAACTCACAGGTTACCTTCTTCTGGGACCAAAAAACACATAGCAAGTCCTAGGAGTCCTACACCGGACTTCGTTAGTGAGAAAATAGGCCCCTAAGCCACCTCGCCCGAACACATTGCGCGCTATTAGGAATACTGCATTCCCTCGCAGACAAACCGAGTTTTCGGACGAACTGACCCTTGGGGGTTGGTCTAGGGGTACGTTAGAGTCCCCCTGTACAACCCCCGTCATTTTGGAGAGAAAAAAAATTCGACCCAAAATCGTAAAAATGCAAAGGCTATAGCCTTTGCGTTTTTGCGATTTTCGGTCGAAAATAAATTGTCTCGGATTTCGACCAAACTCACAGGTTACCTCCTTCTGGGACCAAAAAACACATAGCAAGTCCTAGGAGTCCTATACCGGACTTCGTTAGTGAGAAAATAGGCCCCTAAGCCACCTCGCCCGAACACAATGCGCGCTATCAGGAATACAGCATTGCCTCGCAGAAAAACCGGGTTTTCGGACGAACTGACTCTTGGGGGTTGGTCTAGGGTAGGTTAGAGTCCCCCTGCACAACCCCCGTCCTTTCGAAAATTATTAATTTTTGGCGGCCAAATCGTAAAAATGCAAAGGCTATAGCCTTTGCGTTTTGCGATTTTCGATCGAAAAAAATTGTCTCGGATTTCGACCAAACTCACAGAGTTACCTCCTTCTGGGACCAAAAACACTATATAGCAAGTCCTAGAGTCCCTATACCGGACTTCGTTAGTGACAAAATAGGCCCCTAAAGCCACTCCGCGAACACATTGCGCGCTATTACGGAATACTGCATTCCCTCGCTGACAAACCGGGTTTCGGACGAAATCAGACCCTTGAGGGTTGGTCTAGGGGGTACGTTAGAGTCCCCTGTACAACCCCCGTCATTTTGGAAGAGAACATAAAAAAATTGTTATAAATCGTAAATATGCAAAGGCTATAGCCTTTGCGTTTTTGCGATTTACAGTCGAAAATAAATTGTCTCGGATTTCGACCAAACTCAAAGATTACCTCCTTCTGGGACCAACAAACACATAGCAAGTCCTAGGAGTCCTATACCGGACTTCGTTAGTGAGAAAATAGGCCCCTAAGCCACCTCGCCCGAACACAATGCGCGCTATCAGGAATACAGCATTGCCTCGCAGAAAAACCGGGTTTTCGGACGAACTGACTCTTGGGGGTTGGTCTAGGTGGCCCCCTGCAAGGTAGGCAAAAGTCATACATTGCCCCTGTAAGTAGGCAAAAAGTGCTATTTTTCCCCTCCCAAAGACAGCCTCTGGATCCGCTACTCCTCTACTCCACTGCGCTTTGGCGCCTTATCCCCTGCCACTTTTCTGGCAACACTCTTTCACGGACACCGCCGCGTGCGCGTGCGCCAGGCGTGCCCGCTCGTGCCCATGCCCCGCCCCGCCCCGCCCGGAGTGCGGTAGGCGCGCCCGCTGCCCTCCCGCCGCTGCTCGCCTTTGGTCGCCGAACTCCTGGTCAAGGCGAGCTTCTGCTGATTTTCGCTGCTACTGCCGCCCCACCGCACCTCGCTCTGGTCTTCAAGCCTCGCACATATAATTCCGCTCATTAACCGCGCCGCGGGGAAAATACGAACCCGTGTTGCCAGAAAAGTGGGCAGTAAGGCGCCCAAACACAGCGGAGTGAAGCGGGCTGCACCTGCGCCTGGTTACTAGGCAACATGCACGCACCGGTGCTAGCAGGGTGCTGACTAGTAGGAGTATAGGCACTAACCAGACGCAGATGCAGCCCGGTTTACTCCACGCTGTTTGGGCGCTTTCTTGCCTACTTCTCTGGCAACACTGATGCGAAACGAACCGATCAGAGACAGGGTTGTAGCGGCGCACAGACACCTAGCCACCACTACCACTGAACTACTTGGGAAGTTCACCGTAAGATTTTTAGAGTGCACTATGGCTGCTAGGGAATACTAATGCTACACACACTCCTGGGGTATGAACTTCTTTTTTTTGCAGATAGCTTGCTTACGCTTTTGTACATACGTACCTGACGTAAAATGTCTTCCATAACTATGAACGAATTCTTACGTAGTTACGGAAAAATTCTGCGTACAATTTTGTAAGACTTGATTTACGTCAGCTACTACGTATGCACAAAAACGTACGCAGTTACGTACAGAATAATACACAAGAAATGAGTGTGAACATGCTTCCACGCTACGCACGACGTGACTTTCACACCGCTAGACGCACGACGACACCTCGCCGGAGCGCTGCGCGTCGCGATGCAGCCCCACTGTGAGAAATATTCGTAAGAGTTACGGGAAAATTTTCCATGAGAAATGTCGTAAAGTTACGATTTTAGCTTGTAAAATTACAAATTTTTAAGGACACTTGGTATCGATAATTCTTGAACGAGGACAAATAAGCGTTCGTAAATTTACGATTTCGATTGTAAATTTACAGCACCCTTTGTAAATCACAAATTACGGAAAAAGTCGTAAACTTACAGACATATTTTTCACAGTGCCGTCACCTCATGTGAGGTGAGGCCGTACACTAATGTCACCTCTCATTGCGAGGGTCTCTTTACCTTGTCCCGGCCCGGCCCGGCCCGGCCCGGCCCGCGCTCGCGCCGCGCGCTTCCTTCCTCCTTCCTCGCGGCCACCACTTATTTCGGGCCGGACCGAACCGGACGCGCGCGTTTGAGCGTTTTGAGCCTCCAGCAGCAGTAGCAGCAGCAGCAGGAATAGAACGCGTGACGTGGCCGCAGCAGCAGCAGGGACTGACGGCAACCTTCAGCACTGCCAGGCCAGGACTAGTGGAATGTGTTGTTGCTGCTGCTGCTGCTTAGGCAGTAACGGAGCATCATGGCTGACGGACGCGGGCGGAGCAAGGCGGTGATGAATGATCAAATGTGGAGCATCAGCGATGCATCTGTGTGCGTGTGTGTGTGTGTGTGTAAGTTTTTGTGTGTGCGTGCGTGCGCGCGCGTACGCGTGTGTGTTGGGGACGACGAACGGAACGCTTTGCTGTGACGCAACACTTGGCCGGCTCACCGGTTCACATTGCGGTGCGGCTCGGTGGCGGACCCCCCCCCCCCCCCTATTGAACAGCATTCTTTTGGCGAGGTCCTCGCTCTCCGATGCCCCTCTCCTCCTCCTCCTCCTCCTCCTCCTCCTCCTCCTCCTCCTCCTCCTTGCCTCGCCTCGCCTCACCTCGCCGCCGCCGCCGCGCTGCCCCGTGGTCAATGGCAGGCCCAATAGTATATGTGTAGGAAGGGGAAGAGGCGGGACAGGTGTGACGGATGCGGGAGAGAGAGGGACGGGGCGAGGCGAGAGAGCGAGGGAGAGAGAAGGAGAAGCAGAGAGAGGCAGGGAGAGGGGAGAGGATGGCGGGGAAGAGCAGACAAGCTCTGGCCGCTTTGGCGGGCAGGGGCAGCGGGTTTGGAGCGGACCAAGGACGATGTCCGGCGCGACTCGTCGCCACGCGGTCGGCCCGCTCGGCGCCACGCCACGCCACGCCACGCCACGCCACGCCACGCCACGCCACGCCACGCCACGCCACGCCACGCCACGCCTTTCCGGACCGACGTGTTGTTATTAAGCTCGTCTGTTCTCCTGACCCACTCATGAGCGCTTATAATGATTGCGATACCAACAGCTTTGAACTTGTATAATTTCAAGCACGATTAAAGACATTGTGCAGCTCATCAAACCTCTAGACAGATATAAACACTGTTCTGTAATATGCATTTCTCTAGTAGAATGCCAAAGTTTGGCGATCGCACTCATCTAAACTGAGCGAGATTTTTACACTCGCCCCATTTCAGTGATGGTATGGGAACCTCACTCTTTTTGAGAAATAATCTTAAATATCACTCAAATAAAGTGAGATTAAGAATATGAAGCCTCACTCAAAAGGAGCGAGGTTTCCCAATCATCACTCAAATAGAATGAGATTTTTGGATCTATTGGGCCTCATAAGGGCGAGCAAATTTACAGAATAGTTCTCGCTCTACGGAGGGAGAGAACCCTCGCCCTGGTATTTACACAGTAGTGTAAAAGTAGGCAAAAAGTAGCCTGAACACAGCGGAGTGAAGCGGGCTGCATCTTCGCCTGCGTGCTATAGGCTGCTAGGCGTACTGGGGCTTATGACAGGTGCCTGCATGTGGCCCAGTACGCAGGTGCAGAATGACAGTCCGCGCCGGGGCCATACGCGGCGTCCGTCACGTCGCCTGCCCGCCCGCCCATGTCACACCACACGGCGGGGCGGGGCGGGCGGGGCCGCTGGACACGGCCGCTCCAGCTCTGACCCGGTCCGGTAACCTCAAGGCTGACCAAGGCCCACGCCGCGCCATCACAACCTTACCCTGTCAGCAGGATTACTTTACGAGACTCCATGCAAATGAAAAAAAAACAAAACAACGCTAATCATCTGCTTCATCGGCAAAGAGAAGGGAAGCTGCAAGAGGAGGAGGTGAAAGTGGAGGGGGAGGACGAGAACAAGTAAGAGGACGAGGACGAGGACGAGGACGAGGACGAGGACGAGGACGAGGACGAGGACGAGGACGAGGACGAGGACGAGGACAAGGAAGAGGACAAGGACGAGGACGAGGGTGAGGAAGAGGACAAAGACGAGGACGAGGACGGGTGTTTCTTTGAATGTGTAACAGTGTTGCGGGATTGTATACTCGGAAGTGCTGCAGGGGCCATGGCACCTTGGGGGGGGGGGGGGGCGAATGGGCTACGCAAACCTGCAACACTGTTACCCGAGCTGTTACCCATTCAATGGAACACCTGGAGGTCATCCCGTTAAGTTATAATTTAAGAAACGAACCTTTTGTTACGGTGTAGCCCCGCGGGGGATCATCCGTCGCCGTCGTAGATGCAGGCCTGATCCTTGCACCGCGGCCGCGGCGCCGCGCCTCGCCCCACCCAACCCCGCCTCACCTTGCCCCGCCCCACCTCACCTCACCCAGCCCCGCCCCGCTCCGCCCCGCCCCGCCCCGCCTCTCAGTTTTACTGCAGCCTCCATCCACCTGAACCTGTCCGATGCGCGGCGCCTCCGTTGTCGGCCTAGCGCAGCCGATATTGTTCAGCGGGCGCGGCGCGGCGCGGCGCGGCGATATCCAACGCCGTAAAAGTGTTGCGGCGCCAGGGTCCCCTCCCTCGCCACGCCTCGCCACGCCTCGCCACACCGCGCATTCCAGAGGCGCAGCAGCAGCAACAGGGACGTGCTGTTGTGCTCCCGCCCCGCCTGCGGCTGCAGCCGGCCCGGACTCGGATGTCCCGGTGCGGTCCGGCCTGGACGCGAGGTGGATAAAAACGATCCTCATAACGGAGATACATCCACCTCGCATCCACGACGTTGTACCAGGTGGATGAAAAACCCCGCGCGTACTTTCGTAGTTTTACAGCACCGCATGCATGTTGCGGGTTGCATACTCGCACGGGGCCGTCAGGCGCCTCGGTGGGCGACGATAGGCAAGCCCGCCCGCACGCCGAAACACCTTTCTAATAAGCATAAGTACGGAGAGGTCAGGCAAATGATTGACGTCCCGTACTTTTTGCCGTACTTCTTTCTGGCAGTGTAGTGCGGTGTGTGGCCCCGCGTTATTATTTTACGGCGTAAGCGAGGCGCGGCGGCCGGGCCGGGCCGCGGTGTGACAAGGGCAAGGGCAAGAACAAGGATGGCGGCAGCGCGGCACAATGGGATGGGACGGAGCGGCCAGGAAGCAGGAGCGGGGCACCGCGGGGCACCGGCCTCTCCCTCCTCACTGTTAAACCAAATTGTCATGTGATGATTAGAATATTTTGTCACAAGAGCTGCGATGAAACAGTCGTCACATGGCATACATTTCGTTACTTGACATGAATCTTTCGTCACATGACATGAATCTTTCGTCACATGACATGAATCTTTCGTCACATGACATGAATCTTTCGTCACATGACATGAATCTTTCGTCACATGACATGAATCTTTCGTCACACTGTGATGAACCACTTGTCATGCGACGAACCTTTCAAAAGTAAAATTTATTAGCACTGACTTTGTCGTAATGTGACGACTTACAATTTTACAGTGCTGTCGACGCAAGGACCGCGACGGTATTTCTTCCCCGTCGTAACTTGAATTATTATCGCAAAAAATGACATAAATTTTGAAGTTTCGTCAAAAAAATTATACTGAGAACTGCTGGTAATCACTGGTAATCGGAAATCGTGCGTACACTCCTAAACCGAGTGATGGACTCCTCGCCGAGAACCCATTTTTCTGGGTGTCGATCGCAGAAACTGAGGGTTTTCTCCGGTGGACCGCGGCCGTTTAATGTTGCTCTTTCTGCTCCACTGGAGCTGGAGCTGGAGCTGGAGCTGGGGCTGGAGCTGGAGCTGGAGCTGGAGCTGGGGCTGGAGCTGGAGCTGGAGCTGGAGCTGGGGCTGGGGCTGGAGCTGGAGCTGGAGCTGGAGTACCCCGCGGCCCGGCGCGGCCTCGCCGTGGCCCCTCCCCAGCAGCCCCTCATGACACACATCAGTGTCGGACCCGCGAATGCGAGCAACACAATAAGCAGCTAAACGGCCCACATGTCAAGTGGGCCGTCATTCAGAGGACACACACACACACACAGTCAAACAAACACACGCACAAAAACACACACACACACAAACACCTACAGGCACGCAAACACACGAACTCGCGTGCGAATACATAAGCGTGTATGTAGCGTTGCAGGACGCTCCCCATTAGCAATTCAATTGTGCAGCTCGCTAGCGCTGCCGGCCGGCCCGCGCTGCTCCTGGCTCGCGCGCCGCGTCCACCACCACTGTCACGGCCAGTGTCCCCCGCCCCGCGCCGCCCCGCACCGCGCCGACGCGAAAGCACAGCTGGATCCAACTCTTTCATTTCGGCACGAAAAAAGGCTATGGATGGCGCAGTGTTGCCGGAAAAGCAGGCAAAACTTGCCCACGCTACACATGTGAAAGGTCTTGAAAACCAAGACAGGTTTCTTTGTTTTCTTTCTTGATTTTCAAGACCTGTTGTAAAATTTTTCAATTATTTTGAGACGACTGACTACAAACTTAACGGGGGAGCAAACTATTTGATCGGGCGGAATCATTCACCCGGTCGGCATGGCTCCATCGGCCAGCCTGGGGAGTCGTGGAGACCCTCCTCCTGGAGGTACATGACGGCCTACAAGGCGACCTACAAGACGACCGACAAGGCGCTGGCTGGGGGACCGGTGCGTGTGCGCGGCGCGTGCGGAGCGGGGTGGGGCCGGGGCGGGGCCGCCCAACCTCTTGGCATGGCCGACCGCACGCGTCAGCAGAACCACAAGGTGAGGGGGGGGGAGGGGGAGAGGGAGAGAGAGAGAGAGAGAGAGAGAGAGAGAGAGAGAGAGAGAGAGAGAGAGAGAGAGAGAGAGAGAGAGAGAGAGAGAGAGAGAGAGAGAGAGAGAGAGAGAGAGAGAGAATATGGTGGGAGAGCCGCGCAGGCAGATGCCGACTGTCTGTACATATCACTGCCGCCTATCTAGTGTGTCGTGTTTGGTTTCGGGCCACGTGATGGTGATAGACACGCTAGTTTGTCAATATTCCCTCCAGCTATCCGGCACCGGGGCCGACACCGCGCCGTACGCAAAGTCCAGGCCAGGAGCGATAGCCCCACCCCGCCCCGCTCGGCCCCACCCCGCCCCGCCCCACCCCGCCCCGCCCCACCCCGCCCCGCCCACTAACGCACACCGTGACAGGGCAGCACCAGTCGTCCTCCTCCCGGCCGCGGTGCGGTGCGGGCGGGCGGACTCGATCCGATGACGTCGCCGCCTGATCCGCTATTTCCCCAGAGGCTACCCCCCGGCCATCCCACACTCTCCACCCCTTCTTTCCCCCAGCACCCAAACCTAACCCCCTCCCACCCTCCCAACCAACCCCTTCCCCTTCCCCCTCCCAACACCTTCACCGGACCATATAGAGACACGTATAGCCTGCACGGCCTCCTCCTTAGGTTCCTCTAAGCCCCACCGCTCTATCTCTCTGCCCTGCTACCACCCCTCCCCCTCTCCTCCCCCTCCACTGGAGAAAACAAACGTTGCGTCCGCTACACCAATTGGTGTTCTAGGATTTCAGGTGGAATATTAACCAACCGGTTTAAGCGTGGCGAGGCATCAGATTCTGCCGTTCGACGATTACATGTGATGGGGTTCAGATGCATAGTTCATTCAACATGCAATTCCCCGCCAAATCCTATTTTAAGTCGTAGTATTTAGGCTCATAATTACATTAGGCTCGTTCAACGATTTCGAGAGGCCTGATGGACTCGTCCGTCTGGGAGGGATTGCTTGTGGAGGTAGAGTTGCCGCTCGCCCCTGCTAGGTTAGGTTACTGGACACGCCACCGGTTTGCGTGCCGTCGCGAGATTAAGATTGTGTGATAAACGGCGCAAAATGGGCTGCCGTTCTGCTGGGCTGGGCTGGGCACTTCCGCTCCGCGCCCGTAGCCTCCTACACTGGCGTTTTGGCCGGGTACTTCAATTTCTCGCCAATAACTCAGAATACTAAGTTCTGTTTTTGGGAGTCGAGTTTTTAGAATTGGTTGCACTCGCCATTTTTTACTCCAGTGGTGGCGGGGCAGATGGATGTACGGGAACAGAGGCGGGGCGCGCTGAGGGCTGGTGAGGGGGTGAGGTGAGGAGGCGAGGAGGCGAAGGTGAGGTGAGGTGGGTTGGGGTGGGGTGGGGTGAGGTGAGGTGAGGTGAGGTGGGTCGCTGGCAGTCGCTGGAGGGCGTGGCAGTGCGGCAAGCGGAGTGGAGCGGGGGCGGGGGGGGGGGGATGGGCAGGGCGCCGTCGGGCATCGAACCGCGCATAGTTGGCCGGGCATGATGAAGAGTGATGTCCCGCCAGCAGGTCTGATCACATTTTTCATTCAGTCCCGACCCGCCTCTGCTGTTCCCCCGTCTTCGCTCTCTCACCTTATGTTTTCTGTTTCCTCCCCAGTTATATTTCTTTTTCGACACTTTATATCTTTTCTATTTTTACGATTATTTTGTTGGTCGCATTGCACCGAGGGGGTATTCAGACCCGACTATTACGTCTATTACGCTGTATTACGCTCTGAAATTGAACAACTTTATCCAAAGATAGGCAAAAACAGCCCAAAACGACCCAAAAATTAGTAGGAAAATGAAAAATTTTGGCTGTTACGCTTCTATAACGCATACTATTACGCCTGCATTACAGGTAGAGTGACCCGACTATTACGCGAGTGCATACCCCCTCGCATTACAAAAGGCAGCGATGACACGCGTTTAGTGTTATTTTAATGAAGTTGTTTAGAAAAAAGGAAAAGGAGGTTGCGAGGAAGAGAAAAGCGGCGAGACGACTATTAACTTTACTATCACGGGACCTCTTCGTCCGATTACGTTTTATCGCAGTTAACTTAGTTTTCTACAAGCGTTACTGTGGTTTTGTTTTCCTCCTTCATTCACAACAGCTTACCCTTCCTATCTCTCTTCCCCGCACGCACGCACACGTGCACACACACACACACGCACGCACACACAGGCGCTCTCTCTCTTTTCCTCTCTCCCTCTCTCTCACACACCGCTTTGTCCAGCGTGGAATGGGATTCTGATCCGCTTAGCACAATTGGCTGCTCGATTGCGAGTAAGAAAGCGAGGTGGAAAGAAAGCGGAATTGGTTGGGTCGGAAAAAAAAATAGCAAAAATAAAATAAAAGCGTTGTGTGGGTTTGCGTGTGCGTGTGGGAGCGAGAGAGAGAGGGTCCGGGAGGCAGGCATGCGAATAAACGAGTATTGAGGAGCCAGGGATAAAACCGTTGGCGCTGCGAATCACTGAACTGGTGCCAAAAACTTCGCGGATGAGGGCGAGAAAAAGACGGAAAAAGAGAACGTGTGAGAAATTGCGGTGAAGAGTGAGAGCGCGTGCCTTGCGGCCCTCCAACAGTGTTGCCAAAACAGTGAGCAATATAAGTACACTGTAATCAAAAGTGTTCAACTGGCACACACTTCAAAGTGTTGAACACAGTGTTGAACACTTTAAGATGCTTCGTTAAAAAGCCTATGCTTTTCTCTCAACGAAGCCAGGCGGCGGGCCGCGGGTGCAAACGGTAAAAACTGTTCCTTGATGCCCAAGGATCATCGGAGCGATTCAAGGACGGGGGTGGTAAAATTGATGAAGCCGTCCTTGAATCGTCCCGATGCAGTCCTTGGACATCCGGTGTGGACATCAAGGAAACAGTTTTTACCGTGCGTCGCGCCTCACTTTCAGGGTTCCTGTTCCTACCCCGCCCCACTCCACTGGCTCCCCTTGTGCCCGACCCGGCCTAAAGTCCTGAAAATCCAGGACTTTAGGCCGGCCCTGCCTCGACCAGCAGCCTGCCGACGTCGACCACTGGAGTCTCCGAAGTTAGCCATCTTCGGCGTTCCGTACGCCTTCCGAGCCATTGCGCGGCACGGGCGGGGCGGGCACGGCAGCAGCGCCTCGGGCCCGGGCCGGGCGAGCCGAGCGCCTCCGGGTGGCTGTCGCTGGAGGGGAGAGCTGGAATTCCAGCCGCGCCTGGACGGGCGACAAAAGGAGCCCCCGGACATGCCCCGCCCCGCCCCGCCCCACCCCGCCCCGCCCCGCCCCGCCCCACCCCACTCCGCTCCACCTGCCCCGGAGCGGGCCTGCCCGGCCTGCCGTGCGGCTCCGTCAGCCGTGAGGGTAGGCAGCCGGCGCGCACCGGGGTCTGGCGGGCCGGCATGCCGCCGCCGCTGAGCGCTGAGCCTCGGCTGAGCTGCTCTGGCGACCGCCGCCCCGCCCCGCCTCCTCTTCAAACAGAGGAAGCCGAGGGGGAAGGTAATCCGGCTGACAGCCTTTTGGTCGGTCCAGGAGAAGTAATCGGAGGAAATTTGAGGGAATCCGGGACAATCCAGGAGTAATCCGGGGTAATCTAGGGGTGACTCTAGAGGGAAAAAGAAAACAACGTAATCCGAGGGGTAATTTACCTCTAACCGCGACTACAGGGAATTTACATAGAAGTAACGCTCCCCCCCCCCCCCCCCCGGCAACCATTATCGGATTATCAGTAATCCGGCTGACACAGAATGTCGAAGTCGTTTCCCCCTCGGAACAAGCACACTCACTTTATTTTCCCGGCATAAATCGACTTGATTTGACCAGAATCGGACATGGGCACGCGAATTCGGAATCGGCCCAAGTGCGACGAAAAATTTTGGTTTTGAATTAATCTAAATTTCGAGGGGATAATTTTTTTCGCATGGGGACTGCAAAACAGGGGGGGGGGGATTTCCGCAGCCACTGGTGGATAAATGCTAAAACAACACGAGTGGGGGGGACCGTTTGTTTACCAGGTTCCTGTTGCCAGGTTGGACCGATCCGATCGCACTCTGGCCAGCAGCACGCTCTGCAGCGTGATTTCCATCGACGCAGAGTGAGTGGTCCAGCCCCCCCCTCCCCCCCCCCCGCCGTGCGTCTGCTGGGACCATTAAGCAGGCAGAGAGCGCGACGAGGACGTCACGTTCATACCCAGTGCGCCCACCGCACCCCGCCCCGCCCCACCCCGCCCCACCCCGCCCCGCCCCACCCCACCCCGCCCCGCCCCGCCGAGCGAGCCCCTGTTGCATCTGCGGCGCGGCTGACGCTGCGCTCCGCAGACACGCGCGGGCGCGCGCGCACGCACGCAGCGGAATGCCCTTGCTGCTGCTCGCCTCGAAGCAGGAACTTATGGCGAAGACGTCATACTCAGCCTCTCCCCGCCGACCCGACAACTTAAAATGTGAAAAGTAAAGTTTACTGTTTAACGCTTTTGCCTGCTATGCGGCACGGCGGGGGGATATGAGCAAACCACACGCGCCAGACCCTATTATAAGTAGCGCGCGAGAAGTACGGAGCGGGGCGGAGCACCGCGAGCAGGGAACTTCCAGCGCGGTGGGGGGGGCGGGGCGGGGCGGGGCGGGGCGGGGTGGGGCGGAGAGGGCATGAGTCGCGTGTGCGTTGGCCTGGAAGTACCCACCAAACCCCCGCCCCGCCCCACGCCGCCCAGCAGCGCTCCAGGGCAGGCCGAACTGAAAAGGGAGAGAGAGGCAGAAGAGAGAGAGAGAGAGAGAGAGAGGGAGAGAGAGAGGGAGAGAGAGAGAGAGAGAGAGAAGAGATGGGTGAGGGGGCGGGGGGAGAAGAGATGGTGAGGGTGGGGGCGGGGGGGACCAAAGTATGAGCGAGACGGAGGGAGGAAGGGAAGTCCCAGTCGTCCGTTATTTCTGTCACACCCCCAACAGACAACCCCACCCCCATCTCTGCACCCCCGACCCGGTCACCTCTCCTCCACCAGCCCAGAATTCGCGTATTACGCGTACGTGGGGAACCGAAATACCTGGAAGGCCTGCCCCCGATAAGATGGGGTGGCGGGCGGCTGTTGGGGGAGGGGTAGGGGGGGCTTGGCTGTTGCCTGGTGGTCCTATCCTTTAGGCCTGCCGGGCCCAGGGGACACCGAGAATGCCTACGGGGGGCACATGTGTGCAGGCGGCAGCACCGTTGGCCCAGGTGATGGAGCACCCCGATCTACCGATCTATACGTACATAACTTATAAATCCGGAACTAGAAAACTTTAGTTTAGTCTCCAAAAAAAAAATAAAAAAATACTTGGATCCAGTTTGAGAAAAATAACGTAAGGACGAAACATATATAAGTGCCTGAATAAGACAAAATTGTGTCAAATTATTTTTGCTTGCTATTTACGCGCCGGCCCCGGCCGGGCCCGCTGTGCTGGCAATAACCGTCACGGCGGCGATGAGAAAGGCGGAGGTTAATTGATTAAGGCGGCGCGGTGGCGGGCGGGGAGGGGGAGGGAGGGGAAGGGCAGGGGGAAGGGCAGGGGGAAGGGCAGGGGAGAGGGAAGGGGCACAGCCGCTGGGCTCGCCGGGGTGAAATCCGGGCCGAATAATTTAATAGCGACGCCCGGTGAGAGATTGGCGCCGAGGCGGCGGCCCAGATCAGCAGCGCCCCGCCCCACCCCGCCCCACCCCACCCCGCCCCGTCCCGTCCCGCCCCGTCCCGCCCCGCCCCGTCCCGCCCCGCCCCGTCTAGGCAACGCCCGACCGACTTCTCATAACTTTGCTCTGCTCTGCTTCGATTCGGCATTCTTTGTCTTCGCCTACCTCTGTCTGGGCGCCAGCCGCCACCCCATGCCGGGGATGGTGACGGTGGTGGTGACGGGACGGAGACGGTTATGGTGACCGCGAAAAGATGATCGTTTGGGCGAGCGGTGCCGAAGGTGGTCTATATACACTATCTTTGTAGATTTACGAACAAGTTTGTAAATTACAATTTACGAAATATGTTGTAAATTTACGACAACCTAATCTCTGTTCGCGATTGAATTTCAAGTTGATACAGTGCGTGATGCTTGTTATACTAAGATTTGGAACTGTAATTTTACAGCTGCACTTCGTGCGGAAAAATTTCCCGTAAACCTACGACTATTTTCCACAGTGTACCATCGCCGGTTGCCTTGATTAAATTTAAAAATTGAACTTTCTCGGCATGCATGCAAACGTATAAAAAAATACCCGCAGAGCAAAAATTGAATTTTCGGTCCACCAACACTGAAAATCCAACAGTGAGCCTCAAGATGAGTGGTTAATTTATTCCGCGCCATGATGAGTACAGTGACCCTACCCAGCGGGTGGAATGACGATGGTGAGTTGCTCTTTTACAACGATTAACAGAGCCGTTTCCCGCGGGAAGTAATTCGCGCCGCTCCAGCCACTGCAGCAGCAGCAGCGGCAGCGGCAGCACTGTAGAAAATGAGATGCCTAATACACGGAACCGATGACGGAAGCCTTCCGTACTATGATGGGTACGGACGATTCCTTCCCAGCCATAAACTAGTTTTTCTCTAACGGTACTGTAGGAATTGCCATATACTACGGAGATTTGAACGGATATGTTTCCGTTTTCCTCAAGTACGGAAGTCTCCGGAAAATTTATTAGCGGTACTTTTTCCGTACCTATTTTTTTTTTGTAGCGAGCGGCAGCGCGCGAGTCGGAAAACCCCGTGGGGTGGAAAATAACTCGGCGCGTCCCGTCCAAGCCAGTGACATGATGATGTGAAACTTGTTCAGCACGGCGCCTGGCCCGCCCCGCCCGGGCCCGCACCCTCCCGGAGACTGCATAATAAATTATCAGGCCCAGCAATGTGCGCGCGTAGTACGTAGAGGCGCCCGCCTCGCCTCGCCTTTCTCTGACAATTATGGTACAATTAAAACCGAGCTGCCCTCTGGGAGCACGGTTTGCCTAAGGGGGGTAGTGGTAAACGTGGAAATCAAAATCCGCAACATTAACGTTACCTCTTTGTCGAAATGCGCTATCGAACTGCTCTGCGTGAATGTCGCTCACTTTTAGGTGTTTTTTTTTTTCTATTCGCACACTCGTCCCTGTAAGTTTGTGGCATCCCTGGGAAAATTCACATCTGTACGTGTTCGAATGTACGAACGGAAATATTCACACCCGCAGGAGAGCGATAATCACACACGTACACTGTTAAAAATATGTCATTACATTATCATTACTTGTTCTAAAGCTTTTTTCATTAAATTTTCGTAATATTTCGAATATCATATGATATTTAATAATATTTTCATTACGAATTGTGAAATTTCATTACATGTTAATGAAATATTTTGAACAGTAGCTAAGGCTTGCAATGTGGCCAACCATGAGCAGTAGTTCACAATATAAAGGGGAATGATAATTACAAGCAGCAGTTCTGCTAGATGGGTCCACGTGAGGGCGGCATCACACCGCTAGCACCCTTCTCCCTCCCCCAACACAAA
The DNA here is from genome assembly GCA_033675135.1 of Frankliniella intonsa. Classification (NCBI taxonomy): domain Eukaryota; kingdom Metazoa; phylum Arthropoda; class Insecta; order Thysanoptera; family Thripidae; genus Frankliniella; species Frankliniella intonsa. Next base: position 3,564,208 of record CM066245.1, on the reverse strand, counting down.
CTTGTCAGCGGCAGTGCAGTGCGGGGCTCGCTTTTATATTGTTAAGCGGAGACCCGCGCCCCGCGCCCTGCCCCGCCCTGCCCCGCACGGCCCTGCCCGGCCCCGCACGGCCCTGCCGCCTTTGTCCGCCGCCCGCTCTGGCAGTGTTTTGTCCCGCGAGGCCGCTTGGCCCGGCAGGGCGGGCCCGGCCACTTCCTCTGGCTGCTGCTTCCCTCCCGCCCCTTCTCATCCCCATTCAATTTGCAATTCAGGTAAACGGGCGCTCGCGCGGCCGGCCGCCCCACCCCGCCCCGCCCCGCCGCGCCCCGCCCCGCCCCGCCCCGCGCCACCCCGCCGCGCCCCGCCCCGCCCCGCCCCGCCAAGGAAAACAAGAGAGCCGCTCCTCTACTCGCCTGCTCGGCCCACGGCCAATTCGCGCCCCGCGGTGGGGATGGGGAAGGCCCGCGCCCGCCCCGGCCCGGCCCACCCCGTGCCAACAGGTGAGCCAACCGCAGCGCGACAAAAAGCAGATTTTAAACGCATACTTTTTATTTTTTATTTCCATCGTTTCTTTCGTATGTATCACAAAATGCATTATTTCTATATATACGCCGCGCGGACGTGGTTTCCTTTTGAGTAAGCGCCGCGCGGTGACAAAAAAAAAAGAAAAAAAAGAATAAAGTTTTCACGCATTATCAAGATTCACTCACCGACTCACATCACAATAAACACGAGCTACTGTCACAGCAAGGATGATATTGAGACATTTACATTCAAGGGATTTAAAAAGGAAGTTCGGACTTATCTCACAGGTTCTGTTTAGCATTTGACACATTCATATAGAGTTAAGTTATAATTAAGGTACACATAAAAACAAAAAACAAAAACAAAAAAAAAAAAAAAATTGCACTTTTGTGGTTATTGCTCTACAACATGTTGGCTCGGCGGAAAACGAATAATTCGTTGAGACTTTTCGTAAGCGGTGGTCCGTGCGAACTCGACACTGTTTCCCCCGACACTGTGTCCAGCGTCGGAACATTTTAATCAGTTTCTGGTAATGGTGGGCCGTTGTCACGCCTGCAGCAGCCGGACGCGCCGCCGCCAGCGCACAACACGTCACTGTCCTGCTCCACGCACACAATTTTTGGCAGTTTTTCGCGCTGCATTTGAGATTTGCGGCGATTTTTTTAAATACGTCTCTCACAATGACATCACGACGAAAGGCAGGTTGCCTGCCACTGAGACTAGAAAAGTGACTGGGAGGAGACTCCAAAGCCCGTCAACCGAAGCCCGAAACATCCCGAAACACACTCTGTGTGTCCTCACAGCAGATGGACGGGGAGCTGGTGCACCTCTCCAGCACGGCCGCGGTCCAGGCACCGCCCTGGTGCACTCCGGCAGTACACCGTCAGTACACCCCGGCAGTACACCGTCAGTGCACTCTGTCAGGACAGTCCGGTAGTACACTCTGTCAAAACACTCCGGCAGTACACTCCTGTCAGCAGGACAGTTCGGCAGCACATTCTGTGAGGACACTCCCGCAGTACACTCTGTCAGTACACTCCAAGAGTACACTCTGGGGCAGGAGTCTGTCGAGCGGCCTCGGGCGGGGCCTCAGCGGGCGCTGCCGTGGGCCTCGGCGTCGGCCTCGGACGGACCGCATCAAATGGCCGAGACCTCCTCGCCGTCCAGCTTCTCAGCCGAGTTGACTCGCGTCTGGCGTATAGAGCCTAGCGACGACCTGGGGCAGGGGCGCACACACACACACACATTACGTCTAGTGAGGACTGAGCGTGATGAATCATATTTTTAACGATAAGAAAAAAGAACTTATTCGACGGTGCAAGGAGTGCCTAGATGGATTTCAATGACGCCAGAAAAAGTAGGCAATAAGTAGCACAAACACAGTGGAGTAAAGCGGGCTGCATCTGCGCCTGCCTGCTAGGCAGCACCCTGGCACAGGTGCGTACAAGCTAATTATTGCCAAATTTTCTGGCAACACTGATGAACACCGTATTTCAGACACAGGGTGTCCTACCCATAAACTTGTAGGACACAGAGTGTCCTACACTAAAAACTGTAGGACACAACGACAACGGGTCTCAAAATGTAGGACCATTGGTCTCTCACTTTTAACTGCAGTACTGTACTACACTTGCGTTTGCAGAGTACAACTGTCCAAATAATGATTTCTCGCACACCTAAAGGCGTGTGAATAATTCGTCACACATCTCCAAGTGAGTGAAAGAACTCACCTGGGCGTGTAGTCGCGCAGGTGCGTGCACGAGCCGTTGTGCTTGTTGGCGCACAGCCCCACGGCCGAGCCCCGGGGCGGCGTGACGGCCGCGAACGAGGCCTTGTTGTTGGACTGGACGGACGCGGACGAGACCATCTTGGACGGCGTGGGCCGCTTGCGGTCCAGGTAGGCGCCGGCGCGCGTCGAGACGCTCTCGTAGCCGCCGCACCGCGCCGTCAGGATGCGGCGGAAGGCGTAGCGAAACTCCTTGTTGAAGATGGAGTAGATGACGGGGTTGAAGGCGGAGTTGGAGTAGCCGAGCCACGTGAGGACCTGCGGAGCACACGGGTGGGTCCCCTCAGTCTGCATGCGGCCTCACGCGGTCTGGCTGGCCTAACCAAAGGCAAACTTTTCTCCGAGTAGAAAATATGTAACCTTGGGTGAAGTAAGTGCACCAAAGTCCCGGCCCGGGCCTGCCCGGGCCCCCGGGCACGCTGACAGGACTACGTGCAGTTCCGCGCTCGCCCACGTGGGGACGGGAGAGCGGAAGGTACTGGGTGGGGGTGGGGAGGGGCGGTGGAGGAGGCGCTGGGGCGTCAACGCGCGTATGATGGATTGTGGTGGGACCGGGCCGGCCGCCGGTCCCCGCGGCCTGGCCGGGCCGGGCCCGTCCGCTGCTGAAAAGACCCTCGCTCCGTTCCTCCTCCTCCTCCTCCTCCTCCTCCTCCTCCTCCTCCTCCTCCTCCTCCTCCTCCTCCTCCTCCTCCTCCTCCTCCTCCTCCTCCTCCTCCTCCTCCTCCTCCTCCAGATTCCCCGTGTGACGCTGCCGCTGCAGGCCCAGGCCCCGGCCCGCTGGCGTGGCAATCTGTAAAACGTCTCCCGCCCAGCCCCGCCTCGCCCCGCCCCGCCCCGCCCCGCCAGCACCTCTCCCTCCGGGATCCGGCGCGAGGGGAGCGCTGAAGGTGCGGCGATGCGAGATATGATGAGAGAGATGGAGAAGGAGAGCATGGGATAGGGCGGGCGGGCAAGCGAGAGCGAGAGAGAGCGCACCTGCTCGACAGGGACCTGGGCTTGGCTGGGGTGTACCACTGTACCACCGAGCGTTCGACTCACACACAAGACACGGCCGGGACAGGGCGGGGCGGGGCGGGGCGGGGGCGGGACCCCCACGGGGACTGCGGCCGACGTGGCGGGGCACCTTCAGAGTGAACAGAGCCGAGAGGAACACCGAGCAGACTTGCGTCGTGCTGCTATTTGCCGAGACGCAAAGCAAACCGGAGCGCGGACGCTCAGATATTTAACAAACGCTTCGGCGCATGCAATTTTGCATTTCGTTTTGACACATTTGAGAAAGAAAACCTTCTGCGCCAGAGGTTCTTCGAGTCACATGAACCAAATTTAGGCTTATCCTGACTTGGCGCATATCGTATAAAAAAAAAAAAATCACCTTGTTTTATACAGTCGAGTGTGGTGGGTGGTGGGTGCTCACGAGCGTGCAGTACAGGTGCTCTAACAGCGCCGGTGTGGGGCGGGCGTGACGTGGCGGAACGGGGCGTGGCGGGGCGTGGCGGGGTGTGGCGGGCCGTGGCGGGGCGTGGCGGGGCAGGGCGTGGCATGGCGGGGTGAGCGCATAGTCTTGTGCAAGCACAGAGTGGTTGCGGGTTTGCTCTATGAGGGGCGGGGCGGGGCGGGGCGGGGCAGGTGAGTAGCGAGCATTCTGCTCCGTCCCTCACGCAGCTGCACCACGGCCCCCAGGAGCCGGATAGCCAGACAACGTCAACTAAACTTGCGGCGCGGGCTAGGGCAGCCCCACGCCGGTGGGGGCTTTCACCCGGCCGGCCCAGCCGAGGATATACAAGGCCGTGTTTCACGTCGTCCGACCGACGGAAGGTGAAAAATGTTTGGGGTAAATTGGAAGCGGTAGGGGTAGGGGGCGGGTGATGCAGAGAGTATTAGCGGGGTGGAGAGAAAGAATGTGCGGGGCGGAGCGAGGGAGGAGGGGAACGGGTGGAGGAGGGAGGGGGGAGGATAGACAGATTGCACCCCATTGTGTCCACCGCAGCATAAGTCCGTCCTTTTTCCTTTCCCTCCAAGTTTTAATTATTTCCCGTAAACATTCACAAAGCTCCGGTGTTTATTCTGGAAGTTAACGCGACTTCTTGTGGCCCACTTTCTGCCTCCCGCGTCCCCGCCCCTGCTCGCTCCCTTTCTCCCTCGCAGTAGGGATAAGGAGGGAAAAGGATTGTGGTCGGACGCAGTGCAGGCCCAGCCCGGCCCAGTCCGCTCCCTCAAGTTTGGCAGCGCTGGGAGCCCAAGGTATCAAACTGCTCGCGACGCGACGACAGACATAAAATAAAGTCTCTCCATTTGCCCCAATCTCGAGTTCGCAAACGTTCATCAACGCTGACGATTGATCGACGGCATTTAGATAAAAAGGCGCGGATTCCCAAGGAGGACGGGAATGTCACCTTCATGTCAGAATCACAACGTCATAGGTTGACGGAAAAAGTCACCTTATAAGGGTCTATATTCGGGGACAGCAAACAACTATATACTTAGTACCAGCCATCAAATTAGCTTCTAATTCTACGATTTGAAATTGTAATTTTACAACTGCGCTTCGTGGGAAACTTCCCCGTAAACCAACCACCATTTTTCACAGTGTGTCTACTACGCTCCCGACCCGAGTGATGAACCCCTCCACCACATACCTTGAAGGCCGACGAGGGTATGCAGTCCTTGCAGTAGGCGGCCACGATGTTGATGACGAAGAAGGGCACCCAGCAGACGAGGAACACGCCCATGATGACGCCGACCGTGATGGCGGCCTTGTGGTCCGAGACGTGGTAGGGCGACGAGTGCGCGTGCAGGTGCAGCGGCAGCGCCGGCCCGCCGCCCGCCACCTTGCTGTTGGCCGCCTGCGCCGCCAGCGGCCGCGTCACCGCGCGGATGTTCTTGACGTGCTTCTGCGCGTAGCAGTAGAGCCGGCAGTAGATGCCCACCATCACCACGCACGGCACGTAGAAACTGAAACAAAAAGAAACTCGCGGTGTCAACGTGACCATAAATGGAGGGGGAAACAACTGAATTTTGGTGTACAAATGTCGTGAATTTTTGTAAATTTGCCTGAATTTTTGTGAATTTTCGTAACTTTTTGTAAATTTTTATCGAATTTTTGCGTTATTTTTTGTGACGACTTAAAATTTCACAGTGCCCAATTTCTTTCTTTCTTCTTTTTCATTCACCACTCACAACGCTGTTCCCGACAGTGGCGGCCACGCCGTTGCCCTCCTATTAATCGGGCGCGCGGCTCTGCTGCTATATGACGCGCGCCCAGCACATCCAGTTTTATTCCATCATCCATTCTTTTTTATATTTCCATTCTTTCGGGAGGAGGGGAGAGGGGGGGGGGGGCGATCCGCTCTCCCTATCATCCCCGCGATCTAAAACGTTGTAAAATAATAATTACTCGGACCGCAATACCGATGTATATTTTCTCTCCACGCCAGCCGAGAGCAGTTCCAGAGTTTTAAGTGGCCGGGCCCGTGTTGCCGCGACAGTGTTAAAATTTGTGTTGTTCATATACAAAACCGCACTGTTAAAAAAAATCATGTTAATTAACAAGGAAAATCTTGTTAATTTTTATAGCAAGACATTTCGTTTTAAAACAAGTATCTTGAAGCATTACAATTTTTTTGTTTTGGCAAACAAGAAAACAATAATTAAGTTTTTTAAAATTTCTGTCCTTTTTTGTTTCAAAAAATATTACTTTTCGATCATGCTTTTCGAAAAAGAGTTGTAGTACAAAAGGGCTTGTTTCTAAACTAAATGTTTTGCTATAAAAAGAGGCGCGACACCATCGTGGCGTGAAACAATTTTACCGAGTTGTGGATCGTGATAGCGATAGCGGCTGCAAAAAGGGAAAGGGTCGTGGAACACACACACAGCAGCAGGGTGCGAGAGGTGGGTGGCGGCGGTGTTTTATTGATGCCTGCATTCGAGGTACTCTTTGCTCTCTCCGCCCTTTGGCGCCCCGCCCCGCCCCGCCCCGCCCCGCCCCGCCACCCTGCAACAATGTATGCCGACAGACGTCCCGTCCCGTCCCATCTCTTGGCGGCCTTTCTCTGGCGTTGACAGAGGGTTTGGAGATGCGACAAGTGTCAGCCGCCCCGCGCGCCACAGCCCCTCACGTCCTCTCCGCGACCGTTTCATCTCAGATGCGTAATGTCTCTTTATTTTCTTTCGTAAAGAAGTCACGCATCAGATTATCTCTGCCTTGCTGAGAGCGAGTGGGACTTGGTTTACACACACGCGCACACACACATTCAAAGAATTTTTTTTTTTTTTGGTTTGTGTAAGTGCACTGTGAGAAATGTTTGTAAGGGTTACGGGGAAATTTCCAAGAGAAATGTCAAAAAGTTACGATATCAAATTTGTAAAATTACAAAATTGAGAAGACACTTGATATTGACTTGTCGTAATGAGCACAGATAGGCTATCGTAAATTACAAAACTGATCGTAAATTTACAACTTCAGTTGTGAATCACAAATTACGAAAAAAAAATGTTGTAACTTTACGAAGAAATTTTTCACAGTGTCGGAGAAGTTCCTTGCTGTGACCCGCCGCCGCTGCCAGATACCGACCGCCTAGCCTCTCCGACAGCACGCGTGGGGGACTCAACCGGCCGAGAATACTGCATTCAATTTCCTGTTGCCGCGAATAAATTTTCAACCCCTGTCGATACAGAAAGCCGCGACAGGCGCGAGAGCAAGGGAGCGTCGAGCAAACGCGTGACTTTGCTCTACAATCAGCCGCGATCTGTCGTCAGCATGGCCCCCTCCCTCTCCTTTACTCCCTCTGGTCCCCAAACCATGCATTTTTCTCCCCTTCACTTCTATCTCCTTATCATTCAATCCCCCTCCCTCTCTCCCTCTCTCCTCTCTCCTCTCTCCTACCTCCCTCCCTCCCTCCTCCCTCTCCCTCCTCCCTCTCCCTCTCCCTCCCCCTCTCCCTGTCTCTCTCTCTCGCTCTCTCTCTCTCCCTCTCACTCTCTCTCCCCCCCTCTCAACCATTAGCCGCCGGGGGAGTAAATGTCAGCTCGTATGGGTCTCCCGTGTGGGAGCCGGGCCCGGGCCTGGCCCAGGCCGCGCCCCGCCCGGCGGCCCTGGATATTTATCCGCGTGGATTATTGAGGATCTCTTATTGCATTCCGCCGCGCCTCGCCTCGCCTGGCCCGCTGGGGCGGGGCTGGGCTGGGATAGGCCCCCGCCTGAAGGGGTCGTGTGTGGTGTACACTGTCATTCGCGAAAGGCGGAAATGAAAATATTATCAAACGCAACAGCAATGAAAAAAGAATCGGGGGAAAGCGAGGGGTTTCCCCACTTGCCAAAAAGGTGTGTACAATGAGTTTCGCGAGTACTCGCTCGGCCATGAGAGATATTCGCTCACATACGGTAGGCAGGTGCATGGCAGGAAAAAAAAGGTAAAATCGTCCTACTTACCTCACGCAGGACGACACGACAGCGTACGTCGGTGCGAACTCGACGGCGCAGGTGGGCCTGCCGTCCACCACGGGCTGCGGCTCGTCCGGCCGGTGCAGGCCGAGGCTGATCGGCAGGAAGGAGATGAGCCCCGCCATGACCCACACGCAGCCGATGGAGGCCATGGCGATGCGCCGCGTCACCCACCGCCCGTACCTGCAGGAGCGCCATACGTCATTAAAACACAAAAATAAAGAATTGTTTGCAGAAAATAGTTGAAATATTCACAAAGATTCGCGAAAAAATAATCAGAGTTGTTTCACTGTGCGAAATGTTTGTAGGGGCTAAGGGAAAATTTTCCATGAGAAATGCCGTGAAGTTATGATATCAAAGTGTGAAATTTCACAATTTTTAATATTACCGCGAAAAGATGTTATTGGTGAGAGCCTTTCCCGACCCGGCTCGGCTTCCCTTCCACGTTTTGCTTTCAAGTCGAGCATTACCATAAAAACGGAGATTTTCAATCGTAATTTTTCAAAATTGGACAATAACTTTTGAATGGTATTGCAAACTTGTATCAAAATCACATAGAAAATTCCAGTTTTGCATGAGGGGCCATGCTAATAAAAACATCGGATCCTGAGACAAATCTAAGTCTACTTGGTCTACTTCGTGCCTATAATACCACTCACCTGGAAGTGAGCGACCTGCCTCGAGTTTTGAGCGCGGGCGCAACACTTTGCCTGTTTACCTGAGCGGGTCCTTGATGTGGATGTAGCGGTCCAGGCTGATGGCGCACAGGTTGAGGATGGACGCCGTGGAGCACATGACGTCGAAGGCGATCCACGTGTCGCAGAGCTGCGGCCCGAACACCCAGTAGCCGAGCAGGTCGTTGAAGGCGGCGAAGGACATGACGAGCGCCGCCACGAACAGGTCCGCGATGGCGAGCGAGGCCAGGAACAGGTTGCCGATGCTGCGCAGCCCGCGGTCCGTGTAGATGGCCACGCACACCAGCACGTTGCCGGCGATCGACATGACGATCAGGATCACCAGGAAGATACCTGAAGCAAGAGAGAGAGAGAAACATGAGTTTTACTGAGAAAATTTCACTGAACTCATTTTTGAATGTGCACTGGAAATTAAAGTGTACGAATGTCGCTCACTTGTAGGTGAGCACATAAATTCACTCACTTCTAGGTGAGCAAATAACTATTCACTCACTTGTAGGTGAGCGAGTAACCATTCACTCACTTGTACCTACAAGTGACCGAATAGTTATTTGCTCACCTACAAGTGAGTCTTTTTATAACTGTCACGCATTCAAAGAAATTACCCGGTACATCTCGCCCTGCACGCTGCGCTAGCGCCCCCTACCGGCGCGGAGCCGCGGCGCGCGTGCGCTCCCATTTCAAAGGCCTCGCCCCTCACCCCCGCTATTGACGGGACTGGCAGAATAAATATTGCTGTGCGGACTCAAGAAAAATAAGGCGTCCGAGCCGCTGAGGCAGCGGGCGCGGCCGGCCGGCCGGGCCGAGCCCCCCGGGGGGGAAGTGAGTGGTCAGTATTTATTATTTTTATATAAAGTCGCAGGCGGTGGGGGAGGGGCGGGTGAGAGGGAGATAAATTGCGAGCGGGAAAAGTGGCGCAGCGAGCAATGGATGTCTTTATGAAACGGTGTATAATTTCGATATCATGAATACGCTGCCCGGGGCGGGAGAGAGGGAGAGGGGGAGAGAGGGAGAGAGAGAGAGAGAGAGAGGGAGAGAGAGGGAGAGGGAGAGAGGGAGGGAGAGAGAGAGAGAGAGAGAGAGAGAGAGAGAGAGAGAGAGAGAGAGAGAGAGAGAGAGAGAGAGAGAGAGAGAGAGAGAGAGAGAGGATTTAGAGATGGAGGCAGTAAAGGGGGCGATGGCATCTTGTTGCCGAGGCAATAATAGTCCCTACCAGCGGCACACAGGGCGGGGTGGGGCGGGGTGGGGCGGGGCGGGGCGGGGTGAGGCGGGACAGACCGTCCGGCGCGCGGCCGGCACGCGCGGCGTTAGCCCCCCCTCTCTTTACTCATCATCCTCCGTGCTGTAGGAGATTCCATTCTTCTGGCGGGAAGCGTTGCGGAATATGATCCTTACAATCCCACTCCTCCTTCCCCTCCTCCTCGCGCGAGGGCCCCCCACCCCTCCCCTTATCTACCGACACTACGCATAGCTTCGATGAATGGCAGACAACCCCTCACCCCCCCCCCCCCTCCTCTCGGGGCCAAGTGTAAACCAAGGCAAACATAGTCACGGCGGCGCGGGAGCAGGAGATTTACAATATAGCAGTGTGTGTAACGAGCCAACATGGCCCCTCCCTCCACCTCTCTCTCTCTCTCTCTCTCTCTCTCTCTCTCTCTCTCTCTCTCTCTCCCTCTCTCTCCCTCTCCCTCTCTCCCTCTCTCTCCCTTTCCCTCTTTCTCTCTCTGCCTCTCGCGCTCACCCACACTAGCCAAACACGTTTGCGGACACATTCGCCCCCCCCCGGGGCCGGGAGGTAGAGGAGGTGGGGGTGGGGGGCGCAGCACGGCGCGACCGTGCGCCAACAGAAGCACAGCGGGCTAATGATTGGACGTGACCGGGCCAGGCGGACCCTCACGATGCACAGAGATTACACGTACGCGAGCGACACGAAATTATAAATAAATAAAAAAACAAAACAAATAAGAACACGGCAAATCGAATATATATTCAGTTGAAACATCGAGCGGAAGCACATATGTTTTCCAGTCGAGGCAGGGCTCTTTCCTGAGGGTGCGATAAAAAGGGAACAGGCGCTATATCAGACTGGCTGGCTGAAAGCAATTTGCCTGACAGAAACGCTCTGCTAAACCGGGCCGCCTCGCCCCGCCCCGCCCCGCCCGGCCCGTGTCTCCCACGGCAAGCAGCCACAGCCTGCGAAACTCCCTGGAACGCCCTTCGCAGCCGCAATCAAGTATTGATGGCCCGCCACGCCCCGCCATCTGTGGCGCTCCGGTTGCTCGGCATTGGCAGTAGTTTAGTTCTCAACCATCACCTCGGGGCTGACGGGGGCGGTGCGGTAGGGGGGTGGGGGCGGTGGGGGCGGTGTGGGCGGTGTGGGCGGTGTGGGCGGGGGCGGAGGCCGCTATAGCGAGCCGACACGCCAAGGTGAGGACGGCCCCGGCCCCCGGGCGGAACATCCTGAGCGGGAGAGATAGCCCCACGCCCAATACCCGCCCCGTCCGCCGAACCGCACGCCGAGGAGACGTGTTAGCCTGCCTCAGGCGGAGCGGAGCGGAGCGCCCGCCGGTGAGCGGGTAGGCAAGCCCGCAGCGCACGCCGGTCGGCCGGGAGTGCCTACCTCGCAGGCGGTTCGCGTGGTCATAGCCGCTCCGCGCCAGAGTGTGTTGCCTGCAGAAGAGTAAGGCGATAGCCTCAGGCGCCCAAACGCAGTGGAGTAAAGCGGGCTGCATCTGCGCGCCTGCGCCTGCCCACTAGGCAACATGTACGCCCACCTGTGCGAGGGTGCTGCCTAGCAGGCTGGCGCGGATGCAGCCCGCTTTACTCTACTGTGTTTGGGCGCCTTGTTGCCTGCTTTGCTGGGAGCGCTGCGCCCGCCTCCTGTAGAATAAGGGGGGGAGGGGGGGTACACCCGCCGGTAGCACCCCGCCCCCGCCCCGCCCCGCCCCGCCCCACACCTAATGGTAGTCTTCCCGGTGGGGCGGGTGGGGCCCCGCAGACCAGAGGCACCACACGGCGACTCCTCCCCCCGGATATATCCATCGACCGGCGACCGGTAGGTACAAGCCATCAGGGGGCTCGATACCGAGGGCGGGGCGGGGTTGGGCGGGCGTACCCTCAGGGGAGTACCGGAAGCGGGCGGGGCGGGGGCGGGGCGGGTCTCGCATTTCCCGGTGGCGTCGCTGAGCCTCATCACTTTTCTTCTTTGATCCCCTCCGTACACACACAAGCTCGAAATTAGGTCAGGACAGCGTGCGGCGCCCAGCCTCGCCCCGCCCCGCCCCGCCCCGCCCCGCCCCGCCCCGCCCCGCGCCACCGCGGTCCACCAGGAGGACGCGGAGGGCGCGGCGGGCAGGCCGGCGGGGACCAGGGATTACAGCATCATCAGAGAGATATCTCTTCGACCCCCGCCGCCCCGCCCCGCCCCGCCCCGCCCCGCCCCGCCCCGCCCCGCCCCGCCCGGGCACGTCCCCAGTCACTGGCCTCTCCCAGCAGGGTGCGCGCACGCCGGGTGTTCCATTAAACCTCCCGAGAGATGACCAGCCTGCCTCATGGGAATGACTCTCCTCTGCCGAGAAAATACTTTTGTTGTTGTTGTTCTAGTTATTACTAGGCAGGCGCACGTGGGGCACACGTGCGCACGTGTCGGGCTGAGCTGAGAGTGCGCCGAGCCGACCTAGGCCTGCGGCACGGCACTGCCAGATTAAAATTAAAAAAAAAAATTGAATTCAATTTTTCATACAATTTTTTTTTTTTTTGGCAAGCTAGCCGGGTCGGTTTTCCATCCCGTCATCCCATTCCATCACGCTTGTCTCAGCCTGGAGTTCAACCTGCTTGCAGAGAAATGTAGGCTGAGCTATTTAGATTTTTATTTTTAAATATATTTAGAATTAGCTCCGCAATTATTATTTCGTTTGTGTGTGTGTACGTGTGCGCGCGCACCACCCTCCAGTGCACGACACGCTGCTTCTTGTGCAACATTGCCCGGCGAGAGACAATGCGGTGGGACAAGTGCGGCTTGGGCAGTGGTCCGGCAGCGGAGATAAGGAGAGGAGAGTGCAGAGAAAAATGCGGCCGAGACACAGCGAGAGAAAGTGAGACAGACAGACAGAACAGAGGGTTGGGGGCAGTGTGTGTGTGTGGGGGGGGGGGGGGAGGGGGTTGGGTGTTGGGGGTTGTGAAGAATAGACGGAGGGAAGCCGACCTGACCAATGGCTATGGCTATCCTCCTCCCCCTCGCCGTGTCCGAGTGACAATGTAGCACACCATACTGCCTTGTCGAGCCGCCCTCCCCAACAACTATGCCGCCCGCCCCCTCTCAGTAAGCCTCCCCCTGCTCCCCCGACTGCAGCCCTATATCTGCGGGTATGTGAAAGCTTTGCGTTCATTTTTGCCAGAGATAAGTTAAATGTCAGACACACATGTTAAAGAAAGCAGTGGGAGTTGTTACGGAGATATATTATTCTGCGACTGTGTATTCTGCTCACTGGATAAGAATACAAGCAGGGAAAAGTTATATTACGATTTTTCTTTTCAGCTTTCTTAAGCTAAATGTATCATATGCCAAAATAGCCCCCGTGCAACAGAAATATTTTGCGTCTGAGCAAAAAAAAAATTAGCAATGTACAATCTTTTTTAGCTGTATGGGAGCAGCTAATTTTAAAGCTACGGTACTTATTATTCTCTAGCAGCCTTGCTATTTATTTTTCTACTGTATTAAGTTTTCAGCCGTTGTGCTAACTTTTCAGATCTAATTTCAGCTGAGCGTTTTTTTTTTTTTTGCGTGACTTTGAAAGCAGCTGCTGAGGCTTTATAACTCACTGAGTCGGGCGGATTTTGACTGTGTAGGAGGGACATGGCAGGCAGGCAGGCAGGGACAGGACGGTCGCCAGGCCCGAGCCGCCCGGCCCGCCCCGCTGCGCCGCTGAATAGCTTCGCCACAGTCATCAGGGGCTCAGACTCACGGCATCATCCTCGCAGAAATATACTCGTCGCGAAACGTCACGCGCAGGACCGAGCTGATGAATGGAAGAGGGTGGACATGACATGCGGTCACACCGCCGGCCGGCACCGCAGGGCGGGGCGGAGGGGAGGTTTAGACATAGTTTGCGCACCTCACCGGTAAGACTCAAGCGTACACACCGAATCCGACCGAATCCGTATTATGCACTATGTTGTGCATAAGCCTTATCCAGAATTTTAAGCAACCACACTTATGCACATTTCTTTTCTGCATAAACTAACTATGATTAACTCTGGTTGTATTAAATTGTGCATATCAATGCGAAAATCTTGCATGAGGGTTTAGTGTGTTTCGTCAGTCAAGCGTAGGCCTACTGGTTCCTTTGTGTGCGATTCTATAGCAATTTTCTTTGTTTCTCTACCAAATCGTTTTCTCCCGTAGCACTGTCATTACCAATAACGGGTTCAATAGCCTCTCTCCGGATCTTTTCCTCCCTCTGGTCTGGTGAACGAACGCGCAGCCCAGCAGGCAGGTTCGAATACACGCGGGTGCACCGGGTAAACCTGACGGGGGCCCTTGGGGCCTCTCACCTCACGCCCCCGCCCCCGCTCCCGCCCCCGCTCACGCCCCCGCTCACGCCCCCCGCTCACGCACCTCACCTCACGCCCCCACCTCGCCCCGCTCTGACGAGCCTTTGATGTTCGGACCAGCAACACTACCAGCACCAGCCCCGCCCCTGGCCACCCAATCAGCCGGCCCCGCGGTCACAGTCAAGGGCGCCGGCTATTTCTGGGGGAACAAACTATACGTTAAGTAACGGCCCAGCTACCCATCCGGCTGGGGGGGGAGGGGAGGGGGTTGCAACCCGAGCACACAATTACAAGCAATTTGCATGCGGCTCTCCGGAGAGGGGGGCAGGAGGGGGGACGGATCCATTGCAGCTCACCGGACGCCCCGCCGGCGGCCGGCGCCACGGCCGCGTGATAGGGCCGGCAGAGGACCCCTGCAAAGCCGCCGGGACTTATGCAAATAACTGAACAAACGGCAGCAAACTGTGAACCCCTTTCCATTCCCACTCCACTCCCCGCACCGCCCTGCTGTTTGGCTCTCAGTCACACGGACATGGATTGCCCCCCGGCCCCTCCTTCCACTTGCCTCTACTTCACCCATCCTGCTATTCTACTCATCTCCCTCCCGCCGCAACTCCCCACGGGCGAACCCGCCGTCATAACTGAATATGGTTGTGTCCGCGCCCAACACAATCAGCTCGCCAGGTTGTCCGCCCCGCCCCGCCCCGCCCCGCCCCGCCCCGCCCCGCCACGCCCCACCACAGACCGGCCAGTCGAGCACCAACGGGGTTATTGCGGCCGCCCCGTACCGCCCATGATACTTAGCGGGAAGCTTGCCTTTTGCCGCAAGTAATTTGTCGGGGCGCGCGATCACGTCTCGGCGGTGGGGCCGAATAGCCGAGTTGTCTGGTCTGGCCTGCACTGTTAACTTGGAAGACCAAAACTACGGTCACACCACATGACGCGAACTCTCGCACTTGCGTCACATTAGTTTTATCCTACAACTTTCTCTCACAGTGCAGACGGTCATCATCATACCGCCCCGCGCTCAAGTGGCGCAATAACCCGCCGATCTCGGCCCGCGGCCCGCGGAATGACTCCTCCGTCAGGCGGCCCCATTAGCGCGCGCCAAGTTCAAATAGACGGCTCAGCACGAGCATAAATATCGCCCCTCCGTGATAGAGAGAGAGCGAGGTAAGGAGCTGCAGAGATAAAGAGAGCGAGAGAGAGAGAGAGAGACAGAGGGAGAGGGAGAGAGAGCGAGAGAGATAAAGAGAGACAGAGAGAGAGAGAGAGGGGGGGGGGGGCAGGGCATCAAGGAAGCAGGCAGACCTATCTCACAGAGGGGCCGCCGTCCCGCCCCAACGCCAATCTACCGCACTGAAATAAAATCAGGAACTTTTTAAGTGTTTCTCCACCCTTTGTACGCGGGCCGGCCCGGCTCACCGGCTACGGCCCGGGCTCGGGCTGGGCCTGGGCCGGCCCTCTCCCGGCGAGTCAGTATTTCAAAGTCAAATGAACGGTGGTCGTCGGGAGTCGCCCCGCCCCGCCGCCAGCGGCCTCGGGGCAGACGGTCTCTTTCTCTCCTGGAGGAGGCTTCTCGACAAAGGCTGCGCCAAAGGTTGCCGCGGCGGTTGGGCAAAGGCTTGCGGCCGACCTTTGTGGCTCCTCTAGGCTCTGGACTCTGGCCTGGCGCAGGGCTGGTCCGTGGGGCGGGATAGCGGTGCCTGGGACTCGGCGGGATGGATGGCTTCCCGTTCCCCTATACCCTCGGCGAGGAGGAGGGGGCGAGCTCGAGCGTCCACCCTGCGGGGGACACCCTCGGCTTGCAGCGTGACGTATCCCATCGTTTCTTTCTCTTTTTTTTCTTGCCTCTGTTGCGTTGGGCCCTCTGCCGCTACCGCACCGCTCCACTCCCGGGGCCCTTAGTCAGAGAGCCGAGCGCCCCACCCCGCCCCGCCCCGCCCCGCCCCGCCCCGCCCCGCCCCGCCCGCGGGTCCACAAAGCACAAAGCGTTCGGTAAGCTGGGAGAGTGCAGCCGCGTGCGCGGCCCGGCCCAGCCTAGTCCGACAATAAGTACACCGGAAAAACAAAGGTGCTAAGTCCTACCTTTAAAAGGCACTAACAAAATTTAGTGCCTTTGGAAAGGCACTAAGATTTAGTGCCCCAGGCCCAGGAAAGGCACTAAACCTGGCACTTGATTTTAGCGCCCCAGGAAAGGCGTAGCTTAGCACATATGTTTTTCCGGTGTAGTGTGCAGACACTGTTGTGCACCGCCAACACAATATAATACAATATTTAATGGACGTCCACCTTCAAGAACCGTCCCACCATGGGAAACCACGCGTCCAGGTTTCCAAGCGCAGTTTATGAAAAACCAAGACGGTACCATGTATTTCCTCCATGAAAGTTTCTGGGCTGCTTGGAAACCCGGACGAAGTTTTCGCCGTCGGAACATTTCACAGGCAAAAGTAAACGTTCGACTGTCTTAATGACTTGAACTTCAATATTCCTAAAGACACCAAGAGACTCGAGACAAAAAAACAACTTTTTTCTCTTGTTTTATTTTTCATGTTTAGCTCAGAGAATATTAGAACACTGTTTTGTCCTCAAGAGGCAAAAACAGTAGCGTGCCCGGGGCGCGCCAGCACGGCCGACATGACGTGGCTCGGAATGCAGCTATAGGGCGGCGAAAACACTGCCGATCTGTCGCGCTGTTTGCAACCCGCCGCTTTATTCCTTTTTTGTGTCGTCTGCTGGCTCAAAGCATAGCAGAGTCATTTTTTTGCCCCCCCCCCCCCCCCCGGGTCCTCCTCCCCCATGGACCCGGCAGACACAATAGCCCCCCACCCCACGGTCCCCACAGAATAACCCCCACGTTAGTCCACCAGAGCGGTCGCTTTAATTCGGCTCGATTTAACCGAGCTAGTGATTAAGCCTGCCGCTGCTCCTCTCGCCTCGCGGGGGTCGGGAGGAAAAAATATAATGCACAGCGTTGTACGAGCTTGTGGACGACTTCCTCTCCCAAAGGTGCGGGGAGGGGAGGTCATGTCGCAGGGGTAGAGAGTGTCAGTGGAGGTCAGAAGGGTAGCAGTCTAGGAAAGGGGTAGGGACAGTTGTACACCGGAAAAACAAAGGTACTAAGCAACGCCTTTCCTGGGGCACTAAAATCAAGTGCTAAGTTTAGTGCCTTTCCTATGGGGCACTAAAATCTTAGTGCCTTTCCAAAGGCACTAAATTTTGTTAGGTTTTTAAGGTAGGACTTATTACCTTTGTTTTTCCAGTGTAGAGAGAGTCAGTAGAGGTCAGAAGGGTAGCAGTCTAGGCAGGCAGGGGTAAGGGGTCATGTCGCGGGGGTACAGAGTGTCAGTGGAGGTCAGAAGGGCAGTGCTGTACTGTACACACTAGGCGGGGGCTAGGGGCCATGTCGCGGGGGCACAGAGTGTCAGTGGAGGTCAGAAGGGGTCATGTCGCGGGGGTACAGTGTGTCAGTGGAGGTCAGAAGGGGTCATGTCGCGGGGGTACAGAGTGTCAGTGGAGGTCAGAAGGGCAGTGCTGTACTGTACACACTAGGCGGGGGCTAGGGGCCATGTCGCGGGGGCACAGAGTGTCAGTGGAGGTCAGAAGGGGTCATGTCGCGGGGGTACAGAGTGTCAGTGGAGGGCAGAAGGGCAGTGCTGTACTGTACACACTAGGCGGGGGCTAGGGTCATGTCAGAGTGTCAGTGGAGGTCAGAAGGGTCATGTCACAGAGTGTCAGTGGAGGTCAGAAGGGGCAGAGTGTCAGTGGAGGTCAGAAGGGCAGTGCTGTACTGTACACACTAGGCGGGGCTAGGGGCCATGTCAGAGTGTCAGTGGAGGTCAGAAGGGGTCATGTCGCGGGGGTACAGAGTGTCAGTGGAGGTCAGAAGGGCAGTGCTGTAGGAGGCAGGTCAGAAGCAGAGTGTCAGTGGAGGTCAGAAGGGTCATGTCGCGGGGGTACAGAGTGTCAGTGGAGGTCAGAAGGGCAGTGCTGTACTGTACACACTAGGCGGGGGCTAGGGGCTGTCGCGGGGGTGCAGAGTGTCAGTGGAGGTCAGAAGGGGTCATGTCGCGGGGGTACAGAGTGTCAGTGGAGGTCAGAAGGGCAGTGCTGTACTGTACACACTAGGCGGGGGCCGGGCGGGGGCTCAGGTCAGGTCAGCAGGAGGCGAGACATGTGCTTAACGCTACCCCAACGCCCCCCGGCCCTAATTTATCTGACAGTGAGCAGTTGGCGCACCGAAAAGGGAGGGGGCTCGGCACATATTTGCGCTGTCAAACACCCCCCCCCCCTCCTCCCCTACGCCTTGTTCACCGCACGGCCTCCCCTTTCCCCCTCATTACACGGGCCGCGGGGCGGGAGGGAGGGGATGTGCGCAGCCGTGTAGGCCAACACTAACGTAACACGCCCTCATTTCTTTATTTCTTTACACTACTGTTCTCTCCAGCACGCAGGGCTCCGGAACTTGAAGAAAAGTTTCGTTATAACGCCCATTTTTACTTTACGTTACCGCACCGTACCTAAAAAAATCACTTAGGTGTGTTACCTTATGTAACTGTAACGAATAATAGAATTTTTGTAACGTTACAAGCATTGTAACGCAGGAGGATAAATATAAACAAGCATTTTTTCAACAAGTGTTCAGCAAGGATAGTGTTGCACGAGGCAGTTGAACACTTGCAACTGTTGAGTTGAGCACTTACAAGTGTACAACTGGCGAGTTTGACACTTGCAATTGCACAACTGCCGAGTCGCACACTTGCGCGTGCTAGGCTGGAAGTTGCACACATACAAGCGTTGAGCAGTTGAACACTTGGTTTAACAGTGTAGTACCGCGCGTGCGGCTCGGGTCGGCTCCGTATAAACACTCTCCGCTTCGCACTTCGGGCACCGCTAGCCTCGCGCCGGCCGCACTTCCCAAACATCCCAACCGCGAAACCACAACGAACCGCCGCGCCGGCTGCGGATGACAACAGTGTGGTCGCCGCTCCACTCAGCCCGGCCCGGCGGGGGAGACAGGGAGAGAGAGAGAGAGAGAGAGAGAGAGAGAGAGAGAGAGAGAGAGAGAGAGAGAGAGAGAGAGGAGTGTAAAGGCGAAACATTTCGGCGTGCAACGCATAGTGTATGGTCCCAGGCTGAACATACACGCACGCGCGCGCGCACACACACACAACTTTCAGAAGGGCCCATTCTCGCGCAAAAGTACCACGATAGGCACCCAACTTTGGTGAGCGCGCCGCGCGGTTTCGCTCGCATGCCGTCGCTCTCCTCTCATCTGCAGAATCAGACGACGCGAGGGAGGAAGTGGAGGGGGCGGGGGGGAGATTGAGAGAGCGGTGGTGGGGGTAGGAGGGCGGGGGGGGGGGTGGAGGGAGGGGTGGGGGAGGAGGGCCGGGGTGGGATGAGGAAAATGGTGGGCGAGGGGTTTTCCATCGTGCCAGGTGCCGGCCGCAGGGAATAGGGGAGGCACAATTAGAACGGCGTGTTCCCGTCCCGCCAAACTTCGAACCTCGCCCTCGCTCTCGGCCTCGCGGAGCGGAGCGGTCGGGTTTGGGAAAGCACGCGCTCTGTGTATCAAGCGCGTTGTCCCAGCAAAGCCTATCATCAGCTCTGAGCTCGACTGTCTCACAAAGATGCCACACACTGATAAGAAAACAGGGAGGAAACAAGTTATATTTTACAGGGTATGTTATTACAACCTTCAAAACCGCAAAACATTTGATTCATTATTTTTTTTCCCGTTTCCATTTTTTTTTTTCGAAGGGCAGCAGTGCGGGGCGCTTTTTGGGATACAAAGATATGAAAGAAGTGGTCCAAGAAGTGTCAGATTTCCTAGCGTAAAAAAAGGGAATGCGAGAGAGGGAGGGAGGGAGGGAGGAGAGGGAGGGAGGGAGGAGAGAGAGAGAGAGAGAGAGAGAGAGAGAGAGAGAGAGAGAGAGAGAGAGAGAGAGAGAGAGAGAGAGAGAGAAGCAGCGCGCACACGACGGCAGCGTGTTCATGAAAAAGTGAGCAACAACAGGACAGGACAGACAAGAGAACGTCCATCCCCCTCACCTCCGTAAAGGGAGCCGCCCCGCCCCGCCCCGCCCCGCCCCGCCCCGCCCCACCAGCCTCCTCCATCAAACGGAATGAATAACTTGTCCCGCACATGTGCGCATCCGCGCAGCAGCGGCGCGGCGCCCGCCAGCCAGGCGCGGAGAATAAAAACGTCGCAATAAATACCAAGACCGGTTAGTCTCTCACGCGCGTGCCGTCTATTTATTACTGCTTTTTTTCTTTTTTTTTTCTTTTCTGTAAATTTTTTTGCGCCGTGTAGCGTGGCGTGGCGTGGCATGGCCAAGCGTGGCGCGGCGTGGCGCCCGGGGGCAATAGTTTGCAGGACCGCGGTGCTCCGGGGCGTCCGGCCGTGTAGGGCGGGGCGGGGCGGGGCGGGGCGGGTTGGGTTGGGGTGGGGTGGGGTGGGGTGGGGCGGGGTGGGGTGGGGTGGGGCCCTGCGCCTGCCTTGGCTACTGTTGGCTCGGAATAAACGATGAACCGCCGGGGCGCCCCGCCCGGCCTTCCGCGCTTGTTTGTTGCCTTTTTCGGGGTGCTCCTCGCACCCCCCCCCGCCCCACCCACACCGCCCCACACCGCCCAACCCCGCCCCGCCCCGCCCGGAGAACACACTACACTTCTCTACGACGCCTCCGGCACGGCAGTTGGCACTTGGCTGCGCACAGAGCACGGGTCTATTTCAGATGTCACACTTACATCACAAACTCTTTAAACTCCACATAACTGCAGAAAACTTTAGTTCTACACTTCAAACGCATTAAAGAGCAAAACTTGTGTATTCGCAATTTATAGTGGCAAATTACTGCCAAACACTTAAATTTGTCGAACAATTACCGCGTGACAGCTACAACGTCTTGCCATGTTTCCACCGAGTATTCACATTGAAATTAAGTTGCCCGTTCCAGTCGGCCAAAAGATAAGAGCGCGTAAATGTAATCAGAGACAGAGTGGCGAAATACGGAGACGCAAACAGCATCATCGCAGTAGCGAAGTACACGACGGATCAAAAGATGACAAGAGGTCCTCAATTGAGGATGCAAATTATTTCGTCCGACGTGCCTCCCTCGGGGAGGCTTGGCGTGGCCCGCCCCGCCCCCGCCAGTAGGGCAGGGAGGCACCAGCAAGCAGCATCAGCTGTTGGTCTTATGGATCGCCCTCACCCCGCCCCACCCGCCCCGCGCCAATCCAAACCGTGGCCCTGTCACCCAAGTGGACCCAAAGGACCAACTCCTTTCCAAACTCCTTGCCGGGTCGGAGGCGGGGGCGGGGCCGAGGGCCGGGGCCGGGGGCGGGCAGCGGCAGATGGCCTGTCAGTATTAAAAGCATCAGACTCATCTCGGCGCGCGGACAGAACTCGAGAGGTGGGACTCGACTAGACTAGGGGCCACTGGTCAGAACTGACAGAGAAGACGATGAGAAGCCGGACAAGTTTACAAAGGAATATGAATGAGCTCGCACCGCGGCGTGGCGTGGCGCGGCGGCGAAAAGGAGCCTCACGATCGGCATCGCCGCGGAAACTAACTTACCTACGCAAATCCCTGGCGAAAGAGTCCCTCTGCCCTCTCCGGCGGACGTGTCCTGCGCGCCCCCTCCCCCCCTCAACTCTCCTCTCCACGGCTCAATGGAGAAAGTAGGAGAGGGGGGAGGGGCCAAGCAGGCCAGGGGTTTTGGAGTCCTGAAGAAGGGAAGGGGTACTAATTGGAAAGTGACAGAGGAGAGCCGGGTCCCCACGGCGTGCCGGGCGGCCCACCAGGCCCGTTCCGTAGCGGGGCGGGGCGGGGCGGGGCGGGGCGGGGCGGGGCGGGGCGGCCGTGGCGTAGAGCCTCCTCACCGGCTTGGGCTCCTTAATGATTTCCCATCAGCGGGAGACAGTTTAGTTTTGTTGACAGCAGAATCGACTCGCCGGCGCTCGGCCGGCGTCTCGTGATAACCAGAAGAGGGCTGGGCAGGGAGGGGAGGGGGGGGAGGGGGGGCGACTGAGGGGTCGAGCGTGTACACCGCCTGCCCGTAGGAAAAAAAAAAACACAGGGAAAGAACATGATGACCACCAGGAAAACCAAAGGAAGCCGGGGAAGCCCTGCAAAAATTGTAAGAGCCAAAGTAGACTTCGGGAGACCAGGACCACTGCGGGAAAAAACTACGGTGAGTCCTGTTAATTTAAGTGCCAGCATTTACTGGAATTACAGGTACGGTTTTCCTGACAGTGCCGGGAAACCTTTATCCCCGGCATAGGACATAGGATGCGCAGACCCTTTTCCAAGGGAATCGGAGGCGCCCAGGAGCCGTCACGCGGGCAAAGAGGAAAACTGTGAGGAATTTATGCAAGGGCGCAAACACCCGTCTCTTTCCACTCGGCGGTCGCGGGCGCGGGTGCGGGCGCGCGGCGGGCAAAAGCCGCGGCGGCAGAGCAACACACCCAGCCCAGCGGGCCGGGCGCCTTTATTCTCCTCCGCGGGCGATAATAACTTTTTTAACTGTCCTGTTGCGCTGTTGCGCGGGGCGGGGCGGGCAGCCCGGGACGGGAGCGCGCGCCCAGCAGCGAGTTGCGCGCTCACAGCAAAACTAGGTCGACGCTTCTCCGCTGTGGCAAGCCGAGCCGAGCCGCGAGCAGTCCGGTTCAGTCCCTCTGGTCAGCGACAGCGATGTAATACGCACGAAACACGACAAAGAGAAAAATGAAACAGAAAAAGAAGCAAGGCGAAGCAACACGAAAATTTAGCACACTGGTTGGTGAATGATTGATTTTCCATCCACTTGCACTTGGACTAGGCACCTTTGAGTACGAATTTCCCACACAGGCAATAAAGAGAAATTCACTGCAACACACACACTCTATCTGTCTCTGTCTCTGTCTCTCTCTCTCTGTCTGTCTGTCTCTCTGTCTCTCTCTCGCACACCCACTTCCAGATGAGTATCGAGCAAGTTGTCATGCACTGAAAACCCAAGTGGTTGAGTGTCACACACTTGTAGGTGCGTGAATTTTCATTCGTACACTTGACCTTGCATGTGTGAGAAATTTCAAGGAATTCTCACTTTTTTTTGTTCACTTATGTGCGAATCGGGATTCGTTACACATACAAGTGTGCGACATTTACACACATAATGGTTTCCCCATTGTCACATTCAGCATCTGCGCACCACCTGTACATTTTATTTTATTTTTAAAAGCAAAACAAATCAGATTTTTTTTCAAATATAAGGTTAACTTCGTTTCGTCTTCTATTTTAGGTCTAAGACAGAGGAGCGGATAGTGGCACGGCGCGCCCGGGTCGGCAGGACGCCTATTGGAGTTGACTTAAGCCCCGCTGCAGCCGAGGCCGGTGCCGGGGCCAGAGGACAGGGCGCGCTTAATGAGACGCCGTGTCACCAACCCTTACGGCCTCCTCCAGCCCGCCGTGGACCTTCAAGGCGTCGGGGCGGGGCGCAGAGGAGGAGGCCGCCTGGTCGCGACGCCTGACGCGGCCCGGGGCGCGGGGCGCGGGCCGAGGCATCAGCCGCCCCTGACGAAGTTATCCCCCACGCCGTGCCGCCGGCCCCGGCCCCGGCCCCGGCCCCGGCCCCGGCCCCGGCCCCGGCCCCGGCCCTGGCCCCGCCTGCTTTTCATTCAGTACATTCATTATTTGGGACGGCTCAACCCCGCCCCGCCCCGCCCCGCCCCGCCCCGCCCCGCCCCGCACCCTCGACTCCTCCGGTCTCAAAGTTTGCAGAGTAATTAACTGGTCAGGTGGGGTGCGCCCTTGTACCCGATACTCATTCCATCTCGGAAATAAAGAAAACCCCTCCGCACACGGGGGGATCGGGCCGCGGGTAAGGCCGGGCTACGAAAATAGAATATCCCGCTGCGCACGGCGGGGTGCGGCAGGGCGGGGTGCGGCAGGGCGGGGTGCGGCAGGGCGGGGTGGGGCAGAGTAGGGTGGGTCGCGGTGGGGCGCGGCAGCCCCCCGACCACCGGCCATCGCAGCCTCACCGACTTCCCCCCGCCAGCAAGAAGTAGAAGTAATAAAAAAAAAATCCCTGCTGAGCTGATTTCGTAAAAGTAAATATCCCGGCCGCGCGCCCTAATAAGGTCGCTCTCTGTGCCGCGCATTTCTCGAGAGGTTATCATCACCGTAGAGGGTGAGGGAAATGAGCGGGGGTTGGCTCAGGCCAGGCGAGACCGAGACCACAGCCCACAGCTCGCTCACGAACGGCGAGCGCCTGCCGGGTAGGCAATATCCCCGTCCGCGAGGCACAGCGGGCGACCGGGTTGCCG
The DNA here is from genome assembly GCA_033675135.1 of Frankliniella intonsa. Lineage (NCBI taxonomy): Eukaryota > Metazoa > Arthropoda > Insecta > Thysanoptera > Thripidae > Frankliniella > Frankliniella intonsa. The sequence continues at coordinate 3,539,924 of CM066245.1, read as the reverse complement.
ACCTGGCGGATGACAGGCGTTCGCAGCCGGGCGCTGCTCACAGCTTTACAACAAGGTGCCTCAGAATCATGACTTAAAGAAGCTCAAAACTGCTTTTACACATGCCTAGTCTAGGAACAGAATGTAATGGTAAATATCTATAGGCAGCAGACCTAACTTAGATAACGATCGTTGAGTTACAATACCGTTTGTAAATCACAAATTACGAAAAAAGTCGTAAATTTACAAAGATATTTTTTACAGTGACCCGGCGCAGGCGCTGACGCGCCGCAAGCTTCGACCGGGAGAAAGGACATCGTATAGTCAGCTTGCGAAAATATTCCAGACTGGAAACTGGTGCAAACAACTGGTCTGTTTGAGAGCTAATGAAGGCCTGCTCTGCCCCGGGCTGCCCCGCTGCCGCCGGCGCCCGGCACTGCGGCGCAAAGTGCGGCGCCAAGCGTGGCGCCCAGGCCGCCGCGTCGAGACGAGACGAGCGCCAGCCGGACAACTTTTTCCGTCCTCTTCATTTGCGCGGCAGCAGAGCTTTGCACCAGCCCTAGCCCTCTTCTGATTGTTCCGTGGGGGAGGGGGTCCTTGCTACTACTTGTGCTCAACCTGTCTTGAAGAAACTTTCCACCTTACTGGCGAAGGGATACAATAGGATGTAATAGAAATGCTAGGATTATCGCATGTACCACACTACATTCTTGTGAACTTTTCCTTCCTACCCAGCTACAGGTTCCTACCTACATGCTGTCTTGCGCGTAATTCTTGAAGCATACTGTGAGCATTTGCGCTCCTTTACTTTCCGGATAAATGCAGGTGGGAGGTTTCGTAAAGGGTGCTTGCATGCTTCAAAAAGAGCGTATGGTCTTCAAGCGTAGTTGCATGCTTGAATGAAGCATACAACTACGCCTCAGTTTTACTAGTGAATGCGAGTTTGAAAAAACGTTTTCCGAGTTTACCCCGTCCGTGTTATTGCTTCGCCTCACAGGACGCTCAGTGACCACGGGATTCTTCTTGATAGAGTGACACAGAAGAGACGAGAGCGTGGGTGCTGCGAGGGCTGGTGAGCGGTGGTGGTAAGGGGTGGGTTTGAGGGGTGGGGGTGAGAGCGCGGTGGAGGAACTCGACCCCAGCTCACGGGCCCTTTGACGGTGTCACCACCGCAGCAGCTACCGGACAAAGTGAGACACAGTTCTGTACAGTTTGATCTTCGCTCCTGAAAAGACGCGCACACCCGCCCCGCCATGACGACCTCATCGAGGAGCAGGGACTTCTTCGAAAAGTAAGGAACGAGGCATGGCAAATGTGAGTGAGCAGATGGCACGGGAACGGTCCTACCTCTGGGACCGACACTGATATCATTTCAGCATGTCTAACTGCACTCTCCTGCGTAGGGCATGTACTTTTTTTGTACGTAAATAATATTTAACGTAAGATATCTTACGTATACACTGGAAAAACAAAGGTGCTATGTCCTACCTTTCCAGAGGTGCTAAACCCGTTTTAGGGGTGCAAAGGTGGATATTTTCAGTTTTTTAAAATATTTTCTCTGTGAGCAAACCAATCACATTTTAGGATACATTATCGCATTCCTCGCAAAATTCCGTGTCAATCGACCCTACATGTGAAAGGGTTCTGATAATAAGCGGACAGCAAATGAAGAGCAAGTATAAACGCACAAAAAATACAATCAATTTATGCCATTTTTGGATAGAACCCAATCACATTTAGGCTCGTATGACGCGGAATTTTGCGTAGATTACGAATATAGGTCTTCGAACTCAATTATATTACATATAAAGGAAATATTTCGAAAAAACATAAATGCCATTGTCTTTCAAGGGTAGTACTTTAGCTTTTTGTTTTTCCAAGTGTTAACTTTCTTACATAACTACATACGACCTGTGTACGTAACTATGAACCAAAAAGTACAAAGGGAATGAGTGTATGGGGCGAGTGTCGGTTATTGGTCAAGGACCGCATTCAAGTAAGCTTGCTTCCTCCATTTTTCCCAGAAACCGCACCCGTTGATTTATTTTGCTAATCAAACTGACACGGCATTGCTTCCAGCAGCCGTCAGCGGTGCGGTGCGGGCCGCTCTGTGCGGGGCGTGGAGAGAGTCAGAGGGCGACTGGAGAAAAAAGAAGCAGACCAGCTGAGAGCAGCCAAGACAAATTGAAGCGGTCGAGTCGCGATGCCCGGGCCGGGCCGGGCCCCAGTCCTCGGGCCCGCCCAGAGCACGCGCCTGCCTGTGCTGGGCGTCAAACAGCGAGCTGAGCAAGGCAAGAAATAAAGGCGTCAGTCAGTATCAGTCAGTCAAGCATGTAAGTAGGACAAATTTTCCTGTGAACCTACGACTATTTCTCACAGTGTAAGTAAAGTAAAAAGTTTTTAACGTCGAGGTGTCCATAATTACATGCTTGTAAAAGCGTTGAACACTTTTGATTCCAGCGCAGCAGGCGTTGACGGCCAGGCCAGCCCGGTACAGCGGCGGGGTGCAGCCTTTATGAACACCTGCCGCAGCGCGCGGGGCCAGCGGCGTCCAGCTCTACTTTATTCATCAGCGCCTCATCCTCCCTCCCTCCCTCACCCCATTACTCCTCCTCGCCGTCTCTCTATCCTCACTCACGACGAGCTTTTCTCGCCTTCTTCTGCTCACATGATGAGCCGGCCAGGCACCCGGCTCAGGCGGCCCCACCCCGCGCCACATGCTGGCCGGATTAGCCCCTCATCAACCTGCAGCGAGAGAGAGAGGGAGGGAGAGAGAGAGAGAGAGAGAGAGAGCGAGAGAGAGAGAGAGAGAGCGAGAGGGAGGGAGGGAGGGAGAGAGAGAGAGAACCCCGGGCGGGAGAGGAGGCGCGGGGCGGGGGCACTGTATATAAGGGGGCGGGAAGGCGGCGGGATTGGACATGGCCGACATGACAGTAGAGGAGAGGAAACCATTTGTCGGCGTCACGTCGAATGAAATCCGCTTGCCTCTTTGCGCGGCGTGGCCCGGCGTGGCGCATCGGAGAGGGTTGGCGTGGGTGAGCCAGTGACCGAAAGAGAAGGGAGAGGGGGAGGGGAGGAGGCGTGTCCGCCGGTTTGGACGTGGCGTGTGGTGAGATTTGGATGAGGGCGACAGGGCCAGGCGGTGGAAGGGGGTGGGGGGAGGGGGGGTGACGAGGGTATGGGGTGGGGGAGTGAGTGATTTGACAGGCGTGTGGTCGCCTTCTACACAGCGTGCCGCATACGGACCGGTCGTCGCCGCGGACGCTCGTTCCCGAGTGTGGTGTGGGGGAGAGGCGGGGTGGCGGGGAGAGGCGGGGTGGCGGGGAGAGGCGGGGGCGAGGCGCGGCGACCCCAAGGAGGTCTCCACCCCATGGGAGAGGCGCCTTGAAGCGGACCAGCAACAATCCCCCTCGCCCCTCGCCCCCCATAAACATCGAACACAGAGCCTCCAGGCCGCAGGCCAAGCAGTCAATTTACTCGCAAATTTCGCGGCCGTCTGCGCTTTTGCCTTTATTTTTCGTCCCTCCCTCCGATTCGCCCTGCCCCGCCCCGCCCCGCCCCGCCCCGCCCCGCCCCGCCCCGCCCCGCCCCGCCCCGCCCCCACTCGACGGTTCAGCTCCATCTGCTCGGGCGCCAAGGGGCGTCGTCAAATAACGAGCTCACGGGTCATCATGCCCCCCCGGCCCTCCGCCCCCGAGGACCGCCTTTGTTTCCGAGGAGAGAGACAGACACCCGATCGTCACGCCGGTCGGGGGGGGCAGGGGCTGATGGGGGATGGGCGGTGACGCCTGCTGGCCGCGGCGGTCCCTGACCCGGGGCGTGAGGCGAGTGCCGAGTCCATCACGGACCGTGAGAGAGGACAGTCAAGTGACGGCAGGCGCCCGCCCCGCCCCGCCCCGCCCCGCTCCGCTCCACCCCACTCCGCCCCGCCCCGCCTTGACCAAGGAGACAAAATGTCCACGACGGTATATTTTTGTACCATCAGTTGACTTCACTGTAAAATTTTAAGTCGTCATATTACGACAAAGTCAGTGCTAAATTTTACTTTTGAAAGGTTCGTCACGTGGTTCATCGCAGTGTGACGAAAGATCCATGTCATGTGACGAAAGATTCATGTCAAGTAACGAAATGTATGTCATGTGACGACTGTTTCATCACAGCTCTCGTGACGAAATACTCGTAGCAATATTTATCGTCACATGACGATTTGGTTTAACAGTGTTGTTACTACTTCCCACGCGGTAGAGATAAATGTTTCCCTCCCAAACACGCCCGTATCACTACAATGGGGCGCAGCGGCGATGCGGGGCGGTCTGTGTTGACGCGCGCCGCCGCGCCGCCGGGCGCCAGGACGGAGAGCACAACAAAGAAAGTCGCGTCGTACCTGTGCACTGCGCAGAGCGGATAGCAGGGCGTAACGTAACGGCGGAGCTTACCTGCAACAGAGGAAACAACACAGAGCCGTTACTATATATTTCTACTCCAGAGCTCTGCCCTTACTTTTGTCTCACACACAGCAGAATCGCCCGGTTGTGATCCTTTAAATCCCCTTTTTCATACAAATCACGGGACATTTGTTAGACCCACGCAGAGCGGGACGACCCAATTGTTTCCTCGTCATATTCCTACGCCCCCCCTCCCCTCATTGCATGCCAGGTGCACTGCGGAAGACGCGAGGCGGGCGAAACGCTCCGCGCGGGACACCCAATTTTTGTCGTCTGAGGCGGTGCGCCCCGCCCCGCCCCGCCCCGCCCCGTCCTGCAGCTGCCCTCCGCGGCCCCGCCCGGCCCCGGCCCGGCAGAGGTCGAGGCCACCGCGGTCATTAGGGGATGTTCGCAAAAACCGCGCCAAGAACTTTAAAGTGAGTTATCGTGGGGCTGCTCGCGGCGAGAGAGCGGCAGCAGGGCCGGAGAGGCGTGTGTGAGAGTGAGAGTGAGAGAGGGAGAGGGAGAGGGAGAGAGAGAGAGAGAGAGAGAGAGAGAGAGAGAGAGAGAGAGAGAGAGAGAGAGAGAGAGAGAGCGCGCGCGTGTGAAGGCGGAGGCAAGCAGTCTAAGGAAGTGCGTGTTGTTGTTCTCCCCCTCGCCACTTTTCGCCTCGTGCATTCGGCCGCGCTGCTCCATGGAAAAGTTCCGCTTACGGCCGCCCACATAAAATTATGGCTAAAATTCGCGCGCGAAACAGCGGCGCCAGGCTGTGCAGCGCAGGGAGGCGCAGGGCAGGAGCGCGCGGGGAGCGATGTCCTGTCCGCGTAGGGCAGGGGCAGGCCCCCCCGCCCCGCGACCGAGGGGAGGGGTCCATCGCTTGGCGCGCAGGAGCGTACACACGATTACCACTGATTACCAACAGTTCTGAGTCAAAGTTTTGAAGAAACTTTGAAATCTATGTAATTTTTTGTTGCACATTTTCATGAGGGAAAACCCTAAACCCTATGCGTGGGAAACAACGAAAAGAAGAATTTTTGGGAGGGGACCTCGACCACGTGGCCTGGGCCGGGGGTGGGGGGCGGTATTGGCCACTCACTGAGCCGCGTCGCCACCGCGTCTGATACTGTACGGCGCGGGGTAGCGGGGGGGGGTTACCGGGGGGTGGCCCAGGTGCGGCCCCGTGTGGCAGGTGGGCGGGAGGGGATGGGTGGGAGGGGGGGGGGGACTAATGCCACGCGCTTATTACCGGCCGGGGAGACCACCTGCGGCTCCGCCCCTCCCCCCCCCCCCCCCCCCCCCCCAGTCTTTTGGAGAGGACGTGGTCAGGCGCGGCGCCATGCAAAAACCATGTGGCGTTGGTGTCGGCGCCATACATATTCATCAATTAGCGAGCAGCGGCCCTCCGGGCCATCGCGGGGGCGGCGCGGGGGCGGCGCGGGGGCGGCGCGGGGGCGGTCGGCTGCAACCACAGCACGTTCGGCTTCTGGCGGGCGCGGCTCAGCGGGGCGGGAGCCGGGCGGCGCCGGGCGGTCTGTGTGCCCCCCGCAGCCCGCCTGGTCCAGCCCGGGGCGGGGCCCTGCAGCGGCGCGGCTGTACAGTACTGCACAGAATGCAGGCCGTCCCCTGGCCGCAGACCCGCGGTGCTGGACAGCTTGCTGCCCGCTGCAGCTGAGCTGCCGCCACCGCATGGGCCGCCACTCCCCTCCCCGCCACGCCCGCGGTGGCTCTGGACTGCACGGAACACCCGTACCGCACTCGCCTCTTCTCAGTAGAAATCAGTACCAATAAAAGGGACGGCTTCACGATGGACAGAAACTACAGTATGAACAAAAGAGAGGGGCGTCTTCACGACCCACACCAGCAGGCGAGGCGCCCCTGGCCCTGCTTGCAGCTGCCTGCTCATCAAGTCCACTTGCACCCTCCCCCCCTCTCTCTCCCTCTCCCACCTACCGTTACGCTCTCACTCTAACACTACTTCTTGTCGTCGCCGCGTGACCGCAAAATGTAAGTAGGAGCCTGCGGTCCCGACTGGGCGGGGCGGGGGGCGGGCCCGGCTCTGCGGATGAGAGCAATTTATCACTTTTAACATTTTCAGCTGCACGCCCCGCGCCCCGAGCGCTCCTGATGGACAGCTGGAGGGACCTGCTGGAGGGACCTGCTGGAGGGACCTGCTGGAGGGACCTGCTGGAGGGACCTGCTGGAGGGACCTGCTGGAGGGACCTGCTGGAGGGACCCCAGGAGGGACGCCAGAGGGGGGGGGGGGGAGGACGTCAAGGTTTCAATGACAGCCGGATTACCGAGATAGCCGGGATTACGTGAAATACTGCTCGGATAGCCATTAGGTTTCATCTAAATATTGCCTGTTCAAAATCACGCTAATATCCTAAAACTCGACCAAAATTTCCCCGCGGATTACCGGATTATCACTAGTAACCCGACCGCGGGCCGCGGCGTGTCATACCCAGATTACCCAAGTCGTACGCGTCGCCTTGTCGCCTTGGCGCCGTCGCTTTATTTCGTAACGGCGGGCGGCGGCGTGGCGGACTAACGCGCCGCGTAGAATTAACGAATCTGTACCGCGATGTGCATCTGAATATCGATGTGCGTGGCCATGAATATGCAGGCGGGGTGGCGAGCGCTGAAGTTGGCCGGGCGGACCGCGCGCACGTAGCCTCCGCCCGTCGTAGTACAGGGGTGGGGATAAAGGGGCGGAAGTAGTGGGAGTGCACTGCTTCTAAAGTCGGGAAATGGGGGGGGGGGACTGTAAAAAAAATATCTTCGTAAATTTCTCGTATTTTGTGATTTACAACTAATGTTGTAATTTTACGTTCGATATCGTAACTTTACGAAGGCCTGTTAGTGCTCGTTGAAAAATGTAAAGTCGATTGCAAGTGTCATAGTTTTGAAATTTTACAATTTGATAATTTTACAACATTTTACCAGTGATCACCGGACAAAGTGTACACAGAATGTTGGACCCCTCGCCCGCCTCTGCTAAAGACAGCCCGATTACTCCTGGCCGCTCTCTTCAGAGCCCGCTGGAAAACTGGTCGTCCGAACCGATGCGCCTGCTCCACTCATGGTGGTCGTGATCAGCCTTCGATGGGCGGCTGGGCGCCGCTGGCTGGGCGCCGCTGGGCGTCGCCCGGGGGCGCCGGTGCCTGGGCCAAGCGCGCTTTCTTATGCATTCACTAGACCAAATTTAGCAGGAGAAAGGGTGGACGGAGTGAGGCGGGAGTGCTCGCTTGCACGTCCGCAAGGGGTGGTAGGGGGTGACTCGCCCGGCCGAGCTGCAAGCGGCATAAGGCAGCAAAAAGGTCATGTAAATGTCAAAGGAGAGGCTTCCTCATGGCTTAATACCCCCGGAGCAAAAAAAAAAAGAGAGAGAGAGAGAGAGAGAGAGAGAGAGAGAGAGAGAGAGAGAGAGAGAGAGAGACGTCAACGAGACGGGGAAGCATTCAGCCGCTGTTGAGTAAACGGGTGGGTAGCGTGGCGCAGAGGCGGGGCGGGGCGGGGCGGGGGGGCGAGGCGGGGCGGGGTGGGGCGGGGCTCGAGACCAGCTTTGTCAGCAGCCGTTCGGGGAGGAACGCGCCTTTTTCCACGAGAGATGGAGGAATACGCTGCACGGCGAGGCAATGAGGGGAAGTGGCGACGATATAAAGCGACGGTACGACGAGCTTCTTTGCGCTGATTGGCGCGCTCCGGCAGCGTACTCGAAGCAGCAGGGGACTGAGGAGCAGCCACATCATCGAGCAGAGGAGAGGCAGGCGCCCGCACAGAGCGGGACTGTAGCGAGGCTACATGTGTGAGGCCGCACTCGAGGGCCCTCCCCTAGCTGCTACATGACGCTTACTATCGACGATTCCCGCGGTAATATTTCTCTCGTGCACTGTTGGAATATTACATAATAACATTGCGGTGGATTTCACGACTGTACTGCGGTGAATCAGGGTCCATCATACCGTAGCTTACACTGACACTAACCTGACTGACACTGTCAGTCAAGGAATTTGACGTCACGTTCGTTAAAATGTGAATCGTGTCACGTTCGTTGGAATATTGTGTCACATTCGTTGACACGGAAATCGCGGCTCAATGGCTTAGCCGATTCATGTCCAAACGAATGTGACGCCATAGTCCTTGAATAGCTAAACGGTAAATATTCACCGTAAGCTACAGTGTTGCAGGGTTTACTCTACCGAAATAAATCACAGTGAACTTATTTGATTAGTGTGCAATAATTTCGTTTTCCATTTGGGAAACCAAAATTTCTCATCGGAAATCATTGTCCTGGCCAACGTTCGTTTCAACGTCTCTCCCCTACCTACCTACCTAGCCTCAAGTACTCCCCCTCCTCTCACTTCTCTCATGCTTCTCTCTCTCTCTCTTCCCCCCCCCCCTCTCTCTCTCTATGTGTGTCTGACACCCTGTATCTCGCGAGGTCACTGTCCGCTGCGGCCGCGTTGGGGTCTCTTTTCGTCATTTGACGGCCGCTTTATCGGCCGCAAGCCGAGAATCCTCTGCCATCCCGATCCGTATTGCCCACGTAAAAGTGTTTAGGAGGAAAAGTTACTTTATTTACGACACGCATCCACTCTCGCAGACGGAATTGACTCGAGAAAAATACACTACTAGACGACGTTGACAGCCAGACATTGATTCAGTTTCGTGAATTCTTTCTAAGAACAAACCCTGATGAGATGAAAAGACAGAAAAGGAGTGTCTGGTGGTAAAACTTTGTTCCCGTCCCCGGCAGATGTTGTAGTACTTCAGGGGGCGGAAACTTGCAGTGCTTCTGGACCGGCTGACCCCACTGCTGGATGGAACGGCCGAGCAGAGCTCCCGGGGCCGGCCGGCCGGCCGGCCTGTGCGTTACACATCGGCCCGGCGATAAAATCGCAATTTATAGCGTTTTATGGCGATTCTTCCTCGCCTTTTTCCTATAATCGTTCGCAGCTGTGCAAAACTCGTCCGCTGACTGTGCGTAATGTAATGGAAGTGATTCATTATTTTCGTAACTCACACACCTGCATCCCCTCTCCTCTGTCCACTTGCTCCGACAAGCAGCATGCTCATTCAAACACGCGCATGGTTGCGAGCGTTTCTATTGTGCGGGAGAAAGAGATAGCATTCCCCATTTTTGCTCCGATATGCGCGCGCAGTACGTCACACCCACAGCGGTCGCTACAAAAAAAAATCGCCTGCTTTTTTGTCCGGCGCTACCCAAATTACAACGGCAGTAAAAGCAATCGTGACTCGAGTAGATCCTCCTGCCAGCCCAGCCGCAGTCCCGCATGGAAAAAAGAGAGACTTGCTGATAAAGCGCCTACAATTTGTTTTAGCTACGACAGCATAAACATTGCTGGATCAACAAAGCCGTTTGAAGTAACAGCTATTACTTAGCTAGGGTGCAAATATTTGAAACGAGGTTTGCTAAGGGAACAAATTTTTCTCTCCGTGCGGCAGTGAGGATCCCCGCTTACAAACAGCCACGTAGGTTTCGCTGTACTACATTCAGCCTGTCATCCCTCCCCATTACAGGGCCCATATTTTTCCAGCGCCCCGCGGGGGTCGCGGGGTGACCGACCAACCGATGTAACGCGCTGTTTGGATTGATATAGTACGCGGTTTCGGAGTCATCTGGGCGGAATGGGCGGCAGGTCCGGGTGGCAGCCGGCCCCGCCCCGCCCCGGGCCAACTGCTGAGTCGACCCGAGCCCCGAGACCCTCTAGGAAAACGGAATGAGAAATGCGGCGATGCGGCGTTGCGCGTTGTTTTTTATGGGAGCGAGGCGCCTGCAGGGAATGGTGGCAAAGCACAGGACAAGACCCACAAAATTCTATCAGTAAACTACTACACTGAAAATGTAGGAATCCTGATACTCGCTCCTATTTGGGCGAGAATTTGGGGGTAATTTTATTTCTCTCTGGAGGGTGAGAAGTTTTTTCCTCGCTCTTGGCGAAAGGATTTCGTCATCTCTCCCGAATAGAGTGAGGATTCTTGCTTAAATAAAGTGAGGCTAAGAAATCCTTTCTCATATGGACCAAGGCTAAAAAATATCTCGCTCAAAGAGAGTGAGGTTTAAAATTCTCACTCAAATTAAACCAGGAAAGGTAGTGTCCTGTACTTTTTCGGGCGAGAATCACGATTTGAGGGTTGGCAGTGTACTTCCCGCCATAAGATCAAAACGAAGAAACTTCGGAGGGATTCCCCTTAAAAACGGACTTTGGAAGTAGCCTGTTTCAAAACAACCGGTATCCCGTTTTAGTCCTCAAACAAACTCGATTCTATTCTCTCAAAAAACTAGGGCAAAATAGAGACCCTAAATTTCTTAAAGCGGCACACTGCACCGCTGTGTAATTGTTACTCATTCGTTTACTAAACGTCTTACCCCAGCTCCGCAACCAATTTTGCACAGTGGTGTGGAAGCCAACGATCTGATGACAGAGTGTCGCACTGGGGCGGGGCGTGGCGTGGCGGGGCGCGGCGGGGCGCGGCGGGTCCATGCACTGCGGCTCAGCCGTATTGACGTATCGATCAGCGTGGCTATGTATAGACCAGCCCAAAATGTTCGCGGCCGCCGGGTTCGGCCAGGCGGGATGGTCCGCGGCGCCGCGCGCCCCACTGGCGCCTGGCGCCCGAGGGGCAGGAAACCGCGCGACTCCCGCTACTATGACATAACGTATAGCAAACCTATACTAACAGTACCTAACGTAACGTTCACTCGAAAAATCACCCGAAAACTAGCTGGGTACATTCAAACAAGGTATTCGGCAAATAGTGTATACTTGGGCAAGTGCACACTACACTGTTAAAAAGTTACTCGGAAATTCACGAAGTATTCGTTGTGAAAAAAACTGCCAGAGCTCTTCGTGAATTTTTTTTTTGTTTTGTGTAAATCACAACTCTTCTTTGTTATCAAAAATGATTTAACTTTAGATGTATTACGACTGGTCCACAACTATTACAAATTAAGATAGGAAAATGCTCGATTTTTGACTATACGCAGAAGTGTTGGGATTTCACAGAAACCGAAAGTAGGATCCTTATCAGGAATATCAGAAATCCACAAATTAAAACTACGTAAAACTCCGTTTCGCGTTCTGTTTTGTTCCGACGACGCCCTGAAGAGCTAGTGTCCGGCCGCCCAGCGCCCACCACGCGGCCGGGCCCCGCACACCTTGACCTTGCGGCGCAGGGCGGCGCAGGGACCTAAACTGCCGCCTCCTGAGTTACGGCCGCTTACACATGGAGGAGACGTACGGCGCGGCGTAAATCGCCGGCAGAGAGGCAGCTTGTTGCTGCCGGCGGCCGGCCGGCTGCGGCCAGGGGCCAAGGACAGGCTCTCCACAATGAGAAGAAACTGAGTGAAAGCGGCGACACGTACAATACAAAGAATTCTGTGGAAACGGAATAGGCAGAAAATTTTCTTGTAGTACAAAATATTTTGCTGTGTATTACAAAGATTTTTCTTTGTATTACAAAGAAAATTTTCGAGTATCACCTTTTTTGGTCATACATTGTGACCCCTTTCGGTGAGAATTTTTATATCACCTTAATTTGGTCGGATGTCTCACCACTTGATTTTCAGTGAATCGAGAATCATCAGATTGAAACGGGGATAAAGCCGGAGAAAATCACGGAAAGCGTGCGAGCAGCAGGCCGGAAGTGACCTCATGCAGAAATATGGGCTCTATATTCGCCCTGACCCGGACCGCGTGCCACGTGCCAGGGCGCGCGGAGCAGACCTGCAGGTCTACTGCGTACGCAGCTGTACCGGCTGGCAGGGCCGAAGCCTCATCCAATCCCAAGCGCCTTCACAAGAGGGACGGCAGGGTGGGCGGGGGAGCGAGGTACCGGCACCACTCAAAGGGAGAAACGGCGGGGACAGGGTCGGGGACGTGAGACGGGGCAGGGCGAGGCGGGGCAGGGCAGGGCGGGGCGGGGCGGGGCGGGGCGGGGCGGGGCGGGGCGGGGCGGGGCGGGGCGCAGTGGCACGCGAGGGCTGTTTATTGTAGGCCCGTCACTCTGTCATTCCTCACATATGCCGGTAGCGCGAGGAGACATGGGTGGGACAGGACGGTCCTCCTCCTCCTCCTCCTCCTCCTCCTCCTCCTCCTCCTCCTCCTCCTCCTCCTCCTCCTCCTCCTCCTCCTCCTCCCATCCCCTCGCGCCTTTCTACACTTCTTTTTCATGGCGGTATGGCGGATTGCGGGTCGGAATGAGGTTGGAAAGGGATGGCAGCTGCACAGCACCGACGCGATCAACCCAAGCAGAGGACGACGACGACGAGGAGGAGGAGGTGGAGGAAGAGGTGGAGTGTCACTCGAATATCTAGGAATATCGGGTCTGGGACGGCGCGGTGAAGCGCGCCGCGCACGAACCCTTATACGGACGACGACACGACGGCAAGGGGGCGGGGCGTCCGCCTCGCACACACACACACACTTTTATCAGCGCCGTTTCCCCTCTTTTTCTTTCCTATTTCTCCCTCTTTGTGTTGTGCGTTCATTTTTTCCTCTTCCTAACAGTTTATCCTCGCTGCACTCGAAGTCATGCAAATTCAATTTCGCATGAAAGCGCGCGCGTTGCGGCTATAAGCCATAACAGGCCGGCGCTCTGTGGCCTGTGGTGGGGCCGAGGCCGGGGGGGCCGAGACCGAAGGGGCCGAGGCCGGGGGGACCGGTGCCGGGGCCGACAAGCCTTGGCCGCACCATCAATCTCGCACCTACCTCAGTGGCACGCCTCGGATCGCACCGGCCGGGCCGGCCGGCCCCGGCCCCGGCCCCGGCCCCGGCCCCGGCCCCGGCCCCAGGCACTCAGCGCGGCTGATAAAACATTGAACAAGCAGCAGCTGCAGCAGGGCATCGAGCGGGGCCTCCGCGCGTCTGTCTGTTCTGCTCGCATGATCGAAGTGGATACAGAGATACAGAGTGACGCGGCGCGCGGTGCGGGAGGAGCAGAGAGGGCCGAGGCCCGGCCGGGCAGTGCTGCCAGAAAAGTAGGCAAAAAGAAGCCCAGGCAGAGGTGCGTTCTTGGTCATGTAAAGAGATGGGGGCGGCTTAAAAAGGCATGTCGCATTCAAAAACGTTCTCTGTCCAGAGAGTGCATAGCCCAATGAAACGTTTTCTTACAACAGTGCATCAAAGAAACGTGACACATATGTCACCTAAGTTTCCCCGGTGTGTGAGGGCGGGCCGGGACGTGGGTTACATCTCTCAAAGACAGCAGCACGGGCCTGGGCGAGGCTAGTGTCTCGGGGCGGCGGCGAGAAGTGGCACGGAGTGGCGTCGGGTTAGCGCGGCGCGCGGCGCGGCTGACGCGGCGGCACCGGTCCCTGCTTTGTATATTACATCCTGTAGCGTTTCCCTGTGCCCTCCGCCGTCTTATTGAGTCAGTCTCAGTCCCCCCCCCCCTCTCTCTCTCTCTCTCTCTCTCTCTCTCTCTCTCTCTCTCTCTCTCTCTCTCTCTCTCTCTCATTTTCTCTCACTCTTATTCTCTCTCACCACCGCTCTCCCTCTCCCTTTCTCTAGACATCGCTCGCTCTGGGTCTGTCTCCCCCTCTCTCCCTTTCTCTTCCTTTCTCTCTCTCTCCCTCTCTCTACTCCTCTCCCTCCCCCTCTCTCTCTCTCTCTTCCACTCTCTCTCTCTCTCTCTCTCCTCTCTCCTCCTCTCTCCCTCTCTCTCTCTCTCTCTCTCTCCCTCCCTCTCTCTCTCTCTCTCTCTCTCTCTCTCTCTCTCTCTTTCACTACCTCCCTTTCCGTCACCTCACCCAGACGCAGGTACAGAGACAGCGAGGATATTACAATAGTTGGCGCGGCACGGTGCCCAGCCCAGCCCGCGGTGAACAAAAGCCGCCCCCAGCACAGCAGCCTGCGGCGGCGCGCTGGCAGGCAGGTAGGTAGGTGTAGGTGCAAAGCAGAACCGCGCGACCGAGCCGAGCCGGGCCGGGCCGGGCCGGCCAGAGTTTGGACGGGATGAGAGCAAAACTCACACAAGCTGAAGCCGGGCTTCATGCTCGCGCTGTCTCGCGAGTCGAGAGGGTCATGTTCCTAGCTCGCGCCAGCAGGACGGGCTTGCGCGCGCACCGGAGGGGGAGCGACGCGGAGACCCCGCACACGACACAAAACATCCATGGAATCTGCACGTGACATGAATGCCCCCGCCCCTCACCCTGCTGTAACTCGCCCTCCTCGCCCTCCCTTGCCCCGTCCGCTCCTCTCTACGCGGCACGGCTCGCACGACATTTGTGATGTTTCCTGGTTTCCAAATTGTGAAGGTCCCACGACGCAGGGAGCAGACCCGGCCCGGTAACTAGTAGCGCGGCCGCTCCGCCCGCCGTCGTCACACCCAGAGGAAAGAGTCCTTGAATCGAGTCAATTGTGACCCAATCCCGGGCTAGTTCAGTTCATTCGTGTCGTGATGACATATCCCCCGATCTGCATCTGCAGCATACCAAATATAAGACACTGCTCTTCACGGTAAAAAAAAAATGGTTCTTGAATTTTAAGACCCAGTATCTCGGATGCCATTGGCGTTCTCCATAAGATCCAAGACCGGGTCTTGAAATTCAAGACACTTCTTTTCACAGTGTTGGGTCCAGTGTCAAGAGAACATTTTCACCCCGTCAGCCCAAAACCGGCACAGTTACAGCTGGATTTGGATGAAGACGAGACTTTTGTTGTCTGTACCCCGTCGTGCGTTAGAGGAAAGTCAGGGAACATACAAAATAAAGAAGGGCCGCTCATTTCGAAATAAAATATGCTGGCGAGGCCCGGCGATAAATTGGTCCAGAGCTTCACGCGTGGCGGGGCGGGGCGGGGCGGGGTGCGGTGGGGCAGGGCCGGGCGGGGTAATTGAGTTCCACTCAACAAGCGCTCAGGCCCATCAATTTGAGTCGTTTGTCGTAATTAGCGCGCGAGCGCGCGTCGCGGGGGGCTTCTCGCGCGAGGTGTCGTGGTGGTGATTGGAGGGGGGGGGGGCGGGGGCGGGGGCGAGGGCGAGGTGGCGGGGGCGAGGGGCGGGGGCGAGGGCAAGGTGGGTGGGGGAGGGGCGTCGCCGCCCATATCGTATGCTCCGTCCGCAGCTCACCACAAATTACCGCTTGTCCAGCTACAAGCCTCAAGGTCATCGCCACCCTACTCGCCGCCCCCACCGGCCTGTGTGTACACTGCTGGAAAAACAAATACAACTTGTGTTCAGACATGCAAGTGGTCGCATGTATGGTGTGACCGTGGTCCTGCGCGATGCGACCTTTCTCCTACACTGTTATAAAATACGACAATTTGTAACAACAGCGTGGAACTGTTATTTCTAAATACAATAGAAAACTGTTAAAAATTATTGTAAACAGTAGGGTGCAACGAGCTGAATTTACAGTATTCCACTGTTATTTTTAAGTACAGTAACGGTTTGTACGGTTCTTAGAGTGCATGTGTAATGCCGTATACCCTGAAGCTGGCCTCGCATCACATGGTGTGTCGTAAATTGAGGTCGCATTACGTGGTGTGACCAAAACTGGCGTGACGCATGATACATTAGTTTTTCCAGTGTGAGCAGGGCACCACGCATGGCCGGGGGCGGGGCAGAGAGAGAGGCGGGGCGGGGCGGGGCGGGGCGGGGCGGGGCGGGGCAGGGCGGGGCGGGGCAGGGTGGGGCGGACACATCGCCCTGGGCCTATCTGTCGGGGGTTGGGGGGGGGGGGGGGCACGGGCCGGGCCGGGGCCTCACCTCTGGCGTCAACGCTCCGCACCGCACTCTCCCTACCCATCTATTTCCCTGACGGGGCGGGGCGGGGCGGGGCGGGGCGGGGCGGTCGGGATGTCAGTCCAGAGGCCTCGCTGGTGGCGCCTTGTTGGGGCGCCGTGGGGTAGGGTGTGGCGTGTGGCGGGGCGCGGCGCTGCGCGGGGCGAGGGCGGCGCGGCGAGCCGCAGACACGCCAAGAGAGAGAGAGAGAGAGAGAGAGAGAGAGAGAGAGAGAGAGAGAGAGAGAGAGAGAGAGAGAGGGAGAGAGTGGCTCCAAGGTGGCTATAAAATGTCAGGCAGGTGTCGCTCCCAGGCCCAAGTACACGGTAAAAGCGACGCGCTGTTTTACAAACAGTTTAGAGGGGGAAAACTACGGCGTATATACGGAAAAAAATAAAAGCTTTTTGCAAAATATTTTACGTGATATCACGTAAAATGTTTATCGCAAAAGGATTTTTTTCTCTTCTTTTTTTTTTCGCGTTTTGTATCTTAACGCGAGTCACCCTGCTCAGGTCCGCGTATGGCCGTTACGTCCCACGTCCATCAGCTGTCAAGCGACACTCGCTCGTGGTATCGACCTGAACTTACAACGCCAATCACCACACCGACATTGGGGAAAGGGAAAGAGAACGACCAACACACACACACACACACACTCACACAAAAAAGCAACGCCAGGGACTGGAAAGGGAGCAGTCGAAAAAAGAAAATACTAGCCAACCAGCCAGCACACAGTCTGTATTTGGACAGGCGGCTCGTTACGCTGTCCTCATCTGTCCACGACCCTTTCCATGTTTTACGTGACCGGATTGTGCGAAGAGCGCGGGGCGAACAGCGGCGCGTCAATGCCCCGCGTCGGTGCAGCTTGCGCCGAGCAAGGAAGTTCACTAAAATCAATTTTGTGATAAAATTTAATGAAATTATAACGTATGGTTGGCGATTCCCACGATTCATCGCTTTTGAGAGCACGATAGCTTTGTATCACAAAAATAATGTGATAAAAAGACGTAAGAAAATTATCTCAAAATAAAGTAGATAACTTTTTATCATAGTAAATGCGTTAATAAATCGTGTTATACACCAAATCTTGTGATAAGTCATCACATTTTTTGACGATAATTTTCTCATGAATTTTTATCACATTATTTGTGATACAATATTATCATTCCCTAAATGAATCGAAGGAATCGCAAAACATCAGTTATCACATAATTTTGAGTAAAAATTATAACAAAGCACGCCTCAGTGTTGTTCGAAACCAACGATAATCTTGTATAAATAAAAAAATAAAAAAATAAGGAAGCCACTTCCTTTTGCAGCGCGCCGCCGTAGCTTGCGCTGCGTGTCGCTTTACAGCCTGTCTTTTTCTCCTTACAGGATAGGGGCCCCGGGTAGGGGCCTACCTCCATGTCTCCCCAGAGTGCCAGCTGTTGTGAGGCTCTTTCGTCCGGAGAGGTTCAAGGGCGCTGCTCACATACAAGTGCGGCGCACCGCCGTAAAGAAGTTTCCATTCCGCCAAGATTGCTTCTTCTGGTCCGGGGAGTGGGTATAGAAGACTGACAGGGGGGACGGTGGGGTGGGATCCCTGCGAGTGTCGCTATGACGGACGCGGCTGCACGTGGCGGTCTAGAAGTCTTCGCCCCGCTCCGCCTCGTCCCGCCCATACACCCCGGCGCACACTAGAGTATATATCCCGGCCAGCAGCGACAGGGTAACGGGGAAAATAGCTCATTCGCCGTGACCCGTGCCTTCTCCGGGCCCAGAGGGGCATTTAGCGTTCTGGGAAATTGACTCACACACACAACAGGGTGACCCCTGGCGGTGCCTTTTGGGAAATAAATGCAACGACAAATCCCTGTCACTCTCTCACTCACTCACCTAACAGCACCATGGTGGGGGTGGTGAGCTCGTCCGGGGCGAGAGGGGGGCCGGCGGGGGAGGCGGGGTCCTGCGTGCTGAGGTTGTCCAGGGCGGGCATGGCGGCCCCCAGCGCCCCCGCGGCCCCCGCGGCCCCCGCCGCCCCCACCACACCGGGGGCGGGCGCCACCAGCCCAGTCATGTGGGGCCGAGGTCCTGGCCCCCCGCGGGCTCCACCGCCATCAGCTGCAACAACACAGAACACTTTCATTTACTTTCTCTTTTTGTTTTAAAAATATTACTGTGACTTGGCATACAGACACAACACGCCACTCAGCCCCCTTTTTTTTTCTTTCAAAGAATCGGGATTTGAGGACTTGCAGTGCACTAGAAAAACAAAGGTTCTAACAGGCTAAAAGGCACTAACAAAGTTTAGTGCCTTTGGAAAGGCACTAATGTTCAGTGCCTACTCTAAAGGCGCTAAATTTTGTTAATGCCTTTTAAAGGTACGACTTAGCACCTTTAGCTGACCTGCTAGTATGAGCTCCATACAAGTTTATGCAAAGGCACTAAGATTTAGTGGTGCCCCAGGACAGGCACTAAACTTAGCACTTGCTTTTAGCGCGCCAGGAAAGGCATTGCTTAGCGCCTCTTTGTTTTCCCGGTGTGTTGGCATTCGCCGAGCACCTACAACATTTTTTGTTTTTTTTAGTCACGTGGACGGACTGCACCGCCTGTACCTCCCGTTGTTTTCGCGCACTTTCCGGTCGGCTGAGTCCCGCGGGGGACCTGCAGGGGCTGGCGGGGCGGGGCCGGCCGAGCGAAACGAGTCGGAAGTAGACTTGATAGAGAATGTGCCCCGCCCGCCACGCCCCGCCGCGCCCCGCCCCGCCCCGCCGTTTTGGAGAGAGGCCAGCCCGGCCCGGCCCCGCACCGCACCGCCAGCCAGCCCAGCCCAGCCTGCGGAAATTAATTTGAAATCCAATTGGACACGATGTGTCCGGGGCGTAAATTTATTGCGAGCAGATTGACGAAACAGACAGGGGGGGGGGGGAGAGTGTCGGGCGGGGCGTCACAGAGGCGGCAGCGCGGGCAGCACGCGGCCGGAAAAGAAAAGGGTTTCGCTTCAATCACTGCCTCCGCCCCGCAACCATTTTATTCTCCGCTGTGCAGCAAATTGTAATCCGCTTTGCATATTAGCTTAATCGAGCGCGGGGGTGGTCGTGGTCGCGCTGGGGGGAGGGGGGGGGCGGGGCTCTTTGCAGAGGTGCCCCGGGGAAGACTGGCAGTAGAGGGATCCTTTAGTAGAGGTCAGAGGTCGTAGTGAGCTGGATTAGAACCCGCTTCATTGGATGCGCCGTCCGTACGTTCCGTGTGTAACAGTGTTGCCAGGAAACTAAAGCGCATTAAGGCAGTGGAATATAAAGCGTGCTGCATGACCTGCGCCTGCCTACTAGGCAGCACCCTAGCACAGAGGTGCGTACATGTTGCCTTTTACCTAAGTGCAAGCATATCGTAGCAGTAAGGATGACCTAGTGGGTTCATCAAGGGAAAGGGGGGGGGGGGGAATTGGTTCTGCGGGTGGGCATTAGGATACCACCAGCACACGGGAGAATGTCCCAGACAGGAGACGGAGGGGCGCCGTCCAAGGAATAAGAATCCAATATCCACATCAACTACACGACGATACCACAACAAGCCGATTGCTGTTATGTTTCCGTGAAATTTTCTTTCCCCGCAGGCACCGCCCCGCCCCGCCCCGCCCCACCCCACCCCGCCCCGCCGGACCGACGGCCCTGTCAAAGCCCCTGGCCCGGGGCCGAACGGCGGGGGCCTGAGGGCCGAGTGTGCGAGGGGCTTAAGCCACGGCCCAGGCCTAGGGGCGGGGCGGGGCGGGGCGGGGCGGGGCGGGGCGGGGCGAGGGGCTGTGGCGGCGCTGAGCGGGACGCACCTGCACCAAAGGGCCAATGCGATTTGCGGGCCCCAGCCGGCCTGCGCCGCTTGTACCTCAGGCCGCCGGGCTGCTCAGCCGCGCGGCCAGGCCAGTCCACTCGGAACATACGGCGCCTCAGCGGGAGGCTCGCACTTCTCTGCTTGAGTTCTCCATACCGCACGGAAATAAAAGGATTTGGTTCTCACGACAAACAAATTTATTAACATAGACAATTCTTTTGTTGTTGCGAGAACGAAAAATATTTTTTCATCCTTAACCTATATACGTCTTTCCGAGATTTTATATTGTATCTGTTCTTTTCTGCGTGCGACGGTAAGAGAGAGGGAGAGGTGGAGAGAGAGGGAGAGGTTGGAGAGAGAGTGACAGTGAAATAAACACCAGGTTTGTGACGTGAAGCGAGAAAGCATTATTAAAGTAATTCGCTTGTTCACCTCGCTGGCCTCGGCCTCGCGCCCAGGACGGGGTGCTCCGTCTCGCAGCGCGGGCCGCGGCCGGGGCGGGTAGCGGTGGCGGTGGGATGGGGCGGGGCGGGGTGGGCTGGTCCGGGTCCCGTCCCTCACCACGGCGATGCTCTCGCGCCGTGCTCAGAGGCCCCGCCCCGCCCCGCCCCGCCCCGCCCAGCAATAAATCATCAACTTCATTTACCGCAGGCGGGCAGGGCCAGCGCAGCCCTCATTGTCGCCCAGGACGCCCGGGCGCGCCCCGGCCGCACAATCCCGGCTGCTGCTGCCTCAATGGAAGTGTACGAGTGTCCGCTCACCCGCAGGCGAGTGAATTTTCTCATACACTTATTGAAGGTGGACGATAAATGCGCAAATAGGAGCAAATACCCAAAATGCCTGTAAAAACGACCAAAATTGACTAAATGCGCCATAACTTTTGAACAATTTTTTTTTCGACAAAACCCAAGGTGGCCATTTTCTCCTACATGTTCAGAGTACCTTCCCACCAAAAATGAGCCAGATCGGAGGACCTTGATGTCATCGACTGTTTTTCTTAAATAAATTTGCTCTTTGTAATTTTGGTGCATTTCGTCGTATTTTCGAGTACACAGTTTTTACAGTTGCCCCCTTGGTTAGTACACTTTCCAGTCCTTGATGCTGGCCGGGCTGCGTCTTTTATCATTTGCGCCCCTCCCGCGATGTTGTACGAAAACGGAATGAGCGGCAAGAAGTAGCTGCGCTGGACGCTAATAGGCGAGGCGGTCACGCCACGCCCACATCATGGCGCCCGCCCGGCCCGCACTGCGCTAGCAGCCACCCCCTGTTTCTCCCGGTTTTGTTGGCAGCCTTGGGCAGGGCAGCTACAATGCGGACGCGTCGAGGCGCTCAAACACGATGTTTGTAAGCAAGGTAGGGCCCTGACTCTCTCTCTCTCTCTCTCTCTCTCTCTCTCTCTCTCTCTCTCTCTCTCTCTCTTTCACTCTCCCAGCAGCGCAGCACAATCACGTCAATTTTAATCAAGTTGAAAATAGGCCACGCAGTGTTTTCCATTGTCGCTCTGGCGCCCTCCAGTCTGTCGGCACCCCTACCGCCCACCCTCCGCTTCCGCAACTCCCTCCCTCCCTCCCTCCCTCCCGCCCTCGCTCCCACTCTCCCCCGGGCGTTATCCAGCCCACCCCGACAGGGCCTCATTGGCTTTCTAACAAGTCACTTTGATGGGCTTTCGCTTGGTTTTCGTCTTGCTAGGGGTTCGCAGCCGAAGGGACGGCCTAGCTACAGCCCGCCCGCCCCCGCCTCCGCCCCCGCCTCCGCCCCCGCCTCCGCCCCCGCCCCCGCCCCCGCCCCCGCCGGGCCTGTATTGTAATGAGCGTGCTGAGATACGAACAAGTCGCGCGCCACGCGCTAACAAAACCGCCAAAGAGAAGCCGACAACTCTCGTCCGTTTTGTTGCTGAGCTGTGGCGGGCTCCCCAAGCCTTTTCGTTCCGTGCACTGTAAAATACTTGCAAACTAGATTCTTTGCAACGTTGCGAACAATTACTGTTATTTGTCTTGCAAAGAAATTGTTCGCATTGCAAAGCATTTCTTTGGGAGCTTATGGTAATTCTTTTGAACAAATTCTTTGCAGTGCGAAGAAATAGTTTGCAAGCTGGCGAAAAAGTTCATAATGCAACACTGAAAACTCTATAGTGAGCATTGCACGCTTAAGTTAGAGTGAGCATGGGATGCTTGCTTAAAATTGCGCTCACTCTAACATAAGCGTGCAATGCTCACTATAGTTTTTTTCTGTGAATGCTTGAAAATTCTTTGCAAGCTGTAAAGAAGAAAATTGCACTGCAAGTATTTTGCAGTGTGGGCCGCCTCATATAAAGCCCGAGAACGTTTGGTCCTGGCCACGTGCTAACAAGGGTAAAAGGCCCGCAAGCCACTTAAAGGTGCGGGGCAGCCCCTCTGACCTCTTTGAGTTAGTCGAGCTGTGCTGTAGTCACAGGGATGCGCCCGCCCGCCCGCCTCCCCCTATCCACTATTTAACTCTTTGTCCCGCCGGGGAACAAAGGCAGCGCACCACGACCCTCTCGCTGTTGCTCACGCTCCTCCCACACACCTCGGACACGCATTGTTCAAGGCGAAGGTCAGCGTCCTCCAGGAGGACCACAAGGCCGAGGGCGCAGGGCGCCACCATACACGTGCCCTCGAGCAGGCATTCTCCTCGCGCCCTTTGTACAATTTTTCAAGTTCTTTTGTATGCGAGAAGGGCAATGTCATCGCCTGCCTGCCCTAACCTCACGTCAAGCAGCCGAGTATCACTTCTGAGGCATTCGATATTCTGCGAGGAAAACGGGGCCCCAAGTGGAGGAACACCCATCCATCTCTCGTGTCCATGTCCATCCGTCCGCCCGTCCGTCAAACAGTCCGTCCGTCAGTCTGTCTCTCAGTCCGTCCCACAGTCTGTCCGTCCGTCACACATCGAGAATCAGTCAGTTGATAGAACTAAATTGGGGTCGAAGAAGACAAAATTTAGTTCCTAAAACCGACTAATTTTTAGTACCTTCGTTTGAAACGAAATAGGTAAATACAAATTTAGCCAACAAATTTGATCAAGTCAGTTCAAATTCAGTTCAAAAAGCTAAAATTTTTGTCGGTTTTGAATTTGGTTCCCTGAACTAAATTGTTTTCTGGGTGCAGTCCGTCAGTCTCTCCGTCCGTCCCGTTCATCAGTGCGGATCCAGAGGCATCCTTTGGGGGTGGTGGTAAAGTAGCACTTTTTGCCTACTACTTACCGGGGCAAAGTATAGCCTTTTGCCTGCATTTCAGGCGTCTATCTAGGTGCCATGGGGAGGGGGAGGGAAAAAAAACGTTTACCCCCCCCCCCCCTCCTGCATCCGCACCTGACGTTCCCCCATCCACGGCCGCGGTGTAGCCTACCGGCTCGGCGGCAGCAGGCCTCCAGAGATTGGGTTTCAGCCTCGCCGGTCACGAGGAAGGCACCGCACCGGCGCGGCGGTCAGGACGTTGACGCGGAAGGAGAGGCGGGGGCGTCGCACTCCGATACTACCGCCAGTAAATCCCGATGAAAGGTTTGGGGTTTCTTCGCGTTTGGCCCCGAGCGGGCGGAGGCGAGGGGGGGAGCCACGGGGACAGCGAGCGGCCGAAGAAATAAAAAAGGAGAGAAAGAAACGGCGGACCACAATGAAAAGGAAGGAGACAAAAGACCCTGAGCCCCCCATTCACTGCAACACCACCTTCTAAATCCGAGGAGAGTGCGGCGAGGCCGCCCCGCCCCGCCCCGCCCCGCCCCGCCCCGCTCCTGACTCGCAGTGGCCGGCCTGGTCACTCGGACTGCCGCACGCCACCGCGCCGGCCTCCTTTGACGCGTCCAGCGCACAACTTTGAAACGCGACGTGCAGGCTACGGAGACAGGCACGCCGAAATCTTGGTGGTAATCTGATTGGTCGGGCCGAGCCGGGCCGGGCTGGTCCCCGGACCGGTACGCAACGCTGCCTCCCATTGGCCGCTTTGATGAATTATTCCGCACCGTGCCCCGAGAGGGACTTGTACTCGCACGCATGCAGAAATAGTGCTAGTTCTATGAGGTGGGGCGAGGAGGCGATCGCCCCTCCCCCATCTTTGAAAGGGACTAATTTGATACGAGTTTCAGTATCGTTCGATTGTACCGACACAAAATAATAAAACCTACGGCACAGGGAGATTCGTTTTTAAAGTGGAACAGTATCAAACTCGAACAAGCGCCCCGCGGCCCTTCGGCTCTTCGCTAATGCCGCGCTGCGAACCCGCTATCCGTTTCCGCTAAGCGAAGGCGTTGTGGCGAGAAAATTGACGGCTGGCATCGTCGCTCCCTATCCTTCAGCGCAAACCGATGAATCGAAACCATTTTTCCCCTTTCCGCCGACGTGAGCGCTGCTCTGCGTCGCGGGATTAGGCAGAAGGGGAAGGGGAGAGGGAGGGAGAGGGAGGGAGAGAGAGAGAGAGAGAGGGAGAGAGAGAGAGAGAGAGAGAGAGAGAGAGAGAGAGAGAGAGAGAGAGAGCGGGAGGGAGAGAGAGCGGGAGGGAGAGAGAGAGAGAGAGCGGGAGGGAGAGAGAGAGAGAGAGAGAGAGAGAGAGAGAGAGCGGGAGAGAGAGAGAGAGGGGGGGGAAGGTTGAGCGAGAGAGCAAGAAAGAGACACACGGTACAGCAGTTATTGCTAAAGTTGGGCTACACATGTCATGCAACATGGCGGCAGACAGATGGTTGTCGCATTTCATACCTGCAGCACAACACCGGCCCGTACTGTACTCTCACGTCTTCAACGCTAAACCTCCAAAACGCACGAGGGACCTGCCTTATTTCCTGTTACACTTCCGTCTTGCTTATATAAAGTGAGGCAAAGAAATCCTAACTCAAATATAGCGAGGGTGGCTAATCTCGCTCAAAGAGAATGAGGTTTAAAATAATTTTAAACCTCATTCTCTTTGAGCGAGATTAGCCACCCTCGCTATATTTGAGTTAGGAATTATTCTCACCACCGTGAAAAATAGTCGTAGGTATACGGGAAAATTTTCCACGAAGCGCAGTTGTAAATAACAATGGCAAATCGTAAAATTACAAGGACTACGTAAATCGTAATTTTTAAAATTTATCGTAAATCTACAAAGATATTTTTCACAGTGAGACAAAGAAATTCTTATTCCTTTCTCCTAGGCTAAAATAAATCTCGTTGAAAGAGAGTATGAGGTGGTTTTAAAATTCTTACTCTAACCAAGCAAGGAAAAGTGCCCTCTCTCATTTCGGGCGAGAATGCGGATTCGAGAGGCTTTACAACAGCTGACGGCGTTCTCTCTGAACCACCCGGTGCTCTACCGCATGCTATACCGCACCGCAGCCCGTTGACCACAAGCCCTGTAAGCTCTCCTCCTGCTCCTCCGTGGGTCCCGGCGGGCTCCCGCGACACGCGCACTTCTTTACAATTACTTTCCCCGCTCTCGTTCCCAGAGACCATATTTTTCCCCTCTCGATCCGCACGAGACAAAAAGCTGTGCTGGTCGGGAGGGAGCGCGGGGGCGGGCCTAGGTGAGTGAGAATTTATGGTCACCGGAGGGAAAGTGACTGCGCGGCGCACGCGGCCGGGCCGGGCCGGGCTGTCCGTTTTGTAACTAACTCCAGCGACGTCAAACTAAATAAATTAACGCGTTGCCAGCGAACAGAGGTGCGGAGGCGAACTCCATACACGACTCAGGGCCCCCTACCTGCGCCTGCGGATTAGTTACCTACAGGGTCATTACCATTATCCCTCTCGATAGTGATACAGTATCATGAGACGTATTTCCACGCGTATTTCGCGACGAAGGGACGGCAAACTCCTGAACGTATACAACCCCGCTTAATAGCTGGCCACGTGCCACATATAGCCTATACAGTGTCGAGTGAACATCCTTCTCACCCTCCAGCTCGCAAGCTCTCCGCCCCACCCTCTTCCTCTCTCACTTTCTCTCGCACTCTCTTCCCCACCCCCAGGCGAGCCGATAAGCCCGTCGACCCGCACCCGCATGCCCCCCCCACCCCCACCCGCCTACCCAGACGGGGCTAGAGAGGGCCCAATATAGACCCGAAGAGAGATGCGAATATTCCTTGCGACACACACATAAAATATACCTGCTCTAGTTAAAAAACGGATTTTTTTAAAATAAAAAACTTTATTCTTACTTCGTAACCCCTGCCACCCTGCCAACAAAACTTGGCGTCGCAAAACGATTAACAAGCCGTGATGCTTGGCACATTATGTGCCACGGAAAATGGTGGAAAACGCGGAAAAAAAAGGATACATGCAGGGGAAAAGCGAGACCGGCGTGGAGGATGCACTGAGACGCCGCGCCGCCCTGACGCGTACGTCTTGTTTACTGAAATACCTCCGCAGAATTTCCGTCGTGTCGCTGTATAAACAGCGCGAGGTGCGGTGTGTTGAATAAACACCTCGAGAGGAGAGGGGAGGGGGGAGGGAGAGGGACGGAGGGGGAGGGAGGGGGAGGGAGGGGAGGGGCCCAGGCCCCCTCCCTCCACACATATACCCTTTTTTTTCCGCAGTCACTTCCCTTCCTTTTTTTTTTATTTCTCATTCTCCATCGTCGTCTTCGGTGCGCGCGGGTCTCGCTCCCAATATCGCTACGGAGGGAAAACATTTCCTTACGAGGTGATAAAGAGGTGCAAACGCCGAGGAGGCTCCTGGCGGGGCGGGGCGGGGCGAGGCGGGGCGAGGCGCGGCGGCTTGAGGTGTCTCTCCCCCACCCCCGTCACACCTACCGTCACCCCGCCCACAGCTATATAACTCGTGACCGCGCCGAGCCAAGCAGCCACCTCTCCCCTCCCCTCCTCTCCCCTCCTCTCCTCCCCCCCTCCTCTCCCCCTCCCTCCTTTCCTCCTCTCTCCTCTCGCCCTTTGCCTTATTCGCGCGCCTGCCGCAATGAAATAATGAGAAAGTGCGGCGAGAGAAGTGAGAAAGGCGGGGCGGGGCAGGGGACGTCTGCTTACAGAGGCTTCGCCGTCGCCGCCTCGCGCCCCCAAAATTTAGGACCCCACGCGGTGCAACCCCCGGCGCGGCGGGCTCGGCGGGCCGCCTACCTGCTGCCATAGGCGCCCAGCCATTCTCAGAGAAAAATCGAGAAAAATAATAGGCAACACCTGTTGAGATTTTCTGGCGAGCGCAAGCACTTAGTGTCACCATTTTTTTTCTCATTCTTCCGCTTCACGTAGCCGAGCGGCGCGGAAAAACCAGGAGTGGAAAAAGAGGGGTGGCAGCAAAGCGAGGAATTATTTGACGCTGAGCTTAATTGGTATTATGGTTTTTTCCCTATGAGGCTCACTTAATACGCGCCCTACCTCTCTCCTAGCACTGCACTGCACTTCCTCTCTCTCTCTCTCTCTCGCTAAAATATATCTGTAAATTTACGACTTTTTTCGTAATTTGTGATTTACAAACGGTATTGTAACTTTACGATCGAAATCGTAAATTTACGAAAGCCTTGTTGTGCTCGTGTAAGAATCACAAGTTGATACCAAGTGTCCTTAAAATTTTGTAATTTTACAATTTGATATCGTAACTTTACGACATTTCTCATGGAATATTTCTCTGTAACTCTTACAAACATTTCTCACAGTGGTAGGCTAAGCTAGTGGGCCTCACAGGAGGCCTACTAGGCTAAGCATGCCACGCCAGCGCTGCACCGAGAAGGGCTTTCAGCCTGCGCTTCCGGGGCGGGGCGGGGCGCAGGGGCTCAAGATTCCAGCAGGCAGGCACTCAGCTCGTCGGGATGCCGATGATGATCAACCATGCCAATGCTAAGCTATAGAGGCGGTGCGGTTGTACTCCCGCAGAATAAAAAGTCTCGCGGGAAAGCAGAATTAATTACCATAAAATTGTGAAAATTTTGATTTTTTAACTTTGTACAAATAAAAGGTACAAATTCTGCTAGCGTGTATGTGAGCGTTTCCGGGTGTTTTCATGTGGCTTCCTTTGGCCTCTGCCCGAAGAGCTCCAAGTGAACTCACCCCAAAGCGAGGGGGGGCTGACCCCAATAATACTCCGTACACGCCCCGATAATACTTCAATAATACCGATAATACTGATAATACCAATAATACCTATAATACCAACTTTTTTGTGCCATTTCATCATGCCACGCGTCATTTCAGTCTGAGGTATTATTTAGGAAAGGATCTGATTGAATCCAATCTATCGGTAGTTTGAAAAACGTGCGCGGAACCAAACCGAAGGGGGACCCGAACGCACTCGAAGCCACCCAAAGCAGAGCTGAAGTCATTCCCCACTTCGGAGTACTTTCGGAGCTCCGCGTCGTCGGCGTCTGTCTCTCTCTCTCTTTGCCATCAGCCGAAAAGCCCGTAAGGCAACATCGGATGATCGGAACGCGTCGCATCCGCGCTCACATCTGACACAGCTGGCCACGAGCACGGGTTTGAGCACGGGTTTCACCACGCTGGTGAAGAGGTTAGAAGGTAAACTTACAGTGCATTTTTTCCACTTTAGTGTTTGTTCAGGGTCAATATTAGAGGTCACATGCCAAATTTGAGCCCTCTAGCTCAGACTGTTTAGAAGATAGCCGTACACTTCCAATTTTAGAAAAAAGTAGTGGATTTTGACAAATGTCCTATTTGAGTAGAAAAAAATTCTAATATCTAAAGACAACCTAAAAATGTCTGTAAGAGTATCATTCCAATAACTGAAAGTAACATGTTGGGATTTGGGTTGTTCAAAGCTTGGTTGACTTGTTATGACCCCTTAAAACTTAACAATTGGATGACTCATTTGAGAGATTTGGAGTTAGAAAGAAAGAAGACTGAGTGTCTCTCACTTTAGATCTAGTTAGTCTTCTTTTGACGGCATATTAAGGTACCAATAATACTTCAATAATACCGATAATACTTCAATAATACCGATAATATTTCAATAATACCAATAATAATAGTACTCCGTACACGGCTCAGGAGAGTCAGCCCCCCCTCGCCCCAAAGCCCTTCTGCGGGCCTCCCTGGAGCCTAGACGACCCGCCGCGCCGGACTTAAGCCCTCTGGCCTCGGCCTATGGTCGCCCCACACTGTCATTACCTTCAACAATTGAGGCTGGTTATTTTCATTGCGAATCAATTGCGAACAATTTTCTTCGGATCGCGAAAAAAATCATTCGCCAGTGACGAACAAATTTCTTTATAAGCCTACGAAGCAGCCAAAACCGCGAACAAATAATTCGCAAGGATTTATCAGTGCACAGTCTTGGCCCGCCCCGCCCCTCTCCTCTCCAGCCAGCCGGGCGTACGGCGCGGTCCCATTCATCTGTGAAACACCGTTAGCAGCGCTGGAGCCGGCTGGAGCGGCGCTGGAATGCTGTCGTCGTAATGTTTCCATGACGACAATTGCTGGAGAAGCGCGAGAGCCAGGGAAACCGAAGCCGTTTGCTGCTGGCTGCGGGAGCGACGAAAACCCGGCGCGGAGGAATCTCTTAGCGGCAGCCTGGGCAGCAGGGAAGTGCAGAGCATGTCCGACAGTGTTGGCAGGAAAGTAGGCAATAAGCGGCACAAACACAGTGGAGTAAAGCGGGCTGCCTACTTTGGATATAGCTTAGCGCAGGTGCGGTAATGTTGCCTTGTAGGCAGGCGCATACTCTGCCTGCCTTACCCAGCTCGATACCTCGGTTAGAAAAAGACCAAGGCCACAGAGGGGCTATATAGCGTTTATTTATGCTATGAGTCGTTCCCCAAGCACTCACTCCGACTGAATCTTTGTCGTAGCCCCTCCACGGACTACACCTAGAAAAGCCAGTTCTTGTTACAAGAAATCCTCTTGTGGATTCTCAAGTACGTGGAATTGTATACCAAGAGGAATCCTCTTGGTACAATGCCACGTACCTCAATCCGCGAGGTTTCTCGAACCGAGGTATCATACTGTATTCAGGATACGTATTGCCTAGTTTACCATTGCTGACGCCCAACCACGTGTCGGAAATTGGGGCAAAAGGGGGCAAGAGCCTGTATCAGGCCACCTGAATCAGAGACGAACGAGATGAAGAGGGGAGGGAGGGAGGGAGAAGGATAGAGAGGAGTGAGAAAGGGAGGAGTGAGAGAATGAGAGAGAGAGAGGGGGGGGGGGAGAGGTGGGAAGGAGAGGGGAGAAAGGAAGGAGGCGGATGCTTCCAAATCCGTTCCAGCAGGTGATCGCCGGGAGACGAGATTGGGGATGAGAAACAATGCGACGTCTGAGGGACTGGATCAAGGAGTCTCTCCTCCAGACGACCCGCAGCTCCATCCCCCCTCCTCTCTCTCTCTCTCTCCCTCCCGAGGCTTTTACGCCTCATGAGGATTTTCCCCGAAAGGATATTTGTCACGGGGAGCGGGGCGCCGCTCTGCACCATTCACGCGACCCGCCTTCTATTAAATGTGTACGCGGCCCCCGCCCCGCGGCGCCTCCGGGGACGGCGGGCGGGGCGGGGCGGAGTAGGGCGGGGTGGGGTGGGGTGGTGCGGGGTGGGGTAGCTGCTCTCAGCGCAGGCCCTCACCTGGATGCCAGGCGCTGCACAAGCAGAGATTGAGAGTCCTGAAAGGAAGGGCGCTGAAGAAGGTCTAAGGGCGCGAGGTATACTCTAAATACATAAGGATACACTGTCAGCAGTAGCAGCACCGTGATAAACATTTTAAAAAGTACAGTGAATCCTGAACCTGAAACTTCAGTAAATGCTGGCATTTAAATGAACAGGATTCACCGTACCATTCTCTCGCAGTCCGCTGGGCGGGACCCGCGGCTATGGCGATGTCTGTCGCTTGCCCACTGCGTATGTATGTCCTTGTCCCTGGCGTGGCGCATTTCGAATTAGTTTCTCCAGTGAGGATGTCCAGCCCATACGGTCCGAGCAACTGGCTGGAAGGTGTCCTGGGCATGTTCAGCTCGGCGCTGTGTAGGTGGCGGCGGTACGGAGCAAAAAGCGCTCGGCCTATTACGGCCCTTATTTCATTAGCGTTGGCACTTTGGCCGCGGGCCGCACGGTGTGCCGTTTTCTTTCGTCTCGCAGCAGCACCACCGCGGCCAGGGCTCCCCACACTAGAAACCCGCAAAGGCCGTAAATGGCGCGTACACTCCACTGTTAAAAATACCGTAGGGCATTACAGTATGCCTACGGTCCGTACCGTGTAATTTTCGAGTACGGTCAAACCGTAACGAAGCCTTACGGTGCGGACTGTACATCATTGCGGATGGAATGTAGGCATTTTACCGTGGTATTTTCAATAGTGTTGTAGGTGAGTGAATTCCGTTATGCTGGAACAAGAGTGAAAGTTTTCTACACTTTATAGAAAGGTCAAGTGTACGAATGGGAACCCACACACCAGCAAGTGTGCGACATTCACACACAGACTTGAGTTGCACTCCCCCTGTGACACTCGGGGTGGGGGGAATGAGAGGGGATGAAAGGGGTGGGGTGACGAGGGATGAGGGGGTGGGGTGACGAGGGGATGAGGGGGTGGGGTGACGAGGGGATGAGGGGGGGTGACGAGGGGATGAGGGGGGTGACGAGGGGATGAGGGGGTGACGAGGGGATGAGGGGGGTGACGAGGGGATGAGGGGATGAGAAGAGCGACTCGAGAGCGCGGCGGAGGGGCGGGGACGGGGCAAAGATGTTCCCGAAAGTCAAGATGTTG
The DNA here is from genome assembly GCA_033675135.1 of Frankliniella intonsa. Lineage (NCBI taxonomy): Eukaryota > Metazoa > Arthropoda > Insecta > Thysanoptera > Thripidae > Frankliniella > Frankliniella intonsa. The sequence continues at coordinate 3,508,330 of CM066245.1, read as the reverse complement.
TCAGAGGAGAAAGGCAGCAAGGCTATACGCGGGAGAACGCGCGGGAAGTAGGGGAAGGAGGTATTAAGGGGGGGGGGGGGGGGCTGTATGCGGGGGGCTACCCCCTCCTCCAGCCCGACCCCCCACGACTTGCAGGCAGGCGGCCGCGGCCCTCGGGGAGGCTGGCTGGATAACGCGGTTAGGGCACACCTACAAAACCCACCCCGCCACACCCCGCCCCAAGCGCCCCACCCACCGCACCTCGCGAGGAGTGGCGGCGCGCGGCGTCAGACACCACCAAGACCTTTACCTTGGCGCGCGAGACAACGCCGGTCCATGAATTTCTGATTGGCGCTTACTGCCTCGCGGCCGGGCGCGGCCCGCACCTGCCGCCCCGCACACCTCGCGAGGAATCATCTTCATCGCCCGCGCCAAGATACGACACGTGCTACACCCATTCATGAAAAAAAATAGCATTCTTCCTTCATATTTCATTCACTGCAAGTATCTTACGAAGAACTGCTCTTCGTAACGTACAAAGAATCTGAGCGACTGCGTAATACAAATAAATTCTTTGTATTACGAAGAGCGTGGTTTGTAGTGCAAACGAGGCTCCTTCGAAGTACGAAGTACGAACGGGGTCTTCGTGATACGAAGAAAAGTGGTTTGTAATATGGCTGCTTCAAATCCTTTGTACGTTACGAACCAAATTCTTCGTAATACGAACACCGCTGTTTGTAAGGAGCTAACCGTGTTTTTCATTCATCTGTGCCAATTTCATCGCTGCTCGAAATATCCTCTTTATTGCCAAGACAGCTACAAGGCGAGAGAAAGAGATAGAGGCAGAGGGAGAGGGAGAGGGGTGGGGACAGGGGTTGGGAGAGGAAGAGGCAGAGGGAGGGGGAGGGAGGGAGGGAGGGGAAAGTGAGAGAGAGACAGAAAGAGAGAGGGGGAGAGAGAGAGAGAGAGAGAGAGAGAGAGAGAGACGCACGATGTGATAATGGGCAAGATAAGCGGCTCACCAACAGTTTGACGTTAAGTCGCTCACTTTACACGCGACTAAGTGCCAGGAGTGGAGGTGGTGGTAGAGGAGGGAGGGGTGGCTGCCACGCGCCGCAGGTCCGCTCTACGCCTCCGTGCGTGTGGACGGCAGAAGATTAGATACGGCGAGTGTCCGAGTGAGCGGCGCGAAGTGGGGCGGGGCGGGGCGGGGCGGGGCGGGGCGGGGCGGGGCGGGGCGGGGCGGGGCGGGGCGGGGCGGGGCGGGCGGCGGAGGGACATCAGATCAGCAGTCCTCGGGGAGCCTACGGCCTCGACTTGTCGTGGAGCACTGGCTCCGGAGAGACTGACACCGCCTCACGGGCCATAACCTATCCACCCTGGAAACCTTAATGTGAGAACATCTTACACCTGTTAACAGGTGTAACGCGTAATACACCTGTCGGTGATGGACCAACGTCGTACCCTACACTTTCTGGTGTGAGGCACGTATTTCTACATCACTAAATTCAAGCGATGTTTACTGAAATGAATCAGAATGAGTCGTAGAGCAGATTAAAATCGCTGAATTAGAGAGGAATGCTCGCTTAAACAACTGTAAAAGAGTCAAATGCATTGCAAAAAAATGTCAGAATGACTCTAATTATCAAGCTAATTTACAGTGGCCACATTCAAGAAAGTTACTTAAAATGCAACAAAAATTTAAAAAGTTTGCCAAACGAAATGTGATTCTTTGATTTTAACGCTACACAGGATGTTCAATTTATGGACGAAAAGCGTCAACGTTGCACTCGACCTCTACTGGACACGAAAAGCGAAAATCAACGCCAGCCCAATGAAAGAGAGGCTACGGGGAGGTCAAACGCAAACGACTGATACAACCGCATATGCAATTATATTTGTCGAACAGAGCAAACGGACAAAGCCCACGTCGCTGGCCATAACGCAGGCACAGCAGCGGAACCCCGTGACAGCAGCAGAGGGGACACACTGAAAACTACTAAGAATATTGTATCTGAACTATTTATACGCACAGATGTCCAGCGCAAGTTACAATTATTTTCCTTGGACATTTAGTGAAGAAATATCAGACACTATTCGCACAAAATTAACACACACCAACAAGTGAGCTCACTAAATTTTTATGTACTACTTTTTTACACAGTTATGTAGGTCTATGAGCATGTATAACATACGTGAAATACTCTTACGTATTTGTGCACATTTTTTGCATAGTTATGCAAGAATTTATACATAAATCAGCAAGAAATTTTACGCAAGCTATGCATGCGCATAGACTTACATAAGCTTTGTACAAAATAGTTAGTACATAGTATTTCTACGTGTGCGACATCCACACCCCTGGGTTTCCAGTGCAAAATGCGGCGGCAGGGCAGGACATGGGTCCACCAGTGCGACGGTCGGGCGGAACCCTCACTCTCTCACACCCTCACTCACTCACTCCCTAACTCACTCCCAGTGTCACTCATTCACTCACTCAAAACTCCGGACAGGTGAGCGCTGCGCTCCACCGCTAACCAACACCAACGATATCGGCGATCACTCGGTTCTGCACTGAGCGCGGCGCGGACGGGACGGAACGGGACGAGACGGGACGAGCCGGGGGGGCCTGCGCCACTGGTGTCAAGCGCCTCGGCCGCCACGCCGGGACCCGCCGGGACCAGCCAGGACCAGCCGCCGCCAGCCCGCACCGGCAGGGACGTGCCCCCCAATACGATGCGCTACACCGCCAGCAAACAGGCCGAGCTCGAGGTAAAAAAGAGGCATGCACTTGCACCTGGGTACAGCTCACCACGAATGGGCACCACGCCCTCCTGCGCCATTGTTTGGCTTAGTAGTACGCTTTACAAACTACAACGACGAGGATTCATCTTTAAAGTGGGATTTTCTGAAATAATGAACCCTTACGATGAATTTCACTGCAAGCTACAGTGAAACCTGCCGCACTGTATATTATACGGTGAATTTTTACGGTAAGCTACGGCGAATAATTACTTTGTTACCAGAAATGTTTTCTACAAATTTGTCAAAGACTTAGAACAAATTTGTTCACTATAGCGCACAAATGGGATAGTTTGTTTTTCCTTTTCATTAGTATCTCGAATGTGACGCCCTTTGCTCTCAGCGTCGACCATTAGCTAATAGCCCAAAACAGTCCGGTGCGGGCCGGGCCACCCACAGATGGCTTTCTTTAAGATAACATGTTTCTGATTGACGGTGGGAATACACTGTAAGATATACTACACATTGGGCGTGCAGTTAATTTTCGGGTCTTTAGTTTTGTTAATAAAGGTAACGTCTACCTGTCGGATTTTCAGAATACAAAATTTGCATACCCTCGCGCGCAACCTAAGCGTTTCACAGCGCGAAAATTCGTTCAAAAATTTACAGTGCTCTTTCGTACTCACCTCTCCTCAGCCTTCGGTGCGTTGTCGGCTTTTAGTTCGAATAGGGTACGTCGTCCAAAACTTCGTCGACAGCACCATCTGAAACCAGAAACAAAATACAATATGTATACAACAAATTGCACAAATTTATACCGAGAAAGAACGATCCCTGCATGGAGCTTTCTGTGCGTAGTCATTTGTTTCCGCATTGCCAGGCCGTTATACGGACTTAGCCCTATGAGGAGCATGCCATGTCTGTCGCCTGGCGCGGCAAGGGAAGGGGGCCGGGAGTGAGGCTGATAAACAACATCGTTTAGTATGCAGCTTCACACTTGGAGCGCCCCTGAACTTGATCGTGCCATCAGGGTCACGAGCACTCACACATACACACAGCCCTTTAAAATAATGGCATCCACCCATACCCATCAACACCACAAAATCTGCAGATTTATTGCTTGAAATGTGCTTGGGCGATTAGAGCGACAGAGAGTATACACTCTGTTATCCTGAACTTCTTCTACAATGAAGCACAATTAAGTCAAGTTGCTATGGACCGCGTATCATGCGAACTTTGGCATTTGTTTCGAATCTGTTAGCGGATGTGCCATATGTGCCTACGCAGCGCCGCGTGGGCTGCTCCTGAGGCATTGTGCACGTCTACGTGTGTGTGTGGCGTTTCTGTGTGGGCGTGTGTGAGGGCGCGCTGGGGGGGGGGGGCCTCTGAATGTATGTGTGTGTGGGAGAGGAGAGTTTGAGGCGAATACAGCAGGGAGTGGCGGGTGGCGGTGATTCTAGGGTCGCTGCCCTCTGTCGTCACGGCGCGTTCATTTTCTCTTCCAACATTCAGCTTCACAAAAAACACAGCCGCTTTATAACCCACTTAATCAGTTTCTTTTGCCAGGTGTGTAATTTTACGGCACCGGGGTTTTGTTATTGTACATCCACTGAACAAAAAAAAAATGCCCATAAATGATGATCTTTTTTTTAAACGAGTTATTTCTTGACGCGTATGCTACAAAAATATCGCAGCAAGTATGTTCTGCGGAAAGTCCCGGACATGTTTCATTTTTAAATAGGAACAGGGCAGGTGAAACGTCTTTCACGTTCCGGTTGCCAGGCTGGACTGGACCATGGACTTAACAAACGGATTCATTATTTATGGATGGCCGAGGGCCTTTCGGGATGGGTAGGGGAGGGCATAGAGAGAGAGGGGGAGAAAGTGGGAAAAAGGGCGAGACAAGGGGAGAGAGAGGGAGGGAGAGAGAGAGAGAGAGAGAGAGAGAGAGAGAGAGAGAGAGAGAGAGCAGATAGAGAGAGAGAGAGAGAGAGCAGATAGAGAGAGAGAGAGAGCAGAGAGAGAGAGAGAGGGGGGGTGGGCAGAAGGGGGCGTGACGTATACACTCTTAAAGTTTATGGCCTTCACCTTTACAAGTAGATTCTAACCAGAAATGTTGCCTACAATTTTGTCTACGACTAAGAACAAAATAGTGCGCAGTTGGTAACATTTTTTTTTGTATACACTTAATAGCGGACATTAAGGCAACGCTTCTATCCATGATGAACACTGGCCCAATAAAGTCGTTTATAAAATTTTGTCCAATTGCAAACCAAATTTGCCCGTATTTGTGTACAAAGTGAGCTTATACGTAGAAAAATTTGTTACCAACTCTAGACGTGCAGAAAAATGTCGACAATTGCCAACCAAAAAAATTTTGACCTTAGATATAAAGTGTGTTTCGTCAGCCGTCGATCCTTTCAATTCCCCCCTCTCCCGCCGTCCGTACAAAGGGGCAGGCAGAGCGTATGACGAGACCTACCCCCCTCCAGCGCTGCAGCCTTAGTGCTCAGCGGCACACTCAGGTCCGCTGTAATGTAATTGGGGGCAAACGCGGCACGGCACGGCGGTGCACCTCCCAAACACGCGGAGGTCTCAATGGGCGGGCACGGGCACCTCGCCAAAGAAGCGCCCTGCATCTGTTTCTCGAATATTTTCTTGAAAGAGAACAGCAGAGCAAATAATCAGGTGAGGGTAAGGGGAGGGGAGGGGGGCTCACAGCGGAGGGGGAGGGGGCTCTCAACTGCCATCGATCCTTCTCGGTCTACTCTTCCAATTTGCTGATAGTTTTGCAGCGATAATTTATCAAGGTCCGCACAGAGGGTCGTCTTATAATCACAAGGAGAGCCCCCATCGCCCCCCCCCCTCCCCCTTTCGCCTGGCCCCGCCCCTCTCCAGCCTCGCGGAGCTCAATAACACCTCGGCTGCAAGGCATTTTGACGAGCTGCCCGCCATTCACTAGGAATAAATGAGGTATGACTTTCAGTTTAGGTGAGAGGCATGTTAGTCAAAGAATGTGAAGTCACACTCGTTAGAATGTGAATTGTGTTAGGTTCGTTGAAATCTTGTGTAACATTCGTTTGTCACTTGCTACTTCTGTCAACGAAATTGCCTACTCAGTGGACGAATGAAAAAAGTCGGCTACGAGTCTGAGCATGTATACGATGCCAGGGTATAGAATATACTCCACAGTAGCCCCTTCTCCCCTGTTCCTGCACATACAGGCTCTCAGGCAGCCGAGGCGGGCTCATCCCCGCGACACAAGCTGCCAATCTGCCGCCGCGTGACAACGGAGAGGACGAAGAGGGGGTCTTGAGGGGGAGGAGGAGGGGGAGGAGGAGGAGGAGGAGGAGGAGGAGGAGGAGGAGGAGGAAAGCGGGGTGAGTCTCGGGTCGCGCGCGGCGGCGCGGCGGCTCCGGCAAGGGGATCTGAGGGAATGAGCGCGCAAGCCGAGACGGGGCGGGATCGAGTCCCACGCCCCGCCGCCCCGCCCCGCCGCGCCCCGCCGCGCCCCGCCCGCCAAGGTAAGCTCGACGCGGGATCAGCGAGGCTGCGCAGCGCGGACCGCGCGTGTGCAGGCAGCAGACGACGTCTGTTTTATGACTCGGAAGTGATCGCACGTTACGGCGGCCGGGGCGGGGCGCGGCGGGGCGGGGCGGGGCCGGGGGGGGGGGGCGTTGCTCGCCGAGCGCGCGGCTATTGCTTCCATCAGCGTCGATCACGAACTGCTGCACCACGGCAAGAACAAAGAGCTTTCGCTTGCGTTTTCCACTGTGATCTCTGAGGAAACTTGGTGAATGCGATAATTTCACGCGGCTCGCGGTCCAATCAGCCGGAATGAGTAACTTTTCGCAAACGAGAGCCGCGTGGCAGGCGACAGCCGAGGAGAAGGCAGGGTGGGAGGAGGAGGGAGCGAGCGGCGGAAATAGAACACAGCGTCCGTTTCGTTTTCCCCGCTCCGGCGGGGGCCACTATGAGTTTCGCGATCTGCGGCGAATTAGGATGCTCGCGTACAACAAAGCACTTGCGGTCGTCGCAAACATTATGCGGCAGAGTTTAAGATGCTATCACCTTTAAATACCCGGGGCCTTGTTTTCATCACAGAAAGCTGCTCAACTTTGCGATTGATCTCAGAACGCGATGTCTTCCAGGTCTCGCCTCGCCGGCGGAAGCCGGCCCACTGGCGGGGCGGGCGCCAGGCGAAAAGTTGCCCGTATCTCGCGACTGCTATCTGCAGGGTCGCAGCTCCGTGGAGGGGGGGGGGGGGGGGATGCCTTCACTCTGAAAACGAGACAAAACCTTAATGGCGAGTCCTCCACGTCCGGGGCGAAGATGGCGAATGGCGCGATGGCGTCACTGCGATAAGGAGGGCGGTGATTCACACCCCTGCTATGGCGGATCCAAGGAAGTCATCCAGGTCAAAATGAGAAACCATGTGGAGTTCTGTGTCTTTCCACGTAGATTCAAACATTTCCCTTCTGCGTGTGTGGATGTCAACCTATCCGCACATGGATTTGGGTGCAAAAATACACATGGAAAGTAACAAATGCACACGTTCCAATTTCACCAAATGGAACCTCAAAAGATACTTGCGAAGTCTACTATTCAGATTTTTCACTTGGGATTGCAGCAGTTTCCCGGTAGCGCGGAAAGTGGACACAATAAGGCGCTCGTCGTGTGTTCGCCGTGCCCCTTGCTGCCTCTGGCTGACTCATCAAACTTTAGTTCGATGTACAGAACTTGGTTTTCGCTGCCCCCTCCCCGGACCCGCGGGCACACGGAGCGCCTGCAGGCTGCGGCGCGGGCCCGCCCGCCGCACACAGGAGCGCAGCGGGTTGCCTACCCGCCATCCCGCGGGCGCTCTGGGAACCTGCCGCCCTTCTTGCATGTCCTGGGGGGCAGTTCATCACCACTGCAGTTCACCACAAATTAGTAGGAGCAAGTAGGTCCGGCAATCTGATTCGCCGACCGCCGCCTGCGACGCAGGACTCTTGCTAATGTTGCCCCAGCAGTGCGTGAGAGTGAAGGGGGTGGAAGGAGAAGAGAAATGAGGGGGTGGGGGGGTGAAGGGAGGAGGGTACAAGCAGGGGGAGAAGACGGATGGGGATTGGGAGGGGTGGAGTAGAATGAGAAGGTGAGGGAGGCGGGGGAGGCAAAAAGGGGGAGGAGAGGGAGGAGGGGGAGATGCACTGTTAAACCAAGTGAACACTTGCAAGTGTTTAACAAGGATAGTGTTGCACGAGGCAGTTAAACACTTGCAAGTGCACAACCGTTGAGTTGAACACTTACAAGTGTACAACTGGCGAGTTTAACACTTGCAATTGCACAACTGCCGAGTTGCACACTTGCGCGTGCTAGGCTGGAAGTTGCACACATACAAGTGTTCAGCACTTAGTTTAACAGTGTAAAGAAGAGGGAGAGGAGGAGGGGGAGATGTCTGCCAGAGCAAGAAAAGGTTCCGGGAGGAGAGGCTCAAGTGTAAGCTCCAGAGGATTGGGCCGCCTCGCCACGCCGCGCAGGTCGCGGGCTCCATCCGCCCCGCCCCGCCCCGCCCCGCCCGGGAGGCCGCGCTAGCGGCAAGAACAGCTTGCGAGGACCGCATGTCACGAAAGTTGTCCCGCGGACACGGTGAACTATATCCGTGCAGGCTCTGCAAGGCGATCAAAGTTCCGCAGGCCGCCTGGGGGCGTGTGCGGTCCAGGAGGCCGGGGGTTAGTGAGGGGGTGGGGGGAGGGGGGGAGCACCGCCCGGTGCCGCCCCGCCCCTCCACTTCTCACTGGCCCACGCACTGCCGGAAACCTCTTAAAATGTCAGCGCGGTATACACACAAGATAGGGAGGGCATTTATCTGAGGGAGTTTCGCGTGTATGGAACTCTGCGGGAACCTCTTTAGAAAAATGGCAAGAGAGACCAAGAGAAAATCTGGGAAGTGGGCAGCATTTGAAGCTAGCGTATTTTGTCGTTCTCTCTCTGGAGACATTTGTGTGGCTTTTGTGAGACAGTCCTACACTCTTTGCTATAGGACCAAGTGGACAATGGGAATGTCCAAGAAATTGTACAATGACACTCGTCATACTCTTGAGAAAAATGGCCTTGTGAACACTAAATATTGCACGATTTTTTAAACCTATCTGCGAAAGTTGTCCACTTCCCGGATTTTCACCTGAGTGCCCCTATCTTAAATTTCGTACAAGGCTTGACAAGATAACCCAAGGAGACCACGGAGGTGCAAACGGCTCGCGGGGTGGCGGGTCTGAAAGGGGAGAAGGGGAGGGTGCGGGGTGGGGCGGAGGGAAGTTTAGGCCCTATTCAGCCCTAATGGGTTTTCGTAGCGACTGAACAACACTGAAGATGACGCAACAACCAGCTCGGTTGAGAAACGCCCCTACTGAGACTAGATATACTGAAATTCTGCGATAATTCGCATGGTTTGCCATGACTCTCTTTTTAACGGTATTACTGAATATGATAACTTGGTCGAATAAAAAACTATAATGAGCTCTACAAGAATAAGATATCACAATTTTGTTTAGAATAACTTTTCCATTTAGATTTTACTTTAAAAATATTACAATGAAATATTATGTATAACCCCGGAATGCAATAAACTAGGTTATCACAGGGCACAGTAATCGCAGAATGTTTGTACATTAGATTGTCGCAAATTCAGCCTCATACCCACGATACGTCCCGTCCTTAGAATTTTTAAGTGTGGAAGGGGTCCCTTGCCGCTTTCTACGCACTGAACCAACTCATCATCTCCGCCCTAATTCCCCCCCTCTCTCTGTCTCTCTCCGTCTCTGTCTCTCTCTCCCTCCTTCTCCATCTCTCTCTCTCTCTCCCTCTCAATCTAGCAATCAGTCGACCCGGCGGCAGGGACGGATGCCAAACCGGGCGAGAAAACTCGCCTCTGGACGAGGATGACCCTTCCTGTCCGCCAGCCACGTCTTTCAAAGTGCGGCAAAGTCCCAGGCCCGCCTCCTGCCGAGCCCCGCCACACCCCGCCCCACCACACCCCACCTCACCCCACTCCCCCGCCCCGCCCCGCGGTCAGCGAGTTGGCCGCAGGCCGCATGCCCGGGCTCGGACTGTGAGGCGCCGCGTGCGCCAAGCAAACGAGAGGCAGACTGCTGCTGTTTATTCCGCCACACTTTCTCTATCTCTCTCTTTTCTTTTTTTCTTTCTTTTACTTTTTTTTCTCCTAGGAGCCGTCGCCGCCGTTGTGCTCCAAAAAAGAAGAAGACATAATAAATGCAGCAGCCAGGCCCGCTACGCTACGCTACGCGGCGATAGACGACTCTTAAGAGCTCGCAATCTGCTTTTGAACGGACAGGTCTATCGGTCTTGCGGGCGGGGACGTTTCTTCCGGCCCGGCCCCGCCCGGCCTGTGGGCGGCATGAGGATGGCAGCACGTCTCGCGATCAAACACACCAGCACTGAAGAAACAAAGGTGCTACACAGCACCGCGAGAGGGTACTTCTACCCTGAGGGATGCTACGTAATGTTTTTTCCAGTGAAGGGCGACACTCTTCATTTTCTCTTCCAGCAGTAGCGCTGATGGCTCGGCACATTGTGTAATTCGGCCGGCAATCACACGGCTTTTGAAGGACATCGCAAACAGTCCGGAATAATAGAATCTGTTATCAGCGCGCCGCTAATGCGATTGTAATACGAAACGTGACGCTCCGCGGGAGGGCGGGGGATGTTTCAGCTTCTACGACGCGGACTGCGAAGAGACCGGGCAGTGACGGGTCTACATAATATGCGAGATGAACCAAACTTTAGAAAAGGCGAAATAAATAAAAGAAAACTGATCAAAGAAAGCAATGAAAACACCAATCAGTGCAGAAAAGAAGAGAAGCCGAGGGAAGGGGTGGAAAGGAACAAAAGAAAAGAGAGGAAGAGTACACTGGGGTGGCGGAGAGTAGGGGTGGAGTCCAGCAGCCTTGCCCACTCTGGCTCAGCTCGGGTGACCGTCGTCCGCCCCGCCCCGCCCCGTCCCGCCCCTCCCCGCCACGCCCCGCCTCGTCCCGCTGTCTCCCACCGGCCCTATATCGCGCACTCCTTTGAGGCGCTACGGCCTCCAGACTCCCCCGCCCTCTTGAAGGCCGTGAATGAGGTGTTGTGATTTTCAATTCGTTCCGAAATCGCCTTTCGCCCCGCGAAGGGCGGAAGGGGTCGGGGACAGGGCGTTCGGACGAGAGAGTGGGGACTAGGGTGTCCCATTTTGGAGATCGAAGTCGGCGATTGTGGAGGCTCGACCCTTGCACGATAGTATTCACCTAAAAAAGAGCCTGGGCAAAATTTGGTCGCTGTCCGACGTTCATCCGATTCGTATCGCGATTTTCACCAGCTCTAATAAAAGCTTACGGTGATTTTCACTGTAAGCTACGGTGAACCCTGCAGCACTGTAGCTTACGGTCACGTTCACCGTAGCCGTAGCCTACGGTGAAAATTTCACCATAAGCTGCAGTGCTGCAGGGTTTACCGTAGCTTACAGTGAAAATCACAGTAAGCTTTTTAGAGTGAGCAGAGTGAAGAGCAGACATCTTGTAAGCCGCGTTTTCCGGGTACCAGTGCGGTAATTTAAAAGAATTTGGGAGGACCCGAGCTGCGAACATGGCGTAGGTGGGGTATAAAGGGGAAGGGGCAGGGCAAAGAGTTAGGGTTGCACATCAGGGAAAACATAAAAATGAGGCGATAGCTAGGGGGTGAGGCGTTGGTGTAGGACAGGGGCGGCCCAAGAGGCCGGACAGGGGGGGCGGGGGGGCAGGGTGTGTGTGTGCAAGGATCTCCTAAGGCGACGCTTTATCTCTCGGGAGCGACTCGCAGAGCAAAGCAAACGCCAGGCCGCAGGCCCGACACAGCGAGGGTGGAGGAAGCATGGGAGGGTGGGGCGGGGTGAGGTGGGGTGAGGTAGGGTGGGGTGAGGTGGGGTGGGAGGTGGGGTGGAGTATGGTGAGGTGGGGTGCGATGCGGTGGGGTGAGGTAGGGTGAGGTGGCGTGGGTTAGAGAGGGTTGTGGAGGGTTAGGGCGCGGGGTGTTGTGTTGGTGCTAGATTTCGAATAGTGCCCGTCCCGGAGACAGTATGGAGCGTCCCGCCCACCACGCGCAGAGCGCCCGGCGGGCCGGGGGTAGGCCGCCCGCACAGCACCCGCGGGTTGACGTGGTGGGCGCTCCGCTACACAAGGTCACCCCCTCGCCCCCCCCTCCCCCCCACCCCCGCCGCGCCTCCCGCCACGCCCCTGCGCTCCTCTCCCCCTCCCCGGGCGCCACATCACACGGCCTTTACATCTCTCATTATTGTCTCGCAGAGGTTTCTGTTGTTTATGTGGTTTTCTGATTACGCTGGCGCTGCCTGTGCTCTACAGACAATGGCCGCACCTTCCCCAACCACAAATTCTCTCAACAGTGTACCGACGGCACCAAAAAAACTGTGCGTCCGCAGGCGACAGCGGGGAGCTGCTGGTCTATGACGTCGCACCCGGCCCGCATTACCATTGCTGTATTTTATAACGCGACAAACTTTCCGTCTCCGGCAGCCTGAGTGGCGATAATTCAGTGCTTTGTAAAGGGCTGCGGCGGGGCGGGGTGGGGTGGGGCGGGGCGGGGCGGGGTGGGGAGGGATGGTGAGGCGCGAGGTCCTGGCGACCTCTCTCCTATTTTATCGGCGGCTCCGTGTCGCGTCACCGCGCGTGTCGCCGGCGCATTCCTCGCCTTATCCCAGGGCCACGTAGCCTCGCGCCTCACCCCGCCCCGCCCCGCCCCGCCCCGCCACGCCCCGCCAGGCGATGCTATCGCCCTAATGGATGTTAGGAAAGAGCCTAATTTTTATCCGTGAGCCTCCCGCGTGCTGCTCCCCACCCGGTTCCGCAAGAGCTTCCTATAGCCACCCTCCGTTTTACGCGCTCCCATCCCCATCTCATCCCCCGTATAAATTTTTTTCCCCAAATTGCAAGATTGTGATGCAGGCGACGAGAAGAAGTTGTACCCACCGCCATATAGTGTTTCCTCAGTGAAAAATTTTATTCATAGTTGTGATCATCAAATATTCGCGTCGTCGCTACCACAATAATACTGCAGTCTCGAAAGTTTTGTGGTTCTCTCTGCGAGCTAACCCAACGATACTTGTTACAACCTTTCTTTTCTCTGGGTCAGTCATAGTCATAACTAGTCACAGCTTTGTATAACAATGTACTTTGACACAAACGGCACTGTGAAAATTATCTTTGAAGATTTACCAAATATTTTGTAAAATACTATTCACGAAATAAAGTTGTAAATTACGACAGCCCAATCCTGCTCGCGATTGAATTTCAAGTCGAAACGTAGTGCTTGTAATATTACGATTTCTAATCACAATTTTACAACTGCATTTCGTGGAAAATTTTCACGAAAACCAACAACTAAAATTTTCGCAGTGTGGATGGCAATTTTAAAATTTAACCCCAAGGCCATTAACGCGAATGGGCTGACGGCGGCGTCCGGCCGCAGATACAGCACAGGGCGCACGGAGACACTTTCCGTTTATTTGTCACGCAGGTAAGCTCTTTTTAATTATTTAAGCCACCCCCGGCTCCCATTATTTAGAAAGAGAAAGAGAAAAAACCCGGAGAGAGAAAAACACTACAGTTAAGTAAACCGCAGGACAAAATTAAAATAAGGGAAACGGCAGAGAGAAGAAAGGAACGCGTAACAATTAGAGGATCGATCACGTGGCTGCTGCGCGGCGGGGGCCGGGGCGCCCTGTGAAATGCTTACGAACAAAATGCTTTGCTAGCTTGGGAACAATCTTCATGCTCTTTGTTCATCCAAGAATTATTGTTTGTTCAAGAATTGTTGAAGCTGGCGTGAGGTGGGGCGTGAGATTAGCCAACTTTACGTGACTGAATGAATGAATGAAACGGCGCGAATTAAGAAATAATGCGCTGCAGATTAGACCAAAGTAAACGCACCTTCAGCTCGGGCCCGGGGGTCGGCTCGCTCGTCCGCCTTCTGACCTGAAGCCCCACAGTATAGCGTTCCACACCACTCAACAGAGTATCCCCAGACGCTCTTGCGACACTATGAAAAAAGAAAATAGTAAAAAAATAAAATTCAGCACTGACTTCGTCGTAATGTGACGACTTAAAATTTTACAGTGTAGGGGCGCGTGCTCGTCCTGGCGCCCTTCGCCCTTCGTATTTCTTCCAGCCCGTCGTGCCAGCCGCGCGCCGGGCGGGGCGGGGCGGGGCGGGGCAGAGCGCACTGACCGCACCCTGTTTGAATTAACGCGATAGCTTTCGGCACGCAGCGGCAGCCGTGGCGGGGCGGGGCGGGGCGGGGCGGGGCGGGGCGGGGTGGGGGCGGCTAGGCCTCTGCCGGGATTCATAGGCGCGGAGCGCTGGCGGTGCGAGGCGCGCGGCGGCGTATATTCGTCAGGCACACGTGGTAATGAAATTATGAGCAGCGAATGTGTAAAGGCCGATGAGCGGGGACTCGTGCCACGTGACTGCCGGGCTGGGCTGGTGGCGAGAGAGAGAGAGAGAGAGAGAGAGAGAGAGAGAGAGAGAGAGAGAGAGAGAGAGAGAGAGAGAGAGAGAGAGAGAGAGAGGGGCGAATCGGCAAATCGACCAAATCGCTTTCCACCCCCCTCTCGAAATCGGGCGGGTTGCTCTTCCCGGAATAGGCGGATTAATGGGGACGTTTGCACGATAGGCGGTTCGTCCTCCCTCATCCAACGCTCCCGCAGAGTTTGTGTTTGACTCCATAACGAGGCACCTCGCCCCCGCCTCTGAGCGCGCGCGCTCGCGTGCACGCACACACACACACGCTCGTGGCCGGGTGAGTCAGGCTACACGCACGGTGAAAAATATCTTTATATTTTTATACACTGTGAGAAAAAACTACAGTTAATCCGCGATGAACTTTTACACAGTCTTTTCTTTAGTTCCAGGTACAGGATTCTCCGTACTTTTTGACAGTCCATCCCGTACCCCCAAAACTAAGATGTCAATAACTTTCTCACTTCGAGTCCAAACCCATGACATATGTTAGCATTTTTTGCTCGTTTCGTCGATACGAATCTGTTTCTATAATTGCGGTTTTCCGTTTCAACAATTTCATTTATTTACTGTACATTTTTCTGTCACTGTAGTGCAGGCTCCATAAGACACTCCGCACTTCCGCTTTAACGGGCCACCGTAATTTCTGCGCCTCCTTATCGTATAGTGTAGGTGAATGGACACAGCCATACTGATCGGCACAGTCAACCCCTCCCCCCACCACCAACACCACCACCACGCTCACACACTTCCCATTCCGCTAACAACAGGCGGGCAATTACCCGGCCGCGTTACGCGTCCATAACGGGGGAGTGAGTAGGAGGGGGGGGGGGAGGGGGGCGGGGGGCAGAATAACGGAGCTGTGGGGCCCGAGCGGCCAACGGCCAGAACGCCAGCACTTGGTTTCACTTCGCCGCTTCAGACTAATGCCTGCCCACTTATTATACGTGCTCTTTTTTTTTTTGGTAAGTGATCTCCAGCCCGGGAGCTTCTCTAGCGACACGGTAAAAACAATGTCTGATTGTTTGAGGTAAAAAAGGGTAAACTTTGAAGAACTTCCATAATTTTAGGGGACCTCCTGAGATCTTCAGGAAGTCTCCTTCAGATTTTAAAGGTAGTGGATCTCCAGCATCCACGTAATCTTAGAACGACAGTCCAGTATTGCTCGTCAATCAATTCCAAGTCGACACAAGTGCTTGTAGTTTTACAATTTTGAGTTGTACTGCAGTTTAAAAAAAAGAGTTTGTTTATGGAAAATTTTCCATGAACATCTACAACTATGTTCAACCTATTGCCCTGGTGTCCAGCCCTGGTGTCCAGCCCTGCTGTCCGGCCCTGCTGTCCAGCCCTGCTGTCCAGCCCTGCTGTCCGCGGCCCTGCTGTCCGGCCCTGCTGTCCAGCGGACGCCGCCCCCGCGATGGAACAGCCCCGGAGGGGGACGTTAACATTGGGACGGTCGGCCCGGCCTGCCCGGTCGATATTTATGGCTTGTGCCTGGTCCCCGACTACGTAAAGGATACGGCGAGGAAGGCGACGTGGTGGTTCTACGCGGCGGCGGCGCGGTCACTCGCGGGCGCTGGCACAGCGACACAGCACGGCAGCGTCCCCCGCGGCGCACATGCAAACACGCCCCGCCCCGCCCCGCCCCGCCCCGCCCCGCCCCGCCCCGCCCCGCCCCGCCAACACACCACCAGAGCCAGACCCGCGGCGCAGCATCTCCACCGCGCCACATCAAAGCGACGACAAATTTAGCCCCCCGATGTCGCTCGCGACACCTGTCCAGTAATTAGGGCTCGGGTTTCATGTGCTCCTTGCGGCGGGGTGGGGTGGGGTGGGGTGGGGTGGGATGGAGTGGGGCGGGGCGGGGCGGGGCGGGCCCGCGTCTGCTCGCGCCCTTCCTTCCCCTTAGAGGCGCTTGGTCAGCGGTGCGCGCTTTTGCCGCCATTGAGGCGCGCGGTGGCAAGGAGGCGGTGACGGACGGATGGGGAGGAAGTAGGAGGGGGGTGGGGGGGCTCTTCATTACAGAGCCCGGCGGGCGGTGCTACTCCCCTCGGCAAGGCCCTGGAGGACCAGACTGCTAATCACAGTGGGACCAGCCGTGCTGGGGGGAGGGGGGGGCGTCGCAGAGGATAGTGCCGCGTCAGGCCTCCGCTGGAAGCCCTCCCCGCCCCGACCTGTCAGGACGATATGATGACGGATGCACAGCGGAGCCGCGCTTTTCGCGGGGCCTCCACGTTTCTTACTCCCCCCCCCTCCCCCACCCTCAAAGTCTCGCCCCAACTCTGTTACTTCCACCCCCCTCCCAAGATCTTTGCACTTTGTGCGCCGACCGGCCCTCTGAGGCCCTGCAGACAAAGTCCACCCTCGTCAGTGATCACTGTTCAGCCGACAAAGTAGGACATCCAATCTTTCCAGGAGTGTGGAATACGTTTTGGAGGTGTTATAATGTATATTTTCGTGTTCTTTAAAAATACTATTTCCATGAGCAAACCAGTCGTATTTTGGGATGTACTATTGCATCTGTCGTAAGATTCTGCGTCCAACAAACCTCGAGTGAGGGTTCTGATATATGGTAAGGCAATAAATAGCAAGTAAATAACTACCAAAAATGCAATTAGTTAACACTCTAAATGTCTAAGGACAATTATTCTAACGAACACCGGACGTTTTGGCACGTTACAATAATTCAGAGAGAATACTGCTACTAACAAGACGCTTTTATTAAATAACTATGAACCAAAAAATAGCTAACATAAGCTACACGTTAACCGAGTTAAGACTTATTCCAAACACGTCGCCCGAATTCGTTTGAAACATTAATGCCTGCCTACAAAGGTTGGAGGTCCTACCTTTGTTTTACCAGTGATGATGAAGTACTTCCTCAGCCCCCCCCCCCCCCAAACCACCTCCCATAGCAGTCCCCGCGAGACGCCCGCTTTTTCCTTCTAATATTGTAATTCGTGGCTCTCAGGTGACGCGACACGCCCGCAGAGGACATTATTTGCAGTTCCTTTGATGCCTTGCTCCCTGCTACGCTCCTTCACCTGCTGCTGCTGCTGCTCCTCCTCCTCCTCCTCCTCCTCCTCCTCCTCCTCCTCCTCCTCCTCCTCCTCCTCCTCCTCCTCCTCCTCCTCCTCCTCCTCCTCCTCCTCCTCCTCCTCCTCCTCCTCCTCCTCCTCCTCCTCCTCCTCCTCCAGGCCCTCAGCTTCCTTTTCGAGCAGCAGCCCCATTCTAAGCTGTGTGGCGCCACGCTCCCGTGAGCCTCGCTGATAAGGCCGCGGGCCGCGGGAGCAAGGTGTCAGGTGCGGGACCCGGCCCTGCCCCGCCCCGCCCCGCCCCGCCCCGCGTCACCGCGGAGCAGCCCTTGTGTCAGCTCAGCTTGAGCCCCTATGCCCTATTCCCCTCCCCCACCCTCTCTCTCTCTCTCTCTTTCCTTCAAGCTGCCCCTCTCTCCCTCCCTTTGATTGACGCGTTTTCTTTGAGCTGGGTCCAAAAACAGACCCGTAATTTTTTTTATTCAAAGCGCCAAACTTTTTTTTTTTTTTTAAACCAGCCCCGCTGGCTCCCTTGTTGTTTGCGACTCAGCATTTTCGTAAAACTCTGCGCCCCGCACCCGCATGGCGCTTTTGATCAACCAAACTCTAGACGGGCGACGGGCACGGGGGGCGGCCCTTGTCCACGCCCAGGTGCACGAAACCTTAAACTATAACGCTCGCGAGCAGAGCCAGCCGCGGAGACCAGCACAAGCCTGGCCTGGCCCGGGAGGCGTTCGCCTTTGTGGCATGGTCGCACTCCCCAGATGAAAAGTTAGACGAAAGATTGTAGAACTTTGAACCGATTCGGTGGGTCACTGTGAAAAATATGTCTGTAAGTTTACGACTTTTTTCGTAATTTGTGATTTACAAATGGTGTTGTAAATTTACAATCGAAATCGTAAATTTACGGACGCTTATTTGTGCTCGTTTAAGAATTACAAGTCGATATCATGTGTCCTTAAAAATTTGTAATTTTACAATTTGATATCGTAACTTTACGACATTTCTCATGGAAAATTTTCCCGTAACTCTTACGAATATTTCTCACAGTGGTAACGTGCGTCTCATTATTGTTGTATTATACCCGGAAAGCAACTGAAACAGAAATTTCCAAGTTCTTAACCGACAAACTGCTACTTTGACAAACCCGGAAAGCCGCTTAAACAGAGATTTTTAACCAGGTGCTTCTCAGGAGTTAGAAAGCTCAGACAAGTTTCAAGCCAGCTGTAAACCAGTTGAAATGTTGACTGCGGTAAACACTCTTTTCCTGTCCGGTAAGCCGCTTGGGGCATTTCCCGTTATTTCAAGCAGAGCTCTGTTAAATCACCTCCCTTGGCTGACCGGCACAGGCCCCGAGCCCGCCCACACAGGTAGGTGAGAGTTGAGGAGAGGGGAGGGGAGCAAAGCAGCTCTGCGCGGCCGGGCCCAGCCAAGCACCGTCGCAAATTGCTTTTCAATGCGCATCGATTATATAAGGGCGAAACAAGGAGGTCTGATTTGCTTTGCTGGCACTTTCACCGGGGCGGCGACGGCGCAGCGTTAGCCCGCGGGAGAGGAGGGGGGGGGGGGCAGAGTTGGCGATATCCGACGTTCAGGAAGTGCGCAGCTCTGCGCAGAACACAGATATTGGGAGCGAGAAATGATGAACGAGAGTTTTATTTTATTTTGTGCCGCATGCAGACATAAACAGTCAAGTCATCACCTCCCAAGGGCGGCACGGCACTTAGACACGGCAGCACTCTCAGCCTGTTACTGATTTTTCGGACGCCCTTGTCAGTGTTCCTCGGTTCCTCGGTTACGCACAATTGTCATTATACAAACATATAAGTTATAAGTTATCTCAAAAATAACGATGAATTTGTGGGGGAAAAAAACGGGTTTTTTTTTTGTTTGTTTTTTTTTTGTCAAAGTTTACGAAAAAAAAATTTCCTTACAGTGCCGAGTTTCCAGCCATGCATTTTCTACAGTGAACAGCACGAGCCATCGGGTGGGGCGGCGCGAATACCGCAGCAGGTGGCTAAAGTGTGCTCGGCCACAAACGGCCCAGCCAGCAAGTACATTGGGGTCGAGGTAATTGCGAAAAGGATTCGGTGTGCGAAACGGAGAGGGGATGGCGGGGCGCGGGGCGGGTTGGAGAGGGACAATAAGGGGAGGGTAAGCGCAAAGGAAAGGGGAAGGGGGGAGGAGTCGTTCGTCTCACTCATCCGGCCTCTTAAAGGACAGACAATCCCCGCAAAGCTCGCCTCGCCAGCGGATAAACGCGACTTTATGGGGCGGGAGAGGTTACTGGTCGCCGCCGCCGGGCCGGGCCGGCCGGGCCCCTGGCGGCCGGAGCCGGAACAGGTCAGAGATTTGCTTTTCCCGGGAGATTCACCGGCCAGCCGCGACCCGACCTGCCCCGCGCGCCTCGCTTCACCCCGCCCCGCCCCGCCCCGCCCCGCCCAGCCCCACCCCGCCCCGCCTCGTGGGCAGAGAAGACTGCCGCTTCCGCCGGCCACAGCAGCGTCTTGCAGGCGGGGTCGGGCTGGCGGGGCGGAGGGCTGCTGCCGTCGTCGTCAAACCGACCGGGAAACGACCTTTTTTTTGTGGCTCGTCAAGGGGCGGAGGTAGCTTTTTTTTTATTATTTACTGACTCACTGCCGCGTGGAATGTTATGAGCCGGGTTGTAGGGGAGGGGGCGGAGGAGGGGTGAGGGGGAGGGGTGAGGAGGGGGCGGAGGAGAGGGCAGGGGGAGGGGGCAGGGGGCAGGGGGAGGGGGGAGGGGACGCGTCGAGGATGTTAGCGGCGGAGCAGGGTGATGACGGGGCGCAAACAGCAGCGCCGAGAGCCGCCCCGCCCCGCCCCGCCCCGCCCCGCCCCGCCCCGCCCCGCCCCGCCCCGCGAGCCTGCGCTCTGTGACCCGGCCGTCAGAGTGACCGATGTAGTCGGCTCGGCGGCGCTGAGAACTCGTGTTCGCCCCTGTCACCGCGCGGGCGGCGAGGCGCGCCCGGGTATGCAGCAGGCACCCGGCTCCCCGAGCAGCTGAGGCGGGCGGGGCGCGAGCGGGGCCCACCGCCACAGATCATTTCTCAGCCGCCCAGTCGAGCGGAACGGAGCGCGGCCGAGACCAGGTGGCCGAGGACTCACAGCGAGCGAGCGAAGACACCAACAACACCACCACCCAGGGAGCGGGGCGGAGAGAGGGGAGGCCTAGGAGAGAAAGAGCGCGAGCGAGAGAGCGTAAGAGAGAGCGTAAGAGAGAGAGAGAGAGCGTAAGAGAGAGCGTTATAGAGTGAGTGATAGAGCGAGAGAGAGCGAGCAAGAAGGGGCTGGCGGGGCAGAAAAACGCCGCGGCGACGCTGATGCGGCTGCTTCTTCTTGAGCGCGGTGCGGTGCGGCGCTGGCCGCGCTCTGCGTGGGCTGAATTTGAACGTTTCTTAAACGGGGAAAGAGGACCGGTGTGCCGGCGGTGCCGTTGAGAAATGGGAAAAAACGGAGCGGAGAAAAATGATGGCGGGCGAGCACCGTTACCTGCAGAGCGTCTCGTTCCGCCCGCGCCAAATCTGCCATGTAGTGGTTCGCGGCTCGCCGATATTGCCAAACGAATAAATGGGCAAAGTGACCCCCGCCCACGCTGGGCGCGCACCGCCCCCTTCTGACATGGTCAGCAAATTGATTCCCAAGGACCAATTATCGGTGTTTTATATATATTTTTCTCTGACTATTTATTTTGTGTCGTCGTTCGGAAGTGGGCGAGAATAGGTGCCTATTGCCGATTGCGCACTTGCGCGTGCTCGGCTAGAACTTGAACACATACAAGTGTTGAGCAGTTGCACACTTCGTTTAACAGTGTTGGTGGGCTCGACTGTAATATCGTCATCTCAACCATGATTCTACGGTTGTTCCTGAGGTCACCATACGATAGTTGCCACAATTTTTCATTTTCCTAGGTGTGGATACAGCGGTGCTTGCGACGGGCCTGCACGCGCGCCCACTTCACAGCTCCGTCCCTTTCCGAATTGACTTAGAGGGTCCCTCTGAACAACATTAATATCGGATTTGATATCTGCCAAGAGCAGAACCCGCCCCCGCGGCTCGCGGCCCACCCGGCCCCCGCCCACCCCCACTACAGCTTTCCTACCACGACCGACCAAGAGACTCAACTATTTCCAAAGCTCCCCGGGCGCGCGCGCGCCGAGCACACGATATACCACCACAGTATAGCAGTTGATCGCCATAAAATTTGCCTGGTTCGGCGCCATTCCGCCACGCCACGCCACGCCCGGTCCGCCGGTGGTTAAAGTCCTGCCAGCCGATCATAATGGCGCCTCCACAGAGGGAAGTGCACTTTATTCGTGGGAATAAAGCTCGCTCGCCGTAGATGGGCGAAGGTAACAGAGAGAGAGGGGGGGGGGGGGGTGAAAGGCAAGGAAATGGTCGGGACGGGCGGCCAAACGACGGGGCATCACGCTCGTGTATTGAGTCGCACCAGTAAACTGCGTCGTCGTCCTGGTTATGAATAGTTGAGCACTCTCTGTTATACGAGCGGCGAACCGCCCCGCCCGCGAGGGTTATACATGATGACACGGTGCTTACGAGATTTTTACCCACCGGTAGGGTAGAGAGAGAGAATCCAGACCGTCTACGCGATTTGAACGTCTCTGCGCCCCCCTTCCTCTTCCTCTCTCTCTTTCCCTCCCTCCCTCCCTCCCTATCTATCTATCTCGTGAGGTGCGACGGGCGAGAGAGCGAGGCGGGGAAGCCTTAGCTCTTTACCTTGCCGTAACTAGATTACCGGGGCCAAACGATGATTTGGGGTCGTACCGACACCTCCGTTGGAGCTGGGAGAGGAGGGGAGGGGGAGGTAGAGGTTGGAGAGGGAGAGGAGGAGGGGAGGAGAAGATAGGAGAGTTCTCTCAGCAACTTTTAGTCCTTCTTCACCCCGAGCCTGATCGATCCCACGGAATCCACTGCCACTGTTCAGTTTTGTTCACGATCGATACAGTTCATTTTGTTGTCTTGGCACAGTATTTTTCAGAAAATAAATTTGGGAACAACGATAAAAGCAAAAATATACTCCTTTTCCAACGTGCTTCAAACTTTCGAATAACTCTGTACACAAGCTCTTCAAAGCGCCGCGCCCCGTTCAGAAGAGACCAACAAAACCCAACAATGGTAAAACTAAGGCGTAACTTAGCGCCTTTCATGAAGCGTACAGGCCGTATACGCCCTTCTTGAAGCGTACAAGAGCTCATGCGCTCCTTTTCTCCGATCTAAATGCATAGAGGGAATTTCCTTCAAGCGTAGTTGTACGCTTCAAGAAGGGCGTAAGGTCTAGTACGCTTGAAAAGGGCGTACAAGTATACGCTTCAGTCTTACCAGTGAAGCCACATCCTCCTTGGAATCAGAATATTTTAATGACGAAGGTCGGACGGCGGCAGGGCAGGGAGGTGACACGGGGAATTTATTATGTTGCTGTTATTTCGGCAGCAAGTTAGGCAACTCGGCCTTGGCGCGGGGCGGGGCGGCGCACAGGTGGCGATACCATCGGGTGAGAACGCGCAAAGTAAATAACACCAAAGGCCCCGACATTTTAATAACATCAGCGAGCAAGGCGGAGGAGGAGGAGGCGGTGGCCGTGGAACATGCGCGCAGGGGGCACGGCCAAAAATAAAAAATAAAAAAAATGAATTTAAAAAAAAACAGCTGAGCACCGTTTAAAATGAGGCGACCCTCACTAATGTCATCAGGGACTCACTGGGGGGGGGGGGGGGGGAGCGGTGGTTGACGACGCATGTCGACAGCCCGACCCCACCAGCAGGCAGGCCCTCATCCCATCGCTGCCCCTGACCCAGCGCCAAAAAGACGGAAAAATCGGTTATTGACTAGACGGAGATAGACTAGACGAAGGCAAAGGGGGAGAGGGTTGGAAGAAAACCAATAATTAACATGGTCGTTAGTAGGTCTTTTTCCCTGCAGGGGGGAGGGGATGGGCGCAGAGTTTGCCCTTCACTCTAAAAAATACCGTCCCTACTTTAACGGTCAGGAGCGTAATTTTTCCGTACTGTCAAAACCGTCAAGGTTTGGACCCTACGTACAATGCGGGACTGTGTTAATTCATTTGAACTTTACAACAAATGTCTATAGTTAGAGTGCAGTCTACACTGTTATAACCTTGCGAAACATCGTTGAAAAGGGATCGGATGCTTCGCAATTGCAAAGGATTTGTTTGTATTAAAAACAAAATAGTTTGCAAGCACAGGAACCGCTTCGTAAGCTGCGAAGCAAATGCTTTGCAATTGCGAAGCAAATGCTTCGCATTTTCCGTAGTTTTTTTTCCACCTCAAACTTCTTGCCTCCCCCGGGTCGGGCGGGGCGGGTTGGGGTGAGGCCCTTTAGGGGCTCACATCACACGGGGGTGCACGGGCGCACGGGCGGTGCGGGGGGGGGGGGGGGGTATACGGCGAGCAGGACGCAGATCAGAGCCTCCCCTGAAGCGAAGCGCTGGGCCGGACAAGTCCATTCCCCTTTCCGTCACTCGGGCCGGAAGAGGAAGAGCGACACGGCGGAGCGGGGCGAGGCGGGGCGGGGCGGGGCGAGGCAGGGCAGGGTGGGGCGGGGCAGGGCCAGGCGGGGGAACCGGGGGAACCGATCCAGAGCCAAACCAAACCCAATCAGGCAGGGCGGGCGGGGAGCGGGGCGGGGCGGGGCGAGGCGGGCTCCCTTCGGCCGGCTGTTTGAGCCGCGTCCCGCGTCCGCATCCGCCCGTGTTATTTCATATTTCTCGCCGCTCGCTGGGTCAGGGTCGCCACGCCCCGCCACGCCCCACCCCACCCCGCCCCGAACGAGGCAGCAAAGACTTTCTGCTGTCAATCGAAACCGCAGAAGAAGAGACGGCCTTTCGGCGCGTGTTGCGGGAGCATGAATGCATTGGCCGGCCTCTGCCCTTTTTGTTGTCTTTTTTGCACAGGCTAATCACTGTTAGAAAAACCTACGGTCAGCGCCTACGGTTCGCTACGTCAATTTGCTGCCTGGTTCGGACCGTAATATTTGCTTACGGTCTGTACCTTACAGGATATACCGTAATTTTGCAAACATGTCTGGGAGGCTCAATACAGCAAAAATCTTACTCAATAAAGTACAGTTCGTACCGCACCGGTCTAACCGTACAGGAAAAAAACGGTACGGACCGTAGGCACGCCGTTACTGCCTACGGTATTTTTTTACAGAGATCGACCCCTGGGAATTAACCGCCTGGCTTTAGGGACGTATAGGCCTATGAACATTTTTGGTCGATTTTTGGAGATGCGTATCATGTGAATCAGGGACCAAAAATGCACATACGACCCTATAGAGCCGGACTCTTCGAAGACCGACCCTATAGCAGGGTACGTACTCGAAAATCCACCCTTTTAGTTTTGAGGGGTCGAAATCGCCGATCCCTCTGCACTCTCGCCCCGTGGTGTATACGGTCCCGTAGCCCAGTGCCGCGGATCCAATCCCTGTCCTGTTCGATCCCCGGCCCGACCCGGACCCGGGCCGCGAGCACGGCGCCCCCGGGGGCCGCTCTGTGTGTTTATCGCTAGAAAAACGGAAAAGTTATTGCTGCGTGCGAGGGTGGCCGGCGGCCAGCCCGGGCCCCCGGGGCCAAAGGGTCAGGCCCTAGGACTCTACACCCAAATGCCTTTACGGCCCATAAACGAACCTCGGGGCGGGGCGGGGCGTGGCGGGGCGAGGCGGGCGGGGCGCTGTCTCGAGCAGTGTGCACAGCCCCCAGCGTGCTTGTACGGCCGGGACATACGACACGTGCGTGGCGTGGGGGTGGCGTGGCGTGGCGCGGCGTGGCGTGGCGATGGAATGTCAAGGAGCACCAGCAGCTGCAGCCTCGGCGCCGAGTTCGCACCCGACCCAATCCCTTAGTAATCTGCATAAAGGCCTGCGCTCCCGAACTGCGAGCCGCCGCCTCCGCCAAGTCCCGCAAACAAGGGGGGCCCGGCCGGGCCCGTCGCCATCTTATTACGCGGGGGCGGGGGGCAGGGGGCGGGGAAGCGGGGGAGGGGGTGGGGAGGGGTGCGTGGGCTCGGCGTAGTCGAAGCCGTATGCGATGGGACCACAACACACGCCACCACCTGCCAAGCCGCTTTAGAGGCGCTCCCGGCCTGCATCTGATATTCAGCGGGACGCGGTCGTGCGGGCGGCGTGCACCCTCCGGGAGGTCGCCTTAGCCCGCCCTTTCAGCACCCCACCCCGCCAGGGATGACCCCGACAGAGATGACCCCGCCAGAGACGACCACGCCAGAGACGACCCCGTCAGAGACGACCCCGTCAGAGACGACCCCTTTAGAGAGGACCCCGCCAGAGAGGACCCCGTCAGATACGATCCCGCCAGAGACGACCCTGCCAGAGAGAACCCCGCCAGAGAGGACCCCGTCAGAGACGACCCCGCCAGAGACGACCCCGCCAGAGACGACCACGCCAGAGACGACCCCGTCAGAGACGACCCCTTTAGAGACGACCCCTTTAGAGAGGACCCCGCCAGAGAGGACCCCGTCAGAGACGACCCCGCCAGAGACGACCCCGCCCGGCCCGCACCTCGCGCGCGCCTGCCTGGCAACAAGCCTGTAATCTCTGCGACGCGCGCACACGCCCGCTCGAGCCCTGCGGGTGAGTGAGCTCGCGGCAGAGGGGCGCGGGGCGTGCGGGGAGGGGAGGGGGAGGCAGGGGAACAACCCTTTTCCAACAACCCCACTAACCAACCCTTGAGCCCGTAGCTGCGCCCGGCCCGGCGCGGTGCGGCGCTCAACAGCCGGCGACACCATCAAAAGCCACCTCACCTCAGAATCATAATAAGAAACTAGATTGGTGCTTGAGCTCCGCGGTGCGGCAGGCTGTGCCAGGCCAGGCTGTGCGGGCGGGGCCGCGAGCGGGGTAGGGACATTGTATAGTCTGGGGGAAGGGCGGGGCGCGGCGGGGCGCGGCGGGGCGGGCGGGGCGGGCGGGGCCGCCAGACCCAAGCGAGGTAACTAAAGAGTGAACGCGCGCAAAGGTAACGTCTGTCTCCGCCCCGCCCCACCCCACCCCGCCCCGCCCCGCTCCGCCCCAGCCCGCCCCACCCCGCCCCGCCGGTCACTTGTACGCCGTGTTCGGCTGCGCGCCGAACCGCTCCCCGAGGCAACACTTCAATCAAACGGATGCGCTGCGCCTCAATCATTTCGCCTTGTACAACTCCCAGGGCGGGGCGGGGCGGGGCGGGGCGGGGCGGGGCGGGGCGGGGCGGGGCGCCTCTTGCCTCCGGTCCGGAGCCCCCGCCCCGCCGCGCCCCACCCCGCCTTTCCCTTTCATCACTCCGACCCCCTCGCCGACCCTTTCATGTTCCGGCTGCTTTTGCTGCTCCATCAGAAAGGTGAAGCACGTTTTTTTTTTGTTGTTGTTGTATTTAATTTGCCGGTATTTGCACTCATGTACAGAGGAATCCGTCGGTTTGTCTGTGCGAGAGCAGCCGACTCTGCGCTCTCGCATCTCCACGCGCTCTAGCTCCATCCTAATTCACATCTAGAGATCACTCAGAGTCAGCAGTCCCAACCAAACGATGCACAAGGAACAAACCAGCATTGGTAAAACTAAGGCGTAACTTAGCGCCTTTCATGAGGCGTACAGGCCGTAAGCCCTTCTTGAATCGTACAAGAGCGTAGTTGTACGCTTCACGAAGGGCGTAAGGTCTAGTACGCTCGAAAAGGGCGTACGCGTACAACTACGCCTTAGTCTTACCAGTGATATCACGGTGGATCCAGGTGAGGTGGAAGGAACGTAAGTCTGTACTATACATCACCGAAGTATGAATTTGATCAACACCGCACTACATTTCACGTTTAAGAATAAGTTCCGTCTGAGTTAAGTGAAAGTGCACAGTCCGAGTTCACATTTAGATTGTGCAAAGTAAAGAATGTGGAAGGAAAAGTAAACTAAAAGTTGTTTAGAGTTACTTGGAAAAGAGCTAAATTTGTATGAAGCTCGTAGAAAGCCTGCCAGCTAAAGGTATGTTAAGGATTTAATAACTATAAGCATTTGCCACCTTTAGAGAGGCGCGAAACCTAAGTGCTTGTACAAGGCACTAAATTTTGTTGCCACCTTTTAAAGGTAGGACTTAGCGCCATCCTCTTGTCTTGGGCGGCTGGCCCTGGGTGCGGAGAAACGAGCACACGCAAACGTCAAAGGCCATCTTATTAGGTTTCACATCAAAACCGTGCGTATTCTTCCACCCGCTGAGTTCCTATAGCTAGGTTCAGCCGAGAAGCTACTGCACCCCCAGACCCACCCCTGGCCCGCCCGCCCCGCCCCGCCCCGCCCCCACAAAGTGCTCCCATTTGATATGCTGCTTACGTGAGCTATACACCACCAGAGACGCAAATCGTTTCAACGAGAGGTAAGGGGCGGGCGGAACGAGGCCTCCCTGTGCCGCGCCGCGATGATGGGGGAGGAGGGAGAGGGGGGTGGAGGGGAAAGGAGGGGGAGAGGGGGGAGGAGGAAGAGGAAGAGGAGGGGGAGAGGGGGGCGGTGGGGTAGGAGGAAGAGGACGGAGATGAGGGGGTGGTGCGGGGAGGTAGGGCAGAGGCGGTGAGAGGGAGGATTGGGAGGATGGGGAGGAGAGGGAGGAGAGGGAGGAGAGAGGGAGAGGGAGGAGAGGGAGGAGAGGGAGGAGAGGGAGGAAAAGGAGGAGAGAGGGAGAGGGAGGAGAGGGGGGAGGAGAGGAAGGCGAGGAGACCGCCGCCGCCGCGTGCCGTCGACGGTGTACTGTACACACGGCCCCTTCACGCCGCTACTTTTCAACTGAAATCGAGTCGTCGTAACGGGGCGACCCCCCGGGGCCCGGGGCTCCATGTCTCGAATAAGCTCTCATCAAATTACGTTTATAAAAAAAAAGAAACACAAGAAATAAATGGATCGTGTGGCGCTCGCGCACGTGTGCCCCGCTAGCAGACGACAAGGGAGACCCGGCAAAATGAAACTCGGGGCCAGGCCACGTGACGGGCCGTGTTGTATCATCTATAGCGGTGGGCGCGCACAACGCCAGGCACACCAACAAATGGAAAATTACTTGAATAACTAGAATGCACCATTTCATAGCGAATTTACTCCTCGAACTTTATGGCAGAGAACTGCAAGAGCTGTCACAAGAGCTGTGATTAAACAGTCGTCACACGACATACATTTCGTCGCTTGACGAGAATCTTTCGTCTCATGACATACAAAATTCGTCACAATGTGATGAACCATTTGTCATTTCACATTTATCTCAGCCCTTGTGACGGAGCTTTCAAAACTAAAATTTAGCACCGACCTTGTCGTAATTGGCGACTTAAAATGTTACAGTTTTTCAAATGAAGGTATGGAACGCTGTAGTTGGTTCCGTCGTATACAATCTGGATTTTTTACAGTGAGCACTGCTAAACCAAACCCTACCTCAGGGGCCTGTGCTCCACTCACCACACTGGGGGCTAAGGAAGGCCAGCTGCTCGGGCCGCCTACAAGGCAATCAGACCCGCACGGGGCAGGGCGCCGCGCCCCGCCCCGCGCCCGCCCCGCCCCGCCCCGCCCCGCCCCGCAGCCCGATTGAGAATAGGGGAAGCGATCTCAAGAATGAGCGGTGCGCAGCGTGCCTACCGGAGCGAGCTGAGATGAGAGGGGCCGCGCAGGTCCGCGACGTGCCGCCCGCGCCTCCCTGCCCTGCTCCGCACCGGCCACTCACCTGCAACACGGGGAAACGGAAACACACTGTGATTAAAACAAAACCTCGAGGGAGAAAAAAAAAACACTGTGTTCTAAATTTACGACGGACCGTTTTAGTTCGTTGATGAATTTCAAGCCGATACGTAGTGCTTATGATTTTACGATTTTCAATTGTAATTTTACAAACTGCGCTTCGTGGAAAATTTTCCGGTAAACCTACGAATACTTTTCAAAGTACAGGCGAGTACCCGCGCGAGTCCAGCTATTTCCACGCCCCGCGTGGGGCCCCGCCCTGCTCCGCTCCACCCCGCCCCGCCCCGCCCCGCCCCGGCGCCAGCGGCGCACCCGACCCGGCCAGGCAGGCAGGACCGGCACGCTGTACATCTCCACATTAGCGGCGGGGAACATTAAGTAACCCCTAACGGGGCGTCGTGACCCGCCCGCCGCGAGGACTCCGGCCCGGCCCGGCGGGCGCCCCACGGACAGTTTAGCATGCCGAGCCGGGCGGGGGACCCACCTGCTGCTGCGAACACGCCCGGCCGTCGCCGGCGGGGCTGCCAGCGTACTGACTCGAGATACGGCGGGGCACGCATAGCGTACACGTGAGCGCGGGTGTACAGTCGGCGGCGGGGCGGGGCGGGGCGGGGAGCTGTCTCGAGCAGTGGGCACTATATCCAAGAAAGAGGGGAGAGAGAGGCCCCTGAAACACAATATGGGTTGGCAACACCTTTTCACCTACGTCTACACTCAGAAAATAGTTTGATATGAAGCACAGACGTCACATGAGTTGAATAGCAATCTAGGGGCGGGGTGGGGGGTATGCCAAAAGTTGGCGTTCAGCCGTGTGGTCAGAAAAGTAGGCAATAAGTCGCCTAAACACAGTGGAGTAAAGCGGGCTACATCTGCGCCTGCCTACTCGGCATTACCCTAGCACAGTTGCGCAAATGTTGCCTAGTAGGCAGGCGCAGATGCAGCCCGCTTTACTCAACTGTGTTTGGGCGACTTATTGCCTACTTTTCTGGCAACACTGGCGTTCAGGAGGAATACGCCAAAATTTTGGTGGCCAGAGACACGACTGAGTTTCCAGAGTCGCGAGTGCAGGGCAGGGAAAGCCACGGCGGGATAAGGAGCGCCGCTGCGGGTGGAGGTTGTTAAAGGCGAGGGTGTACGCCCCTCGGCCGGGAGGGAGGGTAGGGGGCGGGGCGGGGCGGGGCGGGGCGGGGCGGGGCGGGGCGGGTGGGGCGGGGGCGGGGCGGGGCGGGGCGGGGCGGGGCGGGACTCCCGACTCGACTCGGGAGCCGGGATGACGGGAGGGGGTTCATTAGACCGAGAGAGGTTTTTGCTCGGGGCGGGTTAGCCACAGCCACAGCGCGACCCGACCTGCCCCGCTGCCCGCGAGTTATGATGCGGGGCCCCGTCCACAAGCTGAGGCTAATACCTGGATATATGGATGTCGGTGGTGGAGGGGGGGGAGGGGATGTAGGGATCCGCTCGGCTAGAGTCGGGAAGATATAACTGGATAGATAACTGTGGCGGCGGGCGGCGCCCCCTCACAGCTGGGACCAGGCTGGCGAGTGAGAGTGAGAGGCCCTCTCACTAAGAGGGCAGGGTGTGCCGCCCCGCCGCCGCGGCTGAAATAAGATGGGCGAGTTATAAAGAAAATTCTGTTTAATCTGGTCGGATTCTCTCTACTCGTCGCAATGTTATCAGGTTTTTATATCATCAAAATAATGGTAGCTCTGAAACGGAGACAGGTTTTTTTGTTGTTTTTTTTTTAAGTGCAAAGCACTGTTCTGTTCGCCCCTGACGACTGTGTGTTCGTCACATGACAATTCGGTTCAACAGTGAATACAACACACCACAGAACGGTTCGTACCGCTACGGTCTGACCCTAACCGTACGCGAGGTATGCAGCGTCGCGCATCCCTCGCGGAGCCGCGCGGTGGCACGCGGACACCGCGAATGGCGCGCTGCGCTACCCCCGTGGTTGCCCGCGGGTCCCCGTGATCCTCGCGGGTGCTCGCGTATTCGCGGGGTGAGCCGCGGCGGCGTTGTCGAGGGTTGAGGCTGGCTCCCCCGTCGGCCTACAGCGCCTACGGCCAGCGCGTAGGCAACCCATTCGACTGTCCGGTCCATGCT
Organism: Frankliniella intonsa; assembly: GCA_033675135.1. NCBI lineage: Eukaryota > Metazoa > Arthropoda > Insecta > Thysanoptera > Thripidae > Frankliniella > Frankliniella intonsa. The sequence continues at coordinate 3,477,186 of CM066245.1, read as the reverse complement.
GAGACACCCAGTACGACAGCATACTAGCATACCCCGCTTTATTATGCCCGCCCCAACTCCTGCCCGCCGGCGTCAATCGTCCTGATCCCACCAACACGCGTTGCACATACGGGGGAGAGGGGTGTGGGGGTAAGAAGGAGGTGACAGAGATAAGCGGGGAGCCTCTGGTCGCAAGTTTAAGCCTCCCAAAGTCTCCCCGGTCCCGGTGCTCCTGCTTAGAGAGGCCTTATAGGAAAGCCGCTGTGTCTCCGCTCTGACAAGAAGCAGCGCAGCGCAGGGAGGAGGGCTAAGGGACAGGCCGGGCCTCAGCAGGACGCACGAGGAGAATAGCCCACAGGCAGCCTGCAGGACGCCCGCAGGACGCCCGCAGGACGCCCGCAGGACGCCCGCAGGACGCCCGCAGGACGCCCGCAGGAGGGATCCCGGCGGCGCCACTCCATTTAACTTTGCACGCGGATCGGCCGCGGCGGGTCCAGACCACCGCCTCCATCTTCAGGGTCCGGGCCGGCCCGCAGGCGAGACCGCAGCAGTTAAGCTATGACGCCCTATTTGCTCCCCCCCCTCCCCTTCCCCATCCTCTAAAACCTGCTGTCCTGGGAGAAGAAAAAAACGTAGTGTGAGGCTACACCCTCAAAATGGTTTCTTCCATTCTAGGAAAACTGAGGACAAGGAAATTTTTTACCTGAATGTAGAGAAACTGCCTATTTCACGAGGAAAACTTTCCTTAATTTCCTGAAGTTTCCCTCGGCCTACGGTAGAGAGTTACTTTATATTCATATCAGATCTTCATGTTTCTGTTCCACGATTTGTTGTGCGTGTAGTGTTGTGTGATTCTACCGCACACACTAAACTCTTATGCATTTTGTTGTGCCCACTTCTTTCATCACTTCCGTATTTTTCCTATTCTTTTTAATGACAGACTTGGTCTGTAATTACTGTACTACTTTACCCCTCCCTCTCTCTGCGGGCCACAGGGGAAAACGTGGGGGGGGGGGGGAGCGAGGGGGAGGGGATTGGGGAGAGGGGAGGGAGAGGGCCGCAGACGAAACAAGCGTGCTGCCTGCATGGAGAGTAATTTCCGCAAGAGAGCCATTGCACGAATAGCAAACGCGATGTGTTACAGAGAGGGGCCGAGAGAGAGAGAGACGGAGAGAGGCCGGCGGAATGCAATTCGGGGGAGGGACCGGAGGACAGGAGACGGGGAGTATAGAAGCGGAGGGGGGTGGGGGCGGGGCAGGGGGGATGGAGACCGACTGAGACAAACCTGGCCGAGATTGTTAGTCGCTATGAAGCAGGCTCCAAAACTCATGTCGTCAACGTCCTCTATCCGAGCTCCTGCCTTGTGTCATTGTCAGTGTGTGTGTGTGGGTGTGCGCGTAGGTTCGGAGGGAGGACTACGAGACCGAGATATTGAAGAGGCGGCAGTCGGCAGTGTGATGAGGTTTGCAGCACACACGTACAAATCGCTCGTCCGTATCTGCAAACCACGTGCGGTTGCGCTATTCTCGTCAAAGCACGTATCGCAATTTTTTGAGGACTATTTACTGATTGTACAAAAATACCCAATCGCATGGGCGGTTTTAAGTCCGGATGACGGGAGGGGCGATGAGCTGTGGGTTGCCTACAAACAGGGGTTTTGCACCTCAAATTGCCTACCTTTCAGGCGGCCATTAGGGCCTGCCGGGAGGGGGGGGGGCGTGCCACCACTGCGGTCGTAGTTTTTTTTTTTCATGATCAAAACTTGCGATACGTGGTTTGGATACAGCCGCGCGACGGTACGTGGTTAGACCGAATTCGCGCAAGAAATTTGCAAAACATAATGTGCCGATTTTGTTTTATTGTATTGTTTTAATGAGTAAAACCTAGTTCCGAACTAAAACGACAAAGAAATAGTGCGAAGATGGTCAGAGTTCTACAGTAATACAGCGATTTCGCGCGAGAAGGGCGGGGCGGGGGCTGAGGCTAAGGAAGGGAAAGCGGCTGGAGTCGCTGTCCGTCCGTCGAGTGTGTGTGTGTGTGTGTGTGTGTGGGGGGGGGCGCTCAAAAGGACGAGACAGGAGCTGGGTCTCTGTGGGGTTGGGGCGGGGGCGGGTGGGTCCCTGGGTCCCCTCCCCTGGGCTGGGCGGCCCCGGCCCCGGCCCGGCACAGCCCCTTGGATCTCACGCAGGGCTGCCCCCGATCCTTAACACCACGTAGTTCCAGTCTGATTGAGAGCCTGTCGCCTTGCTCAACGCAGAGGGGTAAAGCGGTACCAGTACGGTACTCTCTCCCAGTAGGTTATCATTGTCGAATGGCATATTTAATTTGTTTGATTTAGATGGGTAAGCCGAACAGAGTTGGCCGTCGGCATTGCCTTGCCCTCTCGGTTTGATATCTCAGAAAACGGAAGTTTTGCTGCGAGGCGTGGTGGGGGTGGGGGTGGGGATGGGGATGGTGGTGGGGGTGGGGGTGTGAGGATGGTGGTGGGGTGGGGATGGTGGTGAGGGTGAGGGTGGGGGTGGGGGTGGGGGTGGGGAGGGGTGGGGGTGGAGGTGGGGAGGGAGAGAAGAGGAGGAACAGCGGGACCTTGCCGGCCATTGCTGGCCATCCTAGAAATACAAACCCTCTGCTGACGTCTCCAGGTGATTTATATTCTATAGGGAGGGGCGTGACCTCCCCCCCCCCCCCCCTCACCCTACTTTACCCCCAGCACTCCGCCACCCCTATTCTACCCCCGTCCTCCCCATCGAATTACTCTAGAAACGGTTTGAGAAATCTATTAGCGTGGGGGGCTGTAAGCGAGACGGTATCGTGCCCCCAGCTCCTCCACCCACCTATCCCTTCGCCCTTCCCTCCTCCCCTCCAGGCTAATCTCAGAGCAGAGTTCCATCTTTATGGCGGAGGCGGAATAATAATAACCATTGCTATGACAAATACCACTGCTCAGCTACGCTGCTGGGCAAAAGCCTAACAATTTCCACCATCAGAGACAAGTTCAAGTCGTTCAATGTGGTAGACTGATTGATTTAGTGGAAACTCATAAGCCTGATATTTTAAGTAACATTTCTCACCAAAATCTACAGTATGTCCCATAATATATTTGTAGGTGTCAAATCTCTTTAAACTAACCATTTAAAAAATTATTTTAAAAAAAACAACACATTTACTTACTTTTAGTATTTTTGGGGACAACCCTTACACTCATTCCAAATCTAAGCCAAAACGGATCAAGTTTATGTTCTGTTTTGCTCATAAGACAGCTAGATAAGATAATGTGTCACTGGGAAGCACATCAAAGGTTCAAAACAAAATGCTACTAAATTTACCTGAATAGTATCACAACCGTTTTCTTTTTCTTCTGAGGTCTAACAGTGAAATTTTTTTAATACTTAAACCACACTTTGATGTATAACCTTTAGTTGGATGAGATTCCAAATGTTTGTTTAAATTTGGTATTAATACAAACATTTATAACTTTTTACAAACTAATATCTATCATCTCATGTCACTAAGAAGCGCACTTTGACTGATTCGAAATGTTTGTTTGAATTTGAATTAGGTATTAATACAAACATTTATTTTTTACCAACTAATATCAATTATCTCAGGACTCTAAGGAGCGCACTTCCACAAATCTAATATAGCATCAATACCCGGTTAAAAGGTATGCGTTTGGCTAATAACTTTGGGCGGCTCAATAAGAAATATGTGATTAATCTCAACGCTAGGGAACCAAGCAAGGGCTCAAAATTAAAGTAAACCATACACAAATAAATCATTTCACAAATAATCCCCTAACTTTTCAGGACAATGGGTACTGTGATTTTAGTACCCACATCATTGTCAGCTCTCTCCCAAACAGTATCAAAGAGTCAATGTAAACAAGATTGTTTGTGTTATTAGGTTATGCCACTCACCAATACAACGAGTCCAGAGGAAGTTGAGTCGATCCTGATTGTCATTTCCGTAATCCATGATGTTCATTTCACAAATCCAACACAATGAAAGGTTTTTTGAGAAGAACTTGAGGCACTTACCCTCCCCTCTCCCAGCCCACAGACGTAAACATTCAACAAATCACTCGTTCTACGCACTTCCACAAAATGACGACACTTAACACGTCGTGTAGCTTCGTTCGCCGCAACTCTAAAACCAACTTTAAACCGCATATTACGCCAAACTGATGGTTAAATTTATAATTTCGATGTTATAAACAGGCAAACGGGCGAGGTGGACACCGGGACCGGGCTTCGGCATGGCGGCGTAGGCGTAACTGACGTGGTATAGTTCACGCGCTGCCGCTAGGTGGCGCGGCGGTAGCGCTACCTCTCTACTGCAATGGTCCTTCCGCCAAGAGTTTAGCACACCAAATGAGTGAAAAGAATACGATTTCCCATGAGTGCGAGAGAGAGATAGCCTATTCTTTCGGTGGGACGACCATAGAAAGTCCTCGAAGCAGCTAGATTGTGCGACCTATCTTTGTACGACCTGGCAATTTCCCCGAAATCCGAAAAAGCGCTGTCGGACCTGGATTTTGTCCCACCTACGATACAGTGTCAGCCGCAATAATTGCGATGTTTATCTAGGATGACTAACATTGATCAAGACCGTCGAGCTGAAACACTTACCAGCAGAACCCCCGGAGACGTTTATCCGGTCAACGTTATCCACAAAATGGCAGCTGATAGGTTACCAGCGGTATATGACGTGGGCCATCTTATTTGCGATCTTGACATCAAACACAGTCCCGATTTATGACTTTTGCCGAAGAATAGTCTAATCTGAAACTACTTAAATATCTTATGTTCACGCCGATACTTTGCACAGATGCTAAAAGTTTTGTTCAAACCGCGAAAACGAATAAAAACGCCGTACCGAACGAGACAAGGCGACACTGATCGCTGTTCATTTCAAACTGAAACTGCCCCTGCAACCGTAACTGCAGGGCTGCCAACTTCAATCCAACCAAACCACACGCGTTACTGATGCATTAAAAATTTCGGATTTGAGCGGATGCGCTTTCTGCCATTTTGGCTATGAAAGCAGCTAACGTGATGAAAAAGAGACTTTCCCGTGAATTATTATAATTGTATAATTTTTGACGAATTTTGCAGATCTGAAAGCTGTTACTGAGCCTGGTCGGGTCAGGACGGGGACGGGGGGCGGGGCGGGGGGCTCTCGATCCATCACAAGAATCAAGAGGATCGTCTGCTGGGACGTACAATTTTTCGGCCTGATCCTCTATGTTACTTATTCCTTCTCCAATTTACCCGTGTAAACAAGGTCGGACAAAATCCAGGTCGGACTTCGGATTTTTACCAAACACTTATAAACAGTGTAAACGAGGCTACTTTGAGGTTTGTATGCCAAAATGTGACCCCCACCCACAAAAACAAAATGCCAATTTTCGACAATTCTTTGGCAGTCAAACAAGCCAAAAATTGTCATGACAGAAGAACGCCAAAATTTTGACATTCAAGGTGGTCTTACAGCAGTACAGTGAATTTATCAACTAACAATAATTGCCTCGCGACTTAAAAATAAGGCTACTTCGTGCCTAAAAAAACCATACAGACTTATCGAAATACTGTTTGTGACACATCACGTACTGTGCACCGACCAGAGAGGTCGCATTACTCCGCTGCGGGCCGAGCGTGCCAGAGGCGTGTGCGGTGCGGTGCTGCGCCCGGCGGACGCGTCGACCTCACTAACAGTTCGCCCAATGTGGCCGATTCGATTAATTCCGAGTCATTGCAAACCATGCTATGCGCCCGCCGGCCCGCCCGCCACAGGCGCTACAGGCTCTCTGACGTTAGTTTGTTAAGCTAACTAAAGCCGCACGACCGCGGGACGGGTTCATTTACGAGCCGGGTCAATACCACTCCACGCACAAAAGACAATTCGGATATGAGTTGACCGTCGAAAAAAAAAAGAGTAATGATCATGGTGGAAAAAGAGTGGGGAGGGACAGCGGATCTCCTGACATACATTGCGGTCTTTTTGGAGAGCAGCCGTCCTCTGCCGCGCCGCGCCGCGGACGCGCGAGAGAAAAAAGGCTCCAGCTGAAAAGTTGAAGCTCCCTCGCTCGGCCCGGCTCCGCCCCGCCCCCCATTCCGCCCTTCCAACCCATCTCTCTAATAATAGACGCGGCCTGGCCCGGGCGCCATGAATGTCCCCGGCGTCGGCCCCACCCCGCCCCGCCCCACCCCGCCCCACCCCGGCCCCGCCCCGCCCCGCCCCGCAGGTGAGGCACGGCTCTAAGCTTAAATGAAGAGGCGGTCCCTTCATGTAAAGGGGTAAAGAGGGGGCGGGGTGGGGTGGGGCCGGGTGGGGCGGGGCGGGGCGGACGGCTACCTGAAGACGACAAAATTATTCGTCACACATTGATCGAAACGAGATTTTCCACAGTATAGATAGTGTTATCGGATAGAACCTTTTCTAGCCCAAGTCGATATCGATTAAGAAAAAAGTTGTAATTCGCCTTACCCTACTGCCCAGTCCAGCAGCACGGCAGGGGGCTCCCGGCCCGCCTGGGGGCCCTCCGGCATACTCCTCGAGTGCGAGAGAGGCAGAGCGACGAGTGCGTGCCCCGGAATCGGTCTACTGGGGACCCAACAGAGGTGGTGTCTCTTGGGACGGGGCGGGCCCAGCAGCCTGCTTTCGCATGGTTGCGATCAGGAGGCAGGGACGCCCGTCTCTGATCAAGTAGAGGCAGGAGAGAGAGAGAGACGGGGAGGGGGGGGGAGAGAGACGGGAGAGGGGTACCTGGGAAGTGGAAGCTCTGTGCAGAGCGGTCACTTGACTCGGGCCTGCAGTGGCCCCTGGGCGGAGATGGCCACACCGCCCCGACCCGCTACAGCCCAGAGAGCCGCCGCTCCAGCCAGAGAGCCGCCCCTCCTCCAGGAGGGCGGGTCCCTCTGGAGTCGTCCTGTCCGGTCCACAACGGCATCCAACATTCAGGATATTGACGTATGAATAGCAGATGCCACGGGTCATGTTGGAGGGTCAGTGGCCAGTGGCCTGGCCGGCCGGCGGCAGGTGTACGCCGCCCACCTCTGGACCCACATCTTAATCCCCACCCCCTCCCCCTCCTCCTTCTCAGAAACGCACACACGCGCGTGCGCACACACACTCACACACGCACGCGAGGACGTACGCGCGCGCACTCACAAACAGGGGTTTTCTTATTTTAAACCCGCGCTACGAAAATACGATCCCCGCGCGCCGTGATCCTGAATCTTTGAACAGCCATCAAAGAGGCGAGTCAGACCCGCGACACTTCGCAAAGTCGACCGACGCACGGGGTCGGGCGCGTCAGGGCAAGGGTCCGTAACTTATCGAAAATTCTAGGATGAAAATTAAAATACAAGTTAAATTTAGAGCGTTTACCCCCCACCCGTGTGTAGAGTTTTAGGTCACGCATTAATATTTCTTCATGTTAAAGGGTACATATGTAAGGTTAGGGACAGGTGTCCGGGACGGGCTTGGGCAGCGGGTCCGGTCCCCACCACCGCCTAGAGAGGGGTGAGCGGCAGACCAGCACCTGCCTGACGGACCTGGGCCGCGCGCCGCCCGCGCCCCACAAAGCACAGGTGCTTTGTGGCCCGGCCGGCCCGTGAACACCGCCATTAAGATGCCGCAGCAGGGATTATAGCGGTAGACGAACATAGCCAAAAGCGCAACCGACCTAGCCCGCCGAGTGCCCCGCCGAGTGCCCCGCCCCGCCGCCGAGCTAAGAAGTTGTAATCAGGCAGGTCACCGGGGCGGGTCACGAGGAGACTCTTCTGAGACCCGCGCGCCAGGGGAGTGTGGCGGGACGGGGTAGGCGGGGCGGGCGGGGTGGGTATGGCGGGGTAGGATGAGGAAGGGCGGGGCGGGGCGGGCTGCCCGACGGGCTTTCGGTCCAGAAGCCGCCGGGGAATCAATCAGAGCCCAGGCCTGCCCCGGCGGCCCTGCAGGGCGGGAGCCAGTCTGGAGTCAGAGCAGTGCCGGAGACACGGCTGGAGGCACCGCGAGAGGGACCCCCGGGGGGAGGAGGAGAGAACCGGGGGGAAGGGGGAGGGGGCCTTGATGTGGAGGGAAGGCGAGGTGTGCCAAGGGGTGGACGATGCGGCCCAAGTCGTGTAATTACCCCCAACCAGTCTGCGCGCGCCGCCCCGCCCGCGCCAGGACCCGCCGGAGTTAGTGCCGGGCAGGGCGGGGCGGGGCGGGGTGGGTGGCGGGGTGGGGCACGCCTCGGCAGCGGGTTGTCGAGTCCGTCACTAACGTCTTTGAGCCGTCTTCAGCAGCAGCAGAATCGGGAAAGGAGGCGGGGCCATAACCGTCGCACACAGCACAGGGAACGCGCGCGCGGAACGGGGTATGGCGACGGGAAAATTGGCGGCACGTGGGCGAAATTGTGCGACGTGTGAAGCGGGGCGGGGCGGGGCGGGGCGGGGCGGGGCGGGGTGGGGCGGGGCGGGGCGAGACTTATTAAGATTGGCACCGCGGCACCAGCACGGCCCCAAGGTGCACAGGCGGCAACACCGCCCCGCCCCGCCCCGCTCCGTGCCCGTGGCGTCCTTGAGACCCGACAAAGGACCCAGGGGCCCCGCCCCGCCCCGCTTCGGCCACCAAGCGACGCGTTGCCACCCTCAGCAAAACCCTGCAGGTCCACGGCCCCCTACCCTAACCCGCCCCCGCCCCCGCCTAACACCTTTCCACGCCGGCAGATCTGCAATGCCCTCCTACAGCCTACATTCCGTTAGTCTTCACGCTGGAATCCCTGGCTGAGGTTGATGAGGAAGACAACTGAGAGTGACAGCAGTCTGTTTGGCCACTGCCATTCCGGCTCATGAATAGTACAAAAAGAGAGGGAAAGATCGGAGGGGTGGGGCGGGGCGGGGGCGGGGGCGGGGCGGCCAGTCTTCCCGAGAACAAAACGTCCAGAGAATGTTATGCTAAAGCCATTTCGGCCTAACTTTCATTGGCTTGGAAGTGCGACATGGCCTGGGGCGACGCGGGGGTGTTGTCTCAAACTTTTCCGCGAGGGCTGCAGAGGGAAAGGGGTAGCGCAGGCGAGGAGAGAGAAAAATTTGTATGACGAACGTCCTGGCAAAGAGACAAGGCATCAAGCTTCTCGCGGGCCTAGGCCCTAGGCAGGCGCTCGCGCCTCCTTATTCGGCCCGCGGCGCTGCGGCCGGGCCCCCCCCCCCCCCCCCCCTCTCCCCGCACCTCCAAACTTGATATCAGTCCTCTTCAAGCTGAAGGGAATGCCGCCGCCACCACCCCGTGGGAGGCTCCACCACCACCCTGCCCATCTCTGTCGGTGTGGTGTAACGCGGGGTGCTTCGCCTTCGCCGGCCCCAGGCAGGCCCACGGCACGTACAAGGCTGATGGCCTCCTTCCCTAGAGGCTCTATCTACTAAACGCCTGATAGGTGAGGAAAAGCGCTTCGTTCAGCCTGGGAGTAGGAAGAACACATGGCTTGACCGAGAGCCGCCTTTGGCCCCAGAATAACTTACATACTAGTGCAAGGAGTGGCTCGCAAGTGCTACAGGTCACAAGCGCTGCAGCTCGTTAACGCTACGGGTCGCAAGTGCTACAGGTCACAAGCGCTGCAGCTCGTTAACGCTACGGGTCGCTAGCGCTACGGGTCGCTAGCGCTACGGGTCACAAGCGCTACAGTGAGAATCCGCGCGTAAGGCAGAGCCGAGTCGAGCCTAACCTTGAAAAATTACGTACGTGCTCTGCAAGTGAAAGGGTGGCGTGAAAACATGGAAAATTTTTGCGACAGTAAACCTCCCGAAGGAGGTTGCGGTTCCCGCCAGGCACAGGGCTTTTACCCCCCGTGGCAGCCAACTACTTCGGTGTTCTTATGGGAACCGGTGCTTTTTGGACTGCGATCCTGTCGCGCAATTCGACAGATTTGATCCCCGTACTGCCAGATTTAGTCGTACGGTGGTTAACCGAACTGCCCTGTCCCCAGAGCATGGAATAGCTATTTTTGGAGCCAGATTCTAGGACTTATGACCCCACGACCGACCACCAGTCGTGGGCATGGGACGGAACTTCCTGGCAACCCGCTGTCGCTACCAGTGAAGAACCTACCTGGGTTTGAACCAGGCCCCATGTGCCGAGTCTCACAGACACCCCACGGTTTTCGCGGCACCACTAGACCACTAGACCGTCGGCTATTCCACGAGGGAGCTCGGTTGAAATGGGGGGCTTGAATTCCACTCTCCAAATTGTTGTCCTCAGAAAAATTAAATTTTTTGGTAAGATTTGAACCTCCGTCCTGCGACTCTCCGCGCGGACACTATGCCGGCACGGCTACGACGCCACGGTACCAGACGCCGGACCACTAGGAGGCATGCTGCGCGAGAAGCCACAGTCACCGAAGAAACGAACCCGGTGTCATCAGTACGCCTGCTCCCCGTGCGCTGCCAGGCCGGCCGCGTAGCGTCATTGGTATCGACACTGCTCATACCACCATGTGGGCAGTGGTTCAAATACCGCGTATTTTCTTTTCTTCTTCTCCGTAATTTTTCAAGGTTAGGCTCGAAAATGTCTGGATGCTTTCGATATGTTGTTGCCCAGGTTTCAAAACGCCCCAAAAAGTATATCTTGTGTGAACAATTTTTTTTCGAGCCGACACTCAAAAAAATTTCCAACGGAAGCAAGAAAGTTCAAGAATGTAATGAAAATGAAGTAGGTGGCCAGCTGCATATACTCCATACATAAATTTGGTGTCTTTGCAGAGGCACTAAGATTTAGTGCCCCAGGAAAGGCACGAAACTTAGTACTTGATTTTAGCACCCCAGGAAAGGAGTTGCTCAGCACCGTTTTTCAGGTGAGCGAGTTACCGCGTGGGACGTTTCTGTCTCCGAGCGAATATCGCCGCGGATGTTCACGCTGCGATACGCTCTGCGCCCGCTGCTGCCGCCGGCCGGGCCGGGCCGGGCCGAGCTGTTAGCGGTGCGTTTTAGTACGGCAGAGGTGCCACGTGGCCGCGACGTGCCAATGTGGCCCGCACACGTGTTCGCTCCACTAACGGGAGGGCCCCGCCGCCCCGCCCCGACCTCCCCACCCCGCCCCGCCGCAACCACATCACAACCACATTCTAGGCCGCGGCCCACCACCATACCACCCCCCTGCAGGAGGGCGGGCGAGGCGGGGCGGGGCGGGGCGGGGCGGGTCACGGGTCTGCCGCAGGGTCCTGGCCTGGCAGGCAGGCAGAGCGCGGCGGCTGCCAGCCAGTCCTCACCATGAGAGCAAGAACTGTCACAAGTGCCAACAGCCAGCCGCCGCGTGCGGGGGTGTGTGCGTGCGTGCGCGCGCGCGTGCGTGCGTGTGTGTGTGCGTGAGTTGTGTTTACGCGTCCCGCGGCCGTCGCGTCCGCCCTCGCGCAGCTCCCGTGCTATCGGAATGTGCAGCACTCCAGGCGTGGGTTTAGATATGTTCAATAAAGAGAGGGTAAGGAAGCGCCTTTTGCCTGATTTTAGGGGCAGATTAGTGTTGTTTGCCTACCTTCCAGGCGGCTTATCTAGGTCCAGGCGTAAGGCTTACAGGTCTGTGTCAGCGCAGTACTGCCGAGGAGCTCATGCCCTGCCCACTCACCACCGAGGCATGAGAGGAGGGCGCGCCGCGCGGGAGGAGAAACCTCTCCACATCGCTGGATGTTCCTTTTCAGCTTGAGGCTGCGGGCGCGCTTGAGGGCCTCGGGAGCCTCCAGGACGCACTCCCCTCCTGGCGCGCAGGGCACCGCAGGGCACGGGGCAGGCTGCCGCCATAGCAACTTCAGAAATATGTGACATTTGACGTACGTTTCCTCTGTTTTCCCACGGTAAATCTTTGTAGGGGTTGTGGGAAAATCTTTTATCCATGAGAAATAATGTTGTAAAGTCACGACATCCAAAATTTTAAGGACACTTTTGGTATCGACTTGTCATTCTTCAGCGAGTACACTGGTAATAAAACTAAGGCGTAGTTGTACGCCGTTTCCATGCGTACAACCACGCTTGAAGACCTTACTTGAAGCATACAACTACACGCTTCAAGAAAATTACCCCATGCATTTAGAGAGGGGGAAAAGAGCGCATGAGCTCTTGTACGCTTCAAGAAGGGCGTACGGACTGTACGCTTCATGAAAGGCGTACAACTACGCCTTAGTTTTACCAGTGTACAAAAAAGTCTTTCGTAAATTTATGATGCCGATCCGTTCGTAACTCACAAATTACGTAAAACATCATCTTGAAGTTACGAAAATATTTCTAAAGTGTCCGCGCTGAACGCAAGACAGAGACATGCGGAAGCTGCCGAGCGTGTTTTGACGACATTACGACTGCTGTCGAAACAACGCAAGAACATCCGAGGAAACACAAAGGATTACGAATACCAGACCATGCGCGAAAGCTTCCGATAAATCCCCAGGCAGGAAGCCGGAGCGCCACCGTGGTGCAGACGTCGCGGCCGCAGCCGCATGAGCGTGGGCCGGGGCGGGGCGGGGCCGCTCGCTCCGCTGCACGCTACACTCAACACGGTTGAATTATCATGCATTATTGAAAGCTGTTCTTCTCGTCCGAGTTTGGATAAGTCTTTCGCTGCGCCGAGGGTCTCAGCGGGGGGGAGAGCAAACATCACCATACGGGGCATTCACAGCTTTATATGCGCCCCGTGTGACGCCTTACTCTCCTCCTGTTCAATACTGCTTCATAACTTTGACAAATTCGCACTTACTTGTGTGGGTGTAGGAATGGGGTATCCACACACTTACATGGGCGGTGTATGTTAGAGCGGGTCTGCGCTCGCGGCGCGCGCCACCAGCGGGGATCCGATACTTTTCTTGCTATTGGATACTTCTACCAGCACCAGCGGCGGTGAAGTTCGGTATGGCAAATTTGTCGCTCTCCCATGTCACCGCAAGGCGCGCCCCGGAGCAAATAATGGCCGGAATGGCAGTGGCGGCGTGGCGTGGAGCGCAGGGACCCAACCGCAAAACGGGAAAGAAGTTTGGCGGTCGGGCCGGGCCGGGCCGGGCGGCGTGGGCTGCTCCTGCGGTTGTGGTGTGTGGGGAGGCGGGCGGTGCAAGGGCCGGGACGAGGAGGCAAGGAGTTTAGGGCCGGGGAGGGGGGTTAAAGACGGAAAACTCGGTGGAACTTACGCTCGCAGTCATTCGTAAGTCGATGGCATCAAGTGATTACAAGGAGACGAAGGCGGTGTGGCGAACTTTCGCCGCTGAGCCCGGCCGGCTGGGCCGGGCTAGGCCGAGCCGGGTCGAGCACCCCGTTCAGATGGGGTGCCATAACGACGGGATCGTTGCTACCCCCCTTACAGGGGGGTGTACCCATCACGTGATGAGTACACCCCCTCTCCATGCCGAAGGCCCGACCGAAAGCCGCCTGCAGGCCAAGCAGGCACGCCCGCTGGCGAACGGCGATGCCAGCAGCGTAGCTAAAAACTTCTTTTGGCGGAACAAGGGCTTAAACAAACGTTATTAAAGGGTTTAAAAATATGAAAAAAAAAATAATTAGAAAAGAACCATTGTAGGACTGCGATTTTTCACAGCGCGAGCGCGCTGACTTTTGTTCTGTTCCGGCCACATTTCGCGTCGGAATACGGCCCACTTGGGCACAGCCGTTTGATTCGCACGCGCAATTACCAGACATTCGAGCGGCACAGCGGAGCACAGCGCGCAAAACGTTCTTCCTCGCGTTTCTCAATTAGAGGGGCCACCCCACCACGCCCCACCCCACCCCACCCCACCACGCCCCACCCCACCGCGCCCCGCCCCCGCCTGACCGCGCCTCGCTCTTGCGCGGCCAGTAATTAAGATGTTCTCCGCTAAGGACGCGGGGCGCGGATCCACACCCTGGCTAAAGGGACCGCGTGGCGTGGCGCGGCGTGGCGCGGGCGGCGAGGCTCCCCGCTGCTTTTTCCGCGGACGCGAGCACACGCACAACTTTGCCTCGCGAATAGTGTGTGGCCCTGGCGCCCCTCTGTGCGAGGAGGAATGCGGATTTATTACGCGAGGCAGCGCACACCGCGCGCCGCCCGGATTTCCAGATATAATCTGCCGCGGAGGGCGAAGTTTTTTAATTTCAGCCGGCCCGGCCCGGCCCGGCCCGGCGCTTGTCGCTGAGTAGGACTGTATGTCGCGTCGGGTGGTCGGGCCGGGCTGCGGCAGCAGGGCGCCTGAGAGGTAGGCAATGCGCGCGCGCTCGTTCACCCGTGTCGTGCGGGACTGCCTACCCCCGCCTCCACAGGCGCCTGAGAGGGAGCGGCTCACAAGCGCGACAGCTCACAGACGCGGGACTGCCTACGCTCGCCTCCACAGGCGCCTGAGAGGTAGGCAATGCGCGCGGACTCGTTCACCCGTGTCGTGCGGGACTGCCTACGCTCGCCTCCACAGGCGCCTACACGCCAGTGGTGTCCCCCATGAGACCCGGGCCTCGGCCAGTCATATGAAACGCGCCGCCGGGAGTGGAAGGCAGGAAATGAGTGCGAAAGAGCATCAAAGGCGGCCGCCCCGCCACGCCCCCGCCGCCCCCGCCGCCCCCGCCGCCCCCGCCACGCCCCCGCCGCCCCCACCGCCCCCGCCGCCCCCGCCGCCCCCACTGCCCAGCACACGAGAAGCACAATACGACGGGACGCCTTTTCCCGGCCAGGAGCGCGCCGAAAAAGGAGCGGCAGCATCGCGCGCCATGAACTATGATTTTTATTTTTTTATTTTATTGCATTATTAATGTTACGGGCGGGTGAGCGCGGCGGGGTAGTGTGACGTGTGACACACGCGGCATTGTCGGAGAAGCAATATGAAGCAGAGAGAGCGAGTCATTGATCCCCCCTCATGTGAGGCCCACGCTGGGAACCCAAGTGTGTGAATTTTACACACCTGTAGGTGTACAATTCCGTCAAAGCACTGTGAAAAATATCTTTGTTGAAAGAAAATTAATACCCCTCTGTATACCGAGGGAGGTGCAAGACCCCCAGGCGATTAATAACGGGGGGGATTAATCGGCCAGAAAATTAATACCCCCCTGTATACCGAGGGGGGTACAAGACCCCAGGCGATTAATACAGTACTGTACGACACTTGAGTTTGCAGAGTGTGGTTTTACGATCTGCAATTGTAATTTTACCACTCCATTTCATGGAAAAAATTTCCCGTAAATAATCAAGTATTTTTTTACACTGGGCGTGAATTAATTTTCCTGTGAATTGGACGCACGCGCGTCATTCTCACACTCGGGTTTGCAGTGCAGTGCGCGGTTGTCTCAGACTGCACGACACGCGGTACAAGTCGTCCCTCTGCGCCCGCATGCTCGCGTTTTCCCTTCTTCCGCACAGGGCATGCGAAATTTAGCGCGCTTCAGCGGTGGTCCGAGTAACCTCACTCATAGGTAGCTCTTCTCATTTTCTTTCCCCTCGAGCCCCTCCTCCGAGCCGAGCGCACAGTGACGTGCCCGGGTTTGCCGAGCGCGAGCGGAGCAGCGAAAACAAATACATGAAATCAGAAAAGTTGCCGACCGCGTCCAACCGGTCCAAACGAGGAGGGCCCCGGCCCGGCGCGGCCCGGAGGGGCAGGGCAGGGCGGCCAGGCCCCTCCCTCATTTGTCTCAGAGTTTGAACTGAAATTAAATCTGGCGCTCACCGTCCCGTCCCGTCCCGTCCCGTCCCGTCCGCTCCATCGCGAACAAGTCCGTTTGATTGGCCGGCTCTCCTTCCTCTGCGCGGGGTCCGTGAAGGCGGAAGGGGGGAGGAGGGGGGGAGGGGGAGGGGGGAAGTGACCGGGGTCTGAAGGACGGCGGCGCGGGCGCGTGAAGAAAGCGCAGGCGACAGATGTCGAAGACGACCCCGTGGCATAACGCCCATCCGGACCGGATTCTGAAAACAAAATCAGCGCCCTGGTTTCCGCTCTCCTTTCTCACACTCCTCCTTTCTGTCCGGCGGGTCCTTTCTCTCTCTCCCTCTCTCTCTCTCTCTCTCTCTCTCTCTCTCTCTCTCTCTCTCTCTCTCTCTCTCTCTCTCTCTCTCCCTCTCTCTCTATACTTTGTATCTTTCTCTTTCACTACTTCAAACAAGAAAAAAAAACGGTATAAAAAATCAACCTCAATGCCTACGACGACGTCTCCTTTGCCAACGCTCCCTCGCACACCCATTTGTTTTGTTTTTTTCAACATGGAAAAAAAATGAGAGGAAGTAAATGTCAGGGTCATCTCGCGCCCGGGTGATCCGGGGGAGCTGGTCTTCCCTGCCCGGTCTGCCACCACGTGTCAGGGCTGGGCGCTGCGGTTTGAAGACATAAGCCTGCGCCCGCCGGGCCGTAGAGCCCTGGGTGGGTTGCGCGCGTGCTGTTTGGCATTACAACGTGGGAGGGAGCAGGATTGAGGGGAGATGGAGGATCGGAAGCAGTGTAAAGAAAAAGAGAGAGGGAAAGAAGGGTATTTTTAGAAGAAACAGAAAATAAAACTCTTTGATTGGGAAAACAGTACCCGTCCGCAGTATTGAGCCCCAGCCGAGCCGCGCGGTGGTTCTGGATGAGCCTCCGCGCGCATCCCACGTCCGTCACAGATTGTGTTTTACTTTACGTCGCTGCTCTTTGTACGGTATACACGTGGTGCCCGTGTGTGTGTGTGTGTGTGTGCGGCGTATACAAAACCCACGCGGGGCTTTCGGATGGGATGTTGGCAATGAAAATATTTAACAGTGATTGCGACCCGTGGCATTCCCGTCCCGAATGGGGTCCGACGGAGAAAGGGGCTTATTTCCGAGCGGCTACGGCCACAGCGGCGCGGGGCGGGGCGGGGCGGGGCGGGGCGGGCATCACTGTCAGCCTGCTGGACAGGGGCCGTCACTAGGCCCGATAAATAGTGAACGTACTCGCCGGAGGGCCTGGGAAATAACACAGCCGTAGGCTATGGAGAGGCTGGACAAGCTGCGGGAGATCAACTGGAGCGGCTACCGTCTGAAGAGGGTAGGGTATAGGCTGGAGCGGCTGGGGCGGCCGGGCCGGCTGGCTGGAGCGGTGTGTGTGGTGATCACGTGTGCTTAATCAACGCTCACCTGAGAGAGAGAGAGAGAGAGAGAGAGAGAGAGAGAGAGAGAGAGAGAGAGAGAGAGAGAGAGAGAGAGAGAGAGAGAGAGAGCTGTTGCAGAGCCGTCCTGGAGAGCCCTGCTGGAGAGCCCTGCTGGAGAGCCCTGCTGGAGAGCCATGCATGCCTGCTGCGGCCCGCTGGCTGCTTTTCCCGTTCCCCGCCCGTCCCTCCCTCCAGCTCCAGGGTGAGTTTGTGCCGACTAGCCCGCTCCCCCACGGGGCACGGGGGCTCTCCGTTGCGTCTGCTGGAACTACAGCTTGCTGGAGGAATGCGATTAGAGCAGGGCGGGACGTGGCGGGGCGGGGCGCGGTGGGGCGGGGCGGGGCGGGGCGGGGCGGGGCAGCGAGGGGGGCTGCTTGTTGTGATGGGATGCGGCCGTCCGTGCGAAGGAGAAAGATTGGGGTAAGCAGTCTGCGCAATGCGCGACCAGGCGGCGAGGCGAGGCGAGGCGTGGCGTGGCGTAGCGTAGCGTGGGCAACGCCCCGGCCGGACGGGCCGGACCCGGGGTAACGACAGGCAATAAGGTTTGCGCGCCAACAATTGACACGCGCCGCCCGCGCCCATTCCCGCGCGGACGGTCTTCTTTTTCTCCACGCGGAGCGGCGCGGCGGCGCTCAGGGCAGCCATGCGCACCCTCGCACTATAAAAAGCTTACGCGGCGAATTTCACTGTAGGCTACGGTGGTGAACCCTGCAGCACTGTAGACTGGAAATCCAAGTGTATAAATGTCGCCAAAACCCTTATGCGCCCTGCATAGCAGCAGTGACATTCGCCGTAGCTCACAGTGAAAATTCACCCTAAGCTACTAGTGCTTCAGGGTTCACTGTGACGTGCTTGCACCGAAATTCACCGTAAGCCTTTTAGAGTACAAAACTGTAATGAAGTGCAGTAATGGTTTTATCGTCGTGGCTGATCGTAAATTCTAGACCCGTTTCATGTTATTCTCACAGTGTTTATAAAAATGTTGTACTTATTCGAACACCACCGAATTGTGTTCGTTTGTGGCGGCAATGACTGAGATACGGGCGGGCATTTCTCTCTTTTTTTCCGGAGACGGAGGAGAATTTTGTGCAGCAGCACGTCGCCGTGCTCAGTTTGGCCTGCGCGCTCTCAGTACACGTCAGGATGCGCGCTGAACCGGAAGTGCTCGCTGAGGGAGGACAGGTGCACTCGGGCGAGGGGCTGGCACTGTTT
This sequence comes from Frankliniella intonsa, assembly GCA_033675135.1. Lineage (NCBI taxonomy): Eukaryota > Metazoa > Arthropoda > Insecta > Thysanoptera > Thripidae > Frankliniella > Frankliniella intonsa. The sequence goes on along the minus strand of CM066245.1, from coordinate 3,458,938 downwards.
CCACTACGTGTGGCCGCTGAGGGAGGCAGTGCCTATACTGTTAATTTGGGGGGCGCTTCGAACTCGTAGTCATGACACGCCGACGGCACAGCTTTGAGCAGGATACAAAAATCGTTTCTTGACCCAAACACAGTGTGGCCTAAGATCGCCCTGTCACTTGTCGTCGGTAGAAGCGAAAAAATTCGAACAGCACCGCACGGTAAAAAAAGTTTCTTTTATTTCAAGACCCGGTCTTGGATGCCCTGGGTCTTGAAATACAGGAATCTTTTTTTCCCGTGCGACCACTCGGCGGCCATCAGGATGAATTATTGCCCACTACCTCGGCCGTTATACAGAGTTTTCTTGAGTCGGTTTGAAGTAAATTTCGGAATCATGTAGACTTACAAGAAAATTTTTACCGTATAATTTACCATCTAATTTTCTGAAGTGCGCTGTAGTCGACGTGTGCGGTAGGAACGGGGCGGGGGTGTGACCCATGATGATGAGGCTCAATGGCGGGGATCGCATCCTGCATAGAGAGGAAGCGAAAGGGGTAAGGGCGGGACGGGGGGTCGTGGCCAGGAATGCGTCCCCCCGCGGGGGATGTGAGGGGGTGGGGGGAGGGGAATATTCTGGGAATGGTATAGAGGGGATCGGAGGGGAAGGGGTGGGGTGGGGTCAAAATGTATGGGTGCGGTGCACACAACGGTGCGTGGAGGTTAAGAGGAGGGGGGAGGGGAGGGGGGGGGGAAGGACGCCTTACACCTCCGCGTGTGCGCATCCGATACGCGTGGATCAGGGGTGCCAACGCAACAACTCGACAGACAAAGCGCCGGCATGAGCAGACACGGCGGAAGCGCGCAGATAATCCGTTTTGTGACGACAGAACAGGCGGTGGCAGGGCGCGGCGCGGCGGGGCTGCTGCTGCTCGGTATCCGCCCCCCCCCCTACCCCCGCCGCACGCCTGGAATGAACACCGCTGTAAGTAATTGACGTGTCCGGGGTCGAGGAATAAATTAAGTGCACTGTTTGGCCCGTTGTTGGTTCGAGGTCGGGTCTGGCTGTGTCTGCGGGGCTGAAAGAGTTACCATTAACGCAAACGCTGCTGCGCGGTAAAATAGAGGGACGACTCTTGCATGAGCGCGAAATGTAGACAGAATAACGCATTTGCCTGGTTTTTTGGTATAACATTGTGTAACACGTATAACATTCTGGATCAGGTGTACGGTACGTAATACAGAAAGGAATACTACTCCCGCGCACAGCATTGGAAACAAAAGAGTCTGGTTGTTGCACACTTGTAGGTGTGTGAATTTCCATTTGTTCACTTTTCCCCTCAAGTGTGTAAAATTCACAGAAAAATTGATCACACTTTTACTTTTTTAATCGTTAGAAATTAAATTGAAACACCTACCTACTACGGGTGTGTGCCATATTAATACACACTTGGGTTTTCTGTGGTGGGTGCTACACTGGGCTGGGGTGTGTCGAGCACTCTCGCAGAGCACCAGGTGAGGCCGGCGGGGCAGGATCGCTTGTGAGGTGGGCCGGAGCCGGATACAGGGGACGCATCTGCAGATGGGGGCGACGCGACGCGACGCCGTCTGCCGGTGACTAAACGCCATCGCTGTTGACACGGCAATTCATCACCCAGTCACGAAGAGCGCTCCGCTCTCCAGCTGTCGTGCGAGAGCCAGAGAGAGAGAGAAAGAGAGAGAGAGAGAGAGAGAGAGAGAGAGAGAGAGAGAGAGAGCAGTGGAGAACTTTCGTTCTCGTGTGCGTGTGTGTACAGGATGTGGCGAAAGAGGAAGTGGAGGGTGCTGGTGCAGGTCAACACGGCCCAGAGATCATCTACCGGCGTGAACACAGGCCTGACCGCCCGCCCCGCCCCGCCCCGCCCCGCCCTCCAGCCCGTGCCCCTGCTGCTCCCCGCACACGAGGGATCTTGGCTGTCGCCGATTCCATCGCACAGTACGCGACTCGCCTCATCTATGATAACTTTATACACCCCGGTAAATTAATCCCAATCCCGCTGCCTTATTGTTATGCCGAGTAACGTCTCGTATTTCTATTGTGTGCGTGCGAGAGAAAGACGGGAGAGGGAGAGAGGAGAGAGAGAGAGAGAGAGAGAGAGAGAGAGAGAGAGAGAGAGAGAGAGAGAGAGCGGAAGGGGGGTGGGGGGAGTGAGATGGTGGTTTAAGAGTGGGCGTGCGCAAGAGCTGTCTGCTGGATGATTGTATCATCGTCGCCATAATGACAGCCCCCCCCCCCTCCCCAACACACGCACACACACACACACACACGCACGCACACGCACGCGGGTTCTCTTTTGCACCACCACCGCGCCCCGTCAAGGACGCGCAGTAAGGCCAACACTGTTATAACCTTACAATTAAGCAATTTTGCGAAGGAATCGGCTCCTCCGCAACTCCGGATAATTTGTTTGGATTGTTAACAAAATAGTTCTTTAGCGTACGAACCTTCCGCCTTGCGAACAATTTCTTCACTTCAAACCCTCGTATCCAGGATTCTCGAACGAAAAGGGAGAGAGATGAGCTCGGGATGAGCGCCCAAATGCACCGCAGCTTCAGTCGACACTACCGCGTCATCTTTGCGTGACTCACCAAATGATCCACAACTGTACAATGGTCACTTTTATTTGAGCTATTCGAGAGCACTGTACTTTCTACGTCTTGACTCCCCCAGACCCTTAAATAAAGTATTTCGCCCAAATTGGCGAAGATTGGCTGGCGAGCAGTGAAGCTTTCCCGAATGGAGCAGCGGTGCAGCGCGTAGCGAGCGCAGAATAACTCGGTTGTTTCCCAGGCAAAGAGACCGACCGGGTGGCGCGGGCGGCGCGGGCGGCGCGGGGGCTGACTGAGGATCTGACTCCCGGGCCCGGGCCGGTCCGGTCCGGTCCAGGCTGGCGCCCTTCTCCCCTGGCTCAGCAGCACAACAGTTTGTCAAAGCATTCCCCCTGGAGGAGAGGGGCCCGGCCGGAGCCAGGCGTGGTCCTCCACGGCACGCCGCGCCGGCGGCGCTCCGGTCAGTCAACACGGCACTAAGTGGCGCGGGTCCCCGGCCCGGCGCGGAGCGGACAAGGCCGCTGAGATACTCCCAAACAAGCCCCCGCCCCCTGTCCCCCGCCCCCAGCTCGTCTCCAATACCTCCAGCGGCAACATCAAACAGTGGAACACACAACGAGCGCGGCGCGGCACACAGAGATAGGAAGAATCAACATTTTATTTTATCTGTATTTTTCATCATAATACACTGTTTTTGATTACCAGGGTGATTACCTGGGATGACCATAAGAGATGAACAAAGATTACCGATGATTACCAGAGCACTGTACCATGGATTACCCTCAGATGGGTACCGCTCGTTTCCAGTGCGCACCCCAGACACGGTGCAGGGTTGAGCGTTGAGCAGCCTGTGGTCTTCTCTTCTCTATCGAGGGCGCAAAGGGCGAGCATTGTACACACTCACAAGAGATAAGAATCATTACCCGAGGGGTTAGCGAGAGTGGGGGTGGGGCGCAAGCGGCACAAAAGGGCACGCCTTGAGGTCCAGCCGTGGCGGCGCGGGCGGGGCTAAAGGCAGGGGGCGGCTCCGGGGGCGTACATAAATCTCGATCCCTCGCACAGTGAAAAGAAAAAATCACGGTCTCGAAAACGCCGTTAATACGCGGTACGCGGTCGCTCTGTTACGAAAACTGTGCATAAGGAAAATTATTAACGGAAATTTTCCCGAAAATGTTATTAAGGTCTTTGTTTTTTAAGTACGGTACCTGTTTCGGCGTACCGTACCTTCGTTCTTATACTTTACCAGGTCCTAAAAGGAACGGAACGGAAAAAACGGAAAAAACGGGGGGAAAAAACAGTACCTTCGTGGAGGGAACCGGTCTTTTCAGTGGATACGGTCCCCGTGAGAGGCTCCGTGCCGAAAGCTGTGTTTCTTACAGTGTCCGACCGGCCAGGCACAAAGGTTGTAGAAGATGGGGCCATGTGAGGAGGGCGAGGCGATGTAACAAAAGCCCTGGCCTCGCCCCTACTCCCTTGCTCGCTCATTCTTGGCCTGTGATTGAATTTTTCGGTCCGGCCGCCGTCGAGTGGAGGCCCAACCAACGCGTCGCGTCGCGGCGCGGGGAAAGTTATGGCGAACTCACGACAACTTATCATCGATTTGGAAGACCAGTGTACGGTACGGGCGCGGGCCCGGGGCGCTGTGGCGGGGGGCGGTGGGGGACGGCAGTGTGGACGTTGTCGAGTACAGACAATTTAGGCCCAGCATAAACCGGCATAAACCTCCCCGCTCTTCCACAAAATTCTGAACAGCGCATAATTTTTACCGTGAGAACATACACAAAAAGAAAAGAAAAGTTGTCACCATGTCCATCGTATGTTTAGCTCGGGCAACCATAAAGCACGGCTGAGACGACAAGTAGTACGGTTGTGGCGACCAGAATTTCGGTGACTACCTGCTTTTCCTAACCATTGTCCCTTGTCCCTGATATAGCTTTTCATTATTTATGTGAAGTGAAGTGAAGACTCACGCACCGAGAAGAATGACTTCTTGGATCAAGACAAAAACTCTGAGCACTTATTAATTTATTTATTTTCCATCAAAAAGGTGTTTTTGCGAGCCATGATTGCATGAGCCGGGAGAGGCAGGGGAGGAGAGTGGAGGGGAGCGGTCAATGGGACAAATGAAACGCGGCGCCAGTGAAACAATAATGCATGCGGCAAGAGCAGCGGCGCGCCGGTCTCTCTCTCTCTCTCTCTCTCTCTCTCTCTCTCTCTCTCTCTCTCTCTCTCTCTCTCTCTCTCTCTCTCTCTCTCTCTCTCTCACTCTCTCTATCTCTCTGGGCCGCGCTTCACCCCGCCGCGTCCGCTGCGCCCCCCGGGGGCGTGCACCGTGCGCGCGCCCGAGCGAAATGGAGGCAACAGACTGAGCGGCAAGAGGAGGGGAGGGTGAGGTGAGGGGTGAGAGGGGGAGGGGAGAGGGGGGGGAGGGGTGGTTGGGGAGGGGGAGAGAGAGAGCAGGGCCAAGCAGACCGACCGTCATCCCTTTTGCCTGATTTGCATCGCCCGCCTGTATAATGCGGAAATCTCGCACGCACTCTCCTCACTTCCCCCCTCTCTTTATATCTTTATCGCTCTCCCCCTCACTTACTCATCCTCTCCCCCTCACTCATCCTCTCTCTTCCTCTCTCTCTCTCTCTCTCATTCTCATTCATACACGACATGGTCGTTGTCTTTTGGATGCAGCCTCGGGTGTGGCTGGGGCCCCATCCCCTCCACCTGCCCCATCCCAGGTGGGTAAGCCGCTTACAAGTCCGCACTCCCCCGCCCCGCCCCGCCACGACAGCGGAAAGCAGACTGTTATGCTGCACTGAACTGGTCCCAGGGCAGACAACGCCGCCGCGCCGCCCGGTGAGCAAGAGCCGAGTCCACTGTAAGCTGTCTCACGTTTTGTTCCGGCCTTTCGGCTAATCGCCGAACCGTCCCCGTCGTCACCGGAACCGTCACTACTGGTAAGAATGTTTGTGGCCGAGGTGGGTGAGTAACGCTTGCAACAACTATCCAACCGTAACGCCTCCCCAACACAACCCGACCGTCACACCTCCCCATCACAACCCAGCCGGTCACACCCACCCCACACAACCCGACCGTCACACCTCCCCCACACAACCCGACCGTCACACCTCCCCAACACACCCTAACCTTAACCACCTCAACACGCCTAAACTCTATTCGAAATATTCACCACCGCCCGCAGCCCTCCCCTGACTCCATCGCCCCACCCTGAAGGTCACCCAAACATGGAGGGGTAGACTTGTATAGTCGGGGTGGTCTAGGGGTAGGGGGTGGGGTGGGGGAGTTTCTGCACCGCACCTGACGGGGTACAGGCCCGGGTAACCCGACGCAGGCGCCTCCTACACGCCCCACCCCATATTGCCTCCCCCCCCCCCCACCCCACATTACCCCAGCACACCTCACCCCACTCGGCGCGACGGCGTGTCATGACCGACTTAGCCTCGCGTTTTACGGCCGAGATGTAGGGCGATGTGTTTGCATATTGCGGCTGCCTCAGGCTCGCCCGTGTTGCCTAAACCCTGCCGAAGGGCTGCTCAGACCCACCCTCCCCCACTCCAGGGCAGGTGGGGGAGAAGTATAAAGTTATGTAAAGCTGTAATAACACGCGAAAGGGGAGGGCAGCGAGACAGATAGGACGACTATTTTTAGATGTATCTGCAAACACTTTTTACCTTGTCCGCGGGAAGTGGGGGTTCTGTTTGTCGGACCGGACCAGCAGCGATAGCGCGGAGATAAGGTGGAGGGCGGTCCGCGCCCCGGGGCCGGGCGGGGCGGGGCGAGCGACATAGAACGGTAACTCGAAGGAGTGGCCGTCCTGCCCCGGGCCGGGCTGTCAATGGGCGCAGTGTGGCGTGAATGGGTCCAGGTGCCCGCCAGGTGCGCGCCTGGCGACCAGCTGCGGGGCCGGGGGCCGGGGAGCGGAGGGCCGGGGGCGGAGGGGCGGGCGCGTTGGGCCGGGGGCGGGCGGTCAGGTGGCGGAGGGCCGGGGGCGGAGGGCCGGGGGCGGAGGGCCGGGGGCGGAGGGCCGGGGGCGGAGGGCCGGGGGCGGCGACACGGACCCTGGAAGCGGCAAGGAGATGAAGAGCGAGGCACGTCGTTTTCACGTGTTCGCCCGAGCGGGTCGGGCCGGGCCGGGCTGAGCGTGAGGCAACTGGTCCCCGCTGGTCCCCGCCCGGCCCGCCGGGTCCCTCCCGAGCACGGCGCCGTGGCCTGCACCCTCTCTGTACCGTGTCGGGTCAGCCTCTCGCTCCGCCGCCCTTCCACTCCGTGATTTGCCTGCTCCTTGTCCCGCTGGGGAAGGCGGCGCCCTGCTGCACCCGTGCTGTGCTGTGCTACACGACCCTGACATGGCCCGAGCCCAGGGCCCTTTGCAGATTGTCTGCGAGCTTCACACTGCAAAATCAAGTGTGTGCTTCGTGCACTCACAATGTGTGAAATGTTTGTAAGAGTTACGGGAAAATTTTCCACGAGAAATGTCGTAAAGTTACGATATTAAATTGTAAAATTACAAAATATGTATCGACTTGTGATTCTTAAACAACACTGTTTGTAAATCAAAAATTACGAAAATAGCAGTCGTAAATTTTTTCTTAAAGGGCAGTCTTTTCAGGTAGTATGATTTCCGTAACTGGCTAAGTACCGCAGGCTGTTTTTTTTATTGTGTCAGGCGCCCCAAGAGGAAAAGGAGTACCAGGAGCGGGACGGGGAGGGACGGGTGGGCAGGGCAGGGTGGGGCACCAGCCACTAAGGCACCAGAGCGGCGGGGCGGGCCGGGCCGAGCCGGGCCGTAGGCGGCGAGGCGCTGCGGCCGATAAATGATGCACATCCGCACGCTTTGGGTGGGTGCTCGCTTTGGTGCCCGACTCGAGAGAGAGAGGGAGAGAGGGCAAGACAGCAGAGAGAAGGAGAGAGAATGGCAGAGAAAAAGAGAGAAATTCGGCCGAGGGAGCCCTCCCGAGAGGAAGATATATCGCATCGCAACGAAACCGTGGTAGGCAGGCCGCTGCAGCGTTGCTGCCACCTTTTCTTCCTGTTTCAAAATATTTTGTGAAATGCAAAATTGCGTAATTTTAGGAAAATTAACGCCGTAAATCTTGTTATTATCTGATGCCGTAGACGGTGAACAAGTCCGAACCATCTTATATTATTCAGATTTAGGGCCTACCGGTTCGGTGAAAAAAAAAATCACTTGCTTTCGGATTTTTAATCTCATCTCTAATGCGTAATTTGATTTTAAAAAAGGCCTGTTTTGTTTGATTGAACTTTGGCAATTGTTTTCGAATGCTGTTGCTTCTAAAAGCGCTGACACTTTTGGCGGGGCCGTTATCCACAGTTTAAACGTGGAAAACCAGCGTTCCTGTTTGCAATGAACTTACTTTCAAAGCTGTGGCCTCCTTGTTTGCCAAAATGCTTTTCAGATACCGACTTGATTTTCAAAATTGGTCGCCTATTCAAGTAGCTCTAGGTTTTGCAGTGTCCTCTCCTTCCTAGAGCGTATGACCTATGCTCGCAGGGTACGCGAGACACCCAAAACTTGAGCGCTCAGGGCTTTGCGGGAGGGCCGTTCCGAGGGGCGTTCTGAGTGAAAGGTATCAGCAGTTTCGATAAAGCTCTCGCGAAGAGACCCGCCCCGCCCCGCCCCGCCCCGCCAGAGAAAGACAATGCAGCAGCTTTCGTCTTTTCAATTTCTTCCCGATCTCTTTCACGCGCGGGGCGCAGTAATAACGGAATGGATCTTTGGTGGAAGTGCAGGTCAAAAGAACCGCGCCCTGAAAAGGCGTCTTGAGGCGGCAAGAGAGACAGAGGGCGAGAGGAGAGTATGATGGAGGTAGCGCAGGAGACAGAGAGAGAGAGAGAGAGAGAGAGAGAGAGAGAGAGAGAGAGAGAGAGAGAGAGAGAGAGAGAGAGAGAGAGAGAGAGAGAGAGAGAGAGAGGGGGAGGGGTACGCTATGGATTGTATGGGGGAAAAGGAAACGAAAGAATTGAGACCAAAAACGCTGTGGGGCCGAATATTTAGGCGAAAAAGTGGCACGCAAAAAAATATCCGTGAAATGTCTTTTTTTTCCAACGAGCGGACACGCGCCCTTTGCGCCGCACGTAGGGGGGCGCCAGATGACTAACTATAGCCCCCCACCCCACACCCCACCCGGACAGACCTGCCCTGTAAAATGAAGTTGAATTTGTCGATAATATGAGAGTGCCATGGTTACAAAAAAAAATACAACTACCCACATCACGAAATTATTCTTTACGGCATTCTTATAAGTGGGAGTGACAAAGAGACCCAGATGATCATATAACCCCTCGCAATTTCTTTTACAATGGTTTTCTTAATTTCTGAAAATCACTTCATTTTACAACCTCCTCATAACATCGCATGTTATTTAATTTTTTTCAAGATCTTTTTTTCTTCTTTTGGCTGAACTCACCTCTTGACTCGTGGAGTCCCGTTCCGTCACGATGAACACCGGCGTACGCCCGCTCACCGAGCACTTCACTTTTCGAGTAGGTGACTCACGCGCCCGTCCTGTTCGTTCTCACGCTCTCGCGTTCTCACTCACTGCGCCAGTCGCGGAGCGTCGCACTAGTCCAGCTCACGAGGAGGCCGAGCAGGGCCGGGTAAGTCCCGGAGAGGCCCGGGGCCTGCTGGAGCCTGGAGCCTAGAGCCTTGAGCGCCCTGGACACGGCTCATGCCTTACCAGCATCCGTCACCACGTCGCCGCCGCATAATTCACACTTTCACTGAGCGCGGGCTGGGCCACACGCGCGAGTCACGTCCGCTGGAGAAGTCCTGCTGGAGAGGCCGTACTGCGGCCGCCCTGCTGCTGGAGCGGTCCTGCTGAAGCGGTCCGGTCGCAGCAACCCTGTCGGAGCAGTCCTGCTGGAGCGGCCGTGCTGCTGGAGCGGCCGTACTGCTGGAGCGGTCCTGCTGGAGCGGTCCTGCTGGAGCACCCGTGTCGGGGCTGTCCTGCTGGAGATGCCGTGCTGCGTCTGCCCTGCTGCTGGAGCGGTCCTACGGGAGCGGTCCTGCTGTCGGAGCAGTCCTGCTGGAGCAATTCTGCCAGAGCGGCCCTGCTGAGGCGGTCCTCCTGGAGCGGGCCCGCCGGTGCGGAGCAGCCCTGCTGGAGCGGGCCTGGGCGGCGGCACGGCTGGAGCCACGCGGACTGGAGCGGCGCGGCGCGGTGACTCTCAGTCACCCCCGCGGCCTCGGGGAGGGGTCTGAAGTGAACGGGGCAGGGTACGTCGCGCAACTGGTGGGCCTGGCCTGGCGCGCTGGGGCTGCTCCGCGCTGGGCGGGGCGCAGGGGGGCGGCGGGGGGGGGGGGGCGGCGGGGGGCGGGGGCGCTGCAGAGGGGCGGGGACGGGGCGGGGCGGAGGCTTGTGTTGCTCGCCGTGTTGATAATGTTGGATCGGAGTGGAATTGGACCGTTTAGGACGTGAGAGGGCGGCGAGCAGCCGGGGGCGAGGCTAGGCGGGGCAGCCGTGATCGGGATCGGGTCTCATCTGAGGTGAGAGGAGAGACGCTCTTGAGAGTAATCGGGTAGGGAGAGGAGAGGAGAGAAGAGGAGAGGAGAGGAGAGGAGAGGAGAGGAGAGGAGAGGAGAGGAGAGGAGAGGAGAGGAGAGAAGAGGAGGGGAGAGGAGAGGAGAGGAGAGGAGAGGAGAGGAGAGGAGAGGAAAGGAGAGGAGAGGAGAGGACGGACGTAGGTCACAAGCGCTACAGATCACAACCGCTACAGGTCACAAGCGCTACAGCTCGCTAACGCTACGGGTCGCAAGCGCTACAGCTCGGTAGCGCTACGGCTCGCTAGCGCTACGGGTCACAAGCGCTACAGCGAGAATCCGCGCGTTAGGCGGAGCCGAGCCGAGCTAAACCTTGAAAAATTACGCACGTGGCGTGAAAACATGGAAAATTTTTGCGACAGTAAACCTCCCGAAGGAGGTTGCGGTTCCCGCCAGGCACAGGGCTTTTACCCCCCGTGGCAGCCAACTACTTCGGTGTTCTTATGGGAACCGGTGCTTTTCTGACTGCGATCCTGTCGCGCAATTCGACAGATTTGATCCCCGTACTGCCAGATTTAGTCGTACGGTGGTTAACCGAACTGCCCTGTCCCCAGAGCATGGAATAGCTATTTTTGGAGCCAGATTCTAGGACTTATGACCCCACGACCGACCACCAGTCGTGGGCATGGGACGGAACTTCCTGGCAACCCGCTGTCGCTACCAGTGAAGAACCTACCTGGGTTTGAACCAGGCCCCATGTGCCGAGTCTCACAGACACCCCACGGCTTTCGCGGCACCACTAGACCACTAGACCGTCGGCTATTCCACGAGGGAGCTCGGTTGAAATGGGGGGCTTGAATTCCACTCTCCAAATTGTTGTCCTCAGAAAAATTAAATATTTCGGTAAGATTCGAACCTCCGTCCTGCGACTCTCCGCGCGGACACTATGCCGGCACGGCTACGACGCCACGGTACCAGATGCCGGACCACTAGGAGTCATGCTGCGCGAGAAGACATAGTCACCGAAGAAACGAATCCGGTGTCATGAGTGCGCCTGCTCTCCGGCCAGTGCTGGGCCGGCCGCGTAGCGTCATTGGTATCGACGCTGCATATAGCACTAAGTGGGCAGTGGTTCAAAAACCACGTAATTTTTTTTTCTTGTTAATTTTTTTTTTATGTTCGGACCAATGCTTTTTCCAGTGCCTTTTTTGCAGTTGCCGAAGTCACAAGGACGGTATAGCTGGAAAGAGCACTTGGTCCAAACAAAATAAAATAATAAAAAATAAAAAAAATTACACAGTATTTGAACCACTGCCCACCTAGTGCTATGAACATTGTCGATACCAATGACGCTACGTGGCCGGCCTAGCAGCGCGGGGATCAAATCTGTCGAATTGCGCGACAGGGTCGCAGTCAGAGAAGCACCGGTTCCCATAAGAACACCGAAGTAGTTGGCTGCCACGGGGGGTAAAAGCCCTGTGCCTGGCTTGACTTGACTTGACTTGACTTGAGAGAACCAGGCCACAATTGACCCAGGGAACCGCAACCTCCTTCGGGAGGTTTACTGTAGCAAAAATTTTCCATGTTTTCACGACTGGAGCTCATAACAAATTGATTCTCAAAATCGCTCGTATTATGACAGAATTTCTTCATATTAGGAACGAAAAGATTCGTAATACGAACAATTTTCGTTAGTATTACAGTATGGACAGCATATACATTCTTCATATATTATGAACAAAAGTTTCGCATAGTAAGAAACATCGTTGGTAAGATTTTAAGCGTGTGGGCGGTGCCGGCTGGCAGGGCCGGTGCTCGGTCGGTTCCTGGTCGCCAAACGCGTCGGGCTGACCGGGTCAGGCCAGGCCTGGGGCGCGTGGGGACCGAGGTGCCCTGCCCCGCCCCGCCCCGCCCCGGCGAGTGCGCCTGGCTGCCCCCGCCTCGCCCGCCGCGCCATGGGCTGGACCGCGAGGATAAAATTGGAGGATTTGTCTGCGCGGAGGTGTTCAGTGTCCTGCGCCCGGGCCCCACCCCACCCCACCGCTGTGGGGGTGTAGGCCCTCAGCCGTTCCAAAATCAGACACCCTCCCTCCAGCATCCCTCCTCTCGAGCCCCACCACGCCCCGCCCTCCCACTCTGAGGTGAGGTGAGGTTGAGCGAGCAGCCCAGCAGCCCCACGGTTACGGTCCTGCACGCTTAAAATCATGGTCATAAAGTTTCAAATTACGTATAGCAGATACACCTTGTGATTCCTACGCAGAGGTACAGAAAACGTATGTGGTATTCCCGCGATAACCAAGGAAAAAGTACGGACAGCCCTTGTAACTCGAGGGGCGGGCCTCAACTTGAGCAGTCTGCGGTGTACACCCACCGTGGCAATCTATGGATAATCTTTGCCAATCTTCACGGAACAAAATCCGTACTTGTTGCCTATATGCAGGTGTTTTGCCTGGGAAAACGCCTAAAAGTACATAGACAATCTTACAATCTAAGCAACCCGGTGTACACTGAACGAGTTGAGGCCCCATCGTGGTAACTAATAGACCTGGACTCTTTCCGTGTGTTTCCCGTGTTTACTTTTTAACCGTGTCTGCTCTGCTCTGCTCTGCTTGGAGACGGTCCCCGCCGAGCCGGCCAGGCCCGTCCATGCGGCGGGGCCCCGCCCGGTCAGAGCACGGCAGGGCCGGCAGGGCGGGGCGGGGCGGGGCGGGGCGGGGCGGGGCGGGCGGGGCAGGGCGGGCGGGGCAGGGCAGGTGTGGCACGCGGTGTGCCAGTCGCAACCCCACCGCCCCGCCCCGTACCCGCCCCCGCGCCCCGCGCCTCCCCGCCAAGCTTAGCTGAGCCGGCGATTCGACGTGACACGATCTGTTTGAAGTTAGGCTGTCATTCGGAAAACGGCGTGGGGCGCGCCCTCGGAGGGGAGAGGGCGAAGTGTGATGGAGTAGGCAGGGGGGGGGGGGGAATCGATACATGTCAAATGTATTTTTTATCTGTAAAAAAGGGACATATCCCATTCGGAAAACAAAATATTACGCCGCGGTTGTCTGCGGGATCAGCGGGCTCAAAAATCACGAGCTTTTTTAGTTTGACACAATAAAACTAGCAGCTTGAGGGGGAGGGGATAGTTTAAACGTTCGTGTCAAGGTGCCCCCACAATGGACTCTTTAGGGGGTGACGGCACGAAAATTTGGGTAGCAGGAATTCAATTCCTGCTTCCCCCTGCGCTTGGGCTCTGCGGATAGGCCGCCACCTTCACACACGTGCTTGGCGGGTTGGCCTACCCAGTGTGTTGCAGGCGCTCTAATTAGCTCCGCCTCGGTAACGCCCATTGTGGGGGTGCCATCACAGGTCACACCTTTTCCAAAATGTGTCGTTTTTATTGTATGGTATTCTGAAAGAAAACTTTCGTTTCTATTTTCAAAAAAATGGAACAATGTTTTTTGTCTTTCGTATGTGTGACGCGATTTACAGCCACTGAGGTTGCCACTAAGACAAAAATGTGCTCGGTTCAGCGCCCATGTTTGCACTAAGCTGAGCAACCGAAATTGCGGAGGCTGCAGATTCCAATCCAATTCATGTATTTGTATTCCCCCCCCCCCCCCGGTCCCCGTCTCCCAGCCCCACTTCGTATTAATTTTGCCTCCCCGTGATGATTTATGCCCTCCCCCCAGATGATTATTGCCCCCTCGTGAACAGATTGATATACCTATTGTAAATACTTATTTCAACACCTTTATGTTTACAAATACATAAGTAGATTACTGTGTGCACAATTAGTATTTGAACATATAAATGCGTTGAAGGTTTATACGCCTTACCTATTTACCTTTACATTACCCTTTGAGATAACGTTTTGTGGAACGAAAAGCTTGAGAAGTTTCTGCATCATTTGAATGTGGCGGGCGCGTTCTTTCACAGGTATCTCGATTCGGAGGATGCTGATTCTTGCCGCCGTGATGTGAGCCTGCTGGCGCCATCTCTTGACCCTTTGGGGAGACTAGCGGACGACGAACTGCACTTTCCGTACGAAACTTGAGAAGCGACTCCGGAGGCTGTTTATTTGCTTATTTCTGAGTGACGGTTCTGTCGTCATTACTTCCTATATTTCATTCCAACCTTAAGCAAGATGGTACTCGTTGCCCTTAAGACCCAGCAAGAGTTTGAAGAGTTCGTCAAGTTAGTTCACTTTCTTGTTCTCTTGGCATCATTCGTATGATAACCTCTGTTGTGTCTTTGATGATTATAATCAGCAAAGTGTAACGCAATTATTGCTTGTCATGACAGTACACCAATTTCACGATTTGACACTTGGCCAATTTTATTGATTGTAGTTTTGTACTTAGTTACTACCGTTCATTGAGTACGTAATCCCAACAACTGGAGGAGCATGATAATTGATTTCTTGTTTTTCTTTTCTATCCTTGTTGCAGGCCACTCAAGCTCTCTGTTTTGCACTTTTATGCTGAATGGGCTCCACAATGTGAGCAGATGAATGAAGCAATGCAGGAGCTCTCAAAGTTGGCTGAGTTTAGAGTGAGTTTTTCGTAATTTACTCAGTCCATGTTTGAAGATGTGAATAAATTTACCAATGTAATTTTCTGATTTTGTATTCTTCTTCAGGATGTACAATTTGCAAAAATCCTTGCTGAGGAAGTACCTGATATTTCATTGAGACATAAAGTGACAGCTGTACCTACCTTTATTTTAATCGTACAAAATAAGGAGGTGGACCGTGTGGACGGTGCTAATACAGGAAACCTTAAGAAAAAAATTGTGCAGTGTGTAAGTATATTGTTTGAAGAATGTTTACCCCTTCTCAATTATTGTTGTTATTGGAAATCAGACCTCTATTATAATGTCTGTTGATCTGTTTTACACAGCTACAGGATGTTCGTGAACCTTTAGTGTCAGTGCATGCATTACCAGAAAGTTCGAAAGCTGACCTAGAAACCCGTTTAAAGAAACTCATTAATGCTGCCCCTGTCATGCTCTTCATGAAAGGATCAAGCTTTGAGCCAAAGTGCAAATTTAGTCGTGCTATTGTTGATATTTTAAATTCCTTCAATGCTAGTTATAACACATATGACATTTTGAATAATGAGGAAGTTAGACAAGGTCTGAAAGAGTTCTCAAATTGGCCAACCTATCCTCAGGTATGCATACAGTTCCGCTTGAGAGAGATATTATCCCATAGCAAGACATCACTCATGTATTCAATGTATTTTTTTCTTGTACAGCTTTACATCAATGGTGAATTGATTGGTGGTCTGGACATTGTAAAAGAATTACAGCAAAGTGGAGAATTGGAATCAATGCTACCCAAAAAACCCTCTTTAGAAGAAAGGTAGACAATTTCCTTCTTTTATGAAAAGAAATGGAAACTGATTATGTTGGTAGGATTTTTGTATTAATTTGAATGTCTTGAACATTGTTTCAGACTGAAAGGACTCATCAATAAAGCACCTGTCATGATCTTCATGAAAGGAAATCCTGGTCAACCAAAGTGTGGCTTTAGCAGGACACTGATGGAAATAATGAGAGGGACTGGGTAAGGCACTGCTGGTTGTTGGTCTCTGTGTTCGACATAGAACTTTGAAATTTACGATATTTCTCTGTTTAGGGTCTCATTTGAGACTTTTGATATATTGGAAGATGAAGAAGTGCGTCAAGGGCTGAAAGAATATTCCAAATGGCCAACCTATCCTCAACTCTATGTTAAGGGAGAATTGATTGGAGGATTGGACATCATCAAGGAATTGAAGGATTCTGGTGAGCTGATGGATGCATTGAAAGGTTAATTTTTAATGGTTCTCTAATTTCAAAGAAATGTGACAAGACCTGGGATAGTAACTTTTTGTATTTGTGATTGTTGAGTTGGCCAAAGTAAAAGACACAAGAACATTTAAAAAAATTATTTAATGAAGCATAAGAATAAAGTCCCCTTTTTATTAAAATACAAAAAACTTATCGTTGTGACAAATGTATACTCATATTTCAACCCATGTTGATAACAAAAGCAGTCAGAGCTGCAATGGGTGCTCCTGTAGGTTCAGCAGGCAAGTCACCAGCAGATCCAGCTATGTCAAGATGAGAATACTTCAAGGGAAGAGTGGAGGTTGCACCATGCTGAGGAAGAAAAATTCCGCAGTTATGAAAGCAATTCTACGATCACCTTACTCTCAAATATGCAATATCTTCACCTTTTCTAGACCTGAAGCCAAGAGAAGGAATGCTCCTGGTGTCTGATGACCTCGTTTTGTGCGTGAGGAGGGAGCATTATTGCATTGCAACAAATCATCCCCTTCACTTTGGGCTGAACATTAAATTTCGAATTATAGAAATGAAAATTAGAATGAAACCTTGGAGAAAAAAGAAAAAGCAAAACCAAGCAAGATATACCTTTATGGAATGCCAAATCCTCCCTTCTCATTGTACTAATTTCAAAGGGGTCTCCAACCGCAGCACCAGCATCTTGAAGTTTTCTAGCATTGCCCTCATCACGAGCTGGACCATTGTCTTGAACAATCTAAAGAAAGGAAACATTAGTCTCAACTCAGCATATCAGTAATATCACCAATTCTCACAGATCATCAATGTACATACAGAATAGCCCTCTCCAACGGCTAGAACAGCATGTCCAGTGAGAGTAGCAACAGTGAACAATCGAGGGTTTGGATTGCCAGGAGCTAATTCTTTCATCTAAAGTTGGTAGGTAAATTTTATGTTAATTAATTAAAACTAATTGAAACTAACACGCACTAGGAATTTACTCACTCTACACAGTGCATCTGCCATTGCCATCCGCCCTTCAGCATCTGTATTTCCAACACGGACACGTGCTCCAGAACGAGCAGTGATAACTTCATCAGATACATAGCAGTTTTCTCCAACACTATTGCGCACCATGCATAAAGCTGCTACAACTTTAACTTCCTCAGGCTGCAGCTCAGCAATAACCTAAATTACAAATTTTATAGGTCAGGCTAATTACATAGATTGCTTATGACTGATGTGTAGAGGGATAGAACTGTACCTTCATGAAACCAGCAACTGCAGCAGCACCACACTTGTCACGGGACATGCCAGCCATGACACCACCAGCCTTAATGTCAGCACCACCCGTATCGTAAGTCACACCCTTGCCCACAAACATGAGAGTATCTTTTACAGTCTTACTGTCCTGAGGCTCATATGTCAGGAAAATAATTCTGCCTTGATGACGCTCTATCACTGCAAGGACAGATTTGTTTTAGACCTCTTTGCTCATTATCTTTTACCTTTTGTTACTTGATGACGACTCTTACCACTGGCAGCTCTGTTCACTGCAGCAAATAAGGGGTATTCCTTTTCAAAGAATTCTGTTCCTTTTAGGACCTCTACTTTTACTCTTGAATCATTGCCAAAGGTATTCAAAACATACTTTTCGACCTGAGGCGGTGCCATGCGCTCTGGATCCCCACCTCCAATATCACGAGCTACAAATCTAAGAAATTACCACAGATAAATATATTAACTTATCTTGTACTGCAAACTAAAGATTTCTAAAGTTATGTTAGTACCTTCCAGCCTCAATTGCATTGGCCAAGGTCACTACTGTGCTTAAGCGATTCTTATCTTCCAGCCAGACACCAATCTGGCTTGGCTTTACCACTTTCTTAGGGGCATCTTCCCGAACCATCAGAGGCTAGGCATGAGAAAAAATATTTTTAATCAAACTTAATTAACTAAAGTAGAGTACAGTAAAAAAGTATTGCATACCACATAGAGAGCTTCCAGGGCACCAAGCACGGTCACCAATTCAACTTGTTTGAATTTATCCGAAAAAGGAACAACAAGGAGAGGAGACTTAACTCCTGCTTTCAATGCCCTATACAAAGGCAATCAAATTAAGTATGATGACAGGAAGAAAATCCACCAAATCACATTATCCAGGTAGCAGTCCCCAGGAAAACTGCATTTTGTGCCCCACCTAAATGCACATTTTATGCACTTAGGTGCATAAAATGCTACAGTTCTGCGTGAGTTGGCTGCCTAGGTGACTGAAACTTACCTGCAAATGCCCTTCTTTGCTGCATCAGCAAAACTTCGGACATCATCATAGTCAGGACAAATTGGTCCAGTTGGAGCGTAAATGAAGCGTTTAGAAGGAAGATCTACCCCAAACACTCCCCCTACTGAGCCTAGGCACTCATCAATCTACAATTGGAAACAAACAAACAAAAATTATAAGTATTAAACAGGTTTTGAGGTTTAAAGATATCAACAGGAATCTGAAAAATATACCTTTGCTGCTTCTGCTAAAATACTACCAAATGGAGCTTGCTGCTGGCCTGGTGGCAAATGTGACACAAGAACAATTCCATCATACTCTGCCCCTTGCAGATTTTCTTCCGCCTTGGCAATGCAGGGTTTACTGGAACACAAAGGTGCAGTTGTTTAAGTTTTAATCTGAATAGTAAAAGAAAATTGCCATTTGATCAAAATAAATTAATTCTTGATCGGAGGCACAATATTTAAATATTGTGAAATAGAAACATATATTGATTATGTATAACAAATAAGTTGTGATATTACACCAACCATGGAAAAAGTGACAAAAGGAATGAACTCTCCAGAAAAGTTCCATTCATGGAATTTCCTATTGACAAGTAAAAGAAATTATCTTTGGGGACTAGCCGGTCTAAGGAGGCTGAGATTTAAGACAGATAAGATAAAACTGCTAAGCCTGATGACAAGCGATAAGACACCGTCAGCCATTGGTCAAAACTCTTTAATACAGAAATTTAATGAAAATCTTATAAATTATTGGTGAAATCAGCCGTCACATTTGAATTTCGCGGTGTCTGTCAGTTGGTCGTAAACAACAGACGCTCTAACCTAAATGCAGCACAGAAACGCCCACAAGCACAGGCGATGACGATTGCTTAAATGATAGTGACCTACTTTTATTATAATCTCCGGTAGGAAATCCGACAAACATACTACGTTCAATTACAAAACTCTCGAAGACAGACACAGACGCCGATCAAAAACAACCCCGTGATGACCTGTAGCTTGTCTGGCCGGCAGGGAATGCAGATATCAGACGGAGTGACATCGCATGACAGTTAACGAACCTAGTCGAAGACAATCGCCGCACCATCGAGGAAAAACTCCCCCGTGAACCACGCACGGAAAAAACACCTAGCGCCAGCAGCATCCTCGCACACCCACCCACTGTGCTGCTCAGTCAGGTAAAACGCTGCAAATACTCACTACAAGTTCTGCGCCATGCTACCCTTGACGCGGCCGCCTGACGCGCCCCGTTCCAAAGGTCCGCTAGCGACGCCGTGTGACAGCTGCCTCCAGCTGACTACGTCTGAGGGGTACCCGGCAACAGCTGTGACTGGCAATGTCGCTTTGCCGGGGGGGTGTCTGCCGATAGGGATTTAAGTCACGAGAAGTGTTGAGACGCCATGTTTGACATATCGTGTCGTTTGTTTTTGTCCGCGGGTTCGGAGATGCCAACCTACGAACGAAACACCGTGCGCGGGGATATTCAACCTGGGCCGCAACGGCGTCGCGTCGCGTCGCAAGCCGCCGGCCGTGCGTGGCATTCGCGACTCGCCGCGTCCGAGCTGCTAAGGTCCTCCCGTGAGCAAGGCGCGACCGAGAACTCTACGGGGGAATGACCGCGTATGCGATACGGAAAATAAAAACAATTCATGTGCATGTACTAGGCCCGGGGCGTGTGGCGAGGAGAACAAGGAAGAGATCGAGGTGTTGAGATATAGATGTAGTGTGGCGCGACGCGGATTTCCTAGAACACCGTCAATTATGTGAGTGATTCGCCCGTCTTTTTTTTTTCCTTGTCGGTTACGACTGGCGCATTGCGCGTGGCCGAAAGACGGGAATGTCGGACCTCAGTGCCAGCCAGGCGCAGGCCAGGCCAGCCCGAAAACAACGCAGCGCCCTGGCCTGCCCCGCTCCTCCACTCCGCTCTCTCGTTAGAGTGGCCACAGCCCAGGCCAGGCCAGGCCAGGCAGGCCAGCGGTGAGCGCAGCACGGTGAGTCATCCCTCCCCCGGTCTATTTCAGGAGCCCTGCCCTGGCCCGGCCCGCGTGCTGGGAGCGGGGTGCGCGGCGTGGGGCCCGTGGGCGGGGCGGGGCGGGGCGGGGCTGGTGGGGCCCCACGCGGGGCGGGGCGGAGCTGACGGTGTGCCCGCCCCGCGGCCCGCGGCTCGGGGGCTCAGGGCGGCGTCCCACCCCACCGGCCGGCGGCACTCCCCCCGCAGGCCGTTACGCAACATGTCCAGGGAGGGCGGACGAGGACGGCCCTGGCCCTGCGCCACGACGCACTGGCGTAAGGAGAACCTCGCCGTCGGTCGCGCGCGTGCCAGCAGAAGCAGGCGTCAACAATCATTACGGCGGAAAAATGTTGCGCGGGGAAAAGTCGAGGACAGATTTACAGGCGGGTCGTTCGCTGTAAAGAAGTCTCGTGCGTCGCGTGGCTTTCCTTGCCGACGCGTTTCTAAAATAAAACCTTTCCGTGTTGTTTTTTTCTACCCTAGTAAAATTGGCGGTGGTGCTCGCCTCGCCCTGCGCCCCGCCCTGCGCCCCGCCAGGGCTGTACAGTTACAGGCAGATCGAGGAAGAGCTAGCTGGGCAGGGCAGCGGGTCCCTCACCCCTCACCCCACCGCGCACACCGGGGTTGACGCTCTGAGAATTACTTTTACCAAATCCTGTCCTGTTAGTTCTGTCGACAGTCACACGACTGGGCCAGATGCCCGCGCGGGACCCGCGGTGCGGCACCCCCGGGAAAGAGAGTATGGAGACGGCAGCCGCAGAGGACCTTCCCAGCTCGCTCGCGGCCCTGCGTGATTATTTCTTCTTGCGTTCTAAAAGTTTTAGACTCGAAATATTAAAAAAAAATAATATACGATTTTACCAAGTGAAATCATGAGAAAACTATAAGGCTACTGCGTGCCTAAAAGTAATAATCATGGAGAAAGTTTATAGTGTAAGCGCAGTTGGGTGACTTGGGAAGAACGACGTTGAGATTGTCAAACTGGAGGACGAATGAGGGTTGCCGTCGCATGACGGCACCTTCTTATCCAAGCGCTCGGCGGGCGCACTCGTCTCGCGGTGACCAGGAGGCGCGGGGCGCGGGGGCGCGGCCAGGCCCCGCGGACCCTGCGTCCTGTCCTACCTTGCCCTCCCCCCCCCCTGCCCCTCCTCCTTTGGAACCTAGTCAAGAGTTGTGGCAGGTAAAGACCATGGTGTTGGCAGACACTGCGACGCCTCCTGCCGCCGTGACGAAGCCTCTGAGCGAATGGCGGGGGCGTAGCGTAGCGCCCGTGTCCAACAACCACAGCCGACTGGTTCATGGGATCGGATCGCCCTCGCATATCCGTCCTTGTCGCACTCATGTAGAGCATGGCATTGCCCCATGGGTGCGACAAGGACGGAGAGGTACGAGAGCGATCCCTGAAATCAAACAGCAGCAGTGCGGTCCCGCGTGCGCCTCTACCGCGGCACCTTACCAGGGGTGGTTTTAAGTCCGGCTGACTGGAGTTGCGATGTGCCGTGGTTTGCCTATATTCAGGGGTTTTCACCTAATATTGCCTACCTTTCAGGCGGCATTCATACCTGTCGGAGAGGTTGGGGGCGATCACCCCATCGCCTCCTTCCCCACCCCGTAAAACAGCCACTGTCCTGACGGTCGCAGGAGGGCCCGGTGACGACTTTGACTTGGCAGTCACACGTCATATCCTCGACGGGGAGGGAGGGACAACGGACATCCGCTATGGGGGGCATCTCATCCGGACCGGAGCGCAGCGCGGCGATGGTTCTGGACGTCACCCTCGGAAACAAGCAAACACCCGCTCCGACAAATTTACCGCGAGTATCGCTCGCTCTTGTACAGCACTCGTAGCATTTTGGCAGCTGCGCCGCCCGTCCCGGACGGGGACGGCCGGCAAACAATCGGTGCTTCTCTCTCATTTTAGATTTAGTCGGTTGCTTTGAGGAAGGTGTGTTGAGGTCGCATCATCAAAGGCAGCAAACTACGTACCGTTTTCCATCGAGTAAGGGATTCGGTGAGGGTAGGGTTGTGTCACGATTGAGGACGGCCTCGCAGAAACGGTATAATACAACATGAGCTGCAGAGTAGAGGTTGAATGAAGATAACAACTTCAATAACAATTGAAAACTTTCAATAAAAACAGACTACTGTAATTGCGTAGCGGCCCCGGCGCGGTGCACGCCCACCAGTTGAAGCGTTCGCGCCGCGCCTCGCGCGCCGAGGTTGGCAGCGCGGGACCGCGTGTCGCGCGACGGTGGCGCGCTCTGTGGGAACGCGGCTCAAGCTCGCGGCCTGTCCTTTCCCGTCCCCACCCTGCCCCCGGCCCGCTCCCCTCGCTTCTGCTGTTCGCCTCCAACATTCCCGTGGCTGTGGCCGTGCAAGTGCGCTAGCAGCCCTCCGCTCCGCTGGCGGCCCACGGCTCCGCAGCTCCGCCCTGGCCCTCGCGCTCCTGGTCGCGTCCCGATATGTGACCCTGCCCCTCGGCCTCCGCGACGGCCTGGCCTGTCCCGAAGCCCGTCCCGTCGCCCGCGACGAGTGCAAGTCTGTGTGTGACCGAGTGTCAGTGTGTGTTCGCGCCCTGCGGAGCGAGCAAAGCCCCGTGAGACTCAAGAGCGGGGAGCGAGCCAGGGCCGCCCTACCCTGCCCGAGGATGGCAGCGTGAAGCCTCCGCTCTCCGGATACAATCAGCTGATCGCCGAGGGACACGCTGACACGCCGCGCTGCAGGTCGGTCTTGCACAACGGTCTGCCAGAGGCGACATAACCTCTCTCTCGGGACGGGACGGGGCGGGGGCCGCGGCCGCGGCCGCCCCTGCGCAGGGCAGCGAGTGTATCGACCAGCCCAACCTGGTCGGGTACTCGACTAGCCTTGCCTCGGTGAGGTTAGGATCCCTCGCAGAGTTGGGCTGGGCTGGGCTGGGCCGAGGGGCGAGCCTGCGCTGCGCGAAGCTGAGCTGCCGTGCCGTGCTGGGCCAGGCTGGGCTGGGCTGAGCGCGGTGGTACGAGCCGAGCAGCCGCCAGCCGTCAGGCAGCCAGCCGCATGGCGCGGCCGGGCCGAGCCGAGCCGGGCTGCACTGTGTCGTCGTCGGCCGCGTCCGGCCCGACCCGACCGTCCCCGACGAGGAGGCTGACCTGGTCCATATCACCGGGTCTCCTCCCCGCCCCGCCCCGCCCCGCCCCCGTCAGATACTGTACCGAGCTTAATTGCACTACTTTACCCGGCATGTCACATACTTGGCTCCTGACCGTTTTGAATGCGCGTTGCTGCTGCATGTAAACCAGGGCTGAGGAAAACTAAGGATTTAATGAGCGTGCAGCCATGACAGCAGACACGACCTTAACGGACACCTTAAGTTTGTTTAGCGAAATGGGAGAAACATGACATTGACTCGTTCTTTATATGTTAAAGTTATCTTGCAGTCAGCTGATTCTCCAAACAGGCCAGCTGTCACTCCTCCTGACACCTGAATCCTCAGGCATAAAGAGCGTTGTCACATCTCTGAGGAGCGGGTATGTTCGCTTAGAAGTCTTCCTCAGAGCCGCCGGCCGGCGCGGCGCGGCCGGTCAGGAGGCGTACACGCCCAGCGCGAGGAAGGAGGAGGAGGAGGGGGGATCCAGCCTTGGAGGAGAGGAACATGCCGGGAAAAAGCAAAGGCGGCGTAAAGGCGGGCGTAAGTGGGCGAAATTTTCCATGGCGTCTTTCTTCCCGGCTGGAGCCCGCCTTCCACTTCCAGGCGCGATGGCACGGTTATGCTGTATATATTTTGCCACACGCCCGGCCTGCCCTGCCCTGCCGGCCTGGGGGTCTAGCGGTACCGCTTGCGGTGTTGGCAAGGGCCCGCCCGATTTGCCTGCGCGCGCGCTCTTGCCGAAGGTGATGTACACCGCGCTCACGTTCCTGGGCCTGGCCTGGGCTGCTCGACGCCGCGACCAGAGCCCGCCCCGCGGCGCGGGGAATGCCCGCTGTTCATGGAGTCGGGGGTGGGGGAATTCCCCCGGATGATACTCTTATCACCACCACGAGCCACACGGCGGAGCGGAGAAAACGTTAATGCCGCGGATCTGATAACTCGAAAAACCGCGGCGAGCCGGCGGGGAGTTAGGGCCGCTCGCTAAAAGGTGTCTCTTTATGGGTCATTGAGCGGCTTCCTGGGTCAGGCAGGGCGTGGCTCTGGCCGGCGCGGCGCGGCTGTGGGCTTTGGGCGGGGCAGGAAGAGGCCGCCCAGCCGCGCACCCTCCGCCCCCTCTCCCCCCGCCCGCACCGCGGCGAGGTGGCTCACCTCTCCGATTCGAAGCCCCGCACGGCGAATACAATATCTGATTTTTTTGAGGTAAAAGAAGGAAATCTTTGAGGAACACCTTGCCACTCTGCAGAGTTTTGCACCTTTTTTAGGGCATTCCCTCTAAATCTGAGGAGGTTTCCTCAAATTGTGGGAGTTTCTCAAAGTTAACCCGTTTTCCTTAATACTCAGACATTGTTTTGACCGTGCGGAGAGGCGCTCGCGCCTATCTGCCGAGCCGAGAAACCAACACGTGGACCTGCTGGGCCGCCCTGGGCGGTGGTGGGCCGGTGGCGGTGCGGTAATCGAGTTCATTGCGGTGTCCATGACGAGCGAATACAGTACTGCCCTTGGCACCGGGGGGTAGGAACAGCAGTGCTTTGCCTTTCGCCTTAATTCAGGTGGTAGTTTGCTGCACGGATTGCCTACCCCTCAGGCAGTTCGTTTAGAGTTCAGGGCGTTCGGGGCGATCTCCCCCCCCCCCCCCCCCCCTTCCCCTCCGTGATCCGCCTGGCAAGGACGACAAGGACAAGGGAGAGGTTCGAGAGCGATCCTCTGAAAGCTGTTGGTGGGCGGCAGGGCAGGGGTGCATTTGCCACGCCCGCCCAAGGTAGGCAGTTTTGCGTGGGCGGGGCGGGCTGTTGGCAGGACTGACAGCCGCCCGCCCCGCCCCGCCCCGCCCCGCCCCGCCCCGCCCGCAGCACGTCTAGCGGAAGCCCAGGGCGTGCAGTGGGTGTGCTGCTTGCTGCTGAACCCGACAACAGTTCGACAGGCCAGTAGGCTACCCACTACCCTCTAGAGCTCTAATAGCATGTGGTTGCTCGTCCTATCTTTGCCTAGAAAAATGAAAAGTTGTGTAGCAACCACCATGGTATTAGGGACGACCATAAAATCATGGTTCAGACGCCAATATTATGGTTAGGATCACCGAGATTCTGATCGGCACAACCATAATATTGCTGCCTCAACCATGGTTTTATGGCTGTCCCTGAGGTGGCCGGCCACACGATCGATCAACATTTAAATTTTTCTGGGTGCTGCACCGTTAGGGTTTTCACTCGCGATTTTGTTTTGAACACAAAACCCTGCCCTGCCCCGCCCGCATTGCCCTGCCCTACCCCTGCACTACCCCTACACTACCCCTGCCCTACCCCTGCCCTACTCCCGCCCTATTCGCGCCTTACTCCTGCCCTACCCCTGCCCGGCCCTGCCGCACCTCACCTCGCCACCTCTTTCGGCGCTGTCATTCGCCTCTGAATCGATAGCGGCGTGTGATGCGATACCCGCGCCGCCGCGCCGGCTAGGCAGTCGAAACCTGAAGAATGAGGAAACAAAAAGCGTTGGGCGTGACTTTCTTCTTATCTCGGTAAAAAGAAACTTCTTCCAGGTTTCCAATCAGCCAGGACTTTCTTATGGAGAAATTATATTGTAACGTCTTGGTTTCTCCAAACCTGCTTGTGGAAACCTGTTTGTAGTTTTTAGCTTGTAATGGTCCGGTTTTACCTCGGGTTTTACTCTAGCGGAGCATGGTAGAAACGCTGTCTCATATTTTAAGGAAAAAGTTCGAGGAATTTCCATAATTTGAGGCAACCTCCTCAGATTTTAAG
Organism: Frankliniella intonsa; assembly: GCA_033675135.1. NCBI lineage: Eukaryota > Metazoa > Arthropoda > Insecta > Thysanoptera > Thripidae > Frankliniella > Frankliniella intonsa. The sequence continues at coordinate 3,432,909 of CM066245.1, read as the reverse complement.
GGAGACTCATAAAATGTGGGACTTTCCCTGAAGTTTTGAGGAGACATCCTCAAAATCTGAGGAGGTTCCCTCAAATTTTGGGGCTTTCTTATATAGTTGTCCCTTTTTCCTCAAAAATCAGGCATTGTTTTTACCGTGAGTACCCTATTTTAGGCACGCCGAGTGCGGTAAGGAGGCACACCCGCGTTACATCTGTTGCAGCAGCACGTACAGTACGGTACATGTGTGTTGGACTCGGCTCTGTTGACCCGGCTCGGCCCGGTCCGCTCCGCTCCGCTATCGCGAGGCCCGCGTGCCTCTGGCGGCTGCCGGCCGGGCCGGGCCGGGCCGGGCTGCATTTGCACAAACTGTTTCGGTTGTTATTTATTCTCTCGAAAGGCGGCTTTGACGACGTCGGACGACTGCATGGCGACACCTCCGTGGCGGGCGAACAATCTAGCCTGGGCATCAGACGGCGCGGGCGCGGCGAGGGTGACGTCTCGTTAGGCGATAACGAGGCGGGGTGAGGCGTGGTGGGGTGGGGCGGGGCGGGGCGGGGCGGGGCGCGGCGCGGCGGATGACGAGACGAGCACAAGCTTGCGGCGCTGCTTGGGGACCGCCGCGTCCCGCCGGGGGCCCGCCCGCCCCGCCCCGCGCGCCCCGCCTCCGCCGCGACGCTCCCCCCGCCGGGGCCCAGGCTGGGCGGCGCCCTCCGCCTCCAAGACGACAGACAAACTTACTCATTTGATCTCAATTGAGCTGTGTGAAGCGGAAGAAGGGGATACGCGACTTATCCTCCAGACTGGGTTACGTATGGCATGCTAAGGTACGTTAAAGTCAAGGTTAAAGTCCGCTTTTGGCCATCAAATTGTTTGGGGATATCTTATCCCATAGGATAGGGGTTTTGCAAAAGGAGTTAAGTCGACTTATGTCCCATTCCTGACGTTTACGCTGCAGAAAGGAGGTTTCCCGAAAAGTAGGGATTTTGGACTCTTCCCTTCTTCCGCCTCACAGCTGTTGTGTCGTGCTGTCGGGAGCGTGAAGTCAACACCTGGCTGGCTGCTTTGCACCGTCCCAGTCGCCTGTCTGACCTTTGGAGATAAGACGCGGGTGGGGGGGCGGGGCGGGGCGGGGCGGGCCGCGAGCACGCCGTCAGCCCGCCACGCCCCGCCCCGCCCCGCCCCGCCCCGCCCCGCCCTGCCCCGCCCCGCTCCGCCCGCGGCGTCACGTGTGGCGAGCGCTGCACCGGCCACACCTCACCCCACCCCACCCCACCCCACCCCACCCCACCCCACCTCACCCCACCCCGCCTCATTCCCGACCGTACGACGAATGAATGAACACCCGCATTTGCAGTCTGCGCTCGCGGGTGGGGTGGGGCTGGGGGCGGGGTGGGGTGGGGCGTTCCGCGCAGCCTCCAGAGAGCTCTCAGCTACGCCCCGCGCCCTCCCTGCCCAGACTCCCCTATACGACAAACCTCATAACCCGCACCAAGGCCGCGGCAAATCCTATTCCTCTTGATTTCCGTCTATTCGACGCGCGCCGGGGCGTTGCGGCGGTGCGGCCGGGGGTCGTCACGGCGAGCAGAACGGCCGGCCGGCTCACCGTGAGAAATATCTTTGTAGATTTACGATAAACTTTGTAAACTACGATTTACGAAATATGTTGTAAATTTACGACGGACCGTGTTTGCTCGTGAATTAATTTCTAGCCGATGTGTAGTGCTTGTAATTTTACGATTTACAATTGTAATATCACAACTGCACTTTGCGGAAAATTTTCCTGTAAACCTACGACTAGTTTTCTTGACAGTGCTGGTTGGCGGCGCGGCGGCCTTGGACGAACTGGTATTTTCCGGAGTTTTCCCCTCGGCGGGCCGTGACGCCGCCGCCTCTCCTTCCCCTTACGCCCCTTACCTCGGGGGTGACGCCGCGCCGCGCCACGCCACGCCACGCCACGCCACGCCACGCCACGTCGGGCACCACGCCGCGCCACGCACTCCTCTATCCAAATGTTTTGGCGCCCCCTGTCAGCTGGGCCGGGCCGCACCGCTATAAGGCCGCCGAGCTGAAATAGAAAACGGGCGAAAAAAGTGAAAGCGTTGTCTCGCTGGCCGTCCCGCGTCCACTCCTCGACGAGCGTGTATGCTTCCTTGTCCGCTCCGCCCGCCCCGCCCCGCCCCGCCCCGCTCGCTCCCTACTGCACACCGCCCGCCGCGTTGTGTTGCGACACCTGGTGTCCGTGCGTGGAGCGTGCGCTGCGTACGACAGACGGGCTGGCGCTAATGTCCTCTGCGCTGGCGGGGCGGGGCGGGGCGGGGCGAGCCGATAAGAAGACAACATTGGCCGGCCGCCCCGCCCCGCCCCGCTCCGCCCCGCCCCAGCGCGGCCTAGTCACGTGCGTGGCCTACGCACCGCCCCGCGGCCGGGGGGGTGAGGAGCAGTGGGTGCCCTGCCCGGCCCGCGTGCGCCCCGCCGGGCAGGGCACCGCCCCGCACCACACCATGATGACGGATCTCCGGCCGGTGCGGTGGCGTGGCGCGGCGTGGCGGTGCCGCCGACGCGATGGGCGCGAGATAGTGAGTGATGCGATAGTGAGGCTGGGCCGGGCTGGGCTGGGACTAGTGACTTGGCCCAGGTCCGGTCCAGTCCACACACTTAAGCCTTATGCACTTTGTTCTGCATAACACTGTTATTCGATTCACGTGACGTCACATTCTTTTCACTGTGAAAACTTGTCACATTCGTTTGGATGTAATTGTCACATTCTTTTGAATGTGACTGCCGAATTTGCGTCGCTTTGCCTTGTCGATTCACATTACAACAAATGTGACATCATATTATAACGTTTATTTTGACTTCTTGCCTCCTGTCTACGATTCAGCGGAATATACCCTATTGCAGACACGCGCGCTTGCTACCCCACCCCCGGAGGTGGAAGCGGGGGGAGGGGGGTAAAGGGACGGCGATTTTGTGAAAAGTGGGTCGCTCCGCCCATCCGTCATTGTCTCTGTCATTATTCGAACAAAGCCGTGAGGAGCAAGATGCGCGGCGCTCGGTCTGAGTTCCTCCTCTGACCCTCCCTCCCTCCCTCCCTCCTTTTTTCGCTTCAATTTAACCCTCCCTCTGTCCTCCTCCTCTCTTCCCCGCACGAGGGAAAAATAGTTGACAAGGAGAGAGGCTAAGCGAGAGGCGAGAGTTTATCGTAAGGCGGCGCGGTGTGCTGTGGGATGGGGTGGGGTGGAGTGGGGAGAGAAGAGGGTGTTATCATTGGCAACACACATTTCTGGAGAGCTTATCGGCCCGGGGCCCGGGCGGGCTGTGCCGGCGGGGCGGGGCGGGGCGGGTCTGTCTAGAGCGCGAGGCGGGCGGGGGCGGGGGCGGGGCGGGGGCGGGGCGGGGCAGTCTAGAGCGCGAGGCGGGGCGGGCGGGGGCGGGGCGGGGCAGTCTAGAGCCCGAGGCGGGGCGGGGCGGGGTCGGGTGTGTCGCGGCCAGTCTACTGGCCTAGCGCCCGCGGCCCGTCCCCGGGCGCTTCACACATGACATGGGATTGAATGAGTGACGCAATGGGCGGCCGTCAGCAGCACTGGTTGCCCGCCCCGCCACTCCCCGCCCCGCCCCGCCCCGGCTGTGGTCTGCTCTGGCAGTGTTGCCAGAAAAGTAGGCAATACGGCGCTCACACACAGTGGAGTAAAGTGGGCTGCATCTGCGCCTGCCTACTAGGCATCATATACGCACCTGTGCCAGGGCGCTGCCTAGTAGGCAGGCGCAGATGCAGACCGCTTTACTTAACTGTGTTATTGCCTACTTTTCTGGCTACTACTATCTGGTCATCCTGGGGCTGCTCCGTGCCCCGCCCCGCCGTCTTCCATCGAGGGGGCCTCAACTTCGTCCTGTGTGCACCGGATTGTCAGATTGCCAATGTTTATTTTCGCCTTTCAAATGCAAAACGCTTGCGTGCCGGCAACAAATAGGGCTTTTATACCGAATATTGTCAAGATTGCCTAAGATTGTCAATGGATTGCTTCGGTTGGATTGCTCGCGAGTTGAGGCACACCAGCTTCATAGAGGACCTTACAACGTGAGAGTAATTTTTGCGTTCGAGGGATCCGCCAGCAAAGTAGCCTCCTCCTCCTCCTCCTCCCCAGGTGATCTGATCGGTAATGAGGACTCGATTTATATGTAGATTCACTACAGTCCCCCCCTCAGTCGGTCACCATATTTACGACCGACACCAAGGCTCTGGCGGCGGACGCATGGCCACATGGCCTCGATCACATCTTTCCCAATTTTCCTACTGCTTCTGCTTACTGCTCATCCCTACGTGTATCAAATTTTAAGATCACGTACACTGCGAGAAAAAACTACAGGGGATCCGATTAATTTCTATAGTCTAATTTTCTGTAGTTTTAGGTACAGGATTCTATTCGTACTTTTTTGACAGTCCATCCCGTATCCACATAGTTTTTTTTTTTTTTTTTTTGGTGGGTGGGTGACACACCCTTGAGTGCGCTGCAGCTGGGCCCCGCCGCGCCCCTCCCCCGCACCTGCACCAGCGAGACTGAGGCGAGGCGACCATATACTCTTCTGAAACGGCCGCGGGGCGGGGCGGGGCGGGGCGGGGCGGGGCGGGGCGGGGCCCATCTCCTTCCGCCGTCTCCCTGCTCCCCGTCGCCATGGCGTGACGCGGCCGGCCCCACCCCACCCTGCTGCTCGGCCCACCTGGTGGCTCCCGTACCGTACCGTGTGTCTCGCTTGCCTCATGCGCATTGCAGTCGGGGAGGTCGCCCCGCCCCGCCCCGCCCCGCCCCGCCCCGACCGCGTGCTGAGCAGGGCGCCGTAACTCATCATAAATTCTAGGATAACAGTCCCAATGAAAGTTAAAGTCACGAGATCTAACTTTTAACAACACTGTTAAATGGATTTCGTCATTTTACGGGCTAAAAAAATGTCACGAATAGTGTCGTGTGGAAAATACTCGTAAATTTACGAGTTCTTCATTTTACAAAAGTATTCGTTAATTTTACCCGTTGACGAATAATTCGTATTGCGCCGTTTACACATAATAGAATTCAAAATACAAACACTTAAATTTGCTGTGTGGTGTAGGGGGTCTTCCCCCGAGCAATTTTGTAAACTTCAACATTCATGTCCTTTTGTCTTTGTTAAGGTAATACTAACAAAAACCTTTATATATTAACAACATTATTTGTTACGCGCTAATATTTGTTATGTTGAAAGGTATGTTAAGTTACGAACCCTTGGTGCTGTGCACCTCGTAGCACGCTCTCTCCCTCCCTCCCCCACCCCGAGAGCGGGAGCGGGGCCGTGTCGGCCGGGGGCCCCTGCAATGTGGCGGTAGGCCACCCGCTCTACTCACGTGCATTCGGGCTGCGTGGTGTGCGGGTGCCGCCTGCCCGCCCGGGCCGGCCGGGGCCGGGGCCGGGGCCGGGGCCGGGGGCGTAGCCAGCCCAGTGATTCTCAGAGGATCGCTCTCGGGCCCCAGGAGCTAGTGCGACCAGGCGAATGTCACTGTCAGCTACGGTGAATCAGGGCGCAACACATGAACATACAGTGACAATCACCGTCTAGCTTACGGTAGAAAATTCACTGCACTGTAAAAAAATACCGTCAATAGGAACCGTACAAACCGTTCTTGAAATTAACAGTGAAACACTGTACATTTAGCTCGTTGTACCCGACAATGTACAATAAATTTTAACAGTTTTCTATTGTGTTTAGCTAGGTTTAGAATTAACGGTTTCACACTGTTGTTACATTGTGGTATTTTATAACAGTGTGTAACACTGTTATTCAAGGAATGTGATGTCACATGTCACATACGTTTGAATGTGAATCGTGTCCCGTCCGTTGGAATATTGTGTCACATTTGTTTTAACGTGAATCGTCTAGTCCGTTCGCTATTGAGCCTCGATTCACGTTCAAGCGGCTACGACGTAATATTACATAGCGAACGTGACACATGCACATTCTAACGAATGTGACGTAACATTCCTCGAATAAGCGCGCGGGGTGGTGCTCGTGGTATTGTGCGAGGTCGTGGGCTGGTCAGGCTGGGCTGGGAGCGAACAGGTGGCGCCCGTGACACGTGCGGCCGCACACGTGCGCACACGTGCGCACACGTGTGGGGGCCCGGCCCGGCCCGCCCCGCGCTGACATGAGACTCGTGGGAGCTGACCAATGAAACAGGAAATCTGACGGTTAAATGCTTTATGTGATATACGAGGCAATTTCAAAACCATACCGCAAGCAAAGGCGAGCGAGAATTTTTTTTCCATTGTTTTTGGACGGAAAACGAAATTGTAAGACGAATTTTGTTAAAAATTTTTGGCGCCATTTTGCTCAATTCTCGGAGTTTGATATTGTAGAAACCCAAGAGTTGCGAATTCATACGCCATGGCTTTTCCTGAATAAAACGTCGAGAAAGTTTCTCCGGCGCACACTCCAGGACGGAGTTGAGGCCCCCTCGCCCTGCGCCGCCCCGCCCCGCCCCGCCCTGCCGTGTCGCTCGCTCCGCTCGCCCTTGCCGCCGTTCTGGTTGCATTTTGTGAGTCATGCAGAGTTGTTAGGTTGCCGCCTTGGCCCCGCCCCGCCCCGCCCCGCCGCGGCGCCTGCGTCCCTCGCGTGTCTGGTGGCCGTACGGCGCCCCCGTGCACCCCGCGCGAGCACACCGCGGGAAAAAGCTGGCGCGAGCAATAGAAATACCCCCAGCAGTGTCGCCAGATAAGTAGGCAAAAAATGCCTAGTAGGCAGGCTTTGATACCGCCCGGCTTCACACAGGTGTATCGTGGGCAATTCTTGCCTACTTACCTGGCAGCAGAGCGCTGGGGCGGGGCGGGGTGGGGCCCGCGCGGTGAGCGCTACGCGGCCGGGCCGGGCTTCCCTCACACGCACCCAACGACCTCGACGCTAATAATTTCGCTGCTATACTTTTCATTTATTGCGCCAAAGAATTAATCCCCTTTCCTTGCTCACCCCTGACCTGACGCAGCTCGTTAGTTTTGCCCCGTTGTGAAAGTATGGCGGTATCATCTGCGGCCGCGTGTTTAATCCTTGGGGATGATCCCTCCCTCCCTCCCTAATGCCGCACGGGACGCCGCGCGGAGCGGGGCGGGGCGGGGCGGGGCAGGTCGCGGGGCTCAAATGAACTCGCGCCCAGCCCCCGGGGGATTATTATAATCACGCGCTGGCACCCCCCTACCGCCGCCCATACCCCTGACCCCCTCCCCCCCTCCCCTTTCCCTGCCTCTTGCCCTTTCATTGGGAAAGCGTCACTAGCGTCACCCGGCAGGCGTGGTGATGGTTTGGTCTGGTGGGAGCGATGGCCCCCCGCCCCGCCCCGCCCCGACTGGACGGACGGTCGATCCAGAGAGGCCGCAGAGAGAGATTATTGCTTGCCGGCCGGGACATTGGCACCCGTGTCTGTATGGGCGCCATGGCGCCATGCCTAGGCGCTCAGGGCTTCGGGTTTGGGTCCGGCTAGAGCAAGGCAGGTTGGACTATACACGTGGATTTTGTATGAGGAAAAAAAATAGATAAGTCGGCATAATCAAAACAAAACAAAACAAATAAAGAAAAAACTGCACTATGACGTACGTTATCCTTTTTTGATAACGAGCGTCATTCCGAGCGTGACAGTTATAATGCACAAAAGAAATACACACTTGGTTTTTCAGAGGTTGTGCACAGGGGGTACGCATTTTTGAAAATTGTATACATAGTACTGGGCATTGCATGGTATTTCGAGGTATTATGCCGGTTTTACAGTCACAAAATTAATATGACCAGCATGTTTGTGTGTTATTTTTCAGTATTACATTCTGGGTCACTGTGAAAAACATCTTCGAAAATTTACGAAATTCTTTGTAATCACGATCTACAAAATATGTTTTACGACCGCCCATTCTTGCTCGTCAATGAATTCTAAGTCGATACAAAGTACTTGTAATTTTACAATTTCAAGTTGAAAAGTCATGAAATGTTTTCCTGTAACCTTTTCATGTATTTTTCACAGTGCGTATTACCGCGTAGAAATCAGGAGTACAGAGTATTACGGAAGTGAATACCCCTTCGCGAACGCGCTTCCTGGTCTGCCCCGTGCCGGCGGGCCGGGCGGAGCGCGCTTGCCCAACTCTCATTGGCTGCCCGGAGCCACCCGGAGCCCGCCGGAAATGAGTGACTGACCCTGACCTCTGCTTGTTGCAGCCATGGAGGCCAAGGCGGCGGCCGCGATCAGCGCCACCAAGCAGCGCACCAAGGACGAGCCGCCCCCGGGCCTGGCCGGCCGGGTGGCGGCTGGTGCCGGGGGTGGCGCCGGGGGCGGCGCGGCCGGGGGCGGCGGCGGCGGCCAGTCCGGCCGCACGCCCGACGAGGAGGAAGAGGAGGACGACGAGTTTGACGAGAACGACCTCATCTCGGGCGTCAACTACAACACCATCACGTCGCTGGCCGCGCTCAAGGAGATCCTGGGCGCGAGCGGCCAGGACAGCACCGACACCGTCTGGTTCCAGCACTACTTCCTGAACCACGTGACGCGCCTGCCGTCGCGCTCGCAGTACCCCGAGTGGCGCCGCCTGTCCGAGTGCCCCGAGGAGGACGAGGACGAGAGCGCGCCCGCCCCCGCCACCGCCGCCAGGTACGGACACAAAGTCTTGGAAAAACCAAGACGTGCCAATGTATTTTCTCCATAAGAAATTCAGGGGTGTACTCTGAGAGTACGCCTTAGGCGTATGCTACAGTGCACCTGTCGGGGTGCCTCGGGGTGTCCCTCAGCCAGAGAGCCTTCAAAACTTTCTTTTTCCTCGTCATCCTGACTCCCGCCCGCTCTGCTCTGCAGCGTACAGGCGCCGCCGCCGCCCGTCGCCAAGCAGCAGCCCCCGCGGACGCTCGTCCCGGAGGCGTCGGCGTCGGCGTCCCGGCCGCCGCCCACGCTGGCGCACCTGTTCGAGCCGCTGTCGCCCCGCGGCGCGGCCCCCGGCGCCCCCGGCTCCTCCAGGACGTCGCCGTCGCCGCTGCAGTCGCCCCACCTCGACAAGCGCTTCTTCGACCAGTCGCTCATCGAGATGAAGTCGCAGGCGTCGTCCTCGTCCACCCTGGACTACGACTCGACGGACGAGCTGTGGGTGCGGCGCACGGACCTGGGCGTCAAGAAGAAGGTAAGCCGTGTGATGGGCATAGAAGCTATTGCACGCTAAATGTTTATGAACTTCTGTGTGCATGCTACTATTGCGGCTGATTGCAATACATAAGTACAGACAATTTTCTACGTGAACGAAAAATGAAGTATTCTCGCGTGCACGTCTCATGTCAGCGCCCTGCCCGCCCCGCCCTGCCGAGGTGTTGTTTGTGCCGTGTTGCACCGGGCGGGGCGGGGCGGGGTGGGGCGGGGTGACCCCCGGGCCCCCGCTGACGTGGACCGGCCCGGCCCGGCGCCCCACCGATCGATGCCCCCGCCCCGCCTCACCACGCCCCACCCCTCCCCACCCCGGAACAAAGGCGCCGCACTGTTCAGTCCGCGAGGCGGGGCGGGGCGGGGCGGGGCGGGACCGGGCGGGACTGAGAGCCGACGAAGCCGACCCGGCGGCGCGGCGCGGCGGCCCAGTGATGGACGACAAGCCCGCCCGGCGCAGCGCTGCCTGCAGATCCTCGTCCTCCCTCGGATTTCACCCGTATAACCCCTCCCCTATGCCCTTCTCCTTTTTTTCCGCGCGTCTCAACCCTCAACATTCTTTCTTGACAATGCGCTGCTTCTGCCGCCCCGAGCCTCTCCACCCCGCCCCGCCCCGCCCCGCCCCGCCCCGCCCCACTCACCCCATTACCGCGGCTTTCAGCCCGACAAGGAGCCTCTCCTCTCCTCTCCCGCCCCGCCTGCCCTCTCCCTTCAGCTGCTACTCCCGCCCCGCTCCTCACGACTAGTGGAGCGGGGCGTTGGCGGCGTGGATCTGATCAGCCCCGGCGGCCCCACGCCTGCCCCGAGTGGGGCCCTCGTCGTTCCTATTCGTCATTCCCGCCCCTGTCCAACCCCCTCCCCCCGGCCCCCGGCGCATGGCCCTTGTGCAGAGTGGAGGACGTGCGCGGGGCGGGGCGGGGCGGGGCGGGGCGGGGCGGGGCGGGGCGGGGTGGGGTGGGGTGCGGGTCCAGGGAGCAGCCAGGACCAGCCCTAATCTGCGAGCGCCGTGATGAAGGCAGGGCTGCACCGCGCGCATATTGCCTCGCCTTCCGGGTGAAAGGAAAGTTGTTTGCAGGGTAAAGTTGGTGGCCAAGGTCAGCCCTGGGTATTGGGTGGACCTGTCTCGCGTTACGCTCCTGCTCTCCCTATTCCCCTCTCTCTCTCTCTCTCTCTCTCTCTCTCTCTCTCTCTCTCTCTCTCTCTCTCTCTCTCTCTCTCTCTCTCTCTGTCGCTCTCCCTCTCTCTTTCTCTCTTTCTCCTCCCCTTTCTTCCTTATTGCCTCCTATCGGGAGAGCAGCTTGCAGGCAGGCAGCGGTCCAACCATCACCACCGACAACAGCGCTCCCTCCCCTCCCCTCTCCTCGTGAACGACCAACCCCCCCCCCCCGCCCCGCCCCGCCCCCCACCCCGCCCCGCCCCCGCCCCGCCCTGCCCGCGCCGTCCGCACCCTCGACCCGACCTCTCCGACGAACATCACCGCCGCTGCGGCCGCGACCTTGGAGACCCGTGTGCGCACTGGGCGGGGTGGGGCGGGGCGGGCGAGGCAGCGCAGTGCAGGGCGGGGCGGGGCGGGGTGCAGCCGCATGCCATGACGCTTCTCCCCGCGTGGCATCCGTTACGCCCCGCCCCGCCCCGCCCCGCCTCTACGGCCCCCCGCTGATGCATGGCCGACAGTCCATGTCAGAGCAGCCCAGCCCAGTCCAGGGAGCCCTGGGCTCCCCTCTCGACGCTCGGGTGACCCTGGGCGAGGCGCCCTGGCGCCTGGCGCCACTGGCGCTGGCCGCCACACACTATTACACGCCTAAAGTGCTTGATGCCCTCACGTACCGGGTGTTTCAGTGAACATGTAACAGTATGCGGGTTTGCCTACCCGGCCAAGCCGTAGGGCGCTGTCGCCCCTAGGGTAGGCAGACCCGCAATCACGTGTTCTCCGAAACGCCCGGTACACATGACCCAGTGTAAGGCTGCCTGTGTGTATGTGTGTGTGTGTGTGCCCTTTCCACATTTGCAGCCGTTTATGTGTGAAACAAAAACGCTGTGAGGTGCTTCCGACTCTCAGAAAAGGCTAACGGCAGTGGGACTGTAGAGGCCGTGTTGGCGTGTCTGTTTAGGGGCAGAGCTGCCGCCCGGCGCAAGCGCCGATTGGGGGGAAAAGGGGTGGGGAGGGGGGCAAAAGGACAATTGCGCCTTGCTTCGGGCTCAGCCACCCTGTCTAAAAAAAAAATTTCTAACTCACATCAGGTCGAAATTATAAGCAGAACGACATTTTCATTCGATTTCCCCTGGAAGTAGGCAACCTGCTACATCTGCCCCCTCCTCCGGCCCGCCGCGCCGGGCTGGATCCGCCACTGACCGGGCCGGGCCGGCGTGTGATCGCGAACAAGTGAGAGCTAATGAGGCTGCGTCTGGGCGGTACCTGCGAGGCGCGAGGAGGTGGCGCGAGGGGCGGCCAGCTCTTGTATTTCTCTGTACACTCGGCGTGTATTTATTGTATTTTCCTTGCATTTTTTGTGGGGTATTCCTATGTATTTCTGCGTATTTTGAAGTTTGACTGACCGGTGGGTGTGCCCAAACCTGCTAGCACTCGCGCAGCCAGCGGGTGTGTGGCTCACCCTCCTGCCCGCCTTTAATTCGCACAAGAAAACGTGTCACGACTCTACGACGATCGCGCCCCGCTCACTCACTGCTACTGGAGCTGAGGAGGCCGCCCCCGGTGAGCGCTCTGATGACCCTCATCGGGTGCTCCGGGTGGGGCGGGGCGGGGCGGGGCAACATCTCCTCTACTTATCGCCGTGGGACCACTCAGCTCTGGCGGCGGGACCGGGCGCCGGGCCGGGGCGAGACGCTATCTCTGCGCTTGGTTTGCAACTCCATGCTGCTCTCTGCTCCTCTGCGCGACTGTTCAGCCGTATGCCGTGCCGTTGGCATTTTCTCCCTCTCTCACTCTCTCTCTCCCCTTCTCTCTCGCTCTCTCTCGCTCTTTCTCGCTCTCTCTCGCTCCCTCGCTCTCGCACGCGGGCGGCAGCCGCATGGCGTGCGCGGGTCAGCAAGGGCGAGGGGTTGCTGACCTGCGGTACGTCCCCGTCGTCCCCTCCCCCGCGTCCTGCCCTCTCCTACCCCTGCCACCGCCTCCCTGCCGCCCCCTTCCCCAGGAAGGGCGCTGCTTATGCGCCACCACGCACCCCTACAACCGCGCCACAAAGGACTCCTCAGGGGTAACGCCCAGCACGGCTCAGTCCGAGTCCGGCCGGCCCTGGCCTCGCACAAGCTCGTGGCTGCAGCCTGGCGGGAAGGGTCGCATGCGATTCACCCACCGTGCAGCAAACTGAGTTCTAGACTATGGGCTCTAGGACCCAGTCTCTAGGTCTACTCTGTCCAGGACTTTGTCTAGAACAAAGACTCGGACCCAGTCCTGGACCTAAGTCTAGGACGCGAGGAGGGCACCCCCCCTCATAGTAGGACCCTGTCTAGGACCCTGTCTAGGACCCTGTCTAGGATCCTGTCTAGGACAAAGATTCGGACCCAGTCTACCCATTCTAGGACCCAGTCTAAGACTTACGCAGTAAGCGGTATGGCTGGCACGACGGCGCCTCCCCTTCCCGACCTCCCTCTTTCTACCCCCGTTCACTTTTCCGGGCGGCGCCTTCTTGGACCTCGGGCGGCGCGGCGCGTGGCGCTCGCCCCCATAGCGTCGGGTGGCGCCTTGGGTCCGCCCCGCCCGCAGCCGGCGCCCGGCGCCCTGCGCCCCTCCCGGCCGTCCTTGTGGACGGCGCCGGGCTGGTCAGAGCGGGAGCGGGGTTACCCTCCCCCTCGTGCCCCCTTCCCCTTCCTCGTCCCCTGCGCGGCGCCTCGGTGCCAAGGGGGCCTGGGGGCCCCAGCGCGGCGGGGCGGCGCCGGCGCCGCTGGAGAGAGCGCATGCCACGCCACGCCGCGCCACGCCGCGCCACGCCGCGCCACGCCGCGCCACTGTGGGAATGAGAAGCAGAAGGAGAGTCCGTCTCCTCCGCGGCCGAGCCGGGCCGGGGTGTGCCTTGCAGTCTCGGACAGTCGCGTGCAGCGGCATCAACGGCGACATGTTCTCTCTGCGAGCCTTCCTCCTTTCCCCGTCCCCTTTCCTTTTCCCCTTTCCCCCCACCCCACTTCTCGTCTTGAATATGGAGTCGCGAATGACGCGGGGGAGGCGGGGAGGGGGCGTGGTGCCGCTGCTGCCTCACTGCATTTGCTTCGCCACGCGGAGAATTTGAGCGCATTTCGCTGCGGACGTGACGCTGCCGTCGCTGCTGAGGCTCCTCCTCCTCCTCCTCCTCCTCCTCCTCCTCCTCCTCCTCCTCCTCCTCCTCCTCCTCCTCCTCTTGCTCCTCCTCCTCCTGGTGGTGGTGCTGCTGCTGCTGGCCTTGGGGGAGCGCGGACGCGGAATCCTCCCGACGATATTCTCTTCGATATTCTCGAGCCGAGCAATAAGCAAGGGGGCAGCGCTGTCACTAAGCAGACGACGGCACAGCAGGGGATGATGAGGTAGGGGGGAGGGTCCCCTAGGGGGCGGTGTGGTGGTGCCGTTCAAATAGAGGGAGGAGGGGGCGGGGGCGCCGGTCCAGCAGCGCCAAGCGATCCGCGGGCGGCAGGGCCCGGGGGCGGGGGATCCTGTTGATTGGCAGCAATTGGCTCTCGCCCCGCCCCGCCCCGCCCCGCCTGGCCCCCCGCCGTGCCTTGTTCCCCAGATAAACACGCCGAGCTGCTGATGCCACTGGTAATTACCCGGCCGGGACGCTGCGCCGCGCCGCACTGGACCCGCCCCACCCCGCCCCGCCCCGCCCCGCCCCGCCCCGCCCGGCCGCGCGCTGCCCACTGTCACACTGGCCGCGCCTCCACACGGCCGTCACGTGTGTGACGTCACGTCACACGTCTGAGCCCCGCGCAGCGGAAGCTGAGTGGTCAGCGGGCGTGACAGTCAGTCCCGATAACGCATCGGTCAAACACTGGAAAAACAAAGGTGCTAAGTCCTACCTTTAAAAAGCGCGCTAACAAAATTTAGTGCATTAGGAAAGGCACTAAGATTAAGAACACAATTTTCTGGGGTGAAGGGTTTAGTGCGTAGTGTGCCCCTGCGGGCGACGTGACATTGCGTGACAGCGTGACGGTGGACACGCCGGAGTGGCGGGCGCCCGCGCGTATCGGAGGAGGGGAAGAAGAGGTGGAGACGGAGAAGGGCATCGGTCGTGATGATCATGTGGTGGGCAGCGGCAATCAATAAGCCGCCCGGGGCGGGGCGGGGCGGGGCGGGGCGGGGCGGGGCGGGGCGGGGCCCAGCCGAGGCGTTCCTAGCAGGCAAACCGTGCCAAACGGAACGGAACGCTGTTGTGATAACCTTGGCGGGCTGCGTCGGGCCGGCGGGGCGGGGCGGGGCGGGGCGGGGCGGGGCGGGGCGGGGCCGAAGTGCCGCGCTCATAGCTTCGCACCGAGTTCTGTCCCGTCTGTGATCTGTACCACAAGCAGGCAGACGCGGCGGCGCTGCGCTGGCGGGGCGGGGCATGCCCCGCGGACACCCGTTTGAGAAAAAGTTTGGAATAACTATGTCATCGGTTGTCATCCAGCCGATTACAAACTGACGACAATCAGTGACAAAATTTGATGGCGTACTGATGACAACACACACATTTTATCGCATTCGATTGCTATTCGTTTTACTGGAAAAACAAAGGTGCTAAGTCCTACCTTTAAAAGGCACTAACAAAATTTTGTGCCTTTGGAATGGCACTAAGATTTAGTGCCCCAGGAAAGGCACTAAATTTTGTTAGTGCCTTTTAAAGGTAGGACTTAGCAAGCATCTTTGGCTGACCTACTAGTATGAGCTCCACACAAATTTAGTGGCTTTGCAAAGGCTTTAAGATTTAGTGCCCCAGGAAAGGCACTAAATTTAGCACTTGCTTTTAGCGCCCCAGGAAAGGCGTTGCTCAGCACCTTTGTTTTCCCGGTGTTGTCATCTGTGTGCCATCCATCCAGCCGATGACGACAAACTGATGACTATCGGTCGATGAAATTTGATAACATACTGATGACACACTGACGACGAAATGCAAATGTTATCATCCGATTGTCACCGGTTTGTCATCCATCCGATGACAAGATGTTTGGCGCGGGACGAGCGCGTCTGCATTGCAGACGTGACGCCTTCCTCTCGCGCGGCGCGAGACGCCCGTTGATAAAGCTGTGAGACGGCCACAATGGCGTCCAGTAACAACAAAAAAGAAACCTAGTCGCAAATCTTTTGCGGCAATTTCGCACGCAATGATATACTAGGCAACTAGGCTGCACCTGGAAAAGCGTGTATATGCGCAATGTACTTGAATCGAGTGCAAAATACCACCTAGTTTCAAGTATTACTGTGTTTGAGGAGGGGGTAATTGGGTAATTGGGTACTTGATAGGCTGCGTGGAAGGTAGGCAAAAAGTACTATTTCGCCCCTGTAAGTAGGCAAAAGGCGCTACTGTCCTTAAAACATTTCTGGATCCGCGCCTGATGCGCTTGTGGATCTCCAGAAAGCGGAGATTGTAGCCGCTAGAAAAAGAGCGGGAGTTCACACTACCAGAAAAGGAGCACTAGCTTGTACATGGAGCCGGTAATATCGTTTCTCGTTATATCACGGCTGTACGGCAGTTACTCCTCGTAGGCCGCGATATCAATCCGCTTTATGTCGTTTTTATGAGGCGTCTTATGATTCAGCTGTGAGGACCGTAGAGCAAGCGCTTGGGCCAGTGTCAGCGCGCAAGGAAGAAGCTCGAACCCTGCTCACTATTTATTTTATGCATTAGATGTGATATTCTTGTATGGTAATCGTAGTAATCTTGAAGTAATCGCTCCGGAAAACCAAGTGCGTGTAATTATTTTGTGCTACATACTTTCAAGTATCCAGTAAATTGTGTGTACAAGGACATGTGTGCTCTAAATAGGGTGTATGTGTTCCTGTCCAAGTACACACTATTTGCTGCACACATGTCCATGAACCACAGTGGTGGGCTCACCCCCCCCCTCTGTGCACCCCCGGCGGCTGGCTGCCCTTCCCATCCCTTCCCACTTTGGCGGTCTTCCGGGAGTCTCCCGCCGCCCGCCCCTGAATGCCGAGAAAAGCGGTCAATTTTCCAGGACTTATCCTGTAAATTCTCAGGAACTTTCCTGGAAATGTGCACAACTTCCTGAGAACCTATCGGGAAACAGATTTACCGTGGCGCGACGGTGGCGTCTCTCTACCGCGGAGTATCCCCGCGGCGCCGCGGAGTATGCGCGGCGCGCGTCCACAAGAATCGCGACCGGCGCGGCGCGGCGGCGTGCGGGCGCCAGGGGGCGCTGGCAGGGGCTCCGAGTGAGGGCGGGGCCGCGGGCCACGGGCCGGGGGCCCCGCGTGGGGTAGTGACTGGCTGGCCGGCCTGGCCGGACTGGAGGCGACGACCGCTGCCCGGCCCGCCGGCAGGAGAGTGCGCTGCGCCGAGAAGTTGCCACAAAAGTAGGCAAAAAGTTGCCCAAACACAGTGGAGTAAAGCGAGCTGGACTGGCGCCTGCCTACTAGGCAACATTTACGCACCTGTGCAAGGGTGTTGCCTAGTATGCATGCGCCGTTGCAGCCCGCTTGCCCGCTTTACTCCACTGTGTTTTGGCGACTTATTGCCTACTTTTCCGGCCACACTGAGGCTAAAATTTAAATACACTGTCTGAAAATTGTCGCTGAGAACAGACGAGTACAGCCTGGTGTGTACACATGAGTACAGGAGTGATCAACCCCTCGGTTTTGCCCGACTCCATTGTCATATCCTCTTGTTTCCTTGATTCATTGCCGGGCCGCTGCAGGAGGTACGCGCCCGCGGTCTCTAAACAAGCTGCCCTGCTGGCGGAGGTCCAAACGAGGGAGGCATAAAGCGAGGAAAACGAAACAATTACCTCAGCAGAGGAGATGCTCTGCGCCCCTGCTGTCCACCGCAGGCCGACCGCGACCGAGCAGCAGGGGGGCTGTTTGAACTCGAGCACGGCGTTGTTGTTGTTGTTGAAGTTTAGCGAATGAATGGCCCCGATAAAGTTGTATGAATCTCTCTAATTTTTTTCTTTTCGGCGGGGGATCCGCCTTTTGCCGGCGGTCAGCCTACTGTCGCGTCGACCGACGCCGCACCGCTCCGCTAGCTGCCGCTCTGCCGGGTGTTTAGGTCACCCTACCCTCCCTCCCTCACCCCTCCTCTCCTCCCTACCTCACCCCTCCTCCCCTCCCTCCCTCACCCCTCCTCCCCTCTCCTCTCGCCCCACCCCGCCCTGCCCCGCCTACCCGCACCCCGCCCCAGCTACCCCCACCCCGCCCCGCCCCGCCTATCCCCGCACCACCCCGCCGCCCGCCGCGCCCCGTTCCTGCTGTCAGCAACAAACTGCATCACCAGGGACCTTGTGGCTGGAACGCCCCAGCTGTGCCCCCACGCGGTCCGGCCCGACAGGGCCCGGCCAGGGCCGCGCGGCGTGGGTTTTGCTGGTGGAGGGAATAATTATTTCTCGTTCTGCTGAGCTGAGCTGACCAAAGCACCGCTCAGCCCCCCGCCCCCTGCAGTGCGAGCGAACTAGCGAACCGAAATTCGGGTGGTCCGATGCACGCTTTGGAAAGTGCAGGTCGTGGCGGCGGCGGGAGGAGAGGGGAGGGCGGAGGGTAGTCCCTGCACGCTCAGATCTGTATCGGACTTTTTTCACTGTATTGTGTATAAGGACAATGAAATTTGTCCACAGATCATACATTTTTGTTTAAAGATTAATTGGCTAGAGACTAAAACGTCAAGATCTAGAAATTTTAATGACTAAATGTATGGACAAAAACGTTTATTTTAGGCTCGATTTTAGGGTAGTACAGTTTTCATTATCAAATACAAAGAAAACTGTACTTCCATAGAGAATAAACATTTCTGTCTATTTAAATGACATTTTCCCATATAGCTCTGACTTTTTTCTCACTAGCTAATTAGCCCTCTCAACGAAAAAGTCAACTTTGCACACATATTTCATTATACACGTATGGAAATACCATTTTATAGTGAAAATTGTCCATGAAAAGTCTGAGAGTGTGCACGGGGTGCGGGGGTCACCCTGCAGGTGCGCTGCGCAGCGCAGGGTGGGGCGGGGCGGGGCGGGGCGGGGCGGGCTGCTGGCAATGACCGCGAAGGGGTGAGGGGTGGGCCTGGGGGCGAGCCGAGGGTTGTGGGCGGGGCCTTGGGGTGGGGCGGGGAAGTAGGCCAAGGGGTGGGCTGTGTTTTGGCGCCGATAGACCTTGTGCCTGCCTGCCTGCCTGCCACTGCAGCCGGCAGCGGACCGAGCTGGCAGCCTGGAGCCTGGGGGTGGTGTGGTAGTGGGTGGCTCGGCGCGGCCGCCCTTCGGGTCGTCCCTTTCACTCTCTCTGGCCCCGCCCCGCCCCGCCCCGCCCCGCCCCGCCCGGGGGACTGCGCAGCGGCGCAGCAGGGCGGCTCAACGTGCCTCTATGTAGGTCAGCGCAGTGCCCGCCTCGCATACGCGCCTCCCCTGGACTTTAGGGGTGACAGCAGCCCGATTCAGAAGAGCGCTCTCCTCGCTCTGTCTCTCTCGCACGCATCAGGCGCGCCGTATCGGTGTGAGAGAGACAGAGCGAGGAGAGCGCTCTTCTGAATCGGTGTGCAGCAGGGTGGAGCACGGGGTGCTTGGCCACGGCCAGGACTCTTCCCCCGCGACGCGGACTGACGCATTGGAATCGCGGCGGGTGACAGCAGCTCGGAGTCGCGCTGCCCAGGCGTGGCTGTCACTGCTCGGCCACGCCCCGCCACGCCCCGCCACGCCCCGCCCCACCAGGCCCCGC
Source organism: Frankliniella intonsa (assembly GCA_033675135.1). Lineage (NCBI taxonomy): Eukaryota > Metazoa > Arthropoda > Insecta > Thysanoptera > Thripidae > Frankliniella > Frankliniella intonsa. The sequence goes on along the minus strand of CM066245.1, from coordinate 3,413,897 downwards.
CCCGCCCCGCCCCGCCAGGCCCCGCCACGCCCCGCCACGCCCTGGTAGACTCGCGTGACGGCTCCGCGACGGCTTCGGGTTCTTTAGAGGCGATGGCCCGGCCCGGCCCGGCTCTCCCGTGTAGTCGGCCTGCCGGTGCCGTTCGGGGAGGACGCGACGCGACGCGACGCGAGCACCTCGGGGCACCTCGGGGCGGCACGGCACGGCAGTCGCTCACGGAGCAGCCTCCACCACGTCTACCACCCCGTCGGCGTGTATAGCCGGCCGGCCGGTGTGCCCGGGCCGGGGCCAAGGTCGCGAGCAGGGCGCCGGGAGGCCTGCCTGCGCGAGTAGAGCTCCCGCGGACGTCGTGACGAGGACGAGGCGAGAGCGGAAAGATTCGCGATCATTTGGCGCCGAAGTATAAGCACTACTACAATCGCGGGGGTCCTTGCCAGGGGCAGTAAACTAAGCCCGCTTAACGGGCGCCACGCCTGGCGCGTCGTAAGAGAGAGAGAGAGAGAGAGAGAGAGAGAGCAAGTGTTTAGGTGGTCCCTCCCCCCCTTCTCCCTCCTGCCCTCCTGTTGGTTGGGGGGTACGCCAAACGGCCCGAGGGCCAGTGTGCCCCGCGTAGCCGCAGTGCGCGCGCTTGGGCCGGGCCACGGCTGGTCGCCCTAAGAGCCGCCCTGCCCCGCCCCGCCCCGCCCCGCCCCGCCCCGTCGTGTGAGCGCCTGAGCGCGATAAGGAGGAGGGGGTCCGCGCCGAGATAAGGCGTCAGCAGCAGCGTCCTGGACCCGCCCCGCGGAGGCTGCAGTCCGCCATGCATCTGCACGGGTGGCGCGCGCGCGCCAACAGCCTCATGAAGGTACGCACCGCGGTGCACAGTGGGACCCGCTGTTGTCAGAAATGCAGGCAATAAGGGGCCCCAACCGAGGAGGAAACAACTCTGCATTTTAGTATTCAAATGTCGTGAATTTTTGCACTAATTTTTCCTGAACTTCTCTGACGTTTTTTGTTTTCCTGAATTTCTCTGAATTTTTTTGAATTTTTCTGAATCTTTTTGAATTGCGGGGTGTACAAAAATTTCAGAGTTGTTCCCCCCTCGGCCCAAACACAGTGAAGTAAAGTGGACTTGCATGTGCGCCTGCTTACTAGGCAACATGCACGCACCTGTGCTAGGGTGCTGCCTAGTTGGCAGGCGCGGATGGAGCCCGCTGTGCGCCAATGAGTTTCTGCGCCTTATTGCCTACTTTTCCGACAACACGGCTGCTGGTCCTGTTGGCTTGCCTGTTGGCCTGCAGGCCCTGCTGCCCACTGGGATGTACTGGACTTTTTGTCCCTCGACTCTATCTGCTCTATCTTCTGCATTTCCGAATTTCGTCTTGGTCTCCTGTTTCTGCGCTGTTCGTTGCCGCCCCCTCTGGTACAGTGGAGTATAGCGGGCTGGACTACTAGGCAACATGCTCGCTCCCGGGCTAAGGTGTTGCCTAGTAGGCAGGCGCTGATGCAGCAGCCCGCTTTACCCCACCACCGTGTTCGGGATACTTTTCCGGCAGCACTGCTGCTGGTGGCCGTCCCTAGCCGCCGTCACGTCTGACTTCTTGCCGCTCGCTTCATTTTGCAAAGAGCTCCTCGCCTAGAGGTGGTTACAACTTATCTTGGCAGCAAAGTCACAGCCTACTCCAAAAGTGCGAGGCGACCCGAGCAGAGCTGCGGACCATGTGGCCCAGGCCAGCGGGCCGGAGCCGCCGGAGAGTCGTGGACCCCCTATTGTCTGCCCTGGACGGGACTCGGTGCAATTCGTTTCATTGGCACGGCCCCGCCCTATTCAATAGAGTGTCGAATTTTAACTTTCGAACAAGGGCATATCGCAAATTTTAAACGCCATATTTGGCTTTGTTGGTTCGAGACAAGAAATTTGATACGAAATTCGAAGTATTTGTCTGATTTTAGCACTTTTATTAATAAACTTTGTTATGGTTCTAACTCGAGAACAAAACGTCCGATCGGGATGATTTTTTATACGTCATATCATCAATTTTGGTACTTGATCGATTGGAAGTCGCCACTGGTTCAAAATATTTACAGAAATAGGACTTGGACATATTCAGACAATTGCCGAGGCCGTTTTATGGCCTGCCTATTAGTCTCGCCTCCTCGCCGGAGCTCCTCAATGGGGGACCTCTTCCACCCACCCCGCCTCCCCCGCGCGACGACCCACCAGTGATCCTCGAGTTGCCTGTACTTTCTTTGTTTTCGGGGTGCGAGCTCGCTCAAAACTTGCTGCCAAGATAAGTTGTAACCACCTCTAGCGGCCCCGTGTCCTCCAGCCCCCTTCCCCCCCCCTTCCCCGGGGGGCCCGCAGGCGCAGACCCGCACTCCGCCACTCTAAGGACATCACCATCACAGTCCTCGATCCCCCGAGGCAGCCGCTCTAGTCTCTGGCGCCGCCGCCCCCGCCGCAGGCCGCAGGAGGGCGGCCGGAGATTTTCCAGGCGATTGCCCTGCCTGCCTGCCAGGCCCCGCTCCCCCGGCTCCTTATGTTCGGAACTAATTTCCTCTGGTATAAGAGAGTCCTTGAAAGTTGGCCGGCCGTAACAAGCTCCGTGCCCAAGGGAGTGCGGCCGGGCGGGAGTTGATCAGATGCCGGAAGGTGTATTTTGTGTGTGTGTGCGCGCGCGCCCACGCCGCCCGGTCCTGACAGGAGGTCGATCACGAGAATAGCACCCGGGCCCGGGGCCCGGGCAGGACGTGGGGATGTGGAGCGTGGCGCGGCTGGGGCTGGCACCGGCCAAGGGAAGTTTTCGTTTCGGTCGCTTTAACCTCACCGCCGCCCCCGCCGGGCAATCGGGAAAAGTGTTGCGAGAAATGTAGGCAAAAAGCGGAGACCACGCCGCTAAGGTCGAGTAGTAAGATACTATATACTGTGGAATCCTTCGCTTCTCCAGCAGATGTCAGTCGGACTAAGAAGACGCAGCACGCATACACTTCTCGTGCTTTCATGTTGCCTGTAGCGCCACGTGCAGGCGGTGATCTGCGAAGTTTTCTATCAAGGAGGTTGCACTTCCATTATCCTGCAAGCTGCGCTGTAGGAGGGTTGTGGGTAGAATGAGTTGCCTACTTACACCTTCGCTTGGGTAAATGGACCACCCTGTAGTGCTTGTATTTTTAACAATTTTTACAATTTTACAAAATAGTTGATGGCGATAAATTTTCCCTTAAAACGTCCAACTCTTTTCCCCGGTGGCGCGGTGGGCTCCCGCCTGCGCTCTCGCTGTCGACATGACGTTATCGATGCTTTGCGGGACGGGCTCCTCGCTGCGACCCGACATGACGGGGAGGGCCCTGGCGCGTGTGCCGAAGTTGCGAAGTGCGGGAGATGGATCGGCCGAGCTGGCTGCCAGAGTGCGCCGTCGCAGCTGTGTGTCGTTTACACCATTTTGTTTCTTCCCGTGTGCTGACCCAGCGCGTCCCGTGTGTCTTGTTTCAGGAGCTGGGCTCGCAGCCGCTGCCGACGATGCCTCTGGACGACCGGGACGAGTCCGGCGGACACAGGCCCCGCGCAGGTCGGTACCCGTACCGCGTAGAGTCTCTGTCGGGGCGGAGTAGCGCCGGCCCGCGGCGGTACCCCTGTTACCCGCGGGGTACCCCTTCAGCGGCGTGATTCCGTCCGAACAGTGTTTGGTGTAGTAGTGCCCTCTCTCTCGCTCCTTACGACCGCGCCGCATGAGTGCGACAAGGACAGAGAGACGAGACCACTGTGCAGAATCACCCTGCAGAGGGCGCTGGCGGCGCCGCGCGCGTAACGTTACCGTTTGCGCCCGGCGTGACGTGACGCCGGTGGCAGCGGACGACAACTCGCCAAAAATCATTTGCATGTCGTATGATCTCGTAGCCGCGCTGCAGATGGCAGATGCACCCTACTCTCGAATTTTACTATATGCACGTTACGGCAGACTTTGTCGCTAAAGTGTGGAGAGTCTGCCAGAAGTGAAAAAAGTTCCTTAAACGATCGTTTGAAAGCTGTCACGTGTCTCCTTAAACCTTGAGGGAAGTTGTCACAGTTTTTTGAGGAGTCTTCCTGAAAATCTGAGGAGGTTCCCTCAAATTATGGAAGTTCCTCAAAATTTTCCCTTTCCCCTCCAAAACTGGCTGGCTGTTACTGGATTCTGGATCAATACGGGGCCTAAATTTTAACTGGGCCTAAAACCAAACGTAGAAGTCAGTCTAATCGACTGCGCCTAAAAATCAGACATCGTTCTTACCGTGTGTGTCTCTCTCTGCCCGTCGCAGGCACGTGGGGCAATGCTGCCGGCAGGGCCGTGGTGCCCGGGGGCTCGGGCTCCAACCCGCCGTCCAACCCCTCGTCGGCGCCGCCCTCCAACCCGCCCTCCAACCCGCCGTCCAACCCGCCCTCGGGCCCGCCCTCGGCCAAGGGCTCCAAGACGAGCATCGCCTCCTCCAAGGCGTCAAAGAGGAGGTCGGCGTCGCAGGAGCGGCGGCGGTCGGGCGACGACGTGCTCATGGCGCAGCAGGCCGTGTTCGCGGCCGCGGCCAAGGCGGCCGTCGCCTCGTCCACCAAGACGTGGACGGCCGCCATGACGCAGTCGCCCACCAGGCGGCCCACCATCTTCGAGGCCTTCCGGCCGCGCTCCAAGTCGGACGCCAAGGAGGCCAAGCCCAAGGACCCCAAGGAGCACAAGCCCAAGAACGTCATCTCGCAGATCAAGAGTGCCATGCAGGTGAGTCGTTTTGTCAATTTTGCACGTAATTCCGTCCCCCGCCCCCCGCCGTCAGCAGGAGTATGTTGCCAGAATAGTAGGCAATAAGTAGCCCAAACACAGGGGAGTAATGGGGGGAGCATCTGCGCTTGCCTGCCGGGCAACATGTACGCACCTGTGCTAGAGGGTGCTGCCTGGTAGGCAGGCGAAGATGCAGACCACTTTACTCCACTGAGTTTGGGCTTACTTATTGCCTATACTTTACTGGCGACACTGGTCAGCAGCCCGATCCACTTCAGCGGGAATGATATATTACCGCTCCGGTACAGTAACAGGCAGTCCACGGCCGGGCCGGCGAGGCCCTACCCTCCCCGCGCACGGCGGCGTGTCCCGCCTCACTAACGTCTTCATTTCTTGTGTAATTGTCTTATTGGCCGCGCTGTCCTGCCGCGCTGTCCAGCCGCGCTGTCCAGCCGCGCTGTCGGCCACAGTAACGGCTGCCTCCTTTGCTGCGGGGGTCCGCCCCGCCCCGCCCCGCCCCGCCCTGCCCCGCCCCGCCCGCGGCTAATGAACTCGTTTAATGCCTTGTTCGTCCAATTGACTCGCTCGCACCGGGACAGCGGCTCAGGCTCAGGGAGGACATGACAGTGCTCACAGGGTAGGCGCCGCCATCAGGGGCCGTAAACGACCAGAGCGAGTACCCGCCGCGCCCCGCGCGCCAGGGGACAACTTAGTTGAACCCGCTACACAACCAGGTTGTAGCTACGGCGGTGCTACGCCCCCCCCCCCCCTCCCGCCCCCTCCAACTCCCATCCCTTATCGACCTGACCCGCCATTTGTGGAGCCGAAACATAAAACAAGGCAAAAGATCGTACGCACGCACCTGTGTGAGGCAGACGGGTATTGCCGCCTGCCTACTAGGCAAACTCTCCACACATGAGAACACAGTTTGCCTACTAGGCAAACCTCTCTGCACATGAAAACACATTTTGCCTCGTAGGCAGGCGGAGATACCCGCGGCTGCCTCACACAGGTGTGTGCGTACGATCTTTTGCCTACTTATCAAACAACACTGCTCTCGGTGTGAAATAAATAAATAAATAAATAAATAAATAAATAAATAAATAAATAAATAAATAAATAAATAAATAAATAAATGTGTGTGGTGTCCGCAGCACTCCCTCATGTCGTCGCCGTCCTCGAGCCGGGGCGGCTCCAGCACGTCGACCAGCGGCTACTCGTCCAACGAGAACACCCTGGCGGGCGCGGACGGCGCGGACGGCCAGGCGGCCAGCACCGGCAGCAGCGGCAAGTCCAGCAGGCCGCGCGCCGGCTCCGAGTCCTCGTCCGGGAAGAACGCCGTGACCAAGGTCATGGACATGTTCCGCTACCGCTCCAACTCGGCCATCTCCTCGGAGGATAAGATAAAGGTAAGGCACCAAACCGAATTGTCATGTGACGGTAAATATTGCTAAGAATATTTCGTCACAAGAGCTGTGATGAATCAGTCGTTACATCTCGCGTTACATTTCGTCACTTGACATGAATCTTTCGTCACATGATATGAATCTTTCGTATGACATGAATCTTTCGTCACACTGTGATGAACCATTTGTCACGTGACGAACCTTTCGAAAGTAAAATTTAGCACTGACTTTGTCGTAATGTGACGACTTAAAATTTTACCGTGCAGGGAAGGCTGCTCGCTTTGCTTGGGGTTGGGCAGGTAGCTTGCGTGCCATGCTGCGCTGGAGGGCGCTCACCGAAAAAGGGGGGAATCGTCAATTTTTTCAACCTTGGAGGAGGAGACGCGCGAAAGATGAGATGTGGTCACGAAAGCCGACCCCCCTATCGTGCGTGGGAGACCGGGTGGGGGAGGTAGTGGTGTCTCGTTGTAATATACCCCCCCCCCCAACCCCTTAGCTCCTCTCTCCCGTGGCTCGATTGTCCGAGGCCCGCCCCGCATCCACGCTCCCTTCCCTCGCCGATGCGCCCCACGAGCGACGCGGTTGTGATCGCGGCGTAAACTTTGGGGAGGGTTTACGGAAAGCCCCGCGGAGGTCTGTCCGTGTCGTGACGGGTCTGGAGCTGAGCTGAGCCGAGCTTCAGGATAAAAAGTTTAATTTATTTTTACAAATGGACCGCCTCGCCTGAGCTCTCCGGCTTTGCTCAGCGTAATATCTCTTGCCTCTTCTATTTTTCTTCAGTCCCTTTCTATTTTTTTTTCTGTCCCCCTTACTTAAGTCTTTTGAGGATCTGGCCAGCCTAGCCTACCCCCGCGGGGAGAGTAGGTAGGGGGAAAAGGGGGGTGGAGCTAAGTGGCCGACATCCCGCGCGGCCCGCCCCCGCCCCGCCCCCGCCCCGCCCCGCCCCCGCCCCGCCCCGCGGTGTAACCTTGGGGGAACTGTGTAACTGAACCAGCCGTACCGGCAGCGCGCGTGGTGCCGCGCCTCGCCTCGCCTCGCTCGCCAGGGAGGGAATCTCATACAGCGAGACGGGACGCCTAGGATCCTGTGTCGTGCTGCCTGCCTGTGGCGTTTGTTGTCCACGGAGTGAACTAGAGTGCACCTGCCTGCGAGCAGTGCGCGCGCCCGTGCGTGTGCGTGTGTGTGTGTGTGTCAAAGTCGCTAGGACAGGCCTCTCTCGCACGCGGTCTTGCCAGAAAAGTGGGCAGAAAGTAGCAGCCCAAACACAGTGGAATAAAGCGGGCAGCATCTGCGCCTGCCTACTAGGCAACATGACATGGGTGCACCTGTGCTAGGGTGCTGCCTAGTAGGCAGGCGCAGATGCAGCCCGCTTTACTCCACTGTGTTTGGGTGACTTATTGCCTACTTATCTGGCACAGTTGCTGATGTGTGTGTGTGTGTCGAGTCGCTAAGACAAGGCATCTCCCGCGCGTCTAGTCTACGTGGTGGCTCGTAGCTCATTGGGCGCGCCATGGTCTGGAGTGGACAGAGAGTGGTGGTGGGTCGTGCTCCCCCTTACTGGCGGCGCGTGCCTGCCTGTTCCGGTGTCCATGAGCCGGGCGTAAGGGCGTAAGTAGGCCTAAGGAGGACTCCCCCGGCCCGCGCGCTGTCAAACAGTCCCCACGGCCTTGCAGCCCTTATTAGGGCCTCCACCAGCCTATGGAGCCTGGAGGCCTCCAGAGGCTCCCTAGCACCAGCCCCCCCCCCCCTTCCCCCTCCAGGGGGTTGCCAGGAAAGTATGCACTAATTAGCCCAAACACAGTGGAAAGGAATGCGGTCTGCTTCTGCGCCTGCCTACTAGGCAACATGTACGCACGTGTGCTTAGCATGCTGCCTAGTAGGCAGCCGCAGATGCAGCCCATTTTACTCCATTGTGTTTGGGCGCTTATTGCCTACTTTTCTGGCAACACTGTTGCCGCCCAGACGGTTTTTTTCCTGGATGGGGCCCTGCCTAGGGACAGCGGGACAGAGGTGGAGTTGAGAGGTTCGAGTCGGGCCGGGCCGGGCCGGGCCCTGCGATGCACTGCACTGCGCCGCTATCTGACCGGCCGGCTGGCTGGCAGGTGCAGCCCCACGCGGGGCCCCGCCCCGCCCCGCCCCGCCCCGCCACCGCCGACTGTCACCGACAGAGCTGTAACGACCAAGGCGCCAGCCGGCTTGGCGTCACAGGGGCGGGCGCCCCGTCTTAGCAGTCTTCTGACTCGGAAAGATTGTTCTGCTCGTATCTCCATCCTTGTCGCACCCATGGTGGTGCCCGATGTGCGGCACGGACAGGACAGAGGTGACGAGGAGCGGATCCTGAGCGGCGTCGGCCAGCAGCAGCAGCTGTCGCCTAAGGTCCTTGAGGTTCTTGAGGTCCTGCGGCTGGAGGGCTGCCCCGCCCCGCCCCGCCCCGCCCCGCCCGCGGCGCCGGCCCGGCTAGCCTAGCCTGGCCTGTCAGCTGGCCGCGGCGCGCCGCAGGGCGGGAGAACGCCGTCGGCCGGTCGGCAGTGCGAGCGATAATGAGTGAAGCAACTGAATTCGATTATTAATTGGTAAAAGGGGGAGGGGGGGCAGGGGGTAACGCGGCCATAACCTCCACGTGCCCTGCGAATGGGTCGTCGTCGGTGGGGGATAAAGAAGGGAGGTGAGTCACGCGGGGTGGGGCGGGGGGCGTCACCGAGAGAAACGAAAAGCGGTAGCAACCATCGTGTCGTACAGTTAGCTCGCGCTATCAGTGGCGCTGTTGCGTTCATTTGTTCTTATTATAGCGTGCTTCATTTTTCTTCGTTCTTCCGGTTGAAGGATTTCTCTCAATACTCTATCTCCGGCAATGGGGTATTCACTTCAGTAATACCCTGCACACCTGTGACCTGGGTATTAAGGCAATACCGAAAATAACCAAATATGTTCAAAAGTGCTTTTTCGGAGACTTTGCATGACGAAATTTGGCATTCCCTTTGGAGAACGAGGCTGAAATTTTGCATTGAAAGGGGCCGCAAATTGGCTTTTAAGAAGAATGCCCCAAATTTGGCAGTCACAGAGGGCGCACAGCGTTTGCAGCAGCAAATCGGTGCAGGTTTGTTGCGAGCGTGTTCGAGGCGCCGGGGCAGGCGGCCCAGCCCAGCCTAGGCGGCTGTTGATGTTTTTCCCGCCGCCGGCGGCGCTGCTGGCTGGTAATAATGGCGCTGAGTGAAGAGATGCCCCAGTCGATTTATGCCGCGCCGATCTGTTTTGCGAAGTAGTTATCACTCGGCTGGCTCCACCTGCCACCGCCCGCCCCGCCCCGCCCCGCCCCGCGTGTATCGTCATGCCGCCGCCTGTTTACCGCTGCACGCCCCGCCCCGCCCCGACGCGGTGAGCACCCGGGCGGGGCGGGGCGGGGCGCGCGGGGTCCTCGCCGCCGGGCCGGGCCGGGCCGGGGGCCCCGCGCGGCGCGGCCGCCGTCGTGCTGCTCAGCTCGCAGTTTGCCCGCCGCGCTGTCACCCGTCCGGTCTACTCGCGCGCGCGCACACACACACACCCGCGCCCCGCGGCCTTGTGCTCGTCGCCGTCCTTGTGGGCCCGCGCCCCGCGCACCGCGCCCTCGTGGTCCTCATGACCCCCGCCGGGCCGGACCCTGCCTCGTGCCGCTGAGTAGGGACGGTCGGTAGGCCGCCGCGCTCGACACGGATTACCACCTGGATTACCTTTTGGATTACCCCGCCTGTGGATTGATCACGTGCACCAACCCCTCGCGGCCCGTCAGCCACCCGCTCAGAACTGCTCCTTGACTGCTCCTCCTCGCGCCCCCGCCACGGCCGCCACGGCCCCGGCGACACTGCCTTCCCGATGGGATATCGTTGAACTGGCACTTGTAGATTTAGGATATCTATTGTAAATTACGGTTTTCGAAATGCTGTGAATTTACGACAGCCCGATCATGCTTGTGGTTGAATTTCAAGTCGATCCAGTAGTGCTTGTAATTTTACAACGGCACTCCGTGTAAAATTTTCCCGTAAACCTACAACTATTTTTATAGTGGATGGGGTGCTGGGCGGGTTTTTTTCCGGGTCCCCACTAGGTGTCTTCGTGTACACGATAGTGGTATTACAGTGGCATTTCAGTGGTGTTACTGTGGTGTTACAGTGGCTATTCAGTGGTGTTACAGTGGCTATTTAGTGGTGTTACAGTGGTGTTACCGTGGTGTTACAGTAGTATCACGCGACACACTGCGTACACGGTGTTACGCGGCGCTGGGCTGGCAGTAGCAGGGGGCCCGGGCCCACCTGACAGCCGGCGCGACGCGGGAAGTAGGCAATCAGTGCAGGGAGGAGAGCCTCTCGGGGCCGTGCGGACCAGGGCAGGGCAGGCCAGGGCAGGGGTCCTCGACAGCGGTACGGTCTGTCTGCGGCCAGACTGCGCCGGCCCGGGCAGCTGCGGCCGCCGAGATACTCGCCCTGGCTCTCCCCACCCTGACCCACCACCGCCACGCCCCGCCACGCCCCGACGATAAGGAAAGAGACAAGTGATTTCGGAGGAGGGGCCCGCGGTGGTGCGCGCGGGGGCGGGGGTCGTCGTAACACGACGCGGTTGCAGCTGGGGCGCCTGTGGCCATACTGTGGTCACAGCATAGCGCAGCATGAGTGAGGGGGGGTTTGCATGCACATCCGTAACCAGTGGAGGAGCCAGGGAAGGGAATACGGTAGTACGGTGGCACAACCACACTGCGTAAAATAAAGTTAACTTTACATTTTACCTTAACTTTAACTAGAACTCAATTTCTACCTTAACTTTTACGTGGACAAGCTCAACATTTACCTTACTGTAACCTTCGGGTAGTGACAAAGCCACAAGGGACTGTCTAAACAGCACTGTGTGTGTGTGTGTGTGCGTGCGATTATGATCGGGACGTGTGTTTACCCGGGCGGTGCCTGCGCGAGCGTCCCAGCCCGGCCCAGCCGCGTAATGTATTCAGGGGTCGGCGCTGTGCTGCGCTGCGGTGCCACGCCGAGGTGCAGGCCCCGCCCCGCCCCGCCCCGCCCCGCCCCGCCCCGCCCCAGCAGAGGCCACCTTCGTCACCGTGCCGCCGCGCTACACCCAGCGTTAGTGTGCCTATTTCGTTTGAGTCAGCCCCCCTTCCTCCCTCCCTCCCTCCCTCCCTCCCACACATACCCACCCCTGCCATGCCCAGCCCTTGCACGCATCACGGTAAAAACGACGAGTTCGGATTTTCTCAGAGGCAATTTGTGGCTACGTAGCCACCGTTTGGACTACGCTTTGTTGTGACTGGGACTCCAAGGGGGAAAAGAGCAAACTTTTAGGAACTTTTTAAAAAGTTGGGGAATGTCTTTGAAAAAATTGAGGCATTGTCCTCAAATTTTGGGTCAAGTCCCTCTTGGCACTAAGAGGGACACGCGGCATGAATTAATTGAAATACCTCATTTTTAAAAAAAGGGTTTTCCTTATATTTTAAGCAAGTTTCTGAAAGTTTTCCCCTTTTCCTCAAAGAAACCAGACTCCTTTTAAAAAATTAGACTCCGTTTTTACGCCATGATGCGTGCAGGGCACGGACACGGCGCGGCACGGGTATGGAGAGGGAGGGGCGCCGAATCAAACGAAATAGGCGACAGTGACAGTCAGGTGCAAGGAAAATTAAGGCGTTGTTCCCGCTGATTGTTTGCTATTTAAACATGAGATGTTAATGCTGGAAGTTATTTTAGTTTGACGTGACTCAACCGAGTGACGCGTTGTTTGTTGTGTGACACGTGCGTCTGGCTCTGGGATGCAGGTTAGGTTAGTGTAAAATGCCTGTCACTTGACAAACTGACAAACTCCGCGGCGTTCTTTTCGAGAGTGCCTAAATTTTTGAATTTATAATTGTAGTGCGCTCTTTTTGGGGAGGGGCTGACCTAAGTGTTAGTTCCCGATTTTGATTCGCAAGGTGGACGCCGAGTGGGGGGAACATTCCTATCCATTTATGGAAATTTCCACGTCCAGTACGTTGTATAGAAAATTTGCTATGATCGGTATGGAGGAACAGGTTCTGTAGAAATTCAAGTACCCCTCCCTGCAATGTGCAGTGTGCTACGTGTTACCGTGTCGCGCCGGCTACCGCGTACTGCGTGCTACCGCGGCCAGCCACTATGGTACGTCTCATCCTTACGGGGCAGGTCCACTCGCTCGCTTACCGCCAGTTTATCATAACCCCCCCCCCCCAAACACCTCCCCCTAAACACCTCCCCAATACCCTTCCCCAATACCCCCCCACGTGCTTGCTCGCGCAGTGTCAGGCGACAGACTGGCGATCTGCGAATACGTAAACAGCAGCATCGTGAATTTCAAAGTTTTCCTTGGCATGGTAAAGACACCCCCCTCTCCCCCGCCCCCCGTCTCTCTCCTCCAACTCGGAGGGCGGCAGTTGGTCGAGAAGGGTCGGCCCGGCGGCCACACTGCCTGCCTATCCACATTCCAAGCAAGACATAGGGTATTTCACTGAATACAAGGGCTGGAAGTGAGAAGTAAAATGGAAGCACAAAAACGGAACCAGCCGTTGCTCATCTTTGCGCACTTCGCCTCTCCTGCCCCGCCAGTGCCGTGCCGTGTGCCACCGCCTACTACTTCTACTATCTTCGAGTCGAAAAATAGCCGCCGCTCTATTTAGACATGAGAACCCCACCGACGCCGACACCCTGCCCTTCGACCCCTGTCCCGCAGCCGGGGCCGCGCCTGGGGCCGTGCCGCAGGGGTAGTGGGGGGGCACTAAAGGGTATTTCACTCAGTCTCTAGGACGGAAGGGAGCAGGAAATAGGGAAGCGCTGCAAACGAAACCATCCCCCCCCCCCCCCCCCGGACCTCCATTCTACGCGGGCCATGCGCACGCTGGAAAGTTATATTTCTCGGGATTCGAGAGTCTTGGGTAGTATGGCTATGTTGACCATGCACTCGATTCATGAAATGACCTCTGCGAGTGTTGTTGTCGCTCCCCCCCCCCCCCCCCCCCTCGTTATTCGCAGTCACGGGGCATCCGAGCGCGGAGCGAGAACAAGAAACTAAATATAAGGCACGGAAAACCGTTTGCGCGCGGCAGCAGAAATAAAAGTGTACAGTGCCTGCTGGGAGCCTAGGCGCCCCCCGCCCCGCCAGGTTCAGCCTGTTGGCATTCATTTGTTGACGTATTTCGATTCAGATAAGGGCCGCGCGCTACTGTACTTTTGCTGAAGGTCTGTCTCCACGTCGTGTGGGCGCACACCTGTTGAACGGGGGGATGGATGCGCGTTCAAAGTGTTTTTCCTTCCCGCCTTCATACTTTCCCCGTTCATTTTTTTTCTTTTTTCTAAAAATCGGCGTCCTTATAGGTTTGCGACTAAACCAGAAGTGACTTTTATGCCGTGATCCGATGTCGCCTTGCATCCTACTCACGTCCCGATCGGGTTCTGCGCCGCCGGGATGATGCTGTGCGTGTGTGTGTGTGTGTGTGCGCGCGCGACATGTCTTCCATACGAGGTGCTCGCACATCGGCCCGTCGCGCCGCCAGAGGCGATGTGATCAAATCGATGGAGCGGATCGTGTGGCCAATCGTGTCGCCGCGGCGCGCCGGCTGCAGATAGGTTAAAGAGAGGAGGGGGGCCCAAGACTGTCAGTACCACTGTAAAAACAAAATAAATAAAAAAGAAAAAAAAATACCGTAGGCAGTTATGATTTTCATACGTTCCGTACCGCATTTTTCATGTACGGCGTCAGACCGTAACGACGGTACGAACTGTAAAATCCCTAGTTAACTGCCTTTTTCAAACTTCGAAAAAAAAGGTCACACATGGACGTAGATAGTAAAGTATATCTTAAGTACGGACACCTCCGCATCTATTCAGCAGAAACGGACCAGACGTGGTGATAAATTGACAGAAAATTCCGTATAGTAACTACCGTGGAAATTTCTAACAGTAAAGGTCCGCAGGAACTGTTGGCGCTGACGCCCGCGTCCTTGACCGGCGCCCCTCACGCTCCACTGTGGAGCGTGAGCGTGAGGGAGGCCTGCTGCTGGTCCTGACCCTGTAACCCTTTTCGTCCTTCTTTGCCCTTCCGCCGTGTCGCGCTCAAGTGCTCTCCGCGGGTGAGGGGGAGGGGGGGGTAGGAGGAAGGGAAGAGGGAGGGAGGGAAGAGGAGGAAGGGAAGAGGGAGGGAGGGAGGAGGAGGAAGGGAGGGGGACGTGGATACGCGACACGGCGGGGCGTGGCGGCGCGTGGCGCGTGGCGGGGCCCTGTCAGGCGTACGATGGGCGGCCTAGCTGCCGGGGCCAGGACGGTCTGGGCGGGCGAGGTTGTTGCTGACGGCTGACGGGAGAGCGAGACACTGACGCGGGTCACACTGTTAAACCAAGTGTTCAAGTGCTCAACACTTGTGTGTGTGTGTGCAACTTCCAGCGTAGCACGTGCAAGTGCGCAATCGGCAATTAACTCGCGAGTTTTACACTTTTAAGTGTTTAACTCGACAGTTGTGCACCTGCGAGTGTTCAACAAGGATAGTGTTGCACGGGGCAGTTGAACACTTGCAAGTGCACAACTGTTGAGTTGAACACTTACACGTGTACAACTGGCGAGTTTGACACTTGCAATAGCACAACTGCCGAGTTGAACACTTGCGCGTGCTAGGCTGCACACATACAAGTGTTGAGCAGTTGAACACGTGGTTTAACAGTGCAGACGCACGCACAGGAGAGACAAGAGAGGAGGAGCAGCCATGGCCAACTACTTCCGCTGGATACGGGGTGGCAAGGGCCTCGAGGAGGACTTCCCCCCCGTCGGGAAGCCCCGCAGCCGGTCCCTGGACGCCAAGACGCTCGAGCAGTCTGGTGTGCGGCTCGTGCAGCAAGTAAGCATGATGACTGCGCCCACCTGCAGGTGGGAGACAACTTGTTCGTACACCTGAAGATGTGCGACAAACTATCCACACACTTGCAGGAGACCGGGGCATTCGGGGACTCGGATGTACACAGTGTTGTCAAATAAGCAGGCGAAACTTCCCACGAGCGCCTGCCTACCAGGCAACATGTACGCACCTGTGTTAGGGGTGCTGCTCGGTAGGCAGGCGAAGATGCAACCCGCTTTACTCCACTGTGTTTGGGCGACTTATTGCCTATTTTTCTGACCACTCCTGCGAGGTGGGCAGATGGGTATCTCCGCCTTCCTACTAGGCAAAACGTCGTCTCATGCGTGGAGAGTTTGCCTAATAGGCAGGCGGAGATACCCGCGCGC
Source organism: Frankliniella intonsa (assembly GCA_033675135.1). Lineage (NCBI taxonomy): Eukaryota > Metazoa > Arthropoda > Insecta > Thysanoptera > Thripidae > Frankliniella > Frankliniella intonsa. Next base: position 3,398,519 of record CM066245.1, on the reverse strand, counting down.
CCGTCTGCCTCACACAAGGTGCATTCGCGTTAAGTTTTGCCTACCTATCTGGCAACACTGCCGGAGTGGTTCGCAAGCGCTACAGATCACAACCGCTACAGGTCACAAGCGCTACAGCTCGCTAACGCTACGGGGTCACAAGCGCTACAACTCGGTAGCGCTACGGGTCACAAGCGCTACAGCGAGAATCCGCGCATTAGGCGGAGCCGAGCCGAGCTATACCTTCAAAAATTACGCACGTGGCGTGAAAACATGGAAAATTTTTGCGACAGTAAACCTCCCGAAGGAGGTTGCGGTTCCCGCCAGGCACAGGGCTTTTACCCCCCGTGGCAGCCAACTACTTCGGTGTTCTTATGGGAACCGGTGCTTTTTGGACTGCGATCCTGTCGCGCAATTCGACAGATTTGATCCCCGTACTGCCAGATTTAGTCGTACGGTGGTTAACCGAACTGCCCTGTCCCCAGAGCATGGAATAGCTATTTTGGAGCCAGATTCTAGGACTTATGACCCACGACCGACCACCAGTCGTGGGCACGGGACGGAACTTCCTGGCAACCCGCTGTCGCTACCAGTGAAGAACCTACCTGGGTTTGAACCAGGCCCCATGTGCCGAGTCTCACAGACACCCCACGGCTTTCGCGGCACCACTAGACCACTAGACCGTCGGCTATTCCACGAGAGCTCGGTTGAAATGGGGGCTTGAATTCCACTCTCAAATTGTTGTCCTCAGAAAAATTAAATGTGTTGGTAAGATTCGAACCTCCGTCCTGCGACTCTCCGCGCGGACACTATGCCGGCACGGCTACGACGCCACGGTACCAGATGCCGGACCACTAGGAGTCATGCTGCGCGAGAAGCCACAGTCACCGAAGAAACGAACCCGGTGTCATCAGTAGGCCTGCTCCCCGTGCGCTGCCAGGCCGGCCGCGTAGCGTCATTGGTATCGACGCTGCTTATTGCACTAGCTGGGCAGAGGTTCAAATACCGCGCATTGTTTTTTGCTTGTTATTTTTTTTTTCGGACCAAGTGCTCTTTTTAGCTATACCGTCCTTGTGACTTCGGCAACTCCAAAAAAAAAGCACTGGAAAGAGCACTTGGTCAAAACAAAAAAAAAATTAACAAGAAAGAAAAATACGTGGTTTTTGAACCACTGCCCCACTAGTGCAGTAAGCAGCGTCGATACCAATGACGCTACGCGGCCGGCCTGGCAGCGCACGGGGAGCAGGCCTACTGATGACACCGGGTTCGTTTCTTCGGTGACTGTGGCTTCTCGCGCAGCATGACTCCTAGTGGTCCGGCATCTGGTACCGTGGCGTCGTAGCCGTGCCGGCATAGTGTCCGCGCGGAGAGTCGCAGGACGGAGGTTCGAATCTTACCAACACATTTAATTTTTCTGAGGACAACAATTTGGAGAGTGGAATTCAAGCCCCCCATTTCAACCGAGCTCCCTCGTGGAATAGCCGACGGTCTAGTGGTCTAGTGGTGCCGCGAAAGCCGTGAAGTGTCTGTGACTCGGCACATGGGGCCTGGTTCAAACCCAGGTAGGTTCTTCACTGGTAGCGACAGCGGGTTGCCAGGAAGTTCCGTCCCGTGCCCACGACTGGTGGTCGGTCGTGGGGTCATAAGTCCTAGAATCTGGCTCCAAAAATAGCTATTCCATGCTCTGGGGACAGGGCAGTTCGGTTAACCACCGTACGACTAAATCTGGCAGTACGGGGATCAAATCTGTCGAATTGCGCGACAGGATCGCAGTCCAAAAAGCACCGGTTCCCATAAGAACACCGAAGTAGTTGGCTGCCACGGGGGGTAAAAGCCCTGTGCCTGGCGGGAACCGCAACCTCCTTCGGGAGGTTTACTGTCGCAAAAATTTTCCATGTTTTCACGCCACGTGCGTAATTTTTGAAGGTATAGCTCGGCTCGGCTCCGCCTAACGCGCGGATTCTCGCTGTAGCGCTTGTGACCCGTAGCGCTAGCGAGCCCTAGCGCTACCGAGCTGTAGCGCTTGCGACCCGTAGCGTTAGCGAGCTGTAGCGCTTGTGACCTGTAGCGGTTGTGATCTGTAGCGCTTGTGACCTACGTCCCAACACTGCCTCCGTTGTGGTGGGGTGCACCGCTGGGTAGGCAGCCCGGCGCGCTGCGGTGCGCGCGGCGAGACGTGCTGCCTACCTCCCGGGCGCTCGCCGCAGCACAGCGCGCCTGCCTGCGCTCTGCTCTGCCGAGTCCAAACTCTCATTGTGTGCCTGTTTGTTTGTTTGTTTGCAGAGAGCGGTAGCGCAGCACCGAGCAGTCGCGGCTCAGAGTAAGTACCGTCCAACTGCACCGTGGTGTCGGAGGAGGGGAGAGAGAGAGAGAGGGGGGGAGGTGGCCAGTGCTCTCTGTGCGACCCGTCTCGAAGCCCGCCATGTGCGGAGAGACGAGGTGCAGCGGAGCGGCCGCGCGGTGTCTGACGAGATGTTTTCTTTTTACTGTGAATGGCCTGAGCGGCGTCTCGTCTGCTCAACGCAAGAAAAAGGAGAAGAAATTCAGTTCCGTGCTCATCGACGTAACAGGCCTATTAAGTACGCGGGCCGCAAAAACACTGGCTGCAGGAAAAAAATAAGTTGTACAGCTAAGTGTCTTAACTTACGAGGTATAAGAATAGCTAATTAATAGCTGTACAGTGAAAGATGCACCGGTGCTAAACAAATAAGCCTAGCCTTCCCAGTTAATTTTATTTTACCCGGAGCTAAAATAAGATTTTAGCTAAAGCCATAGCTGAGAGGCAGTTATTTCAATATTTTTTTTGTGGGTGTACAGTACAGTACAGGGTTTGCATGACACTTTATTGCTCGAACTACATAGTTTCTTGAATACGGCGACCATAGCGTTATCGCGGATATGTTACGACGAAGCAGCAATCTGCTCTATTTCTTACCGAATCAATGACGCGGCAATGACCTATGCTGCCTCTACGACGTCACGTGGATGACCCAGGTGCACCTCCTGGGGACGCTCGTGCCTTGTCATGTCGCATAGCTCGCCTTAATAATTTCCCCGATAGGGCGGCATCTTTAGGTCACGCAAGGTTTTCCCTATTGATATGTTGCGTCGTGGGAGGAACGATGGCGTGGCGGGGCGGCTGTGGGGCGGGGCGGGGCGGGGCGGCTGAGGCGGGGCGCAGCCAGACTGGCGTCGCAACACGTCATTGATTGGAGAGAGAGAGAGAGAGAGAGAGAGAGAGAGAGAGAGAGAGGGAGAACGCGAACCGCAGCAGATAGTTGACGGTTTACGGCCTGGTCCGTGACGCTACTGCTCCCCCGCCCCGCCCGCTTGGACCCCCTACACCTATGCTATGACTCGCTGTTTTGCACTTTTCCGCACGGACGCCCGCTGACATGAGTCGTTACCCGCTCCGGCCCGCTCCGGCGCTCTCGCGGGGCGGGGCGAGGTGCTGCTAGATGATTCTATTTTCACAAAAGGCTGCAACACGCCTGTGAAACAGTTTCTATTTCCAACTTCTGGTTCTGGTTCTTTTTTGTGCTTCCATTTTACTTCTTACTTACGTCGGATCAACTCAGTGAAAGACCCTATTCGTACCCGTTGCTTCCTCGTCTCGCTGAGCAGGCCGGGCCCCCGGGATACCCCGCCCGCCCCGCCCCGCCCCGCCCCGCCCCGCCCCGCCCCGCCCCGCCCGCCCCGCCCCGCCCCGCCACGCCGTCTTATTCCTGCGTGTCTGATGCCGTCGCAACCCTAAACTCGCCATACTATCTCGCATTCCCCTGCCCCCCCCCCCCCCTCCCCCTTATTCATCCACCCGCGTTTTATCTCTCCGGATAAGTGTCGTCAAGGCGAGCAGAAATAAAATACAAAAAGAATAAAGGAATTTTATAGGGGCAGGGCAGGGCAGCAGGCAGGGGGAAGAGCAATAGAATCGGGGGATGAGTTAGAGGAGCGCAGGGTGGCGGGGGGCGGGCTGGTGATCGCCAGTAGGCCTTGGTACTACTGCCTCCGTCGCTCGGGCGTGGCGCCGCGGGGGTGGGGGGCGGGGCAGGCGGCGGAGTGGGGGTTGGCGCGGGGGGCGGGGCGGGGCAGGGCGCGGCGGGGCTCTCACGGGGTGGCTGCCGCGCCGCGCCGCGCGCTCCCGACCCGAGCGCCTAGAATGGCGATGAGAAAGCTGCCATCAATTCTCCACCAGGCTCTCCTTTTTGGCCACGAGGAGTATGTCGTCGTCTGAGAGTGCCGGATAGAGGCCCCCGCTCCCCCTGCCCCACCCCGCCCCGCCCCCTACATCCCACCCTCTTCATCCTTTCCCTACAACACCCCTTCGCTTCCCCCACCCCCAAAAAGCGTGACGTAGTTTATGGACGGCCCCTAAGCTTATTCGGACGCTGCGGATGACAAGCGCCCCCACCCCCACTACTCCCACGCCCCCCAGTCTCACGTAAAGCCGACTTTACTTTCAATATCCGTCATCTGTTTTTTTCTCTCTTCTTTTATATTTGTTTTTACTGCTCCACAACGAAAGAATCCCTCTTGGGATAATACTCAGCCGAGCCGGGCCTCCAGACAATAAGCGCGAAAGTGAAAACATTGTCTGGATCGCAGTCGGCTTTACCGTTATAATTAATCCGCGACCTTCATTCCGAGGACGACGACGACGACGAGGGGAGTTCCGGAGGCGGTTCTGGAGACTAACCGAGCTGAGCGGCAGCGGCCTGGAATTCCAGAGAGATTCCCTTCTCCTCTAGGGAAGAGCGGCGCTGCTCGTCTCTGGATGTAGGAGGAGGGAGGTGGAGGGGGGGGGGGTGGATCCCCCGGTGTGGTTTGAAAAAGACTGGCGCGCCGAGCCGCGCACACGTACAGAATGTTTGCTTTGTATCGCGGCGCGGCGCCGCCCGGGAGAAATTTCCTCATCAGGCTAAACGGTCGGGGCGGCGGTGGGGCCGACTGTGTTCACGCGGTTTTACCTCGCGGCGGAGTGGATGGGTCCTCGAGCGAGGAGTGGGGGGGGGGGGGCTCCGCCCCTCCGCTTTTCGTAATTAAATGTGCCGTGCTGATCCGCGTGAGCCTCTGCCTGCCTGCCCGCCCCGCCACTGCCGCTGACCTTTCGGCTGGCGGTGCGGGCGCACAGCTGCGAGCCACGCCAGAGAACAACCATCGGAGTTGTGTGTCGGAGTAGGGCATTTCACTGAGCCAGAAGGAACCAGTGAAATGGAAGCTCAAAAACGGAACCATAGCGGTTGAATGCGATTCGTCATTATGTATGATGCTGTATGTGGATTTCCCTTTATAGTTGATTGGTTGTCTGTAAAGACACCACTTACGTTTCTATTGTACTCCGTCGGTTCGCGTTAAGCTACTGGTTCCAATGTGTTCCAATTTTAATTCTTACTTCGGCCGTAGAAATTTAGTGAGATACCCATACCCCATTACTTTAGCATAGTGTATTGCTTTAATTTTAATGTAATGTAACCTACGCGCGTTGTAGGAATGACATTGGTGACCCGGGGGAAGTTTTGAATTGGGAGATGCGGTGCGGGCTGCTGCATTACTTTCATTGAAATTAGTTTATTGTCCCGCATTAAAAGTAGTGCTTACAAAATAAAGACCTGAGAGTTGGAGAGAGGGAAATTAGAGAGAGGAAGGGAGTAGGAGAGGGAGAGAGGGAGAGAGGATTGTGTGGACGGGGTGTAGAGAGGGGAAGGCGGGGGGGCTTTTGAAGCCGGCAGGATGATGCTGGGACACGCACGGCACTGGAAGCTGTACGGGGCAGTGCTGTACTACAGTCACAGTACCGCTGCCGCCTGGAGGGCCTGGAGGCCCTCCTGGAGGATGCGCTCTCAAGGACGCGGCAGGGAGAAGAGGTCGACTGAAGGTCGCTGGGGGTGGCGGGGCGGGGTGTGGAGACGGAGGGCTGCGGGGCGGGGCGGGGCGGGGCGGGGCGGGCGCGCCGGCCCGACCACGTGGTGGCCAGTGGTGGCGTGGCGAAGGGGGAAGGCAAAGAGGTAGAGGCCGGGCGGGGCGGGCGGGGGCTCGGGCCGGGCTGGCGGCGGGGCGGGCCTGTCCCTGTGGCCCGGCCGGGCTCTACTCTCTGCGCCGCCCGGCTCGGCTCGTCACGGCGTGGCCCACAGCGTGGCCGGGTGAGCGGCGGGAGGCGGGGCGGGGCGGGGCGGGGCGGCGAGAGGAGAGCGGGGTGGGGCCGGTGCCGCTGGCGCTGCGCTGAGTGCCGCCGCCGCCTGGCCTGCCGCCTGCTCAGTGAGCTCGCCGCGCGCGCCCCGTGCACACCACGACGCCGACCCCGTGGCCGCCCCGGCGCCGCGACGCTAGCTCGTGGGACCCAGCGGGGCCCCCGCACCGCACCTCGTGCGCTCCGCGGGGACGAGGCACGCGACGCCGCCGCCGCGCGAAACGACGCCCGGAGGAGGCGCCGCGACGCTCCGCGAGTCACGTACGACGCGAATTCCGCCGCGCGAGGTCGTTGACGTCGGTTTCGATTTAAACGGCCGACGCCCTCCCCCGTGTGGCTCGGAACTACCCTCTACGTGCGTTTGTATGCGTGTGTGTGTCAATGTGTGTGTGTTGGCGTGTTTCTGAGCAGACGACAAGCAGACGACCAGCAGACGTCGACAGCACGTAGGCACGGCCGGGGGGCCGGGGCCGGGCCGGGCCGGGCACTGCCGCGGGCCACCGGCAGATAAACTCGTAAAAATAAACCGCAGCACACGGCGCCGTGCCTGAGGCCCGCCGCACTCTGCTTCCGCCTGAGCGAGGCGTCGCGGGGCGGGGGAGTGGGGTCACCGCCGTGACGGCTCGCGTGGGCTGCTGTAGGGCTGGTCGCGGTGGGGCGGGCCGGGGCGGGCGCCAATTAGCCGTGGCGGAGAGGCGAGGGAAGGACCACTCCAGCCGGTGCCGCCGCCCTCAGTGGTCGCCCATGCCCCGCCATGCCTCACCGTCGTGCCGTCGCAGCTTCACTTTTTGCCCGGGTCGGGCCATAAGCAGGCGTGTTTACTGTCGGGCGGGGCGGGGCGGGGCGGGGTGCGCCCGCGGGCCGGGCCGGGCCGGGCCGGTTAGGCGAGCAGCTGAGAGGAGAGACGGCCCGACGACGACGGACGAGCACCGTGCGTGGTGGCCTTGTACGCGGCTCGGCTCTGCCCGACGCGACGCGAGCGACACGGCGAGATGTTTCGGCCAGCGCGTCCCGGAGAAGAGAAGCTAGCGACCACTAGCGACCCGGCCCGGCCCGGCCCGGCCAGCAGCTTAGCAGCTGAGCCGAGCCGAGCCGGCGAGCGGCCATGTGCTTCCCACTTTAGAGTGTACTACTCTCTCACCGCGCGGAGACGTTTTGAGAGCAATGAGGAGAGGATGTACCAGTCTACTATCGGGATGACGTTCTCTTGGTCTTCACTGCTGCTGGAGTGAGACCTTGGAGGAGCCCCTCCTCCAAGGCGAGACTAGCCTTAAGGTCACACTTTTCAGAGCACGGGCAGCATGGTAGTTCACAGGCGAGATGGGTTTGCGGAAAAGTGAGACCTCCTCATAGGCTGAGCGAACCAGAGCAACTCCGAATCGACCGTCGTCGCTCTCTCCCGCTCTCTCAAAATTCGCGTCGCGACGGGGCCTATAGAACTCCCTGCAGATAACTCCCCCGGCTCGGCTCGGCTCGGCTCGGCGTCAGAGTATTGTGCTGCACAGGGCGCAGCCGCGATTGCATCAGAGCGTTTGTAGGGTGGGGAGGGAGGTGGTCTCCAGGTAGCGGTGGAGCGGGTCGAGTGGCGTCATAGCCCTCCTCTCCTAGTGCCGCTCCCCACCGCCCCGCCCCCCTGTACTGCTCTCGCTGTCTGTGGGGGCGTGGCGGGGCGGGGCGGGGCGGGGCGGGGAGCGTCTGTCAACCCTTCCGGACCGCAATACCGCCGTCCTTGGGGAGACCCAGACCCAACAGCGCACAAGTGCAATATGAACGCTCGCTGTAAACCCGACCACGCCGGCAGGCAGGCAGGCAGGCACGGCCACACTGCCACACCTCTCCTCCTGTAGCACTTCCGAACGCCCGCCCCGCCCCGCCCCGCCCGCGTGACTGACTCGCTGTCGGGCTGGCTCGGGTGTTGGCGCTGCGGTATGCGGACGTACCGACGCGATCGCCTCGCCGTCCTTGTGGGTCCTTGTGCAGGCCCTCGTGGGAGTCCTTGTGCTGCTCTAGAGCGCACTCTGCTCGGCGCTGCTGCTGCTTGTAGTGGTGCCCGGGACGGGCCGGCAGCGGTTGGGTACAGTACACTGGGACCAGGCACTTGTTCTCCTCTTTCTGACTCGAAATGACTGTGTGCGCCGATTTATTTCCTCCTGGTGGGCATAAGGGGGCGGGGGAAGCGATTCATCGTTCCTTACCGGAGTCTGCTTGGGACCGGAAACGGCCGAACCGTGGCGGTGGGCGGTATGGCACGCGCCAGCCAGCGTGTGAGAACGTACCCGCGGCCTTTTGCGGAGCTGACGGCGTGTCAGCTCTCTGAGTGTCAGCTGGCCCCGGGCGCGGACGGGACAGGTGTAGTGGCGGGGCGTGGGGCGGGGCGGGGCGGGCGGGTCTCGGCTGGCCGCGGTGCGTCTCGTCGCCGACGTCGCGGGGCGCTATTCGTCGTCCTCGTCTCGCTCTTTTTGGCGGTCGCACATTAGTCTCGAAATAGACACGGGGGTCCTGTCGGGAAGGAGAGGAGAGAGGGGGAGGAGGAGGGGAGGAGAGAGGAGGAGGAGGAGGAGGAGAGGCGAGCGGCAGAGGAAAGGGGGGGGTGAAAGGCGCGGGTAAACAGTGAGCCTCGGCGGTAGGCAGCGCTCGGCCGACGGGACGGGGTTGACGCGTAAAAGAAACTAGGTCACGTCACGAGCCGACGGACATGCTGAGCCGAGCTCTGCCGAGCCGAGCACGTGGATGCAGTGCAGTGTTTGGCCGGGCCGGGGCAATTGGATGATGTGCGGGCGTCCTGCTGCGGGCGGGGCGTGGCGGGGCGGGGCGGGCAGGGAAGGCCTTTGCTTGTTTTATGTTTCCCTGTAAAGGGCGCGTGGCGGGCGCGCAGTAGGCTGGCCGGGCGGGTAGGCGCGCTGGGTGTGGCTGCGGGCCGCTGCGCCGCGCGGCGCGCCGCGGGCCAACGCTCGGCGTATTGATCCTGGCCTGGCTCACGGAGGCCTGCATTTGGGACGGGCCCAACGGCGGGACCGGCCCGGCCCGGCCCGGCCCGGCCCGGCCCGGCCGTACGCACCCGCCTGAGCTGCTGCCACCTCGGCAGATAAAGGCCACGCCCCGCCCCGCCCGGCCCCGCCCCCCGCCCCCGCCAGCACGCCCCACCCTACGCTGGAGGCGGGGGCGGGCGCGGCGTCCCTCCCCGCGGTGTGCTGGCCCACCGGGCCCGCAGTGCAGATGTGACTGGTTGGGGTAGGGGGCAGCAAGGCGGTGCCGAAGCGCGCGCGCGCGGTGGTGGCTTTTGTCTTTTGCTTTCTGTCCATGAGTGTGACGAAGACAGAGAGGTCACTCGCCCTCTCTTTCCATGAGTGTGACGAAGACAGAGAAAAGTCCACCGCGCGAGGGTCAGAACCCAAACCCCTTCCCCTGAGTGGTGTGCCTAAGGGAGGGTGGTGCCGCCCCGCCCCGCCCCGCCAGACCTGGGTCAATAAGGGGAGCGCTGTCCTCGCGGTGCAGCGGGGCCCCCGCGACGCCGGCCATGTCTTTCGCGTAATTGAGTCGGTCTCTGAACGCGTGCCCGGCCCGGCCCGGCGGCTGCAGTTTGTCACTCGCTGACACGACCAATCACAACACGCACATCGGGGCGGGGAGGAACCGGTCCGGCCCGTCCCGGCCCCGGCCCGCCCGCTGTCTGCTGGGCTGTCCTGGCCTGTCTCTGCTCGGTTATACACGTGTTCTGAAAGTATGCGCACGCCCGCCCGTGCCCAGGCTATACCAGCACCGAGATCGGCGGTGTCTGCCGTGCCGCCAGAAAAGCAGGCAATAAGCCGCCCAGACACAGTGGAGTAAAGCGGGCTGCATCTGCGGCCTGCCTACTAGGCAACATGTTTGCAACGGTGCTAGGGTGCTGCCTAGTACGCAGGCGTAGATGCAGTCCGCTGTACTCCACTGTGTTTGGGCTACCTATTGCCTACTTTTCTGGCAGCACTGGCCGGTGTCTCTTTGCTCGCCCGATACCGAGAGGTGTAGCAGGTGCGAAAGAGATCGTGACTCACCCCTGACCTCGTGGTTGGCATACTCGCTTCAGGCCCGTCTGCCTGCTCGGGCGGGGACGCTGGTGTACCCTGGAGGAGGTGTAGGCGCACCTGCAGCGCTGCGGCGTCCCTCCTGATCCAGCGTGTGATGTGAGCCGGCCAGCGCCATGATGGACGACGGCCTCTCGGAGCTGCTGAGCCCGGTGGGGCCGGGGCCGGGGCCGGGCCGCGGGGCGGGCGCCGTGCGCCCGGACCTGCTCCGCTCCACGTCCGTGGACGTCCCCGGCGCCTCCGGGCGCTCGCGGCCTCAGCGCTTCTCCTTCTCGCGGAGGGGCGGCGGCGGCGGCCACGAGGACTCCGTCAGCCCGCAGCTGTCGCCGGCCGGCACGCCCGACGGCCACAACCACCACCACAACAACCCGCTGTTCGCCTTCTTCCACCGCGGCAGCCACCACCACCACCACCACCATCACCACCACCTCTACCACCACCACCACGCCCTGGACCACGACACGATCGCCGAGGACCTGCCCGGCCCCGGGCCGGCGGCGGCGGCCAACAGGGACCGCGAGTTCATCGCGCAGCTGACGGCCGCGCTGGACGAGTCGCCGCCGCCGGCGCGCGCCCGCAGCCCCAGCGGCCCCAGCGCCTTCCTGCCCGTCAGCAAGCGCGGCTCGGGCAGCTCGGGCTGCAGCGGCGGCGACTACGACGCCGGCCGGCGCTACTCGGCGCCCTCCCCCGAGCCGCAGCCGCACCACCACCGCGGCTTCCTGGCGCGCCTCGGCAGCCACGACTCGCCCACCAACAACCGGTCCATCAACGACCTCCTCCGCCAGCTGGGGCGCCGCGTCGTCGGCCGGTCGTCGACGTGCACCTCGCCGACGCCCCCCGGGGCGGGGGCCGGCTCGCGGCGCACGAGCGGCGCCAGCGGCGCCAACTTCCTGGAGGTGCCGGCGCACGGCTGGCCCGACGACCCCGGCTTCCGGTCGCGCGCGCGCTCGCTCGACGACGCCGGCACCCGCGCGCGCCCCAGGATCGTGCGGCCCACCGTGCCCAGCGACTGCGCGCACACCTACTCCATCTACGACGAGATCATTCGCGAAGGTAGGGGCCGAGCGCTGCTGCTGCGGACTATGTTGTACAAAGTTAACTTTTTTTCCACCAGGGCAATGGGAAAACAAATGTTGCACATCAATTATTGGTGTTTAGCTGCAAATGTGCAAAAACTAAACACTTGCTGGTGTCGAGCTGATCTAAACGTCAACTGGTGTGCACTTGCTCTACACTTGTGGAAACGTTTGGTCAACTTGGTGTGCAGTTTCTCATAGTAATCCCATTGTAACCATATGCCTCTTTGCAATCATATGATCACCGAAAAAGGGAGTTGTACCCTGACCTACCTGATCTGCACCGCCCTGCGTTGAATCGAGTCTTCTCTCTCATTTTGTTTTTTCACTTACGCTCTCAAGGGCGGGTTCTATAGTTGTGAGGGAGGCGAGCAAGCCTCAGCAATCTCTCAGCTGGGTGCGTCTAGAGTCCAGGACTCTAGGTGCGTCTTGGCTTTAGCACGCAGATGCAGCCCACTTCCCACCCCACTTCGCCGTGGTTTGGGCTTCGTATTGCCTGCTTTTCAGGAATGACAGTGATGTCATCTTGTAAGTGTGGCTAAACTGCGCGCCCGGCCCGGCGGGCCCCTGGCGGCAGCCCCGCTGCGCCCCCCCGCGGGTCGATACAGCACAAGTCTCTAACGAGGAGCGTGATGCCACGGTATCTGTGCGCGGCCCCGCCCCGCCCCGCCCCGCCCCGCCCCGCCCCGCCCCGCCCCGCCCCGCCCCGCCCCGCCCCGCCCGCGCTGTGGGGTTCCTCTCGCTTGTGCGTGGAATATCAAGCGCGCTGCGCGTGGCGCGTGCCGCCCGGAGCGCAGCCCAGGCTGAGGTCGGGACGTGGGATTATGGAATTCATTTTCCACCTCGGGCGCTGCTCGTTTGAGCGTCCCGCTGGACTCTGAGATCTCCTGTTGTACAATAACGGGTTACTTCCGGACTAATTATTGTGAATCACCCCGGGTTACCTCAGCACTACCATGCGCCCGCCTCGCAAAGTACTCGTGTCGTGCAGAATACTGTACTGCCGTCCTGCCGCACCGGCCGCCGGAGCTGGAGCGGCGGCCCGGCCCGGCCAGCCCCGCCACGGCTCACCGCGCACACCACACTGGCGCCGCCACGCCCCGCCCCGCCCCGCCCCGCCCCGCCCCGACCGCGCCGCGCCGAGGAGGTGAAGGACCAACTGCGGCACTCGGTTCCGCCTCGAACGAGGAGGACTCCAGGTTTAGACGGCGGGTGAAGCGAAGCAAACGTTGCCTCTTTTCCATGTTTAATTCCCCCTTCGGCACAGCAACGTGGCTTAGAGGCTTAGTGAACGCTGTTGCCAGAAAAGTAGGCCCCAATCACTGTGGAGTTAAGCAGGCTGCGTCTGCGCCTGCCTACGAGGCAACATGCACGCACCTGTGCTAGGGTGCTGCCTAGTAGGCAGGGGCAGATGCAGCCCTCTCAACTCCACTGTGTTTGGGCGATGTATTGCCTACTTTTCCGGCTGCACTGGACCTGAAGGAATGAGCTTATGCACCAGTTTGTTCCGCCTCATGCCTCTCACGTGCACAGTGGCCGTGGCGCGGCCCGTGGGCAGCGTGCGACCGGATACTGTATATCGGGCGCATGCTGCTGGGCGGGGGTTGGTCGGGCAGCTCACCAGTCAGTGTCGGGGCGGGCCGGCTCGATACCAACGACAGGTCTGGTTATTGCCTGCCCGGGCCTGCCGCGAGGAGGGCATACTCCGACAGGACAGCGGTTACATTGCAGCCGACGTTGCTCGCGTCCATCACACACACACACACACACACACACACACACACACTGGCCGTCATGTATCCGGCCCGACGGGGTCGGCTGCTGAGCTATCGGCCCCGCGATCCGACAGGAGGACCGCCTCGCCCCGCCCCGCCCCGCCCCGCCCCGCCTCGCCCCGGGACCGGCTCCTCGGCGGGTCGCCTTGCCTTGGATCGCACTGGATGGAGGGATGGACAAGAGTGGCGTGCCCGTCTCGCTCGCGTGCCTGCGGCGGGGCGGGGCGGGCATGTGATGTGTGGTGTGCGGAGAATGCGCATCCTTGGCCCCTTGCATTGCGCTCGCAGGGCCGCTGGAGCGTGGCCGGACCGGACCGGGGCAGAATGCCGTCCCCGCGTCCCGTGCCGTCGGCCCCGCCCCGCCCCGCCCGCCACGCGCCCCGCTCACCTATTTCTTTTTCTCACCCGGGGCGTGTCGTTGCGCCCCGCCCCGCCCCGCTAAATCGGATGCCACTTTTAGAATTATTTTTTTCCATCTCCTCTAGTAAAGCGTTTTCTCCGCTGCCACCGCTTCTTCCCTCCGGAATTCCTTTTCTCGTCGACATTTAAAACTTGTTTTGTTTTTCTTTTCCTTGCTTTCCTGCGTGCGGGAAGTACGTACACCTGCCGTGGTGGCCGAGGCCGCAGCGTGGCGTGCGGCGCGGCGGGGAACAGAAGACTAAATTCGCAGTGGCGAGGGCGAGACTGCGGGACGGGACCGTTCGCTTCCGCAGACTTTCCGAAAAGCAGCGGCGGTTCGGGCCGGGTCGGGTCGGGTCGTGTCGGGTCGGAGCGCTCGCTGCTGCCCTGCCTGGGAGGCTTGGGAGGGGAGGCGCGGGCACGGCACGCTTGAAACTTAAATGCGTGAGAGAAACTTGAGCGTGGCTGACGAAGCGTGGCCGCCGCACCGGTGAGGGGGGCGGGGTGTGGTGGGGCGGGGGCGTTAATGGCGCGAGGCGGTATCGCACACCGTGGGGCGGTATGCACGGCCGCACCGCGCTCACATACATACATCCTCCGTGCCCCGCCCTGCCCCGCCCCACCCCACCCCACCCCATGACTCCTCTGCACTCTTACTTGTTCCTCTCCTTCCTCCTCCTTCCGTTCTCCTCGACCTTCGCCGGCGCCGGCGGCGTCGCGGGAAGTCATGCCATGCCTTCTTGCGTCCTGGCCTATCGGTGTGTGTGTGTGTATTTGCGTGCTCCCCGCACCGCCCGCCCAGCTGCACTCTGCTCTCGGCCGACTTCAACACCTCATCATTATTCGTCGCGGCCGCCGCTGCAACAACTCACCTTGTTGCGAGCCAAGACCCGCGCCCAAGTTGGTGCCTTCGGTTACAGGCTGTAGCGGCGGCGCCTGTGTACACAGCGGGCGCGGCCCGGCGCGGTCATATACAGAGCAGAGTGTTGGAGGGCGGTGGGCCGGGCCGGGCCGGGCCGGGCCGCGATGGAGGGCACACACTAGCGCCGGTGCTGTTTGCAGAGTAGCAGCCCGCCGGGGCCGTCGGGCGTATACGTGCGGAGGGAGAGAGTAGACGGAAGTGCGAAGTAAGTCACACACTCACTCACTCACACACACACATACAGGCACACTCTCACTCACACACAGACACAGGCACACGAAAACCGCGTACACTTCGCGACCTTTGGCCCGCGGGCGTGGCGGCGCGGCGGCGGTGGCTCTGTGTCTGCCGCGACATTTCACACTAACGTTTTTTGGTTATACTTTTCGCAACACAGATTGCGATTTGCAGGACATGTTTGTCTGCAGAATATAAATATTTCAATTAGTTCAGATAGTAATCTTACAAACATTTGATTTTGAAAAAAAAAATTGCTGACACTGTTTGTAAAGTTAGGACGGATATTTTTGACGGCGTGGTAAAGTCGTAGACTGTGCTGCTTCTTGCAGCAGCAGCAGCGGCGTGGAGCTTCGACATTCCTCATAAGTGCCTTCGTGTCGGTAATCGACCGGACCGCCCCCTCCCCCCTCCTGTCATGTGTATCAGCAGGGAAGGGGAACTGTCCCCGGCACATTACGCCCTCTGCGCGCCCCGGGCCCCGGGGCGTATGTGTGGACCCACACCGAGTTCGGCACCGCCTTTCTCCCGTTTCACAAGTTCGCGGCACCCCCGTCAGCTTTCGCGATTTAGTTTGGTCCCGAGGGAGAGAGACGAGGTTATTGAGAACACGTGAGAGCGAGTGAAAGGTCTGCTGTCTGAGACCCCTGACCTAACCTAATGCAGACTAATCGAACCTAACCTAACCCGCGCGGAGGAGCGGGCGAGAGTTGTCAGACTCAGTGAGGGTCCCTAAACACGCGGCCCGGACCAATGTTAACGGCCGTCTAGTCTCTCGATGCTGCTTGATGGCCTGACCGGAAGTCCGAGCCGAGCGCGCCGGTTTGACACACACGCGCACACCGAAACAGTCGGGCGTGTGTGCGTGTGTGCGCGCGCTCACACACACATAGTACAGGACAGAAAAGGACACGCTATTGTGACATTGGCGGTAGCACCACTGTTATTCAATTACTGTGACGTCACATTCTCTTCTATGTAAAAAGTGTCACGTTGGTCAGAATGTGATGTCACATTCGTTTTAACGTGAATCGGCCGGACTGTGCGGGCTTAATTTTACAGTCACATTCAAAAGACTGTGACAATAACATCTAAAAGAATATGTCACAATTTTCACACGAAACAGAATGTGACGTCACAGTCATTGAATAACAGTGACGGTAGCGGAATGTGGGTCAGCCGAGAGGCGTTTGTTGTTATTTTATTATTATTTTTTTTAACTTTTATTTCGCGAGGGATCAAAAATATTAAGGGCGATAGCAACGATGTCGATGAGGCTTGTCGGGCGCGCTGCTGCCGGTGCACCTGTTCAGTTCGGCCCTCTGCTGCTGTGCCCGGCACGCCAGCCAGCCACCTGTCCCTGGGCCCTCTCCCACCCCTCCTCCCCCTCGGCTACCAAACCGGCCCTCCGCCATGCGTTTCAGTCTAGCAGGCCCTTCCTCGCCCTTCCCTCTCTAATCCGCTAACCCTCTGCGCGGGGCGCTGCCTGCGCTGCGCTGTGGTCGTGTTGTGCTTAGTGCGGTGCGGCTTGGCGCTTAAGTTGAGACAGTCATTTTCGTGGGCTGCGACCTGCGACAGACGCACCTCAGTGCGGGTTTGTCTATCGTTTGCCTAATGCAATTGTGACCTGGTTCTCTCAAGTCAAGCCAAGAGTAGGCAACCCTCCTGTGCGGTGTTAGGGTGGAGGCCAGGAGGCTATGGACCGCCTGTCGTCCTCTTGGAAAACTCCTCAATTTTTTTTAAAGCAGTCTTCTCAACAAAAAAAAAAATCCCGTTATTTTTTAAAGGAGACATCCTCAAACTCTGAGGACTTTTACTCAAAGTCAGGCAGCTGCTCAAAGTTTTCCCCCTTTCCTAACAAACTCGCAGACATTGTTTTCACCGTGTCCTGGACTCGAGCTCCAGTCCCGGCAGCACGAGGCTGCTCGCGAGGCTGCTCGCGAGGCTGCTCGCGAGGCTGCTCGCGAGGCTGCTCGCGAGGCTGCTCGCGAGGCTGCTCGCGAGGCTGCTCGCGAGGCTGCTCGCGAGGCTGCTCGCCTCCGCTCCGAGCGGATCCTCGTGCAGTCGTACTTTTCCACGGCAGCGGCCTGCCGGCCGGCGAGGTGTCACTGCGCCGCCACTAGGAAGGACTTTAAGAAAAGAAATGAGATGATAAAACGAAAAAGGACGAGTCGACACGACACGGTGCTCACCTCTCGTTGCGGGGTTGCCCTTGCCTGTGGTCGGCCACCTCTCTCGATTTATCTGTCAGCGAGTCGCGCCCGCGATGGGATCGATAGCCCGGTGGCGGGGCGGGTCCGATCAAGTGTAATCGGCGCGCCACTATACGGCCGCCCGCCGGCCGGCCGGCTCCTGGTCTGTAGGTCAGGGCGGCCCCGCCCCGTCCCGTCGCGTCGGCCCGGGCCGGGCGGGGCGGGCCGCGCGCGCTGGCTGTCAGACACAGTTCAGATAAGACGGACAGGCCGGTCTGAAAGGGAGACAGTAATGATACAGCGATGGCCGCTGATAAGCTCGCAGCCCAGCACGTTTGTTTTTTTAACTGCGACGAGGAGGGTCTCGCGGTTACAGCAGTTCTGGTGCGCGGTGGACGGCACCGCCGGTCTATCCATCGAACCGCTGACCGTGCGGGGCGGTAGTGCGGGGCGATGCGGTCGCTCTGGTGACTGCCAATAACCACCGGTGGCGCCGGGCGGCTGGGCGCGCGCGCGCTGCGAATAGTGGAGCGGATAGTGCAGCTGCACGGGCGGCTGATTGGCGTGTAATTGGTCGGCGTGGACCGTGCGGCGCAGCGCAGGAGCGCGGGCGCGCTGGGGCGGAACCGAGTGTAAGCCGTGCCGCTGGCCGCCGGCCCACGATCTGCGCCACCGCACCCCACCCCACCCCACCCCACCCAACCCCACCCAACCCCACCTCACCACGCCCTACCTAACCTACCTCACCGCACCCCACCTCTCCTCACCCCACCTCGTCCCTCCCCAACTCACCCCTCCCACCTCACCCCCACCCCACCTCGCCACGCCTAACTACGCCTGACAGGCTGCATCGCGCACCAGTTTGTGGCCGCCCGTCACCGCCCGCGGTTTACATCTCAATGGCGTCTCTGGGGCGCGGCCGGGCGCGGCCGGGCGATGCCGGCTGACTTGTATATGAGACATGGACATGAGCGCTTTGGTCTCCGGCTCCGCGCCGCCTTCTCCTTGCCTTGTGTGTCGTCCCCGAGGTACGACTCGTCTTGCCTGCTCAGGCATGGCGCCGTACCCTACGCCCTAGGGAAACCGAGCCCATTAGTGTAAACCGGTGGTCGCGTTGAGTGCCAAAATGTTGCTGGTATACCGTTCGGGGTGCCAATTTTGGCAATTTTCCAGAAGACGTCCAAATTTGGCGTAATCAGGGCCTTATGTCACATTTTGGAGAAAAGACCACTTTCTTTCTTTGGAAAGAAGTATCGAAAAGCGCAGTATCTAAAACGAGACGACAAAAAAAAATTGGCGGGAACAATTTTGTAAATTTTTCGTACCAACAGTTTTATTCAGATGGGCTTCCATTGGGGAGATGGGTAAGTTGGGTACGAAGTGACCGTAGTCCGTATTAACGGTGTTTTTCCGTATGCAATGATGATTTTTTTTCACAGCGCGGGCCTCGACTCGCTCGCCAGGCACCGCTCGTCTTTTTCGTCGCAAAAATAAAACTGAAAGAAAAGGGCTTTGAAAGACTCGCGGCAGTCGTGGGCGTGGCCAAGACTTTGAGCGGAGCTGAGGCCGTCAGCAGCGCAGCGCAGCGCCCCGTGGCGTTTGGCAAGACGGATTGCCTTGGCAAATGCAGGACGGTGTGAGGTGGGGCGGGGGGGGTCGGGCGGGGTGGGTGGTAGGGAAGGGAACCCCCAGGAGGAATCGCGATGCGCGCCGCGCCCAGACCAGCGTCAGCTCCCGCCCACCGGCCAGCCGACTGATGCAGAAAATCGCTCTCCTCGCACTTCACCTCCGTCCTTGTCGCACGTATGGCGGTGCCCCATGGCAGTGCCTGGCTGTGCCCCGCGAGTGCGACAAGGACGGAGGTTCTCCAGCGCTCCTCTGAATCAGTCGGCAGTGGCCTCCTGCTCTTCTCCAGCCCGGGACGGGAGCACGGCGCCGGCCTCAATATAACGTTCGATCGATTTTGCTCGGCCCCGGGCCGGGCCGCGGGGGGCCAGGGCGCGCCGCAGCGCCCTCCGCGGGCTGATAAATAGTGGCCTTTATCGCCTGCTTCACCGATGTGGATGTGTGGCCCGCCCGCCCTCCCGTGACGGACACCAGTGTTGCCAGAAAAGTAGGAAAAAAACACACAGCTGTGTTGAGCGGTCGGTATCTACGCCTGCCGATTAGGCGTTGATACCTACCACTCAACACGCACGTGTTGGGCGCTTTTTGCCTACTTTTCTGGCAACACTGATGGACACCGGCGTCAGCGTCACTCGGAGGGATCTCGGAGAGGGCGCTGGCGTCGTGTCCGGACAGCGCGGGCTCTTCTCCAGCCGCCCCCGTCGTTTTCTGCTCGCTCCGTTTCGCGCCGTCACGCCGCGCCCCCCTGTGCCGTGACGGCGCCGCTGTGACGGCGCAGCGCTGCCCTGTTGTCCCTCTCTGGCACGTAATGACGCGACCCCGCAGCCCTGTGATTAACGAGGGTGGGTGGAGGAGGGGAGGAGAGGAGGAGGAGGTGGGGAGGGGAGGGGAGGGGAGGGCCTCCAGCGGGGCGGGGCGGCCATCGGCAAGCCTGCCCGACACGCCCTCATAGGCGCCCCCCCCCCCCCCCCCCCCCGCCCCCCCAGCCCAGAGAGGAGCCCAGCCTTACGATATGCGGTATTCTGCCTCAACCCCGCGCGCGATGCACCGATGCGCCCCGCCAACCCTCTCCGTCACCCCTTCCTCCCGCCGGTTACCCTTCCCCGTCACCCCCCACCCCTCAATCACCCCTCCTTGTCACCCCGCCCCGCCACACTGCTCCGCCCCGTCACCCCACCCCATCACCCCACCCCGTCACCCCACCACGTCACCCCACCCTGTCACCCCACCCTGTCACCCCGGCCCGTCACCCCGTCGTGTGCTTCACCGCCCCCTCTTTATTGTACTACGACTCGGGGGCGACACGACCCCCTACACTCCGTGCCGCGCCCGCCGCGCCACTTCGGTCGGGCTCGGTGGCGCCGGGCCGGCGAGCGGAAGTTTCCCGTCCGCCAGGGCGGCCAGGGCCGGGGACAGGTTGCAGCGGTGAGCGGGAGGAGGAGGCTGGTGGGGTGAGGTACCCTCGTCCTTGTCGCACTCACAGCGCGTGGGCGTCGCAGGGCATGGGGGTGCGTCGAGAGTGCGACAAGGACGGAGGCACGAGAGCGCACGGGAAAAACTTCGTCCTGGTTTTCAAGCAGCCCCGGAAACCCCGTGTATTTTCTGCTTGTTTTTTTTCTAAAACTGCTTGGAAACCAAGACGTCGTTTTCCCCGTGCGGCCCTCTGCAGCTGTACCACCTGCGCTGCCACCCAGCCCCAGCGGGCTCGTTAGCGCACGCAGTGTGCCGTGCCGCCCCGCGCTGTGCAGCCGCAGGGCCGACAGTACCCTGAGGTCTTGTTGACCTCTTGTCCTTCTGGCCGGCGCGGCGCGGGGCGGGGCGGCTGTGGGGCAGTGTGCCGGCCTCTAGTGCCCCCGCCCCCTCCTCTCAGCCGGACTGGTGGTGGGCCCTGGCCGCTCTACCCCGCCCCCCGATCCAATCTGAGTCGCCCCCCGGCCGTCCCCCAGAGGCGCCGCCCCCGAGGGGCTGTTAGCTGCTGCCCTACTTGTGCCCCAGCGGGACGGCCGCCCCCCGTCCTGGTGGCGCCCCGCCCCGCCCCGCCCCGCACGCCCTTGACCACGCTACGCGAGGTCGTCATCTTCGGTAAGGATTGTTTGGGCCGAGTTGCAGTCGAGGCGAACTTTCTCGTCTCGTCGCCGGTGTGGTTGTTTCCCGCTTCCGAGCGCAGGGCTCCTCCTCCTTTGCAGCAGCGCAGTGGTGGAAGTAAACGTGACCATTACTGGGGGGCACCTTAAAGGAAGCGCAGGGCTAACTCACCACGACGTAGCTATCGCGAATCACCGGAGGCTTGTTGTTCCGCTGACGCGGGATGTCACGTTTCCCAGGCAGTTTTGCACATTTCCAGGAAAGTTCCTGGGAATTTCCCCGCAGGATAAATCCTGGATAATTGACAGCTTTCCTGGGCATCCCAGCAGGGAACAGATTTACTGTGGTGTTTTCACCCTCTATGCTGGGCCGGGCCGGGCTATATCCCATTCCCATGCCAGCAGCCCGTTTTGTTGTCAGCCGGGGCGGGGCGGGGCGGGGCGGGGCGGGACGTGGGTCCGGCTGGTCGTGTCGGCTTGCTCGCCGCCCCGCCTCATGGTGGGAGCGGAGTGGATCGATGACCGGCTCTGCTCTCGGCCCATGGCCCATGGCGCGGGGGTGTTGTTCTTGTTCTTGTTCTTGTTTTTGTTGTTGCTGCTGCTGCTTTGTTTACTTTCGCGTT
The DNA here is from genome assembly GCA_033675135.1 of Frankliniella intonsa. Classification (NCBI taxonomy): domain Eukaryota; kingdom Metazoa; phylum Arthropoda; class Insecta; order Thysanoptera; family Thripidae; genus Frankliniella; species Frankliniella intonsa. The sequence continues at coordinate 3,377,355 of CM066245.1, read as the reverse complement.
CGTTCCTTTTGCTTTCTGTGCAGCTCCCCTCTCTCTTTGCTCCACACTAAGAAAAATATACACAACTAGAGCTGTAATAGGCAAGTTACGCCCCAACGCCCCACTCGTACCTTTGACGCCAGGATTGTAAGTTGATGGCATTATTTGAAAATTATGATTGCTCTCAAGCAGTTTGCAAATGCCTCAATTCCGTGCGATCCAAGTAAAGTTTCCTTATTAAGTCGCAAGTCCAAGTCCGATAATGTGCTCGTTGGGGCTTACTCTAACTTAAAAACTGGCGCTGTGAATTCCGTGGCGGAAGTTCGCGCCAGACGCCAGTGAGCGGGCGGGTCGGACGCATCTCGCCTCCCCGCTCCGGGCAGTCTGTCTGGTGTAGGTCAGCAGGTCGCCGCCCCCGCGCCGCCCCCGCGCCGCCCCCGCGCCCGCCCCCGCGCCGTCCCCTTGCCGCCATCACGCCGGCGGCGGCTCTCTGCTCCCATCTCCGGCCAAGCCTTAAACGCGATCAGTCGAGTCGGGCGCGTCTCCGCCCCGTCCATCAGTGCGCCGTGTTTTTGATTTACTTTTCCCCAAGATGGCGCCACTCGGGGAACGAGGGCGCGCCTCCACGTTGACACACTGTACTGTTAGGAAAAGGAAAAATGAAAAAAAAAAAAAACAAAACTACGCAAACGCTTTGCAAGCTGGCAACCTGCAAAGAATGCTCTGTAATTAAAAAGATAATACTTCGCAGTTTGCAAGATTTTTAAATTCTTCGTAGGGAAACAGCCTACTTTTAAAAGCCTACTGTTAATTTCACTGTAGCTCATGCCTTCGGGACATTAATTATTGCCCCCCTATAGCTGCGCCAGCCCCCCTCTTCCGTCAGCCCCAGCCCCAGCCTCATTCATGTTGGCTGAAGGGTCGAGAACTCGAGCCAGGCGAGCGATATCACCTTTTCAGTGCTGCTGGCGGGTTCGGAGGGCAGGTAATTCAAGCTCGGCCCTTATAAGGTTGCCGTTCCCCTCAACAAATACACCCCGCTTACCTACTATCGTTTTTCTCTCTCTCTCCCTCTCCCCCTCTCCCTCCCTCTCCCCCTCTCTATCTCCCTCTCTCTCTCCCTTCCTCTCTCTCCCTCCCTTCCTCTCTCTCCCTCCGTCTCTCTCTCTTACACCTCTCATTATCGCTGAAGGCGTCCTGCCCCGCCCTGGGCGTCTATCGAAATCTCCTTTCCACCACTTGGCCACTCCTACTCCTTTTATATATATATCGACTTAGTGCTTTTCTGTGTGCAGCGCATTCAGCCAATTGAGTGAGATAGAAGGGCGCCTTATGGAGGGGAGAGAATCCAGGGGTGCCCAATTGATATAGGTGAAACTTCCACCGGCTAGCACCTGTTATATTCCCTAGTAATCATTTGGTTATCTCAGTATAATCACTGGTAATCACTTGGTGACGACTGGTATCTCTCGATATTTTCTTTAGTCATCTGGTAATCCCATGGTAACCCCAGGTAACCTTCGGTAATCGTTAGTAATCTTAGGTACATTTTGATTTGGAGTGTATTTCCTCCTTGTCTGCTGCGGCGATAAACCTCGCAGTGCTCTTCGTGCCATAGTCGTGACTGGAGGGAGGTAACGGGAGCGGGCCTGGTTAACGACATGCAGCGTGCCACACCCCGCCACACGCCCCGCCACACCCCACCACACCGCACCCCGTCACACCCTGCCTCGCCCCGCCACGCCCCGCCACGCCCCGCCACACCCCACCACACACACCCTGCCACGCCCAGCTTCCTATTAGCCTTACGTATCATACGGAGCAGCCCTTCCGAGTTGCTTTACGGGGTAGGGCATTCATTATGAATGCGTTGTCGGAGGTGGGGCCCGGCGCGGACCGGAACCTCAGGGGGCGTACTGGCGTGTCTGAGGTGCAGTTCAGGACCCCCGAGGAAAGGAGGGGGGGAGGGGGGGGGACCCAGGGACCGCGCGCCATTGATTCCCTACCAAAAATTTTATTTGATATATTTTTCCGGTTATTTTCATCACCACGTAATGCCTCGCGATCTGCAAAGCTTTCAAATACTTCGCAATTTGCTAAGCGTTTGCAAATAATATTTTTGTTTGGGGAGAAGAAGCAGTGCATCCCTTTTTCTCACCACCACCACCTTCTCCCCTGTTCCTCCCTTTACTGCTCTCTTCCTTGACACTTTCGCGCGGCCGTGCGTCGCGGCGTTAACATTTTAGCGCTGCCCGTTAGGTTTACGCGGCCCGCCCTGGCCTCGGCCCTGGCGCTGGTCGTGACGGGCCTGTCGTGTGACGGTCGTGTGACGGCCTCGGCCCGACAGACCGACCCCTGAAGGCCTGTAGGCCGGGCTGGCCTTGTTAGGTCCTTTACGCCCAGGCCGGCCAGGGCCGGGCGCGCGCGGCAGAACTTTAAGGGGGGCAGGAAGCTGGAGTTCAGTGTTGGCATAGATAATTAAATGGGGCCAAATTGAGTCAAATTGAGTCTAATTGAGTCAAATGCAATATTCCTGGGGAAACCTCATGACCTCCAAGACCCCATCCCCGCCCTTTCTGGATCTGCCCCAGAGTCACTGAAAGCCTCTGTACGACTATTGGCAAAAATAAAAATAAAAAGTATAGGGCCCCGTGCACTGAAATGTTTGTCCTTGGAAGAAGGGCTGTACATAGCCCTCCTCCAAGGTTTGTCCGCATTCCTGAGCACCCTGTAGCGCGCAGGCGCTTTCCTGCGACGAGTCTGGCGGGTCGTCAAGGGCGCCGCTGGTGGTCAAACCCGCATCCGGTACTTGCCCGTCGTCGTCACCCTCCTCACCCCGAGCTCTGGCAGCCAGCGTGCGCAGCGCCGGCGACAAAGTTTCAAAGCGCCCCGCGGCGCCCCGGCTCCCCGCCTGCCATAGCTGCCGCTCTAGCGAATAGTTCGACGCAGGACGGAGGGAGGGCGAGAGAGAGGGGGTTGCTGCTGATGGCGAAGTAGCCTTACTTGGCGTTGGCGCCGTCGTGCGTGCGTGCCGGCGACAGCATGGCGCACGGGGAGCGGGGGCAGCAGCAGCACTCTGCCGAGGGGTACCTCACTCTGTAGATGGGTGTACACTGATTGGAGGGTTGTACGGGTATTGTATTGTAAATTGAAAGTAAAAATTTTACGAAACTTGAAAGAAACCTACAAAATTGTCACCGCAGCGAATTGATTTTTAACGAAATGAATGTGCTAAAAATTCATTTTTGTCGTAAAATGAAGTGATTGGACTGGGATTGAAAAATGATTGGAGCGCAAGTGCGTAAGCTGATTGCAGGAACGCTTGAACATGGCGGATGGGATGCAGGAGGGAGCAGTAGCGCTCTGCTGTACGAGCGCTCGAGTGCTCCTGTGGGAGTGACTGCTGGGCAGGCGTTGTGCAATCTGCACCGCGCTATACGAGAGCTGGGCTGGGACTGGGACTGGGGTGGGCACATAAATTACTACACGCCCGACTGCCTCTGTCTATGTGGCCCTAGGCGCCCCCCGCCCCGCCCCGGCGAAGACGTCGACTGTATTATTTTGCTTTCGTACCGCGGCTTGATGCGCTTGCTCCGCCCCGCCCGGCTGGTGCAGCCCAGTTCCTGAGCCCCCACCCCCCACAGCTCATCCCCAGCCCAACTAAAGTGATCTGGGGGTCGGCCGAGTTGGGAGTTGACTCGGACTGATTAGCGGTCGTTTCCGTGACGACCACGATCCTGGCGCGTGCCCTGCAAGGCGCACGGTAAAAATAGTGGCTGATTTTTCGAGGGAAAAGGGAAAACTTTGAGGAACTTCTATAATTTGAGAGAACCTGCTCAGATTTTGAAGAAGTCTCCTCAAAAAAATGTGGGAATTTTCCTCAAGTCTCGAGGAGGCCATTTCAAAATCTGAGAAGGTTCCCTCTATAAATATGGGAGCTTCTCAAAGTTTTCTATTTTTCCTCAAAAAATCAGGCACTGTTTTTACCCGTGCGAGGTCGGGGTGTACGCAACCGCTTTCCATTGAACTTGTTCACTTCCCCCAGCCCGACCTCACCTGGGCGCCCCGCCCCGCCCCGCCCCGCCCCGCCCCGGCACAGTGGAGTCGAGCTGCATGCAGCACGCGGACGACATTCGTATATGTCGTGGAACGCGCGCCGCTCCACCTCGGTCGACTGAAAAGGGGCGGGGCGGGGCGGGGCGGGGTGGGGCGCCAGACGTGGGGTTGGCGCCGCGCCCCGCTCCCCCTGGTCCTTTTATGTGGGGCGTCCTTGGGAGCTTCGCCTCGACATGGCGGTGCGGACTCCACACGTGTTGATTTACCCTCTGCGCGGGGCGGGGTGGGGCGGGGGCGGGGCGGGGCGGGGCCGGGCCGGGCCGGGGCACGCCTCAGCTCTCACGCCTCTGCAAATGAAAAGCAATATACTTGGACTCGAATAGGAAGCGTATGGCCCCTTTTTTTGCTCGCGACTCGCGATTCGTCTCTTTATTTCCTTATATATTTTTTTTTCCTTTCGTAGACCAAAAGAGAGCGAGAGAGTGAGACCTGCGACGGCATTGGGTTGGGGAAAGGCGTCTCGCCGCGGCAGCAATCGGGTGACTCATTTTTTTTTTTAACGTATTTTTTTTCCCTTTCACAGCGTAATGCCTTTTCCATGTAATTTAGTTTGCTTTTTATTCTCGCTATTTTTCCCCGTTATTCTGTGCGCAGGCAGGTGGGCGGTTATTGTATACGCTTGCTGGCTTTTTCCCTTCGTGCGTGTCTCACACACACGCACGGACGTGCCTCGTCCCGCCAGGGCGACGCCCTCGCTGGAAAATAGAAGTTGTGTCTAAATGGACTAAAATAAGTCCCCAGTTTGAGGTTAAACTTGACCCCTAACAAGGGAACATACCTTAGTGTTACCCTCCGATTTTGATCCGCATTTAGGGTTTTGATGGTGGACTGTATGGATGACGATTGCCGAAAAAAGTTCGTGCCCAATTTGATATCTTGTCGAAAGGACTCCACTTTCAAAATGCCATATAAGCCCATGACCAAATATGAAGAATTTTAAAAAATAATTGCATGTCTCCTAAGGTAACTCGACGAGTTGCGGTTTTGGGCTGTGGTTCGTCCGTTTTGCTCTATCTCTGCTTGTAGGCTGTAGAGGCGGTTTTACGGTGCAAAAAAGCTTATAGCGACACTTTACACCCAAGAAACCGCTTCTACAGCCTAAACGGTAAGAGATAGAGCAAAACGGACGAAATTTTAGCCCAAAGGGCCGCAACTCGTCGAGTTACCCCTTAGGAGACATGCAATTATTTTTTTAAAATTCTTCATATTTGGTCATGGGCTTATATATGGCATTTTTGAGAAATTGGAGTCCACCTTTCGACCCCAAGATATCAAATTGGGCACGAACTTTTTTCGGCAATCGTCATCCATATAGTCCACCTTCAAAACCCTAAATGCGGATCAAAATCGGAGGGTAACACTTAGGTATGTTCCCTTGTAAGTCCTGTTTTGCCCCCTTTTGGTACTTCAGAGAAACTTGGCAAGAAGACCTACGGAGGGATTTCAAAACTGGGACTTTGGAGGACCTTCGTTTTCTATTAGGGGAGGTAGCTTGTCTCTCATGTTCTTTAACCTATTTTTCAATGACTGAAGTCAACTGTCAGTCTGTAACAGAACAGCGCCGCTATTTTTAAATGCGCAAGTTTGCGCAAGAATGCGCCCAAAGTAAGTCGAAAGTGCGGAAAGGGGGTTGTATTACGCTTTAGCTTTACCAGTGCATTCAGGGTTTACAGTGTCGTACCGAAAACTTTTTTGCTCGCTTTTTTGAGTGTGGTAGATATACTGTCGGCCAACGTAAATACGCGACGCGGAACGTTCTGTTCGTTCAGACCTTTTATTGCGCCCGACCCGGACGTGTCAACTCTCCCGTTCTCTCTTTCTCTCTTTCTCTCTCTCTCTTTCTCTCTCTCTCTTACTCGCACGGAAATACCAGAGCGATGATTCTCGCCCTCAAGAGAGCAAGCTAATTTCTCTTTGAGAGCGAGGTTTGGTTTTATCGCTCGATTAGAGCAATTGTTTCAAAAATCTCGCCCTCTTTGAGCGAGAATTGGGGCGGAAACCTCGCCCTTTGAGTATTTTTACCCTTATTCTACCTTAAATGTGTCAAGGGGAAAAAAATCTCGCTCTTTTTAGATGAGAAAGATGACTCTTGCGGTTGCAGTGTCGCGCCTTGTGTTTGCGCGCGCGCGCACGTGCGTGCGTGCGGGTGTGTACCTGTGTCTCTTTGTGAGTCCGGAGTGGGGTCCAATTAACCCCAGACCCGACAGCCTCTCACCTGGAGCCGAGCCGAGCCGAGCCGAGCCGAGCCGAGCCAAGCCGAGACATGCCGAGCCGAGCCGAGCCGACCTGCGAACGAGAGGAGAGCCAGCCCTCCGTGGTGTGCGAGAGTGATAGTGTGTGTGTGTGTGTGTGTGTCTGTGTGTCTGTGTCTGTGTGTTGGGGGGAAAATTAGATCGGAGACCGGCGCGCACCGCGTCCGCGCCCGCACCACCTCTACTCTTCGGCTCCCCCCCCCCCCCCCCCACCTCACCTGCATAGCGGTTGCCAAGGCCACCAACACCCTGTTAAAGGCAGCGACCCTCCTCCTCGCCTCACTCCCATACGCTGGCGTGGCGTGGCGAGCTCCCCCTGTATCCAGGGGACGCGGATCGCTCCAGGGGTCGGTTGTCAACACAGGCAGATAATAACTCAAATATCACCTGAATATTACACATATTACTGATTATACTTTATGAATATTGCGTATGTTTTTTCTTAATTTACTATGTCAAAACATGCAATTTGCTTCAAATTACCAATATTGCCTGGTTGACAGACGTTGATACCGCCCGTTTCGCACAGGTGTATCGTGGGCAATGTTTGCCTACTTATCTGGCAACACTGCGGGTGCGAACCCACAGGGGATGCAAGTAACCTCTTGCAGCGGGCGCGGACAGGCGCGGGGTAGGCAGCCCGCCGCGTAGCGCTGTCTGGCGGGTCTGCCTACCCGCTCCCTTGCAGGCGCTCGCGCGCGTCACGTGGAGACTGGTATCTCAGCGCTGTCTGGGAAAGGAAGGCTGTTTGCAGTCCCTTCTCATTTCCGCCGTCAGAGCGCGCTGCACCGCCCGGGCCCCAGGCTGCTCCGCGCTGTCGCGGTCGGTCTTTGGTCCGACTGTCGCGCAGGGGCCCCCCCTGGACCGACCGCACGGCAGCGCAGAATCGGTTGGCGTTCTCTCAGGCGCACGGGGGCGGGGCGGGGCGGGGCGGGGCGGGGCGGGGCGGGGCGGGGTGGTTGCCGTTTTCTACCCCCAGCCGTACTGGAGTGAAATCGGCCGTGGCCATCGTTACCATTGCGGATCGCGGTCGGGCTCCTGGCTGCCCCAGGCGCACCCTCAGTCCCCTATGGATACATTTATTTATTTAGGACTGTTGACGAATGTTTACACTGCTTACTCAAGCGGTTTAAGCAACTATAGTGCAAACATTTATTGGTCTTTAGAATCCGCACAGGTTTCTGTGTAACTTCTTACACAGGCTGAACCTCCATGTTAACTATTAGAAAGAAAAAAAATGTTTATTGTGTAGTAGATCAGTGCTGCCGGAAAGGTAGGCAATAAGGCGCCCAAACACATAGTGAAATATAAGGCGGGCTGCAGCTGCGCCTGCCTACTAGGCAGCACCCTAGCACAGGTGCGTTCAAGTTGCCCAGTAGGCGGGTGCAGGTGCAGCCTGCTTTACTCCACTGTGTTTGGGAGGCCTTATTGCCTATACGGTAAAACTGGCGTCTTGGCTTTTCCAAAAGGTCTTGAAAACCCAGACAGGTTTCTTTGGTTTCTTTCGTGATTAGTGCTTGATAACGTGTGACACATGCCACACTTGTTTTTCCAGTGTAGTGATACAGGGGGGTATTAATTTTCTGGGCGATTAATACCCCCCCGGTATAGAACGCCCAGGGATCTTGCATCTTGTACCCACCTCGGTATAGAAAATAAAGTGAAGGAAGAATGTGAGGGTGTGGTGTGGTGTGCGGGCCGACCCCCCAGCCCCAGGGCCAGGGCCTGCACAGGCCGCGCTACTGCGTCGCAGTTGTGGCGCCGGCCGCCGCTTGGGGCTGGGAAACGGCCGAAACGGCACCCTCAGCATGTTGGCAGAGTGGTCGGGTCGGGCCGGGCCGGGCCGGGCCGGGACTCGCAATGTGCCAGGGCAGCAGGCCGACGACGACAGGCCTGCGGGGCTCGAACGACCAACAACAGGCCGGCGGCAGGGCTCTCGGCAGGGCCCTGTGGCAGCAGGACTGGGGGAGGGGGTCCACTCGCCTGCAGCCGCCTGCAGCACTGAGGGGGGCTGTTGTACGGCCGGAGTCGCGGGTGCAATGAGGAGGGGAAGGAGGGACAGCTCAGCTGAGCTCGGGGCGGACGCTCTGCTCTCCTGCTGCCGCTTGCAGCCGCGACTGATTTAGTGGAGCCCACTGTAAACGTCGTCGGTGAACATGACTTTTGTCCGTTCGTCACAAGAATTAATGACTCTGAGAAAATGATGTTCCGACATTGATGATTTCGTCAGGGTGGTGTACATGTGCCATGTGCCGGAAGGAGTAGAACCAGAGGTAAAATGAAAATCTGATGATTTGGCGAGCGACGCGAAGTTACAAAAATTTGGCAAGAAAATCACATGACTTCAAAAACCCTGTCAAAACAGTCATCGTTAACAGACGGAGCCCTGCGAACAGTCTCTTGGGGCTGTATCTAGTTTATCTTATCTCCGCGGCCGCATGGGGCGGGCGGTGCTGGTGCTGGGCTGGTTCGCGGGTCCGCCGCTGCCGTGGGCCCAGACGCCTTCGAGTACGCCCCTCCTCCCTCGCCCCGCCCCGCCCCGCCTCGCCCCGCCCCGCCCCCCGCCGCCTCCCTCCGTCTGTCTCTCCCTCTTGACCGGCGCGGCGGGGGCTGCTACAAAGCGATTATAACTGGACTTTGTGGACTGGCGGCCCTGCCGGGGGTCGAGGCGGGGGCGGGCTCCACGATACACGTGGCGGGGCGGGGTGGGGTGGGGCGGCTAGTGACCTCCCCACCTCACCCCCGGTCCAGGTCCTCCCGCCTCCCGCTCCTTACTGGCCGCGTGTGCCCGGGGCGGGGTGGGGCGGGAGTCTGACAGCCTGTCCCAGCCATGGGCATCTTTATCGTGGTGAAATCCAAAGAAATAGTCGGTTCCCACAGTCGACAAATGAATTTTACAGAGTCGAGAAGGGAGCATGAGTTCGGGGTTCCTGAATCGAGGCGGATCCGAATCCGTTCAAGCCGTTTGCAAGATAGCAGAAAAAAAAATTAAAATGACCCAACTGAAACTCGACATAGGTACCTCGTGCTAGATTTCACAACGATATTTCAATAAATGCAGATTTCAGGGGCTTCTGCAATTTTAATGGTCCGAAACATTCAGAATAGGCGCGTGGTGAGCAGGCCTGGGATGGATGGGTGGGTAGGTGGGTGGATGGTGAATGAGCCGCCTGGACGATGGTGAGAGAGACTCTGATCCCATGGACAGTCGATGTACTGTACATGGTGTGCCATGCCATGGGGTTCCTTCCTGGACTGGGCGATGGATGCCCGGCGTGGCGTCCTGTTCATGTCAGCGTGATGAATATTAATAAGCCTGCGCTGCGGTCCGGTCGGTTCCGCTAAGCTCCGCCGCGCCACGCCACGCCCTCCTCCGCCCCAGTTAGCGAGCAGATTGGTGCGATCGCTCCGCCAGGGGCTGTAGTGTACCGCTCGCTTAAGCCCCCGCGCGGAACACGAAGCCGGATGCGATGCGACGGGGCATCAGCGAATCGCCTGCCTGTGTTTTTAGAAAACTTTTCTCTGTATGGATGGGCTGCAGACCAGTTGTGATTTCCGCCACCATCTTTTAACACACTACTGTGTGTTAAAAACCTTGCGGAACATTAGGGGCTGCTTTGTAATCGCGAACGATTTGTTTGTGTTCCTGAAATCAAAGTCAAATTTTCGTTGGGACGACAACAAATTGTATTTGTTCCAATTTCTTCTTTTTTTAAATTGACTAATTTAGTTAAGCTAACGGAAATTTTTATTTGTTACTACTAAAATTGCGTTAATTACGGGGTCGAAATTATTTCATTCGCACAAAAAAGTGGTTTTCTGAGTGCGGCGCGCACGCACGCACCGCTGTTGTCCTGCCCTCATTGCCCCCTGACCTGTTCTGATTGCGTTTGCTCTGTTTGTTGCAGGTAAGTACCGCTGTGGCGCTGTGGCGGGAGCTGGCCGCGACGTGATGGGGTTACGGTAGGGTTAGGGTTGTGCGGCGTGGCCGAGGGGGTATGCACTCGCGTATACGTCGGGGTCACTCTATCCGCACCCAGAAAAGAGTGTACCTGGATCGTGCAAAATGTACTTGAATCGAAAAATACTTGATAGTTTCAAGTACCATGTTCTTGAGTATTTGTGCTCAAATCAACCCCAATTTGTTCTCAAATCGTTCCCCTTCGCTCTTGAATGGAACGCATTTTCTTGGTTCAAGGCTAAATTGGGCTTGGATTGAGCGTCAAATTGTACTTGAGATATTCAAGTACACGCTTCTCTGGGTGCGTAATAAAGGCGTAATACTACAAGCTTAACAGGAGCGTAATAGCCCAAATTCTTCATATTTCACTTGTTTTGGGGTCGCTTTGGGCTGTTTATGGCTAAATCAGTACAATTTCGGAGCGAAATCCTGCTGCTTAATAGACGTAATATTCGGGTCAAAAACTTTAAGAGTGAATACCCCCTCGGGCGTGGCCTCGCGGCACTCTGCAGCCCCGCACTGGACATCCAAGTGTGTGAACGTGAGACTACTTGCATACGTGTGATTGTCACACGCTTGTAGATGCGTGAATGTCACACGTGTGTACGGACGGAATGGAAGTCTGCAACATTAAGATACTCACAGTAAATCTGTTTCCTGGGATTCCCAGGAAAGCTGGCAATTTTCAAGGACATATCCTGGAAATTCGCAGGAACTTTTCTGAAAATGCGCAAAACTTTATGGGAATTTCACGAACAGGTTCACCGTCACCGTGCTTGGGTTTCCAGTTCTGGCTGCACGTCATTCGTCACACTGGAAAAACAAATGTGACGTGTGTCACGTTTCATAAGACACCCTCAGGACCATAAACGTTTGTAATGCAGCTTCACTGAAAAAAAAAAGTTTGTTTACCACGACTCAAGAAATTTGGCTGTTTGTAACTATAATGGTGGTCATCTTATAACGTGACACATGTCACAATAGTTTTTCCAGTGTACCAGTGTGTGAATAAGATGTCACATACAAGCGAGGGTGTGAAAAAACAATCACTCACCTCCAAGTAAGGGGCATTTGCACAGTTGGATGTCAAGTGTGCGGGTGTCTGGGACGTGCCGCTGGTGGGTGGGGCTGCGCCGGGCCGCCGCGCCTTGTGCAGACGTATGCGAACGCCATGTGTTCTGTTTGTGTTTGCGTGCGTCTTGGAAGGACGGGGAAGGTTCCTAGTGGGGGAGTGCAAGCTGGACGTGAAGCCAGCCGCGCACAAGACCAACAAAGGTATGCCATGCCAAAGGTAGTGCAGTAGACTGTAGACACTGTGTCTGTCGCAGTGTTGCCAGAATAGTAGGCAATGCGGCGCCCAAACACAGTGGAGTGGGGTGCATCCGCGCTTGCCTGCGAGGCAACATGTATGCACCTGTGCTAGGGTGCTGCCTGGTAGGCAGGCGAAGATGCAACCCACTTTACTTCCACTGTGTTTGGGCGACTTCTTGCCTACTTTTCTGGCTGCACTGGTCTGTCGCGCAACACCGCGCCTCTGAGGTGATCCGCCCCGACCCCAGCGAGCGCCGCTCGGGCCGGCTAGGCTCCGCGACACATTTAGAATTTAAAAAAAAAAATGAATGGAAACCAAAGCTAAAGAGGTGCCTGAGAGGACTCACTTTGTTGCTGTCGCGGATCTAGGGAAATGAGCGGAAAAGTTTTCTGCTCTCTTCAGAGGCGAGATGTTTCTGTACTGGACGTGCTCGTTTTGTTTTCTCTACCGTGTCTTGTGTAGCCCGCGGTCGGGTTATCTTTTTTTCCGTAGAGAGACATTGTCTGCCCGCACCGCACCTCTACAGCATGCCGAACCGTAGCTGTGTAGCTGTAGCTTTAGACACACCACAACACCCGACTGAGGCAGGGCGAGGAGAAGCAAGGCTCGCGGAGATTTTAGTTCGCCTCCAATCCAAAAATTATCTTTGTAGATTTACGATTTACGAAATATGTTGTAAATTTACGACGGACCTTTTGTGCTCGTGAATGAGTTTCAAGCCGATGTGCAGTGCTTGTAATTTTACGATTTGCAATTGTGCTTTTACAACTGCATTTCGTGGAAAAATTTCCCGTAAACCTACGACTATTTTTCTCAGTGCTGTTCTTTTATTAAAAATATATATGTATACGTACGCTCAATTTTGACGGGATTAGTACCGACCAAATGAAGCCGTGGACGCGTCTGGCACGATTGTTTTTTGGCTCCCGACACGAAACATTAAGACAAATATACCTCTCCGCGAGCACTCTGCCTCTCTCTCTCCTGACCGGAAGGACCCTCTTAATCACACGGCGATCAAAAAAACGTCCCGTTGCCAAAAGGGCGCGCCGCGCCACCACAATCGCTCGCTCGCCATAAACTTGAAACGTCGAAAAGAATAAAAGAAAAAAAGAAAAAAAACGAATGATAGGAACCCGGCGTATCGGGAACCACAGTGAGGGCCGGCCCCGCGTATTGGCTCTCGCCAAACCGTCAATGCGCACGGTAAATATGTTTCCTGAGACTCCCTGGAAGTTTGGCACATTTCCGGGAAAGTTCCTCGCGGTAAAGAAAAAGTTCCATAAGATTCAAGACCGGGTCTTGAAATTCAAGAAACTTATTTTACCGTGCTGGGTATTTCCAAGATAAGTCCTGGAAAACTACCGGGATCCCAGGAGACAAATTTACGGTGCGGCGTTTCGCGGCCACATTTTGTGAAAGAAAAATTGACTCGCCGCAGCCTACCTGTCACCCAGCCGCGGCCTGGCAGGATGCCTAGCCTGGCGTCAGCAGCCCGTGAGGTCCGCAGCTCCCGGGCCATCTGTCCGCCGGGCGAGAACGAGGGGGGAGGAGGGGGGACAACTCTTAATTTTGTCGAACAAGTGTCGTAAATTTTCCAGACTCGCTATTAAGTTTTCTGTTTTGGTTGTAAATTTTCATAAATTTCTCTGAATTTTTTTTTTTCATTTTTTTTCAATTTTTTTTTTTTTTTTTTTTTTGGGTGGGGGTAATTCCCCCTTTGAAATTATTTGAAGGACAAGGCAAACACAAATTACAGAGTTGTTTCCCTGTGTGGCGAGAAGTTTTCGTTGCGGGCCGCCGGCTGGGCTGGGACTGGGGGCTGGGATGGGCCGGGCCGGCGAGATCCCACCACGCGAGAGACTCTGCCCGCCTCTATGCTGTGGCCCCCGGTATGTCTCCCTCGACGCGGGGTAGCTTCTATCCTATTCCGACTCATCTGGGCCCTGGGCCCCCGCCCCACTCGCGCCCCGAACCTGTCTGGCGCGCGCCGCGCCGATGGTGGACACGCGCCAGACGAAGAGAGCAGGGATATCAGTCCGCGAGGGTGGCTGTACTGTGCTGTGCTGTACCGCGCCGCATGCGGCCGGTGTTTTCACAAGTGCGCACAACCCCCACCACCATCCCCACCATCACTCGCGCCCGACCCCAACCTAGTCGACGCACCCCCACGTTTCTAGAGGTTTCCGGTGGTTTTCAAAAGTGTCTTCACCTGTGGGACAATCTGGAAACCCCTTAGAAACCTGTGGGACCCTCTGGAAACCAGGTGGTATATGGAGGCTGGGAGGCTGGGTCGTCGGGAGCGGTGCGGTGCTGTGCGCGCAGGGGCCGCGTATGCCACCCGCACGACAGGCGTGTGGGGCGGGGCGGGCTAACCCAACAGCCCTGGGGGTGAAGTATGGGCCCCTTCCCTTCCCTGCGCACGCCGCCTGCTGGCTGCTTGACAATGTTTTCATTCAAGGGCCCCACCCCGCCCCGCCACACCCCACCCCGCCCCAACCCGCCCTGTCCCACCCCGCCCCAACCCGCCCCACCCCACCCCGCTCGGCTCAGCCCGGCGGCCTCGGAAGCTGCCCTGCCCATATGGTATTCCGCCGAACCGAAGACCAGAAGGAAGAAGATGTAAAGGAGTGGCAAATCGGAGGCGGAAACAGCGGGACAACTGGTGCTCCCGGACTGGTGTGAGAAGTTAGCCTAGCACATGGCGTTTATTTTGGTTTATGTCCCCAGTGAAATGGCGGACGCTGCAAAGTTCAATATTGTTGAAGCAACTAACGTACTTACTTATGCTTGTTATGAAAGCTATGAAAGACTAAATCAGAACAAACGCGATGTTCATTTTTCATACCACTTCGGGAGCAGCAGTCGTCTGCTTGTTACCGCCTCCGTTTTGACACGTCTTTACATCTTCTTACTTTCGGTCTTCGACTCAGTGGAATACCCCATTGAATCCGGGGCCGAGGCCAGATTAGGCTGCTCGCCCTGGCTGCGGCTGCGACTGCGGGCCTTCTCGGACCGTACCGTACCGCGGGCGGGGCGGGGCGGGGCGGACTCGACTCATCGTAAACCAACAAGAAAAGTGGCGCATGCCATGCCGCTACCGCTGGTGCTCTGCTTGCTTGCCAAAGGGACGGGAGGTGGAGCGCGTCCGCGTCGTCGCGGGGGTCGGAGGGGGCGGGGCGGGGCGGGGCGGGGCGGGCGTGGAGGTGGGGGTGGGGGCGCGGGGCCCGGCACAGTGCCTCTTTGGTGATGCTGGTATCTCCGGCTGTCGTGACGACGCCGCACCGCGCACCGCGACGCCACCCCGTGCGCGTGTCATTGACTCTTCTCGTGTTTTTTGGTGTACAAATGTCGTGAATTTTTATTAATTTTTATTGCAGTTTTGGCCCTGATTTTTCCAACAGTTCTCTCACTTGTTCTAAACTCTCCTAAAATATTTTCTGATTTTTTTTATTTTTTTTTTCACATTTTTTTCTGATTTTTGTTCTTTTGAATTATCCGGAATTACAAGGCGTACAGACATTTCAGAGTAGTTTCCCCCTCGGTGTGAACGCTTCTGCTGCCTCGTGGCTCTCGCGCTGTGTACGTGTTCTGAAGGCAATCGCCAGGCTTTCGGCAGTGCAAACGCCTGCCTGCTTGCGAGCCCCGTGTAGCGCGGTGGTGCGGTGTCCTGTCCGCCTGGCGAGGGGAGGGGGCCACAACTGCCCTGTTGGGTGAACGCATGATTGCAAAGAAGGCTGGATTGCAGAGGATTTTGGGCGGATTGCGGAAGATTTTTGAGGGATTGCGGGAGATTTCGGATGGATCGCGGATGGATTGCTGCACGGTGTGAACACATGATTGCGGCAGTTGTGGCCCCCTCCCCTCGCCGCCTGCCTGGCGGGGCCGCGCGGGGCCGGGCCGGGCCGCTGGCTGCTGTATGGCTTGTCGCTGTCAGGCTTGTTATCGGCACGGTGGCGTCGCGTCGCGGTATAAATAGTGAATCTGGCGCGGCGTGGCGGTGCAACAGCTGAGTGCCGCGGGGCCGCGGGGGTAGAGCCAGCCTGGCGGCGCTGCTGGCGGGAGCGGGTACCCCCCCGCCCCTCCGCCGCCTCTCCCCTCGCCCCTACCCCGCCTCCACCCCGCCCCTACCCCGCCCCTACCCCGCCTCCACCCCGCCCCAACCCCGTCGCGTCGTTGTTTGGGTATTGTTCTCAGCTCTGGCAAAGGGCCTTTCGTCGAGGGGGAAATAACGGCGCCCTCCTGAGTGTACACCACGGTATTTCAGCCAGATTCAAAAGAATTGAAGTCACACTTCAAAAACAATTCAAGTAATACAGTGGAATTGGAAATTTATGCTTTCGTTCAACTTGTTACACTTCCGGCCTCAGGATTCAGTAAACTGCCCTATCGGTCGTGGTGTCCTTGTGGCCGGGCGTCGCCTCCGCCTCGCCGCCGCTGCCGTTGAGCAACATGCCGAACCCCCCGCGGGCCGTAACTCTGGCCCCGTCCTCACCTCACCTCGCCTCACCTCGCCTCACCCGTGATTTGTGTCTCACTAGTAGTTTAACGAGCCCGCCCCGCCCCGCCCCGCCCCGCCATGCGCCCTGCATGCTAGCAGTAGAGCGAGCGCCGCCGCCCTGCACTGCTGCACGCTAACGCCCTTCATGTTGTTCGACAGGCGCGCTGCTGAGGCGGGCCTCCGCCGACCCGGACCGGCGCCGGCTGTCCCTCGGGGGCGCCATTGGTGCCCATGGACCACACCGGGCATCGGACGCCTTCCTGGACCCTCACCATGCCGCCATCCTCTTCAGAGATTCGAGAGGGGTAAGTCGTAGTGGTCGGGTAAGGTCCAGTGCCTCGAAAAGGTCTGGTCTGGCTGCTGCGCGCTCCTCCGCTTTTGCTCCAAAGTAAACCTGCCCGCAGGAGCCCGCAAGGTTATTCAAGTCTAAAATTTGCACATAATGTCCAATTTAATTGAATTTTTGCATTGATATATCTTGAAAATCGTTTTTAATCTTAGCATTCGTCAAGGTAAATGCAATTCTATTGGAAATTGTGTAGACATTTTAGATTTGAATAACCTTACGGGCTCCTGTGGGCAGGTGTAGGTACTTTGGAGCAAAAGCGGCAGAGCCCGCAACAGCCAGAGGCACTGGTAAGGTCCCGTGTCGCGGGCCGGGCGAGGAGAGGCGACTCCAGCTCCTGGGCTACGTCCTGTCCTATCCTGAGGGGTGCCGCGGGTCTCCGCCCCCGCTGTGCTGGGATGTGCCCGGGGGAGGGGAGGGGAGGGGCGGTGCCCGCTCCGGGCCAGGGGCGAGGAGGGCTGTGGGGGGGGAGGGGCGGTGCCCGCTCCGGGCCAGGGGCGAGGAGGGCTGAAGGGGGGGGGGGGGGCGTGCGGCGCGCTGAGTTTGCTTTGGAGCGCGGGCCGCGGGCGGCCTGAGCCAGTGTTGGCCGGGGTCCGGGTCGGAGAGCAGGCGCCGCCCCCTCGCGTGGCCGCTGCGCTAGCGGTGCGTGCCGGAGCGTACGCCCCCCGCGCCTCGCCTCGGCCCCCGGCGCCACCCGCCGCCTCCGCCCCTGCGCCTCAGTACCTAGCCGTGCCGTATGGTGCACCGCGTCCGACGCACTCCTCGGCCCGCGGCCAGCGCGACCCTCCACCGCGCCCCGGGGGGACGGGCCCGTGCGTCCGCGGCGTGCGGGTGCGCATTCCTGGTGGAGGCCAAGGCCCTCCTGTCCGCGGTGGTGACGCCCGGGCGGCCCGCTGGGGTCGGCGACCGTACTGCGCAGCATCGACCTAAAGTGCGGTCATCGCGGGGTAGCGTCGCCCCCCGCCCCGCCCCCACCGCGCACCTGTTGTCCTCCCCCCGCCCCCGGGGGCAGACACGCGCGTGATGCGACGCTCGGGCAACACGACGCCCCCGCCCCCGCCGCCGCCGCCGCCCCCGGCGAGGAGCCGCTGGTACTCCAGGCTGGCTGCCAACGTGCGCCGCGGCCGCCGGCCCTTCTCCCCCAGGAGCATCCTGCGGAAGGCGCACGTAAGGCTCCGGGCCGGGCCCCATCAGCATCCTGGGTCTCGAGATACCCGCCCCCGAGGGGGCAAGCACTCGCCAAATCCTGTGTACAAGCCTGCGGAAATCTCGATGAAATCCTCGGAAATCTCGAAGAAATCCTTGGAAATCTAACTGAGAAATCTTATGAAATCTCATTGAAATCTCAGAGAAATCTCCTTGAAATCTCAGAGAAATCTCTCAAAATCTGAGAGAAATCTTTTGCAATCAGTAGAAATCCCCAAATGGGGAGTGGTTGCCCCCTCGCCCGCCCCCGAGTCCTTTTTGGTCGGGGGCCGTCAGTTAACCTTGACGACCATCGGCGCGCGCTTTCTCCTCATGGATTTCCTCAAGCATGGCCATAGTTCTACCCTGCCCACCGGCCGGCACTCACATTTGTTTTCTCTTGTGTTTTGCAGCTGCCGGTGGCTGATCCCTTCCTGGAGAAAGTCAGCATGTCTGACCTGGGTAAGTGTCTGCGCATGACTCCGAGTGGAGGTGACTGCTTATTGCTGAGCTCTGAGCTGGAACTGAACTGGCTGGCAAAATTGATTAGTGACTCGAGAGCGTTTGCGTCCCGCCCCACCCGGCCCCAGGCCCCAGTTGTTGCCGGCGCAGCGTACTATGTAGTTGGAACTTCCCAACTTGATTACCCCTTCCAAATCCACCACGCTCCGTCTTAGGGGAGCTTCTCCTCCCATCCTCTCCAGGCTGACCCCCCGGGCGGAGGCCGGGGCCCTCCAGATGTGGGGGTAGAGTCGTCCCCCCCCCCCCCACAGGCAGGCCCAGGCGCGGAGGGGGGCCGGGGGGCGGTCCTCCTGGGAGGGAAGGGGGCAATCCGCGAGGGGCCTACCCGAAGGGGGGGGGGGGGGGGCTGGTACGTAGCGCTGCCATGGGGGGGGGGGGGAGGTTATATCGATCGGATGAGGAAGATGGAGGGTGCGAGAGGTGCGCGGGGCGTCCTCGTTCATCATAGCAAGCTTTGGGTCCCGACTGGTCGGACACCCCCCCTACCCCCCCCCCCCCCCTCACTTCCCCTTTTCAATGCCTTTGGTCTAGTCGCATCCCCTTGCCTCCACTCCTGGCCAAGGAGGGGTGGGGGGAATAGGGGGAGGCAACGCCACTTTTCTTGCCTCCTCTTCGGCAGAGCGTAACCACCGTTTGCCTGCTACCTGTTTCTTGCGGTCTCCAGAGAGCTCGTTTCCATACCCCCCCCCCCTCCTCCCCCAACCTGCTCCACGCCCGTCCCCATCGCAACCCCAGTCGGGGGGCGGGGGGGGGGGGCTCTGCTGTTGCGGTGGCGGGCAGACGCGGGCCAGCACCTGAGAGGGTTCTACGCGCTTGTGCTAAGGAGGGCTAAAGGAGAGAGACGGGACGTTATCGGAAATAGAAGAAAAGCGACCGGACCGGACCGCGCCAATCGCACGGGCCTGTTGCAGCTCAGCCAGGTGGCCGGTCAGTGTTGCCGGATAAGTAGGCAAACATTGCCCACGATACACCTGTGTGAAGCGGGCGGTATCAACGCCTGCCTACTCGGCAAAGTGAACTCTCCTGTGGGGAGAGTTTACCTGGTCGGCAGGCGTTGATACCGCCCGCTTTGCACAGGTGTATCGTGGGCAATTTTTGTTGCCCACTTATCTGACAACACTGCGGCCGGCTGGTGCCTCATTTTCAGTCCCGCCGGGCCGGGCCGGGCCGGGCTGGGCACTGGGTCGCAGGGTGCAGTCGGTGCGGCGCGCTCCCGCCCCATTACAAGAAGCACCTCACTTTGCTGTTGTCGTGGAGGGGGCGTGTCAGAGCCTCGCCTATCGCTCCGCCCGGTGTCGGTGGGGTACATCGCGTCGTCTGACCCGACGCGGGGGGGGGAGGGGGAGTCGAGTGGAAGGATCAACGGAGAGCTAGGCTGGGCGGAGATAGAAGAGAGAGAGAGATAGGACTCGTTTTCTGAGAAAGAAGACTCGAGTATTCCCATCTTTGTCCCTCCGTTGACATCTCTCTTTCCCTCTCATGCGCTCTGCTGTCGCGGTCCTCCTCGTGGCCCGGAAGCCTTGGGGATCTCTCTCCTCCCAAGGCCGCGAGTTTGGCAGCTGCCCCTCCTGCGGCGGACCTATCTCCCCGCCCCGCCCGCCCCGCCCGCCCCGCCCCTCCCCGCCACCGCCGCTAAATTTAGCGGTGTTGAGCGTGGCGCGCTGGCCAGGCCAGGCTAGGCCAGGCCGACCCGCATGGCTGTGGTCAGTCTCCTCGCCGCTCTGCCCCGCATTGGTCGCCGTCAACGCCAACGCGAGCGCCTAGCCTAGCCTAGTCGCAGCCCCGAGGCGAGGCCGGGCGAGGCGGGGCGAGAGCTGCAGCAGGCCCTCGTTGTTGTGCTCGGACGCTGGCGCTGGGCTGGCGCCGCGCACCCGCCCCGCCGCCGCCGCCACCGCGCAGGGCCCCGGGCTTGTAGAGCTGGAGGCCTGGTTCCTGCCACCCCCCGGGCCCCCCGAAGGCCCCCCTGACCAGGGTCATGGCGCTGCCGCCGGCCCCGGCCTCGGCCCCGGCCCCGGCTCTCCAGGGCCGCCGCGCAGCCTGCGTCTGCAGGGCCGCACCGTGCTGCGCCACTGCGGCAGCGTGCTGCACCTGCACTACTACAGCAACAACCCCTGCCTGCGGCTGCCCGCCATCTCCGAGGAGGAGGCCGAGGTCTACCGCCCGGACCAGATCAAGGAGTTTGAGTGCGTGGACCCCGCCTGGAAGACGGACATAGCCGAGGCGCTCGACAAAGGTGGGGGAGGCCGGAGCGGCTGTCCTGTCAGTGGTGGGGACCGGGGGACGATTGTGGACGACTTGTGCCGCGGTCCGGGCAGCGCCCCGCCCCGCCCCGCCCCGCCCCGCCCCGCTGATCTGGTCCTGCCTACGCGACGCCTCTTGCCGCCGGCCGGGTCGGCCCGAGCCCGGCGGCCCCGAGCCCGGGGACCCGGGCCCCGCACAGTCTGGTGATACGATATCAGCGTGATAGCAACCCGCTCAGTAGCTGACCGGCCGGGCCGGGTCGGGTCGGAAACCAGGTGACGCCTTGCCGCACGGGCCGGTCCGCGGCGGCGTGGCGCTGCGGGCGCGAGGCGAGGGGCGCGAGGCCGAGTAGGGCCTGCTGCTGGCTGAGCGCGAGGCGAGGCGAGGCGAGCCGGACCTGTACCAGCGTGGTGCGTGGCGGGTAGGGCGCTGGGGCGCGCGGGGCGGCGCGGGGCGGGGAGTGCCACGGGGGCGGGGCGGGGGAGGTTGGTGCGCCTGGGGCTGGAGCTCTGCCGGCGTGGGCGGAGGCGCTTAGGGCAGGGCAGGGCAGGGCAGGGCAGCGGCCCGGGACCAGCACTGCCGCCCCTACTGTTAACAGTACCGTACCTATTTACTTTTTGCCTTCGGTGCGGACCGTTGTTTTTGCGTACAGTCAGAACCGTAAAAGTTCAGACCATTCATCACCATACAGGATACGTGTTACTCTGAGCCTAACGACGTATTTCTAAAGTTACAGTACATCCTGCATGGATCGGACCGAAACCTTAAACTTGTGTCGATACTGAATGGCAAATTGACGGGACGTACTGTAGCAATATCCCGCAGGTTTTTCTAACAGTGACTCCTGCGACCAGCATGCGACGCCGCTCCAGAATTGTCGTTATCAGCCGTGAGTTGACTCATGTGGGCGTTAGAGGACTGTAAGGGACGCAGTGGTTCTGTCAGTGGGTGGGGGTAGGGGGCTCTTCCCAGCCCCATTCCCCATTCCCCATTTCCCCTATTCCCCACTTCCACTTCTCAGCCAATATCTGGCACAAGTAAATTTACTAAAGGGATTTGCTGTCTCTTCGCTTTGCATTTCTAAACTTAGTCACCTCTGCTTCTTTTCTTTATCACGGTTACAATTTTTTTATATACTGTATATACGTAGTTTTGTTTGGTCTTGTACACAATTAACTCTGGTGCCTATTGTGTTTATTGTTACAGAGGAGGATGAAAGTCAAATTCTTGTCAAGTTCTTCAAGTTCCATAAATGTTACGATCTTATTCCTACTAGTGCCAAGCTTGTTGTGTTTGACACACAGCTCCTCGTCAAAAAAGCCTTCTTTGCCCTTGTTTACAATGGTACAGTATATTTACTCGTCCTTTACCTCATTTTTATGTTTTCTTTATTTTGTTAATTTAGGAACTTCTTTTCATCTGGTAAAATACTGGAATGATATACTTCATTTTATACTTATTCTAATTAGAATATAGGGCCACCTTATTCATAATAGATGTTTTTTTCTTTTATCTGAGCAAAACTTTGATTTTAATCTAAGTGTAACCCATAAGCAAGGTTTAATTTTCAAAGTCAATTTCATCTTCTAAATGCTACAACTACATTACAAACATGTATTCAGTATGTGCTCACAAAGCCACATTTATTTTTGCTTGCCTATGCACATTTAAGAGAAAGGTCTATTAATAGGTGCGTGGTTGGTTCACCAATGCCGATGTTGGGTGTTGGGATCTTGGGTCTTCCCTCTAAGCGTAGGTTTATGTACAGCGTGCTGTCTTTATTCTAATTTCTTCCTCATTAAAAATGTATGGGGTTTATGTCAAAAATCTAGTAATTTTCCAGCTACAATCAGAGCTTTCAGGGATATTTAGAATTATAAATTTTGAATTTTTCTACTGAGTTTGTTACGATGAACTTAATTTTATGAATCAGCGGTAATGAACAACATGTAGATTTCATAACATGGCACAGGAGAAAATAGAAATATGTAGAAAGAGTATGAAAAGAAGATCAATCATTATGTCTTGAATTTTTAGAGATGTAAAGAAAGAGTTCTATTTATACAACCAAAATATGTACTTTGGTCTTTCACTTGTCTTCTTTTTTTTATCCTAATAAGTAAAAATAATTACGAAACTAAAAAAAAATTCCTTACAGGTGTTCGGGCAGCACCATTATGGGACAGTGCACAGCAGAAATTTGTTGGAATGCTGACCATCACTGACTTTATTAAAATCTTACAAATGTACTATACATCTCCATCTGTAACGATGGACGAGTTGGAAGAGCATAAGTTAGATACTTGGCGAGGTAAATCTTTAGTCCGCTTCCTTTTCATTTGGTCCTTACTCTTCTGATTCGATTTTACTCATATGTATTTTATTATTGTTTGATTTTCCTAGAAGTTTTGAAGGACCAAGAAATGCCCTTAGTAAGTATTGGACCAGATGCATCTCTGTACACAGCAATTAGCACATTGGTTAGGAACAGAATTCACAGACTTCCTGTCATCGACCCAGAAACAGGAAATGTGCTGTATATATTGACCCACAAGCGAATTCTTCGTTTCCTATTTCTTTATGTAAGTATCTACAGTTACCTAGGTAACATAATCTGTTAAAATGTGAAACAATAACTCTTTTAAATGACATATTTTTTGAAAAATAGATTCATGACCTTCCACGCCCCAGTTATATGAACAAGACACTCCGAGAATTAAAAATAGGTACCTATGATGGTATTGAAACCGCCAGTGAAGAGACCTCTATTATCACTGCTTTGAAAAAGTTTGTTGAAAGAAGAGTTTCTGCTCTACCAATGGTTGACACAGAGGGACATTTAGTAGATATTTTTGCCAAATTTGATGTCATTGTAAGTACTTGAAGAGAAATACTTCTTATGAAATTTGGTTTCTTACTATCTTTTGTATCTATATTGTGTCATATCTGCACTTTCAGAATCTTGCTGCTGAAAAAACTTACAATAACCTTGATGTATCTCTCAAAAAGGCCAATGAACATAGAAATGAATGGTTTGAGGGTGTACAAAAGTGTAAATTAGATGAAACACTCTTTACAATTATGGAGAGGATAGTTCGAGCTGAGGTATATTTCTTCAATTTGATAACTGTGCATGTTTTGTAAAACAATTCTCACTATAACAATCACTTATTTGTTCATATTAAGGTTCATCGACTAGTTGTAGTGGATGAGGAAGATAAAGTTATTGGAATTATATCATTGTCTGATTTACTATTGTACCTTGTCTTGAGACCTTGTGGTAAGCCCATTTGTGGAACTTTTTGCTTATTTTGCGCCTTTTTGGAAAATAGTTACACATATTGTTCTATCAATTAATGTAAAACATGTGCCTTACTACTTGTTTCAGGTGAAGATGGCAACTCTGAAAGTTGCTCATCAGTAAGAAATCGAAGTGATTCTCAGTCAGAGAAAAATGCTGAAGAACCAGAAACCTCTGAAGCTAGTGAAGAGGCTAAAGAGGAAACTAAGTCATCAATAGAATCTTCAGAAGTTGCAGTGCAAGAAGATTCACCAGTTCCAAATGAAACAGACAACAGTAGAGATATTTCTGAGACCACAGAGACAGCTGAAAAAGCAGCCTCAAGCAGTGTCGATGTGGGTGCTGGATGGAGAGAAGTAACAGTATCAGGAGGTGAATGAAAGCTATCACATCTCTTTATATTTGGAATCAAGGGTTTTATCTGTGAAAAGGACAAGTAAACTGTGAGTGAAAGACCCTTCATAGCAAAATTTAATTACAAGTACTTGAGAATGAAAGATTGAGTGAAAGTTAATTTGTTGAGTGAAAGAATATGTGTGTGCATTAGCATGTAGTGAGCAAACTGCGGGTTCATTTGATATTTATATTTGCTCATTGCCCCATTTGTATTGTTTGTCTTCTTATAAGACCTTGGCGATTGTAGTCATTATTACTGTACTGTTATATTAGTCATTTATGAAAGCAGTCCTGTACAATTGCAGATAAGCAGTGGCCTGAATGCCTATTTTTGTTAGAGATTTTTTAGGGGGTGGGGAGGGGGGTACTATTAGATGAATGATGATGAGAGAGAAGCTTTGACTGCCTTCCAGTTATTTCTTTACATAAAATTTTTATTTGAAAAATTTGAAATAAAATTTGTAAGCCAGTGATGTAATATTCATTGCTTCCCTCTCGTTTTATGGGGAGGTTGAAATGATTTGCTCCTTTGTGTGGCCTATTGTAATTTGATTTAGTTCCTCTAGAAAGGCAATTTTTCTATTATGTATATGAACAGAACATTTGTAAAATTCCTAATACCTGCAAGTCTGGTTGAATAGAAATTGATCTATTACCTAGTTAGTATGTTTGTGGTACAGCTGCATTGTGATTTTAATTTTGGGGCTCGGTGTATGCTTAAAATATTTAAAATACCTGACTCAGATTGTCAGAACAGTGATTCAAAAGTTTTAAGGTATGTAAAAAACTAAGGTGTGCCATATGGCTAGCATTCTGACTGTTTTCCTTTCCAGCTAAAAAGTGGAGAGGAAAATATTTTTGTGCTGTTTAACATGAATGGATGTTATCACAAAACAGTATGGAGTGTATGTTTAAAATAACATGATTCATTTTTAAGGTAATCACACCAAATATGTTGCGCAGATGAATTTGTGATAATGTGACTTGCAAGTGTGTTTGTACATTAATATGGTGTAGCCAGGGTTTGAAACTTGGACAAATTTGTTTTTCTCATGAAATTATCTCTTGTAAGGCTGTCATTTAGTTACATAAATAATAAGTCACCCGTTGATTCATGAGTCTGTATACATTTCATAAACATTTTAAAATTACAAACTGCATAATCACACCAACTCTTTTACAACATGATTTACTGACAGTAAAGTACATACCAAATTCACATGGATGGTTCTTAACATCAGTCTCCACCAAATTATTGTATCAATTGGGGTGGGGTGTTACAGTTTTTCTAAAAAAAGATGGGGTGGGGGATATTGAATTGTATGGGCTGAAATCAGGCCTCGTCACTGCTGCAGTCTGTGCTACTATCACTACATTTTGTAAAGTAACCTTTGTTGCCTCTCTTTGTATATCTTACAAAAGGCTCACTAACTACTACAAGTCCAGGTAGTTCTTGTTTCAGCTGGGAAACAATTTTTGGAGGTATTCCTCTATTCAAAAATGACCCTGACACATTGAGATACTTCAGATTAGGAATGTAACGAGGAATTTTTTGTATGTGTCGCATTTTAAGGGTAAGTCTATCAACAATACATAATTTTTGGAGGGAGGGAACAGATTTTATAATAGTAGAACATGATGCTATACCATGCAGATTAAGTGTTTCTAACTTATTACATTGTTTAGCAATTGCTGTTGCAAGAACACCAGGTATATAATACAAAGTCAGTTCCCTCAAATTTCCAAACACCGGGCAGTCACGGACAAAGCGGTTCATTTTACTTTTTAGCACTCCATCACTCCACCTTATGTGTAATGATTCTAAAGATTGGAGGGTGCTTATACATCTCAAGTCATCTAGACACAAAGTAATTTCCTTAAGCTCAGCACAACTTGAGACTAATTCTAAGACCCCAACATTTGATTTAAATTGAGGAAGTTTTAGTGTTATTAGATGTGATTTAACATTATCAAGGAAAGGCCTATATGAGTCCGATTCATCTTGGATAAGACTAACATCAAGATGGTGAAGATTCAAGCACCCTCTTTCCAAAACCTTTTTGTCCCACTTGGTGTCAAAATATCCAGAGAGTTTTAGGCTTCGAAGTTTAGACATTTGACCCAACACAGAATCAAGGTGCCTGTAAATGCTACTTTGTTTATTGGCATACCCCTCCAAGTGTAACTCGCATACATACTTTTTGTAATGACCAAGTATGCGAGAGGCAACATCGGCGGGAAACAAACTCAAATTGTAGTGAACTTTCTTAATGTCTTTGGGTCCCTTGCAGATAGCATTGACTATGGCAGCAGGATCCCCACAAAAGAGGGGATTGAGACTAAGCTTTTTAAGAGCCGGTGCCACACTTAACACAAATATAAAAAGATCCTCTTGACTGCTTCCATAGATTAACTCTTTATCACACCATAGAGTTCTGAAATACAAAGACTCTTTCCACCGCTGGCATACTTTTGGAACATTCAAAGCAAGATCTTCTACACTTAACCAAGAGAATATGAGGACTAGGAGCTCAGTGGGAAGAGCATGAATAGCAGCCTGAAAGAAAACATAGCAATCAAAATACTTCAAAACAAGCTAAGTATAATATTCAACTACAATCTGATGTGTGCCAGGTTATGGAAACTTCAATGAAGCAACATAAAACCATACGTTTTCAGAATTGTTTCCTTCCTCTTCAATAACCTTTGTTTCTGAACACAAATCATTCATTTCGAATAGCTTCTCTCCATTGATTTTTAAAATGATTTTACTTAATCATTCATATCATGCAGTGTGGAGATGTTCTGTTTTGTTTACAGACAACATCACTGCACTGCACATAGAGCTCTAACAAGTTATTCACAGCATAAAAGCGGCTGCTGTAGCCGCTGTGGCTGTATTCCTCAATGTGTCATCCAATAATATGTTGATACGCCATGCCTAGCCGTACTATTCGTCTTATGTGATTTCCTATTTTATTAGCAAATAATGGGATCAGTTGCCTTCAAATTTCCGACCTCTTTCGGGGACATGTAAGTAATCTGAAGACAGTGTTGAACATAACCCCTAACATTGTGATCATAGATGGAAACATTTGTCTTGCGGAGAGAGAGAGACTTTCTCTGTTTTAGGGCCCTTATTGTCGTCCCACCGAAAGAATAGACTATCTATCTCTCTCGCACTCATGGGAAATCGTATTCTTCTCACTCATTTGGTGTACTAAACTGTCGGCAGTTCCACTATATAGACCTATGTCGGCCTTTGTCTTGTGGATGGTCCCGGCCAAAAGCAGTCTGCCGTCACCAGTTTTAATTAATTTGGATTTGAAAATAGAAATATACAGTAATCTTCAATTACTTTCATGGATGTAGAAATAAAAAAAGAATGCAGTGACAAGTAGTTTTTCATAACTTATTTAATGTCTGGAACTTGCTTTAAATTAAAAATTTTAACCTGGTTTCTCTGGTAGCCATCCTCCTCCACCTGATCAGCAAGTGGTCATTGTTTCATTTTTTGGAAAGTCGTCCTACATATCAAGAGGATGCAAAGGGAGTGCTGTTGATGACGCTTTAGGACACCAAGTCTTCTGCTCGTCTGTGTTAGATTCTCCTCAGGTTGATGGCGATGCTCATGTAAGTGTTCCAAAATTTTCTTACAAGATTGTAGTATAACTAAGCTTGCATTTTAATTTTTGTGATATTTCCGTTTTGACCAAATTGATTCTGAGATAAAAGAATAAATTGTTATCAAAAACTGTCATGTTTGGGTAATGG
The DNA here is from genome assembly GCA_033675135.1 of Frankliniella intonsa. Lineage (NCBI taxonomy): Eukaryota > Metazoa > Arthropoda > Insecta > Thysanoptera > Thripidae > Frankliniella > Frankliniella intonsa. Next base: position 3,349,469 of record CM066245.1, on the reverse strand, counting down.
AACAAGTTTCATACTTAGTTGATTTTGTTATTTCTTATCTCCTTGTTTTTTCTCTCCCCAATTTTAGACAGAAATCAAAGGATACCTAGATGCTAAACAGAAAGTTCTTTACCTCCATTTATGTGGTACATTTGATATTAGGGGACTAGCTGATATTTATGAAAAATTGAAGACTGACCTTGGTTCAAAGGTATTTATATTTAGGTATTGACTCTGTATTGGAAAAGATTTGCTACACAAAAGACTTATTCAACTTATTTTACTTTCAGGGGTATCTGAAAGAATGGGCCAAGTTGAGGCACCACTATGCTCAATCACTCCTCTTTTTATTTAGTGTTTCACATGTACTGGTATGCTCACATCCCTCACTAGTGTTTGATACCAGTTACATTCGTCTCTTTCGTGCCTTAGATAGTGTTCGGTATGTCCACACCCAGGAGTTAATAATGATAACATTGTTTCTTGATAACAGAAAACTTACTCCCACTCCTATCTAGCCAAAAAGTCCAGGGATCTATTGGTGATATCATTTCAACAATAAGTGGTGTGCCAAAAGATTGGGTCCAGTATGGAAGATTATGTACACCTCGTTTACTCTTTCTCTTTGAAAAGTGTCCGTCATCTATCAAAAAGCAAAGCTTTTCTGAAAATGGGTCTGTTCCATTTGTTTGTTTCTTATTTTTAAAAGAAAAAGAATACCTTCATGTCAGTTTCTTTCTTCACAATTCATAGAGAGACCTCTGGATCAAATAGGAAGGTTCCTGCAATTAAGAAGCTAGAACATGCTATGGAGGATCAAATCTATCATGTGCTCCGTAAAAATAGAATCATATCAAAGAGCAGGTAGTTACATCCCTTTTGTAATTCTAAAAATTCTATACTGTTAATTTGTGTTTTTTTTTAATCTTAATTTCTTTTTTTTTTTTTGTAGTATGAATAGTCTTTTTGCAATCCCTGCAAATCAAGAATTTGTTTTCATTCCAACGTCCAGGGATTCAATGTGTGATCCAAGAACTGAGCTCATAGATAATGTCATCAACATGTGTAATGGCTCATCTTTTGGATCTGAACCTCAAGAGGAACATTCTTTCCATTCACCATCATTCATTAATGAAATGAACTTGAATCGTAAGAAATTGATGGTTATCTAAATTTTATTTCAATTCTTTATCAACCTCACCTCACCTCTTAATTTTTCTTTTCTTCTTTTTTCTCTACAGGACACACTTTTAAAGGGTTTCTTCAACAGCACATAGAACAGGCATTTTCAAAAGGGTTTGATGATAATGTTGGAAGACATTCTGCTCCAACATTTTTTGAGGCATGTTCAAAATTATTTCTTGGTGCACTCATAACCAAATCTAATCTAGTTTTAAAGACACCAAATGTTGAAAATGCTTCACTTCCTTAAATATACATTGTTTATCATCATTCTAGGTGCCAAAATTAAGTTTATGGCTTGAGGTTTCTGGAAAAGTGTTTGAATTTTCTACATCACCTAAGTCAACTTCCAGCCCAAGCCAAAGTGCTTTGTTGCATGGCTTGCTTGACACAGATGTCAAATTTAGTGAAAGTCGCTGTGGCAAGGTATTGCCACTTGCCATAGCAACATATCAGGAAAACTTGCCAACCCATTATACAAGAGAATATCATGAGGGAAGGGTGAGAAATTTTGTTTGCTGTTTTTTATCTCCTGTTCCGCTTAGAGACTTAAAATCTATCTTATCTTACATTCTTTCAAAGTAATACCATTGCATGTGCATCATTACTACAGCTAGCTCATGCTTTGTCAGTATTTGCTGTCCACGCAAGAGGGCCTCTCTTCGAGGAATATGCAAAGCAAGTAGAAACTGAGTGTGAAGCTCATTGGAAGGCAGGCAAGCAGATGTGTCAAGTGTTAAGCCTGACAGGCAATCCATGCACAAAACCTCTCCACAATGGTGGAGGTGATGGTGCAGGAGGTGGGGAATTACAAGAAGAAGAGGGGTGAGTTGTCTACCTTTAGCTGGAGAGTAATAAATTAGTTTATTGTATCTTATTTCAAAAGTATTGTCTCTTATTACAGGAGGGATCATTCTCAGCTACCATTAATGGAACATTGCAGCGGAGTGGTATATGTTTCTGCTTGTAACTGTGGAAGAAAGCAAGGCCCAAGAGAGGACCCATTCAGTATGAGAGCTGCAAACCATGACTTTTATACAGTTCTAGGAAAGGATTGCGGTTGTTGCGATCTGGAGTCCATTACTTTTCCAGTTTTCACTCCTAGCACCAAAGATTTTCGGTAAAATGCTTTTTGTGTTATAATATTATTTTCAACTCTCTCACAAAAGGAAAAAAAAAATGGCTTGTAATGTTTGTAATCTAAATGTTTTTTAAACAGGGCAGCTCAGCTATTTTCAAACAAAAAGGCAGGGAAAGCCAATGCTGAACTACGGGATGCTGAAGCTACCACTCCTCAAGGAAATACACAGGGATTGAGTTTTGGTATGTTCAGGAGAGCGATTTCAGGTTCCTTTTTCCCCGTAATGTTTTGTTTTGTTTTCCAAAGATTTTTTTAAGAGCTGAACTCTTTCTATGTATCTATGCAGCTTATGTCTCTGGGCCATCTGGTGGAAGTGATATTATAGCAGAGGAAACAAGTAATTTAATCCCAGCAAAGACTGATTGTGATATAGACAGTGGCAGTAGTGCTATAGTGATCCAGGTGTCAGATACTGATTCAGAAAATTCTAAGGGTAAAATAAATTTTCAATCATGTTTAGAAAGATGACTTTGTTAATTTGATATTATGAAATACTGTACTACATTTTACAGAAAAAAGTTTAGTACGACAGCCATCAACAACAGAATATCTCCCAGGAATGCTTCATTCTGAATCCCCTCTTGGGCTTCTTCCACAATTTCCTTCATGGTCATTAGTGTGTCTTGGACCATCCAGCTTGTACTCCCACAACCTTGGCCTTCAAGAGCAGCAACAGGCAGGTTTGATGCCAGGATCTGCCTATCTACTTCCTTGGGATCTGACTGTCAGGTTTGTGCAGTAGTAATTTATTTTCATTTTAAAATGTTTTAGTGTGCTACTTTCTTTGGCAATCCCTTATACAAACATTTTTTAGGCTGGAACACCAACAAGACCGCCCTAATGTATGGCCCACAGTTGGGGATGCAGCTTTTTCAAGAGGAAACAAACCCCTAGCAGGCAATGTCCTTCAAAGACCACGTAAAACAAAGCGTGATACATCTGAATTTGTTGTAAAAATATTTGTTGGAGTCGAGTATGAATGTCCACGTGGCCATCGTTTTATGTGTTCAGCCCCAGACAAAGTGCTCAAGACTAGTGGCTCTGGACTTGTGAAGGATAATGGTAACAAAATAACTGGAAATGACATGCCTCTTTATTTTCCTTGCCCTTGCAAGTAAGTTTTTAAAAGTTCTAGTTCAAAGGATTGAATCTGTCATCTCTTGTACATTATTTTTTACAAATTCCTTTTTCCTCTTTTTCCAGAAACAGTAAACCACTGATTGCACAATTAATGCGTGTACATGTTGTCACCCCTAAGGCTCCTGTGCATGTCACACTAAATCCCAAAGTACAACCTGCACCATCACCCTGTCCTATATTTGGGCCTGGATGTGAGAAACCTATAAGGCTCTCTCAAAGTGCTTATTGGATATTAAGACTTCCGTATCCTTCATGTCTTTATTTAAAAACACCAAACAAAATCATGTGGGTGTAATATGAAGCTTTTATGTTAGGTGCTTCCTTAACATTACTGCAGTTATGTGTATGTTGGTGACCATGGACCATATGTCTCACCCAAGGAACCTGTTCCAATAAGTTATGGCAGGCTTTTAGCAGGAATGTATGGTATAATGGAACTATCCCCTTCTGAAAAATTGTGATAAAATGTACCTGTGTTTTCGTTTCATGATAATAGATAAAAAGACATGGGAGGGTAAAGTAAATGATTGAGATATAAATACTTTTGAATTTTGCAGTTCAACAAATTTGTACTGAACCAAATTAACAAAAGACAATAAGTATATTATTGTTGAATATCAATACATTAATTTATAAAGCATATAAAAAGTTATATTTTGAATTATGGGTAACTTGTCCAAAAGTAACAAAAAATTAAATAACAAAAATACAATACTTGCATATATCGGACACTGAATAGAAAAACATGGATTGTTCTTCTTTTATACTACAAACTTGGGTTTCAGTCTCATAGTTCTCAGAACTAGGGTTTAGATTTAAAACTTACACCTAAAATTACAAGGACCAATTTGTTACAGTTAGTGATAGTAAGACATTTTTCTTCAAAGAGAAGTATAGTCGGGAAAATCATTTCTGCATTAGTTTGCTTCAAAGCATGGCTCACTTGTGATGAAGACTAGTTAGGAGTATGGCTCAGAGTCAGTCCTTTCCTATAACCACTCCAATTTTTAAGTAACAGTTTCAAATTGTTTAGATGTACATTCATTTAAAATGACTAAATGTACACACGCATTGTTCTTCGAACAACATGTCTGCAAATAGGGCACCTACCATGAGTGCGTTTAATTGTTATACAACATTCATAACATAAGCAAACATGTCTACATGGCAAAATAATTGTGCATTTTTCACTGTCCTGACAGACAACACACAGACGATCTTCTGGTTCTTCGGACACTTTTCTTTCAAACTGATTAGCAGAAACATTTAAAGTTTCTTCCCTAGAATCAAGAGAACACATTATTAGACTAAAGATAAAAATGAAGGTGGGTGAAGGGGTTGGATCTTAGATTGAGGTATTTTCCTTGTATATGACAAGTAAGGAAAATCTATTCTTGGAATGCAACAAACCTTGAGGGTGTCTCTACCGGTTGGTCGACATTGTGTGCCCTTTCAGCAGCAAAATGTCGAGGTCCATTTAGGGATGGAGTCATTTGGTTTGTCAGAAGCCAGAATGTGAAAGCTTCCAAGTAAGTCCATGCAGTTATGAGAGTTTTTTGAGCTTGTGTCAAAAGGTAAACAATATTTCTTATAATCAGAGGGCGTATGCTGTGGTGGTATTTGATTGATAGAAAAACAACCATAAAACACAAAATTAATCCATATAAGGATTCCCTTGGAATGTCAGAGATAAAAAGGACCAACCCTTGGAATCCATTAATTAATTGGAGTCTTAGACTATTGATTACATCTCTTAAACCTACCATGCCCTGCATAACTATGGAGAGAAATTCTTGTTCCACATACATTAGACTCTTTGGAATAAATATGAATAGATCCCATGTTGTTAAGCCAACAAGTACTAGCGAGTTCTTAATTAATATCAGGCAGCGATGAATGTAACATAAAATAGAAGAAACAAAATTTACAAATCCTGAGGCAATGTAAACATCAATATTTAGCCCAGCTTTCACAACATGCCCCAATATAGAGCTTACACCTAATAAGGCATGAATGAAGGTATCACCAAAAATAAATAATCCTTTGTAGAGGAATGAAAGAGTGGTTCCAATGTCTGATAGAAATACAAGAGAATCCTCGGCTAGAACTTCCAGCAAGGTCTGTAGAGCGAAAACACAGTCCAAAGCCAAAGACAAGACAGTTGCAATGGACTTAACGATCAGCTGTCCAATGATATAGCTTAGGTTAAAGCTAAACGAAAGTGTATTTATGATAAGAGATGTGAGGGAGGCAAAAACATCACTGGATACGGTCAAAATGTTTCCTAAAGTTTCTATCATTGTAATACAGAATGTACTAGGCTATTCGAAAGTGACAGTTTAACATAACATAGCAGTAAGTCTTGTACCTTATAAGTGCTTATAAGTTTTATACTGTGAATAATACTTCTATTTACTGCACATAACCTTTTCTGTGTATGAGAAAAAAGCTCGCGAAGACGAGTTCTCGAAAAGGAGGGGGCGGTGTGGGCGCAGAAGAATTGCAGAAGAAATTCTCAATACAACTGTCTTCTGTGATGTGTCATTTTTGAAAGAATTGTGCCAATTTTGTGGGTAATCGCTCACAACAATTGTTTGACCCATGGCTTTAAGACTGGACAAATCATTTGCTTTTCATCGGAACCCAAAAGATCACCGTCAACACAAGGACTCGTTGATGTTGTGACTTTTGACTGGGTTTTGTTGTTTCTGTGATAACTAATTTTGATTCATCTTAGATCACGTAAACATTACAAGACGCGCGTAATATGATGAATGATAAAGAATACAGCTTCTGCATTAGTTTAACTCTACCCCATACCTGCTAGCGTCTCGGTCACTTGAAAATAATTTATCTAATCTAATCATAATGGAAGGTTATGCATCACTACATTTAACTTTACTCGCAAGCTTACTGCTTAGTACTTTCATTGGTGTTTTGGGGTCAACCTCTCCTCCCCTAATTTCTCCTGAGGAACGGATTGAGTTACGGTGAGTGCTTTGATTGCTTTCTGTTATCAGAGGTATCTTTCCTCTATCCTAGATAACAGTATTTAAGGTGATGATTATTTATGATATTTAATTTTTTGTGCTTGTAGTGAGGAGGCACGTGACATGTTTTATCATGCATTCAATGCTTACATGGTGAGATTGTTATTATTCATTATCAACGAGCTTGATTCATTTTGGGTATTGATGTCTGTAACAAATAATATTTACATTTACAGGAGAATGCTTACCCGGCTGATGAACTAATGCCATTAAGTTGTAAAGGCAGATGGCGTGGGAAAGAACCTTCGAGGGGTGACATTGATGACACTCTTGGAAAGTGTGTTCACATTTACTTGTCTGCTGTAGCTGTCCATTCTTTCAACTGATGATAAATATATGGACTAAATTTTTCTTTCATATTTTCAGCTTTTCTTTGACCCTGATTGACACACTTGATACATTAGTGGTATGTAACTTCTCATATGTAGCTGCTTGGTTTTCCAAATCCTACAAATAAAAAAAGAAGAGGAAATTTTGCATTTTGTGCTATTTTGCAGGTACTTGGTGACATTGATGAATTTGAAAGAGCAGCAAAACTTATCATTAAAGATGTTTCATTTGATAGTGACATTGTTGTCTCTGTTTTTGAAACAAATATCAGAGTGCTTGGGTAAAATTTCTGTACTTAACTTCACCTTTTTTTCTGAACCTAAGGTAAAGTAATGATTTCACAATGAGTACTGTACATTCCTTCCAGGGGTCTGCTGTCGGGACATATCCTGGCTGAATATCTGCAACTTAATATGAATGTAATGCATTGGTACCGAGGTGAACTTCTTCAATTGGCTAAAGATATTGGTTTTCGCTTACTACCTGCCTTTAACACAACAACTGGCATTCCTCATGCAAGAGTATGTTTTTTAGTGACTTCAAAAAACCCTAAGTTTTCCCCAACTGTTGTTTTCTTATAATTTCTAATGTTTTCTTTCAGGTGAATCTTCGTCATGGTTTAAAAGTCAGAGGACTCGAATCATCTCGTGAAACATGCACAGCATGTGCTGGCACAATGATATTGGAGATGGCTGCTTTGTCTCGTCTAAGTGGAGAGCCAGTATTTGAAGTATGTTGGCTTGTGAGATTCTATGACAAATTTATTGAAAAATTGTTTTTTTGTACTGTATTTAATTTTGTGTACTCTATCCTTTGTTTTAGGAAAAAGCTCATAGAGCCATGGATGAACTATGGAAATTACGGCATCGAAGCTCTGATTTAATGGGAACTGTTTTAAATATTCATTCTGGTGATTGGGTCAGAAGAGATTCTGGAGTGGGTGCAGGAATTGATTCATACTATGAGTACTGCTTGAAAGCATACATTCTTTTGGGGGATGACCGTTATCTTGGGAGATTCAATAAGGTAAAAATCTACCTGGAGTAAAATATGAACCTTATAATTGAACCTATTAATCTACCATTTACTTGTCTTGAATAACACATTTTTTCAGCATTACTCAGCTGTTATGAGGTACATCAGTCAAGGTCCAATGCTCCTTGATGTTCATATGCACCGGCCAAACTCTAATTCACGCAATTTCATGGATGCCCTTTTAGCATTTTGGCCAGGTTTGCAGGTAAAATCACATCTAAATAAGAACTGTGCTTTTCTCTTTTGCATTTCTGAGGAAAAATTCTGTTTCAGGTTTTGAAAGGTGATTTAAAACCTGCTGTTGAGACCCATGAAATGCTTTACCAGGTGATGCAAAGGCATAACTTTCTTCCTGAGGCATTCACCACTGACTTTCAGGTATTGAATATATTTCTGTAAGTTTTTGTAGTTGTATAGACCAAATATTTTACATATATTTATTTACTGTTCAGGTTCATTGGGGCCAACACCCACTTCGGCCAGAATTCTTAGAATCAACTTACTTTCTGTACAAGGCCACTGGTGATTCTTACTATTTAGAAGTAGGGCGTAAAGTTTTAAAAAGCTTACAAAGGTATGCCCGAGTTTCTTGTGGCTATGCTGCTGTTAAGGATGTTAGGACAAATATTCATGAAGACAGGTAAAGCATTGTTATAAATACTGTACTTTTTTTGTCCTGCGATGTACAGAAAAAATTTCCCTTTGTTTGACTCATTTTTAATGCTAATTATGTCTTTCTTTAGGATGGATTCATTTGTTCTTGCAGAGACTTTCAAGTATTTGTTCTTGCTCTTCTCAGAGCCAAATGAACTTCTATTAGATCTCGACCAATTCTTATTCACCACTGAAGCTCATCTTCTTCCTCTCACGCTAGCTCGTTCCTCAAATGCCTCTCTCCTAAATGTAAGTCTAACTGTTTCTTATGTTTTAAAATTTTTCAAACTTTATATTCTTGTGTCTTTACCTTTGCCCTAAATTTTGAATCTATGCAACAGATAGCTAATTCCATGGACCTGAATGGCTCTGATTTATCTGGAGACGAATTAACTGATGCAAGGACTTGTCCCAACACTCAACACTTATTTCCTGAAAAAGTTCGACGCCCTCTTCGCAATCTTGTTGATGGTGTATGCCCGCATAAAGAATTGAGACGTAGGCTAAAAGCTGTGGACTTTCAGGTAAAATTTTTCATGCCTTTGAACTTAATCATCAAGAGTTCAGAAGAGCATTATTATATTCCCAATATTTTTTATGAGTAGTGTTAACATGTTTTTAATCATGTGATGTAAGAACCTCAAGCTAATGCAAATTCTTTTGATTCAACAGATGGGAAACACTGACCACATAAAGATTCTTAAAGAAATGGGTATTAGTATTATGGCACTTGATGATGGACGCGTACAATTAGTTCATGCATTTGGTAATGTAAGTGAACAATGCTGCAAAGCCCTTCCAAATTCATAAGTGTTAATAGTTGAAAATTTAATACTTGTTTAGTGGGCCCCTTGCCTTTGGGTGCATTGTTCTAATCAAAATCTTTTCCAGGCTGCGTCAACTGTAGATGCTGAGGAAGGATTAATATTTATGCAAGAAATGGTTGAATTGTCAAAGTTTACCCCTCAAACTGAGACAATGCAGCAAGCAGTTAGTTTTACTGATAACCAAGGCAAATTGACTGTGATCCCTGCTGGCCCAGCACATTTTGGGAAAATTTTACGTTTGGCTACTGACAAAGTATGTTTCAAGTTCCTTAGATACTAAATATTATGCAACTTAACACATAATGGGCCCTTTCTTACAAAATGATGTGACATCTCTATTTCTTAATATTTAAAGGTAACTGCCAAAGTGGGTGTGGCTTTACCTGTTCGAGGCTGTGAAACTCTAAATTGGCCCCAAATGCTAAGTGGACGTATTGTTATTCTAGAACGTGGAGACTGCATGTTTGTTGAGAAAGTAAGTTGTTCAAGGATCTATATTGAGTGCTCAAATTTGGTACCCAAAACTTAATCCCTTGTTTGCTTTTCAGGCGAGACGTATACAAAAGGCAGGTGCTATAGCTGGTATTGTTATAGACCACACAGTTGGAACATCTGTCACAAAATCAACAATGTTTGCCATGTCTGGTGATGGAGTGGATGATGTATCAATTCCTATGGCCTTTCTATTTTATGATGATGCAGTTCGATTATTAGAAGCAATCCAAAAAACTCCTGATATTGACATTACCTTGAGTAGTTTTGCTGCTCTTGAAGAAGGTCTGTTGATAAAGTTTAAGACAAAATCATATTCTACTGAAATATTTGTATCTCTTAAGTTGTTATGCTCCTGTCTCTTTGTGATTGCTCCTATACTGGTTTCCGCTTTAGGAACAAGAGGCCAATTCAAAGGAAAAGAAGTCACATTAGAACCACCTTCAAAACATTCTGCATTAGATAAAATCAAAGAATCTATTATCAAATTTATAAACAATCCAATCCAGACAAAATCGATGGGTATTGAAAACAAACCTAGTGTGCCTGTTTTGCAGCCTCCACAATCATTTTCTGAGGTAAGACATTGAAGTTATTTTGTTTTATCAAGTGGAAACAGTGCTTGATTTTACCGGAATGTCTCTTCACCCACAGGAAAATGTTCCAATATCGTCAGCGTCGCCACATAAATCCAAGATACCTCATTTGAATGAATTATTACTGAGTATTGTCTTGCAGAGTGATAATTTAGTTCTTCAAGGAGTTTTAAAACATGAGCCTCCTATACCAAGCGAGCTATTTGCTAAACTAAAGGATAAAATACCAAAGAGAAACCTACAACTATTCAGTACTTTAGCTCAGCAAGGGCTTTTTACCTTAAATGAAGATACGATACAATCTTTGGATCTAGACTATCTTTCAAATTTAAATAAGATTGAAAGCAAGGGTGAAATAAAACACCAAGAACCCTTACCACACTTTGGAAGTGCCACCCCAGTTCCATTTCATTCTGTTCTTCCAGAAGGCAAAGAAATGAGAGAAGATTTGTGTGTGAACTGTAATTCAAAAGGAGTTGAAGAAAATGAACAGGTTCTCAATGTTGATTTTCCTGTTCTTAGACCTCCAACATCTGAAAGTAAACGTATTGAAGACAGTAAGCAAAGGACTACCTTAGATAACTTAAGATTTCCTGATGAATTGTGATGAATCATAAATTCTGTGAACCAACAAAAGAATGCAGGTGGGTTTTTGGCAAAGCTGCTCAAATACTTTATATTTCCAATTCTAAGTGCATCTTTGTATCATTTTTCTCCGATTCTCCTGAAGGAAAACCAATGTTTTTATCTTTCCTTCTTTTCTTTTCATTTACGGCGTTTATTTTATTTGGTAGTGTTAACAGCGATGACGTAGTTACTTTAAATCAAACCCGAATAACAATGAAAGATGCTGCAAACCAATTTTGTTGAAGAATGTCCAGCTCGTTTACTTTCCAAATAGACTGTTATCTTGAGACGTGGAAATAAATTTTCATTGGTTTAAGAATAGCTTGATATCTTAGGTGCTATTTATTGGTCTTTAAAGAAATTTTCCCGACGGCAAAGAAATGGCCCGGTGGTGAGTGTTTTAATCCGAGTCCTAGCTGTATTGGACCAAATGTTCTGCCTTTAGCCAGACAATTGCTTTGTATTTTTTCCCTAAACAACATTGACTGACTTGTAATACAAAGGAGTAAATAACAATATTGTGATTGTTCTTAAGTACTGTATGTGTTTCTCCATTCTGATGTCATATTACTATTTATTTCCTTAGAATCCCAGATCTAGTGTTCAATTAATGTCAGTTTTTCCAATTTTTTGTTTATTTTTATTTTTCTTGTTATATGGTGTTTGGTTGATGATGGCTTGTGTACTGTACTTGCATGGCTATAAGCTGCACAGGTGTGCTGATTTCCGTAGCTCTGAAACTGTGGTGAGTTTTAATTGGAAGAACTAGTTTTTCAGGATTGTCATGGGTCTTTTATATTTACCTCAACCTCAAAGTGGTGGTGCAGTCTTTGATTACATAATTCCTCACTGAAAGTCTGACTGATGATAATGATTATCTGTCCGTCACACAAGAATTTAATTTTGGGTCAATTCAATTATTACTTGCACCTGACTGAACCTTGTTTTCCTCTTGATGGTGGTGTCTCTAGTCTTATTATTATACATTCATCTTATTGAAAAGGAGACCTCTTCCACAAAGTATTAATTTTAATGTTATTCAGACAGCATTCTTAAAGTTTCAAAAGTCTCTTAAAGTAATTATTAAAAAAAATTCTTATCTGAGCAGCTAAGCATGTCTGTCTAGAAGAAAGGGCATCAATTGTGACAGAACTGTCACCTGCTCATGAGGTACAAGTTTCAGACTTAGCAAGGTGGTTCACAAAGTACGAATTTGAAATAAGATTGAGAGGTTTACCTAAGGGATGACATTGAAAAAGCTGCTCCATCTTCTAGTAATCTTTAATATTTCAATAAATTTTAACTTGTCCAAGTCCACATCTACCTTTATCACAAAGGATAAGTAAAACTTACTGCAGTGTTCGGAGCAATTATGTATCAACTGTGAATGGTTTCCGATAAGTACTGTAATTTCCTAGCTATTTTATATGGTATTGATAATTTAACATGCAGTTTCTTCACAGGATGAATATTGACAGGCTGTCTACAGTGTGATATTCATAAAAAATTAAAGTGATATTTTCAGTAAGTTACACGTAAAATTAATTTTTCTTTATTGCTTTTGTTCTTAATTTTATGGTTCATTGGCTGACAGTGCAGTTTGGCCGCTGAGGCTGCTAATACGCAATTTTCTTTCTGCCTCCATCTTTTTTGCTTGTTCCCATGCATCTAATGAAACCGTTTTCTCTCCATTGCTCAAAGACACCAACCTATAATGGAATAATATTGTAGATAAAGACAGTAAGACTCCAATGAAAAGTTAAAACACTAACAATGTTACCTTGCAAGCACTAGGAGCAAGTGAAGGTCATCAGCTGAAACATTCTGCCCTCCAGTTTGTCTCATTTGAACGAAGTCTTCTTGTGCTTTCTGAAAGAAAAGAGGCTACATAGTAAGTTCTAACTATTAATTACATCAGGTATTGTTTTCACATGCATGCATGAATGATCTTATGAAGTATGCCCCTATTGGTTACATACCTTTTGAAGGTTCTCTGGGAATTCATAATCAGAATGGCGCATAACACTTAAGTAGACTCGAATCTCAGTAAGAAGTGGTTCACGTAGAAAGTGTAGTGTAGCTTGGAAAATTTCTGATAAAGTGTTTAAACTTGATGTATCAGCTTTCAAAGGTACAAGCATGTTGCACTAAAATAAAGAAAGACAGTGAACTACAGATTAGGTGCTCAGGTAAGTTGATAATAAACTATCTTTCGGAACACGTGTGAATGAACTTACAGGCAAGAGGGATTTACCCTCAGAAAGAATGAGAACTGGCACATCTGCATCATATGGCTTTGAGTAGTATTGGAAATCATAATTAACAATTTGATGAGAAATGAGTGTCCTCAATGCTTGAACATTACCAACACCTTTAAGATAAGTTGCAAAGACTATGCATTAAATTTCTGGTATTAATTAAATTTTTAGTTTTAGAGACTTTTAGATTACCTGAAGCATCTAGCTTGCCAGCCTCTAGTCTTGTTTCATCAACAATGAGATGTGTATTATCACTCAACTGAAGAAGACCAGAAGAAAGACGATTTGCTTCATAGTCCATCCTGCCGATTACAATTTTCATATCTATTAATCAAGACATAATAACCTGAGTAACCTGATTATAGTAGGATATAAGATGTTACCAACTTTGGTGAAAATGACAATGTATTCATATTTTCAAGTGTCATGGGTAGGTAGTGGCTCTTGGGAAGAAGTCTCTCCAAAACTGAATACAGTAATCGTGTGTAATCAGGGCGTCGTGGTAAATTAGATAGATTTAAGCAAAAGTGACCTAGAGCAAGGCCATCTTTACGCATATAACTGAAATTTTAAAAAAATGAATGAATGAAAGTGATAGCTGAAGGCTGATACAAATGTGAAGGTTATAGAGCGGTAACAAATTTTAACTTTGAGACGTACACTAGAGACACAAGATGACAAATCAAATAATCAGCGGCTAGGGAATCGCCCAAGAGCATCTGAGTAAGTACAAAATGAAGCTCTTTCCTGGTATTCAGAGCGGCTTTATAAACAGTATCTGAAAAATAATTGAAGACCCAGTACTAATGAGAATATAGTTAGAGTATTAACAAAGTTTGGACAAATAGAAGCTATTGCACTGAAGAATAACATCCAAGAACATTACCAAGATTGTTCGGTATTGAGTTGACGTGAGTTATTTTGTGCACAGCAACAGCATGAAGTCTTGGAACAATTGAAGGTGGTGGGTTTTCAGACATGTTTTCAGCTTCAGTGCCCATATTGGATGGCGTATGGGCCAGTGATGGATCCAAGGAGAGGAATCCAACAACATCAATTAAATCATTGAGTTTGAGAGGTGGTAGATTATCCGAGTCATTGATCTGCAATCACATTAAACTTAGAAAGGAAAAGACATACTTCAAATCGGATTATAGAAATACCCAAACACATCTGTACTTTTACTAAACATGCTATTCCTTGTGATCCATCAATTGGAAAATTGAGGTTCAAGCTGTGACATGAAGGTACAGCATCCAATTTATTCCTTAAATTTTCAACAGATAATCTCTTAGGTTCAACCGCAGTGGCACTAAAAAATAAATCATTTGGATTACAATTGGACTCTAACTTTACAATCTCAGAAATACCAAAAAGTATAGTTTACTTAGGAGCTGAAGTAGATGGTCCAGAACACGTGTCTTCATTTTGAACAGCATGATCTACATCCATTGGCTCACATTCAGCCGAACGTTTGGTGCTAATGTTACACACTTTAGGTGCTTTTGCAACATCCTGAACGTGAGGACTAAGAGTCCTTTCTTGCTAAGTAAAGGGGAGAAAACAATAGAAAGATAAGGAAAAATCTTAATTGCGTAGACTAACAATAGAATGAAAGAGGAGTTAATCCACTTAGTACCTGAGAGACCCAATCATTGAGTGCAGGTGTTGTTATGCAATAATAAACTTGACGCTCCTCAATAGACTGCTCTTTTTTATCAATTACATTCTCATTAGGCTAATATAAAGAGCCAGATCAAAACCAAGACAGATATAAAAGCAAAAATGTGGTAAAAAAAATAAAAATTCTAATAAGTAAAACAATACGAAAAATATAACTCATTCATAAATAACAAGATATCTCTTACCAAGCATTGAATCACATCTCTGAATCGACCAGATCTAGTTGTTTTGACACTAGTTTCCTTGTCCTCGACTTCATATTGGCCCATAAAATATTCAGGATTGTGCATGTATTGAACCATTCCACGGAAACGAACTAGTTGAAGGTCTTGCAACTCATAGTTAGGAATAGTATTGATTAAAGGTATCTACAAAGGGCAAACAAAAAGTAGCTCAATATACTGGTATTGTACAATAAGAGGCAAACTTCTTTAATAAAGAAAGAAAGCAATTCTCTAATGGAGAAAAAAAGTAATTCTTTTAACTTTTAAATATTTTTTTTTAAAGCAATAACTCACTTGATTCCAATTGCGTGGATCCTGTACAATATGCTCAAAGGCCTTAGCATTTGTTTCCCAATCAGGCAAGTAACACTTGAGAGCCATTTGCTTATTTTTGTGATTTCTTCTTAAAATTTATAAAATGAGGTGAAAAATTTGTTGTTTAAGCCTATGATGTAGTTTTCCAACTGAATATTTGTCTGGTCTAGAAGGAAAATAAGAAGGTTACCAATGTTGACAAAGACATTTTGTTGAGGAAGACGCATATCAAGACAAAGTCACAATGAGCAAATACAAGACTTGCAAGATACTGTACCAGAGATAACTCTGACTGTACTGAGCAATTACTTAGATTACAGCAATATACCTGTGTGTCGTGAGCAAAGTGAAATGTACTGCGTTGAACAATGAACCACAATACCACAATGTCCTTACATCCGTGTACGTACCCTGATCAATTTGGCGCGAAAAGCAGTCCGAGCAATTCTCCCATCTGTTCTTCTTCCTTGTTGCTTTCTTTGATAGCTCGGCCAACAACGAGAGTCGTCTGCTGGCTTGGCACTGGCACTGGCAATAGCAAAGCATACTTGTTATGAAGTAATTGCTCAAGAACTGATTGATGACAAGATTATTTGAAAACTTAATTAATCAGAACCATCGCAACTGCGGTCATTATCAAGAGTGCGGTCAATAATGTCGGAACACCGAAAACCAAAATTGATTGTGTTTGATCTTGGTAACAGTGCTCATATACTAGCGATCTCTGCAAATTGTAATGTAAATAATGAACACTTTTTAAAATGAATTTTGATTGCATGCACTCTTTACCCATCCAGATTATACCCTGTGGCCTTTTTGGGTTGACACACATGTAACACCACCTTTCTCAAAGAAAAAGTAAGTTAAGAATATTCTGTTTCTTCTATGAACAACTTCTTAACACCAATACTTCTTTATGTATTTTTTTTTTTTTTTAATTTCAGTGGGAAGATCTATGACAAGCGAAATTGTGAAATCAAGCCTTATCCTGAAGTAACTGATGTTCTGTCTGATCTACACGAGCAGGGTTTTGATCTAGCCATAGCCTCTCGAACAAGTGAAATCCAAGGTGCCAACCAGCTCGTTAAGCTTTTTGATTGGGACAAATATTTCAAATTCAAAGAAATTTACCCAGGCTGCAAAATAAAACATTTTTCCAAATTTTGCCAAGCTTCTGGCTACAAGCATGAAGAGATGCTGTTCTTTGATGATGAGACAAGGAACATTCGAGATCTATCAGAAAAAGGAGTGACATGTGTCCTTGTCCCAGGAGAGGGCACATCTAAGAAGTTAGTGGATCATGGTCTTGATCAATTTGCCAAAAAGACTGCTCGTAACTAGTTTTCCTATTACAAGGCAGCGCTTCTGTATGCAAGGTGTCTAGAGGCAATGTCTGTTGATTTTCACATTCCATTTTACTTGCTGACAATGAGGAGCACTGATCCTGGCTAGTTTATTTTCTTACTTTCTAAATAAGGAGCTGTGATGTGTAAAGAATGATATTTTAAAAGTCAATGTGTAGATGATTCTTTGCTAACCAGTATGTTAGCATTTTTTGTTTCAATACAGTTAACAAAAATAAAGTTTTGAAAATGTCACAAGTGGAAGAAAATATCCAACGCCTAGAAGTTTAACCCGCAAGACACTACCTACTGAGGTATGCATGTTCATGTGATATTGAACTGAGATCAGAACGATATGGGACATCAGTAAAGTGTTGATTTCAGGCCCACTTTCTGAGTCAAAACTGATAGTTGATAAAATTTAGCTATCAATTCAAAGATGCATGAAAATGAATTCCTCTGTGGACCAGCGCTCTGAATTCCCTCGTGGTGGAGGCCGAGGAAGAGAGATATAGTCGATCTGACGAAAGTATGGTACTGTACAGCAGGGAAGGAATACGGCGAACAGTACCGTTCTTTCTTCAGTTCGACCAAAGATCCCGCCCGCCGGACGTTACCCGTATCCGTACCTGGCTTCATAATAATAATAATAATAACATTTCTAACATTTCTTTTAAAATTTTATTTCATATCGGATGCCAAAACCTCCAATGGGAAGGTTTGCGGTATTAATTCATAATTAAATCTGATTAAATCCTCTTTCATCCCCCGATGAAGTCGGCTTGCCGCGCCGATCGATTTTTCATACTACCGGCAACGGCGGGCTGTTTTCGCACTCACTACTGTGAATAGTCGGTTGACTGCAGTTGGGTGTGTGTGACGGTAGCCGGGAGCTTCTGATTTTGGAGGAACACGTTATTACTTATTCTTGGTGGCTCGATAGTGCCTTTGGAGATAATATTTTATTTTGCATTTCCTCAAATATTAGTCATTATGACTTCCGTGACTACCAATCCTTCAACCCTTCTACCACTCGGTTTGTTCAGTTCCACTTCTAGACTATCTGCTTATAAACTATTTGCTTACAACACAGTTCTCAATTTTGCACCATAAATGTAATTTAAGAGACGAAGACTTCAATAAGTTTTACTTTCTTCGTACATCGAGTTCGTTGCTTGTTGAATCTATAGAAATGCGCTCTTAAACCTCCAAACAACTTTACGCAGTCTCTTTAGCCTTTGTTTTGTTCTGTTTCTTTTCTAAGATTCCTCAGCTGACATACATTTTTTTTCCAGAGCTTGTGGATAAGTGCATAGGATCGCGAATCCACATCATCATGAAAAACGATAAGGAGATTGTTGGCACATTACTTGGATTTGATGACTTTGTGAATATGCGATTAGAAGATGTCACCGAGTATGAAGCAACCCCTGAGGGAAGAAGAATTACGAAGTTAGATAATATCCTTCTAAATGGCAATAACATAACTATGGTGTGTAGTTTCTGCAGATCTCAGGATTAAGTTTTTCCTTGCAAGAATAACTAATGGTTTGTTTTCTCTTTTCGCAGTTGGTTCCAGGTGGAGAAATGCCAGACTCATAATAATCTTAGTGCTTACAAATTTGTACCTTGCATAACCCTTTGGTTTTCATTCCATATTTTTTTTCTCTTTCCCATTTGTGGGTTACACAATTACCTGCTCATTCAGTTTGCATAAAAGCAATGATACTGACAATTCATATTAATTTGTTTATTCCAGTAAAAATATTATTTTGCAAAAGTTAAATTGTAAAAGTTCCTAACAAGTTCATGATCAACCGCACAAAATAATATAACAAATATTTACAAACAATCATAACAAGATAGATAAAAATTTGAGAATTCACAAAGTTGACTAGTATGAGTTACGACTTGAAAATTTATTATGGGCGCTGAGCTAGCTCCAATTCTTCCAACACCTGTTCTATTGAAGGTCGACCTTGGGGCTGTTGTAGCCAACACTTTTGAATTAACAACAGATATCTCTCATCCTTTGGGTAGGAAGCAATAGGTAATTCCGGACGATACTCATCTGAAACCACCTACGTAGCACAAAAATGATCTGCAATTAAAGTAAGTCGAACAACTGCAAACATAAGCAGAAAATGTTAGGTAACTCTGGAGAATGACGACAAAATAATTACCTTGTAAATTACTGTGTGCTCCCGATGACCTTTATATGGTGATACTCCTGAAATCAACTGCCACATGGTTATCCCAAGAGAATAGATGTCAGCAGCAGTTGTCGGCTTAAATCCTTGCAATACCTCAGGTGCAGCATATCCAACTGTTCCCTTTACAAGAAATAACAATAATAATAATTAAAAAAACACTTAAGCTAATTAGATTAAATCTTTAAGCCTACTGAGGCAAACTTACTTACTTGAAGGTATGGTCTCTCTGCTCCAATCGGAGATGAACAACCAAAATCACAAAGTTTGCAGTTGTCTGTATAGTTTTCAACAATTACGTTTTGAGGCTTAATATCAAGATGTAGAATTCCATGTTCATGGCAGTATTTCAGGGCAGAACTCAACTGTATTGTGTATCTATGGCAAGAATTCATTATTTGAAGCAAGGCCAAAATTGTGAGACTAGACAATACAGGAAAATTAAAATTTTACCTTATTCTCTTTGAAGGCTGGTCTTTCAACAGGTCAAGATCAAGAAGTTTCTGGAGTGTATAACCACAAATTTTCTCCATTATGACAACTCCTGCATCATCATCATTAGGCAGAACGACTTTGAGCATAGACACGATGTGAGGATGGTGCAGTTCTAAACAGTTCATTTCATTCCTTATTTGCCTGATTGATGCGGTTGTTGGTTGGACAATCTTCACAGCAACAATCTTGCCTAGAAGTAGAAATAAAGAAATGAATGTATAAACACAATTAATAAAATCTTTGAGAAGATGGTACCACAGATTACCTTTGTAGAGGGCTTCAACAACCGTGCCAAAACTTCCCTTTCCAAGAAGAACACTACTTTTTTTCTGTTTGAACTTCTTCAGCATGTCAGCTCGGTCAGGAGTATCAACAGAGGAATAGATATGTCCACACTCATCAACTCTTTCTAATGTATCTATATGCTTTGACGCAGATTTGCTAAGAGCATGCACACCCAATACCTCTCCTCCGTCACTCCATGGCAATTTACGCACACTTTTGCATTTCTTTGATATGGTTGATGTCTGTTTGGCTATAATAGGGCTCCTGCAGTCAACATTTGCATGCTTTAAACCATTGTAGAGCAAATAATGTTCGTTATATATGGCCTAATAATACATACTCATCTTCTGAGCATGGAGTAAACACACGGGCCACAAACGGGCTCAAAGACGGAGAGCGTTGAAATGATTGTGGACTTCTAAATGATTCTCCTTGCGCATGTCGAATTATAACACCCAATGATTGATTCACAGTTGGTGACACAAAGGCACTGGCAATATTCCTTGGACTCACGACTTTTCTCATTGACATAGAAGCCATATTTTTTTAAAACACGTAACTTCAACTAAACAAGCCCAAGCAGACTATCAAAAGGAGGAAAATCTTGGGTAGACGTCGAACTGCAAACCACTTCAATCAAATGAACCACCAGACCGCAAACCCGCCTATTTTGTAATTTGTAAATACTCCGCCCTGTGAGAAACAGTCGAGTGGTCGAGAAAAAAAACAACTTTCCAATGAAGTTCCTGCCAACCAAACGAAGTTTTTTTTAAAGCCTATGGTATCTCAAAATTCACTTCCGCCGGCTAATTGAAAAAACGAAAGTGTGGATTTTAAAATTTAAAATCAACTATAAAAAGGAAAATTAAAGCAAAGTTCATCGATTTTGGAATTTACGGTAGAGAGGGTAAGTAGTAATGTTGGCATATTCACACCGAAAACGAAGAAAAGGGGGAAGAACTTGCCGTGTATCAGCGTAGATAATGAATATCCGGTGACGGCCTAGCCTTTTCCCAATCGGCGTGTAGTGATCCGCAAGCACATCTTCTGTAGGTTTATACAATTTTATTCTAAGTAAGGTTTTCGTGCTTGCTTAGGTCCCAACCATTTAGTAGACTAAAAGATCGGCCAAATTCGTGCTATAACAGTTTAAATGATCTAGTTGTTTACATCTTGTTGCCGTATTGTTGTGGACACGTGGTAGTTTTGCGGTCTGTTCGGCCTAGTGATTGCATGAACATCTCTTCGCGGCTCGGAGACTTTTATTAACTTCTTACAAGCACTTGTACTTGTTCCCTTCTTTAAGTGCGGTTAGAAGCCATAAGTTTCTAAATCACATTCTTGCCTCAGCTATTGGTAAATTGTCCCTTGTTATTGTTGGCGTCAGAACCGGTCGTAGGTTAAGTTGGGTGTGTGGGTTCTCGTTATTAATTTTTATTTTTTGGATCTCTTTGACTTCTTCGACAGATTTATTTCTCCCGTGCTGATAATTTTGTTATATTGCTACAAATTTGCTACAGTAACATTAATCCTTGTTTCAGTCAAAATGTCTGAAGAAAATTGGGGTGATGAGACCGAAGTTGCGGCGGCAGGCGCGACAGACCTCGCCGTCGCCCCCACCGCCGAAATGCCAGAGGTGAAACTTTTCGGCCGCTGGAGCTGTGATGATGTTCAAGTGTCCGACATGTCGCTTCAGGTAAACTTCTATTCAGTCAGGCTAAGTGTTCCAGTGTTTTTGTAGCTTTATTTACAATTGTTGCTCTCTTTCTAGGACTATATTGCAGTGAAAGAGAAGAACGCCAAGTACCTTCCTCACTCAGCAGGTCGCTATGCTGCCAAGCGTTTCCGCAAGGCTCAGTGCCCAATTGTGGAGAGGCTTACAAACTCTTTGATGATGCATGGCCGTAACAACGGTAAGAAGCTCATGGCTGTGAGGATCGTCAAGCACGCCTTTGAAATCATCCACCTGCTCACTGGAGAGAACCCTCTCCAGGTCTTAGTCACTGCCATCATCAACTCTGGCCCTCGTGAAGATTCTACCCGTATTGGTAGGGCTGGTACTGTGAGGCGACAGGCTGTTGATGTTTCCCCCCTCAGGAGAGTCAACCAGGTATGTCTTGTTGTAGGGCCTTTTTTGTTGTTGTCATAGGGTCTAGATTAATGGAAGCTTTATTTTAGGCTATCTGGCTGCTCTGCACGGGTGCTCGTGAAGCAGCATTCAGGAACATCAAAACTATTGCTGAATGTGTGGCTGATGAACTCATCAACGCTGCTAAGGTATATTCACTAATCCCACTAATTCTTTTTCCTTGCAAGGACGTCTCCCTTAACCTTATTTACTGATTGCAGGGATCATCAAACTCTTATGCTATCAAGAAGAAGGATGAATTGGAGCGTGTTGCCAAGTCTAACCGTTAAGTGTTTATGTCAGCTCACATCAATAAAAGATGTGAAACAATTAACTTTACCCTCATTCAATACTCCTTAATGCACCCTTCACTTGTTATAATTGGGTTACTAAAGTAGGTGTTCAGAACTGTTTACAAAATGTCCCTAATTTGACTTGTCTGCAATTCGGAGGTTGGATGGATGCAATTGATCACCTTATTTGAGTTCTATGAAATGGTCAGTGTTAAAGAGTTTACTTAAGTCCTCTCACCCATACCTATGTGTTTGTTGGTGCTATTATGGGATGAAGCCTGCAGGCCCTGTTATGGGAGTGCCTAAGGACTTGGAGAGGATATGCCTGGCAGGGTTGTCTTGTGCTCTATTAATTTGTTTTACTGATGGGGTTCTGGAGCGATCAGCGTAGGGAACATTGTAGATTGACAAACTCAGCATATCGGGGCGAATGCCACAAAACCTTGGCTGAAAGCGTCTCATGTGAGCCTAATGTGTCCAAACCCTACAGTCTTTATAAAACTTAATCTTTGATCAGAAAATCAGGGATAAGTCTGGCAATATCATTTCGGGAGCCCTGTAGCAACAGCATCCCTTACTACTTTTACCATCGGTTGAAGGTGATGCTGGGCGGGGAGTGCCTTCGCCGAAGCAAATCGCTCCCTAATTGGGTCTCTTATAGGGCTCCTTGCACTGAACTCTTTTATTTTAAACCCAGGACAATATTACGCCTTTGGGTTAAAAAAAAAAACGTGCTCCCAAGTGACAGGAGTTGTGCAGGGGAACTCAAATGTACCCTATAAACAACCCTCGAGGGTAGGATAGCGGAAAAATGCAAGTATTCCTGATAACGCAAAACGAGTCCGGGCGAGGTGGCTTGGCTATAGCCTTTGCATTTTTACGAATTTCGGTCGAAATTTTTTTTTTCTCCAAAATGAACGGGGTTGTGCGGGGGGACTCTAGTGTATCCCTTGACCACTTCCCGAGTGTTGATTGAACCAAAAAGCGGGGTTTTCGGCATAGAAATGCGACGACAGATTTGCTGAGGGAAGTGCATCTGCCGAAGCGCATATCTCCCAAACCAATTACGGTATCGGGCTTCTTGTGCTTGCTATATGTCTCTTAGACCCGAGAGGGTACCCTGTGAGTTTGGTCGAAATCCGTGACAATTTATTTTCGACCGAAAATCGCAAAAACGCAAAGGCTATAGCCTTTGCATTTTTACGATTTTGGGTCGATTTTTTTTTTCTCTCCAAAATGACGGGGGTTGAACAGGAGGACTCTAACGTACCCCTAGACCAACCCCCAAGGGTCAGTTCGTCCGAAAACCCGGTTTGTCTGCGAGGAAATGCAGTATTCCTAATAGCGCGCAATGTGTTCGGGCGAGGTGGCTTAGGGGCCTATTTTCTTACTAACGAAGTCCGGTATAGGAGTCCTAGGACTTGCTATGTGTTTTTTGGTCCCAGAAGGAGGTAATCTGTGAGTTTGGTCGAAATCCGAGACAATTTTTTTTCGACCGAAAATCGCAAAAACGCAAAGGCTATAGCCTTTGCATTTTTACGATTTTGGGTCGATTTTTTTTTCTCTCCAAATTGACGGTAGTTGTGCAGGGAGACTCTGGAGGGGCAAAGGGCGAAAGCAGGCGAAAGCTGGGAGGAGAGCACAGCCTGCTCTACTTTACTCTTCCCTCTGCCTCTCTGTAATGCTTACGGCGCTTCTCCGGTTTAAATTTTCGCGCGGCGGCAGCTGCGATTTAACCATGGGATAAATTTTCGCGGTTTCCGGCGGCCATGTTGGCGGATGTTTGGTTTCCGCGCCACCTGGTGGGCAAACTTGCAACTATGGATCTGGCATCATGGCGGCTGCGTGTGGTTTTGCAAAAAGTGTGAGTGAAATTGTTATAATATTTGTTTCCAACGTAATATTTTTTAAATAATTAAGTAGGGGGAGTGTGATAATTTCTTTATGATTAAATTCGATATATTTTATTGTGCTGGGGAGGACAAATTGAACGTCCTCGCTTCTAGGATGGCTGATGGTTCGTCTTTCTGCTGAGCGCCTACTGTAAGCCTAGAATTAACCACCAGCATTGGGTGTAACTTTTCAATGATATTCTTATTAGCGGAATGTCGTTATTTCCTTGAAAGGCTGTTATTTTCTTGTAGCACATTATTTAGTGCCCAAGGGAGGTTAGCTATGAAGGTTAGGCCACCTCATGGCAGGCTGAGGGTAAGGATAGGGTTATCCATGAAGCTCTTAATTTGGGCAATAGTGTGAATCAGAAATCTATTTTACTTTGCGTTCTTGTTTAAATGGGAAAAGGAGGGCATCCTAGGTAAAGTGGGGATAGGAATTGGAAGAAAATAGGGAAGCTAGGACACTCAGCCGAGTCATTACGGCTTGATGCATTAGTTGGTACCCAGCCATGGATTCTGATTAGGCGACAGACAGCCTACAACAGTAGTAGCATTTTCTATCAGGCACACTTGCGTGTTCATTTCAAAATCAAAGGGTTTTGTATAAGTTAACATTGGGGGGAAAATAGGGAAGCTCGGACTCTTGGCTGAGTCAGTAGGGCTTGTTGCATTAGTGGGTATCCTTCCACTTGAAATCGCAGTTCTGTGCTCATGATGATTCTTCTTCTTTGAACAATATTGCATCTTCGTAGTGAGAATAATTAAATGTAAATGAGATCTTTTCTTTTTCAAGAACTGAAAGTATTGTTTAGATATTTATCATTTGGAGTAAGTCATGTTCATTCTCAAAACGCCTTTTAGTTTTCAAACATACTTAATAATACAATAGTCTTGTGTAGATTTATTTGTTTTCAATGCAATATTGTTTAAAGTGTATGGCCAGTCACTCGTCTTTATCCAGAATTTGTTTGTCAATTGTATAAATACTAGTTGTTCACTTATCGATCTAGTTTATGGTTGGTATCTTGCCAACTGATATCCATAAGAGATATCATCAGCATTTTATCGATGTGCAATTACCTTTCTAAGGTATTTGGCTTTTTAAAAATAATACTTGTTCACTTTTCCATCCATCTTATTTAAGGGTGGTATCTTGCCAACTAGTCAGATGCTGGATGCATTTAATAATTCGGATAGAGGCTTTTAAAGTAGTAAATCTTGTTTTGTTGAGAACAGAGATGAGTGACGGCATTTGCTTACTGATATTTGAGTGTTGCCCTGTTGCCCCTGTGTCTGCTGTTCTTTACTTGCTCTATTGCAAAAAGTATCCATTGAATGCTTTGTTTTGCGCCATTTGGCCTGCCTGCTTCCTCTCACTTTGACCTCGGCCAGACTCCTAAAGGTCAGGGTGTGAGGAGTAGGCATTTTAGTGGTAACCTTTCAAATGTAAATTTTTGCTTGCTTTAAACTTGTTGTATTTGCCCCCTCTTGCTGGCATGTTGACCCAGGCCAGACTCCTGAAGGTCAATGTGTGGGTGAGAGGGGATTCCTCTCTCTTTGCTTTTGAATTTCAACTTTTGAATGGATACTTTTTTCCTGCTCTCTGCTGTGCTGTTTCCCTTCTGGCTTTGGTATAATACGGCCTCCTGGAGTGGGACTTGTCTCACTGCTGGGTTCGAATCCCAGCGGGTCCTATGCCTCGCCTCGCCTTGCTCTGCCTTCCTTCTCTCTAAATGTATGAGAAATTTAGAGGAACACAGTGCTTTGTTTACAATTTTGTTTACACTTGTTTACAATTTTGTGTACATTTGTGCTGCTCTGCCACTGGCCAATTTCTTCTTCTCTTTTTTTGGGACTTAGTATTTGGCCGGCTCAGTGTTCCTCTCACTTTCTCATCCTGTCTGTCTTCTGCTCTTTGTTGTTGTTGACATTCATGCTTTGTTTACTTTTCAGCACTTGTACCTTTTTTTTTTTTCCCCTCCTTGGTTGTTGGCTTTGGCTTTCCTTGCTCGAGCAGCTCATTGGTTTCCACCAGTGAGCTGCTTGAGCAAGGAAGGTCAAAGCCAACAACCAAGGAGGGGAAAAAAAAAAAGAATTGTTTTTTGTTGCCGATGTTCCACTGCTCCAAGTCCCGAGCTGCTGCTGCTGCAAATACGCAGCAGCTGAGCTTCAGGACTTGGAGCAGTGGAAGATCGGCAACAAAAAATAAATAAATAAACAAACAAACAGTTGAATAAAGAAAAACAAGCTTTATTGGAAGAAGAACAAAAGAAGCAACAGCAGCTGGCCAATGGGAGGCCCCCAAAAAGGCCCTTTTAGGCTATCTCGAGATCCCTATGTGATGCGGCCCAAGTAAAATTTCTGGGGGTCAAACAAAGTTCCATCTGGAAAAAACTAGTCAAATTAACTGTCAAGAGGAGTTTAATTAAAACCCCTCATAAACTGACTCTACGCAACAATCACTTCATATGAACTCAATCACAGCGGACGAGATGAAACACAGGACCCGAGAGCAAGCAGTGGCCTGGTGCAGAGTTCTCAATCGGGTGGGTAATGCTGGCTTCGGCAGACCCGCCGCTGGTTCGCCTCTTTACCCGACCCGACCCGACCCGGAGCTCAGCGGGTCGGGCGGGTCGGGTCTCGCTCGGGTCTGCAGACCCGGACGGTTCTCTGGACCCGGTACCCGAGCGGCAGGTGAGGGGGGAGGTGGTAGGGAGGTAGTGGCTCAGTTCGGACGAGCCGAACCGAGTTCGCACCACAGCGACGCATCGGCTGCTAGACAGAGACAGAACAGCACTACCCGTGCGTAGTGCGCGCTCTGTCACTCACCAGGCGGCCGGGTCCCGAGACCCACCCGATTGAGAACTCTGGCCTGGTGAACCTTCAATAACATGTCACTAAAGGAGCCCGAGAAATGCGTACCAGGACCTCGGGCCATTCCATGTTCCACTGTGACTGATCTCTCCTCCACATGAAGCAATCGTTGCTCACATTAGCAAAAGTAAGTTCAAAGTAATTTCATTTCTTCATTCCGACAGCCTCGTCTTGAGTTTCGAAGAATCTTCACAGTCGTCCTCTCGAGTTGGTTGCTTGATTTGAAGAATCGTCAACAGCTGCACATTTGGTTCTGCTTTCCCCGTAGCTTCGTCTCGTCACCTGCAAAAACAAATATGTATCAGAAGCAGTTCAAGAAAAGAGTATCATTTCATCACAATTCTGTTGATTTATTTAGAAAGACAAACAAAATAAAAAAAATATATTCTACAATCCCTCTTTAATTCAATATGGCAGGTACAAGTAATGACTTGCCAAAATATTACATCTTGCTAAGGCATTTCAATTTGAAATCCAAATATAATCAGGAATTGAAAGAAGGTAAAGCTTTAACGAGCCCAAAGTTACGTCTACTTCAAATATTTTATTTAAAATGATTACCACAAACCAAAGTGGCAAACAGACATAAAATTCACTCCCACCATAAGTTTGCTTTCAGTTATTGGTAGCTCTGAGCAGACTAACACAGCAGCAAGTGATTCTCTATGAATGGTAATAAAATCAATTAACTATCAAACAAATGCGTGATGTTATTCACCATTATACAGGTAACTTATTCAACATGACATGCATCTCTGTTTTAGTCACTATGGCAGCAACTCAAAAAACATTCCACGATTTTAGTGTCAAAATTTACCCACTATGATTTCTAGTATTTTAATGGAGACCAAAGTACTAGCAGCAATATTGCAATTTTCTATTGATTTCACAACCAGCAAAGGTGGAAAGTGGCAGTTAGTTTAATTTTGAAAGCCAATTGCCTTCTACTTCATAGGTGAGTTTAAGAGATATTCTGATTCAGAACAGTGGTGCAATACCAAGTGAACTTTTCAAATGAAAGGAATGAGTAGACTTTCATAACTTATGTCAAAGCTTCCCTCGACAGATATTTAAAATACAAATAACTCAATGCTTTTTCACCATTCTGCAAAAGGGAAATATTTCTTACTGCCTGATCTTAAATTCAGGGCACTGACTTTCAAAATGAAAGAAATCAAAGTAACAGACTAGACATTAAAATTCACCACAGGAGTGGTGCTGTACTAGGCAAGCTCAAAAAATTCATTGATTAACAAAGTTACTGTCATGAAAGGTCTACTCATACTAATAGAAGTTAATTAAAATATTAAAGTGCTGAATATTATCATTCATTTACTATAGCTTGTACAGCAGCCCAACCAAACAGGTAGTGCTGTGCCAGGAATACACTCCAAATGTAAGGATTAACTCAGTTCCTGTTGTCAAAGGTCTGTCTTCCCGAACCAATCACAGTTAGTCTGCTAGTGGCAAACTACCTTGAGATGAAACCCCCAAGTGCTCAATTACAAATTGCAATATGAACTACTGCTTTTACTACTACAAATGTTCTCCAAAAGAGACTAGCAACCTAATTTCTTTTATTTTGAGAAAAAGTTCAATAATCTGATCAGAGCTATACAGTATTAAATCCTTACTCCAAAGGATAAGATTCAATGAATCATCCTTGAAAGCATGTCCAGTGTACTGGTGAGGCAGGAAATGAACATTGCCAAAATGGCTATTTAGCTCCAAGATCTGAATTTGGAATCCAAATGGGAAAAGATCTTTGAGGCAGCAGCAACAATGTGCTGTTCAGCAGACAAAGAACAGGATTTCTCTTTGGGCACTCATTTGCAAATTGTATAAATATAAATGCACCACTCTTCATTAAAGGTAAGACATTAGCCTTAGCCACAGGAATAGCCAATTAAAAGCAAAGACGCTTCAAAAAATTATTTGAAGTGGGTGCAAATCAAAATATACAAGTCATTTTTAACTTCTCAGATTTCTTTCAAAGATCAATACCGTCACACTTAAATAAGACCACCTTGATCAGCTCCACTGGATATTCCGCTGCGTACAAAACCCTGACAGGACTAAGTCTGAACGTGCCAAAAGTAAGCCACTCTAGGGACCCCCCCCTCCCCCCAGCCAGTGGTAGCAAATAGCTCTACGGTCTCCGCCCGAATTACTGCTCATGATTGTTGAAGTTGTTCATCACACAACCAGATGAAAATATTCTCATCTAAATTAGGGGAACAATTACATCACTTTCATTGAAACTAAATTCAGAAAATTTTAGGTTTTAAATAAAATCTCTACTTTGGGGGTTAACAATTCTTTAAAGGCTCTGATGTAGTTCCAAAACGTCCCCAGTCCCTTCCACTAAGTGGTGGAGCCAGGAGGTGGGCTTGGGCGAGGCTCGGGTTTGGAATGCGTTTTGAGAGGGTATCGTATACAACAAAACGTCCAGTGAAGCTGATCGAGTAGGTCTTGCTCTTAACATTGCTTACCTTCACATAAGCAGCATGACCACTGCAGATGATAAGGTTGCAACAGCGAACAGCGGATGGAGATTAAGAGGTGAAATAACAGCTTCAGTACATTATGCAGAACATGGTGAATACCTGAAAGAATTAAGAAAAACCTATTAGCATGAAAGAAAGGAAAGAAGGGCAAGCAGATAGCAACAAATCTGATGTATAAAAGAGCACAGCTGAACCATGAAATACCCACCATGTGCTCAGCAGAAGCACCAGACATGAGACATGACATCACAGATGAAAACAGCTTAACAGCACTGCGATGGCAGAGTAAAGATCTAAGCAGCCCCGTGAAGTCTTTGGAAGTGAAGTGGGAGCCGTCAAGGGCAGGGTTCAACAGAACGAATGCAACTTGGCAACCTGAAACAGACAAACAATACTTATTAGCATGAAAGATCTGGAGACTGACAAGCAGGTAGCAAAGAAATGTGATGGATAACAGAGCCCAGCATTAGCCAGTAAATTAAATACACACCTTGAGCTATTGGTCATGTTGCAATGAAGCGTCAAACATCGCAAAAGGAATTCCAAGCAGGCCAATATATTCGAGCATTCATCAGCAGGGTCTTCAGTGGTGAGGGTCCATGTAAAGGTGGCCCGTGGCCTCTGGCCCCACACTTTCAATCAGCATTCAAGGTACTGGATAGACGAAAGAATCAGCATCATCCTGAAGAAAAACGAAAGATAGCACTAAATTAGTATGTCGAATGTTTCAAAATTAATGAGAAGATCCCAAATTTAAGTGCATTATTCCTATCCTGTCCCATACACAGCTCTATACTGAAATACTGAAACACGAGGCAGGCATTCTAACCTAGATGTCCCATACACAGCTCTATA
Source organism: Frankliniella intonsa (assembly GCA_033675135.1). Classification (NCBI taxonomy): domain Eukaryota; kingdom Metazoa; phylum Arthropoda; class Insecta; order Thysanoptera; family Thripidae; genus Frankliniella; species Frankliniella intonsa. The sequence goes on along the minus strand of CM066245.1, from coordinate 3,319,051 downwards.
CTGAAATACTGAAACACGAGGCAGGCATTCTAACCTAGATGTGAACTCAGAGCAGCCCTCTCTTGAACGCGAATGAGAGCAAGTTACGCGACGCCTGCATTTCGGAAGAGTCAAGTGCGACCGAGAAAAACTCGAGCTGAAGGCCAACATCGAGAACCCATGAAGGAAATGCGCAACCGTTCGGAGAATCTGAACAAAACCTCTACACACCCCAATTCCAGTCCAGACGGACACAGGAAACGCATGTAGCTCCCAACACGTGGTGTTTCCATTCAAACCCAGCCAACCTACAGCGACCATGAACTATAATACATCTTACCTCTTCAACTTGCAGCAGGCGAATGAGAGCCGATCCTGGTCTGACGGTGGGAGGCGGCGGTAGGAGGGAGAGGGGAGGGGAGAGGTGGGAGGGCGGTAGCCAGCGTTGCCAACCTCTGGCCGCTACAGGGCGGTACGCGGCGTTTGCCAAGGCGGTATTTCGGCCGCCAAGGCGATGCTTCGGCGCGCAACTTCAAAACGGAAGACTGAATGACGTTACCCGCGCGCCAACCGCGCAATAATTCAAACAGCAAAGCAACAATTACACGTGAAATTCACCCTTCAACTCATGTATTTTGGCACCTTTAAACCGAGGTTGAACCAGGGGACTCTAATGTACCCACAGACCAACTCCCTGGAAACCGGGTTTTCCGACAACCCAACCCTCCGGGGTTGGGTTAGAGGTACGTACATCAAAGTCCCCCCGCACAACCCCCGTCACTTTGGAGCAACATTATTTTTCGGACGAAAATCGTAAAAATGCAAAGGCTATAGCCTTTGCGGTTTATGCGATTATCGGCCGAAAAAAAGTTGTCTCCGATTTCGACCAAACTCACAGGCTACCCTCAGGGGTTGGTCTAGGGGTGCGTTAGAGTCCCCCTGCACAACCCCCGTCACTTTGGAGCAACATTATTTTTCGGCCGAAAATCGTAAAAATGCAAAGGCTATAGCCTTTGACTTTTTGCGATTTTCGGCCGAAAAAAAAAATGTCTCCGGTTTGAACCAAACTCACAAGCTGACCTCGGGGGTTGGTCTAGGGGTGCGGTAGGGTCCCCCTGAACAACCCCCGTCACTTTGGAGCAATATTATTTTTCGGCCGAAAATCGTAAAAATGCAAAGGCTATAGCCTTTGCGTTTTTCCGATATTCGGTCAATAACAAATTGTTTCGGATTTGGACCAAACTCACAGGTTACCTCCTTCTGGGACCAAAAAACACATAGCAAGTCCTAGGAGTCCTATACCGGACTTCGTTAGTGACAAAATAGGCCCCTAAGCCACCTCGCCCGAACACATTGCGCGCTATTAGGAATACTGCATTCCCTCGCAGACAAACCGGGTTTTCGGACGAACTGACCCTTGGGGGTTGGTCTAGGGGTACGTTAGAGTGCCCCTGTACAACCCCCGTCATTTTGGAGAGAAAAAAAAATTCGACCCAAAATCGTAAAAATGCAAAGGCTATAGCCTTTGCGTTTTTGCGATTTTCGGTCGAAAATAAATTGTCTCGGATTTCGACCAAACTCACAGGTTACCTCCTTCTGGGACCAAAAAACACATAGCAAGTCCTAGGAGTCCTATACCGGACTTCGTTAGTGACAAAATAGGCCCCTAAGCCACCTCGCCCGAACACATTGCGCGCTATTAGGAATACTGCATTCCCTCGCAGACAAACCGGGTTTTCGGACGAACTGACCCTTGGGGGTTGGTCTAGGGGTACGTTAGAGTCCCCCTGTACAACCCCCGTCATTTTGGAGAGAAAAAAAATTCGACCCAAAATCGTAAAAATGCAAAGGCTATAGCCTTTGCGTTTTTCCGATATTCGGTCAATAACAAATTGTCTCGGATTTCGACCAAACTCACAGGTTACCTCCTTCTGGGACCAAAAAACACATAGCAAGTCCTAGGAGTCCTATACCGGACTTCGTTAGTGACAAAATAGGCCCCTAAGCCACCTCGCCCGAACACACTGCGCGCTATTAGGAATACTGCATTCCCTCGCAGACAAACCGGGTTTTCGGACGAACTGACCCTTGGGGGTTGGTCTAGGGATACGTTAGAGTCCCCCTGTCCAACCCCCGTCATTTTGGAGAAAAAAATTCGACCCAAAATCGTAAAAATGCAAAGGCTATAGCCTTTGCGTTTTTGCGATTTTCGGTCGAAAATAAATTGTCTCGGATTTCGACCAAACTCACAGGTTACCTCCTTCTGGGACCAAAAAACACATAGCAAGTCCTAGGAGTCCTATACCGGACTTCGTTAGTGACAAAATAGGCCCCTAAGCCACCTCGCCCGAACACATTGCGCGCTATTAGGAATACTGCATTCCCTCGCAGACAAACCGGGTTTTCGGACGAACTGACCCTTGGGGGTTGGTCTAGGGGTACGTTAGAGTCCCCCTGTACAACCCCCGTCATTTCGGGAGAAAAAAAAATTCGACCCAAAATCGTAAAAATGCAAAGGCTATAGCCTTTGCGTTTTTCCGATATTCGGGCGAAAATAAATTGTCTCGGATTTCGACCAAACTCACAGGTTACCTCCTTCTGGGACCAAAAAACACATAGCAAGTCCTAGGAGTCCTATACCGGACTTCGTTAGTGACAAAATAGGCCCCTAAGCCACCTCGCCCGAACACACTGCGCGGTATTAGGAATACTGCATTCCCTCGCAGACAAACCGGGTTTTCGGGCGAACTGACCCTTGGGGGTTGGTCTAGGGGTACGTTAGAGTCCCCATGTACAACCCCCGTCATTTTGAAGAGAAAAAAAATTCGACCCAAAATCGTAAAAATGCAAAGGCTATAGCCTTTGCGTTTTTCCGATATTCGGGCGAAAATAAATTGTCTCGGATTTCGACCAAACTCACAGGTTACCTCCTTCTGGGACCAAAAAACACATAGCAAGTCCTAGGAGTCCTATACCGGACTTCGTTAGTGACAAAATAGGCCCCTAAGCCACCTCGCCCGAACACACTGCGCGCTATTAGGAATACTGCATTCCCTCGCAGACAAACCGGGTTTTCGGACGAACTGACCCTTGGGGGTTGGTCTAGGGGTACGTAAGAGTCCCTATGTACAACCCCCGTCATTTTGAAGAGAAAAAAATTCGACCCAAAATCGTAAAAATGCAAAGGCTATAGCCTTTGCGTTTTTGCGATTTTCGGTCGAAAATAAATTGTCTCCGAGATCGACCAAACTCACAGGTTATCTAATTCTGGGACCAAAAAACACATAGCAAGTCCTAGGAGTCCTGTACCGGACTTCGTTAGTGACAAAATAGGCCCCTAAGCCACCTCGCCCGAACACACTGCGCGCTATTAGGAATACTGCATTCCCTCGCAGACAAACCGGGTTTTCGGACGAACTGACCCTTGGGGGTTGGTCTAGGGGTACGTAAGAGTCCCTATGTACAACCCCCGTCATTTTGGAGAAAAAAAAAATTCGACTCAAAATCGTAAAAATGCAAAGGCTATAGCCTTCGCGTTTTTCCGATATTCGGGCGAAAATAAATTGTCTCGGATTTCGACCAAACTCACAGGTTACCTCCTTCTGGGACCAAAAAACACATAGCAAGTCCTAGGAGTCCTATACCGGACTTCGTTAGTGACAAAATAGGCCCCTAAGCCACCTCGCCCGAACACACTGCGCGCTATTAGGAATACTGCATTCCCTCGCAGACAAAACGGGTTTTCGGACGAACTGACCCTTGGGGGTTGGTCTAGGGGTACGTTAGAGTCCCCATGCACAACCCCCGTCATTTCGGAGAATATTAATTTTTGGCAAAAAAAAAAATTTTGACCGATAATCGTAAGGCCTTTGCATGTTTACAATTTCCGGTCGAAAAAAAATTTGCTTTAAAATAACAGGGGTTGTGCAGAGACACTGATTTACCCCCAGACCAACCTCCGAGGGGTGGTGTGTCCGAAATCCGGAGATTTCGGCGAAGAAATGCGACGATACGACGCAGAGGGGAAGGACCCCTGCCAAAGCCTTTTTACCCAAATGACGTCCGGCACTCGGCCTCCTTCAATTCCCCCCCCCCCTCCCCTGAGACCTTTCTTTGCGCATGCGCAGGCGCAATCGGACTCGTTGTGCTCAGCTGGTAAATGTTTAGCTAATTGTGCTAACTAGCTCTCTTGTCATTTAATGCCCTTTGTCACTTTAATCTATCAACGCACTGTGCAACATGAATCAATTAGGGTTTAGTCGGCTAGCCCGACTTTTTTCTTCGGGTGCACGGTGAGCATATATGCCGTAACATGAAAGCAAGGTTATGTTATGTATTCCTTTCCACCCTTGTGTTTTTTAGGTCTTCCCTCGTTGGACGAGATATAATAAATTTGAATGAAATGTATGAAAATGAGTTTAAATCTTTAATCTGGACAGCACTTGATGTTAAAGGGAGGGTGAAATCACAAACAGGAAGTAATTTACTTGATAGAAAACATGTAACTTTATTGATGAGTTTCCCTGAACCTTTCACACAAGCTGTAGCTGGCCAAGCTTCTTCCAGCATGGGTGGTGGTCTCACCACAATAATTGATAGTTCTATTGAGGATTTGGACCAACGTACTATTGAAGATTTGGGAAGGTTGGTTACAGCAAAGACTTATTGTTCATCATTTACTATGTTATAATAGAATTTATTACCTTAAAAATTTTCAGAGCCCTTTCCACTGCATCGGATATTATCCTAGTTCATTGTAAAAATCACAGCTTCATCTCAACACTAGCTAATGGGGCAACAGTTCCAACAGTAGCCTGCCGGTCTGAGAAGTTTGCCATTTTGCAAGCATTAGCTGATACTATGACCATATATGAACATTTCAATGTTTTAAGTCCATTAACATTGAGCTGGGTTGGACCACCTACTGCTCTGTTTAATTCTTACTTAAACATTATGCCTAAATTGAAAACAAATCTCAGATTTTGTTGCAATGATCCAGATGTGAGTGCAAATTGATTATAAAATAAGAAGCTCCCATACAGAACAAAAATATCCATGCAAATGGATAAGTGGGATTTAAATTAAGGGTTTTTGGATGTGTTTTTTGTAAAATTAATAGGTATTTTTGCAATACAGAGTACCTGCCGTACTTCGCCAGCCATGATGCAAGAAGGCATCAGAAATGCTATAAAAAATAAGACTGAGTTTCATGAATGTGCAAATGCTGCTGAAGCAGTTTATCGAACTGATGTAATAGTTACTACTGGTCATGACATTCCATCACTTATTCTGAAGAAAAAGGTATTAAAAAGAATTATTCTGAGTCAAATGTTTATTACATAATAACTAATTCTTTTAACAGGACGTGGATGAGGCATCTTTAGAGTATATTTTGCTTCATGATCTCCCTCGTGGAAAGTCAGAGATAACAGAAGAACTATTCCGATCAAAACACTCAGCTGTTTGGAAATCAAGGGAAAATGTTGCTTGGATAACTTTGGTAAGAAAAACTGAAAGTCAGAAACCTTTGTGACATTTAGAAAATTGTTTCCAGTAATGCTGATAATTCTTAACACATCTTGTTTCAGGCTATCATGATTAAATTAACCCAAGACTACAACCCATTTGTATCTCAACCAAAATGGGAAATAGAATGATAGACAGTTCAGATTTCAATTTTAGTTCAAATCCCTTCAAATTATGCTCTTTCATTTTTGGTATTCATTTTCAAAGAAATCATCTCCATACTAATCATAACTTAAACAAATAAAATGTGATGACCCCAAAATAATATAAATCAAGTCATTTGCACTTCTAGTTGTTACTAAACTTCCTTACAGACCTTAAGTCATTGTTCCAAAAAATAGTAATTACATTCCCTCGCAAAAGTAAAGGGAAAAGATAAAATATATGAAAATATAACATTAAATAAAAACAGATATAAAAACCTTAGGCTACATTAGTGATGATTGGGCAATGACAAATGTTCATGGGTGGCAAACTCATGCACTGATAGTCTGCTGCAATCTGCTGTAGGCCTTTAAAATACAGAACACAGATCTGAGACTGTCAGAGAGGTTCACTGAGCAGCGGAAAATATTGTGGCATTTCCTGAACAGGAAATCTTTCTAACCAACCAGAGCAGATAATCAGTTTTCATGAAGATTTGTGTTACATTTTCAACTAACATTTAAAAATTAATAAACTGACTAAGGTATTCTCCTTGTGGGAGATGAAACATTGATCACAGGATGGCCATCAAAATTCATCTTCTTACCTTTCTGTTCTCAGAAGTTTTAATCCTCTTTGAAGTTCTTAAAGATCTCTGCAAAAAAGAACACAGAAAAAAAATCAAAAACCATATGCAGGAAAAGTAAAGAGCAGTTTCTTTTTCTAAACTTCAGTCTTCACCACCACACAGAAGAGAAGTTTCATGTGCATCATCAACGAAGGCCACTAATCATAAAATACACAAAGTTTCAAAGAAAACTATTTTGAAATATTCTACAGGTTGTACTGTTTGAATTTAGGATTTCATCAAATTAGATATTCAGTGGTGGTTTTTTCTATCCATTTTGAAGTTTATAACTAATAAATAAACAGACTAAGTGATTACTGAGAACAGGTTAATGCTCAGATATAACTGGAGCCTAGACACACATTTAATCCTGATGGAACGGTCCACCTTTTTGCTTAATTGGGGCACTTATTACTACCTCTCTACACTACATTTCCCCAATGAGCTACATAAAACAAACAACATAAGCAGCTTTCTGGCTTGTCATTTTAAAATTATTTGCCACAAGAAATCGATTAAATAAAATTTACTAAGGGCAACTGAACCTAAGGTATACAACCTATATAAAATAACTGTCCTTTCTGTGAGGAAACATTTGAAACAAACTTGAATTATAGTTTTGTGTATGAACTATGTAGTTATTCAAACAAGTACACACTAGGGCTTACCTCCTCTGCAATTCAAGCATAATTTTATGTGCATGTATTTTGACTATAAAAAAAGAAGTTAACAAGCAGGTGATTTACAAAAGGTTCTGTTGTAATGTCACAACATGTTGCATTTCTATGTACACATTTAGTTTTATTATTACCTGTACTAATAACAAGGTTGTCTAAGTTGAAGACAATGCAGCATTGTTAATAATAACTAACAAGATGACTTGCATATTTAAATAGAAAGGAACTCTTTAAAACTTTAAAAAGGAATTTAACACCGGTTACAAATGCAGCTCAAAAGCCATCATGGGTTTCTGATATCACAAAACTGACATTAAACTACATGAAACACTACAAAAAATTTGATTGAAAATTATCATTTCATTGACAGTATAGAAAGAAATTTTTAATTACCATTACTATATTTGAATTTGCCATCCATGGCAGATTTTTGCCTTTTTCTTTCTTTTTGTACCTTTAGGGGATTTGGGAATATGGTCTTAAATTTGGTCTTAAACCTGAAGCAGAGGTTTTGGAAGACATTTTTCAGCTCATTGGACTTTGGCACAGCATAATCAGGTCTTCAAAGTTAAAGACAATTGTGAACACATTTTGGGGTGAAGAGGGAGGGGGGATTTATCTTCCTTCTATTTGTGGCACTAGTTCTTGTGGAATCTTGCTTAGACCAACTACAGCTGTTTTATGGTTTGGTTTTTTCCTATTGTCCTCAGCTAAATTTAGCAAAAGTTACTGACTGACAGTCAGAGATTTTTAAGACATTTTTAAGTTGGTTTAAACATGTTCCAGATTCCAGTTTAAAGTGAAGTTTATGAATATGTGCATATTATTGTCAAATGCACACAAATATATAGAAATTGCAACTGTCCAGTACATTGCTTAATGTCTTTAGAGCAAAAGAGTTTGTCCTAAAAAAGACTTTGTCCTAAAAAATGTTACAATTAATCCCATGATAATAGAGTTTGAAAGGCATATACCTGAAAGAGGTTTCGGATATTACCTTGTTTTCCTTGAAGCTAGTAAGAAAACCAGACCAATAATGATAAAAATATATGCACAATGGTACTATATATGATAAAACTACCATACAATAACATTTAAAGTAGAGGTAATACAGATTGAAGTTTGTGAATGATTTAGAGGTCCATAAATCTCTAGTTAAATTGTCTTATCACAGAAGAATTCAAAAAAAATAAAAAAAAAATAAAATGAAAACTTACTAAATATTATCAACAAGTTAATACTGATAATTGTGGCACAAGATAGACACTTAAATCACTTTCCGAATAATTGAAACCTCAAAAGTAAATGTGATATGTGAGCTTACTGAAAGCAGTGCTCTACTCTTACGGTGCTCATTCTCTTACACCGTATAGTTTGAAGTCACTTGGCATATCCATGCGTTTGTTTAAGATAATGTAGTATTAATATAATTTAGAATAGAATGCATACAGTTCTGATTATATGAATATGTCAACTATTGAACCCACTGACACAACACACCAGAGGCAAATCTGTCGAGAAAAAGGTCAGATGAGGCAAACCAACTACAACTGACACCAGCAACAAATTCTATAAAGTTAACCCCAGCCATGAAAATTCAATGATGATCTGACTTGATTGCCAAAGTTCCACAGATTTAGGGTGCATAAGGAACAGATTCAGGATCCAAAACAATCACAATCACTAATATTTAGCTGTGAAAAGACCAATTTCATCTGAAAGCAACACTAAAGGGCTGTGAAAGCTCTAGTGCAAATAGTGGCACAATGCAACACCTACACAGTGGTTTCTTTGTCGCTTATCACAAGGATTCCATCATCAGTTATTTTTATTTCAACTTTAGACTCCTTTTCAGACTCAGATTTGCCATCATCAACAGATCTGAAGTGCTTGGTGCTCTTTGGTGATGGCATACTTGCCAAACTCACCTTACGTCCATCCAAACAATCACGGCTTGTGGATTTAGAGATGACTTTTGAAACATTACTGGTTGACCGTTTCATATTTTCTTCATTCAGGTATAGCTCATGACCTTTAAAGAGTGTTGATCCTTCGCCTACACCTCCAAACTCTGCACCCAAAAACTCTGCCATTTTTGATATATTTTCGTGAGATTTCACTTTAAAGTTTACAACTCTCCCACAGTTTCCACTTCTTTTGGGAGTTGAAGGATTACAACTATAACTGCATGTAGGGGTGCGATGAAGTCCACTACTCCTATTACTTAATACTTCAAACTGTTGTTGATACTTACTAAACATCCAAGTACGCAGCATACACAAAATTGTTTAAGACAAATGGTTTCTCTCCACATACTTCAGTAATGTATTAATATACCATTCTTTATGATACTACTGATTAGAAATAAAAATTAGATAGTTTTCTTACTTATCATTAGTTGTTGAATTTGATTCTTCCACATAAAGTTGATTCTGGCGTATGTATTTCATAACTGAATCGGGAACCAGATACTTGATGCTGTCACCTCTTCGGTGCGCCCGTCTAATTTTTGTGGAGCTCACTTCATTACTAATCCATTCCGTGACAATGACGATGTTGCTCTAAAACATTTGAGAAAATTGGGTAATTTATGAGGCAAAAAAGGGATGAAGTAACATACATGGTAAATGATAATTATAATTACCATATGCTTTGTAAGCACATCTGACTCATAGATGAATCTATAAGGATTGGTCCCCTCTCTTGTAATAACAACCAAGCCATGCTGACTTACAATTGTTTCTATCTAAGAAAAAATTCATTCATACGGTTAGTAATTAATGGGTAATTAATAGATGTAATTTAAAATTAAATGAATGCAGTACTTACATCTTTAACATTCCATAGCCCAGGCTTAGCAAATGATTCCAGAACATCTGCCCCACACAGAAGCATTACTTTGACTGGTGTCTCATTACCTGAACCATTAGGATTAGGAATCCAATCGTTAAAATCTTGTCCAGCATCATCCATTTCATCTATTCCTATATACTTCTTTTGACGCTTGTGAGGTGAACTGGAGTTTGCATTCAAAGTAGAGTTCAATTTATTCTAAATAATGAAAAAAAAAAGTAAAAAGAAATCATAATAATAATAATGGAGTTTTAGTGTTTAGCCACAAAATAAATACATTAAAACAGAAGTGACAGTTTTTTTACAAACACTGCTAACCTGATGGTATTGTAAAACTTGACGAGTTCTTGTCCAACCTGTCTGTTGACATTCCCATTCAGACAGTTTTACCCATTCATGATCTGTTAGTGCTGGTTTTAAGGTGAGAAAAAAAACTATTAGAAATAGTTACCTGTATTCAGCATTCAAGAACAGTCCAATTATATACAACCTAGACGTAGCATGTTGCAACGATGTTCAGATGATACTAAATCTTGCTTCTGATAAGCATCATGAACTGGTGACATCACACCACCAATAACTTTAGACTGGCCAAGCCGTTCAAGATAATCACGGGCAATTTCTGGAAAGTTCGAGAGTAAAGATAACAAACAATAGACTCTGTGACAACTTTGTTCAATAACTGACATAATGTCAAGTTCATCTAAAAATGCATAAATAATTTGATGGCACTTACCAAACATTCTCAAATGCATAATTGTTGGTGGGTTGAAAGAACCACACGCAACAAGAAGAACATCTGATAGAGCCATTTTAGTTGAGATTTTTAAAGTGACAGGTAATATCAGATATCTTTAATAAATGTTTCTAGAGAAGGCAGTTAACCTTTAAACAAATAAAACAAAACAGTGGTGGTAAGGAGAAGGAACTAAGAGTTGAGGGTTCCAAAATTAATGAAGACAAGGGGCACCATAATTCTTTAAGCCATGGTCAAGAAACGAATTTAGTTTGAATCCTTACCTTGCTGGAAAAATGGATAAAAGGAATACGACTGACACATAACGTGGGACGGCAAAAAGTACCTTAATTGCCATCAATATCCCAGCCTGGTACGACCATTCAGTGGTTCAAGTCAGCTGTCGTAAAAGCTGCAGGAGGTTATGGTAATTTCGAATCAATAAATGGACTTCAAGCCCACACCAACCACGAAACGTAAAATAATGGTATAATCTTTCCTCACACACAATAAAATATCTATTAAATAGTTCGAGGTTACTTTTATATATGATTCGTTTCTGATATTACTATACTGAGAAACACGCGAAATGTATCTTTTTAAAAAGACGATATATGCTATCTTCGTCGGGTGGCAACAACTTGCACCGTTTCGGCACGATTGCCTTGAGCAAGCGGACACCTTCGCCTAACACACTTGTTCACCATCCCCTTCCCACCCCTTCCCCTTTTACAAGGAGGGGGCGGAGGGGGTAGGTTTTCTTCAGGACGCCAACGCTGAAAACAAAACTAGGGGCGTTATTTTTTTCGTGTTATTGGCCTAGAGCGGCGTCACAGAACAGAAATTTGACATCCTGGAATCAAAGAATGCATAAATGAAAATGATTTTGTAAGCGACAAAAGCCTTTGTAGATGTGCAAATTTTAAGAAGTCTCGGGACTAGCTTCAGGGAATGAAATTAGTCTTTTCCCACAGATTTGTACAAATAGATGGATAATCGTGATTTAAATTGTCAGACAACCGGTAACTTTTTTTCATACTAGAACGGCAATAACTGTAGAAGCCCGACCTCATCGTGATTATTTTTTTTACTACTTAATGCAACAGGCACAATTGTTGCCCCTTTGTTGTTGACAGTCTCCAAGGAAAGATTGTCGTTGGGTGTTGGCTAAACTGAATCGTTGTTCCAAGCGAGCCGCTTCCAAGATGAAATAGTTCTATTTTTACTTTGAAGTGAACGAGAAAGATAAGTATTGCGCTCTCAAAAGAAAAGTATCAGTAAACACACAGCGTCTCTTGAAGATCGATTGAAATTTCAATCATCTCTCAACCGGAAAGAATGACTACATCAGATGAACCCCCTGGTAGGTGCAATCTGTTAGGCTATGTTTGTACAATTCATTTATTCTGAAAAAAAAATGGATGTCAATATCTGTTCACCATCTGTGGGTTCGTATCGGTGTGAAGTGGGCCGAATCCGATTTCTCAGGCCGCATATCCCTTCAAGTTCACTGTCACCATGCGGCACGCCCCCGTACGCCCACGCGTGCCCCGCTACCCGTCATTAATCATTTTCAAGCGCCATAAACATTTTGCCACTCACATTTTCTGCACTTCCTAAATAAATGGCATTTGACTGATGAAAGAATCTTTTTAACTCTTCGTTTTTAAAAATTATCTGAATATTTTGCTGCTTGGTACTATGTTATATTTTTATCTTGTATAGTGTGTACCTTTCTTGATTATTAAGTACTTTAAATCCTGTGGTTAAAATTTATTCATGTTTATCTCATTTCCAGTACCAGACAGCTCGTCCGAGGTGACGAAAGCTACCTTCCGCAAAGAAACATGGACCAAACTGCAAGCTGAGGGCATCACAACAAGTACAAGTATCTTCTTAAATCGAATTCCTAATTTCAAAGGAATTGAAGATGCGGCACAGCGCTTCTCTGAAACTGAAGAATTTCTTAAAGCGAAATCAATTGCTATGAATGCTGATAAAGCGCAGGAAAAAATCCAATATCACTCAGTTCAAGTATGGATGAATAAGTTATTTGTTGTTGTGCCTATTTAAATTTCTTAATAGAATTGATTTTCAATCGTCTTTTTCAGGCAAAGAAGACACTCTTGATCCAAATTCCCCTCCTTATTCGGAAAGGATTTGTGAAGGCAATCAAAATACCTGACGATCTGCCCGAAGATGACATTCAAAAACTTACTTCTCGCGCTGCTATTGGTGTGCATGGAAAAACAGTTCAGCTTAATGAAGATCGGAAAGTTGACATAGTTGTAATGGGGTCGATTGCTGTGTCAAAGCAAGGTAGCACGAGAGAATAATTTTACATCACTTTCCACATTTTAAACATACGATTTTTAACATTTCTTTCAAACTTACTCAGGTCAAAGAATAGGCAAAGGCGAGGGATTTGCTGATATAGAGTTTGCCATGATGAAGAAGCTTGGAATGCTGACTCCAGATACCATTGTTGTGACTACTGTGCATGATATTCAGGTTATTATTCATTGTAATAATGAGAGGATGGAGATGATAGTACTGTATAAACTTGTGATTACAATTGTCAATCATCTCTGTTACAGGTTTATGACAGCCTACCTGAAGAGCTTTTCAAGGACCATGACGTCTTTGTTGACTTAATTGTCACTCCTACTCAAGTTATCCGTGTTAGTCCAAAACAAAAACGATTTGAGAATTATGGACTCAATTGGAGCCTCTTATCCAGCAGACGGTTGAAGATTTTCCCAATTCTACGCCAGCTTCGCGAAAAAGATGTCAGGTAAATTCGGTTGTACTTCAATGTGCTCTCATGCAGACAATGGAGCCGACTCCCATGAAGGATTTGTGCTTGCCGTTAAAACGCTTATCGAAACTTGAACTTGACACAGTGCTGGGGACACATCTGAGCTCAAGGAAGACTCAGACGTCGAGTACCGCCCACGTCGCCGCAGATTCCCGACCAAGAACTACCGTGCGCGCCCCCGCCCCCGCTCGAGCACAGGCGGCGACGGGGACGCCGGTGACGCCGGTGACGAGCGCGAGGAGCGCACCCCACGCCCCCGCCGGCCTCGTCGCCCCCGCCAGTCCAAGTCTGAAGGGGATGAGGACGGCGCTCTCAGTGGAGGCGAGGGCACCCCGCGCCGACCACGTCGGCCCCGCAGGTTCACTGGTTCTCGCCCTGGAGAGCGCAAGGACACCGAAGGAGAGGGCGACGGACAGGTACTGGCCGTGGAGCCGTTTCTGGCAGGGGTCCGTAACTTAACACGAATGTGCTTACAACGTTATTTAACACGTTAAAGGTATAACTTTCAACACATGGGCCACTGACAAAACGTCAAGTTATGGACTAAGTGTGCCGGATTGAAAGTGAAAACCAGATTGATTTTCGACAGCCGATATGACGTTATAACTTTAACTTTTAATATAAATTCGAAACGTTACAATATAGTAACTAACGCAAAGCCAAGTTGTGTTAAGTTACGCACCCATGGTTTCTGGCACTGTTTCGCTCAAAGAGGAACTTATTTCCGATTAATACAATATTGTCCGCTGGTCTGGCCTTGCAGGACGGAGAGTTCAAGCCGCGCCGACACCTGCGCGGCCGGCCCCCACGCGCCCCCGTCGACTTCAGCCTGAGAGTGAGCAACATAGCGTCAGACGTGCGCGTCCGTGACCTGAAGAACGCCTTAGCCGAGTGTAAGGTGAGGCCGGTCAACATCAAGTGGCGCGGCCAGAATGGATTTGCCCTACTGCACTTTGCCAGGTAAGTGTGTTTCTCTGTGAATTATTTACCACATTTTTCCGTTTCCATGAGATTTTAATGTAAGTTTTAAACTTCGTCATTTTTCCTCGCTTTAGGACTGGTGGTCAGGCAGGTGATGCACCAGCTAGTGTAGACAGCATTATGGCTGCATTACGTGACCTGAAAGTGTCTGCAGCAGAAGGTGATGTCGTTAATGTTGAGCCCATGAATGCTGTCACCCGAATTGAGGTTACTGATGAAATAACTTCAGTATAAATGTACAGATGCTTCAGAAATTGTTTGCACTCTTTAAAGCTGCAAATCAGAAGTTTCTCCCAGGTTTTCTCTTTTTTTTTCTTTTTTTGTGTGTGGGGAAGGGGGGGCCATTTATTTTGACACTGCTGACAGCACATTTGTCCTACTTAGTTCAAATATGTAAATTTGGGGCTATCCTAGTACAATTAGTGTGCTTTGTTTTATTTTGTGTCAGGTCACATTGACAATGTGGTGTTGCTTGCACCTTATACTATGGATATACATCCATATTTATGCCAGGCTTCTTTGATTTTGTTTGTTTCTTAACAAAGATCTTAATAATATTTCGGTCTCATTTAGAATTAAAATTCTGATTTTGTTAAATCAGTGCCTTCCTTTTCTTTTTGTCTATTTTGTTGGTGCTGAAAAGTGTATGTTCTTTTTGTTTAATTTTTGTCGTTTTGTTATGGCACTGACTAGATTCTAAATTTTGTTAAAAGTTGTTTCAGTAAGTACTTTCTGGAACACACTGAAGGCTGTTGATGTTATAGTACTTATAAGGAGTTAGGAACAAGTACCTTTTGCTTTATTCTTTGCTGTACTAAATTAGTTGTATGTGTTTTTTAAGTGTGCACTAACCCCTACCACATTCTTTACTATATAGTCTGTGATTTTTTTTCTTCTACTGTACCAGTCATCTAATCAGGCAGCATGCCATCAAAAAGTATTTATTTCATAATAAAGTATTGGGTTCAAGTGATACAAATATATATATATTTAGTATTTATATTTGATCAATTCACATGGAAGACTAATGCTAGTGTTTTCTCTCTGTGTGAATTTGCATGTGCCGTGTAAGAGATCTTTTCTAAATATTTATTTGAAAATTTATAGTATTTATTTAAAAATATTTGTCTTGTCTTGCTTGTTTTGAAAAAGACTAATCTTTTTTTTTTAATGTGTAAAAGTAGTTTTGTTAATCAATGTTTTCTTTGGAAACTTTATCAGCAGCTTCTGTGAAATTTTCTTAAATCGGCATCATTTTACTGGTTGACATAACATATGTGCTATTATTTGTGCATGTAAGTTCTGTTTGGGAAAGTGTGTAATCTGAATATGACAGCCTTATTTTCACAAACCATAATTATAGTCCCCCTATAAGAAATGTATGTTTTTTCTCAATATTGTTATTCTTGTGTGTGTCTGATTGTAAGGCTTGGGAGGCTAAGCATAATCATTGTTTTGGTTTGGTTGTAATGTCTAATACCATTCAGGCAACTGCTACTTTTTCTGTTCACGTTGCACTTTTTGTATGAATGGTTGTGTGTGTGCAACATTCCATTATCTTCCCAGAACAGTTCACAGTGTCTTGAAACTTAATGCTTTCCTCTAAAGTTCAACTTTGACACTGGACTTTGGTTTACCATTTCTTTACTGGTATATGACAATGGTATATGTCACAAACCAATTGGCTCAGTAGAAATCTAGAGAGAAAATATCTGCAGCTTTTTGAAGAAAGTCTTCCACCTGTAACTGTACAACCCTTCCAACTATTATGTTATGCCATTGAAGTAAATGAAAAGTGTTTTCACTCAGCATTGAATTTCAGTGTCTTTTATAGGATTACCTCAAATTTTTGTTAAATAAGCTCAATTTATTTGTACATCACAACAGTGTTTTCAGCGCTGATAAGATGATTAACTGTACACTTAACTGTATATTTAGTCCGTGTTACAATTCAAATTGCCCAGTGATTACACCAAATCTTTCAATTTCAAGTACAAAATTAAGAGTAGAAACTTGAGAGTTAATGTAAATTGACATATTTTTGCTTAAGGAAATAATGTATTTTTATTTTTTGCTAAAAGTATAAATTACTTTATTTTTGAGATTTTGTTTCTACAATAATAATTACTTTCTTTGCCAAAAAGTCTTGTACTCTATTTGTATAAAATAACTAACTGCAAGTTGAATGTTTGAATAGGTGTTGTGTTAAATTGTGCCGAATTTCTATATTTTTGTACTACAAATTGAAATTTCAAGTGGAACTGAACTCTTCTAACTTGTTCTTTTTGTTTGGGTTGTTTTCTTTAAGCTTTCTTTTAAATTGAGACAATGTGATTTTGGGACTTCCACAATTGTTTACCAGTGAAAATAAAAGTTTGATTTATGAAGTATACCACCTTTTTTTATTATTACGTCACGCAAAATCAATACCAATTTGTGTTCTTATGGTGTATGTCATGGCATACTTTAAACTATTTGGGTATTGCAGGTACCATTTAACTTGCTATATTCTGCTGAGTTGGAAAGGCTTAAGTGGAACTGAAGAATTACTATGACATAAGTCACAACAACTGTGACAATCTGGAAAACATAGAGAGGAATTTAGTCAAACCAATACTTAATGACAATGACATCTTGTATTGAATTACATACTGTTTTGAAAGAGCTTCTTCTAAGATCAAAATATCCGCTGATCGACGTTACTGGACTATTCCACCAAACTATTTCCAAAAATCTGTGAAGCTGCAATTACAAGGCTAACCGTTATTTTCTGCATTAGCGGAAGTGCTCCAAGTGATCAGACCCCTTCGCGGAGTCCTTGTTCACAGTACCGTATACTCACCTCGTCGTAGCTCTTATCGTTCCTGTAACGACAGAATGACATCTGCAGAACGTTCATGAATCGTTCACGAATCTTAATAACATGTACAGAAAAAAAATGCCATTGTTAACATGGAACGCGGTAGTACTGCAAAATCGCGAAATGGTGTGTAACTTGAGGCCAGCCAGAGGACCCCGGAGCGCACCTCGTCTGCTGATCGGTGCGGGATCTCACACAGCATGAACAGCATACCAAAGAAAGGCGCGCCGATACCCCATATAATGAGAGCCAACTGCACGCGGGGCAAAAAATAATACATAAAATAAATACAAATACAGGAACACGACATTGCGGTCCAGAGTACGAAAAGTGCAGCAGAGCGAGGGGTCCGCGCTCTGGTACCCATGTGTACACTTTGTCCTTTAATCACTGATAATCACGTCCACAAAACTCCCCTTCTTGTTGTTTGTCACGCTGTTTGGAGTTATCCCTCATGAAAATATGCAAAAAATGACACATAACTGTCAAAGTTTCTTCAAAAATTTTACTATCGAGGGGGTATTTACTCTTAAAATATGTGACCCAACTATCACGTCTATTACGCTGTATTACGCTCTGAAACTGTACGAATTCAGCCTAAACCAGGCAATAACAGCCCAAAACGACCCAAAAATTAGTTTAAAATGGAGAATTTTGGCTGTTACGCTGCTATTGCGCTTCTATTACGCATACTATTACGCCTTCATTACAGGTAGATTGACCCGGCTATTACGCCAGTGCATACTCCCTCGGTCACTATGAGATCTGCTGGTAATCACTGGTAGTCGGTAATCGCGCGCACGCTCCTGAACCGAGAGATGAACCCCACCCCTCGCAGCAGAGTGAAAAGCGGTGGAAAGGTCTGACCTTGAGGTTGCCCGCCGTGAGCCTCTCGACGACCTCGTAAGAGTGCAGGGTGACGATGCAGATGAGCATGACGGTGACGAGCAGCATGGACGCGGGCGTGGCTACGAGCTCCCTGCTCAGTCTGGTCAGGCGCGTCCAGGTGAGGCGGTACTCCAGGACGCGCTCGGGGGTCAGGTTGGAGTCCGCCACGTCCTGCACCACACGCGCGGGGGAGCGAGAGGGGAATTCACATCGGGAAAATCTTGTACCGGGCGTTTCTTTGAATGCGTAACAGTCGAGGGGGCGTCAATTCGTATACTACTTCGTACGCGATTGCTATATTACCTTGTATATTACCTATAGATTACCATATATTACTTGCAATTACCACAATAATTTCGCCTCTATAGTACCCCTATATTACCATATATTACTTTATATTACTTTATATTACACAATATTACCTATATTACTGGTAATATATGTATACTACCTCGTACACGGCTAAGGGGAGTTGAAGACCCCTCAGTAACAGTGTTGCGGGTTTGCATACTCTCCAGCGCTGCAGGGGCCATGGCGCCTTACGAGCGAATGGGGTAGGCAAACCCGCAACACTACACCCGGCACAGTGTATTACGGAAGTGAATTCCCCCTCGCACACAGGCGCGGGGGTTTGGGAACAACAGCGTGATCTTCATAATACAAACTGGAGCTCTTTGTAATACGATGAATTCGTTTGTATTACGAAGGTCCCAAATCCTTTGTACGTTACGAAGAGAGCAGTTCATTGTTGAAAAATACCACGGTAAATGCCTACGGTACGCGCCGTAAATTTGTTACCCGGTCCTGGACCGTAATTTTTAAGTACGGTCTGAATCTTACGGTACGCTCTGTAGCCTACAACTATGTCGGGGAAGTTCAATGAAGGACATTCCATCCGCAATAAAGTACAGTCCGCACCTTAAGGATACGTTTCGGTCTGGCCGTACACGGTACGGACCGAAGGCACACCGTAACGCCCTACGGTATTTTTAACAGTGTTCTTTGTAAGAAACTTACAGGGCATTTTGAAAATTTTCGAATTTGAAAAATTCCCACTTGGATTCCTCCCTCCTCCCCTCGGGGCGGGCGGGGGCGGGGAGCACTCACTCACTCACCCGCCGCAGCGAGGCGAGCAGGGCGGCGGCGAAGGTCCGCAGGCGCACGCAGCAGAGAACCGCCACGGCGACGGCGAACATGAGCTGAGTGTTGACCATGACGTGCGACGCCTCGCGGCCCCTGCGCCCATCGACGAACCCCACCCAGGCGACATTCAGGATCAGCGGGAGGCTGATCACCAGGGCCGCGGCCACCCAGGGCACGGCCCGCTGCGGCCTCCGCGGGGCGGGGGCGGGCGCGGGCGGGCCGGTGCCGGTGCCGGTAGAGCCCGAGGGACGTGCGGGCTTATTCGGACGGCCCCACAAGACCCATCCAAAGTCCACCTGCAGAACGCGTCATTGCTGGTCACTAGCAACAGCCCCACCTGCTGCGCTGCCCGCAAGGCAAGGCGGGGCACCGGTAGCGACACCTTCACTCATTTCTCATGTACTTTCTGTACATATGTATGTACAATAAATGTTATAGCTTCGTACATTCTTGCGCATACTTAGCTTACGTAAAGCAAATCTTACGTTATTACGCATTTTTTCTGTAACCACGCAAGACTTTGTACCTAGTTATCGAAGAAAGAAAAAGTTACGCACGCACAAAAACGTACATATAAGCTACGTGTAAAAAAAAATACATGTCCCTGGAAGGTGTTCTCGACGTTTCCCACATCGTTTGGATGCGGTCCGGCCTGACCGGCCAGTGGTGCCAGAAAAGAAGACAAGAAAAGCCTAAACAGTGGAATAAGCTGTGTTGCCAGAAAAGTAGGCAATAAGTCCCCCAAGCATACTGGAGTAAAGTGGGCCAGTGTTGTTAGATAAGTAGGGAGGGGATCGAACGCACGCACCTGTGTGAGGCAGACGGATACCTACGGGTGCCTATTAGGCAAACTCTCCACACAAGAGCACACATTTTGCCTAGGAGGCAGGCGGAGATACCCGTCTGCCTCACACAGGTGCGTGCGTACGATCTTTTGCCTACTTATCTAACAACACTGCACCAAGTGGGCTGCATCTGCGCCTGCCTACCAGGCAACACCTTAGCCCAGGAGGTGCGTGCACGTTGCCTAGTAGGCAGGCCCAGCCTCAATTTACTGTGTTTTTGCCCTCCTCTGACGGCCTGGCCTACTATGACGCTGTCGGCCAGCTCCAGCAGCTGGCGGATGTTGCGCGCCTCCGCCCAGAACACGGGCAAGATGGCGGAGCCCATGAGGTGCACTACGGCGTGCGCGTCGAAGAAGCCGGCGAGCGTGTCGGAGGTCCTGTCCGCGGGAGGGGGAGGCACGTGCCTGAGGAAGGCATCCCACCACGCGTAGGCCTGCAGCAGCAGCCCCCAGCACAGCGTGGAGCGGAGCGGGTGGAAGCTCAGGCGCACTGCGGGCAGCACCAGTCACCCCCTAACAGTTAGGGCCTAACTTGTATACCCGTCACCTCTTGCCCTCGCTCAGCTGAAGTAGAATGAGCTGCCTACTTACACCTAAGCCGGGGGCCACCCTGTATATTTTATACTACATAACGCTTTTCCCCGGGCGGAGGAGAGCAGGGCAGAACACACAATACACAGGGTTGGTATATCCACTCACGGGGCCGCAGAGCGATGGGCACGATGCCGTAGAGCGCACCCGCGTACACCAGCGGCTGCAGCCCGTCGAACAGTGGCCGCTGCTGCTGCTGCTGCAGGGCGGGGACACTGGAGGGTTCCGGCTTGCCCGGGGCTTCCCCGGACTGGATGCTGCCGGAGGAGACCGCCTGCACGGTGAACACCCTCTGCAAGAAAAGAAAAAAAAAAAGTTGAGTCAGCACAATGTCAGCTGCGTTGGCTAATATGTTTGCTGATGGCGTGACAAAGCGACATTTTTAGCTACTTGAGCAAAAAGTCTGCTGTCATAGCCACATGGTTACCGTGAGAGCTTATGCGTCATCTACTGGAGCATATGCAATGTTTGATTTAGTTGATGTGATGTTATCTACCCGAGCTAGGCATTAGTTGTCGTAGCTAATATTTCCCTACGTGAACTAAGTTTTCGATAGATAAAAAGTTGCTCGTCACGCTATCAGAAAACATAAGCCCCAGTGGCCCAGATATGTTTTTCCATGATGCGCGGACCAACAACCAGGCCCTTTAGTAATCAAGTGCACATCTTAGAAAGGCTCACTGTGAATTTCACTGTAAGCTAGACGTGAACCCTGCAGCACTGTAGCTAAAGGCGAATTTTCACCGTAGGATATGGTGAATATGTCATTGAAAGCTACGATGAATCAGGGTACATCATTGTAACTCACAGTGACAGTCAACACTGGAAAAACAAACGTGACTTGCGTCGCGTCAATAATTGGTGTGACCATTTTTGGTCACACCACGTAATGCGACCTAAATTA
Organism: Frankliniella intonsa; assembly: GCA_033675135.1. NCBI lineage: Eukaryota > Metazoa > Arthropoda > Insecta > Thysanoptera > Thripidae > Frankliniella > Frankliniella intonsa. The sequence continues at coordinate 3,297,479 of CM066245.1, read as the reverse complement.
ACGTCACACCATGTGACGCGACGCAAGCTCCAGGGTATACGGCATTACACATAGGAGGTCGCGACCAAAACTACGGTCACACCACATACGACCCCAGGGGTCCCCTCAAGGGGTCGCACTTGCAAGTGTGACGCATGTCACATTAGTTTTTCCAGTGAAGAGCTGGAGGTGGGCGCCCACATGTCTCTGCAGCGGGACCACGGAGTGCGTCGGGCGTAGCGCCTGCGGTAGCGCCTGCGCCGGCGCCTGGCCGATCCGTCGACTCGCGGCCATCGAGTGAGCGCCATAGACCTCTATGGTGAGCGCACAGCACAGTGAATCGCCAAACCTTGTGGGCCCTCGCCCCCGCAGTAAGGCCCCGGGCCCGCCCCGGGCCCGCCACGCACACGCCCGCCTCGCCCTCGCCCCGCCCCGCCCGCCACACCACTATAGTCTTTCGGCTTGACTGGCAGTATTGATTGAGATGTCCGAAGTGTATACAGTGTTGTCAGGAATCTCTGTGATGGCTTGAGATTACCCTAAACACGAGAAACAATGCGCCGCCGTGTTAATCCCAGGAAGCGAATCGGTAACGTGGCGAAAGTGGGTCACCGTCGATGACAATCAGACGCCGCCGGCCGGGCCGGGCCGGGCTGGGCTGGTGCACGGAGAGAGAGTACTACTAGCTGGAGCAGCAAACCTCATTGCTAATAAATCGCCAACAATTTTTCTTTGCTAGGACACGGCAAAAAAAAATTGGTGTAACAATCGCTTTGCAGGCTCAGCGAAGCGGTTTGCACTATCAGCTATGTAGTTTGCTGTAACAGTTGTTTTTTTGCTGATGTTGCAAAACTAATGGTACCCCCACAATGGGCGTTACCGAGGCGGAGGTAATGAGAGCGCCTGCAACACTCTGGGTAGGCCAACCCGCCGAGCACGTGTGTGAAGGTGGCGGCCTATCCGGAGAGCCCAAGCGCAGGGGGAAGCAGGAATTGAATTCCTGGTACCCAAACTTTCGTGCCGTTAGCCCCAAAGAGTTCATTCTGGGGGCACCATATGTTTTAGGCGCTGTATAAGCAAAAAAGTCTTCTTTTCTCTCCATGTTCTCGAGCCATTGCGAGCATGGCATGGTCGTGTGTTTGGGGTCACAGCACGGGTGCGTAAACCAAAGCCACCACTAATTTACTTGATAGATATCGACCCGCGAAACAAGTCGCACCGAGCCCTTGCACCTTGGCCCTTGGTTTTGCACGGCCGCGAGCCGCCAGCCCTAGTCATGTACGCCACGCCCGTCGCGGCGCACGGCCCGGCGCTCGCCCTCAGGGAGCAGCAGGCCCCGCTGCCCCACCAGGCCCGCGCTCGCCCGGCCCACCAGGATCACCAGGCCCACGCTCGCCCGGCACACCATGATCACCAGCAGGCCCACGCTCGCCCGGCGCACCAGGATCACCAGGCCCACCTGGCCCCGCTGGGCACGCCCCGGGGCTGGGCGCTGCAGTGGGCGCGGCAGTGGCGCGCGCTGCTCACGCTCATGTCCGTCCTCGGGCTGAACTGCGCCGGCGGCTGGCCCCCGCGCCGCTCCCGGGCCCTGCTCTGGTACGGCGTGCTGACCACGCTCTTCAGGACGTGGTGCGTCTGCACCGCCATCTGGGAGCTGGCCTGGCACGCGGGCGAGCGCTACGACGCCATGCTCTGCGTGTACGAGATGACCATCAAGGGCGTCGCGGCGACCATCATGCAGGTCTGCCAGCCCTGCCAGCCCTCGCCCAGAGAATCGTTTCTCTGAAGTAGACGCAAGGCAACATAATTCAAAACAAATTTCGTTAATCCAAAACAAAAATGTGCTTGGATCAAAGAAAACTGTTGAATGGAAATAAACCGTGGTATATCTCTCCCCGAGCGGGAGATCGCGAGGAGACAAGCCGCAACCACCACCAGGAGCGGTTAATCCCCCCCCCCCCTCCCCCCGAAAAAAAAAAACCAACAAAGTTTACTATAAATAGTCGGATATTGTTCAAATTTTCTAAGATTGGAGTTCATCGAAGTTTCAAATTAAAGACACTGAGCTGAAAGCCAATTTCACCATTTCACCCAGAGAATCGTTTCTTTAAAACAACTAACAAATGCTTGCTTGATTAGAAGAAACGTTTCTTCAATGTAGTATGTACCGAAGAAACTTTAAATTTCGCATCCAATTTTTTTTTGATCTAAGCAAATTCTTGTTATGCATGAATCAATAACATTTCTTTGATATAAGCAAATTTTCGTTTTGCGGATTGCCGAACCTTGTTTGAGTTGAAATACATATTTCTATGCGTCCATTTCAAAGAAACGATTCTGTGGGTGTGACCCGTGGGGGTGCCGGGGTGCCGCAGGCGGTGCTGCTGCTGCGCGGCGACCACCTGTGCCGCTTCACCGAGTGCCTGCTGCTGTACGCCCGGGTCGGCGCGCCCTCGGGGGACTGGGGCGCCGTGGCCGCGGTGGGCCCCGCCTGCTACGTCGTCCTGTTGTTCATGATAGCCGTGACCGCGCGCGTCGCGATGCGCTACGGCATCGTGATCGTCCTCACTCACGTCCTCGGGGACTTCACGCCGTCCATGATCATACTCTTCTTTGAGATAGTGCAGCTGCTACTCCTTTCAATCTTTGTGGGCTTCGCCATTGACGAGGGCCGCCACGTCAGAGAGTGGCTCTCGGCGATGGGCGAGCAGTCCCCGGGGAGGTGGCTCGCAAAGTCCCTGGACAACACTGGAAAAACAAAGGTGCCAAGTCCTACCTTTAAAAGGCACTAACACACTTTAGTGCCTTAGAAAGGCACTAAAGTTTGATAGTGCCTATTAAGGGTAGGACTTATTAGCACCTTCAGCTGACCTGCTAGTATGAGCTCCATACAAATTCAGAGCCTTTGCAAAGGCTCTAAGATTTAGTGCCCCACGAAAGGCACTAAACTTAGCGCTTGATTTTAGCGCCCCAGGAAAGACGTTGCTTAGCACCTTTGCTTTTCCGATAAAGTCTCTAGACAAGTCTGTGGACAAGTCGCCGCTACTGCTGGGGCTGCGCGCGCTGCGGGGGCGGCAGCAGGTCCTCCACGACATGGTGGTGCAGAACAACATGGCGTTCGGCTGGTGCTTCCTCTGCGGCCTTCTCCACGTGTTCATCGAGTCCGTCCTCTCCCTGTACTTGGGCATCGCCCATATCCGACTGAGACTCGGCAACGTTTCATTAGAGGCGGATCATCTGGAGGAGGAGCCTGGGCTCACCGTTTGGGGTTTTTACGAGATTTTCCTGTTCACACTAACGTGCATCTTAGGTCAGCGGCTGAGCGATCAAGTAAGGCATTTTTTGACGACTAAAAGAGAGCAATAATGAGTTAATGAAACATGTCGACAAATTACCGATCGCCTTACGCGCGCTCTCTGTTGTCAGCACAGCCGCATTTATTGGGATTTGCAAGGCTTCCTTGTTACGAACCCTCAACTCGGCTCTGAAGCAATATTGGTGGAGGTAAGTTAGTTGGAGAGTGCGGGGTCTGCGGTAAACTCAACTCACCCCAAAGCTCACCTTATTTCATTTCGGCAGCTTCACAGTTTCACTCAACAAATACAGATGCAGGACAATCGCCCGGGCGTCTTCAACCTGCTGTTCTTCGATGCCTCGTTATTGAATGCGGTAAATAAAACACGAGTGCATTTTACATTAACATCTATTAGTTCATTCACAACTCGTTATAATATATATTTTAAAAACGCTGCCTTTTCTCACAGGGTTTTGCTATAGTTCTGACGTACATAATCGTCCTGCACCAATTCGAGCCGGAGGTATAAGAGAAAGAGACTATTATTCGGAACAGAACTTGTCTCGAAAACTCAGTGACTAGACGTGCTCGCGGGTAACCTGCCCGCAGAGAGGCCCCGCGCGCCCGGCGCTTAGGCCACCCAACGCACACAACTGCTCTCAGCGCGGCGACGACGCGACGACTGCTGCTCATAGTTCTTTCTCGTGCTGCTCCCCCCCCCCACACACGCGTATGACCTGCGCGACGAGCAGAAATAGCAGCCGCATGCCGAACTGATTGTACCCAGTTCGTGTAATGACTCTATACCCCGCACACGGCAGGCACGCTCCACATGTCAAACTATCGTACCCCGCGCGCTAGTCAAAGAAGAAAATAAAATATCAAAAATCAAGACCGGAAATATAGAAGTATAGGAGTACAGGAGAATATGGAGGTATAGCTATGGAGTTCGTTTTGTGTAACAGTATGCGAGAGATACAGCCGTGAAGGTAGGGATGGGGTCGACATCCGGGAGGATCTCAAAATTAGCGCCAGGTCGCAGAGGCATTTCCGTGTGCTGTCTGGTGCCGCCGGGCGGGGGCCGGCTGGCTAGCCTTGCCCGGGTCCTCGGGCCGGGCCGGGCCGGGCCGGGCCGGACGCGCTCCGCTCCTGCGCGCCGTGGCGCGTCACGGCGGTCCCGGTGTGCCCGTCTGATTGCTCCAATTAGCGGAAAAGTGACGCCCTCCCTCCAGCCCCAGCCCCAGCCTCATCGCTGACGCACTGGAGTGGGAGCGGACCCCTCGCCCATCGTCCCCGCTGCACCACATCCAGCACCCTGCAGCAGGGCAGGGTTGCCAGAAAAGTAGGCAATAGGGCGCCCAAACAACACAGTGGAGTAAAGCGGGCTGCATCTGCGCCTGCCTACTAGGCAGCTGACTAGCACAGGGGCGTGTATGTTGCCTAGTAGGCAGGCTGAGATGCAGCCCGCTTGACTACACTGTGTTTGGACTACCTATTGCCTACTTTTCCGGCAACACGGCCTGTTTTGAAGTGTGTGTTTTTTGGTTGTCACAACTACCAAGTCGAAAAATACATCGACGGAAAGAGAACGACGTGGAAATGGATGAGGCGCCGTCGGTGTGTTGCCAGACAAACAGGCAAAACTTATTGCCCCCGGTACACCTGCGGTGTGAAGCGGGCGCGGTATCAACGCCTGCCTACTCGGCAACGTAAAACTCTCCTGTGGGGAGAGTTTGCCTAGTAGTAGGCAGGTGTACCGCGTGGGCAATTTTCGCCTAATTTTCTGGCAACACTGTATGCGGGTGGCACGGGTGGCCATGGGCTTAGTTCCAAGTCAGAACGGTTCTAAGGGGCCAGGCCAGGCCAGGCCAGCTCCGGAGCAGAGCCAGCACACAGTTAATGGATTTCGTTACTTTACGATAAAATTCCTTACGAGTAGTAGTGTCATTAAAAATGACGATCACTCCTCGTCATTTCAGAAGAAGAACTGTTCGTAGTATTGGAAAACAAACTATTCGTAATCTGGCATAAGTTATAAGCATTCCAGAACGACAAATTTCTTGGATTCTGGATCATATACACAATATATAGTATTTGGATTACGAACAATTGTCATTTTACAAGTGTATTCGTTTCCTCAAAATAACGAAGAGTTCATGAGGAAAAAAAAGTAACAGGTCTTTGTTCGTAAAGTTACGAAAAAATCCCTTACAGTGCAGAGCGTTCTCGCTCCTGCGGATATTCCGTAGGGACGGGTGCGTGCGAGTGCGTCAGAATCACGCGAAACGCGCACTCGCACTCGCGCCAACGGCCAACGCATACGAATAAAGACAGCAGCCCCCGATTGCCCCACTTTATAAAACCAGTTTCCTGCCTGGGCTGGGCGACCCGACCCCGACCTTGCGGGTGGCGCGGCGTGGCGCGGCGTGGCGCTCCGATAAGGGGGCTGGCGTGACTATACGCGACGCGGGAGGTTGAATGAAAGGGTGGTGGCGCCGTGCCCAGTCCAGGCTACAACTCAGGACGTGCAAGTACAGCAGCTTACTTGAGATCAGATATCTCACTCTTGCTGTTGCAGTGAACAGGTGGAGAATACGATGCCAAGTAAGTACCGTTTTTTATTATTATTATTATTATTATTATTATTATTATTTTTTTTTTTTGGGGGGGGGGATGCGTAACAGTGTTGCGGGTTTGCCTACCCCATTCGCCCGTAAGGCGCCATGGCCCCTGCAGCCCTGGCGAGTAGGCAGTCCCGCAACACTTTAATAAGCACTCACAGACACCCCCGGGTACAAGAAGTGTTCTAGCGACAAGAACAGGCTTCTCTTTAGTCGCACCTCCAGCCAGGGCAGGGGTCCGAGACTTATCAAAAGTTCTTGGATAACAGTTACAATAATAGGTAAAGTTATAACATTCAACTTTGAACAATGCAGTCACCTTTTAAAAAGTTAAACCTTTACAGCAAATATTAGATTTAAATGTTAAATGTTACAGGCCCTCAAATTTGCTGTGTTGGGTAGGCGGCCTGCGCCTATGCCCAGAGAAATTTTGTAAACTTTAAAAGTTATGTCCTGCTACTTTTGGTAAGTTAATAACAATCCTTACATTTATTTTTTACGCGCTAATATTCTTTTTGTTAAAAGGTATGTTAAGTTCCGGATCCCTGCCTCCAGCCTGGCCCAGCCCACTGTGCACCTCCAGGTGTCAGAACACGCACAGGAGCGAAGTGATGATCAACTTATGTTTTTATTATGATGGGTGCCAGGCCAGCGGCTTAAATGACCGCGCAGCCAAAAAGCCCGACGCGTCTCGTGAGAACTCAGGGCGGCGGGGCGGGGCGGGGCGGGGCGGGGCAGGGGTACTCGTCATTCGTCAAACCAACACACACACCGCGCTGCTAATTTGAGCCCGCCGCTTAAGTTCTCCGCTTCTTGTTCCTTGTTCACATTATTACGCACGTCGATGTCGAACGGCTCAATCATTATATAGTAAGTAGTCGCAGGTCATCCTGCCCGGCCCGGCGCTCTGTCGACGCTACGCACCTTATCATTTTTATTATTCTTATTTTTTTTCCGATTCCAGCGATCAGGGCTCCGCACCGAGGAAAATGATAATTAATTGTGACCTCTAAGAGGGGCGGATCTTTGGTTTGGGGGGGGGGGGGGGACTGCTTGCGTCAGAGCTGCTGCTGCTGCTGTCAGCCTGAAGCTGCTGGCTGAAGCCTTCGCTGTCCGGCCCGGTCTGCGGACGACATGTGAGTCGAGGGCTAGTTCCTTTCTACAGCAGGACGGGGCCCAGCCTCGCGCCTCCCACTTTAAGACCTTACAAGTATTATAGGATTGTCGAGCCAACGCACTCACTATTCCCGTACACTGTAAGGGATTTTGTCGTAACTTTACGAACAAAGACCTGTTAATTTTTTTTCACGAACTCTTCGTTATTTTGAGAAAACGAATACACTTGTAAAATGACAATAGGTCGTAATATTTTGTATATGATCCAGAATCCAAAAAAATTGTCGTTCTGGAATGCTTATAACTTATGCCAGATTACGAATAGTTTGTTTTCCAATACTACGAACAGTTCTTCTTCTGAAATGACGAGGAGTGATCGTCATTTCTAATAACACTACTGTACTCGTAAGGAAATTTTATCGTAAAGTAACGAAATCCATAAACAGTGTATGCACTACACTCAGAAGACCACTTCTTTGAGCGAACAAAATAATTTCGTCCCCGTCATTAACGAAATTTTAGTAGTAACAAATCAAATTTTCGTTAGCTTAACGAAATTGGTCAATATTTAAAAAATAAAAAAAAGAAAAAATAGAAATTGGAACAAATAAAATTTGTTGTCGTCCCAACGAAAATTTGACTTTGATTTCAGGAACGAAAGATTTTCGTTAAGGGAAATAAAATTTATTTCCGCCAAAGGAACGGTTTTCTGAGTGTATGCACAATGTGCATAAGCCTTGATTGATTTAATCCAATGGGATGCAGACAAACCTGCGGTCCCGGACGTCATAGCCCTGGCCCCGCCCCGCCCCGCCCCGCCCCGCCCCGCCCGCGGAGGAGGACACCTTCCCGTCTCGACTAGGCACCCGAGCACCTTGCAGCCCCGGACGGCTGATCGATCTACGGAGGAGGAAGTGGAAATTGGCCGGGGAAACGTTATGAATTTTTTTTCCTTAGGATGCTGGAAAACATGGGCGCGTGGTGCTGGTGCGCGGGGCGGCGCGGGGCGGGGCGGGGCGGGGCGTGGCGTCCCAAGGACGCCTCCTCGTCCCGTCTCGTCCCGGCCCGTACCCTCCGGCCCGGCCCGGCCTGGCATGTCTGGCTGGGCGTTGAACGTCGGACCCGCGACCCACTGAGCGCCGCCTGCAGCACAAAACCTGCTGCCATGGATTCCGAAAAAAAATAAAAAGATACATCCATCGGCTTTGACCTCAACGTCATTTGCGGCGGGGAAAAGCTCAACAGGACAGAAGAGGCAGCCGATTTGGAGTCCTTGCGTCTGTCAGTGTCAGCAGCTTTCAAGCTATCACTCAGGAAAATGAAAAGTTGTACAAACCATCGTATGGTCACCTCAGGGCCAACTATAAAATTTTGAGTTGAGACAGTAATATTAATTAAGGTTGTGATGACCGAAGTTTTAGTGATCCGAACCATAATATTGTTGTCTCAACCATGGTGGTCCCTTGAGGTAACCGTACGATGGTTGCTATACTTTTTCTAGGTGTTTAGTCCAGAGGCTGATTGTTCCAGTGCTGCCAGAAAAGTAGGCAAAAAGGCGCCAAAGCACAGTACAGTAAAGCGGGCTGCATCTGCGCCTGCCGCCTGCCTACTAGGCAGCACCCTAGCACAGGTGCGTACATATTGCCTAGTAAGCAGGCGCAGGTGCAGCGGCTAATTGTTCCAGTGCTGCCAGAAAAGTAGGCAAAAAGGCGCCCAAGCACAGTACAGTAAAGCGGGCTGCATCTGCGCCTGCCGCCTGCCTACTAGGCAGCACCCTAGCACAGGTGCGTACATATTGCCTAATAAGCAGGCGCAGGTGCAGCAGCCCACTTTACTCCACTGTGTTCAGGCGCCTTATTGCCTACTTTTCTGGCAACACTAGCTGGTTCTGCGCGCGTGTCTTGGGGATACCGTCTCAAGCCCAGACAACTGATTTAGGGGGTCGCCTCTCGTCCGTCCGTCCATCCTTGTCGCACTCATGGGGCGCAGCCATACCCCACGTGCGGGGACCGCCATGAGTGCGACAAGGACAGATAGGAGGTAAAGGCTGCGGGAGCGAAGAGGCGGGTGCCGCGTGCAGCGCTGCACGTCCTGTCCGACCCGGCGGGACGAGGCGGGGCGGGGCGGGGCGGGGCGGGGCGGGGCGGGGCTCTACGGCCGACTAGCACTAGCAACTCTGCAGCCAGGCTCAGCCAGCTGACATCCTGACAGCACCGCGCGCGCCTGGCCTGGGAGAGCCCAGTGAAGGGGTGAAGGTTCCTCACTTTGTGAGCACGGACGGTCGTTCGTGCGTGTGCAACGGGTGAAGGGACGGGGCGTGGCGGGGAGAGGCGGGGCAGGGCGGGGCGGGGCGAGGCGGGGCGAGGCGGGGCGGGGCGGAGCGGCGGGACGCAGAAATGAATGATTCGGGATCCGGTCGTCTCTGCGCTGCGGATTTGTACGCCGCGGGGTGGGGCGTGATCGCACGCCAGCGGTCAGCTGGTGGGTCGGGGGGGGGGGGGGTCCCCTCGCGACCAGGCAAAGTGTGTCGAGGTGATTCCTGGAGCAGCAAGAAAGAAAGAAAGAAAGAGACAAAAGAAAGAGACACGGCACGGGAGTCGAGGGGTCGAGGTGAGTGCGAGCAAGAAAGAGACAGTCGCAGAGGGCGGGGCGGGGCGGGGCGGGGCGGGGCGGGGCGGGGCGGGGCGGGGCGGGGCGGGGCGGGGCGGGGCGGGGCCTCCGCGGTGTGGTCCAGAGTCCACCTGACTCGCCAATGATCCGGGCCGGGCCGTCGGGCCGTTGCCGCACGGGCCAAACGCCAGCGAGCCGAGCCGGCCCGGTACAAGGATCAGAGCCATCGGGTGGGGGATGGGGTGCCCAACCTGAGCGCGGCGGGGCGGGGCGGGGCGGGGCGGGGCGGGGCGGGGCGGGGCGGGAACACCTAAAAACAGAAGCGATGACAGATCGCAGCAACACTAGTGCGACGCCGTGTTACCAGCGCGGCCCAGACGGAGAAAAAATAAAGAGCTTCATGCCTCAGATGTATACCTTACATTCGCGACTCGTGACATTGGATGAGCACTACCCCTGCCCCCCAACACATATACCGAGAGCGTCACGTATTGTACGTCTGCTGCACAGCAGAGGGACATTTTTCAGACCGCCACGCCCACTGCCGAAATAAAAAAAAAGATATTTACTTCACCATGCAGTATAGACAGACTCACAGCGCGCCGCTCTCCGTGCGAGATGTTTTGCGTAAACATGGCTCACTCCACGACTCTCCGCCCCGCCCCGCCCCGCCCCACCCCGCCCCGCCCCGCCCCGCCCTGCCCCGCCCCGCCCCGCCCCGCCCCGCCCCGCCCCGCCCCGCCTCACCGTTTCCTGTCCGCACAGCGCGGTACGGTATGCCATGTCCCGCCCGGGCCGGGCAGAGTCAGGAGGGCCCAAGTGTGTCAACTCAACACTTAACGTCACCGGGGCCAAGGCGCAAGGCCGGGTCGTAGTGAACAAGGAATGTAATGGTGCGGCGTACGGGGCACGGGGCAGGACAGGCACGCTGGGAACTCGAAAGGAACTCGCCTCGCATAGTGTGTTTGCTGCATGGTTATACATTTTAGGCTCCATGCATGAAAAGGCGACGGGAGATAACTAGGAGTACGTGCGGCAGGCACGCAGTTGCTGAGCGAAGTGTGTTTAAACAAAAGGACGGTTTTAACCCTTCCGCCGTGTAGATAGGCAACCTACATGGTGCCAATCGGCAGGAGAGTTGGAGGAGGGACAACAGGCCAAAAATCAACGTTCGTACTCAACCGAGAGTGGGGAGCATCCCCTCTCAGATATCCTGAAGTAGGAAGTCCCGGACACCCAATGTGATTGACACCAGAGGCGCAGGGCGCCGTGGCCTCCAAAGTGCGGTTGTCCTGTACGGTGACCTGCCGCCATGTGGCGCTACTACTCAACTCCTTTCGTTGCCAACTTCTCCGGAGTGAAGTTTACATTAATGGCACCCCCACAAAGGACGATACCGAGGCGGGGCGCCTGCGACACACTGGATAGGCCAACCCGCCAAGCACTCATGTGAAGGTGGCGGCCTACCCGGAGAGCCCAAGCGTAGGGGGAAGCAGGAATTAAAGTCCTAGAACCCAAGTTTTCGTGCTGTCACCTCTCCAAGAGTTCATTGTGGGGGCACCTTAAACGTTTCAATATTCCAAACTCCATTTAGAGGAAAAGTCTGGACAAATATTATAGCGCTGAAATTAGTAGATTACGGAACACTGCCGCTTTTTACGATTACTTCTGTACTTTAAGAGAAGAACCGGCTAGGACAGACAGACAGACTCACGACCAAGTACACTTCCGATCCCCTGCAGGAGTAAGCTTCGCTTCGCTCAGCGATAACTTAAGAGCAGTGTTTGCCTATAAAACTGCCCGCGCGATACACCTGTGTGAAGCGGGCGGTATCAACGCCTAGCTGCTAGGCAAAGTAAAACTCTGTTGTGGGGAGAGTTTGCCTGGTAGGCAGGCGTGGATACCGCCCGCTCCACACAGGTGAACGTCATTAGAACTTTCTTCGAAAATGTAACTCCTTCAGTTCTTCACAGACTTTTTCACCGAAGAACGTAAGAAATCGCAAACAAAAAAAAAAACAACACAGAACGAAACACGCTTACTTTGTACTTTTTGTTGTATTAGACCGTGAAGGAGTTACATTCCGAAGAAAGTTCTCATGGGAATAAAACTCGATTACATCATTATTTGCATCTTTTACAAGTATTTTCATCACGCTTCACCTTGGCGCTCGTAAGTAAACGGCAAGAAGGAACGAAAAGGAACGGAAAGCTTAAGTTTTCATCCCGCCTGGTGGAGCGGCGCAGGCGCAGCAAACAAGCCATTTACACGCTGTGCCTGCGCGGCCCGGCCCGGCCCGGCCCGCGGGTGAGCCGTGCGCGACCCCGGTCCCCGCCGACGAATGCTCTACGGTCGCGAAATGATGATTTACCACCCTGGCGGCCGCGGCCCGGCCCGGCCTGGCCTGGACGTGCTTTGCAGAGGTCCCCCCCCCCCCCTGCACTCTCATTTGCTTACGGATGTACAAGCCGTAAGTTACAGAGAATTTTGTGCAAACGTAACGTAAGGACAAATTCACTGTAGTACGGATGAAAACGGCCCATATTACGGACGATTTTGTCCGTAATACAATCACGCCTAGATCTGTAGGCTATGCTATGGAGAAATATCCAATACTCTTCTCCATACCTTACGGATCGAGGTGCATTTGTATTACATACAAAATTGTCCGTAATACGAACCGTTTTCATCCGTATGACAGTGAATTTGTCCGTAGCGTTACGTTTGCACTAAATTCTCCGTAACTTACGGCCTGTACCGGGTGTTTCTTTGAATGCGTAACAGTGTTGCGGGATTGCATACTCTCCAGCGCTGCAGGGGCCATGGCGCCTTACGGGCGAATGGGGTAGGCAAACCCGCAACACTGTTACGCATTCGAAGAAACACCCGGTACATCCGTAGGAAAATGAGTGTGCAGGTCTATCCGCAGGAATACCTGCGAATATTAACTCCCGGATGGACCAGCCGGCCCCGCACCCGCGCGTCATCGCGATCGCGCCTTCCTTCCTGCGAATAACCCGCGGAGCGGAGCAGGTGGGTCGAGGCGCCAGCAGCAGTGCTTATTCGTATGCGCGGGCCGGGCAGTTTGAGAAATGAATACCTAGCGTATTTATGTGTTGGGGGCGTCGCGGGGTCATACGGAGAGGAGCGGTTTGTCGCCGCGACAGATGATGGTGTAGTTCTGAGTCGCGGTGAACGTACACACTGAACGCGCGGTAACCAAAACGAAGCCCCATCGTGGCGTGGAGTGCCGCGGCCGCGGGGTCCCTTGGAGGTTTCCAGAGGTGAATTGAGAATTGGGTCCGCAGAGGTGCGCCGCGCCGGGCCGCGACTAGCGCCGCAGATGAGATACCAGCACGCGGCCTGGGGTTGTGGTGGCGACGCACGCAGCGCGGGGTGTGGCGGGGTGGGGCGGAGTTTGGCGGAGTTTGGCGGGGCGTAGCGGGGCGGGGCGGGGCGGGGCGGGGCTTTGGGCGGGCCGGGCCGAGCTCGGGCGGGGCGCAAAACCTAGAGGCGCGATCGCGACAGCGCGTGGCACATGTGCCCGACCACGTGGGGCCCAAAGAAAAAGGGAGAGTTTTTTAGGCCCCCTTTAGGGGCGCCTCTTGCTCACGCCTGTGTGTTTCTTCTTGACTATGCAATCAGCAGCCGATCGTGGTCTAGCGATTAGGACAAGATTACGATGAAAAATACGACGAGACTTTCTAATTTCTGTGCCAAATCGTCTATCAGGTCCGGTCTAGATCCGCCACTGCTGTATTTACGTTTTTACAAAACACTTAGTTTGCATCATCCGTTTTTATGGTAATGACAAGTACGAGCTGAGCAGCCAGGTCGAGCCGGGTCGGCGAAGGCTCTGACCACGGTGGCTCTGACCAATAAAATTATTTCGCGGTTTTTTCACAACCAATGAAAACAGTCACCTATCGGATTGTAAGTACCTAGATGTCCAAGTTTCTAAGTTGGGACTGGTCACGTTAGTATCGCGGTTGCCTCGTGGCCGTGATGCATCGTCAGGGCCGTTTCACACGTGGCCACACGTGGCCACACGTGGCCACACGTGGCCACACTCACTGGCGGCCGCGGCTCCTGAATCTTGGCTGGGACTGTAATTCCGCCTTCCAATAATTTTATTTGAAAGCTTCAAAAAATCCTAATGTGACACATGTCACCCATGCAAGTGTGACGTCCTATCGGGCGGTCGCGTTAGCGTTATAATTTTTTCCCTTTCCCCTCAAGTCGCTTCCCATCGTGCCCTTGCCCTCTCGTACGAATAAATATAATATGCACAATAAAAAACGGGCGCCTTGAAAATCGACCGCCGTGAACGAAATTATACGGCGGACTGCGGTACAAAACAGATACACGTATTAAAGGTAATAACATACCGATTATTGATCGTATTTTTAATGGCCTATTTCGTCTCTACTGACGCGACTAGTCAGCCCAGCCGGGACAGGTCCAGGAAGTTTAGCGCGAGCGGCGCGGGTATGTCTTGTGTGTTCTTTTTTTCTTCTAATTCTTTTACGATGGCTGTACATGTGTTTGCCGGAGACATTAGAGGTTACCCTTTGCGGCAGCCGCGTCGCGCCGCGCCGCGTCGCTCGTCTCGGCGGCTAGGCTCGCAGCTAGGCTCCATCAACCCTGACCTCCGCGGTTATTTCGCGGGCCGGGCCGGGCCGAGTGCCACTCGGGAGTGTGTGTGTGTGTCTTCGGCTACCGCGTGCAGAACACCCACGGATATTTCCACGTCGTTCTCTTTCCGTCGGTGTATTTTTCGACTTGGTAGTAGTTGTGACAACCAAAACACACACTTTAAAAAAGGCCGTGTTGCCAGAAAAGTTAGGCACAAAGTCGCCCGAACACAGTGGAGTACAGCCGGGCCGTGTCTGCGCCTGCCTACCTAGGCAGCGCCCTAGCACAGGGGCGTGCATGTTGCCTAGCAGGCAGGCTGAGATGCAGCCCGCTTTCCAATGTGTTTGGGGTTTGGGCGCCTTATCGCCAACTTTTCTGGCAACACTGGATCAGTTTAGCACGGTGCAATTCCTAACCCCAGTAGGAACATGTACGGTACACGATAGGTGCATAATCGAATGGATTTACTCGCAAGGGCACACGCAAATAAGCCTCCTTTGGCGCGCTATTTCCTCCTTTTTTCTCTTCTTTCCTTCCTTTCGTTTTCCTTCTCCTCCTCCTCGTCGTCTCCGTGTTCTGATGATTACCCTAGTCATACATCACTCGAGTACCGCCCCGCGGCGTACGCGACGGCGCGCGGGCCCGCAGGGGCGAGGCGGGGGCAGGGAGGGGGGGGGGGCATGGCGTGGCGACGCGAGGTGCTGTGCGGCCTGGGCCTGGGTCAGCAGCTGCATGCCCCGAGAACTCCTTCGCCCACGCGGTCAAATAAGTTTCTTGAATTTCAAGACCTGGTCTTGGATCTTATTATGGAGCCGGGTCTGGAAATTCTAAACTTTTTTCTTTTTTTTTTTACCGTGATACCGCACTGGAAAAAACAAAGGTGCTACATCGCACCCGCTACTGCCGTCATATGCCTTTGCAAAGGCATCATACGATTCTTCACCAATGCCTTCTGCAAAGGGACGCGAAGCAGTGCTTAAAATCGCATCTCTTTAAGCACTTATCGTGCGTACCTATACAGAGGCGCAGTGAAGAACAATCGTGCCTCTGTAAAGGCACATGACAGCAGTCATGCGTGCGTCATGCGTGCAGTCCTTCTCCTTTCCGTATCGTCAGAAAACCGCCAGGACAGCATTTGTTTGTAACGAATGATGATCTCCCAAGCAATGGGCATCAGAGTGTCACGCGTCTCACGTCTCACCGCGAGGCAGAGGTGCCCGCTGTGTTTCGCGTGCGCCGCGGGGAAAAAAACCACACACACACACACACACGCAACCACGCAACAGTGTTGCGGGTGTGCGCCTGCCTCCCTGGGGACAACGGCGCCTTACGCACAGAGCGGGTAGGCAGACCCGCACATCCTGTCGATTATTTTTATGCGGACAACTCTAGTAAAATGCGAGACGCAATGCGAGGGAGGAGGGAGGTACAACTCTGGAAATCATTAGGATTGGCAGTGGAAATCAATAGCACTGTTAGAAATGTTATTAAATTTCGTAAAACTTGTGTTGTTAATTTTAATAACATTAGGGTTTAATAAACCTGTTGGGGAAATTCACAACTCGAGTTATGAGAATTCAGAACTGGTTGTGAGATCTAAGAACGCTTGTGAGTTTTCTCAAAATTTTATAATTTTTCATAACATGTTGTGACTTTTCAGAAACGATTATGAGTTCCCACAAAAGTTAAATGTTCAAAATATTAGGAAAATACAAACGTCTCGTAGAAACATAAATGCCATAGTGACGGTATACAGTGAACTCTAGGGAGAAAATCACGGGAGCAGAGGGGACAACGCGGTCAAGAGTATCATTGAAGGCCGAGTAAGCTACTAGGCCCGGGGAAAAAATCGTTTCAGAGAACACGTAACAGTATTGCGGGTCTGCCTACCCGACTGGCCACGGCGCCTTACGGCTGGAGCAGGTAGGCAAACCCGCACACTGTACGCGATGCACACTTGTAATATCTAACGCCCCGTGCTGAACGGCGCCGCCGCGGGCCGGGCGGCCCAGCTTCGAACTGTGGCCCACAACACCGCCTAATCTACAACGCATATTTTTCAGCTCGACCGTGAAAGAGTGACGCTCAAGAGGTGGTGCACGGAGCAGACCCGGGGCCCGGGCCGCCACTTGGGCCTGCGCTGTGCGGGGCAAAAACTTCGGCAAGAACGCTTAGCTTGCGGTCATGACGATGATGATATGTTGAGTCGCGAGCAGAGCGTGCTGCCGTCGACCTGGCGGGGCGGGGTGGGGTATGGTGAGGTGGGGCGGGGTGAGGCGGGGCGGGCAGACCTGAGCGCCGCGCCGCCGCACCGCGCCACCAACAAGAAGGAGAGGATGTTGCGAGACGCACCCGCGCGGCGCGTATGAGCGGTATATTATGGCGACGGGTAGGGAAGGGCGGGGCGGAGCGAGGCGAGGTGGGTCGGGGCGGGTTGGGGCGGGGCGGGGCGGGGCGGGGCGGGGCGGGGCGGGGCGGGTTTAGTAGGGAGCAAGAGCAGCAGTCTCGCCTACAAGGCGAGAACGCAAGACACGCTCCGCGATCCTTGCATGTAGAATACAAGGTAGGCGCCCGTTAAAACCGTGTGAGGCTATGAGCTAAAAGTGCGTCTACCTTGGCCTGCGGCGCGCTGAAGTTGGATGCTAAAACACCGATAATCTACAATTATTGGTAGTTGGGCGTAGGTGGTTGGCAAGCCTGTCCACATCTCTCATCCCACGTCTGACGCCTGGCGCCTAACCTCACGCCGTCTTCCCGTCGGTCTCCCCTTGGCGCATTCTGACAGGGCTGAGCATTTAAAGTTCAAACTAAATTTAAATTGAAATTTAGCTCAGCCAAAAATACAAAAAAACTATGACGAGCGTTGTTACAGTTCTGGCCCCGGCGCGGCGCGCATGGCTGACTACTGTACTGCGTGCGCCTCGCGCGTTGAATTCTCTACAGACGGCGAGAGCAGAGGCCGAGTCGTGTATCAATCCGCGGCCGGCGGGCCGGGCTGAGGCCGGGCTGAGGCCGGGCTGAGGCCGGGCTGAGGCCGGGCGTCTCACAAGACGAAGTACACACTTAGCCGGCGGGGGGCGGGGCGGGGCGGGGCAGGAGGGCGGGGCTGCTGCATGTCCACGCAGCTATGTGCTCGCTATGCGCCGCGACCACGCGCCCAGCCGAGAGAAAGCAGAATGCCATCCCGCAGCACGCCCTACGCCCTAGCCCTAGCAGCAGCGCTACCCCAGCAGAGCCGGGCAGGGGGCGGGGCAGGGCGTGGCGGGGCAAGGGCGGGGCGGGGCGGGGCGGGGCGGGGCCGGGCGGGGCGGGGTTGGGCCGGGCGGGGCGGGGTTGGGCCGGGCGGGGCGGGGTGACGTTTGGCAGGGGCGCCACGAAAACGCCAGGGCCTTCTCACTCTGGGGTTGTCTCTCTTTCTCTCTTGCACCACACATGCTTTCTAATGGAAAAAAGAAAGACGGAGATAGAGACGCCCCAGAACTCGAAGTGAGCCAGGCCCTGGTGGTAAACGCTGATGAAGGGTGTTTCGGGCTGCTATAGCGCTGGCAGCAGCAGCAGCAACCGCCCCTGCCCTGCTGGCTATCTGCTCGTGAGTCAGCTGTTCGACGGGCGGGGCGGGGCTGCGGAGGTGAACGACATGGTCGTTCCGCGCCAGGCCCCCGCCCCGCGCAACGCCATCCTCTCCACAAATGACGCGTACAAAAGTCGCGGTCGCAAAGCCGCGAACGGCGAGGGAAAATGAAATCATGTCGCCCAGAGGTACCGACCCGACCGGACCGCAGCGACGGCAACGAGAGCGAGATCATGTCCGGAGATACCTCGCCCCGCCGCGCTCCGCCCCGCCCCGCCGCGCCCCGCCCCGCCGCCCCGCCCCGCCGCGCCCCGCCGCGCCCCGCCCCGCAGTGGGCGCGAAAAGGTGCGGCCCCACGGCCCGGCCCGGCCCGGCGCGAGTTGGGGGTCTTCCCTGTCTCTGTCTCCGGGCCGGGCGCGGCGCACGGCGGGTCCGGCCCGGCTGAGTGACAAAATGGTTCCATAACGCACTATCTCTCGCCCCGAATCGGCGCGGTGCACCGGTGCGCTGGGCAGGCGATCAGATACACCATCGCAGATAAAAAGAGGTACCGGGAACTCAGGACCGAACATAAGTCGGTGAGGTTCATCTGAAAGCGCCGGCCAGGGCAGAGGGACAGGGAAAGAAAGAGGTGAGAGGCGGGGGGGGGGGTGAGGCCGAGAAGACACCATGTCAGCCAGCCGATAGTGACCAGGGGCCGGCGTATGCACTGCTGAGCTCGCGGTTTGCCCGCGCTGCTAGGCCGGGCCGAACCGAGGCCCGCGACGCGGTGGTAAGGGGGGCGGGGCCGGAGGAGGAGGGGGGCCGTCTTGGGGGGGAGGGGGGGCGGGGGACCGCGCCGCCCCTGCCACTGGGCTGCCCACCGACCCGGCCCGGACCGGCCCAGTCGCAGTTGAGCCGGCGAGCTGAGCAGTGCGTGTCCGTCCGAAAGCCGCGCCGCATACTGTCCGAGGCGGTCTACATGTGTATGTGTGTGTGTGCACCACGCGAGTGTGTGTGAGTGTGTGTGAGTGTGTCGGTGTGTGCGTACCCTAGCGTACGCCGGCCGGCCACGGCCGCGCGCCGAGCCTAACCCAGTGCAGTGCAAGTGAGCTAGTAGGAGGCCAAGGAGGCCTCCGGTCCGGACAACAACAACAAGTGGATACGGCTGGTTCACTAGAGCGGAGACAACAAGGAGGCCGACGGTGAGTACACGTGTCCCCCCCTCACCGCTCCCCGCAGAGGGTGGGCGCGTTTATGAATCGCGCCGTCTCTTGCAATAGCAGAACGGCAGCGGGCCGTGGCGTGGCGCCGCGTTGCGCAGGGGCACAGGAGCGCATCCGGGCCAGGGATATAAATAGCAGGTGCACCTGCACTTTCGACGCCGGAACGCGCCGTTTTCAGAACTTTAAATTTTCAAATCCGCTCATAGATCAATACTATAAATCCGAGAGAAAGGCACGACGGCTGGATGGCGCCGCCCGGCCCGGCACAGCAGCACTTCCCCCTGCAGGGAGGGAGGCTTTGGCGCTCGAATAATCGAATTATTGGGGGATGGCTTATTCATATCTCCTTGGGGGCGGGGAGGGGAGGGGACGGCCAGGCACTACTTACAGCGACTTTCTGCATAATTCAACCACCGCGCCTATCGCCAACCTCCTCTCCCCCTCCCCTCAAAAAAAGGAAAAAAATCAATGAAGGTCGACGTCTACGACCGGCTAGACGACCGCTACGCCTTCCAGCCACGAGTAACTAACCAATTGGATGTTTTGCGATCTAGTTTTTTGCTGGTCGAGTTAACTATCCAATCAATATTTCTTTATAATTTGAGGTGGTATCTATGCGAATCCAAAATCGAGGAAGTTCAACATGTACCGATTTTCTATCCCCAGCTACGGTTTGGGTCATTCCAAACACACCGCAAGAGCAATTTTTTTTTTTCAGAAAATGTTAAAAATAATTTGCCATGACGTCCTTGCATAGACAACACGGCGGATGTTATTTAAACGCCAAGTTGTTATTAATACAACTGACGCCCCCGCGGCAGGCGCATCTCTGCTCATTAACCACTCTCAGGGTGGGGGCGGGGCGGGGCGGGGCGGGGCGGGGCGGGGCGGGGCGGGGCATCCCCATACGACGGTAGATAACGCTGTACGAGGGGCGGGGCACTGGGCTGGTCGTCCCCCCGCCCCCGCGGGGAAGAGTTTGTTTGCCTCTCAAAAGTCATGTTGTGAGCCTGCATTGCAAGGGGGGCAAGACTCGAATCAATCGATATCCGCCTGTAGATTTGATCAGTTTTCGACCATGTCTAATCATTTCTCAATCATCCCCATCCGATGACTGACTGACCGCAATCAATTTTCGATCTTTTCAAAATTATTTTTTGGCCCAAGATCATCTCATTCCATCACCTCCGGTCACTGCGTCCGTCACTCACACTACGTTAAATCTTTCGCTCGGTTATACATATCAATTCTATCAGATCCGATCACTCACCGGTCTGTGTACAGCCGTCGCCCTTGCTGCATTCTCTCTTCCTTCGCCACTGAAGCGGGAGCGAAGCACGTGGGGATCCAGCCCACTCCGACGGGGCCCTGCAACGGTCGAGCCATTTCCCCAAAGCGACCCGACATCCGACAAGACTTTGATACGGTGACCCGAGACCGACCAACCGCGAAAGCACGCGACTCTTTCGTTCGACCGCGAAATTTTTGTCGGGTTGTTTGCGAGTCGCAGCAGGCCTGAAGCTGGGTGCGAGGTGAGGAGGGAATGGGTGCGGGTCGTGCGGGTGCGGACGAGCTTCCGTGCCGGTCCGAGTGTGATCTGGAACTGAGAGGGGGAGCGGGCGGCGGACAGCCGAACTAGCGCAGAGATGGTGGGAGAGAGACAGGTGGTGTCGCACCCGCGCCGTCTCACTCACTCTCGGATTGGGCGACTCGACCGTTGCCTTGCCCTCTGCCTATATGCAGGTGGATTGTAGCACGTTTTGCCTACCTCACAGGGGAGAAGTAAAGATTCCCCCAGGGGGAATCTTTCCTACTCAGGGGCTCAGACTGAGCGATCAACGCGGCCCGCACGGAGCTCACTGGGAGCAGTGTTGCCAAATAATTAGGCAAAAATTCCCGCGAATAAAGTGAGGCAGACCGAAACTGACAATTTCAAAGTGAATCTATGACACCCTCTTTTCGTCTTCCCCATCGTCTTCACCGGGGTGACGGTCGTCCTCTGGGAGTCATTTAATTACGCAAGAGGTTCCTGGGGGGCACGCGCGCGAAGAGGGTATTTTTGAACGAAACGCCGATTTATTCTTGTCGCTCGTTTCGGCCATGTTCATTACGCCAGCATTCCGGCGAGCCCGCCGGGCCGGGCCGGGCCGGGCCGGGCCTAACTGGCGGGGAGGCGACGACTGCCCGGTCAGTCCGGTCTGGCCAGGGCCAGGTCGCTCAGTGCAGGCCAGCCCCGTCCCCGGCCACAGGCCCGGCCCGGCCCGGCCCCGGACGTCCCGGACCTCAAGAGCCGTGAAGCCGAAGGTGATCGGGGGCGGGGTACTGTACTATCCCTCTTGGACTTTGCCGACACTCTTCAACACCTGGTTCCAACCCATAGTTCCCTGGAACGTGATACTATGCTGATCATTCTGTGTCTTTTTCCGAGCTCGAAACCCCATGACATGTATGCTCGTACGAACGGAAATTTTACGAGGAATCCGATGCTGTCATCGAAAATAAATTCCAGGAACCCGCAAAATAACGTTATCCTACGTTTTCAGTGTAGAGTAAAGCGGGTTTCATCTGCGCCGCTGCCTAGTAGGCAGGCTAAGGGCCAGGATACAGCCCGCTTTACTCGACTGTGTTTGAGCCACTTACTGCCAACTTCTTTGGCGAAAACACCGACGCCTGCTAGCATTCCCGTCCGGTTTGTGGGTTTCTGACGCCAGCGCCAGACGCATTAAAAGCTTTGGATTATTGTCGTTCGTGTTGACGACAAGCTTAACAACTGGTTTAAATCGCGACCATTGCACTGCGTGCAGGCGCCGTCGTCGGGGTGCCAGTGACGTCAGTCTCCTTATACCTCCGGCCGCGGGGCGGGGCGGGGGGGGCGGGGCGGGGCGGGGCGGCGCTTGGAAGCTTGCTATGTCGTCCCGCCCGGCCCGCCGCGCGTGTTGCGGGCGGGTCGCTGACCGGGAGTCTGGGTCGGCATCAAGGTCAGGACAGGGCAGGGCAGGGCAGGGCAGGGCAGGGCTGGGGAAAACACCAGCAATCCTTTTGGTTTCTGGATACACGAGCCTCCCCTCCCGGACCCTATACCGGACCGGACACACCAATGCGACGGGCGAGGCGGGGCGAGGCAAGGTTAGGTGGAAAGTGAATGGCGGGGCGGGGTGAGGACAGGACCAGCCACGGACTGGGGGTCCTGGGGCCCGGGCGGGAAAAAGCCTACCTCACAGGGGCACTGATTTATTTTTTCCACGTTTAATTGACATCATCTAACATTATTTTCCTCATTAGGGCCTCGAAGCGTCCTTTGGGGTCCCTTTGGAATCCCTTGGGGGCCTTTTGGGGTGCCTTGGGGTCCCTTCCGGGCTCCACCAATAAGGGGCCCAAAACGATACCTTTTCCTCTGGGGCCCAGGCGCGTTTCCCCACCTAACCCCGTGGCTGGACAGGACAGCGTTCTCCTAGAGTCCTACAGTGTGGGACTCTGCGTCCTCTTTGGCCCCGCCCCCGCCCCGCTGCAGACTCGTCCACCAGTCAGTCAGCCTCCTCCCCTCCTTCCGTCGTCGTTGACGCACCCAGACACTGACCAGCGTTTAGATGCAAATCTTAGAGTTATTAAAAACACCAATCAAATCATTTTCGTGCTCATCGGTAACGGCGGGTGTTTTACATTGACTCTACAACTACCTGTCATGAATATGTATGCGTCAAATCTTCAAAGCGATGCCAATAAATAAACCGATTTGGGGGAACTTTTGATGTATAACAACACAGCACCCTGGCGCAGGTGCGTACATGTTGCCTAGTAGGTAGGCGCAGATGCAGCCCGCTTTACTCCACTGTGATTGGGCGACATATTGCCTGGGCGCGAGGACGTCTCGCTTGTATCGCGGAGCGCTGGCGCCCTGCCACAGGACGCTGCAGTGCGGTCGGAAAGGGGGAGGCTGTCGGGCTGGAGCGAATGGCGGGGTGGGGCTGCTGGCGCTGGCGGTGTTGGGCACGGCGCGGCCCCTCCACGTCCTCCGGACCCCAGGTGGCCTCGGCGCGCCGCGCCGCACCGCACCGCACCGCCGCCTGGAAGGGCCTCATCCTGTCCCATCCATTGGCGGCTCAGCTACCTGCCCCGTCCCGCCCCCTTGCCCTTCAGCGCGGCCCAGCCTGGCCATCACCTTGAACCTCGCTCCTCTCCGCCAGGGCTGAACCTGTTCCTGGACCTGCGTCGCGTTGTGCAACGCCTCGGCCTGCCCACCCGGCCGGTGGGGCCTCTGGCTGCACGACCCGCCCCGCCCCACCACCCGCACATATCACTCACCCTTCAGTGGACCACACCGCCCCGCCCCCCCCGCCCCGCCCCGCCCCGCCCCGCCCCGCCCCGTCGCGTCGCGTCCGCGTCATGCGGCCCGCGGGTTTCCCCCTCGTAGCAGTGCGAGTATGTTCTGTCCCTGTTGTTGCGCCCTCCTGCAGCGGCTGATTCCGCACGCGCGTTTTGTCTCTCTCTCTCACACACTCAAGGGACTTCCTGTATAGGTGCGAGCGAGACAGAGCGACGAAACGCGTTGTGTGCGGAATCGGCGTACTGCTGCGCCCGCCGCCGTGCTCGCCCCCACCACCCCACCCCACCTGCCTCTTCCTTCTTCCAGTCGACCTCGCCTCGCCTCGTCCGAGTTGTCCTGGACACGCCTGGCCTGCATATCGGCCAGGGCTGACCGGGCTGGGCCACGGGCCACGGCGACACGTAAGAATGGCCGATGGTCGTTCTGGCTGCTTCCATGAGTCAGGTGCTCCTCCGCGCCGAACCCGACCCCGGCGCGGCCCGGCCCGTGCGCCCTCCGCCAACCCGCCCCGCCCCGCCCCGCCCCGCGCCACCCCACCCCGCCCCACCCCACCCCGCCCCGCCCCACCCAGGAGCACGCGAGGAAGCGCCTGGTCGGGAGCGGTGGGAGGAGCGGGGCGGTCGAGAGTTCGGCCGCAATTATGTATCGAAGTGGAAATAAAAGCAGCGTTGATCGCCTCGCACGGTGTGTCGGGGCGGCGCGGGGCGGCGGCGCGGGCTCCAAGGCTCCGCCATGCAAATGGGAGCGGGAGCGACGGTGATGCGGGGCTGGCCTGTAAGGGATACGGAGATCTGGTGGCGGCCCTGGCACCTGGCACCGCCCCTCTCTCCGCCCTTCTCCATACAACCGCGGGACCACAATATAATATAGGATACCCGCCGGGAGTACGAGTCCCGCACTAATCGCGCCGATGTTGTCGCTGCCGCGCGTTTCACATCCGACTGTTTCTTTTCATTTGACTCGCGCATATCCGGCTTGTTGCATCTCGCGACGGTGCCGGGCCGGGCCGGGCCGTCCCGTCCCGATGATGCACGCATCGTCGGGAAGGTGACAAAGCGATTGGAAAACCAGAACGCGACTGCCGGCTGGGGCTGGATGAGCTGGGCCTGGGCCTGGCCTGCGCGGCCGCGGCGCTGGCCTTGCACGCTAATGGCTGCGGTCATACGAGAGTTGTCTCAGTTTCCAACTCTGTCGTGAGGCGGCGGTGCGCGCTGCGGTGCGGGGAGGACGGGGACGAATACTTTTCCCAGACCATCAGCGCCGCCTTGCAGCCCGGCCCCGGCCCCGGCCCCGGCGCGCGCGTCCGCACCATGACGCACATGGCGGTGGCGGTGCGCGCCGGTGCGGGTTCAAAGGGACGCTCTTCGCGCCACCTCCCTCCTCCTCCACCTCCTCTTTCACCTCCACCTTCACCTCCTCTCCCATCCTAATCCTCATCCTCGTCGTCGTCGTCCTTGGGTTTCAAGAAGTAATAGGTAGGTAGGTGTCTGTCGTCAATGCGTTATTTAGCAGCTAAGCCGAGGCGAGCTGAGCGAGGACGGGAGGGGGAGGACCCGAATGCCTGATAGCTTCTTATATTGCCCCACGTGTTATTTGACAGCTCCTCTTTTTTTTGCGGCCCCGGCGGCGGCGGGTGCGTGCGACGTACTCGAACACCGCTGCCCGATGTGTTCTAATACTGATACCTTTAACAAACTACGCGCGATACATTTTTGCTCGCGGTAAGGTAGCGGCAGCGCGCGTGGTTTGAGATATTGTATGTAGTTAACCGGAACCGGCTATATTTAATGGGCGAGTCACGCTTGGAGGAGGGAGAGAGGGAGGGAGTTGGGACTGTGGAGGACCCGAGTCGTAATTGCGGAGGGAGTCGGTCACGTGGAGCTGGAATACGTGGTGGCCAGGCCGGTAGGCGACGTGATGTCCGCAGTGCGAATCAATGTCCAGCAGAAGCTCCTCGCCCACTGCCTTGCGACTGACCCGCTCGCCTCCACAGGAGGCCTCCGGTCAGTGTTGCCACAAAAATAGGCAATGTACATAGCCCAAAACACAGAGCAGCCAATTTTTCTTTTTTTGGCAACTCTGCCACCGGCCATCACCTGACTCACACAGCTCAACGCGGCGCGGCGTGGGGCGGGGGCGAGGGCGGGGGCAATCTAGGCGCCTATGACGCCTGTTGAACGTTGTATACATGCGATCTCATTGCGATGCACATGGTATGGCGCATAGGGGGTTGAGGAGGGGGCGGAGGGGAAGGGCGCAGGGGCGGGGCGGGGCGGCGTCAAGGTCCTGCGGTACTCAAGAGGATATGAGAGGGGAAAACGTGTTTCCCGTCGTACGTTTAACTGCAGGCCAGGCCAGCACTCCATTACGCAGGCATCGCGTTGGGCCGGGCCCCGCCCCGCTGGTTAGTGTTCTGATGCTAGTATTTGCCCCCTCCCCCTCCCGGGGCCAGGCTCCCACACACGGCCATGCAGCAGCAAGGCAGCATGCGAATGGAAGATGCCACCCATCTTCCTTTCTGAACGCGCTCCGCTCCGTCGCGACCGCATGCTGGTGAAAAGGTTCGTCGTCTCCGTCTTGGATATACGTTGCGTCGCGGTGAGAAGATCGCCCCGCCCCGCCCCGCCCCGCCCCGCCCCGCCCCGAGCGCCACCTGACTCCGCGCTCCGGCCCGGCCCCGGTCGCGAAGGTTTGACGCACGTGGAATGACCTGCACTATCACCGCGCCCCGCCCCGCCCCGCCCCGCATCGCCGCGCCCCGCCCCACCTCGCCGCGCTAGGAGCGAGAGTGGTGGTCACACCAGACAGATGGGTCTGGTCATCCGAACCCCGCCCCCGTGCCATGGCGCCATGGCGCATGCAGACTCGATAACTCCTGCTCTCCGCTCAGTACCAGCGTTGCCGGATAACTAGGCAAAACTTGATAACGATACACCTGTGTGAGGCGGGCGGTATCAACGCCTGAGCGCTGCGCTGGCACAGGGCCGCAAGACGGGGCGCGACGCCGCGCCGCCTTGTAGGCTGAGAGGAGTCAGCGAACGGCGACAAAAAGTGTCGTCGTTCGCGCCCATTGACCGTTTCACAAGGTGTCAAACACACATGGCGGCGCGGCGTGCTGACTAGCGCATGACGACTGCGAGTAGTGGCGAGGCGAGGTGTCAAGAAAGAAACACATCAGCATCTTTCGCTCGTTCTCTTTTTCACCCTCCGTACTGAGAGGGCAGGGCGTCTTAATTTTTTTTTTGTATGTCGCGCCGCGTGTTGCGCCAGTGTTGTTTCGACACGGATGACACGTGACACCCACTAAACGCGGTTAAACCGAATTGTCATTGTGACGATAAATATTCAGTGGAAAAGCAAAGGTGCGATGTCCTACCTTTCCAGGGGTGCTCGCTGACGGCGTGCTTGTTCTGCTCGCAGATGGCGGAGCTCATGGAGACCGGGGGCGTCCCCATGGCGGCGGGCCGCCGCCTCAAGACGCAGAAGTCGACGATCTGGACGCGCCGGCAGCAGGCCGTGTGCGTGCGCCGCGCCTACAAGCGCTACGGCTCCAAGAAGAACCCCAACCAGATCCTGGACGGCCTCAACATGACGGTGCCCAAGGGGACCATGTGAGTATCACCCCCTCTTATTATATCTTTGTACATAGACAAAAAAAAATGCTCCTCGGGCAACACTCACCTTGAATCTCCTCCGTACAGCTACGGCCTGCTCGGCGCATCTGGGTGCGGCAAGACCACGCTCTTGAGCTGCATCGTCGGTCGGCGTCGACTCAACTCTGGGGAGATCTGGGTGCTGGGCGGGCGGCCTGGCTCCAGGGGCAGCGGCGTGCCGGGCCCACGCATCGGCTACATGCCACAGGTAACATCAAGTTAATCTATTAGTGCGCAAGGGATAAAGGAGGTACGGCGAGTACACACTAAACCTTCGCATCATTATGCACAATTTTATACAACCATAATTGTGAATACTTTTTTGCATAACTACGTACACATTGTCCATATTTCTGTACGAATTTGTGCATAAGGGACAGAGTGAAGCATTGTTATGCAAAACAAGTTGTGCATAATTATTATTGCTTAAAATCCTGCAAGGGTTTATGCACAACATACAGGGGTGGCCCACGCACCCCGGCCGATTTTTTTTCGGATAGGCAGACCCGCAACAACCAGCTTTCTTTCTATTATAAATTTGTTAATATTGGTAGTAGAGAAAAAGTCCAAGTTGCTAAAAGGTTTAAGGAACACAGTGCATATTTTACTTTTTATCTACTACCAATATTAGAGAATTTATAATTAAAAGAAAGGTTGTAGTTGCGGGTCTGCCTATCAGACAAAATCTGCCGGGGTGCGGTGCGTGGGCCGCCCTGTAGTGCATAAGGGTTAGTTCAGTGTGTAGGCCAGCCCGCCGGGCGCGGCCGCACGGCGGGCCTGCCTACCCGCCGGGCGCTCACCTCGTTGCGTTCCCTCTTCTGTCTGGTGACAGGAGATCGCCCTGTACGGCGAGTTCTCCATCCGCGAGACCATGATCTACTTCGGCTGGGTGGCGGGCATGTCGACGGGCGAGGTGGACGAGCGGCTCGACTTCTTCATCAACTTCCTGCAGCTGCCGCCCGCGACGCGGGCCGTCAAGAACCTCAGGTAGGTTTGGTCCGATGTGCCCGACGACACCCACTGTTAAACCGAATTGTCATGAGACGATAAATATTGCTAAGAATATTTGGCCACAAGAGCTGTGATGAAACAGTCGTCACATGACATACATTTCGTCACTTGACATGAATTTTTCGTCACATGACGCATGAATCTTTCGTCACACTGTGATGAACCATTTGTCATGTGACGAACCTTTCAAAAGTAAAATTTAGCACTGACCTTGCCGTACTGTGACGAATGGCGCTAGTGGCCTGTTGTTTTTTTTTTTTAATCTTGTTCGCCTCTTTCCAGTGGAGGGCAGCAGAGGAGAGTGTCGCTGGCCGCCGCGCTGATCAACAACCCGGAGCTGCTGATCCTCGACGAGCCCACGGTCGGCGTCGACCCGGTGCTGCGGCAGAAGTGAGTAGAGCTGCGAGCCGAGGGAGGAGGTGGAGAGGTCGACGTGCCTACACTGTTCAACCAAGTGTTCAACTGCACAACCCTTGTATGTGTGCAGCTTACAGCCTAGTACGCGCAAGTGTTTAACTGGTTTAACTCGACAGGAGTGCACTTGCAAGTATTCAACAAGGATAGTGTTGCACTGGGGGGCAGTTGAACACTTGCAAGTGCACAACTGTTGAGTTGAACAACACTTACCAGTGTACGACTGGCGAGTTTGACACTTGCAATTGCACAAACTGCCGAGTTGCACACTTGCGCGTGCTAGGCTGGAATTTGCACACATACAAGTGTTGAGCAGTTGAACACTTGGTTTAACAGTGTACAGCGCGCAAAGCGTGTGACACCCTGGTGTTTGTGTGCAGCATTTGGGATCACCTGGTGGAAATCACCCAGGGCGGACAGCGTACCGTCATCATCACCACGCACTACATTGACGAGACCAAGCAGGCGGGCATGGTAAGGACGCCGTGGATTTCCCTCTGAGGTGGTGAATTGCAGAGGACTATACTTAACGCTATACTTACTTGTTCAGATCGCCTTGATGCGCGGAGGCAAGTTTTTAGCCGAGGAGTCTCCGGAGATGCTCATGCAGATGTACCAAAGCGACTCGCTGGAAAATGTCTTCCTCAAACTGTCGCTCGCGCAGATCCAGGGCAAACGACGGCGATCCATCTACTTGAAAGAGGTGGCGGGGTCTGAGGATCCGGCGGGGGTGAGTTTGCACCTTTGTATGCTTAGACAAGTGCAGCTGACATCAATTTTGTTAAGCATTACAACATATGAACAGTGTGATAACACTTGTTTAACTTGAACAGGAGAGTGGTGTGGATGCGGCGTCTGAAATTAGTGGAGAATTTGGAGATAATGTTAGCATTAAGAGTGGACGATCAGAGGGACACCATTCTGTGGTGAGTGAACTTCATGCTCAACGCACAATTTTTTTTCTTTTATTGTTTTAATGGCTCTAATACATTTTATTTCCTTCTCAGACCGGCCCCTCAGATTTGCCCCCAGAAGATGAAGCTCCATTTTCATGTAAAGATATGTTTATGATTCTCTCGCCTCATCGCATGAAAGCTCTGATATGGAAAAACTTTCTTTGGATGTGGAGGAACTTTGGGTATGATGGCATCCTATAGAATTATCTGTACCCATGACACATGACTGTTCCTATTTTCTAACACCACTTTTGTTTTTAGTGTTATGGCATTTGTTATTGGTCTCCCAGTGCTGCAAATCTGTCTATTTTGTTTCTCAATTGGTCGTCCTCCTTTGGGTCTACACCTTGCTATTGTCAACAACGAACTTAACAACTGGACTGACCCTTGCCATTTTAATACAAACTGTACCATTGAAATGTTGAGTTGCCGCTACTTAGCAGAACTTCAGAAATACAATGTTGTAGAGGTATGAAGGAATATAATATTTCCCTAAGAACAAAAGAATAAAGAATCTCCTTTATAAACAATAACATTTCAGGTTCCATATCCAAATGAAATGGAAGCAAAGCATGCTGTTAAACTTGGTCATGCTTGGGCTGTTCTATCATTCCCAGAAAACTATTCCACTAGTCTTTATGAAAGACTCAATCAAGGAAGAGATGCCGATGATTCAGTTTTGGATTTCAGCAACATTGAGATTTGGATGGATGCATCAGGTACAGTTTTTTTTTTCTCTTTTCAAATGCTGAAAATATATATTAGCACACTGATGTATTAAAATCTTTCTTTTCAGACCAACAGATTAATCAACTACTGACAAGAAACATCTTCTTATCTTTTGAGGATTTTGTTATGGATGTCTCCAGAGCGTGTGACTACCCTGAAAAAGTTGCCAAACTTCCTGTTAATGTAAGTTAAATAAAAAATGTTTATGCTACTTGTATTGAAACCTGTTGACATTTAACTCTGCTTTTATCAGTTTGAAACACCCATTTATGGAAGCAAAAATCCAAACTTCACAAATTTTGCTGCCCCTGGAGTTATTCTGACGTGAGTACTAAAACATGATCTATTTAAAGATGCAAAATACACATTTCCTAATAACAAAAATTCTTTTCAGCATAATTTTCTTCTTGTCAGTAGCATTGACCTCAGGCGCTATGCTTATAGAAAGAAATGAAGGAATTTTAGAGAGAAGTTTGGTATCAGGTACATTTTTACATTTTTTAAATTTATTGTTTTCTGTTTCTTAGTGCTATTTAATGGCATTCTACCTTTAAATATTTCAGGAATCACTGGAACTGAGATTCTTTTCTCACACGTTGTAACTCAGTTTTCGGTCATGTGTGGCCAAACAATTATGGTGCTTGCTTTTGCATTTATCACAGTAGTTGATGTGAATGGTGGTGTTGGATGGGTTACTTTGTTAACTGTACTGACTGGTTTATGTGGAATGTGCTTTGGTAAGTCTGAGAAACAGTGCTTTTAACATGTTGAACCTGACATCTTTTTAAATTGGGTTACCAATACTACACATGTAAGCTTAGTTCTGATATGTGGTTTTATTTTTCAGGTTTTGTGGTGTCATGTGCAGTAGACAACGAGAGAAATGCTACATACATGGCACTTGGTAGCTTCCTGCCAATTGTTATGCTGTGTGGTGAGTCTACCATAGTGTCATTTATCTGATATTATTATTTACATACTGAAGATAACACTTTCTATTGCTTTACCAGGAATCATCTGGCCAGTAGAAGGAATGCATTACATATTAAAATTTATCAGCTTCTTCTTGCCTCTCACAAAGTCAACCGAATCCATGAGAGCAATGTTGGCTAGAGGCTGGACTATCACCAGTCCAGCAGTTTACTATGGTTTCATCTCAACTCTGCTTTGGATTGCCATTTTCCTTACCCTTAGTATTTTGTTGCTTAAGTTCAAGAAGGGCTAAGCTTCTAATATGTTCTTCAACCTTTTCTGTGATCAATTGTGCTCAAATGAAAAATGAGCAGTCTGCCCTGTTTTAATAATATTAATTAATAATGCTCTAAACTTCCCATCAAATGTGTAGTGAAGTTTATAACTGGCTCCTAGAGACAGTACAGGTGTGAGTCATTATTTAATATTTAGATAGTGAAGATTATTTGTGTGGAAAATAGACATGTTAAAATCAATTTATGTGATTTGAATGTATGTCACTAAAATAGGGAAATAGTTTCTAGCCGGATGAAAATACATGTTTTAAAATATTACCATGGTTCAAATACCACAATTTTTAAAAATAATACTGTTCAATCAAAATGGGAATATTAGTAAGAGTTAAGCTGAGATACACCAACTATGGCCTCAAATTTACTCTCTTTCCAGAACACATTCTTGTGATAAGAAACGGGATGTGAAATATTTCTTATTTATATTCATGTTGTGTTTTTAAGTTTTTAGAGCATTAACTAATTGTACACACATGATTCTGTAGTCAATCTGTCGTGATTACAGTGAACATGATCTGTATATAGGCTGGGTAATGTACCCTACATAGTTTGCCCTGTAGATAGACAAGTTTTAGCATAAGAATAAATTTTAATGTGGCAATCGTTAATCACCTGAAAAACAGCTCAACTAATTTGATTTTACCATTAGAATGTTACTGGTTCTAAAGGGAAAAATCTCAATGCTCTCTAGTTCCTTTTGTAAATAATATATGAATAGTGTACAGTATACACCAATGCCTTAAACATAGATGTAAATTACAGAGAGCAAAATAAATTTGTCTTTTTCATTTTCGGCCAAGATAGCTTTAAGAAAAGTTGAGAAAAGAAAATTTGTGTCATCTCTTTAAAGTTAAACCTACATATGAACTCTGTTCATGAGCAATAAATGTTTATCCACTCTCAATATCCTATGAACTTCTTGTCAAACCACCAACTGGAAGTTGACTACAATAAGATAACATCTGACTTTTCTTTATTTTGTTAATAATTACATATCAAATTTTTTATAAACTTTTGCATTAAAATTACTGATTTAAAAATTAGTTATTTCATCATAAGGCTAATACACACTCAGTTAAATACCAGACAATTAAATGCGGTATACTTGAAGCAAGGCTTCAAAACAAAGATGCATGTAACTGTTTGCAAGTCAATATCAATATGTACAATCTATGAACGGTAATGAATATAAAACCTGATATGAGAACTGTCCAAAATATTGCCTTACAATCAGCAAACCTAGGGCTAGGTACCCAAGCAACTAATGTCGATAAATACAAAACTGTCTTCCACATACCAGGGTACACTGCAGCCAACAGACAATCCATAGCTAAATATGGCAACATTCAGACGCACCAACTCCAAACCTTTACGGACTTATCAAGAGTCCACAAACATCTTTTGCTAGTAATGGAAAAATAGCCAATCCCTGCATTCCAAACCTTAATTGTTAATAATAACTACCATATCTGTTATTAAATAATTACTATAATCAAATACGATAAATTTGCCATATGGCTCCTCATGCCAATTCGTATGAAATTACATACAAATTAGCTCAACATTGTAGGCACAGCGAGATAGTCGAGTTTGTGCCTGGGTAAACCAAACCATCAGTCAACAATCTCGCTGGCCAGCCAAAAAGTCTTTAACTGAATACGCTAACATGGCAGAAAAGGAAGCTTCTCAAATCACAAAACAAAATGAAATGCTGTCTATTCCTCCACTAGGGACAGATATTTTCTTTATATAATTTTTGCAGAAAAGAAAAACCTTATTTATAAAATAAATAGCCTTCTGTTTAACAAATTCTTATTCACAGTCATAAATTGAAAGGAACCTTGACTTCCAGGAAACGGATACCACTCCAGTCAGGCAAGCTGTCACATTTAACGTTTGTGCTCATGTTTTCCTTCATGAATGAAAAAAATACGACGGAATAGAGGATGAGAGAAGGGAAGACA
This sequence comes from Frankliniella intonsa, assembly GCA_033675135.1. Lineage (NCBI taxonomy): Eukaryota > Metazoa > Arthropoda > Insecta > Thysanoptera > Thripidae > Frankliniella > Frankliniella intonsa. The sequence goes on along the minus strand of CM066245.1, from coordinate 3,264,131 downwards.
GAGATCTTGTTTGTAACAAATCAAAGGTACACAACTTTATCATAATTTGGAGTTGGAGTCACCTCAAAGTTCAAAGGTACAAAATAAAATAATCACATTAAAAAAAGGATATCTATAAAATTGATAAGAAATCCCTCCCTTCTCCCATTCCCTTTATAAATGCCAAATCGCTGCAAGGCTCACAAGCGCTTTAAAATACACTCATGAGTCCATTAACATTTGAAGATTTGGTACTCTCCAATGCCCTCAATACTTTTTCAGAATTTAATTTATTTGATTGTTCCAAAATACGACATCTACTAATAATAAAATACAAAATTATTTTGATGCATATGGGGAAAAAGGGGGTTTGGGGATGGATGACAAAATAGGCATTTACCTTAAAGTGAGCATGGACAATTGGCAGAGCTGCCAAGAGAAACCAGCCTACAATAAGACGCACCTTCTCCTCCTCACAGGCTCTGGTGGTTCAAGAGCAGCAAGAATAGCTTCATCAAAGACATTCTTCAACCCTTTCTGAAATGGAGAAAATTTGGAATCAAACAATTGATCAAATAAAAGCTTAAAGACATAAAGCAAACTATAATCAATCCATAAGCAAAAGAACCTAGCAAAAGAACCTCACCTGTGTGAGTGCTGAACACTCTACATACTTGACTGCCTTTAATTCTTTGGCCAGTTTTTCACCTTGTTCAAATGAAATAGGCTTTTGTTTGTTTTTGGCCAGTTTTTCTGTTGTTGCAACATCATCTCTCAAATCTATTTGTGTACCAACTAGCAAAAATGGTGTTTTCTGGCAATGATGTGTTATTTCCGGAACCCACTAATAAAATAATAAAATGTTAGACAAGAACAGGACAGATAAAAAGCATACCACAAGTATATCTGTACCTTTTCTTTAACATTTTCAAACGATGAAGGTGAAACTACTGAAAAACAAACAAGGAAGACATCTGTTTGGGGATAACTGAGGGGTCTCAGCCTATCATAATCTTCTTGACCTACAAGGTGAAATATTTCAATTGTAAATTGATGTTGTGTAAGTTTTATTTTTAAAAAAGTCTTTGAATTTGATTTTAGAGGAACACAAACCTGCAGTATCAAAAAGACCCAAGGTATAGGGTTCTCCACCAATCATAACTGTCACAGCATAGTTATCAAAAACCTAAAAGAAAACAGGAAAATAAGAAAATAGCATAAAAACCAAAAACAAGAGACAAATTGGTTACTTGAAAGATATATTTCCAGTGATATTTTGAACCTTTTTACTCTAGTATGTGTTATGTTACTCTGTATATATACTTACTGTGGGGACATACTCTGAGGGAAATTTATTTGTAGTGTACGAAATCAGCAGGCAAGTTTTACCAACGGCTCCATCCCCAACAACCACACACTTGATAGTCTGCATTTTGCCTGTTGCAATATGCGCACCTGAAAGCAGAATTTTAAAAATAAGTGTTAATGAGAACAAAATAATAGATGTTAAAATACAAATTTTAGTGTAAAATGGTAAAATTATATAACAAATTTGTGCTGTTAAAATTATAAAAATATTTCTGAATGGATAATACATGTCTGAAAGTCGATAGGAGAATTTGAACTTGTACATAACCAAGATCATGTGAGGTGTTAGTCATCTTGTGACCACACATGGGCTAAGGGGAGGGGAAGAGAAGGGTGGGGACATTTTCACAACTGTCAAAACAGTCTTACATTCCGAAACACAAGGCCTTTGGACAGCAGCTAAATCGCCTTCGCCATTAGAAATAAGACGTGAAGAGCTATCTCAGGCAATTCGTAAAACCAACACGTCCTCAAATGACGGCTAGCCGGATGACACTTGCCACCGCAAGACCCATCATGCTAGTCTGAGTAGTATTAGAACAGCAAAGCTACTCCATGAAAACGGCCTGCACTCCGAACGCTTTATCAGCATGACGGATTGCGGTGCGTAAAAACTGGTTTATCGATGACGTACAAAGGTTTATATCACTCCTTGGCGCTCATGACGTAGACTTGTGTACAACCAAACACCATGCTAACATAACCTACATCAATAATTATGGTCCGCAAGGACTCACCAAGGAGTTATGAATGAGAGAACTTAAGGTTTCATCCACGAATTGAGTGTTGTCATAGACATGAGCTAGGCACTTTCCATAAAAAGCAAAGTACAAGAAAAAGCAGTAATTTATATTGGTTATGGAAGCCATCTTGATTACACCTGCGTAGGCCTACAAGCGGTCCGCCTCTTACCCTATGTTTCACAAGTCTAAATGCCCTTTCCAGACGAATAAACAAGCGGAACAATAATAATAATAGCGCTCAAACATTTATTGGTCAAATGATGACGCATAGAAACCGCTAATATCACTTAAAAATGCCACTAAATTTCACTTACAAGTGTGAGTGTGTAAATGGGCGTCGACAAGCAATACTATCAGCACAGCAAACTGAACAACGGTAAAAGAAAAACAATTTGTATGGGGTAAATGTATAATCTATGGGTTCTGTAAAACGTGACAAGGAACCTGAAGAAACTCAATAATCTTGTCAAATAGTACAAAGATCTGTTCTCTAAAATTTACAAACTTAGTCAAATTTTATCAGATTGACGAGGAACAGCCTGGGAGCTAACCCGAAAGAGCACAGGGAAGACAAGGTCTGAACTTCTACGAAATAAGTAACTCCTCATTTCTAGCAAAATAACCGGTAGATCACTCTCACATATCGAAGGAAAACTAGTCTGACACTTTGCTCGTTTCAACTGACTCTACTGCACTTTGTTAAGCAATTTCCTTACCCAAAAAATGCGGAAAGCCGAAATTTTAAGAGAGCGCACTAATGTCTGCCGAGTGTGATACAATACGATGTATGAGAAATTTAACAGGTTAGCCGCCATCATTTAAACACCAAAAAGCCCAGAACCTTTGCATGCGATTTCGATGCTTACTTGCCTACTGAAGCGCGGATCCAGAAATGTTCTACGGAGGGGGTAAAGTAGCACCTTCCAGGTCGTCTACCTGCTACTAGGAACTATAGTAGCTGGATGAGCCCAGATCCACCTTGATGAGCCCACTTTAATTAAGTATCACTAGTTCTATCTTTAACCGGCGATTCATATGATGACAGGCTAGGCGCAAAACCCACTTCAGCGCAACCGATACGGCGGAGCAGAGACGCGGCGGAACTTGATTTTGGGCTGGTTAAGAACATTATAAGTGTCCGTGCCTTTTATTTAACATGAGGGGGAACATACAAACATTGCTGTTGGGATGGGATACCAACGCAATTCAATACAATAACATCCAAATGACACATTTAAACTATTATAAAAAGATTGAAACAGCATTTAAAACACAAGATGAATAATTAGTATACTAGAAGACAATAAAATTTACGAGGCACATAATTGAAAACAAAAGGAATACAAAAGACTGAAAGCCTTCTTACTACAGGCTTGTTTCATTACGAGCAAACTGGTTACTTGGTTTTCCAGCGGATCCTAAAATTTGCAAAGCACATAATTGAAAATATAATGAATACATCATAAAACTCAAAGCCTTCTTGCCACAAGCTTGTTTCCAGAGTCTTCTACATAAATATCTTCTTTCAACTTTTCAAATTCACTGTCTTTCACTGGAAAAAAAAAAGGGCTAAAGAAATAGACGGTTTCATCTCAATCACCATGTTATGTGATAACCATTTCAATAATGAGCTAACTTACACAATACTGAACCAATAATGAAATGGTTACTTCTCCGAAGACCATCTGAGATTCGACTACTTATCCTTTCGAGTGTACAGTGTACTATCTTGATCTGATCTTCTGACAGTTTCCCAAGCAGATTATGGTTGTCATCCCAATAGAATGGAATCCTTCGTTCTCTGTACCTTTCAGTTAAAACATCCAACATCTGCAAAGAAAATAAGTGTGTGTTTTGAACAGAGGTGCAACTTGTTTCATTGCATTAGAGCGTGCAATGACTTACATGTAGGAATGTTGTGGTGAGTCGCTGACGCCAGAAATCATTTTCTTGCATGGCAATTTCATGCATAAAAACTGTTTTAAGAGCGTAGGAGCTCATTGTGTACTGATCAAATTTCAAATCACGTAATTTCTGTACAAAGGCAGAATCTACAATCAACACAACCAACCTTCCACAAATTCATATACAACAAAACACTGCAACACAGTTTTTCATATATTTTCCTGAAGTCTTACCTTCAGTAATTTCAAAACTGCTTTAAAATGATACAAATCATGAATTATGCATGATTCTTGGTCATGGAATGAAAGTCTCCACTGCAAGTTGTTAGGGATTATACCATCAACAGTATTTTCTCCTGGCTTCAGTGGTTTGGGAACCAGATGCCATGGTCTCTCCTGCCAGACAAAATAGAGCTGTGATATGCTGTTAAAAGATTGAATTTCATAATACTAACGTACCTGTGCATTATCAGGACACTTTCGAATGTGCTTAGGCCAGTCTTTTACTTGGAATTCAAAGGCTGGTACCAAATCAATACTAAAACAATTACCCACAGGAAGAATTTCAACTTCAACAGTAATAGCTGGACCAGATTTTCTAGTTCCTACCTATGAAAGAATTAAGAAAGCAGAGATAAGCCTTGTTAGGCACAAACTTGCTGTGCTGCTGTGATATTTGCAGTAAGGCACCTGATATATTTGAGTTTCTTACCAGGTATTCAGCATCGTCACATCGCAGTATGTACTTATTGCATGAGTCTTTAGATGGTGATAAAGATCTAGCAAAAGCTTTTTCTATCACGCTTTCCATCCAAAAGCGCACTTCATCTGATATAATGTTGCCTTTGTCATCATACCACTTTGACCTACATAAAATTGATTAGAACTAATTCCCAGGACAAAATAGCAGTGGAAGTGATCTCAAAAAGATATCAGTAGTTGATACTGTTTCAAAATTGACCACAATTGTTTTTGACCATCTTCTGCCACAGGGCTCAAGAGGGGTCTGATTTAATATTCAGTCTATGAATTAAACCCCCAGGTACTCCCAATTTAGATATGAGCATTAATATGCGTCTTGGGGGTAAAACATTTAATATGTGTCTTGGGGGTAACACATCTACAATGCAATTTAAGTGCATTTCTGCCCTCATTGCGTAACTAGGAATATTGACGAATTTAAAATCTTACCTGTATGTTTTGCATTTGGAGCTCTTTAGAGCCTCAAGGCCACTTTGCACATTTACTGTTACATATGATGGGGATGCAGGAGACATCTAGCAAAGATGAGTTCAAATCACATATATTTAATTAGCATTGCTGGAGTATATTGTTTTGAATTACCTTTAGGTTCTTGTACAGAACAGATGGCAAGTAAAGCACAAAATTCTTATCAAATTCAACAGGTTTTCCAATTTTTAATTTGTTCCAAAAACTTCCTGCTACATGTTCTCTTTGGAAGACGGTATTAAAAAGTTCATCTTCTCTTCGCATAATTTTAACTATTGCATGTGTCTAGACAGAGGAAGAAACAAGTCAATGAAAACAGAATAATTCTTTAACCAATGAATATTAGATCCCAGTTTCCAATTGTTTTTCTATTTTTCATCAACTCCAAACCTTACCACATTCCCAAGGTGATGCTTGAAATATTTGACAGACTGGTAGTTAAGTGAAACAAAGTTCGAGCTGATGTATTTAAGGATTTCATCCTGAACGGCTAATTCGTCCGGGGACAGATCGGGGAACCGGGACGGATTCATGGCTGCGAACAGTAAGTTGACCTAACCTACGTTTGCTGAAGGAAAAACAAAAGATATGTACAAACGGTCCACTATCATGGTAACATTACGCACATGAAATTTCAAACACACCAATTCAGTCTAGAACCCACAAGCTTTAACTGGAAATACCACTTCAAAAGCTTTACAAAACTCTTGGTTTGCCTCTCGCCATAACCTCTGGGCGAAGCGCTCACTCATGGGCCCATTGAGGACGGGGAATCACCGGGCTTACTGACATTATTTGTAGGGAATAGTGCCAACCTCCGGCAGCAAAGTAAAAGAGAAAACAATTGTAATAAAAAGTGTGATCAGTGTGCGTCGAAGAACTAGTGTTTCAGCAGAATTATAAGGATTTACACAGGTGCCTGGCCTTGTGTGCGCATAAACCCCTTAAAATATGTTACTTCTCAAATTTGTTTTGGCGATGTTCACGGTGCAGTGTAGCTGGGTGCTGGGTAGCTGCTGGGTCGAGCAGGCGAAGCAGGCGGCCCGCGGCCCGCCTTTAGCGCCCTACGGCCACTGGTTAGGCAGGCCCGCCGGGCACAGCTGCGCAACGGGACGGCAGCAGCGTCCCCACAGGGGCTTCGTCATCCTTTTATAGTGACAAGTCCCCACCACATACCAACTTTGAGTGACATCTCTACACTAGATTTTTACTGAATCTTCTGCTGTTAGTTGGGCAATTAAATTAATGGGCGAATTCGTCAAAGGCCAGCTTCTGCCTCTGTAAATTTGGTCTGGAATGGTAGAGATGTCAAGGCCCTTCACCGTCTCGACGCAATGATATGAGGAGAGGGAAAGATAGAGACAAGTAAATCAAAGAGTTGTACAGTTGTTTTGTTATTTCACTTTATTTGTAACCGAATTAGTGTCACTCTGCGTATGATGTCAAGCCATTAGGATTCTTTCACCAGTAAGTGCCACATAATGAATTCGGAGAATGGAGAACAACAGGCGGTAGCGTAAAATTCGCCCATTTCTATAACTTTATAATTTTTATATATTTTTTCATAATAATGGAGGATAGTTTAGTGGTCTCACAGGAGTGTACAAAAAAAGAACAAATCAAAGAAAAACACAGTTTTTTTCATAACAAACGTGTTTGACATAGAAACCACTTTGAATCTTTTGGGCATATGCACCGACGAAAAAACCGCAGCAACAAAATACTTTCCAAAACCTCCGTTATTACGTCTCTAACATTCTCGATACTTTTAGGAGTAAAATATTCTGACATTTATCTAATACATATTTCGACTTTAAGCAATACAAAAGAAATTCGGTTGCCCGTTCGGCGGCGCACGTGTCCAATTAAACATGTACACAAAGGAATCACACAGTCTGCATCTACACGAAAACCATTGGGGCTTTTCTCTGTGAGAGCACTTCACATTTTATGGAGCAGCGCGAGAGAAGGGAACACTTCTTGTCTGGCGACGCGCTGCAATTTGAGCCCGTTTAGACGTTTAAACACACATAAGACACACAGAAAGGCACAGAGAGGGAAAGATGAAACACCAAAAGCACTTTAAAAGAAAACATCAGAGGGCTCCCGCATCATATCAACTGAGAACTAATTTTACATTTTTAAAGAGCGCTCAACATTTTAAAAAGCACATTGATGAAAAATAACCACAGGTAATCGTACAGACGTTTACATTGAAAGTATTTATTTCAAAATATGAAACACATTACACAGTAACTAAAAGAGACACATGAGGGAATCAATTACTCTTTCATGAACTGTACAAAGTTAAAAACAAATTGAAAACTGAAAAGGAACCATGAATTTATTTTAAAAACACATTTAGTTATGGTGAGTACGTAAAGTATTTAAATTCAAGAAGATTCCAATGAATACAGGAAAAAAGTATTTCTAGAGTGTTCTGAAAATTCATGTATATGTACTTCGAGTAATAATACATTTGATTAGATGAAAGCAGATCGCATTTTTGAGTAAAACACATGCGCGTGTTTTTCCGTTATAATTTTTTTTTTGTTCAACGCTTTAATGACCTTTACTGCGCTCTACACAGCAACTTATTCTTCAGTGATTTTAGCCTATTACATCAACCCCCACCACGTAGACGTGAACACTGCGTACGGGAATGTATTAAACAACATATAGTTGAGGGCATAATTTTTCGTTAGAAAATCCCACTGATAAAGAGATACCAATCGAATATAACTTCCATGTCTCATTTCTAAATTTTAATTGTAATAAGGAAGAATCCTTCAAGTCGAGTTCCTTATCTAAATTTGGGACATGCTCTTTAACGAGTACAAGATCTAGTCTAGATTGCTTAGTGGTGACGTTTTACTGTATGGTAACTATCACTCAGAGTAATTGCCTATCCAAAGTTTTCAGTGATTAATGCTTTGGACAGGTAGTAAGCACTGTTTCTGTTTTGGATGAGAACACTCAGAAACGAGCTTATCAACTAACATTTTAGATTTTTACGAGAGATTGTTAATTTTACTTCTTTTTTTTATTTATTTTTTTTTGCAAAATATTGCCTTTGATCCTTAACCCAGATAGTCACAATTATTACTCGAATTTCAAGAATAAATTAAAGACATTAAAAAAATTGGAGTAAAGAGGAAAGGCTTACTTTTACCAGTAAACGTACAGGGAACGGACAGCGAAGTAGGAAAACAGAGGAATACGATCTGACTTCCTTGAAAACTTTAGGGGGCTGACGAAAAGGAGATTGACCGATGGCGCCCCCACAATGGACGTTACGAGCGCCTGCGATACACTGGATAGGCCAGCCCGCCAAGCACTCGTGTGAAGGTGGGGGCCTACCCGGAGAGCCCAAGCGCAGGGGTAAGCAGAAAGTATATTCCTGGTACCCAAATTTTCGTGCCGTCACTTCCAGAAGAGTTCATTGTGGGGGCACCAGGTAAGAGGTGGAAAAAAAGGGAAAGAGAGAGAGAAGGGAAGGGGATCGTTTGGAAAGCACAGGGAGAAATAAACAACTAAACAGTACGGGACCCAAGTAAATATTTCTCAACCACAAACCGTAATAAGGTTGCATACGAAAAAATCTGAAATTTTGAAACTTTTGGTAGTTTGACGGACTAGAATACTGACCAAGCACTTTCATGACGTATCATACCGAAATAACCGATGTGGTTTCTCTCGGACGATATTTTCAGTGCTTACAGCGAGTTCTAATCTGTCAAAACACTTAGGACTAGGTTTTTTATGGACAACTCGTCGCATATGCCACCACTGCAGAGCCCAGACGCCAAACTGCATTGTCTTGCCCTGAGGCCCATTCCCTGTTCCAGCAAAGAAATCAACATGAGCGCCTCATTGGCTCTCAATCTTAAACTTTAATGGAGACTCTTCATAGGTATTATAAACCTCTGAGGTCAATCCGCATGGAGACTCTTCGAGGACTTAGCACTCGAGGTCAATCCAAAGAAGTAGACGCCCTACCTTTCCTGAGGTCAATCCACAAAGGAGACTCTTCAGGGCTTGCACCGCGGTATATTTACATGGCGCAAGAGGAGACTCTTCGGAGACCATGGCCGATCTCCGAGGTCAATCCACCTGGGGACTCTTCGAGAGCACACCCGCTCCCGAGGTCTACCCATTGGGTAGAGCAGACTAGTCCAGGGCTGGATAGTCCCCTGAAAGCTATTCACAGGGCAGCGGAGACTCTTCAAGAGCACTTTGCTCTCGAGGTCTATCCACAGGGCAACGGAGACTCTTCGGAAACATTTCGTTCCCGAGGTCTATCCTTAGGGCAGAGGAGACTCTTCGGGGTAAACTTATCCCCGAGGTCCATCCTCGGTGCAGTGGAGACTCTTCGGGGGCCATACGGCCATCGCAATGCATCCGCAGTGCAGAGGCACTTAAAAGACCTCCGACCCCCGAGGTCTATCCACTAGGCACGGGAGACTCTTCGATCGCCACTCATTACTTTTCGAGGTCTATCCACGAAAATATTTTGGAGACTCTTCAGGGTATGCGTATACACCTGAGGTCAATCCAGAGAGGAGACTCTTCGGATTTAATTCCGAGGTCCATCCATAGAGCAAGAGTGGCAAAGGGGCGCAGGTAGTAGGGCAAGGGGGATCACTGCAGGACTCCAGGAGCTGCTCAGTTAAGGCAATAGGCGAAAGCAATGAAACGAGTGCAGACAATAATACTTGCGATACTGTACAACAATGAAATGGCACCCACTTCGAGCTTTCTGATGTTTCCGTTGGCCGACCGTTCGTGCCCCCATGCGCAAGTCACACGACACTAGCCTGCACCCCTCAGCAATAAGCTGCCCCCTAGTCCACGAGAAAAACTTCAAACTGAACGTATTGCTCTAGTTTATCACCGGGCTTTTAAATTATCGAGCTATTAGGCAGTATAGCCCCCTTTTTCCAAACATTTAAACGTGGAACCGCGGGCAGCTTGTTTCGAGCGTTGTTGCATCGAAGCAGGATTCGAATATACAACACTACTGGACTAAGACGTAACGAAACAAAAATCCACTTACGCAAGTGTTTCATTATCTCAGCAAGAACGAGCAGGTGTAATGGAAAAAGGAGAAGGGTAAACGCCCGCTTCAGTTAACCCTGCAAACTGCACTTACTAACATTATAGGCATCCAGTAAAATTTCGGACACATGTCAGCGAAATCTGATAATAACGAAAAAAATGGAATGAAACGTAAAATTTCAAATTTTAACGTTAGTAAACTAAATAAGTGTTCATTTTATAGGTGGGAACTCAGGGAGAGTCGCATTATTATTAGGTCTTTTCCATAAATAGTTTTCGCACCCACAATCTTACCAATTAAAGGTAGTGTAAGCTGCAACTCATCTTTCAACTAGATGCTATTTCTTTAATGCAATAAATATTGCAAAATACTTTTATTCACATTTCATGCAAGTGCAATTAACCCCCAAGTTTGCTCAGTGAAATTTTTTCGTCTCTATGTATTAAAGAAGCTGGTTCATGTTTGTGGAACCACGCCACCAATAAATCCAAAACCCTATTTATACTTTAGATACGAAACGAAATAATTACAAATGGGAAGAATTATATTCAAAACTTGGCGAGGCACCACTTTTATAATATCTACGTTGAACTAATTTTCAGAAAGCAAACTTAGAGAGAATATTTGTCTTGCATGCACTTGCGAAACGAGCGAGCGAAATGTGAAGCTCATTAGTGACACTGCCTCTTTTGTCTGACGTTGAAACATGCGAAGCACGCAAATGCTCAACGGGCACCGTTAGAGGAAATACAAATTTTGAGCTTCACACCACCCGTGTCTTTTGCCCTGACACAATATGTGTGCAAGGTAGATTTGGATGCTGAATGTAAAATTACGAAATCCAGTACGCTCACCTGGCCACACACCTGCATTAAGTGTCAAATGGAGTCAAGAAATATAAAAAAGGAATCGCCACATACTCTTTAGTTCTTAAATTTTCGTACAAATTTAGTGTTGTTACAGCTATAATGAACAAGATATTTGCTGTTCGGAACACCTGGACTTCGTTACTGAAATCTTTAAAACTTCCCCCAGACGAGCTCCCGCGATCAACACATTATGTACATAATGTACATCAAATTCCCGCGATCGTCGCTCTCTGTGCTCGCCAGGCTCCTGCGATCGTCGCTCGACTACACTTCGTGCAACCATCGAACTCCCGCAATCGCAGCCAATGGCAGTTTAAAGAACGTGTATGGTCACAATAATCAGGGCGAATGCGAGTGCGTTAGATTCCTTAAAAGTCGCCACGACTTTACAGGAGTAAGCATTGCCTAAGCCCCATACAGCTTGTGCCCGGTAGACAAAATTCAGGTGACCGCGAAAATGGAATACCTGCCCCGTACCTAAAATCGCGAGAAAGCAAAAGACCTGAGTCATCTAACTCAGAATATAGAGCCGATAAAGCGTCTGACAAAAACTTCCAAAAAAATAACAGACTTTTCCTCTGGCAAAGTTTACATTCCAAACTCCAACAGAACGCACCATTTTGGCAATTTCGAACGGACGTCGAAAATAAGCGGGCTCCCGCGATCGTTGTTCTGCTCCCGAGCCAGTGGCAATGGCATCGTTCTTCACAGAACTCCCGCGATCGTCACCCAGTAGCGCCTAGCAATGGCGCAGGCGCAGTCCCCCCTTTCCTACTCCAGGGTCAGAATAAGTGCACGGCTCATGCGTTCGGCACCCAGAGATAGGGCTCGCGCAGTCGACACCGCCAAAGCTTCTCCGGGAGCAAGGGAGGAGGGAAAACAAAGGAAAAGTTTGCAATTTTCTTAAATGTATTTCTGCTGCCTTGCTGCGAAAAGAAAACCGTGCATTCGAAGTGCGAAAATAATTCACACAGCACTGTTTCTTCTACGACGATGCAAACCCCGCTTGCACAAGTCAAGTTGCTGGGCGCTTCGAATATTCGAAACAGGGCAGCAGTCAGATAATGTCAAACGAGCTCTTTCTCGTTCTTCGGACTTAAAGGCATGAGTCCACAGCAAAATTATTGAAAATATGACAAACACGTGTACACTAAGCGTCCGAAGCGTCGCATCGGCGTCTCGGAGGTATAGCGGCAATTTAAAGTGGTTAACTATGAGAGCAGCCGAACTTGTGTGCTAACATAATTATCAACTCTAAAACCATTAACCCTAGAGTATGAATGCACCCAAAAGTTTATAAAGGATTTGTAGTCTCTCTAATTTACAAACAACGATTTTAAAAATTGAGAAAATATCCCGTTTTGGATCTGAGTAAGGTAGGGTTACCGGAGTTGATTGCACAATTTTTTTGTTGTGTCGGTTATGACCCTGGGCAGCAATGATTGCGTTCTTACTCTATATTATTGTCCAAAGGATTCAAGTTTCCAAGAATATGGATGCTGTTGAAGGCTCTGATATTTGAATAGTATAGTGTTATAAACCTGGTTACCCATCTTACTCTGCCCAAAAACGAATAAGAATGTACTCTACTGATTAATTTGGAAAGACACACAGAAATTAAAAAAGGATATATCCAAAGCGCCAAAAACATTGAGAGAAGAGTAGTTCGGTAAAAATGTGACACACGAAAAGCTAGAAATTTGAATTGGAAAAAAAGAGGTAAGATTTGACTGATAATTACAAAGCGGACACGAAATGTAATAATTAAGTGCGTAAAATTGGAATGAGAACCCCACTAGAGCGAAAGTTACTAAAGGTTAATAACAAGTAATTATAAACGAATTCCAAAGATAAGGTTGTAGAAAATTGATGTGGATAAAAACGACAAAAGAGCAAACAAACGGCCGTTCAAATGACTGATTAATACATGTATGAAAATGAACACCCTTAAAAATCTGAAAATAGTTTCGTACATTATTTTAAGTTGGTCGAAGGTATGTAGTTTATGACTTTTTGACCTCTATAATATATATTCATCAGCGGTCGTTGTTACACTCTCTTTTTGGATTGAATCCATCACTTGGTCCTTAATTACAACTTGTTATTGATCAGCGCAGGCCACTTCGTCCATGGAATTCGAATTAAACTCCACGGGAGGAAACATAATGAGGAAGCCACTGATATTTGGTCCACCTCCAATACAAGGCCTTTCGAGTTTGGTCCACTCCCGCTACCGTTTGGTCTCTTAAATGGCATATATTGGTCCTTGACTTTAGTGCGAACTCTGCACCTGTCTGCTCGACTCGCTTGTGAAGGTCATCGTAAAACAAAATGGAAGTTGCCCTTCAGTCACAAACAACTTAAGCCATAATTAGGGCAGAACATTTTCACACAAATAAAAAAAACAGCCACGACGGAATATAGAGGAAAGGTAGATAAAGTGCGTCAGAATAAGTAAATAAAAAGTAGCAAAATATAAGGAAAGAGAGTGGTAAGAGAAAGAGAAGGGGTGAAAATGCGAAGTAATGAATGAGAGGGGGAAAATGGTTGTTAAGGAAATAACCTAACGAAAGACGCTCACAAAAGCTATACTAAGAAAACTTTTTAAAGAATACTACAATATAACAATGGTCAAAGTCGCTAAATTATAAGTAAAAGGCGCGTATTTCTCAAAATTGAATAAGAAGATTAATGGAAGGTGAATAATTGAAATAGAATGTAAAGAAATCGGCGATGGTGAGAGTTTAACTAATTATGTAGAAAAGGCTTTGATAACACCAATTTAAGTATCACACAACTGTAATACATGAGAGGTAAAGTCGACATTCAAGTGAAGAAGAAATAAATTGAAAGATGTTTCTGAAGGTCCATATCAAAAAGTAATGAAACCGTATTAAATACTTGATTATGGAACGATCCTGTTATTGAAATAATTCTAAAACTAATTGGTAGCGATTAAAAAACACCGCAGCAGCGCGAACGGTCTTCAATAAATTTAAAGATATCCTAGTTAGAGAAAATCTAACAATCCTTACGTCTACTCTGATCAAAACGGTAGACCACGTCAACTGAGCAAATGTCGAAGCTAGCTTCAGTGAAAATATTGACCTTCTGGTTCTTTATAAAAGTTTATGACCGCAAGTGGCCCATTAAATACTGAAAAGGTAACAACATAACGGCTACAGAGGCTACCACTCAAAAATTATTAAGAATTTGAAAAATTTAAGCGAGGACAATGAAATCTGAACAAAGTGGCGGTGACGAGATTAATCAAAAAGTATATTAGAGAGGAATTAGACATGCATTAATGAAAACGATTAACTACAAAATTTTACGAAACGACAAAATCTATACACACAGAGTTAAAAATACATTTTAAAAGAGAGACTAAAAATCCTTGTATCCAGAATTCCAAGAATTGTTTCTTTGAATGACTTTTTACCATTAAAACTAACAAGTGTCATGTAATCAAACGTATATACAGATTATGTTCCAAATGGTTTCATGCATGGTGATGAAAATAGCAAAAATATTTCAATTGATAATTTAGTTTCATTAAGAGGGAAACTTATGCGCGGGCCTTAGTGGCTGCTTTGACCACAGTACGTGGTATTTACCACGTTAAGTTACCCATTTCTTATAAAATTAAGGGGGACTTTAACAGATTACAATAAGACCTTTATAAGACACCTAAAAGAATTTTATCGATGAAACTTTAAGAAACCCACAAATGTTAATATATTGTTGCTAATAAAAATATTCGGAAGCCCTAGGCATTATAAATTCGCAGTAGACTTCACTGGAGAACTGTGACATAGGACTCTAAAGGGCTTTCACTCAAGCATTGTAACTGAATTTTAAGACACAAACGTTCTAATGTAACAAAAACTTTTAGCACACGCTCTCCCAAATTCAAAAAAACACCAAAGACAAACCATCATGGCACTCTTTGATATACCTTGAGTTTAGAACTGTGCAGATAGAAGTCTAATACAGAACTATGTCACGGAGTTCTATGCAGTAAAAAGCCTCTTTACGAGAATGCCATACGTCAAATGGGTCATTAGGTAAATGATTTCAACACCACTAAAGCGTCGCCATGGTTAAAACAGATGAATCCCTTGAAATTGTCATTTTTACAGTGAGGGATTCGTGAAAAGTATACAAGTGACCCTCTGATAGGTCAGTGGTCAATGCGGTATTTGCGCGATTAGTTATCAACATTAAAGAATATTTAAAAAATAGTGTTTCATATTTAAGACAATGTTATCATACCTAGTGCGCTCGGATTAAATGGATATCTCCCTTTTATCAGCAAATTTCACGACTTTAACGAATCATTCGAGTAGATTTAAAATATGACTAACAAAACAAATAGAAAAAGAAAGCACGTAGTTTAACAAGTTGAAAGAATTGTATATATTGAGCAGGATAGAAATGATGCAATCACAAATACAACTTAATTATTTTAAGCAAAGCCCTTAGGGTGACACTACTAGGTGCTTTGAGATTATTTTACAATTCTTGCAAAACGTTTATAAAGTACACTTTGGTTTTAAATTAAAAAGATGAGAAATTTTTTAGTTTTGAATCGCGTTGTTAGGGGATAAAGAATTACGAATTCATTTCTTTTACGAGGAGCCTGAACGCGAAAATTCTTAAAAATAGATCATTAACATTTTTAAGATTTTGTTGACACGTATTTTGTGCTCTCGTTTCACTCTTTCATAACTTGTAACCTTTTAATCTAGGGCCCACGTTCTGGTTCACTTTGAAATTCAATTTTCAGAACTAGTTATATTGGTAACTATATTTGACATGTAATACATTTTAACATGGTAACTCTTTCCGTTGGCCCTCTCTTTCAATGCGAAGATTTGTATCTTGCGCAATGTTCACATCCTGCACAGCATATGAAGGCTGACTTTCACCATAAGCTATACTTTATATAAAATCCATGGGAATATGACGAAAAGGAAGACATCCCTTGTTCTGGGAGAAAAGGAAGTTTCAACGGCATTTTCATGGCTCGCCAGACATTTTCATATTTTCAGCAATATCATGGTAAGGCCAACGACGCTCGAAAATGTAATCCTGGTCCCCCATATAGAAATGGTTTTACGCGTTATCTCGTGTTTTCCTATCAGTGACTAGGACTCACCTTGAAGGCTTCTTCTCTAGAGCATAATAGGTGTGTTAAGGGTACACAGTACCGAACATATTTTGCCACGACATTGGCCTTGAATAAGCTAACGAGATCGATCTCTTGGGAACTGATAATAACTACAGTATAGTTCACGCAAAAGTTATCATGAAGAATCACCTTAGTGTATGATTTAATCAACATTTCTATGTACTATATCGTTATCTAATTTCCGCGGTCTTGGTTTAAGTTTGTTTGTTTGCTTAGAAATTGAAATTTTCAAAAATGGTGTAGTACCTACTTCCTTACAATAAAGGCATGTAACTCAAAAATTACCTAAGGCACCCTAATTAAACATGAATACGAACTGTTGGGCACTTTAGAAATGTATGAATAGAGGATATTCGTGACCTAGGTATTAAGAATTAGGTAATGATTCTCAGTTATTAATCCAAATTGGGAAATAATCTTAAATCTAGCCTTACTGGTCCCTCCCGGACACACACGGACACCCACACTCACACGTCAACACTAACAATGAGCTTTAGAACTACATTAACAATCCAGCGATTTTTAGAGCCCGCGACTTCTAGTAGTAAACTTTCCACTTAAATAAAAATCCGAGCTCCGACAGTTAAGACCATCTTATTTTGTAACATCAAAACAAAAGATTGTATACAATTTAAGTAATGAGCATAGATCGATCTTAAATCAGGGTAAAGCCTAACACACAAAAACTTCACATTATCAAAGGATCCATAAAGGATGCATGTTATGTTCTTGAATTTTTTAGACCAGAAATAAATATAATACAATTATATCGTTGCAATCACAGCTCAGCAATTATCACACGATGCAGGGTTTTAACATTAAAAGCTCTCTATGCCTGCAAAATTTATCGCACATTACCGTGAAAGCGGCACGGACAAAGAAGTTTAAGCAATCATTTCGGCTTGGGGGGGGGGGGGGGGAGGCATATAATAAGGAGCGATGGACAGAAACGGATCCAGGAGGGGGGGGGGGGGCTACAGTCATAAATGACCCTTACAAATGCACTCCTGGGAAGGAAATCTATGTATTAAGCATTAAGCATTTCACTGTTGCACAGGTCTGTAGAATACGCGCCTTAGAGCAGAGGGCTTCATGACGTTAGAAGATATTGAATCGAAAACTCCTGATATATTGAAATCAATAGGATAACGCATCGTAAGGTTAAATAGTCAATCAAAACCCATGGTAAATATATAATTTTAGAGAGTTCCTGTTAGAATGCAGAATATTAAATTGATAGTAGTGTTACATGCGACTTACGTTTACACTCACTATATTGCACAATGTTCATAAAATGGAAGTAAGTAACTCTACAACATAGATATCACGGAAACACTATATTTGTCAGAGAAAACTTGGGGCCGCAAATACTATACATGACAATATACTAGGAAGTTGAGATATTACGTGGCCCGTTTTGGAACACATGCGTTGTTCATGAATCTCATGTCACTGATACGAGATGAAGTGTTCTATTCGCCACGTGGAGGGTAATTTTTTTTACACTGCTACGCAAACTTATTGAACTATAATCACTACCTGTCTATCAATATGTGACTGCAACACGTTCCACATGTCCCCCAATCACTATTGATTGCCATGCAAAAGACTTCTAGGCCGTTAGAGTAGCCGACATGTAACAGATTAATTGGTTTCTCTATGATGAGCTGACTAGAGCATAAAAGAAAACAGCGTTGCTTAAAATGAGCTGTTAACGCTGACAGCACATTCTTGTACTGTTGCAACAATACTACCTACGGATTTTTTTTTTGTTTTATGCTCTTTACTGCAAACATGATTTAACGTCACAAATACTGTTACAATCTCAACTCAGATATGTACGAAGAGTTGGTAATTGGTCAAGCATAGTGTGAAAATACAAGGTAGCACATGACCCGCATTTTCAGGAAGATAACATCGGGTTACAACTATCGCCTCGTTAACACAACATTCGATTCGTTACTATTTTGCAAATGCCGTGAATTGCATTAGTGGTTGCAGCAAGTGGATTCTGGCCTTTCTTGAAAAACAAAACTGCTAAACAATCTTCAGCTTAACAACTCTTTTCTATTCGGAATTTGGAGAGTCAAAATGGGGCCGAGTACATTTTGCGATTTTGATGTGACGTACAGGCTTGAGATGCATTGAAACCAATACTTTTACATTAAAAACTAAATTGGTTTAATTTTATCAAGTGTTTAGGAATACGTTTGGTTTGTTTCCATCCATACGTTCTATCGCCATTAAATTACAGGTGACCGCATAAGCTGACATGTAATTTCGAGCAATCTTTTGAAATTTGAAATATTCCCTCATTAAACTCGCATAATGAAAATTGAGTCTGCAGAAAGGAAAAGCTAAGTTGAAACGCCACAGTGCGGTTTAAATTGAGGTACCTGAATTTTGAATCCTCTTGAGACACGCATGTACATAAATGTGAATCCATGGTACCGGACTTTTAGTGGAAGGAAGCTTTCAAATGCAGCTTTTTGACTTCTCATGACGTTATTAGAAACACTAAGCTAACGACAATGTAGAGCAGCACCAAAATAACCGTAGTACGACTTAAAGGTAAAGATAGTTTAGAATGTCAAAACCACTTACTTTACAGAGATAGCTTACTACATTTAGTACCTGTATTATTGAACACATTGTTTTTCTTGTCTCACGCATACTTCACGTTGTATTCTATAGGGCATACAATTATGTTATGCTGCCAAGATGAATGATAAGTGACTTCATTAGTTAAGTAAAACAAATATAAGGAACGTTTTGTTTGCAACATTTAGAATTTTCGCACGAACATAGGTGTTGTATGCTTAACACTAGGGGGTTGTACTTTATAGCCCAAAGTGATGTGTAAAGAATTACAAAAAAATCTTTACCCTCACTTTGGGCAGCAAATATCAACTGGCTTCGCTATGCAGAGACAGGAGATAGTTTAAATGAATATTTGAATAGAGCTGTGGCTTGAATTTCAATGAGAAAGCAAACATTTTTAGAAGATATTGATTACGGACAATTACCACTTTTTGTAAGAAAGATTCGTCGGGAAACTACACGTCATGTTTACACAAAGAATTAGTAAGGAGCTAAATACATCACATTCTAGTTGCTTTTTGTTTCAAATGGAGGTTTGGGAGTTGCGAAATCAGACACAACACTGCATTTCTGTATGCAACGAGAAAAATAAGAGGACACAGCCTAACATGTATGAATTTGTTGTGACATCACAAACTTAAATTTGTACGTAAATCAGGTGACAATTGTCATCCACGGGGCACGCACGTAATCTACAATGTTCAAAGCACCTCGTCTATTTCCACATTTCTGACTCAACAGCGGCATGCAAATAGTGTCCCGAGAGACTGCGTAAATCAGACGAAATGACCAAATTTTGGTAACATCCTTTCAACTGCTGATGACGTGAACCATACCTGGTCCGCGTAGGAGAGCGACTACCATAGAGAGAGCAAACAACTCACGATGTGTGACGAAGCGCGGTTTACTGCTATTGCTTGGTTTATTGAGTTGTTTGGTGATGGTGAAGATCGTGTGCCTGCCAGGGCGATATCATGGCGCGCTAGAAAGGCCCGGCGACCCTCCAGCAACCTGCACAAGTAAACATAATACATAAGAGTTACCTTTTGCGGCTCTTAAAAAGTAGATTGTGCCTCTCTATCCACCCAGAAAACTGCGTTCTTAATTTTTCAGTGTTCTTAAAGTTTTAGGAACATTTTGCTTGAGTAAAGCGCATTTCATCATTAAAATAAGTTAAATTTCTGAAATCAAGAACCTTTTCTAAAAACTTTAAGGCAATTTTCTTGAACTAAGAACACCATTTTTGGGGTATCCTAACCAACTTTGTCCTATTCCGTGGGCCCTGGAGCACGGACAGACGTGACCTCTCTACTGCGCCAGAGATCCCCCACTTTTTTCCGCCCACCCACCCCCACACCCCACCGCAACGACCCGAGCGCTCCTCCCCAACCGAGGCCCCAGGGTGCTCCGCGGGGCTGAGCCACAGCACTACCCCCACCACCAACCCTCTCGCTCGATCGCAGTCGTCCCCTACCCGCCCCCAACCCTGCCTCGCTCTTTCTTCAGCTAAAATCCAAACCTAGTTTATCCCTTTATGTTGTATCACCGCGAGGGGGAAACAACTCTAAAATTTCTGTACACCTAGTAATTCAGAAAAATTCAGAAAAATTCAAAAAAATTCAGTAAAAATTTAATAAAAATTCACAAAAATTCACAAAAATTCACGACATTTGTACACCAAAATTCAGAGTTGTTTCCCCCTCGATCACCGTCATAGATGAAATCAAGCTAAGCGACTTTCGGACGTATTCGCACTACGTTTACCAATAACTTCTATAAATTTGTAATAAACGTTAACCAGACTCGAATAAGAACAAAATCAATGTCCTCATGGGTCTTTCCTAATTAAACATACAACTTCCAAACCTTCAGAAAAAAGAACTTTCCCTTTTAACAACAGGCAAGGCACTACGCAACAATTTTATCACATTTTTTCCTTATCTTGAAAATGCAGTCAATAAATTTAGGTGGAGACATAAAGACGAGGATTAAGGAAATTGTAGAGTTTTGAAAGGACGTATAGGCCAAGAAAAAAATCATTATTTCATATTCCCTTACACACTCACCTACACGCGCACCCCTTTTCGATCATCGCTAGTTTTTACCCATTTCTCAAATATCGAAGAATATATATGACAAAGGGCCTGATACAAGATACTCAGCTGAGTATCAGGACCTTTCCTTAAATCTTGTTCTTCACAGGCAGAAATAAAAGTAGGGGCGACGACCCGTCCTTATCACAAAGGATTCGGGAGAATTTCAGAGGAAAATCGTTTAAATGTTCTTTAGACAGACGCGGAAAAAGAAAAAATGCTATGGCCAACGCAGATAAAAGTATAAAAGACTCACCATCGTCGTCGGCTGGCCGAAGGCGCGCGGTTCGTTGGCGAACCCTCATGGTGTTCGAGGCCCCCTTTGAGGTCTCTGGTGAGGTCCTCGATGTGGCCGAGGCCAAGGTGGTGGCAAGGTGGCCCCCAGGGCCGTGGCGTCGCTAGCGCGTCGCGCCCAGCAGTGGAGGCCCTTCACGCGCCGTGAGCCCCCCCTGAGCCCTGAACACAGTCGACTACCCCACTCGGGCCCGCTCGGCTCACTCGGGATCCGTTCGGCTCAACTCGGGTCGCTTCGGCTCGAGTCGGAAGGGCCTCGGGAGGTGTTTACCCGTCCGAGGCACCAACTTTATTGATCCATTGATCAGAGTGGGCCAGCCCAGGCCGCACGCCCCACCAGGGGCACCGAGGGCGCTCTGTGAGCTTGGGGTCGCTCGGCGCTGGGCACAGCGGGGCAGAGGGAGCCACAGGCACAGCGCATGCGTGCAGCCCCCCACCCCCAACGCCCCTTAGGGACTCCGCAGAGGCTCCGCAGGGGCACAACGCCCGTAGGGTGCTCAGCGGCGTTGCTTCGACGCTGCGGAATATCTATCTCTTCAGGTCAGCGCCGCACCACCCCCTTCCCTCTGAATAAGGCCTTCTGGAAGCTCTGCCCGGTCCTCGCAAAGGGAAGAAACAAACTACTCCAGGCCCATACAGGGGCTGTTAAGGCCCTGCCAACAGAGGGGACGATGGACTGTTGGTTGCGTACATAGAGGGAAATTTTTTGGTCAAACTATCTATTTCGGAGCACTTGCAGGCAGCTCTTTGAAGGCGACAGGAGGTGCGATCGCTCCCTTCCTCTTCCCCTCCCCCCTCCCCCTCCACCTCTGTCTTTAAAGTGCCCGGGCTAATTCACTTCACAACGTGACGAAAGTAGAAGAAAAATTGCGGGATGACATCGAGTTTCATGTCAATTTTACCACACCAATTATTAAATTTGATTGAAAAATTGTACACTTTGGTCGTTAGACCCTAATGTGAGTGAGACTCACCAAAGTTAAGCCGCAGTGTACACCCACAATAGAAATCACCTCCGAATTTTAATGCCCTCGTCATTTATAAGAATAATAGAAATATGTTCGCCACTGTTCTCAAAACGAGCGCAATCACAAAAGAAAACCCTTTCGCTGTCGCAACAAAAAATATCGCTGGTATCGCCTTGGCAAATTTTAATCGTTATGGTCCCTATAATAAGGTTCGCCATGATGCCAGCGAATCAATTTTTCTCGTGATGTTGTGAGTATTGTGAGAACATCGAGAAGTAGAGATCTCAGTGCTAAAGGTGGTATCCTGCAAATACTTTTCCTGCCGTGTTAATAAAAGCATGTAATTAGTTTGCACTATCCTCGCCGCCGCCACCACCGCCGCCGCCACCACCGCCACCACCACCACCACCACCACCACCACCACCACCACCACCACCACCACCACCACAACCACCACCACTACAACCACCACCACCACCACCACCACCAAGACAAAGGTTTCAGACAATATTTCACAAGAGAAATAAAACGAGTAGAATTTATTGCAAGAAAAATTAATGACCAGCATCTATGTGTTGCAGCCTCCCTTGAACAGACATAAACAAATTCTACTTAGCAAATAGTCAACTCTATACATCTTTAAAAAAGTTGAATAGCAGGTACTTTTTTGATAAAATAACTATTCGTTTTTTCTCACAACCAACAATTTTCTTGGAGTCGAATTACGTTTAAGTACTTTGTGCTGTTATTTAAGACTCTAATAAAACTTCAGCAGCATCATAAAAAAATAGTTGCTAGTTTGAAGTGAGCAGTAAAGAAATGATATATAATACTTCTTTTAAAACCAGATCGCTTAATATATCTCAGTGTGAAAGACATTAAAATTTAACATTCATTGACTAGAAAGAGGGCAAATGTCTTTGGTTTGCCGACTTAAGCGTAGAATTGTTATATACCTGATGTCAACAGGAAGCACAGATATAATTAAGAAATATGGTACAAAGATTTACAACCTACATCACAGTCAGCAAATTGGAGAGTGGATATTGTTATACATGACTAGAAATAATTATTTGCTTGCACAAACCCAATATCCCAGGACATGCAAATACTATAAAGGGCAAAAGAGCGTGAGGAAATGACGCAAGATCATTTTTAGTGTTGAAATATCAAGCATTTGCAAGCATTTAGAACCTTAGCCTTAACAGGCGCCATAATGGGCATCCCTATTAGCACCAAAAATGAAGTGGAACATGAGCTGCTCCCGCTTGCGAGTACTTGTTATTGAACACTTCAGACGACAGTAAATTGACCCTACGATTTACAAAACTACATTTTGGGTTTTTTGAACTAATTTTGAAAGAGCAGAGCAGTAACCCTTCACTGTTCGATGCTTGACGAGAGTTATTGAACAGTCATCGAACAAAAAAGTGCGCAAGTCAATCTGGCTACCTCCTATCTCTCGCAGTCGAGAGGTGAGGGAGGAGGTGGCCAGATTAACTTGCGCACTTTTTGCAGATGACAGGTGAGCTCAAGTATATTCAAAAAGGTGCCGTTTTACGTTTCCTCACTTCATAACAAGACCTATGGTCATGAAATTGAATAATCTAGGGTAGTCACGCACCCGAGCCCACCGCAAGTTCACACCATAACCCTTAGTGGGAATCGAACCCCTGACCTGAGTCGGGGTGTTAGCGTATGTCAGCGGAGCAGCCCCTGCTCGGTGTCGGTCGACTCGTCTTCCAGCATGCTGCGGTGCTGCATACGTCGCCTTGTGCTGGTGCCAGTGTTGGCCTTTCGCTTATTCCTGTTTAACACGCCATCCTCCTCGTCCATCATGCGTAAGATGAGGCCCTGGTCTGAGGTTTCCATGGGCGCGACCGAGATATCACGGACTGCGCGGAACTTGCCGCAGTTATTCAGATGCTCATTCTCCAGACGGAAAAAGTTCCAGACAAAACGCCTGTGCCAGGAAAAAAAAACAATGTAAAATTCTAACGGAACATGCACCCATGCACATGCACCTTGTGCCCTCGCTCGTCAGGTTTTCGAACCATTACCCGCACTGATATTTCCGAGGGGGTATTTACTCGCGTACTTCTGTGTACCGGGTGTTTCTTTAAATGCGTAACAATGTTGCGGGATTGCATACACTCCAGCGCTGCAGGGGCCATGGCGCCTTACGGGCGAATGGGGTAGGCAAACCCGCAACACTCTTACGCATTCAAAGAAACACCCGGTACACCCTGGGGCGTAATAATACGTAACAACGCAAAATAACAGCTAAAATACGCGTAATTGGCGCGTAATTCGAGCGTAATAACGCGTAGTATGCTCGTATTAACAACGTAATAACCCGCCTACGCGTATTTCGTTGTACACGAAAATCCGGAGTGAATACCCCCTCGGATATTTCCTAAAGTATTTTCATACGAATTTCTTACAGTAGCCTTAAGAAATCCTGATTGATTGATCAATAAGACGCATCACCAGATCAGGATAAAAAAAAACAGAACCATTACGCGTGGTTTCTACGGCTTATTAAACTAAAACTAATATCAATGACTTACCGGAACACTTCCAGTGGGGAGAGAATCGTGACCATCAGCTCACCATGCACGTAGCCCAGCTCAGACAGGGAGAGTGAAAATACCCAACCGAAGCGTAGTAAGAGATCCTCCACAATTCCGAAGTAGTAGTACCACTGCACATTACGAATATACCATTACAACCCCAACATCTGGCTCTGCATAAATGGAGTGCTGTGCACACCAGAACTAGAAAACTTGAATAAAGTACTCAAACGTTTAAGGCGAGTGAATACTTCGTGAGCATGGAAATGCACTCAATTAAGTTGAGAGCAATTAATTGTTCCAGCCACATGCACTTTATTCAGATTTTGTCTTTCCTTGTGTGTTTACGTACCACAGAAGAGTAAACAATCTCCTCGCGAAGAAATTTGTTATTGCCAGCATTTTTGTCAAATAGACCCCAGTCTAATTTGATGTCCCAGATATATGCGAACATGGAACTCCCAATACTCGAGAGTATCCAAAGATAAAAGTATGGGTTAAGGTACTGGTGTTCATAGTAATCTAAAAAGGAATCAGGGAGTTAAAAAAGTTCATTTTCTGTGGCTGAATTTCTGATACTTGCAGACTTACCCTCGTAGTGTGTGGCAAGCGAGGTGAAGAAAATTACGACAAACACTGTGAAATACTTGACAGCATTGGCAAGGTGTGGATTGGCCTCCCGCGTGTCCCGATATCGTCTCAGGCACTGGGCAAAGCGCAACCAAGCTGGGAACACGGCCATGACGGGCCGAAACCACGCGCGTTCCACACACTGTTTAGCGTCTGAAAATAAAGACGAAACGCACTGAGCA
Source organism: Frankliniella intonsa (assembly GCA_033675135.1). Taxonomy (NCBI): domain Eukaryota; kingdom Metazoa; phylum Arthropoda; class Insecta; order Thysanoptera; family Thripidae; genus Frankliniella; species Frankliniella intonsa. Next base: position 3,238,444 of record CM066245.1, on the reverse strand, counting down.
TTCTTTCCTCTAAGAGATAAAATAATAATAATGGATGACAACTTACTGGTTATATCGTATCTTACCTTCGGATGCCATAGTGAGACTGTTATTCGTAATGTAAAAGCAGATGGTGTACTGAAAGTCAATTAGCGCCGGAACCAGACTGTTCAGCTGATCAGCCATCCAAAAGTCGGCAAAGTTGACAAAGAAGAATGGTGCCGATATTGCACGGAACTGTTGAGGTGAAGAACGAATAGATTGACTATGTTTCTCGGGAAAATGATACGAGAAGAATCAGTCGATGGATTCCTTTCTATCGTATTAGACAAGTTCCACTCAATGCTATTAGAGAGAAAGATTCCAGTCACAGGCTAAATATCCCACACTCAAAGACAAAAATACTATATACTTTGTAAAAGTGAAAAGAAAGTTGGGAACATTTCATACAAGGCACAAGCACGAGTTAAGAACTTATGAAGTATTAAGTGTACAAAAGATGTGGAAGGAGAAAAGCTGATTTACATTCAATTCAGGGGAAGCGTTAACTAATCGCATGTTTTCATAAGCTTTGATAGAGGCTACCTGCGCTATGTCTAAAAGTATTGAAATGCGCGAACTAGGGCGTCTAATGTACACTGCAAACGCAACAGTGTACTTAGAACACACATACAAGTGTGTTCTTGCCATAGTACACACATAAAAGGGTGTTCTAGTCATAGTACAGCCAGAGGTTCGTTTCTTTAAAATAGACGCAAATAAGTATTTATTCTAATTTCAAAAACATTCTTGAATTCAAAACAAAGTTTGCTTATATCAAAGCAATGTGACTGATTCGTAATAAAAAATTTGCTTGGATCAAAGAAAAATGTTTGATTCGAATATTATTTTATCTTATATTGAGGAAATGTTCCTGCTTATCAAGCTAGCTTGTGTTGTTGTAAAGAAACGATTCTCTGGGTGTACACACTTATATGTGCGTGCTTTGCCTTAGGCAACGTTCACAATATAGGTGTGGACTATGGGAAGTACACATTTATACGTGTCATAAAGTAAAACCAAGACGCCAGTTTTACCATGGGGTGCTTGCAAGTACACACTTATATGTGTGTACTCATGGTGTACTTAGTATACTGTTGGGTTTGCAGTGTATACTATGTGAGGTCTACAGAAATAGCCACATGCGACCGAGGTGTTTAAATGGTTCAATGCGATATTACCCAATTAAGGTAACATGAGCCCCTTAGCTCAAAACAAACGCTGGAGTATTCAGAATCAGCGTATTAAGAATTGCACGATATGCATAATGTGCACATTTGTTTGCATACGCAACTCACAAGACGATTCGCAATGACACTACCCTACGACTAACTTTAAAAGTTGACTTTTTCCCTTGGACCTCCTGGCTCATCTACCTCCTCAGAAAGGAAGTCGCAACAGAATAACCGTGGACTGTAAACTGGGATTGAATAATAGCCAATCGAAAACTTGTTTGGTGGGAGGGAAAAGAGTGGAGTTTGTACAAGGAATCAGAATTTAAACATATATTCGGACAGAGAATAAACTTCAAATCTAGGCTCAGCTCAACTCTCTGCGACGTACCGTGCATAGCAGCATGCAAGCGACCTGATGCTGTTACCATGACGCGGATCATCCAGAAGCGCGCCTGGTGCCGGAGAGTGCGCGTGGGGTTGAACAGGAAGCCCAACATCACCAACAACAATAGCAACGGACTGACGAACGGGGGTACCCCAAGTGCTTCACTGTACAGGAACACTGCAACACGTGTATTTCTTTGCTACAGACGCCAGCACAGGTATCAACGGCGCAAATGTCATTATTTAATACATCAAATATCCCATACAAGTCCTAGGTCCTGATTTCAACATCGTTGCAGACTTGATGCTTGGACACCAAGACTTCAGTACACCCAGAAACTAGTAGTCTTGGCCTTGTATTAAGGACTTAATTCAAGACTTAAACCACCTTAATACGAATATCAGGGTTCATACCGGATCCCAATTCTCATTTTCCCTGACTTTTCCATGACTTCCAAACCAAAAAATCGCGATTTTCCTTGAATTTTTTCTAGTTTTTAGAGGTCTATTGTACATTAAAAATAGCAAAACCAGGATGCATTGTACATAATTATTCACAAATTGTACATAGTTATGCCCACCAACAAAATTGAGCATACTCTTATGGTTGTTAAAAGGACTGCATGTTTATGCACAACAAAATGCATAAGGATTTAGTGTACGGAACTATGGATAGCATTTGCTCCAACCTTCCTTTTTTCCCCTGACCCAGACAAAATTTCCCTGACATTTCCATGACTTCCAGGCCCTTTTTTCTCCCTGACTTTCCTGACCGGTACGAGTATGAGCCCTGAATATTTGCTTTGACTCAAGTCCTAAGACTTGATTCAAGTTCATGGGTCATGAGCGCTTAAAGGCTATAGTCTTGATTCAAACTGTTAAAAATCCCGTAGCGTAGCATATTACGGAAGTGACTACGGAATGCACCGTAATTTTTTTACGGAGCCGTCCGTACCGCTAAAATACGGGAGAAAGTGTCCAATAACCAGTTTTCATTTTAAAAAAGCTCTGGGAGCTATAAAACACAAAATACGGGATTTTGGTGTACGGGACGGTCCGTAATTTAAATGTACGGGAAGGTCCATTTTTCTGGTACGGTCGTCCCGTAAATTTAATAAAAACGGTCCAAATCGGCTAAAAAATTACGGGGCCATCCCGTCAAAAATCCCGTTATTTTTATCAGTGCAAGACTTCCTTTTTCTGGGTGTAGATGCAGACCGTCCACGGGGAAGAAGCGCCCAGTAATATATTATTAGTAGCTTACCAAGTACGCTTAGCGCCCAAACGACGCCGAAGATGGCAGCCAGCTCCATAATGTGCTGCTCGGACAGGTGGTGTCGCGGGTCCATTTCGAATATGAGAACATGGTTGACTCCAGAGGATCTCCACCCATACACATTTATGCCCAGGAGAAAGATGAACTGAATGACTAGCAGGGGGCCCCGGTACAACCGGAACACGATGCGCCAGTCAGTAGCGCCAGAACTGGTTGCAGCTGGAACAGCAAACCTCCAGCAAAATACCACATACGGCGGGTCGGCCTACCCAGCAGGGGTAGTAAACCATGAGCCCCGTCCGAACCTGAGCCCGGGACACGTAGGTCCACACCTAGGTTAGGTGCAAGCTTGACATCAGTCCGAACCTGGGAGGAGACCTCGGTTCCCCAACCTCTTGGACTCATATCTGGCCCAGGTCGCCTCTGAAGCCTTCCGGGCTCAGGTTCAGGCGGGGCTCATGTCGGTTTTGCCGCAGGGGTCTGGCTAAGGGCTGCAGCAAAGGCCACATGTGGCACCGCTGCGAAGCGGGTGTGCCTAACCAACAGGGGCCTTTACTACCGCCTGCAGCATAGGCCACATGTGAACATGTGGCACCGCTGCGAAGCGGGTTGGCCTACCCACAGGGGCCTTACTACCGCCTGCAGCATAGGCCACATGTGAACATGTGGCACCGCTGCGAAGCGGGTTGGCCTACCCACAGGGGCCTTACTACCGCCTGCAGCATAGGCCACATGTGAACATGTGGCACCGCTGCGAAGCGGGTTGGCCTACCCACAGGGGCCTTACTACCGCCTGCAGCATAGGCCACATGTGAACATGTGGCACCGCTGCGAAGCGGGATGGCCTACCCACAGGGGCCTTACTACCGCCTGCAGCATAGGCCACATGTGAACATGTGGCACCGCTGCGAAGCGGGATGGCCTACCCACAGGGGCCTTACGGCCGCCTGCAGCATAGGCCACATGTGAACATGTGGCACCACTGCACGGAGGGAGAGCCTAATCAACCCCACAGTGGCCTTGCTACCACCTGCACACCACTTCCGAGGGAAGAGCGACTCGGGTAATTCCCCGTACACGGATCTTACAAATGTCATACAATATCCCGTTAAACCTTAAAGTGGCTAAATTCGCTCCGGCAAGGCGACGCGTTGACCCCGCACGGAAAAAAAAGATTGACTGTCACAGCTAAGATAATAGTTAATTTCGAGACAGCCAAAAAATTCACTGCGGCAACTAACAATTAGTTGCCACAGCGAATAGTTAGCTAGCTAACTCAGGGGTTGGCTGCTGTAACAATTCGCTCCTCAGCCTGGCAACTGCGAATTTTGAGTTGCCACAGCAAATTTGTTGGTTGTCTAGATATTAACTAACTCCTTAGCTATGACGACTTGTCTTTATTTTCCGCGCGGCGGCGGCTCCGGAACTAGTAAGTGGTTGACGCCCACTTTCGTTCAGCAGGTCATCACAACCACCACAACAATCTTTCTCCTGCTCTACTACTCACGGAAGGGAAGTGGGTGTCTAACACTCGCTACACTGTTTTAAAAAATGTGCAGTTCCTTCACACGTACGTGTCAAATTGATGACTTTGCACATTAAATGGTGTAGAGACATAACGAGACATCACGTAATGACTAGTTACTAAACGTTTCGTAACGTGCGCACGAGTGCCCAGTTGCACTGTAAAAATTCAGAGGCCACTACGGTAGGGAGTACGGCGTCGCTGTACATATATCATATATTGCATATATGGTCATATATGGCAAATGCCGCGAACGATACATTCACATATGTAGTACAAAGCACCGAGTACGGTGATGCGGTGACACTGTTGGGGTCGACGCATCGCCCTTTGCGGAACGTAAAAACACCCGAAATACACCCATGATACAAACTGCAATGATGCATCCAAAAGAACTATCCAAATTTGTGGATAATACTACATTCTCCGTCCCCACGCAACTCAAACGATTTGCACACTAAACCCTTATGCGCGATTTTTGCATCGTTAAGCACAATTTTAAACAACCATAGTTATGCACAAAATTTCATGCGTAACTATGCACACTTTGTACATAATTATGCTCAAATTTGTGCATAAGGCACCGAGTTAAGCATAGTTACACAGGAAAAAAAGGTGCATAGTTATGGTTGCTTAAAATTCTGCAAGGCTTATGCACAACAAAAAGCATAAGGGTGTAGTGAGTGCGCACCCCTCGCCCATCACCCACAAGGCGCCGCGGCGTGGCACAGCACTCACCAGCGATGACAACGGCTAGGAAGAGCACCACGAAGGAGCCGAGGAAGAGGCCGAGCCTGAAGGTGGTCCAGGGGCTCTGCTGCTCGTTGAGCGGGGGCACTCGGAGCCGCTTCATGGCGCGCTGCCTGTCTCCGCCCTCCAGGTTCTGCGTGACTGCGGCCTCCGTCTCGCCGATGAGCCGCCCGATGTCCTTATTGGTGTAGAAGTGGCTCGCCTCCACCACGTCCCGGCGCCAGCGTGCACCGACGTCCACGCTGAGCAGCTGAAGCAGTCGGATGCGCATTGCAACATGAGTATCCACATCAGTTTAACCCTCTAGGAGTATACTCGAGGATATGCGCTAGGTGACCCAAAATGAAAGTTTGAGCTCGTTGCGCCGCGGTGTGTTGCTCATCTCGGATTTGGACTATCTCTGGTTTTTTGATGAGTAATGAGGCACCCTTTCAAAATAACCGGCAGATAGACCATTTTTGAGTGATGGAACCCACCGCGCAACGAGCTCAAACTTTAATTTTGAACCACCCTAATATGCGCCTCTGTACATTCGAAATGTCGAACAGAACACAATATCAAAGTTGCCACACCCCCTCAAATTTTAACTTATGTAAGACATTTTCCCGACTTTCTTAACAGAATTTAAACATACTGAAATTTTTCGTTTTTTCTGACACATGACTACCCTGTATCTTACCTAGCACTGTTAAACAATTTTTGCTCATACACAACACCGGTGTTGTAAACGTTCATTGCTATACATGTTCTTTTCAAACAAACAAATTTTTTGAATTTTACAGAAAGCAAAACTTTTCTGAAACATGTTTGCATAAAAAAGTGAAAGGTCTACTCCCTGTTTTGAAACAAAACAGTTGCCACAGTACGAACTTGTTTGCCTAGAAACAACACATATTACTATGAAAGTATACAACACAGGATTTGTCATGTTACAACCTAGATTGTAATATAATTTCTTCTGTAGGGCAAATGACTACTAAATTTATACAAGTTCTTTGGGACTAGAATTGAAAATGACTTTGTTAGCCAATTAGAAATGTAGTTCAAAGAATTACCATCACCTGACAACTATTTTTAACAGTGTGGTTTTAAGCTAGTCGTTTGCTGTTGAGACAACTCACCTTGTCATGCTTCTTTAAAATCTTCCTAAAGCCCGTAAAGTTCAGATTCTGGTAGTTTTGCAAGAGGATGAGGCCCAGGTAGAACTCTGAGAAGGCGAGCTTGAGGTCCTGCACCTTGCGCACGGGCGCACTAGTTCCTCGCTTCAGATGGTAGCGGTAGCGTGCGCCCCATCCCCCCGCCGACAACCCGCCCTCCGCGGTCTGGGCCTCGATCATCTCGCTTCGAAGCGCACTGTACTTGCGCTGCGCCTCTGCCAGTTTCTCTGAATATGAAAGTAAGGCAAATAATGGTAACTAGAAGCTGTAAACTCTTTGAGAATTCTGCTAAGGGTGATAGAATTAAGGCGTACGCTTTCTTTAGCTTACCAGAGAAAAAAGTGTTAATTTTGGTGAGCTCCTTGTCACAGTAGTGGAAGAACTTCTCATCAAATTGAGAAAAATAAGCTCGCAAAACCGCAGGCTCCACAACCTCAGCCGATGGAGCCTGCTCCACTGCTAGATAGAGCATGGCTTTCATTTCCTTTAAAACAGAGAGGACAAAATGTATCTCAATAGCCTACAGAGAAATAAGGTAAATATCATGATGATGGGTACAAGAAATGTTAAGAGTTACTTCGTAGTTGATGTACTGTTTCCGCCATTCAGGCGTGATGTGAGCACCAAGATGTTCCGCAAACTTCATATTTTAAAATCTGAAATAAAGGAAAATTTTGTCAAGAAATCTGGAAAAAGGTTCTATTGTGACTCGTAGTTGGTATGTCGAAATAACGCATTGTGTATAACACATTTACTAGGGTTGTCTAAATGAAAATGTATCACTAAATTACACTTCAATAAGAACAGTACTCAATCTTTTACCACCTTGTATATGAGTTGAAGTAGAAGTTAAAGAATGAGCAAAACTGACAATCAATAAATACAACAAATGTCATATTTCCAGTGTATACTTTAAAGACAAGTTTAAAATGTTTTAGGCTGAGATAGTCTAATGCTGTAAGTTTTCATACTAACACAAAAGTGGCATATATTCTATACAGTTAAAAATAAATTGTGTTTTACACAGAATCATTAATTGAGTCTTCCCAAATCTGCATGTTGAAGTTGGAAAGAGGTTAAATCCATTAACAATGAACAAAACTGTTCATGCATGCTAGACCATACCAGGCCGCCAATCGCTTACGGTCAAAGATTGACATGTAGCTCGGTGAAGAAGAGCGCTCAACAATGGAACTCCAGTATCGCGACTTAGTCACACCGGCAATGGTTTTAAAAGTCATTGTCACATCATCAATGTTTTTTTCTTTGAAAACCGTACGTTTTATTTTTGGATTTGACCGTTCAAGAACTTTCAGGGTTGTCGAAGTGTGTCCAGGTTAGACACCTTCCCTTAAAAATGTAGGTTTGCAAATCGAACATTCGAAAAACGTATTGAATGACTAACCCCTATGACTTATCCGGTGGGTCAACAATTACATGTCTTCGTCGGGAAGGAGTTAAACAACTTCATTCATCGCTTAAACTTCATAGTCGTAACTTTTCTTCTGACAAGCAGACGACGACGACGACGACCAGTTGTTTGTTAAAGTGAGAAGATGGCCAACATTGTAGCATGTTGTAACATCCATTGGACTCTCATGAGTGCAACAAAAAGGATGTTATTTCGTTGTGAAGTGTATTTTTGAATTACAAAAGAAAAATAAAACATTTATTTTCGTGTGTTTTGGGTTGAATTGCGTCGAATACTTATCGTTATTTGAAAGGCACTTCTATTATGTTGATAGACCTGTAGGACTTTGCTTTGTTTATGTTTCGGTTTTGCTCATGAAAAATATTATGGAGTAGCAAGTTTATTATTATTATCATTTATGTTATAATTTTTTAGCCAATGATTTTAATATATTTAAAAACAATAATCAAACAAAACATACTATTTCCATTATGAAGGGTCCGTCTCGACTTTGGAACCTCTCGGGATGCCTCGGGTCTTTACGTAAAGTGAGTCCTACACGCGTTCTCTTGGTTAAGCACATCAAGATACAAGATAGATTGGAAGTAAACATATAATTTTATTTTTTTCTTAGTGTACCTCTCAGGCGAATACGCCCTGTCTTCCAAAATCAAAACCATCAAAAATAGTAAAGTATCTGGATTTGGATCCAGAAGTCACGGTCGCTGTTGAAACTAAATTGTTTCATCCCAGAAATCATCCTGGAATCATGCGGAAAAAAGTTGATGAACCTCCTAATGCTTTATTACAGGCTATGGAGGCTATAACCGATGGTCAGTCTAGTTCACGTATTAAGAGTAAATGTTTGACACCTTTATCATCCATTGCATCTTTTCTTTAGGCAGGAAGAAGTCTGAACTCAAAACAGCTGCAGACTCACTACGAAGTCAACTTTGGGGGAGACACTTACCCCCTGAGAGGAAGGACTACATAGAAAAGATACAAGTTGAAAGGATGAATATGTTAAGAGCTGTTGAAGGTACTGTTAGTTATGTCATATCAAAGAGAGGCATTAATGGAGAACATCATTCCGATTGCTTTTGTTTTCTTTCTTTTTGCTTGGACTTAGTATTGGACACTGAAACTTTCGAGAAACTTGAAGAAAAGGTTGTTACTAGGCGCCTGAAAGACATCATTCATCCCTGGCATCCAATGAGTGTCACAGCAGAGACCTGTCTTCAGTATCTTATATCACGAACTCCGGCTGAGTATTGTATTCTTCATAAAGTGTTCAGTGAGATTCGTATCAAGGATCCAACTTTTGATCCAAACACTCTGTTTGATTTTGGATCAGGTGTTGCTTCAGGATATTGGTAAGCCCTTCAGTTTGTATCTGATTAATAATATATAAATAGAAATATATAGAAAATACTCCTTTATTATTATACTGTGTTGGTTATCTCTCAGGGCTACAAAAGAAGTCTGGCAAAAACCACTCAAGGAAGTTTACAACGTAGATTCAAATGTAGAAATGAATGAGCTGGCCTGCAAACTTTTGAAACTTTCCAAGGAAAAGTTCTCAGCCGAGACTGGTATTTTTTTCCGTCAGTTCTTTCCTGTTTCAACAGATGTATGTTTTAAATGTTTCTTCATTCCTCAGTGTATTCTTATCTTATTAATCTAATCATATTCAGTGTAATTTGTCATGGTACATCTCTTTTTCTTAGCGCACCTATGACATAGTGTTAAGTGCTTTTAGCCTCCTTGAGCTACCCTCCTTTAAAGATAGAATGGAAATTGTTGCTCAATTATGGTCTAAAACTGATAAGTACTTAGTTTTAATAGAAGATGGCACCTTAGCAGGTTATCAAGTAAGTTCAGACATCAATTCAAAATTTTGAATTTTCAAAGCAGCCTACCACCAAACACCTTTTCATTAATGCAAATGTACTCAGGCTATAATGGAAGCAAGAAACTTGGTTAGTCATCTAGAAACTCCGGAAAAAGAAGATGAAATTGCAAAATTTCATGTTTTTGCCCCTGTTAGTAATCTTCATTTTACACCTCAGTTAAAATTGTGCATATGTAATCAAACTTTATCATTTAGTAAATTTGATACAATTTCAGTGCCCACATGACTTTGTCTGTCCTCGAATGATAAGTGATAAGACTCCATGCAATTTTGAAATTTCTTATCTGACACCAAAGTTTCTTGAAGGGAAACAACACCAAAAAAAGCACCTTTACTCATATGTTGTCATAAAGAAGGGTATGTTTATGTTATTACTTCTCTAATTGTGGATTGTAAAGTCGTAAGGCTACAACTGCACATCTATGTTACAGCAGCAAGACCCGCCTCGGATCCTCAGTGGCCACGCTGTGTAAGGGAGACACTATTGCGTAAAGAGGCCGTGCACCTTAAAATTTGCCAGTCAAATGGAACTTTGGACCATGTTACTCTGTTGAAGAAAAACAATTCAAGGTATGATTATACTGGCATCAGGATGAATTAACTAGGTTCTAACTCATTTACACAATGAAATAAAAACACCAGAGTTGTTACAAATTTTCTTTTCAGAAATGCTTATAGGTGTGCAAAAAGAACAAAGTGGGGTGATTGCCTCCCAGGAAACATAGGGGTAAAGGAAGAGTAAAATTGAATTTAAAGCTTCAAAAGTATAACATTTGATGAAAACGTTTAATAAATCTATAGTAACTACGATCATAAAGATTACTCTTTTATCTTCAACTTTCCCTGTCATACATTAGATTCAATTTACAATACATACCTTCCATTCGGATTCCGCAGCACTTTAATATTGTTAGTGCACAGTAATTCAAGCAATTGTACAGCCATGTAAAATGATTTGGAAGTCACATTATGGTAATGAAAGAAACTGAAGTATTTGACTTGTGATGTTTTGAAACTGGAAATTTAGTGAATTTTACAAAAGCTTGGACAAAAATTATTTATGGACATATTCAAAGTCAAAACAAAAAAAAAAAAAAAAAAAAAATCTGAAAAAAAGAAAAAAAAGATTAAAAGTAAGTAAGAAAGTACTTGAAAATGAAGTAAATAACTACCCAGAGGGGAGCTACCCTCAGTCTGCACTACACAATTTTAACCTATTTTGGCCAGAGGAATGGACTGTAGAGGTAGTAAAAACATGAGAGTGGTATGCCTTCAGGTTAAACAAATAAGGAGGAGTTCTTTAACACACAAAGTGCGGCATGAATTCTATATTGTCACACTCCTGATCTTAGGGGTAAAAACTCCCCGCACTTAACGTGTTATTCATGAATGTAATGGAAGTCAGAACATATGGTAAAAAGAGACTTTGCTAACAGTCCTCCTAATCTGATAGAGAGGACACAGTTTGCTTTACCTCTTCCCTAACTGAATCAGGTACAACTTTCATATAAAAGCATCTATGTGATTTAAGTCCATCTGTATACATTGCACAAAACATACAGTTTCCAATTTGGGCTATGGAAAAGAGATGGGATACACGCCATTACCCATTACCCAAAATACAATAGCATAAATACTCCAAGGTAGTAAAAAGCATAAGTTCACAAAAATGATCTATTTTTCATTAATTATAAGTCTTTAATTATTAAACATTAAGTTACACATTTTCAAAGAGATAACCATGTCTGTGTTGGAATAATGTTAAATAACACTTTACTTTTCACTCCTACTCAAGACAAGTACCAGCGGGAAATAAACCATAAGATAAAAATAAATACAAAGAAGAAAAAATATACAATGAATAAAAATATCTAGAGGAAACATCCCAATACCTATTCCAAGGATGAATTTTGACTCCTTTAATTACAACAAAACACAAGAAGCTTGAAATGATATTCTTGTGATGTGAGAAACTGTCAAAGAATAGAATTTTAGTTTTCAATTAAACTTTTGATTCCCAAGACCATTGACATATAAAAGGTCAGATAAAAGGTAACTTGTAAACAACAGCTAAGCTAAACTAGCAACAGTTAAGTCATAGTTCATGCAATGAAATTTTCAGCTCATTCAAACTTAAAACACTGATCACCCTTTGGGATTGTAACATGGTACTGTTCAGAAAGCTCATTGATGAATAGCATAAAATTCTCAGAAAAATTATGGAAGCGGGATACCATCACGTATCACTAGTTCAAAATAAAAACTCATTTCAGTGTACACAGTATTCATAAATCCGTCTGTACAATGTGTTTGCTAACAAAATTTCAACCAAAGCCAGTGACCGCTTGATGGACCAACACTGCACCAACACTCCCCAGGTGTCAAAAAGTCGGTTAGGTACACTTGCATTAAACAAAAACACTTTTCTGCACATTAAATTAACTATCAAGAAAAAAAAAATTAAGTCATCTTTTATCATGTAGCATGCTTCATGCTTAACAGTAGAAACACAGGCACGCATGCCAGAACTAGCTAGGTATTTTCAGAAAGATTCTTTTCTTTTATTAAGCAGTCTTGAATGTGTAGTATGAACAGACAAAACATATTGTCAGACTGCACATAAAAGCTGTTAGGAAGGTGCACATTTAACAGTAGAACAGTCTATTTCATTAAGTTCTTGTGACCAGGTACAACAAAAATCAGCAAATGAACAAATGTATATTGCATTATTGCATGAGCATGTTAAAAAATATAGATTGAGACAACCTAGATTATAAGTCTTAACAATATGGCAGGGATCCAAGTTTAAAAAAAAAAAAAAAAATATGATTACATAATGCAAAAGAGTTTTATATATTATCTACATATTTACTGAGCCACCATATATTCAGTCATATCATGTGATGACTTATGCTGTGACTTGATTGTTTTATCACATTGCTTTAAACACAGCTTTGAGGATTTTTTACCACTTGATAACAGCACATTTAAAACAGGAAGAAAGGGATAGTCTAAAATAAATAGCTTTGATTGTTTAAAAATATAAATATGAATATGAGATGAGATGTGTCAAATCAAGTACAGAAACAATGATAAAATTGTAATTTTCAAACTGACTTTTATACATTCAGTGCAAGTTAAGATTAACCCATTTTTGAACGTATAAAGATTCGAGGGAGGTGGGGAAGGGCAGCAAGAGCAATGGGAACTAAACAAAACAAGTGAATGGATAGTTTTCAATCATGGAATAACAACAAACTAATATTACAGATTTTATGAGAGTAAAAAAGTCAAAGAATCTTATAAAATTGGTGCAAAACATATCTAGCATAGAGCTCTATCATAACACTCCAAACAGATCACTGAGATATGACTGGAGAACACTAATGAAATACTATAAACCATAAAAGCACTGGGCAAATTTTCTGTTCTGAAACTTAACTTTCTTGATGGAAACAGAAAAACAGAGCCCTTCCAAACATATTAAGTAAATTTGTGATTCATGAAACTAGCAAGATACATTAGATTGTTACCCTCAGACCAGAATTACATGAAAAATTCTTCCCTAGAAACTGAGAGTGGTAGTCATGTTCTTGGTACTAGTATAGAAATTTCAATCTGGAGACAGCATTAAGGAGCCATTCCTAATTATTTGGATATGAAAGTATCAAACTTAAAGAATACAAAAACAGAAATATGAAGCAAACAGGAACGAAAAATAACGGAGAAGACTAAACATACATATGCAATAAAGGATACAACTCTTAATCCTCTGTCAACAGGATTTGTAAGGAGAAGTCCACGTGGTTGATAAACTCTTTCATTCTGCTCAATAACAAACTTGGCAATCTTCCTTAAACACTGAAAGAAATATCATAACAAAATTGAACAATTTCAATGAAAATTGTATTTGCCTCCTCCCACTAAACAAAGAAACAATAGGCATACCTTTTCAAAATGAGTTTGAACACAGATGTACATAAGGTAGGCAGTGAGGCAAGCTAGACAACCCTCACAATAGGTGCTGCATGATGCTTCTTCTGCTTCTTGAAAATAAGCATTCATCTGATTTATAGTGTACTCAAATGCTTGCCTTTCAATCTTCAATAAAACAAAACAAAAAAAAAATCAGTAAGGGCAAATTTTAATTATTATTTTAAAATAAATGGGCCATACCTTATCTTCTAATTCTGGTGGAAATCGAGTTTGAAACTTGATCATGGTGCCATCACTGTAATCACGCTGGACAAATACCTTCACATAACGGTTGGCTTGGCTAGGGTCCGAGACTTCATTTAATGGACTTGAATGATTCATTCTGAAAACAGATATCCAACAGAAAACAGACCAAATGATGTAAAATCAATAACAAGAAGAAAGCCAGTTGCTTCGAAGGATTTCAAAGTAGAGCAATACGAGTGCGGAATCCAGTTAAGTTTAGTAAAATCAGAATATGACTGAATTTAAATTCTTTTGTAGTAAAATTTAATTTCTACCTTATAAAGAAAAGGGCTATGCCTAACCAAATCAGGGCACACACTAAAATGTTTATAGGATGAAATATAACTGAAGAGACAAAAGCATTATTTCTATACTTAAAAAATAGAAATGTCTCAAAAAATAAAATAGGAAAATTAAGACTTTACAAACTTTTTAGGAGCAAACAAATATTAAATCGAGGTAAAGGTACAATACTAACACTTACATAGAAGAGATAAAGAGAAAATTACAACCTCAACCCTGCAACCGCAAGATGAAAATCTTTTCTCAATTCGATAGCTTTTTAAAACAGTATGTAGTCGGCCAAAAGGTAAAGAAAACACCAAAATTCCCTGTACAACTGACGTACAGTCGAGTCGAGCACAGGTAAGAGGTAAGTAAGGGGAGGGAGACGACTGCCCACCACAGCACAGCCTGCTAGAAATGGGTGAACCGTATTACCGTCCCCTGTTATTCGCAGGCTACACCAATCCACAAATAGTACCTTCTACATTATTCCCACGTCAGCGTATGCCCCACAACTAATTTTAACTGGAAGTTCAAGACTTAAGGCTGAACTAATTGTGAGAAGAGCGACTTAGAAAACTTTGGTCCTCATAATTAACAAAAGTACGAAAGTATGATTGTTTAAGTGTGCATTATAAGTTTGTAGCAGGGTCTCTGTTGGCAGCAGTTGGAGTGATTTGGAATGTTTACAATTTCGCCAGCTTTTAAGGCCTTGGCTTCGCATTAAAATCTGAAATTCCTATTGAGATCAAGATGCTTATTTAATTTTATTTCAGCCAATAATTTAGTTAGTATAAATAAAAACTGCCATTATTTCGTATTGGGTATTGTCTGACAGGAGACAGAACTGAACCAACTAATCCACATTATCGTCTGCTGCTGTTGTTTGTTGATTTCGGCTGCGGCTGAAACAAACAGCCATGACAGCTCGATCACTGAGAAAGTGATCGACGATTCTTTATGAGCCCTTGTTGCTTAGAAATCTCACTATGGAACTAGTGAATCCTGGAGCGCCCCCAATTGTGTAAGTCTGCATCTTTATTTTATCCATCATGTTGCCCTCATGGGCAGTTGTACGCGAGTCTCTGATAAGGCAACCTTCTTAAAAATGAAGATACACACTATTGCTTATTTCTTTCCTAGCTAACTCGTCTTGACAGTTTCGTTTGTAGATTCATGACCTTTTGTTGTGTCCTTAGACAAAAGAAGAAAAGTCCTAGCAGGAAACCCACAGGCGAGAGAAGCAGCCCGAAACCAAATGAGGCGTAAGTAATTTTTTTAGTTCTGCCAATATTTTTAGATTTTATATTCAATTATTACCACTTTGTAACTGCAACATTTTGTGATTTTTAGGCCATGTTTTATTGAACAACTGCCAAATGAAATTCTTGTTTCCATCTTTACCTATCTTAAGCCCAAAGAACTATTGTATGGTGCAGGACTGGTAAGCAAGAGATGGCATGAATTAGCTTGTGACACAAAGGTATGGCAGAAATCTACATATTGTCTTTGGGATGATATTCGTATCTGGCGTCATGCCCCTGTGATTGGTCATCTGGAAGTACTTGCTCCAAATGAAGTTGAAGTGGAGAAGGTGCGGCAGTTGGCACTGTACCCCAATCCAGCATCTATTCGATCAATGAGAATAATTCTGCGCCATCCCAAAGATTCCATATCTATCCTGCAACGATATGATAAAACTCTGCGCACATTAGATTTACAGGTGACCCAAGATTCAACTGTGTTTCATAATTTTATACATTAATACCTGTTTGGATCTAACTTCCATATCTTATGTGGTTTTTTCAGGTTGCTGGACAGGATGCCCAGCCACATGAGTGGAAGGAATTCTTTGATACAATTGGTTCCCTAGCAGAACTTCGCAGTCTATCAGTCCGTATTTCACCAAACAGCTCAGACATTCCTTATGACAAGCAAATCTCAGCTGGATGCCGGTCACTACGTTCTCTTCGAGTTCGAGGCCAGGAAACAATTGCAGCAGCAATAGTGAGGGACCTTGGCAATGTTGTAGCTAGTTTGACCATCACTTGTAGTTTTGCAGAATCATCTGTACAACTCATTCGGTCCTTATCAGCATGTTCAGCAGTAGAAGATGTAACTATACCATGCAGCATGATTGCAGCAGTGGGACACTTCTCTTCCTTAAAATATTTAAAGATCATTGCGGATCATGGGCCTCTTAATCTCAGTGAAGCGATAAATGCTGCAAAACCTGTAATTCTGAAGATAGAAAGGCTTGAAGTCTGTGCTTCACGAAATCAATTGGCTCCTAATGTAGCCATAAACCAGTGTGTTGCTGGTTTCGCTCCCTTTCTTAAAAAATGTAAATTAGTGGACTTAAGAGGTTTACATTCTTTGGATGAATATCTATCAGAGTTCATACAGGAGGCTGAGAAGGTTCAACGATATTACCTATGCTGCAGAGTGTATCATCTGATGCAATTGGAACACATGCCAGCTGTGACCTGTGTTCATGCTATTCTGGATGAGCAAACCATGTTTGTACCGTACGTCATGGATGCTGTCAATCGACTGAAACAACATCCAAAGAAAACTTTTAAGGTTTTTTTCCATTGTTTAAATCCTTAATTGACTCATAAATTGCCTGCCCAATATTTAGCAATGTATTGTTATGTGAATGACATACTTTTCAGTTTGGACATGTTTTTTAAGGTATCCTCATTGTTAAAGGTATGAAAAGTATTATACACAGCAAGATGTAAGCTAGGACCCAATTTTTGTGACAATTTTATACCTACTTTATGATGATTTGACATTATTTTTACAACATGGCCAAATTTCTTTTTGAAATTATGTCCCTTTCAAATGAATTGACAACATCTTTGTGACTTTTGTGATGTTTATTGTTACTCAATTTTTGTGGCAAATTTTTATCTCTATTAATGGTGTTACTTTATCTTTTCAATATTGCCAACATTTTACTAGAGCAAGTCTCTCTCAAGTGAAAAGATTTCAATTATCTGTTTTTTTCAATGGTGTGATTCACATTTTGTGATTTGGAGGGTCACATTACCTAGACAAAGTGACTAAAACTTGTGTCTCTCATATGAAAAGACTAAAATTATGTGACTTTACCATGATTGATTTCTGTTTAAAAGCTGCTATTACTTATAATATTTTACTTTTAATGTAAGTTATTCAATGAGATATGGTTAAACAATCAGTGAAAGTTCAATATAGCAAGTGCATGATCTGGTGTTTCTGTCAAATGTTTTTGCTATAATGAAGGTTCACTAATATTATTGCTTGTAAATTGGTGCTTTGTAAGTACATACCATATTGTGTTTTCTTTTATATTTTAGTTGTTATTATCTCAGATAAAAATGTTTATGCTTTTGTTGCTATCAAACAAATAATTTTCTTTATGATGTCTCCAGCAATTGAGTTGTGGTATCTTTAGAAGATCCAATCATCAATTAATTATGTGCAATGTTTTATTTTCAACTGGTTATAATTTAGTTACCATTATGTATTTACACATATGATTAAAATCTCAATCCAGATAGTCTTTTTTCTCTAGCTATTATCTTTGAAATCTGCATAGTAAAACTCTGTAAGATTTCAAGGTCACACTTTTATTTTTACTTTACGGTTTGTTACTGTTAAGTGTTTTAATCAATTTGAATGAAATATTATTTATCCATTGGGTTGACTAGTTCAACTATAAAATGTGACTAGTTTGTGTAACATGGCTGTACGTACCTACAAGACTGTACATATTACAAATTACTCATCTTTATCTTTCACTCATGAGTAATAATAAATTGTTTTAACATCATACACCAGCAAATTTGTTTAATTAAAGGAAGATTTTTTTAGAGTGTTTTTCACAAAACCGTATTTCAAATCTTTCCTATATTCAATAAATTTATATTTTGAATTAAAATTTGCAGATATCTCATAGGTAGTTGGATTTTTATGAAGTTTCTATGTATTTATAGTAATGTATAGCTTTCTAAAATCATTATCAATTTGCATACTGCCATGTTACCATTAACTTTGATATTCCTATGTACTGATTAAACGGGAAAATATCACACACAGAGTACTTCATTTCCATGGCTGCCTCTCAGAAAGGGCGTTCGTGCTCTGCTAGTTTGACCAACTCCTCACAACGCTTCCATACAGTCTCAGACAGGCCAGGGGTCTTCGCCACCTTAGCCACATCTCTCTCTTTTAGGTCCATGAAGTACTTTCCGGTCACGCGGCCTCCCTCCTCGGACACAGCCAAGTGGATGATGGTCTGCGCCCCCGCCTCCGCATTCTGTCACAAAGAAATAGGGAATAGGTTGTTGCCACGGTTCGGCTCAGTCCGTCACCTCCTCACGATAGGCCACACAGTCACGATCCAACACTGTAAAAAATATCTCTGTAAATTTACAACTTTTTTCGTAATTTGTGATTTACAAACGGTGTTAACTGTACTATCGAAATCGTAAATTTACGAAAGCCTATTTGTGCTCGTTGAAGAATCACAAGTCGATACCAAGCGTCCTTAAAATTTTGTAAATTTACAATCTGATATCGTAATCTTACGACATTTCTCATGGAAAATTTTCTCGTAACTCTTACAAACATATCTCACAGTGAAGTTGCGCGGGTCTGCCTACGCTGACAGGGGCTGTGAGCCTGGGTGGAGGGGAAGGGACATCCGGTTCCGGTCCTCTCGCCTCGCGGCAAGTGCCACCGTGAATCCGTCTCTCACGCACTCTTTGAGTCGCACCACCCTGAGTGCCATCCACCACCAACCAAGATTGCCCCAGAACGACCCCTTTTATCTGAACACACTCGATGCTTTCGGGAGGACGAAACGGAACCCCAACTCCGCCTCACACTATGACGTACCTTGAAAAAGAACCCGACACCACCAGCGACGAAGTTCCTTATAGTCTCGTTCGGGACGTTCCGGAATATATCGGTCTTCACAGCACCAGGGTGGAGGCTATTAGCCGTGATACCTGCACAGTGAAGCACAGAGAAGCTGGTTAATAACCAGAGCCACCGCAATTTCCAACGACGTGTCTAAAATGTTACCCACCCCCACCCCCTCCTCGCCTTACCAGTTCCTTTCAGTTTTTCGGCAAGGTGTTGTGTCATTAAGATGTTGCATAGCTTGCTGTTGCAGTAGAGGAAGAAGCCGTTGAAGCTCTTCTCGCAGTTCAAATTGTCGATGTCAAAGAACCCGTAAGGATGTGC
Source organism: Frankliniella intonsa (assembly GCA_033675135.1). Taxonomy (NCBI): domain Eukaryota; kingdom Metazoa; phylum Arthropoda; class Insecta; order Thysanoptera; family Thripidae; genus Frankliniella; species Frankliniella intonsa. Next base: position 3,219,092 of record CM066245.1, on the reverse strand, counting down.
CGCGGACGACACGGTCACTATTCGACTAGATGGGGTCTTCTTGATCAGTTCTGAGACAGTCCAAAACTATGATCAATAAGAACGAGCTGCGTTATCACTGGGCTCAAAAAGTCCTTTTTAAAATTTAAATAAAATTTAAAAAAACAATAATTTAAAAAACAGTTTATCGTGATCTGTTAGTGTAAGTGTAGCTTGTCCCTTGAATGCGTAAAAAAAATCCTAGCCTCTTTGATCAAAGTGTATTTGTGCCACCAATGAATTCGATGCGTCCTAACGACAAAGTCCGATGATTTTCGCCCCCGTTACACAAAGTCCGATGTTTTTCGCTCCTTTGTCCTCAACTTTGTCGTTGGGACGCATCGAATTGTTATCAATTGAAGTGAGGAATGGCTCTCAGAATCAAGGATTTTATTTTTGTTCTTGAACCGTGGAACCGTGTTTCTGAGTGGGTGGGAGCGGGTGACTCACCCACGAGGAGACAGGTGAGTAGGAACGGGCCGAAGTGGTTGGCCTGCATGCCCATGACCAGCCCGTCGTCGGTGTACTTGTGCGGCAGCCCGCCCGCGCCCGCGTTGTTGACGAGGACGTCGAGTCGCTTCTCGGAGCGCAGCACGCCCGCCGCGAACTCGCGCACCGACTGCAGGGACAGCAGGTCCAGCGGCCGGATCAGCACGTTGTCGTTCCCCGTGGAGGAGACGATGTCGTCTGCAGGGAATGCCAGGAATGTGTACAGGGTGACCCATTCACCCCGGCGTAAGTAGGCAACTCATTCTGCTTCAGCTGAGCGAGGGCGAGAGGTGAGGTGGGGATCTGGAGGGGTCGCTCCCATCCTCACCTCTCACCTCTTGCCCTCGCTCAGCTGAAGGAGAATGAGTTGCCTACTGACTCCTCCGCCGAGGTAAATGGGTAAACGGGCCATATACGGGCGAGCCGAGACTCCGCAAGAATTAAAACAATCCATGGCATCTGGCTGGGGTGTGATCGTCGTCCCTTACTCACCCCGCGCCTCGTCGGCCTTCTTGAGGTCTCGGCATGCCATGATGACCCTCGCGCCTCGCGCCGCGAAGTCACGAGCGGCCTCCTTGCCAATGCCTGGGGTGGGGAATGACCAGACACAGCTTCAGGACAACGACAGGGAAAGTGTTGCGTCTTGAGAACCCACCTGATTTCCCAGAAGATTCAGCACATAAACCTCAACCTCCCTCCCTCCCTCCCTCCCTCCCTCCTTGACATGCACCTGCATCGCATCGGCCCCTCACCTCGCCCGTTATCTCAATCCTTGGCGGTCTGTGGCCGGACCGGGCCACTCTGACTCACCTCACACGTGCGCTGCACTGGGCACTCGCGGACATTCCCTTTATCAAAATTTTTTTGTACATTGTAGGGTACAACGAGCTGAATTTACAGTGTTTCACTTTTAATTTCAGGTACACAAACGGAGTGGACGGTTCATATTGACGGTATTTTTGACAGTGTGCAGGGGCCATGGCGCCTTACGGCGAATCGGATAGGAACACTCGCAACACTGTTACGCGTTCAAAGAAACACCCGGTACTTCACAGGACAGTTTAAACTGCACAACTCTGGTCTTGCGCGCGGAGGTAGGTGTCGCTGCTGGGTCGTTCGTCAACGAGGCGTCGCGAGGGGGAATTCAAATCAGAAAATCTTGGACAGACTACTCGGTATTACACTGTATTACACCGGTATTACACACAATATTTGATCACTGAAGGGAATATTTTCATGTTTTTCGGTATTACATCACGGGTAATACAGCGTTATACATGGATCTAGTGTATACGAGGGGGAATTCTCTTCCGTAATACACTGTATACAGTGTATTACGGAAGGGAATTCCCCTTCGAGGCGTCGCGTCGGCTGCGCCCGGATGCCGCTGGGCCGGGGCGGGGCGGGGCGGGGCATTCCCTCCCCGCGTGGAGACAGGACCGCCGCTACAACCACAAACTCGAGAAGGAATTCACTTCCGTAATACACTGTACACCTGATCCATGTATTACGCCGTAATACACGTAATGTAATACCGAAAAACACGAGTCACCGACCCCACCCTGCCCCGCTGCCGCTCTGAGACCAGCCGGCCTGCCGTGGCGGCGGAGTGAAGATTCTACTCACCCGTGTTGGCGCCCGTAATGACGACCACCTTGCCGTCCAGGCGGGTGGTGCACCGGCACCGGCCCGAGGTGCACTTGTTGTACGCGCGGAAGGCGACCAGGATGGCCACCAGGACGAGGAGCACCAGGAGCAAGATCCAGTACCAGGACATGGCGGAGCAGTGTGCGGCGACACGAGGCGAGGCGAGGCAGGGCGGCGCGAGACTGTCCTTATAGATAGCGTTGTCAGCACCGCGGTGGTCCCGCGACCGACCAGGGCGGCAGGCTCGAGTGGCTCGGGTGAGAGCCCGACCGAGTGCTGAACAAGATCATCGGGACAGTTTGCAGGTCACTAAATCCTGCGCGAGTTCCTCCTTGCTCTCTATCAGTGCGGGTGACAGGCGTGCATCTCACTGGCCGGGAGCGTGCTTTTCCCCAGGGCCTCCCGAGGGGTACATCACTTCCTCCAATCAGTGTACGCCATGCGTTCCAATCATTTTCCAATCACAGTCCAATCACATAATTTTAATTAAAAAGCAAAAAACTGCATTTTCAACATCTTGAAATTGCAAAAACCGATTCCATGGTGAGAATTTCATAGGTTTCTTTGAAGTTTTGTAAAATGTTACATCCAATCACAACACTACCCCCCAATCAGTGCACACCCATCGAAAGAGTGAGGAGGTGCCCCTCGGGCCCATCCCACGTGTCCCACTCCTGGACCAGGTCCGCCCCGCCCGGCCCGCCCCACCGCGCCGCCGTGTAATCATAAACGATTGTCGCCTCCAACGGGGACGCGTCCTTCCCCGCACATGCGCAGCGCCGCGCTCGCAAAGTGAATAAAAGAACTCTCTGCCAGGGAGTATCGGGGTTCTGCCGTTAAAAAAAGACGTAAGGCAAACTCGGCTAGGCTAGAGGTTTAAAATATTGTGTCATTTATTTCGGAAATCAGACATAGAGGAGGTAGGTACTCAAGCAGGTTGGCGTTCGGGTCGGGCGCGGGCGCGGCGCCTCAGCTGGCGGCGCCGGCGCCTGCCCCGGCCATCCTGCGGAGCGAGGAGAGCATGAGGTCCGCGTCGAAGCCAGGGCCGCCCGGGCCCGGGGCGGAGAGGTCGTTGTCGTCACGCGGCTGGCACACGCCGTCCACTCGGCACGAGTCTGCGAACCGATTGTCGTCTCATAATGAAATGTAACCATCTACTGAGGACCGGGAAAAGGAGGAAAGTGCGGGCAACGTACGAAGGTATACCTTACTCCTCCCATCATTTTCTTTATCAGTTAGTTTGCACAACAAAAATTTATACTTAGCGTCCGGAAAGTTTATGAACAAACAATTTGGTCAAAATGTCATGTTTTTTTCAAATTGTAACGACTGATCATCCTTCAGTGAGAGAACGCGTTAGACGGCGGGGCGCGGCGCTGTGCGGCGGTCGCGTTGGTGACTCACCGTGGGTGCAGCAGACGCCCTGCGCGGCGCACCGGCCCGGCGCGCTGCCGTCCGGCGTGAGGTCCGCGCCGCAGGGGGCGTCCAGGGGCACCGCGGCGGCGGCGGCCGCCGCCAGGACGCTCGGAGACGGCGTGCAGCGGGGCGCGAAGGCGGCGGCGCGGGCGCAGGCCCCCCGCGACGTGAGCACGCAGCCGAACACGGGGCTGCAGCAGATGCCCGGGCCCACGCACAGGCCCTCCCCGCTGGGGCCGCACGCGGTGCAGGCCACCTGCGAGAGAGAACGAGTACTCGCTCAAATTCTACAAAATTCTCGACATTTGTACACCAAAATTCAGAGTGGTTTCCCCCTTCTGTTGTTCGCCCTCGCGTACCTCTCGCTGCAGGCTGTGGGCTCCCGCCCCGGCGCCGCCGGACCGCTTGCCGCCCCGGGGGCAGTTGGTGATGAGGCAGGCCCAGCCCACCCCCAGGAGCGCCAGCAGCGCCGCCCCCAGCAGCAGGCCGCCCCCCGCGCCCGCTCCGCCCCTCGGTGACAGCCGCATCATGCTCTGCCTGGCTTCGGTTCGGTACTTGTTCGGGGAGGTGAGCGTGGTGGCGGGCTGCAGGTTGCGAGTGGGCTGTGGAGGGCGAGTGCTGCCATCTTATAGGGGAGGGCCACCCCCGCGACTCCAGGCGGGGCCGGGCGGGGGCGGGGAGGACACCCTTTGGGTGTGGGGCGCCCTTGTTGCATACTCCCCCCCTCCCCCCCCCCCTTTCCCTCTTGCGACCGCACCGGCAAGTCACGAGGGTCGGCTCACAAACCAAAAAAGGAATCCTCAGTAAAAATGCGCATATTGTATGCCTTAATCCCTTCCTTCCCTCCCAGCTAGGCTGGTCACGTCTGTACCGTGCCGCGCCGTGTCCTCCCCCTGCTCGAGCCCCATCTACAGGGTGTAAAGCGGCAACTTGGGCAAAAATCCTAGGGCAGGTAGAGGCCCATAGACTTGACTTGAGAGAACCAGGTCACAATTGACCCAAGGTTGTTCACCCCCCGGAGTGGGCTACTAGCGAGGCCTTTCCACCAGGGCACGTGCCCGAGACAGCGTGCTTGTCTGGTTTCCAGTTAAAACCCCACTCTAACGCGTTGGCAGCTATGTGGAAGTAGCCCTTACCCTTGGCCATGCACGGCGACAGAAAAATCTGTTTTTCATGAAGGCCCAGGGCAAGGGGGCCTCCCGGACAGGGCACTTTGATGAGCTGGTCCTACCATTAGATGGGGTCACCAAAATCCAACTGCCGTGCTGCATCCCGCGCCGCGTCGCGTTCTGCCTTCCTCCTCTTCGCGGCTTGCCGCGCTGCCTCGTAGGGGTCCGGCTGCTCCTCGATGGCGAAGGTGGATGTGCGCCAGGTGTCCCGGTCCTGCGCCGCCTCCCTCCAGTCCGCCACCTGGAGAGAGCGCGCGTCCTGGGACACCTGATCGAAGAGCCGCTTTCGAGGAGAGCCGAGAGGGCGAGACCCACGAGGATGTGCAGAGGTGGCGAGCATAAGTACTTTTAGATTAGGAACCAACGTCCGAAAATGCACCAGTAAGGAGATACAATTTTGAGTTTGGCAGTATGCACCTGGTGGATAGGGAAACCAAGGTGCTCCAGCTGGATTTTTCTTGTTTTAAGCTGAGGGTATGACCTGAAAACAGGAGAGAAAAGAAATGTTTCGCTTTAGTTCAACATAATCTAATTACAAGCAATAATCTTTAACAATTGCTTTGCAGGTGCACTTTGAAAAGTTCATGGAATTCCGCATATTAGCAGTAGAACTTTTCCAGGCATGAGGTGTTACCCCTCTGGTTCAGTTTGAACAAAAAGTAGGCTGGACATAAAATAGAGCAATACATTTATTCTTACTAAAAGTATCAAATGTATACATAAAATGCACATACATATATTTTTATATTTGCTGCATACATACATTAAGTGCATTTCAGTTTTTATAGGAGATTACGAATGCTCAAGTATGAAGAAACAATACTTTTTATCTAATAATATGAGTGGAAGAGTTTGAGAGCAACTTCACAAATCAGCTGTCCCTAATATTTATCATTTTCACAAATACAGAAATGAAAAGAAAGACAAACAAATAAACACAGAGAAAAAAATAAGTTTTCGTTATAGACACAATTCCAATGACAAGGGAAGAACTATAATTACAATAGGTAAAAGAAAACAAGGAAGAAATCAATAAACTCTATCATCTGTCCAAAAATATACCATGGAAAATGATTACATGACAAACACTTTCTCCACCTTCTTGTATGGGAAAGTTTCTTTTGTCTTGGGACAAATAACATCGCCCTCATTTTCTGCAGCCATATGTTGCAGTGCCTGTAAGAGACAAGATTCAGAATGAAACATAGAGGCTTCAAGTCAGGTGACTGTTGTAGATAAGTAAGCATACAGCATTACCTGTTCTCCATAAACATGTCCATTAGGTAACATCATAGGTTGATTGTGCTCATTTAATGGTAACCCAGAAATACTACAAAACAGACGCGACTGGGAACAATGCGCCATAGGCAAAGATGATGCTAAGACATTAAAGGATTCGTTGCAGACAGGGCAGCTTGGATTTCTTCTTTCTTTGGTCCCCCGGTAACACTGAGTAAACTTAAAGTTAAGGATAATAGAATGAAAAATCATTAAATATCAATATTAAAAGCTGCTGTGTTTTAAAAGACAAAACTAAGATCCTGCTCAGAATTAAGTTAAAAGAGAAATAGGCAGAAAAGTTATAAAAGTAGTGATATTCCCATGCTTAAAACAATGCTTGATAAAGGATATGGAGTCTTGAGAGCAGATAACCCTGCTTCTAGAGTCACAGTGAATACAGACTGATTAGACATGTGGAAAAGTCTGTAATACTCATGACGAAATTGTTCAATAAGTCGATCCCAGCGCTTTTCGTCCAGGAACTCTTTGTATGGTGAAAGTTCTGAAAATGGCAGCATAAGGAATGAATTAAATAAAATAAGATACAGCAAATACAGTATCATAATGAAAATTTCAAAACAAATCTAATGAATTACAAACCAGTATTCGTAGGGAAAGCTAGGAGTGCCATGCAATGTTGAACATCTTGTAACTGATCATCTTCAAAGTTTGAAAAGTGCTTCCTGGCATGTCTAGCAAAGTAAACACCATAAATTATTGTTAAGCACAAATGAGTGGGTTTTGATGTTTGATGACATTGTTTGATTGATAATTACCTCACAGCATCTACTCTTTTGTCAGCACGAACAAGTTCAACATACTCTTGAATTCTCAGATTAAATTCCATTGTTGATTTTAGTTTGCGCAACTTTGAGCGATTGTCTTGACACCATGCCAGGCATTTTGAAGTTTCACGATCAGCCAATGATTGTTCCACTTCACGTGAAGCCAAAAACACATCTGAAAAACAAATTAAGTGAATAAAATTATGTTTCCCCTAAAGTTAATTTTGGTGTAATTCTCTAGCCTACCAATATTGGTCAGATCCCGTAAATTGGACGTATCTGCAAGACGTGTGGCAGTTCCATAGTAGCCTTTGCGCAAGAAGTATTCCACAAGCATACGGTCCAATCTGGTTCGACGCCATTGACTGCCTCCAGTGGCATGTTCACGGAGATGTTCCAAACGCCGTTTACAGACATAGCCAGCCTGAAGTTCCTCAGATATACTTTCCTCAGCCTATAAATTTCAAATATTCAGGGCAATGAAATAATTACGCTTTAACTGTCTGAAAGTCAATTGAATGATTTATATTTTACCTTTCTTTTCATTACACTTAAGTGTTCAGCCACTCCACCAAGTAGCCGGCTTATGTCTCCAGCCTTAACAGTTTCAGCAGAAAGGCCCTTTTCAAGTTCTAATGCAGCTGAACGTACATGAGAAACTTTAAGATCAATGCCTTTCAGTGCAGCCCGATACTTCTTATTCAGTAGTTCATAAGGAACCTGCAAAAATTATTTCACAAAAACATTGACAGGTTACACGAGTAGTACAGTATTAATTAACCTGCTGACAGAAGTGATCATTTTTCAAAACTCAAGCAAATTCGAAAATTAAAAACACATTTGCTACTGACGCTGTTAAAAGAAACCCGTTTTGGAACCACAATAGAGAAAGCTCAAGCTAGAATATTAGTAAAACTGGTGTTTTGTTATCGGCTATTAAGAGGTTATGAATTCCATGAAAACTTAAGTATTTGTTTTCTTTGATAACTAATAAAATACTAACACTTTTTGGATATAACTGCTTTAACTACCAAAATCGGTCGAAATGTGAAGCGAAAGAATGAAAATTTAGAACCAAAGCCTTGTGGGTGTGTGGAGGATGTGAAGAAGTGTCATAATTTTCCGAAAATACCAGCAATATAATGCAAAACATTCATCCAATTACCTTTAAAGTTGGATGTTCCAGCGATTTTAAGTCGGCCATAGTGGCAGGAAATTGAAAAACAAGATGTCTACAGTGGCGAATGGGACGTAAACAACAGGCCTACGCCATTTGTCAGGAAGTTCGGAACAAAGCAGCTGAGCAGCTGATTTCGATCGGGTTCTACCGGATGGCTGTAACGTCAGTTTTTATGAAATCTAAAAACTGATTATCTGCTCTTTGGTGTTGAGGTACACATTTTCGTTTCGTTATCCAAAAGAAAATTCTACTATTGCCCTTTATTTGTATTGTGCATGATGCTAATTCGTAAAATGACAGAAGAGAGTAAGGTCTTCTGCTTGTTTGTTTGTTTACAAGTTGTCGGCCTGCCATCTGGCGTCCCAGTGCTCTTATCAACTGTGATCAGCTGGCGCTGGCGGGCGATACGTTACGGGTCATGGGATGGGTGACGCGGAGAAGGCGCTTGTCACAATTTACATCATCATTATATACTTTTGATAGTCTCTGTTATCTAGTGTTAGATCTCTAAACTCAATTTACTTTTGATCACAATAGATTCTGAACTGTGTCAAGTTCTGTCACTGAACACATTGTGGTTTGATATCCTGAAATAAATAAAATTAATAAAGTATATGATTTATGATAATATTGGTCATACCCTGTTACTTATGTGTAAGTAGCTATGCTTACAGCATATTTCCTACAATATTTTTTTCTCTTTAACTTGGCATAAGTAAAATTGTAATTAAATATTTTTACTCAGAGCATTAATTTAAAAGATTCACAATAGGTATTGGAGTTTATGAAACATGTTGAAAGAGGGAGGCCAACTTCAATTGTTGGTAATTGAGTAAACTGTTAAAATATTCATGCCCTCGGTGAGGAGGAAAACAGAGTACCCTAAGCTTAACACCACATATCTTTCATGACACAAGGAGCTTATCAATCCATTTCCCATGCCCCAAGGGGTTGTACATAAGTTAATGTACTGACCTTGGTCAAGTCCGGTTCAGACAATTAAATTAAAAAATGTTAACAATAGAGATCCGATAAAATTTAATCAAAACTAGACAATGTAGACAAGCAGGCCTACGGTCTTCGGACAACAACCAACAAATACCTGTTAAAACCCTATCAGAAAAAATAAAATAAACATGACTTGAAAAAGTAAGTATAATCCAGCTCATGATGACAAGGTTTTCAGTGAATATTGTACTCTAATTCCGGTAATATGCCCAGTGAGAAATAAATTTTCAAGCAATATCGAATTAATATCAGACCTCAGAAGACTGTTGATTTCAGGCCCATTTCCATATCAGTTCTGAGTAGAAATCTTATACCTGATATCGTTCGGATATCAACTCCATGTCACATGAAAGTGCATTTCTTACTGGGTGGAATGAAAAGGGGGATGACCAGGAGCAGCCTCTTTAACCACTTCCAGCTCTGAATACACTCACAGGTAAATCAATATCTACACTTCCAGAATTTTGAGCAAACTAAAATTCTTCTTTTAACACTTAAGGCTAGATAAATCAGATTATTTCGTACTGTAAGGTACAATAAAATGTTATTTTGGCGCTCGGCTCACATTTGCTCGAGTTTGCTTCTTCTGCTACAAACTGCGCTGCTTTCGTACCAACACGAAAAGCTTAGATTCGGCCGAATATTTCTCTTAGAGATCCACAGAGTATTTGTGATTGATACTAAAAAGAGGTAGATTCTTCGAAATTTCGTTCAGAAGACGCTCTTTGGACTTAAAGCCACTTATATTGCTTTTAATGTCATCCTTAATTACTGTGCAGTTGCGTAACCTGCGTTTTATCCTTAGACATTTTCCTCATTTCTACAAGGCACTGGCAGGTGCAATTATGCCACAATTCCGAAAATTTGGTCAGTTCCTTTACAATGTCGAACTTTGAAAGAAATATGTGCTTGTGATTTGATTTTAGTCGATGACAGGCACCGAAAAGATAATAGAAATGAAGTCCCTTGGTTTCATTGGTGGTAAAGGTTATGAAATGGTCGCCTACATTTCAATAATTGAAAGCAAATACATTGTGAGGTTGCCGAAAAGTATGAACAACTATACGCAAGAAGGATATCGCGGTCCATTGTGTGATTGCAGTCAACGAACAGGTAGGTGTCCTCAGTTATTTTCCTCTCTTAGACAGTGGGATGAATGATTTCCATCTCTGTACTCACTCAAAATTGGAGTGAAAAATCCCGGACAAGCACCAAAACTAAATTTGTCTGTACTTCTCTTAAAACTTTTCAATTTCTGTAATCCTGATTTCACCCATATAGTACGGTCCAGATATTTAAGGTTATGGAAATAAGGGAATACCGTAATTAGTCTTAATGCCCTGTTGATTCACATTTTCCTGTGGGTTTAGTTCTTCAACGGGTCTCGTCTTATCCCCTCACATTAATCGCATTACCAAGTCATCTTCGCACCTGTCCCGCGCTGCAATCGACGCGCCGGGCCGGGCGGTGATAGCAGAAATTTCAACCACCTTGCGTGAGACGGTCGCGAATATTCTTGCAATTGCTCGTATTAGGGATAGCTGAAGCGTGAGGTAATTTTATTTACACGGCCGGATAAGATGTTGTGCGTGATTTCTTTCAGCAACACCCTTGCGCTGGCGGGAAACAGCTGTTGCTAGAGTGGGCGAGTGGGGGCGGTCGGGGTTGTTTATTGTTTCAGGGGTAGGTCCGGAAATGCCTAATTGATTTCTTCCGGGTCGAAAATTTCTACTTGGCGATGAATCACAGCCCTTTCTCTTGAAGCGCCCCTACTCCGACGCCCATCAAATGCCCCCTGAACATGCAAATGACGTAAAATCCGCGCGAGTCTCTTGATATTTGATTTCATACAATCTCTGGCGGCGGCTTACGCACGGCCCCGCCCCCTCCGCAAGTCCTCTTGCCTCCCTCCCGTATGTATCACCCCTCCCCCCGCCCTGCGCCCGTGCCCCCGCCCCCGCCTTTGCCCGCCCCCCCCCCCCACCCCGCCCCCGGCCCGCAGCGTCCTGGCAGGCCGGGCCTGCCACCCTGCATCCCCGTCCGGCTCGTGTCACTGTTGCCGCTCCGCTGCGTGCTAGGTCAGCCTGGCCTGCACTGCTCCGCCCGGCCCCGCCCTGTCCAGCCCTTATCGGCGAGCGCCCGCCAACCTCAGTGTGATACGGCCTTTACACTGCTTACGCAGACATTCCCTTCCCCAGGGGTCGAATCGGTTGTCTGCTTTTCCCCGCCTGTTGCCTGGGCGGGCCAGGGCTGGCTCAGCTCAGCAGTGCGACAGAGCTGGATCTGGAAAGGGCCCAGCGGCCAGCGAGCGTCCGAAAACGACAGTTGGACGTGAGCAGCTGCGATTTAAGGGGGGAGGGGGGGGGCTATCGCCCTCCCTGTCGGGCTCTATACCACGACCACGGCAGCAGGTAGTGCATCTACCGCTGCAATGACACGGACGGAGCCAGGCTTGTTAATTTTTGTGTCGTGGTATAGTGGACCGCCTGAAAGGTAGGCTACTTGGGCTACAAAACCCCTGTATGTAGGCACCCCCCCCCCCGTCTACAGGCCCTTTAAATGCCATTTATAATGACTCCTGCAGTCGGTCAGTACAGATTATTTTGCAGAGGTCTGGCAGGGGGCGGATGAGACAGCCAATGGGAAGGGCGGAAGTATGGATGCGATCGCCAGATGCAGATGGTTTGGCGCAATAGGACACACTGACCTCCTGAGCTCCTCTACGGAAAGACTTTGATTTCATCTCTATCCTCCACAGTTCGGGGTCCTGGTGCCTGGGGCACTCTGCGGCCCAGGATCTGTTGCACCCGTCATCGTTGGGTCGAATCGCCTGATATAGGTAAGTAAGTGGACAGGTGGGCGATTCCATGCGAAACGTCCCGCCTTGTAAACGAAGGTGTCCGGATTTCGCTGAAATTCGGCAGAATTCACAAGATAAAATTAATAAAATTGTGCACAGCACGTGCGAAACGCGCACGCAGATTGTGCGAGACGATTATTATCCCCAAATTAGCATGCTCATTCGAAAGAGAGCTCGTTTTTATGTTCACACGACTACCTCTAAACGAAGCGTTCGGACACAGAGCGATGGGTTGCCTATTAATCGGGGGTCAAATATTTCCCGCCGCTGGAAACTCTGCTGGACCTAGCACGCGTCTCGTCTCGTTTCCTCTACTTTTAAACCAAAAACGGCATACGACATAGAAACGAGCTCTCTTTCGAATGAGCATGCCTATTTCGTGAAAATAGTTATGCTCATTCGAAAGCTCGTTCATTTTCCTATAAAAGGGAATGAATTTCAAGTTGATACGAAGTCCTATAATGTTCCTTTTTTAAATTGTTAGTTAAAGAAATCATGAATCATTTTCGCCTAAAAGCTTACGTATTTGTCACATGGTGCACCGGGAAAACTAAGGCGTAGTTGTACGCCTTTTTTCAAGCGTACAACTACGCTTGAAGACCTTCCGCCCTTCTTGAAGCATACAACTACGCTTCAAGAAAATTCCCCCATGCATTTAGATCGGAGGAAAAGAGCGCATGAGCTCTTGTACGCTTCATGAAGGGCGTACGGACTGTACGCTTCATGAAAGGCGTACAACTACGCCTAAGTTTTACCAGTGTATCGAGCATTCAAAACAGTCTACTTTCAACATCTCCCTTGTGTTTCGCAGAAAATGGACGTCGAACTCATTGATTTGACTTTGGATGAAGAAGACGAGGGCTACCACGATGACACCAGTTCCTCCATCTACTCGTTAGCAACACTCCCCACCAAGAGGGAGTCCACCGAGTTCGCGGAGCTGGAGGAAATGGAAGCTGACTGTGACTGCTCCCATGGGAGGAGGCTGTCGGAGGAGAGTGACGAGAGGGCCATGGATGGTGGTGACCTCGAACATATCCTCAGAGAAGAGGAAGAAATGGAAGAAATTCAGCGTGCCGAAATTGAGCTTGCCGTGGCCAAGCAGCTAGAGATGGAACAGGAAGCGTGGGAGGAATACGAGCAGATGGAGCGGCAGCAACGGCTGCAGCAGCAGCAGCAGCAGCTGGCGTCGGCAGAGGAAGTGGCCAGAGCTCTGGACCACGAGGCGGACGCCGCTACCGCCGCGGCCTCCCCCGCCACTTCACCCCCGTTCATCGGGTAAGTGCCGTTTGAGCCCAGAGCAGCCTTTTATTTTCTTACGAAGTCAAAATTTGACATGTCAATGTCAGCTACGATATGTCCTTTTTTTAATGTGACCGCAGACTTATGTTTGACGCCCCTGCCGAGGCGGATATCGGCATATCAGGAGACATTCCTTGCGATGACGGGACGAGCGAGGTGCGTATGTGCGATAATATCCTTAACACCTGTTACAATCCAGGGTGCACCATAAAGTATGGTTGGTCAAGCAATCACATGGTGGGGGCACCCATAATTTTTATTGGCATGACCTTTTCACAGTGTCACCTAAACTATATTTTATGGTGATCCCCAAGGGTGATCCCTGAAAACAGAAAGAAAAAAAAACAGATCTCCTACGCCAGCATGAATTCTAGTCTCCAGGAAGCGCTAATGACGTCCCTACCCTTGTCTCTACCTGTGCTTGCAGCAGCAGTCTACGATCCTCTGCGACGTCGGCAGCGTGTCGGTGCGGGCCATCCCTCGCGACGGCCACTGCCTGTACCGCGCCTGCCTGCACCAGCGCCTGCCGCCGGACCGCCGGCACCAGCTGCCGCCCGACGAGGAGGTGGCCGCGCTGCGCCGCGAGGTGGCGAGCTACATGCGCGAGCACCGTGAGAGCCTGCGGGACTTCTTCACGGACGAGGACCACCAGAACTCCATCGATCACTCCATCGACCTGGTGGAGGACGGCGGCTGGGGGGACTCCACGTCGCTGTACGTCGTGGCCAGCATGTGGACCGCCCCAATCCAGGTCTTTATGGAGTACGGGCCCACACTCACGACATTCCCCGCCGGCCAGACCACCATCGGCACCAGTCCGTCCGCCCCGGCGCCCCCGCTGAGGATCGCCTACCGCTGCGCGCCGGACGCTGACGGCCAGCCGGTGTACAACCACTACGACAGTGTGGTCGAGGTGCGCCCCGACCGCGAGCAGCCGGAGCCGTGCCCGGCGCCCTCAGCCACACCCTCACCGCCAGCCCCACGCAGGTGAGTCCATATGGCTCAAAGAAAAAAAAGTTGATTTCTGGAAAGGTTTGACTCAAAAACTCACCTTAAATCCCCCTTGAGTCCCCCCCCCCCTCCCTGCCCCCGCGCCGACTCCTCACAGAGGCTATTTGTTTGGCCCCCATCGGTTGGCACTACCCTAAATTGTCGTTGAAGCAACAATTTCGCGGCAGTCCTCGTCCTGGCCAAAGCAGCAAGGCTCCGCTGTAGACAAGGCGTTCGTCTCAAACGCACCACGAGCGCTCTGTATGAGTTCCGCTCCCATCCGCTGTCGTCACAGAGCCATGCCCCTCCCCTCCTCCCAGTGGAGTGTTGATGACGGCCTTCTTGTCCTTGCAGCGCCACAAGCTCGCACTCGCGGTGCAGCCTCAGCAGCAGGACCGCTCGCCGGCAGCGCAGTCCAGCAGCGTCGCCCAGGAAGCGGCTGTGCTCGGGGGCCGGGCAGGACACCTCGCTGACGGCCTCGCTGGTGTCCCAGGAAGGGGTGCACCCCGCCTCGCCCACGCCTGGCGCCGCGGCGCCCGGCTCCCCGAACGCGGAGTGCCTGTCAGCGTCTCAGCCCTCGCAGGAGCCCTCGCAGGAGGAGGCCACCCAGGTCGAGGTCGAGGAGGCGAGCCAGGTCGAGGAGGACGAGGTGCTACAGGAGGACGACATGGAGGGACTGCGCGCGACGGCCTTCTCGCCCGCGCTCGGCTGCCCCCTGAGCCCCGTGAGCTACGGCGCCCGCCTGCTGCCCCTGTCTTCCGAGCCGCTGACGTCCGAGCGGCGTGCGTTCGGCATGGTCCCGGAGCTGACGGGCGAGCAGCGAGCCAGAGAGTGGTACGTTCAGTGTTCCAGTCGAGGGGGTATGCACTCGCGTCATTGTCGGGTCACTCTATCTGTAATGAAGGTGTAATAGTATTCAAGTTTGTAATTTTACAAATTAATATCATAACCTCACGACATTTCTCATGGAAAATTTTCCCGTAAACCTTACAAACATTTCTCACATTGTAGTCGTTTCCCCCTCCCCCTTCCGCGGTGTGGGCTGCCGTCAATGAACTCGGCGAAATGACGGAATTTTAACGTCTGGTAAATGGTTTCAGGATCCTCTCGCAGCACTTAGAGGAGCGGAGTGGCGCAGACGAGGAGTTTGAGAACGCCGCCGACGAGCTGCTGGCACTGCTCGAGGTGAGGACCATCTCTGACTTGGCTGTGATTTGTTTGCAATCCCATGCAGACGTGACTGTCTGTTTTCTCTGATGCCCAGCAGGAGGAAGATGAGGAGACTGAGCGGCGCGACGTTGCGACCGGCATTTCTACAGTATTCGGTGTAGTTACTAATATGGAATGTGTTCCTAGTAAAGCTGGAGTGATTAGACTCTCTTTGAAGAGAGACCAAGCCCCACCAAAGACAAGAACCGTATCCACAAATGTTGTCTTATCCTGTGGCACACTTGCTGGTACATTCCAGGTTCTTGACACTTGACAACTTAGCAATTGTTAATTCTGCATGCCAAACAAATTATTTTGTTATTTAAGTTTTTTAATTTTTATAATGTTATGTACAATGTGTCCATAGAGTAATTCGTTACTCATAAAATACCTGTTATGTATTTTATTTATAATTTTGTTACTCAAGTACTGTCACCCATCCTCGTGCCCATCCTTGTACATATTGCATACAAGTGTCATCTTTGCGCCAGGGATGGAAACGAGAACGGAAGTGAGACTTCCGATCAGAATGGAATGATTAGGAGCGCTCCGAAAATTTTATTTCCGTCCCCGTTTCCATCTCTGCTTTGCTTTGCGCTGAGTTCGAACAGTCAGATATTTGCGTTTTGAGAGAGAGCAGGAACCGTTTCTCGTGACGATCAAGAGTAGTTAGTTATCTGCAGGGCAAGCATTGCCCGGAAAAACATGGCACGTGATCACTGTCAGCACCGCGGAGCTTTCATTCGTACTTTTCGCATTAGAGTCTGGGCTTGGAGCAGAAGGTCTAGGAGGGTTGGGGTTGGGGTCAGCTGGGCGCGGCGGCCGGCAGCATGCAGCACAGGGTGGCGGCGCACAGCCCGTGCGCCTGGGCGTGGAGCAGAAGGTCTAGGAGGGTTGGGGTTGGGGTCAGCTGGGCGCGGCGGCCGGCAGCATGCAGCACAGGGTGGCGGCGCACAGCCCGTGCGCCTGGGCGTGGAGCAGAAGGTCTAGGAGGGTTGGGGTTGGGGTCAGCTGGGCGCGGCGGCCGGCAGCATGCAGCACAGGGTGGCGGCGCACAGCCCGTGCGCCTGGGCGCGCACCCGGTCTCCAGGCCCGCGGGGCGCGCGCAGCTCGAGCCACTGCTCCTGGTTTGGCACGTACATCTCGGCGGGCATGAGGGTGTCCGAGCCGCCGCCGCCGCCGCCGTTGCCCCCGCTGCCCTGGTCGCCCGTCTGGCCGAAGCGCCCCGCCGGGGTGCTGCCAGCCAGGGCGGGGTGGACGGCCGACGAGGGCCCCGGGGCGGCCGCGTGCCCCGACATGGAGACGCGCTCGCCGGGCCGGCGCAGGAGCAGGCGACCGACGCCCTCGCAGCGCCGCAGCACCTGAGAATACACAAGTGGGCGTTTAGCGGCCTCCTCCTCTGGTCGGGCTGAGACCGCGCCCGCCGGAGCTGGAGGGCCAGCAGGGAGCTCCCCGCGATAATCTCGAACGGGCTACTTCAGGAGGGTCGTCGGAGGCGTCTCGAGAGGAGGAAAAAGGACGGAGAGATGTACCATACTTTGTCCACTCCACGCCGGTCCCCGCGCCACGACCCACCTCGTGCCGGAGCAGGGCGGCGCGCAGCTCGGCCGGCAGCGACACTCGCTCGCACAGCCAGGTGGGCACGGCGCCGAAGTCGGTGAGCAGCTGCAGCGCGCCCCACTCGCTGAACTTGATGCGGCGCGTGTAGATGTGGTCCAGCCACGACTCGCACGCGATGCGAAGCACCAGCCCGGCCACCGTCAGCTGCACGCTGGCCGTCAGCAGCCCGCTCGCCGCCAGCACGGGCCTCAGCACGCGCTCTGCCAGAACATAGAGAAAGTGTTTTCTACCTACAGCCCCCACCCCGGGCACGATCAGTGCGCAGGGCGTGCTAACATAACCGAAAATAATTTCACTTTTTCGCCAATATCTCCTGATCGGTAAGAGTAATTATAGAAAACAGGGGCTCATTTGAAAGCCGAGATTGCACTGAATTTTCGTTACCTCATGACCCGAAATCATTTAAACACTCCTTGTGCCCGAAAAATAATTTTTGTTACACAATAACACTATTAACGAAGATTAATTTGCAACG
Source organism: Frankliniella intonsa (assembly GCA_033675135.1). Lineage (NCBI taxonomy): Eukaryota > Metazoa > Arthropoda > Insecta > Thysanoptera > Thripidae > Frankliniella > Frankliniella intonsa. The sequence goes on along the minus strand of CM066245.1, from coordinate 3,201,643 downwards.
AAAATTATTTTCGGCCACAAGGAGTGTTTTTATGATTTCGCGTCATAAGGTTACAAAATACAGTGATATCTTAGCTTTCCAATGAACCTCGGTTTGTTAAAATTACTTCTACCGATCTGGAGATATTGCCGAAAAAGTTGAATTATTTTCTGTTATGTTAGCTCGCCCTGGGCACATCCAGGGGAGGAGGGGCGGGGGGACGGGTTGACGTCGCTTCGGGGCGTCTGCTGCTCACCTAAGTAGTCCTCGACGTAGGCGGTGGGGTACTCGGGCATGCCACCGGAGCCGCTCTGGCGCCAGTAGCGCGCCGCGGGGAAGACCATGTGCAGGGTGGCGAGGCTCACGGTGCGACAGACAGACGCCAGCACCGCGATGGACTCCTCAGGCACCCGCTTGAGCTTGTTGATGTTCTCCTTCACCTCAGAGACGAGTTTGGCCCTCATTTTGCTGCAGACGGTCACGTGGACGCTGGCGGTACGAGGCAGGTCGCCGTGGTCCCGGAGCTAGAACGAGCATGAAAGCGCGATTTTAGCCCTATTAAATGTTGCCTCACGTGCGCCTACCTACCATTTATAAAAATGTTGTCGTATTTTTCGCACCTTGAGCCTGCTGAGCTCGGCCAGGCAGTTGGCCACGTCGCGCTGGCTGACGAGGAAGAAGGCCGCCAGCGTCCACGAGCTGGCGAGCAGGCGCGCCCGCGCCGCCGTCCACAGGCGGGTCGTGTGGACCGAGTGGTCCAGCCTGTGCAGCAGCGGGATCTGCTCGACCAGCGGCAGGGCCTCGATCTCGTCCAGGGGCGGCGCCGCGCTGGCGGGGCCGTCGCCCTCGCAGTGGTTGGACAGGTCCACCAGGTCGGCCAGTGTGGCGGTGAACAGCCGGCCGGTCGCGGTGCCCCGCACGCCCGCCTCCACGTCCCCGCGGCCCGCCTCCTGCTGCTCGTCCTCGGCGTCCTCCGCCGCCGCCGTCCGCCCCCGCGCCGCCCCCGCGCCCGCCCCCGGCCGCGGCGCGCGGGAGCGGCAGTGCTGGTGGCCCGCCGCCACGATGGCGCGCCGGAACAGCGCGTCCCACGACGTGGACGTGACGTGCACGCCCAGCGAGTCCACGAGGCTCTGCAGCGCGCCGAGGCACAGCGCGGGCACGGCGGCTGAACACAGTGAATGGCAGTTAGAAACGACCTTGTACAAACTGTTTTAAAAGGGCTGTAAGCAAAGATAAAAATTTATTGGCTCAGCTAAATGTAAATGCTCAGCACTGTCAGAATGCGCCAGGGTACTTAGTCACACTTTTAGCGCGGCTTATCTGAACACGGATTTAACGTTACGTCTACCTGCTGTTAGTTAGAACGTGTCGTTTCTCCTGGCTCCTGGTGTACTCACGCGACTTGGTGAGCTTGATGAGCCAGGCCCGCAGGTGGTGGCAGTGATCAGGGGGCTCGGCGCCGAGGGGGCCGCGGCGCGCGCAGCCCGCGCCCCACCACAGCAGCACGTGCTCGACCACGCAGCCCACCTCGCCCCACAGCAGCTGCTGGTAGTACTGCTGCGCGCGCCGCCGCACCCCGCCGCGCGCCCGCTTCTCCTCTGCCGGCCGAAACGAAACGCGAATAAAACATAATACAGTGTACGTAAAGAAAGTGGAGAAAATGTTTGTAGGGGATACCGGGAAAATTTTAAATGAGAAAATGTCGTAAAACCACAATATCAAATTGTAAAATTGTAAAAATACACTTGGTATCGACTTGTCATTCTTAAATGAGAACAAACGGCCTTTCGTAAATTTACGATACCGATCGTACATTTACGACGCCGTCCATTATTCACAAAAGACAAAAATATAGTAAAGTTTCGAAAATATTTTTTAAACTTTCTGACACCTCGTGTATTACCGATTTTTTTTCTAAGAACCCCTTCTTACCCGTCGTCTTGGAGTTCTTGACGGCCCCCGCGCCCAGGAGGTGCGGGGCGTGGTGGACGGCGGCCTGCAGCAGGCCCCCGAGCAGCGCGTCCTCTGCGCGGACGATCCTCTCCAGGTCGAGCTTCCCCTCGCCGGCGGCGGCGGTGCCGGGGCCGGGCAGGGCGCAGCGCGCGTCGCTCGCCACCGGCGTCAGCCCCCCGTGCGGCGGCGACAGGTGGTGCGTGAGCGCCCTGAAGATCTCCATGCTGGAGTTGTCGTCGTCGGGCGGCGGCGAGCAGCTGGAGCCCGGGCTGTCCGGGTCCGCCGGGTCGTGGTGGCGGTGGTGCGGGCGGACGTGCGGCGGCCGGTAGCTGGCCAGCAGGCCCTGCACGAGCTGGCGGCAGCAGCGCTCGGCCCGCTGCTGCGCCAGCAGCTGCAGGATCCTGGTGAGCGACAGCTTGCGCAGCGGGTGCTGCAGCGTGGCGCACGAGTTCCTGCACACGCCCACCACGCTGCCGTCCCCCGAGGAGCCCAGGCCCAGCATCTCGTTGTAGACGGCCACCATGCTGCGGATGGGCAGGAGGAAGGGTGCTGCGGTCAGCGCAATCTAAAAAGCTTACAGGTGGTTTTCACGGTAGGCTATAGTGAATGTCACTGTAAGCTGCGGTGAATGTTACTGTAACCTACAGTGAATATCACTGTAGGTCTACATACCGCAGTATGTTTCTCCAGCCGGGCCAGTCGGGGTGCTGCGTGGAGTGCGAGAGGGTCTCGGTGACGATGGCCTGCACGAGGTGCAGCAGCGTGACCCTGTCCTGCCACACGCGGCCGCGCCACCACTGCAGCTTGAAGGCCAGCACGGCTCCGCAGCCCACGCCGCCAGGCCCCGCCCCCACGCCCGCCGCCGCCAACCCGCCCCCGGAGCCGCCCCCGCCCCCGCCCCCGCCCCCGCCCCCAGTCCCACCCCCGGCGCTGTTGGCGGCCTGCGTGACCTGGGAGGCGGCCAGGGAGACGGCGGCGCGCACGCGGGCCAGCGCGGCGGACACGGAGACCACCTCGTCCACGGCCGCCGTCAGCTCCGGGATGTCGATGGCGCCGTGCTCCGGCGGCGTGCCCGCGATGTGCAGCAGCAGGCGGCGCAGCCTCACGACCAGCAGGCCGCAGCGGCGGTGCAGCAGGCCGCAGTCGCGGTACAGGTCCGCGTTGCGCTTGAGCTCCTCGGCGGGCAGCCAGCGCGTGGCCGAGATGACGGCCGACACCGCCGTGCCCAGCTGGCGGCCCGGGGCGAGGCCCGGGGCCTGGTGCTGGCCCGCCGCCGCGCCCCCCGCGGCCAGCGCGCTGGAGAGGGGCATCGCGTCACTGCAAGCAGGGCCGCCGGGCGCCTTAGCAGACGATTATTGAAAAAAGCCAAGGGCGCGAGGTGGGGCGGGGAGAGGGGGGGGGGGGCTCACTACTGCTCTAAGGAATCGTTCATATACTACGTGCACTATAGGGGAGGGGGGATGGAGGGGTACAAATATTGTGGGCCCACCATTAGTTTCAGGACCTTCATCGGAACTCAAAGACCATCCATAACATTTCTACAATTGGCGGTACTAATACGACAGGATACTTATACTTGAGAGGTAGTCCTGCGACTAGTGCGAGGGAACATAATATTTTCACCCCCCCACCCCCTCTTCAGGGCACCTAGTTTATGAACGACCCCCCTAAGGCCCTTACCTGGTGCGAGTGCCAGGTCAGTCCGATCAGCTGTCTCCTGCTCCATGCCGCTGGCTCAGGCACGGGCGTAGGACGAGAGGCGCGGACTGGGCTGCGGCCGAACAGCGTACGACGCCTCCACCACGGCGGTGCTCCACCGCGTCCGTCTGAACGTCGCGGCGCCGCGGGGTCATGACGGAGGAGGGTCGCGCCCCGCCCCGCGCCGCGCGCGAGTATACGCCGTCACGGGCTGGCGCGCACTGGACTGGGGCGCCGCGGCGCCGCGCCCGCACTGCAGCGGCTACGGGAGGGGATCGATCTGGTCGGGAGGGGGTTCGACTCTGACTCAGCGCCGCCGCCGCCGCCCCTGCGCGCGGGTTTGTGCGCGGTGAGGTGGGGCGACCCGTATTGACATCCCTCCCATTTGCAACGAACGTCTAACAACAGAACTACTGCAGGAGGCAGGGCACTCCACTCCGGTTTCGGTCGGGTGTATTTTCCGCATTGACAGAAAATCGCGCCGCAGTCCGCGGGGCGCATGGGGGCTCCCTGCGGTGGCGTGGCCCCGCGCGGCGCGGAGTCGACCTTACCATACCGCGGCGGCGCGGCGCGATGCGGGTGCGAGGTGGATCGCTTCGCGGCAGAGGCGGCCGAGCCGGGGCGGGCGGGGCGGGGCGGGGGCCGGGTGGGCTGGTGGCTGCAGCAGCGCCGTGCGGCGTGCGGCCAGCTTTCTGTCGGGGTGGCGATCGTTGTGCCAAGCACCAATTCTCACGTCGCCCCGCTCACCTCCCTCCCCTCCCGCCCTACCGGCCGCAGTGCCGTGAGCAGGGCGACGCGGGTGTCATCTTCACGGCGCACACACAGACAGCGCAGCGCAGCGGGGAGCGGGGCTGCGGCGGATCGTACTTTAGGAAGCAACAGACTCCGCATTTCGCGCCGACGACGCGTAGGAACCTAAACGCGTGCCGGGGCCGAGGCAGCGACAGAGACAAAAGGGACCAGTGACGGGACACGACGACAACCTGGCAGTAACGGGCGAGAGAGTTGACGGTAGCAGCCTGAGAAAATGCTTCCGTCCATTCAACTACGCCGCTAGAAAATTATCAATTGATACCCTAAGGTACAAATTATCATGATAAAGATTATCATCATAAAATTATTATGATGAAAATTATCAAGATAACAATTATCAGGATAAAAATTATCGAAATAAAAATTATCAAGACAAAAATTATTAAGATACTCCGCGCTACTACTCGCGGACGGCGGACCAAAACCCGTTGTATAACTTTATCCGAGAGTGCGGCACTCCTGTACCTCCTTGCCCTATTCCTGGTTCGGCGGGGGGGTCCTGTTGCCGTCAGGGTGCGGCCGGGTGCCCTCAGTTGCCTATTTCGTGCGGGAGGTTTCTATTCCATATGATTTAACACCTCGTGACCAGATAGTGGTGACGCTGTACTCAATGTGTTAATGGGCTGATTAACCATTCGGGAGGCCCGAACCCCTCGCACGGCACGCCGGTCGCCCCGCGACCCGCCTCGCCCCGCCCCGCCCCGCCCGTTTGGTGACGGGTTCACGGTAACTTGCCCGCCCGTCCGGTCCCGACCCGGCGGGGTGACAGGGCAGTCTAGTTGCGTTTCGACTGCGGCCGGGAGCGAGCGTGTCGGTGAAAGCGTAGTGCACATCATCCGTGAGTGCGGCCGGGCCGAGGTCAGGGTCTCCGCTAACGCGAACCCTCAGCGACTCTTCAGTCAGCCAGACAAGCAGACACTTAGCGCAGGTGTGTGCACGTTCCCTCATGGCAGATGCAGCCCGCTGCGCTCCGGTGTGTTTATGCTACGTTTCGCCTACTTTTCTGGCAGCACTTTTGCTGCGGGTCGCGCAGGCTGGAGCACCCACGCCCACTACCGGAGAGTGCGGGGGCGCGGAGGGGCTCCTCGGCCTCCACGTCCTCCGGGAGAGCAGACCGCCCCGGTCCGGCGCCGGAGCCTCCGGGCGCCGAGTCCCAGTCCCGGACAAGCGGGCGGGCGCGGCGCAAAGCGCGGGCGGCGGCGAGGGGTCGGCGGCGCTGCTACCGCTGCCTGCTGGCGGCGTGGAGGGCGCTGCGCGGCACCCTCGCGCTCACGTGGGACGCGTTCGCGCACTGGTGCATCCAGCAGGAGGACGACAGGAAGCGCCTCGCGAGCGCCTGAGCCCTGACTAGGGACTTAAAAGTACCGGTAAGATTGGTAAAGTACATGACACATTTCAATGAATATTTATGAGCACATTTTAGCCGAAATAAATTACATAAATTACCGGTAACCTTGCCCTCGGGTAATATTACCTAAGTTACCGCTTATATTACCATGATAATGCAATCTCACCGGTAACTTACGAAGCCTCTGGAATCCCTAGCCCGGACCATGCCGTCCGACCTGCTGGCCCTCGTGTGGGCCCGGGTGGCGGGCCACCCCCGCCTCGCGGCCCTGGGCGCGCTGCTGCTCGCCTACAAGGTGTACTACAAGATGACGACGGGCCGGTGCGCGAGCCGGCGGCGCCTGGACGGGCTCACGGCCGTGGTGACCGGCGCCAACTCGGGCATCGGCAAGGAGACGGCGCGCGACCTGGCGCGGCGCGGCGCCCGGGTCATCATGGCCTGCAGGAACCTGGACAAGGCGGCGCGCGCCCGCGAGGACATCGTGCGCACCACGGGCAACCAGGACGTGGAGGTGCGCAGCCTGGACCTGAGCAGCCTGGCGGCCGTGCGCGCCTTCGCCGACGGCGTCCTGGAGACGGAGGCCGGCCGCGGCCTGCACATCCTCGTGTGCAACGCGGGCATGCCGGGCAACCAGGGCAAGAAGTCGAGGGACGGCGTCGACCTCTGCGTCCAGATCAACCACCTGGGACACCTGCTGCTCGCCGTCAAGCTCCTGGGTGAGTTCCGCCCGGCTGAAATAAGAATCATCAGTTGTGTAATGGCATCGGATCGGATACACTACACACTAAATTTTTATGAACAATTTTTTTACTCATCTGCAAATTAGCAACATTCGTACACTTAGATTTCCAGTGGATTTTTTTCAACGCATGGTTGGGAAAAAAAATGTTGTGTTCAAAATAAAAATTTTGCTACCAACTTCATGGAAATAAAAAACTCCGGAACGCGAACGTCCTTTCAGCAATGTGCTCTGATGGATATGTGCGTGTTTTTGTCTGTAGACCTAATGAAACGCTCCGCTCCGTCCCGGATTGTGTTCGTGTCGTCCATGATGCACTCGATGTACGCCAAGCTGGATGTCGATGACCTGTGCCTCGAGCGCCTGTTCCCGTACGATCACCTGGTGGCGTACTCCAACACCAAGCTGTGCAACATTCTCACAGCCAACCACTTAGCTCGGCTGCTGCGCGGGACCGGTAAGTCAATTTGAAAGTTTCAGAATTATTGCCATGTTTTCGAATTTTCTTTATACATTTTTTTTTTGTCGGCAGGAGTGACCGTCAACAGTTTGCATCCTGGGGCGGTCCTCACTGACATCTGGGAAAGGCTGCCCAAATTCTCTAGAATCTTCGCCAAAATAGTCTTGCGTCTTTTCATGAAGGTAGGTTCATGCGCGTCACGACCAGGACCTTTGTCCGCCTTTGTCGGTACAGTGCAGGGCCGGTAATGTGTTGTTCTGCGCAGGACGCGAAGGAGGGGGCGCAGACCACCATCTACCTGGCCGTGTCTGAAGAAGTGGAGTATGTCTCGGGGAAGTACTTCTCCGACTGCAGGGTAAGTGCTGGAGTAGGTTTTTTTTTGTATTTAAATCTCACACCACATATGGGATTCTGTGCGCTATTGTCATGTTTCTCGAGAGTTGAATATTGCCTCTTTTTGGCGTCCCTTCTAGGAGGTGCTCCCTTCGGCCGCCGCGCAGGACGCGGACCTGGCCAGGGAGGTGTTCGAGCGGAGCTGCGTCCTGGTGGGCGTCCCCGTCCCCGCGCCGTCGTCCGCATCCTCGAGCAGATTGTAGAATCACTCCTTTAGGCGACCTGACCCTCCGCCCGCCCACTCCGCCAGCACCACTGCCCTTTTGACACGACGTCAGCAAAGGGGCTACAGGGAGTGGGGACTTCGAGGTCGAGGCGTTCCGTTGTTCACGAAATGCGTCAGACGTGGGCGTCTGAATTGATTTAGGGAGCAGTTTAAATGGTTATATGTTTCTTTTTGTATTTAAAAAAATCATAAAATTAATATAAAATTAGGCGTTACAATATCAAGTAGACCCATAAGATGATCGTGTTCAATTTTTAGTTTGTACATCAGCATGGCACTTTTGGATTACTATGTAATACACTTACATCAAATTAATTTTGAAGTAGGTCAGCGTCATTCGCCGTTTTCCCAAACAAATTATGCAAACTAAATCTCACTCTGCCCGCTCTACACGAAACGAACTGTCTGCGTCATGGTCGACGCCTTCCTCAGAAGAGTCACTCTGATGCTCGTCTCCGACGGGCACCATCGCCAGCGACAGCTACTCTGGAAAATGAAGTGTGTACATGTATTCATTATTTATTGCATACTTACAGGTATTCAGTAAATAGTGTGTACATGCCAAGGTACGCACTTTATCAACTGCATACATGGCCATGTACACACTATTTACTGGATACCTGTAAGTAAACAGTAAATAATGAATACTTGTTCACACTTGGTTTTCCAGAGTAGGCTACAGCCGACACATGATTTTATTTTACCTACAGAATCACAGCACTCGTTTTTGACTAGACTAGAATCCACCCAGTCGTAAGTGGTCTGAAGCAGTACGCATTTCTACGCGAGTAATAATGCGCCGAACCTCCCACTAGACGTAGGGCGAAGCCGAGCATCCCACCCCATTCCCCGCGTCTCGGCATCTCAAGAGAGCCGCCTGAGAGATAGGCAGCTTACGCTGCGGGCCGCCTGCGTGTCGGCAGCCCGCAGTACTCCCCGAGCACCTTAACCCGAGCCTGCCGCCCGCCGCACCACTGCCACTACTTGGCGGGCTTGTCGTCGACAGCGGTGGTCTCGGGCAGGACGAGGACGCCGCTGACGGTGTGCTCGGTCTTCTTCGGGGAGTTCCAGGGCTGCACCGCCGTGGAGCCGAAGACGACCCAGAACAAGTTGCCGAAGAAGTACACGCCGGCCGCCAGCAGGAAAACGATGTTCCAACGCTCCTCGGACTCCTGGGGAGCGGGACAGGACAGGCCAGGGCGATAAGACAAGGACCTCAGTGTCATTGAGCCTCAGCCCGGGCGCGCCGCGCTATCTGTGCACGCTAATTTGAGGAAACTTTCTTGTCGATTATTTGTTTTCCTCGCGGTGGCCGCCTTACACCTGTGCTGTCACCTGTCAGCTGGCCAAGGACAAGTAAGTGGGTGGGGCGATGCTTGCACACCCGGGAAAGTTTTGAAAAACATTAGGAGAATTTTCCCTTCATTCGAGGGAATTTCAATCGTCTCACGACAAAAATATTCCTTAAATTAAAGAATTTTCTTTAAATTCGGGTAATGTATTTCCTAAATGAAAGCAAAACATTGCTGTATGATTATTTGGGAGAATTTGCCTTGATTCAAAGAAAATTACAAAGAAGGAAGGGAGAAATTCATTGTTACAAGGAAACGATTTTGTGGGTGCAGTGTTGCACTTACCTCCTGCGTGGGTTTTGAGTCGTCGGCGTTATTTGTGATGAGCCCGACCAGGATGGGGGCGAGGATGGCGACGATGGCGGCCAGGCAGTTGGTGACGCCCATCATGGCGCCGCCAAAGTTGGGCGACATGTCCATGTGGTTGCAGAGGTAGCCGACCAGGGTCCCGGCCTCGAAGCCCACGGCCACGCAGAGCAGGACGATGGCCGTGGTGCTGTCCACGTCGAACAGCCCCAGCACCAGCATGGTCGTGCCCGAGCCCCAGTGAGCTGCACGGCAGGGCAAAAATGCAGGGTGACGAACTATCAAGCTGTCGAATACTCTAAAAGCGAAGGGACAACTTTGTTTCGGGAATAGGAACGTTTCTGTGAACATCCAGACCGAATGCAATTTTGTGCCTAAAATTTAGACAGTGTAAAACTTTACACAACTTGTCCAGTTTAAACCATTTAAAATAAAGATTTAATCTCGATGCGCACAGAAACGTTCCTATTTAAGGAACACTATTGTTCTTTCGTATTTGGAGAGAAGACGTCGCGCCATACGTAACAATGCACTATGAAAAATTTCGTTTTAGATTTACGATATATTTATTAAATTACGATTTAGGAGAGAGCATTATGCCTTATAAACCCCTAAAAGAATGCTACGTCTCACCCTTTTTTTTCCAGTAAAAGTGTGAATTTCCCTAAAAATTTCACACAAGTGTATGAATTCACACAGCCTTTAAATGCGTGACATTCACACACTTGGGTATATTCAGTGCGGGGCGCACGTCGCACGTTACGTACCCAGCGACTGGAAGGCCTTGCGCGACACGTTGTGCGACAGCCACCCCATCTCGTTGACGATCTGGCCGAACCAGCCGACGAAGATGGAGGTGAAGGTGAGCGTGACGTAGGGCAGCGACGACGACACGCCGTTGTCCTCGATGTCCTTGCCCAGCACGTCCTTCATGTACTGGGGCATCTCCGTGAGGAGGACCCAGTGGCCGAAGTTCTGGCCCATGTGCACGATGATGAGCGCCCACATGGGCAGCGACGTGAAGATGGACAGCCAGGGCACTGGCAGTCGCTGCCAGACACACCGGAGAGACAACAGGCGGGTCACATATTGAAACATTTTTGGTAGGAGTGCGTTTTCATGGCCGAGTGCGTGGGCGCCGCACTTATAGAAGCTTACGGCGACTGCGCATTCTAAAAAGCTTACGGTGATTTTCACTGTAAGCTACGGTGCTGCGGGGTTTACTGTAGCTTACAGTGAAAATCAACGTAAGCTACGGTGCTTCAGGGTTCACCGTAGCTTAGTGAAAATGACCGTAGGCTACGGCGATGGAGGGTTCACCGTAGCTTACAGTGAAAATCACCGTACGCTTTTAGTAGTGTGACTTCAGCTACGGTACGGTGAACCCTGCAGCACTGTAACTTACGGTGAATTTTCATCGTAAAGATGCACTGCGAACTCAAGTGTGTACTTAGTACAGACTTGAGTTTGCAGTGTAAATAGGACAAGAGGAAAAATCTCGCTCTTTGTAGGTGAGACATGTGACCCTTGCATTTGCAGTGTTAGGATAGAATTTCTCTGAATTTGAAAGTCCATTTCCTTACTGGCAGTAGTGTCGACCGGGCCCGGCCCCAGGCCGCACTCACCTCCTCCTTGCTGGACGTGTCGCCGAAAGCGTCCTCGATGTAGCGCCGCTCGTCGGGGTGGATGCGGCTGCAGGTGGCGGGCGAGTTGGCGGCGAACACGGCCCAGGCGACGCCCCAGACCAGCCCGATGGCGCCCGGCACCCAGAAGCCCGACGGCCAGCCCAGCGGGGACGCGGCCAGCGCGCCAGACCCGGCCATGCTCACCACCGTGCCCACCGAGATGCCGTTGTACACGATGGCCGTGTGGCGGCCGCGCTCCTCGGGCGGCGACCACCGGCTCAGCATGGCGTGCGACGAGGGGTAGATGAAGCCCTGCAGGGACCCAAAGGGGGAAATCGGCTTCAACTCCAGTCTAGTAACATTTTTTGAACTTAGCGGCGGACATATGTAATCAGTGTTGCACCCAGAAAACCATGTTCTTAATTTTTTAGTGTTCTTAAAGTTTCAGGAACATTTTGCTTAAGTGAAGCGCATTTTGTAAGCATTTCGTCATTAAACTAAGTAAAATTCTGAAATCAAGAACAGTGTTCTAAAAATTTAAAGGCAATTTTCTTGAATTAAAAACACGATTTTTTGGGTGAGCCAGATGAGCAGGTAAAAATTCCCACGAATACACCAGCGTGAAGCACGCGGGTATCTCCTTTGTGGAGAGTTTACCAAGTAGGCCGTCGGAGATACAAGCCTGCCTCAAACTGGTGTATGTTTTGGAGTTTTTGCATAATTATCTGGCAACCCTGTTTGGAATAAAAGATCTTCGGTAAACATTAACAAACTTTCATCGACTTTGGTGATTTTTTTTCCGTGATCTCGAGGTGAATTTCTATGAACTGAGAAAGGATATTCCGGAAACGAAACCGGCTCGGCCCTGGCCAGAATACACCATTGAACTCCGTGAAATTTATATTCGGTCAACGTCAGCCTCGAAACGTATGAACCTCGACCCGTCACTGTAAAATGCTTGCAAACTAAATTCTTTGCAACGTTGCGAAGAATTTTTAATATTCGTATTACGAAGAATTTGTTCTTATTGCAAAGAACTTTTTTGCAAGCTACTAGAATTCTTACAAACTATTTGTTTATATTGCAAAGAAATAGTTCGTAAGCTTACGAAGAATTAGTTCGTAATACAATGCTTCAGAATTCTTTGCAACTTACAAAGAAAATAGTTTGCAATACGAACCAATTCTTTGCAAGCATTTTACAGTGCTGTATGCATTTATTCAAAGCCTATCTTCTCTTGCCTGCACGAGACCCTGCAGCACGCGCCAGGCCAGCACCAGCTTCCAGCCGCCCCACTCGGCCGCCAGCGGCGTGGTGCCGGACAGCACCGAGCACGCCACGATGCCCAGGAACAGGAACCACTTGGGCCCGTACTTGACGGCGAGGATGCCGGCCGGGATCTGGGTGACGATGTAGCCCCAGAAGAACGACGAGAGGATGAGGCTCTTCTCGGAATCGCTCCAGTCGTACGTCTGGCACGGGGGAGGAGGAAATATCGCAATGAAACAAAAGAGAAAACTTGTGGACCGCATTGCAGTGCGCCGTTGATCAGTATCTACCTTAAATCCCGACGATGAGTTGGTGGTCATCTCCACGAGGCAGATGGACATGTTGATGCGGAAGCAGTAGGCCATGGAGAGGGCGAGGAACAGCAGCCCCACCTGCACCTGGCGACATCCCCAACCGTAGGGCTGGGTGTCTGGAAGAGATATCTCGACGACCAAAGCGCGGCCTGAAAAGATATGCCGTCTCACGGCTGTGGGAACTGTTTTAGTCACCCGCAGAGAGATGAAAATTTATATCTCCATCGCGTATAGTTATCTCAGGGACAACAACCGCGATATTGTGGCCCCTCACCCTTCCGAATAACTTTACCCCTGGCCTTGCCGTAGGTCAGTACCATATGGTAGAAGGTGGGCTGCGCCGGACTACCGATACCGCACTACTGTACAGTGTTTACGAGCGCTGGGCCGCAGGTGTGAACCTCGGGCGCGGCTACTAAACGAATGGCCACTCGACTTGGAAATAATAATATTACAATAATAAAATACTTCCACCAAAGGGGTTAGTTTGTCGCCTGCATGTGAAGACTTAAAGAGGTGGGCAGATTTTATCCCCTGTAAGCGCTTCATCTTGATGAGGCGAACAGCGAAGAGGAGGAGGAGGGGAGGGGGGGGCGCCAATTGGGGGGCGCCTTGATAGCTGCTTGGTTGTTATGAAACCGTGCGTGATAGGCGCTAATCTGTACGGGGAGCCGAAGCTTAAAAATCAAGAATGGATCTACACGGCGCGCGCCGTGCTGCCCGAACTTTGTATCTTTCTCTCGCGTACCGTGGCAGTAATTACAGGCCCGGCTGCGGTTAGAATTTATGGGCGCACGGCCATGTCGATAACGACCTAGGCAGTGTTTGTCGGGAGATAAAGTGAACCTCGAGTGACACTCCCGCTGTTAACGAATCAAGCGAATCTCGAAACCTGTTTGCTACGGGGATTCACATTCACTCCCACACCGTTCTGATTAGCGTAACGTGGCGGTATTTGGTTCGGTATCAAAGTATCTTCCTTTCTTGTCGATGGGGTACACACTAAATTCTTATAAACAATGTTTTTATAATAATTTTTGTTCATAATTACAAACAAACGAGTCCAATTGTCCATAATTACTAACGAAATTGTGCATAGTTATGTATTGAAATTATGCGCAACAGTAGCATGCACACAGAAGTTCATATAAATTTATGTAGAGTTACCGTTTTCACCGGCCGCCCCTCCCTCGTCCTTCCTCTCGGCAGTGGCCTTCATGCTGCAGCAGGGTGGACGTGATGCCGGTGCGTCCTGGACGGGACAGGCCTCCTCCTCTTGGTGGTCCCCCTGTCAGCCGCCGCCCGTCAGCTGATTGGCCCGGCCGCCGACCTCCTCTCGGTACGCGGTCCTTATTTTCTGTCGTAGTGACACCTGGGCGTGAAACGCGCGCCAAAAGGGCGTCGTCAGAGCAGAGCACTGCGTCGTGAGGACTGCGCGTGAGGTGGGACCCAGCCCTGGCCAGCCGTACGGATCGCCTCGCCGCAGTGCACTGCAGCCGGTGCCTACTCCTGCTACGACACCCGTGCACTCAGAGAATCGTTTCTTTAAAACAAGACAGGCTGTTTTGATTCAAAGCACACACTAAATCCTTGTGCATTTTATTGTGCATAAACACGCAGGATTTTAAACAGCCATAAGAGTATGCACAATTTCATGAATAACTTTGTACAATTTGTGCAGAGTTATGCACAATTTGTACATAATTATGCAAAAAAAAATTAAAAAAATGCATTGTTATGGTTGCTTAAAATTCTCCATGTTTATGCACAACAAAATGCATAAGCGTTAAAGTGTGCAATAATTTCATCAATATAAGTACAAAAATTTTTGTTTCGAATCAAACATTTTTCTTTGGTAGAAGCAAATTCTTTTAGGATCAAATAAGTGGTTTGTTTAGTTTCAAGAAGTATGTTTTGAATTAAAATAAAAATTTCTTAAGAAACTTTTTAAAGAAACGATTTTGTGGGTGTGCCATAGGCCGCACGGCACGAGGTCAGCTCATTGATGCCTGATAAGTAGCCAAAAATTCTCACCTGAGGCTGACGGGTATCTCCGCCTACCTACTAGGCAAACTCTCCACACATGACACTACCTTTTGCCTACTAGGCAGGCGGAGATACCCATTAGCCTCACAGAGGTGTATTCGTGGTGATATTAGCCTATTTATCAGGCAACACATGGGTCTGCAAAGTGGTATGCCAAACAAGTCACCATCTCCCCCCCCCCCTCCCCCACAGTCCTCTTCTTCAAACTCAAAACACTGTTTCCTGTAGACGAACTGCCATCAGTATCAGTCTTTGCCTTACCTTTCCAAGCTGGTTGCCGTGGCCAGGTGTCCGCGGGTGTCCGCGGGTGTCCCGTCGCCGCTCCGTCCGCGTCCACAGCTCGCCGGCCCGCTGCTGCTGCACGCCGTCGGGTCCACGCCTCGTCTGCGACTGTCAGGGAGGCGAGGGGACCCGGGCGAGCTATCACACATCCTCCCTCCCACCATCTCCTCCACTGTGAAAAATAGTCGTTGGTTTACGGGGGCGTGGCTCCCTGGCCGGCCCGCGCCCGTGCGGCCACCGCGGCCATCAAGAGGTAATCCGCTGCTCCACTCGGCTCGGCTCGCGTCATAAAGGAGACAAACAACACCCGCAATAATCACTCGCAGAGCTGGTGCGGTGGGGTGAGGTGCAGGGGTGGGGGGGAGGGGAGTGGGAGCCGCCATTAATTGGTCTTAGACAACGATGATTGTCAATCTGTTGTCCTGGGCACTCCGATCTGCCTACTGCACAGGTCCCAGCGTTGTCAAAATGCATAAGGGTTTAGAGTGTATGCGGGCTGGCCGATCTGCTCTCGTGTTAAGGCGCCATGTTATGCCGCCATGCAGGGTTGTTAACGATAACGAAAAATAGTTATCGCGATACGATACGATAATATTTTTTCTCGTTATCGTATCGCGATACGATACACCGTTGGCAAAAATTTTATCGCGATACAATACGATAATCGTTTTATCGTCGACACGATAACGTCTCATACTAAAAAATCTGAAAGGCAATTAAAAGACAAAATGCCATGAAATTAATAAAAAAAAATACATCTTAATTATTTGTAGTAATAATTAAACCAGGGCCCAGGACTTTGGTTATTTGGTTCAGTTACTCTCACTAATCGAAGTTTGCTTTCAACAGAACTTCATTTCTGAGAGTTTTATCATGTAGCAGGGTCCACTCGGAGAAGTTAAACCCGCCCCGAGCTGCACTCTTGTCGCGCTCGAGTAACATCCCAGCTCTGGTAGAGGCGCTTTTGGGCTTTACTAGCGTATTTCATGAAACAAAGACCTATTTTTTTTCAGCCGCAAAATCATGTTATCGATATCGACGATACGGCGATACCGGCTCCCGTTATCGTATCGCGATACGATACTGCCCGAAAGAAAAAAGTATCGCGATACGATAACGATAAAATATCGTTATCGAAATCGTCGTATCGTCGATAACCGATATATTATCGTTAACAACCCTGCCGCCATGGCCCCTAGAGTTGGCTGACCCACAACACTGTCACATGTTACAAGGACACTTTTTAGTACAGAGGAAAGTAGAGCATTATGCATGCACAATCTCTCGAAATATATTCATATATTTCACTCAAAAGTGTGCTGTAGGCTGTACACATTTTTGTACTAAAATATCGATGTCATACAACTGCACAAAAAATTGACTTACTCAGTAAGTGTCATGATGATAATAGGTAAAGCATGGTGTCTGAGTGATAAATTTTTATTTCATTTGGAAAGTAATACTGTAATACAGTTAAATGTTAAGACCGAAATCCTTTGACCTTACACACACGTTGACTTACCATAGTAGTAGTTTTTGAAATAACACAAAGAATTGCCCTTATTTTCGCACAAATTCTTAAACTAGTCCGTGGAAAAAAATATGTTTATTGTGAGAAAATCTTTTTTGCTTGAACTATATTGGTAATAATATTGATAAGGTGGCCATTTCTGGCTCTAATTGTTTGTGATTCAACTTCCAAACAGAAGAGCAAACACTTTTCACGTTTATCAAATCAATGTAAACAGTCTTTCTGTATGTTCCATTTAAAACTTAACCTATTTTAAATAAATAAATAGATTGATCATGTTGATGTGTTGCCCAAAACGATTTAAAGAAAGAAAAAGTATCATAATCTACACAACACTTCAAAAAAAAATATTATAGGCTGCCTCAGTCTACATAGAAGAGGACTTGCTGTAACTTCTTCCCACAGCCCGGAGCTTCTTTCTGACCCTCGGCGAAGTCCACTTTGCGTTACCCCCAGACAGAGGCCGTAAGTCCTTTGAAGAAACACCTTCGTCAACGTCATCGGCTTCTGTTTTGATCTCCATTTTCTGCGCAACGTTGGAGACAGAGCGAGAAATCAGTATATCGTCGGCTTAACAGGCTTGCGGCCAGCGTCAACATGTACGAGCGCCGGGTGTGGCGATTTCCATGTGTTTTAAAAATGAACGTGAGAACTAGAATAAACAGCGCGACCTGCACGACTCATACCTGTACTACTAAGCGCAGGAGCATGTGCTGAGTTTCCAGTGCCGTGGTTATCTCCTTGAGCTTCTGTTTGGTTTTCATCAATTCTTCACTGATAATATCCTCCGTGACGTCCGGAATCGAGTCCATTTCTATCACCAACAAATATAAAATAAAAGTTTATACAAATAACATTTAGAAAATCAATTACCCGTTCAGAATGATGCAACGCACCATCATCATTAAAGGGGTTGCAGAACCATTTCCGAAGAAGGGTGTCTATGAAACCAATCCTGCTGCACTCGTTATTTGGATACTCGATTAACTCCATCTTGTCCACTTTCTCAAGCATGAAGTGCGGCAGTTTTCTCTCCAGTTCAGTGTGCAGCACGACCTGTCACATATTGAAAATAGGTCAATGTTCAATTTCCCCGTTCTTCCAAATATTTTCACACTGCAAACCCAACAGTCTCAGTACACACTGTGTGTACCTTCAGCCGCACACTAGGAAGTGTATACTTGCCATGGAAAGCACTTAAAGTGTATACGTATACACTTTCAATGTGTTCCATGGGAAATACACACTTCCTAATGAGTGCTTCGATATGCACTGAGGCCTGATTTGTGATAATTCTAACAGAAAATCATGCGATAATTGCGATACAAAATTATCATGCTCTCAAAAGCCACGAATCGTAGGGATGGCAAACCACCAGTTATCACCTGATTTTCCGTTAAACTTATCACAAACTACTGTATATTTCCAGTGTATACACACAAGGAAGTGTGTACTATTACACTTTTGAAGTGCTATTTGCTCTCTGCTTGAGAGCGGCACCCAGTCCCCGCTCCGGGCCCGCACCTGCATAGCCAGCCGCTTGAGTTGTGCGTTCCTGCGCACGCTCTCAATGTCGCCGACCGCCAAACCGATAAGCAGGTTCATCAGGAGGATGGGCATGATGACCATGAACATGCCGAGCACGAGGAAGGTGGTGAGCGGCAGCGGCAGCCAGCGCTGCTCCGCGTCCTGGATCAGGTTGAAGGGCTGCACGTACGTGCCCAGGAAGTCGATCTCCCCCAGCATCATGGAGAAGATGCGGATGAGCGACATCGGAACGTTGTTGAACGACAGGTGGTTGCCCTGCACACAGCAAACAGAAGATGAGGTTCACATTCTACTTTAAAATCGTGTGAAAGGCGTTTCAGATAAGAGCGCGGGGTCTGAACTCTCTAGTAACAAGGACACCGAATTGCCAAAATTGCTGAAGGGAAACTTGGACTTTGACGAAGAAAGCCGGTTAGTAAGAAAACGTAATATATTGACCCTGGATGTAGGCCAAATGCATGTCCTGGAAATCCGTTCTGCGTAGCTCATTAGAGCGCCTGCGAGACACTGGGTAGGCCAACCCGCCAAGCACTCGTGTGAATGTGGTGGCCTACCCGGAGAGCCCAAGCGCATGGACAACCACGTATTAAATTCTTGATGCCCAAATTTTCGTAACGCCACTCCCCGAAGAGTTCATTGTGGCGGGCACCTAACGTCATGCTTCTACCCACGCTCTTGCATGTATTTACCCGTGACAGGAGAATGTAGAAAGCCAGGCCGAAAGCAATGATGAGGATGGAGAATATGAGCAGAACTTTGATGAGTGTCTGGAGAATCTCCAGAAACATGACCACGTAAATCCCTACTCGGTCAAACCTGAAATCAAAGTTTAAAAAAAAATTCCAACTAAAGCCGACACCCTATGGAGGGCAGCTGAGTTTTAAAGTGCAGAGGAAGCCGATCTCACACTCACCGCTGCAGGAAGAGGAGGAGGTTGAACCACGCGAGGAACACCATGAGGGAGGCGCAGGACACCTGCTGCTCGCGCAGCACGCCGGCGAACATGGGCAGGACGGTGAAGGCCGCCGACGAGTAGAGCAGCCACGGCACCAGGTTGCTCGCGTCCATCAGGTAGCCGCCGCGCTGCTGGTACAGCTGCAGCAGCTCGCGGATCGTGTTGATGACCACGTAGATGAGGATGATGACGGAGCACGCGTACATGAGCGGCGTGCCGGCGAAGCGGTTCATGTCCTCCATCTCCCAGCGGGGCATCGGGAGGGCGTGCGTCTGCTGCAACGCAACGGACCTTGTTACCTTCAGCAACTCTCAACTCAACAATTGTGCACTTTCAAGTGTTCAACTGCCCCGCGCAACACTATCCTTGTTGAACACTTGCAAGTGCACAACTGTCGAGTTAAACACTTGGAAGTGTACAACTAGCGAGTTTGACACGTGAAATTGCACAATTGCCGATTGCGCACTTGCGCGTGCTCGGATAGAAGTTGAACACATACAAGTGTTGAGCAGTTAGTTGCACACTTCGTTTAACAGTGTACCTGTCTACCCAGTAGCACGCAATTAAAACCCTAAAGGACATGAAGGCACTGGTATTCAGTGATTTTTAAGTGATATTCACGAAATTTTTGATTTGGTTTCTTTGTTTAAAGTCCCACCAAGCACCAACAACGTACCTCAAGGCCCTCGAACCTGCCGTGCCGGCGCCGGTCAACCAGAAATGGTGTCTCTTCCTCCGGTACCGGATCTGAATAGAAGCATAAGAACGGTATCACGCATAGGGAAGTGCTTTTGATTTTGAAATTGAACCCGCACTGTAAAAAAAGCTTGTTGAAAAACAACCTATTGTGTAACAACCATGTTGTTGACAAACAGCAATGCTGTTCAAGAACAACAAAGGTTGTTGAGAAACAACAATGACAGTTTACTAGGGAAAACAAGATCTTCGTTTTTCCTGGACAACTATTGCTGTTAATGGACTACTTCTGTTGTAGCTGGACAACATTTTTGCTGTCACGTGACAACTTTTGTTGTTACTGGACAGCTGACGTTGTTGCAAGACAACAGCCGTTGTTGTTCTACAACAAGATTCAGTAACAAACTTCACAACAAATTTGCTGTTATTTCACAGTATTAATTTTTACAGTGCGGATGCGCTGCGTCCCACTCCTCACCATCAGTCTCGTTCGCCGGGTCCTGCGTCATGTTGGCCGCCCTGCTGCGGTCGTGCTCGTGCATGAAGCACATGAGCTCCGTCGAGAAACACGTGACGAACAGCAGGAAGATGGAGTACAGCAGGAGGTTGGTGAGGTGAAAGTACTTCCCGTACGAGTGCCATTTCATCTGCAGGTACTTCTGGGAGAGCGGGTGCGCCAGCAGCTCGACGCGACCATGCACCACCATGGCCTGCATGTCGTCGCGCAGAGCAAGGGCATTGTAAGTGGCGTCAGTTATGATAAAGAGCAAGTGAAAAGAAACAGCAATTGCGTTGCACGTTGATAATATTGTTTAAAGCTCAGATAACACCTCTGTCCTGTTTAGAGCACAGCCAGTGTACTCCTGCGTCGATTGAAGTTTATGAAGTTCAAGTTAACTTTGCGAAGCCTTTCCCGGCTGAGTACTCACGTTGATGGTTTTCAGGGGCTCGGGGTTCCAGCGCGGATTGGCCAGCTCTTTGCGTCTCAAAGCCAGCTTTCTTTGAGACATTGTGTACGGAAAGAAGTTGTACTTGATCTGTGGGGCAGGCCAAGGCACCATGGCGACATGCAGCTAATGCACTACTCAGCTAACAGGCACACAATTTGATAAAACAGCCCTCTTTGCAACGTTCACATTCTTTCCAGAAGAGAGCTCCCTTTTTTCAGAACTGTTACTGCAGTTTGAGTTGTCAACGTTCTGGGGATGGGAGGAATGAGCGTGACACAAAAGGCGGAAAGTATAAGCTGATTAAAATGGGGAAAAACAACGAGCGCTGACGAGTGCGAACAGTAAGCCGATTTTCTACTGTGCCTGGCACAAATTAATGGGCGACCTGACATGCTCTGTCGTTTTTTCATACCGACGTTTTTCTGTACACTGATTTGGAAAGGTCGATTTTTTTCCCAGGGAGAAAGCGAGGTCACCCTCACCTCATCATTGCTAGTTTTACATAGTTTTTTACCGAGAGAGGCAACAAGCATGTAAAGCACAAGAGCAATACGTTTACGTTTACAGGGACAAAAATAGTTGTGTAAAAAAGGACTAAAACCAGCAGAAGCTTCTTCGTTCTTGTCGCCACTATCAAAAGCGTAAAAGTGCTGCAATAAAGCGGTACACCGTTCGTTCACTCTACAAAAAACAATCAGCCAACTGTTCTTCCTTTATCTGTATCCGTCACAAGACAAAACTTTGAATAACTCTAGAGATTACCTGGCCGGGCCTGGCCGGGGCGGGGCGGGGCGCGGGGCGCTCTGCTGGCATCGGTCTCACGGCTCCGCCCCGCCACACTCTCCGGCCGCGCTGGCTGTGGTGGAGCCAGGGGCGCCGCGAGGCAGTATATGGCGCTACTTACCGGTCTGGTCTGAGCAGGCAGTGCCTCATAGCGAGCGTGCACGGAACACCAAAGTGTGGATGACGCACACTCTTGTAGGTGTGTGAGTTCCCATTTGTGCTCACTTGAACAGTACACACTGGAATCAAAAGTGTTCAACTGACACACACTTAAAAGTGTTGAACAGTGTTGAACACTTTAAGATGCTGAGTTGAAAATCCCACGTATTTTGTGCGAAACATTAATAGTTCGACTGATATGTAGGCCAGGAGAATGTGTCCAACTAAAGTAAGTGTTAAACACTTTTGTCCCCGATACATGTGCTTTTAACCAAGCATCTTAAAATGTTCAACACTGTGTTCAACACTTTTAAGTGTGTGTCAGTTGAACACTTTTGATTACAGTGCAGGTCGGATTTTTTATGGAATGTCCTCACACTTGAAGTCACAAGTGCAGGAACGAAAACTATCACAAACAAATGTGCTACATTCACACACTTGGGTTACCAGTGCGGTGGGCCCCCTCTCCCCGGGGCGGCGCGGCGACGGACAGGGCACCGTACTGTACGCACCCGTAACGCCGTCAGCCGCGCCCATAGCCGGCGCGTCACGTGACCTCACGTGACGTCACGTGACCTCACGTCCTGCACTTACATTGAGCGCGGGCAGCGGCAGGGGCTGCTGGGAGTGGAGCAGGCCCTCCCCGGGGTGGCCGCCCTCGGGCGGGGGTATGGGCGGGCACCGCAGGCAGTCGAAGTTGTACTTGATCTGTCGGGCAAGGGGTGGAGCCAACACGACGGGGTTGAACCAACAAAGCGACATTGACACCACAAAGCCACTCGGCCGTAAAACACACAGAGAGCGAGGGCGGGGCGGGGAGGGGGGTACGAGAGAGAGCGGCGGTATGTGTTTTGCTTCAGCAGCAGCATTTTTACACAGCTTCCCAACGTCCGAGGGGGAGGATTAATAATAAAGTGAAAAGGAAGAAAGAATAACAAAAGCGTTTCGCCGTGCTTTTCAACCGCTCCATCGTGCTGTTTCTCCAAGCTCTTTTTATATCGGAAGAATAATTTTATTTGTCATTCGCTTGAGGGGAAGGAGACGGATGTCCCGATCAAAAATAACAGCACGACCTACGCTATTTACACAGTTTGTACAATGCCCACATTTTCGAATTATTTACATGATGGGCGGAAGTAAGTTTTAGCATAGAAATCGAGGCGTGTCATTATAGAACAGAACAATTAATGCCAAGTAAGCAGGGGCAAGGGGAAGTATTTACATCCTTATGACAATTCAAAACTGAGAAACCCACTTTATATTTTTGAACTTGATTCCTCAAAAGAACCTCAGACATATTTCATATTCTCAATAAGATCCAAAAATCAAACTTGTTTATATAGAAAACTCACGTAGAACGACTTGGAGTCCTTCTTGCAGTTGGCTTTAGTGATGCACTTGTCCTGCACAGACTCGAAGACGCGAGGCATAGCGGCGATGAGAGCCAGCGTCACGCAAGGGTGCTTGTCGGACTTGAGCTCGAGAACTTCCTGGGCCCTGGGAGAGAAAGCGGCAGGACGCGAGACCACAATGTTAAAAAATTTCTATACTTTCACAACATTTAGTACATGTACCCTGGCCTGAGATTTGAGTTTTAAGTAGGTTGTCTATTTCCGCACAGGTTGTGGAAATGCAACATACTTTTTGCAGTGCACTACCCTGGAAGAATAAGTGTGTAACCGAGAGTCCTGACATCACGGCGCGCTGGGCTAGACCAAGCGCAAGGTCAGCGCCGCGAATCGCGGGTAACCGAACACTCGCCCCGGGAACAGGGCGACATGACACGGCGAGGGGACATCCACTTCGGGCGGGCGTTAGGGCACGCAGCCTCTCCTCACCTCTCGTCGTGGGTGACCATGGCGAGGGCCGCCTCCGGGTACTTGTAGTAGATGGCGTAGTCGATGGCGCTCAGCTCGCGGTAGTTGTAGAGCAGCTTGCAGTTCATGGAGAGGAGCAGCTGAATGGAGTTGGGCTTGTTCTCCATGGTGGCCAGGTGGAGGGCGGTGTTCTGTTGTACAAAATAACGGTTTCTTTGATCTTAAAAAAATCGAGGGGTCGCCAACTCCCCTTAGCCGTGTACGAGGTAGTATATACCAGTAATGTAGGTAATATGTATGTATCATGTAAGTAATATAAAATAATATTAAGTAATATATGATAATATGGGCGTAATATGGGGGTAATTTAGTGGTAATATAGAGGCAAAATTGTGGTAATATACAAGTAATATATGGTAATATACAGGTAATATTATAGCTACCGCGTACGAAGTAATAGGCTATACGAGTTGGCGACCCCTCGAAAAAAATACTTTTAGAAACGAATATAACTACTATCATGTCAAAGGAAATTGACTGATTTATCAAAATTGACCTAAGGTCAGGAAATTTGATTATAAAATGCCGTTTGATGCGTGAGCAGTATTTACGTTTCAGATGAGTTGTTGGTCACGCCCCTTCGCACTCACTCACTCACCCCGTCCTTGTCGACCTGGTCCAGCAGGTGGCTGTGGACGCTCTGCAGCAGCTCCATGGTCTGCGTGTAGCCAGACATGGCGGCCAGGTGCAGCGGGTTGCGCCCCATGTGGTCCCGGTGCAGCAGCGCGCCCCTGTTGAGCAGCAGCTGCACGACCCGCGTGTGACCTGCGCAGCACGCGCACATACAAGTACTATGTACTAACATTGCTTATGAAGGTCTATGCGCCGCATGCATAGCTTTCGTAAATTTTTTTACTGATTTATTTATGAACGTGACACAAATTCAAATTCTTAAGAATGTGACGTCACATTCCTCGAATAACAGTGAGCCTAGCTGTCTTCAATAGGGACAGCGGCGTTTCCTCCATCATCTCCTATTCAAAGACGCATCGCGGTCAGGAGTGAAGGACCAGGCGCCGAGGATGAGGGGTGCGCGGGCTACGGAGTAGAGGGAAGGGCGGGCAGTGCGGGGCGCGGAGGGGCATAGTGGAGCGCCCGCATGGAAATGGGTTTTCATATCGGCTGCTGGGCCCTGGAGGTGGCATTGTGCACCCACCCTGCTGGCTGGCGATGTGCAGAGGGGTCAGCCCCTCGCCGTCGCTCTCGTTGATGATGAAGGAGCCCTTCTCCGAGTCCAGCAGCTGCCGCACCGTGTTGTACCGGCCGAACCTGGACCACACAAGAATAGCGAAATATTGTCATTCCTTTTTGAAGGCCAAAAGTTGCCCTTCGCTGATGAAAAACAATGCTGAAGTTTGGCATTTCAAATTATATGCCAAAAGACTGAAAATCAACGCTGGAAACTCAAGTGTGTGAATTTCGCACACTTGTACGTGTGCGAGGATTCATTCCTACACTTGGCCACACTCAAACGTGTGAACGTCACGGGCATGGCGTACCTGGCCGCGAAGTGCAGCGGGCTCTCGTTGTTGTGGTTCTTGAGGTTGATGCAGGCGCCCAGGCGGATGAGGTTCTCCAGGGACCGGATGTGGCCCTCCCTGGAGGCGTAGTGCAGCGGCGAGCAGCCCGTCGAGTCCTTCTCGTTGAGCAGCTCGTGCAGGTCCTTCTGCGCCTTCGCCTGCTGAGGGACGGGGTAGGGGTGGTACAGTGGTGCGTCATAGAGAGGAAGCCAGCATCGCTGAGCTTCGAGTGCCCCAGTGTTGCCGAACAAGTAGGCAAAAATTCCCACCAATACACCGGTGTGAGGCGGACGGGTATCTCCGCGTGCCTACTCGGCAAAAGGTTGTCTCACGTGTAAAGAGTCCGTCTAGCAGGTAGGTGAGATACCCAACTGCCTGTTTCCTAGGTGCGGGAGAAAGGAGCCGTTGGCACTCACGTTGATGACGGTGGCGGCGAGCTCGTCCAGGCGGCCGCCGTTCATGACGACGAGGTGCAGCACGTTGCGCGAGTTGCTGTCCTTGACGCGGATGTTGGCGCCGAGGCGGATGAGCGCGATCACGGTCCTCCAGCCGCCCCTGGACGCGGCCAGCAGCAGCGGCGTGCGGCTCTCCTTGTCCTTGGCGTTCACGTCAGTGCCCTGCACGCGCAATACATTACTCACAACCGTTCTCACAACCAGTTATGGATTCTCATAGCACGAGTTGTTAATACGTACAACAGGTTTATTAAACCCTAATGTTATTAAAATTAACGAAATTATTGGGTATTACTGCCGCAGAAACATCACTGTATTGGCATTGTGAATCCTTTTCATGAGTCCAGACTTCGTTCTTGCAAAGGGGCAGAACCTTGGGCACAGCAGTGTTACCCATACTTGTGTGAAAAGTGACGTATCATAACCCGTCCCTTGTGCCCATAACCCCCAACAGTCCTCTGACATTCTCTCCTTCCCTCAGCCGACGAGATGCCACACCAGCGTGTATTTTCTGCAATAGACGCGGGGTGACAGGCGTAAGAAATCCCCCGTGCGTCGTAGACTGGCGGGGGCGGGCGCGGCGTGGCGCGGCGTGGCGGGGCGGGGCGGGGCGGGGCGGGGCGTGGCGGGGCGGGGCGGGGCAGGCCGGGGCGTAGTGTGGCGGGGAGGATTGGGAAGGTGACGAGGCGTGCAACCTGAGCCCCTCCAGTCCTGGCTGAGAGCGACGCGCTAGCAAGGGATTTCATCTCCTGCAAATCCGGTCTGCCTGATCTCCGTGGCCCAGCCCGGCCCACCCCGACCCTGAGTCGCTCCGACCCGCCCGCACTCATAGTCCATTGCCTATCCCACCATCCCACCCCAAGAGGACGCGGCCGCGTGGCGGTGCGGGGTGGGGCGGGGCGGGGCGGGGCGGGGCGGGGCGGGGCGGGGCGGGGCGGTCTGCTTCGCTGCGGATACATCAAGTCTGACACTGACAGCAGGCGGAGGAGCGAGGGGCTGTCAATACGCCGAGGAAAGCGTGGACGATAGTCACCCACCCCGCCCCGCCACGTCTGCTCGCCCTGCGCCCCGCCCCGCCCCGCCCCGCCCCGCCCCGCCCCGCCCGACACTTCCAGACGCGGCCGCTCATCTCACATCCCCCCTCATTCCCGCACTCAACTACCTCATGCCCCCCCTCCCTTTTACTCCACACTTCCCTTTCCTCAAGGAAACAAAACTTGAGGTTTCGGAGGTTTCATTTTCTTAGCCAACCCTTTCTGCTTTAGAAAGCTTCGGAGTGGGCTTATATGTCTGTCTGTGCGTCTGTACATCTGTCTGTTACACGCGAAGGAGTTGAGATCAGAAATTTTTAGGTTACCTCAGGGATCACTTCTGGACACCGAAACGCACGGTAAAACCAAGCCTAGGGAATTCCCAGGGGAGCTGGAACCCAGGAGATGCCCTGGGGGTGCATGCACCCACCCGGCCCGACTGACTCACCTCGGCGGCCAGGTACTCGACGATGTCCGGGTGGTCGAACATGGCGGCGCAGTGCAGCGGCGTCATCTTCTGCGCGTCGCAGGACGCGAGGCACTGCGCCTTCTCGGCCGGCTGCATGCTGAACATGAGGCGCACGATGTCGGCCGCGCCCTGCGCGCACGCCAGGTGCACGGGCGTGCTCAGGTCGTGCTGCTGCGTGCTGATGCGCGCGCCGCTGCGCAGGCACAGCTCCACGGCCTTGATGCGGGAGGGGTTTTAAATTTGTTAGTCATTTATTTTGTTCACGTAAGATTCGTAAAATACCGGTAAAATACGGTAAAATAGGTAATTTTTGGTTTAAAAAAAACAAAGGTTTTATCGCCTAAAAATGATAATGTCAGTTTGTTTTTCTACTTCCCTTTGCTTTAAAGACCACTGCTCGTATTATAACTATCTGTTGGGTATGTTTCTGATGTAAAACGCTCAGTATTTCTCCTCAGCGCGTCATGAGTTTTTGTTGGCGATTTGAACTTCCTCCCTTGTGGTTTGGCGCAGAGGTGTTAGTTACTAATGCAGAGTCCTGTGCGGTGGATTTATGCATGATTTATGCATGACTCGAGAAACTAATAA
The DNA here is from genome assembly GCA_033675135.1 of Frankliniella intonsa. Classification (NCBI taxonomy): domain Eukaryota; kingdom Metazoa; phylum Arthropoda; class Insecta; order Thysanoptera; family Thripidae; genus Frankliniella; species Frankliniella intonsa. The sequence goes on along the minus strand of CM066245.1, from coordinate 3,174,278 downwards.
ATCCACTTTTACCGGTGTAAGTTAAAAAAAAATTAAATTACCGGTATTTTACCCAAAACTCCATGCAATTTTCCATGTCCAATTCCCGGACGTTACCTTGATGTCGCCGCCGTGCACGGCCGAGTGCAGCGGCACGTTGCCCTCCGCGTCGTACAGGGACATCATCTCCTCGCGCGTGTACATGCAGTTGGTCTCGCCCCACTGCAGGATCACCTCCATGGTGCGCGACGAGGCGTTCTTGGCCGCCTCGTGGATCGGGTAGAAGCCGTTGGCGCACGCCTTCCGCCGGCACGCCGAGAAGTTGGAGATCTAGGACCAGTAAAGTATTTTGCTGTTTTGTACTGAATATTCACGTATCTCACGACAAGGGAGTACTACAGTATACTTATTTTTTTTTTGGCAAATTTGATTCTAAAACATTTTTTTTAAAATCAAAAGTGTTCAACTGATACACACTTTAAAGTGTTGAACACAGTGTCCAACACTTTAAGATGCTTAGTTATAGAAGCCCATTTATTTTGTATGAGGCATTAAGTGTTAGGCCGATACGTTGGCTAGCAGAATGTGTCCAACGAAAGTGTTGAACAGAACAGTGTGGGTCTTCCACTCAATAACGAAGTTGGCTTTCTCCACCACAAAATTACATTGAAAATTGAAAATCGATGGATTCGACGGGTGTAAACGAACTCACCAGCACTTTGGCGCACTGGTCGTGGTCGTAGATGGCGGCGATGTGCAGGGCGGTGCGGCCGTGCTCGCCGCCCAGCATGGCGTCCACCTTGTCCTTGTGCCGGCCCATGGCCTCCAGCGCCTTGACATTGTTGAGCTCGGTGGCCAGGTGGATGGGTGCTTGGTGCTTTTCGTTGAGGATGCTCGTGTCCACCGAGCTGCAACCCACGCGCGCACGACGTGAGGATGCGAGAGAGAGAGAGAGAGAGAGAGAGAGAGAGAGAGAGAGAGAGAGAGAGAGAGAGAGAGAGAGAGAGAGAGAGAGAGAGAGAGAGAGAGAGAGAGAGAGAGAGAGAGAGAGAGACAGACAGACAGACAGACAGACAGACAGACAGACAGACAGACAGACAGACAGACACACAGACAGACACACAGACAGAGACAGTGGATTTAGTGTTCTAAGTTCTTGCGTAAAAATCACGTTAAGTGCGTGTTCTTTTATCTTTTTTTAAATGTTGATAAGCGTCGTCTACCATTACTGCCGAGTGGTGCCATGTCAACCCATCTGCCCTGAGCCTCAATGCAAATTATAATTTTTGGTAAGCCATGAACAGGATTTATTAACATAAAATAGAAACTTTCCAAAACCTTGATGCGAGTGAAAAAAAACACGCATCAGCGTGAAAATCACTCAGGAACACTGGGAAGATATTGTGACATTTAACTCGGTTATTCTCCTAAGTTCTGCTGCGTGATTTTTAATCAATCGTGCCCCGAGTTTGACTCCCCCCCTTCATCTTAAAAGTGCCTTTTGCTTGCCTGAAACGCCTTTCGTGCCACATTCAAACAAACAGTACACAAAACGCTACCCTATCCGGTGTTCAGCTTTCTACATTTGTTTCACCAGTGCACTTACGTTTCTCCAGTGTATTCTAAACCGACGAAATTTTTCACAGTGCAGCGCAGGTAGTGAAACCTGCATATGCAGTCACAGGATATTACACCCAGTACGCTATGCACAAGACAAGCTGTGCGGGTGTTGGTGCACTGGCTCCTCTCCTCTCGCTAGGAGGTTTAAGAACAGTTACCCTCGCAGGTTGCGGCGGGAGCCGAACGGCTTCCGAATGATGGAGCCTGTCTTGGTTGGTTTGGTGGCCAGGGCCTCGGGGCCACAGATGGGCTGGGCTCTGCAGATGCGAAACACACACACACACACGCACACATACTGAAAACTACACTGTCAGAAGAAAAAAAGTACAGTGGATCGCGTAAACTTTCACAGCCCTTACGGCCCTTACCGTAGTTGCAGGTACAGGATTCACTGTATTTTTTTCTCGCAGTGTACAGTGAGCATTGCATGTTGAAGTTAGAGCGAGCATGGGATGCACGCTTAAGTTAGAGTGAGCGTCGGGACACCGGTGCATCCACTGTAAAAACATTTACCGTTCTTGCACGAATCATTCGTGCAAATTTCTTTCACGGGTTATTCGTAAGACTTTCGCAACGAATGATTCGTTACGGATAAATTTAACAGTGTCCCATGTTCGGTCTAACACTGGTAAAACTAAAGCGTAGTTGTACGCCCTCCTCAAGCGTTCAAGACCTTACGGCGTTATGTACGCTTCAGTGAACTTAAGCGTGCAATGCTCACAATAGAGTTTTCAGTGAGGTAGAGCAAAACAACACTAGTCCCAAACCCTGACACAGCGCAGGGTGGGGCGGGGATACACCCCGCCAATATCCACCCGGAAATCAGCTGAGAGGAGAGTGACATTTTCTGCCCGACCGATTTCTGAAGATGATGAATAGTAGTTGCCGCGCGAGGCGCCGTGACTCTGTGTCGTGGAGCTCTGGCGTTACAGGCAGACGTGGTGGTGGAGGCTGCCGCGGGACCACTACCCCACCCCACCCCACCCCACCCCACCCCACCCCACCACACCCACAGGACCCGCCCGGCGGGGCGGGGTGGAGGCCCGGCTGGCCAAAGCCTGCCCCCCCCCCCTCCTTTACTTTCTTAGACCGGGAGCGAAATTTCGAGATGAAAATAGCGAAACGTTACATAAAAGCAATCAGCGAGATCTGACCTCGCCTCCGCACGGCTCCGTACGGCTCACCTCGACAGCAGGAAGTCGACGGCCTCGAGCGCGTTCGCCTCGACGGCGACGTGCAGAGGGGTGTTGCCGACCTTGTCCTGGACGTTGAGGTCTGCAAGAGCAAACAGCCCGAAGTGAAACAACACGCTGGACATACTATGATGCTGTGACAGTCACGTCAGCATATGCATACACTGTAAAAAATATCTCTGTAAACTAACGACTTTTTTCGTAATTTGTGATTTACAAACGGTGTTTATAACTTTGCGATCGAAATCTTAAAGGACACCCCGAAATTACAGTGTAAACACTGAGCAAAATCACCCTGCAAAGTTGCAGGGTGCATGGCGAGAGTGGTGCGCGGCGCTACGCTGCGCGGCGCGGCCGGGCGCCTGTGAGGTGGAGGGTAGGCAGCCCGCGCGCACCCGTGTCCTCGTGCGGCCTACCCGCCAGGGGGTCCCCCCTCCCCAGCCCGTGCCCGTGCTGCCAGCGCACTCACTCACCTCCGTTGTGCGCCACGATGAACTGCAGGATGTTGATCCGGTTGCGCGCGGCGGCCTGGTGCACGGCCGCCCTGCCGCGCGAGTCCCTCACAGACAGGCGGCGCGGGTCGGCCAGCAGCAGGCGAGCGAAGTCCTCCAAGTTGCCGCTCTCCGCCGCCTGGAGACAAAGACACAGAGAGGGGGAGGAGTGGCGGTGGTGCGCAACACGACACAGCATCCCCGCTTCCCGATGGCGGCGCGCCTTCTTATGGGATTTATCTAAATGTAAAAATAAGAATAGTGCCGTTTCCTGTAGGGAAAAAGGGTAAAAAAGGAAAACCAAACCGTTCTGCACTGAGAAAAATTATTCATGCCCGGCACGGCTCAGTACATTTGTTCAATGCTCCCTATTATTCTATTCCAGGCATCAAACACGATTTTGAACGAATTGTGCGTCTCATCTCCGTACTGCGGCACCGCCATACCACGAGGATTCACATCCATCGTCACAAAACTCGACGCAATCATAAGATTAAGTGGCCGCGGCCCGTTTGCGGCGCCACGCCCTGCCGCCTTATGGCATGATGAGCCTCGCCATGGCATTGGCTGCAATTAGGCAGGACGCAGCGCGAGGCGCGGCGCGGAGTGGAGCGGAGTGTAGGCAATAAGTCGCCCAAACACAGTGGAGTAAAGCGTTCTTTGATTCCGCCTGCCTACTAGGCAACATTTACGCACCTGTGCTGCACACTAAACCCTTATGCACTTTGTTGTGCATAAGCCTTGCGGGATGTTAAGCAGCCATAACTATGCACCACTTTTTCGGCATAACTAAGCTTAACTCTGTCCCTTATGCACAAATTTGTGCATAAATATGTACAATGTGTGCAGATTTATGCATAAAATTTTGTGCATAACTATTATTGTATAAAATCGTGCATAACGATGCGAAAATTTTGCATAAGGGTTAAGTGTGTGGGGTGTTGCCTAGCAGGCAGGCGCTGTGTTTGGGTGACTTATTGCCTACTTTTCTGACAACACTGCCGCCTTGCCTCGACCGCCGCGTCGCCGCCTTTTGCAAACTCGCACTGTGCACACCCCGAGCCATGCGTTCCAACACAATCCCAACAATCTCCAATGCTCCTGCTGAACACTACCTACTCCAAGGTGTACTCCGCGTACTACAGCTGTACTCCACTTGTCAACCCCTCGGCTCCGGGCCCCAGCCAACAAGAACAAAGCTCGCACAAGACGCACCGCATTGTAAACACAAACCAGAAACCAGACGCGCTCGCATTGGCACACGCCCACACGCTCACACGTACACTGAAAATGAACGAATCCTGATTCTCGCTCCTATACGGGCGAGAATTTGAGGACAATTTTCTTACTCTCTAGAGAGTGAGAATTTTTTTCCTCACTCTATTTGAGAAAGAATTTTGTGATCTCGCCCGAATACAGTGAGAATTCTTGCTTAAATAAAGTGAGGCTAAGAAATTCTTACTCATATAGAGCGAGGCTAAAAAATATCTCGCTCAAATAGAGCGAGGTTTAAAATTCTCACGCTAAATAAGCAAGGAAAAGTGTCCTTTCCCTTTTCGGGCGAGAATCTGGATTCGAATATTTGCAGTGTACGCGCGCGTACACACACACACACACACTCCTTCCCGCTGCTTCCCGCCCACTGCCGCTGTCCGTCACCCTGCACTGTTAAACCAGATTGTCGTGTGACGGTATAAATATTCGTAGCAATAATTATCTTCACATGACAATTCTGTTTAACAGAGGGCCGAGAGTGCAAAACCTTTGGGATCCAGGTCATATTTTTCGAGTCGATTGGCAGGACGCGCGTTTCAGCGGGTGTACCTTGATGAACTCGTCCGGAGGCACGGTGCGCAGCGAGCTGAGCCCGAGGAACACGCGGCGCCAGCTCTTGGCGCGCATGGAGCCCAGCGAGCCGGCGACCCCGCCGCTGCCGCTGCCGCTAGTGTAGGACGCGGCGTCGGGCGAGCTGTCGCGCGTCTTGGCGGAGAACTGCAGCGGCAGCCACCTGCGGCGGCCGGGCGGCCCGCGGCCCGCGGCCACTGCCAGGGGCATGTGAGCGCCACGTCACGCCACGCCCCGCCACGCTGTGCCCCGCCGCGCCCCGCCACGCCACGCCACGCCACGCCCGCGACGCGCCGCGACGCACCGCGCGTCTCACCCCCCGGGGGGACCCATGGCTGCCACGGGGCTGCTGGGGCTGCTGGGCCGGGCTGCGGCTCCCATCCGCGCGCGCTGGGGGGCTCCAGGCGACTGACTGGAGGCGTCCCGGCCCAGCAGCCTGGAGGGAGATGCCACTGGTGGCTCCAGTAGCGAGTAGGGGAGGGGGCGGCCCGGCCCGCCGTGATGATAACATTGGGTGGGGGGGGGGTAAAGAACCCAGCGGCTGGAGCCAAAGGATCGCCTCAATATAAACTTGTGACCCGAGTACCGAAAAGTGGGAGGGGGGGGGGTGTATCATTTGTACGTACTCCTTGTACCATATAATACGTCTGCCTACGCTGGGAGCCATGGCGCCTTGCGGCGACAGCAGGTATAGTGTGTTTCTTTGAATGCGTAACAGCGTTGCGGGTTTGCCTACCCCACTGGCTGAAAGGCGCCATGCGGCCCCTCCTGCAGCGCTGGCGATTATGCAATCCCGCAAAACTGTTACGCATTCAAAGAAACACCCCGCTCATACTGCTGGGCGGTTCGTGGGACAGTGGGGTAGGGTGGGGCCGGGTGGGACGGGGTAGGGCGTGGTGGGGCGCGGCGGGGCGGGGCGGGCGGGGCGCGTCTCCTGCCGCGACACCTACCTGCGCCGGCCGGCACAAACCCGACACTCGCGTCCACACGAGCCTCCTTGTTGTTGTTGTCGGCCAGGATGCCGTTGGCGGCCGCCTGGAGCGCGCCCGCGCTTAGCGCTTCCATCATCTTCCTGACGAGTCAGCTCAGCTCAGCTCGAGGTGCTCCAGCTCCAGCTCCAGCTCCAGCTCCAGGGCCACAGGCGCGCTGGCCAAAGAGCCGCCAGGGCGCGGGTAGTTGGACCCGCGCATGTCTCTCTCTCGAAGCTCTCGCTCGGCTCTCGCTGGGCTTTTAGCCCAGTTCTCGTCCAGCTCTCATCCAGCTCTCGACCAGCTCTCGATCACCTCTCGCTGGGTTTTCGGTCGGCTGTAGCTCAGCTCTCATCCAGCTCTCGACCAGCTCTCGATCACCTCTCGCTGGGCTTTCGGTCGGCTGTCGCTCAGCTCTCATCCAGCTCTCGTCCAGCTCTCGTTCAGCTCTCCTCCAGCACTCGATCAGCTCTCGCTTAGCTCGCGCGGCTGCTCCGACCCACGCAGGTCTGGCCTATCGACACGACTAACTGGGTGGCGGGGACGCGACGGACCGCCACGCTCCGAGCCACGCGACTCCCGGCAAAACACGATGATCGGGAGAAAGGGGGAAAGAGGGAGAGCAAGACGAAGCGGCGCGGCGCGGCGCGGGGCGGGGCGGGGCGGGGCGAGGCGGGTCGGGGAAACCTCGCGTGCCCGCGTAGGGGCACGGCGCGGCGCGGCGCCCGCCCGGCGGCGTGGCAGGGGCAGCGGACAGGCGTCCAAACCCCAGGAGAGGTCCCCCAGGATGACGACCTGGCCTGACCCCGCCGTGTCAAAAATAAGGGAAGCCAGCAGCGGCAGAGGTCGCGTGGCTGCGGCTGACGCGCGCGGGGCGGGGCGGGGCGGGGCGGGGCGGGGCGGGGCGGGGCGGGAGGTGGAGCCCACGGTGCGCCTTTGACACAGGTGCCAATTACGACGTCGTGGGAATCCGAGGAGACGCGTGCGGCCGCGGCCTCCGCGACGAGCTTGGTCTGGCCTCGGCCTTAAGCCCGGCCCGGCCCGGCTCGGCTCGGCTCGGCTCGGCTCGGCTCGGCTCGGCTCGGCTGTCCTGTCGGTCTCGACCATTTCGTCCCACGCGCCGCTATGCTCCGGGAGTATTCATGTTGAGGTGGCCGGGGCCGGGCCGCACGATGGCAGTTACGTAAGGCAGCCCTCCTCCACTCCTGCCGCCCCGCCCCGCCCCGCCCCGCCCCGCCCCGCCCCGCCCCTCAGAGGAGGGCAGCACGCGGCCATAGGTCGGCCTTGCGAGCTGCATTAGCAGAATTGAGAGGCACGGCATAGGGGCCGCGTCTTGCAGCGGTGCGTTGGGTGCAGGGAGGGGTGGGCCCCGCCCCGCCCCGCCCCGCCCCGCCCCGCCGCGCCATACCGGAAGCCGGGTGCCTTGCCCTGCCCCTGCCGCAGTACGCGCGTGGTTAGGCCCGCCCAGAAGGTGCCGAGCCGGACCAAGCCGGGATTAACAATAAGGCTGTTTCTCCCACTCCTCTCTCTCTCCCTCTCACTAGACCTAAAAAAAAACACTGGAAAAATAAGCTGCTACTTGGCACCCCTCAGGGCACTCCTGCCTTAACAGCTCCTTAACACCCTAAAGGTGCGGTTTTTCCAAATGAATTCAAACTCTCTCTCTCTCTCCTGCCTCGCTGCCTCCCAATCAGTTCACGGCCAGCAGGCGCACAGAACACCCTCTCACTCGCTCACACGCACACAATCACGCACGTCATCTCCAATCCCTGTTTAATCATCTAATGTCGACTTTCCCTGGGGGTCCCTCCCCTCGTTCTCTGATTGCGCCACCTTGACCTTCCCCGTCGCGTCTCGCGGCGCCGGTGGACAGTCTTGCAGGAGGCGGTGCGATATAGGGGACAGCGCAGGACAGCGCAGGACAGCGCCAGCCGCGACAGGACAGGCTCCGTGTCTGTCCCGGCCGGGCCCGGCCGCAGTGATTGATTAGAAACCTGTCCTAATTCGATAATGGCCGAACTGAGCAGCACGTGAGGCAGATCGGGGTCGGGCCGCGATAGAGCACGCAGGGTATGGCGGGGCACTATATGTTGTGTGGAAACACTTGTTTCAAAATTATGGCGACGAAAACTGCTTTTATGATCAAATATGTCAGCAATACATGACGACTTTGGAAACTTCCCTTATCACTTAATTTAAGTGGTGTTTTAGGTAATTTATCAATAAGGCCGAGGTTACTAAACTATCACTTCAATGGGACAGGAGGAAAAGTGTCGCTTATCTTAGATGAGACATCTGACTCCTGAGTTTGCAGTGGTGGGACTGAGACGGGACGTTTCACCCATTCTCTCAACAAGTATGGTTTATTTCGTTTTCACACCGGCAGTACGTTGTTGCCGATGAACCCGTCAAACCGAGCACACACTCTACGTCATATCGGACTCGGCTCTCCAAAGTTAAGTCAAGTTGCGTTGCCGCTGCTACTGTTGTGTCACATGAACGACAGAGAAGATGAAGGGAGTGCGTAGAGTAACGAATGTCGCAGCCAAGCGGGGGAAGAAGTAAGGAGGGGGGTGAGGAGGCTTACGGCCCCCTGGCGCGGGGATATCGCCCCACCAAGCGCCATCTGTCGGCAGGGCGCTGCACTCCCCAGGCCGGCTGGCCCCAGTGCTAGCGCTGCCCCGCCCCGGCCAGGCACGCGCCCGCCACTAGTCACTGTGTCGCGCCTAGCGCCTGCAGGCGAGCCGGACCAGGAGGGCCCCGTCCCGCTCGTAAAGATCCCCAACGGTACCCCGGTGCAGCTGAGCCTCCCGAGCCCACCGCACTGGAAAGTGTACGACTGTCGCTCACTTGTAGACGAGTGAATTGTTTTCACACACTGTATGTGTCACGCTGTTGAAAAATTACTGTACTTTCACAACTTTTACCATGGTAAATTTTGAACCGACATATACTGTAATCTTAGCGTATGGTGCAACCATTAATTTACATAGCTGCAGTTGTAAAGTTACAATTGACCAAAAATGAGCCCATATTTACTTCAAAAATATTGAATGAAGGCAGTTGCAAGTAATCATCTAACGATAATTTACAACCCTGGCGTGAGATTTGAGTTACAAGTGCGTTGTACCTAGTGCATGATTTCTGCACAGGTTGTACCACGACAATACTATTTTTTACAGTGCTGACAGTCACACACATGTGGGAAAACATCACTCCCCTCCAAGTGAGCGGCGCTTGTATACACGGTGAGTCCCAAAATAGTTCCCGACTCACTCACCCTGAGGATGCGGAAGGGCGACTCGGTGAGCAGGCAGATCTCGCCGCGCACGGGGGCGCCGGGCACGGCGGGCACTGCAGCGGCCGGGTCGGCGGCCGCGGCGTCCACCGGGATGGAGACGGCGGTGAAGGCGGCTGGCAGGACGGCGGAGGTGCCGTTGAGCGACGGCGTGCTGCGGTGGTGCAGGAGGCCCGGGCCGGGGCCGCCGCCGGGGCCGGCGCCACGCTGCTCACGGCCGGGCGGCCCCGGCTGCCGCGGCGACCCGGGGCCCGGGCCGGGGCCGGGACCAGGCTCAGGCATGGTCCGCCGCCAGAAGCTGCTCAGCAGCTGAGACTGCAACACCGTAACGGCATACGGCCGTCAATACCCCCCACACAGTACACACACACACACAGCAGAGCAGCGAGCGAAGAGAGCGAGCTCAGATGCTCGTATGCGTCCGAAAACACGACAGGTGAGAGTGAGATGTTCGAACTAGAACATAGCTCCCTCTCACTCTCGCCTGTCGATTTCGGACGCACACGAGCATCTGAGCTCGCTCTCTTCGCTGCTCTGACACACAGTCATACCACCACGCCACGCCCGGTACCAACCAAAGTCGGGTTATTGCACACTATACCATTAGGCATTTTGTTGAGCGTAATGATGTGCAAATTGTGCCGTCCGGGACGGGCGGGCGCGTATTACCTTCCTCTTCCAGACCAGCGCCGGCCGGCTGATGAGGTAGGCGCTCGAGTACTGAGCCTCCTTGCCCATCAGGGCCATCTGCTCGGGGTCCTCGATAACCACGGCCGTCGACTGCTGCCCGAGCGCCGGCCCCTGCGAGAACATGCAAAGCTTAGCGAAGCGGCTCGCGGCAGCGGAGCGGGCGGAGCGGCACGAGGGGAGGGGGCCATGCCGGGCCATGCAGGTCGAGGAGGGTGCCAGCAGCGGCGGCAGATAGAGTAAGAGTACTGTCGTTCTCAACAATTTTCTATTCCTTTCACGACACATCTTACACAAATTAACACATGTATGGTGCGCGGCGTTTTACACAATCCACACGTGAGTGTGACCCGAGGTAATCCTGTGCACACTTTGTTCGGTAATTACGGGTAACCACATCCCAAAAATTCATCTGTTCGTCGTTTTTCACGCTCTTTCCGGTTTTCTCTGCTGGAAATTTTGCAAGAAATAACATAAATTTCAAAGTTCCTTCAAAAGTTTTACTGAGAACTGTTGGTAATCACTAGAAATCGGATATGGTGGGTACGCTCCTGAAACGAGGGATGGACCCCTCGGAGTGATCACATGGTGATGATGCCGCCCTGAATGTGTCTAAACTTTGCTGCAAAATTTTTCATCGCTACGCGGTAACACAATAAAGTCATAAACCGTCGTCGTCGTATGACGTCACTTCAGTTAGCTGACAGGGCAGGTACAGTCACCGAGGCCGGGTCCCGAGGGTGGCAATTAGGGCATCAAGGTCAGCGCGGGTGCCCCGCTGTACACCCCGCCCCGCCCCGCCCCGCCACCCCGCGCGGTACCCGACCCCGAGCGGGGCGCACCTTCCCCACGGCGTCCCTGCCGTGTCCGGGCAGCAGGGCGTCCCCGCAGCTCGGCGCCGGCGGCGTCGCCTCCTCCCCGCCCGGCTGCCCCCCCGCCAGCCCCACCCCCGCGTGCGCCGAGGCTGGCCGCGGCCGCGGGCCGGCGGGCACCAGGGCGCGCCCTGGCGGCGGGGACGGGGCCGCCCACAGGCTGCTCCACGTCGACATCTCCTGCAAAATCAAATCAAATGATCGGGAGGAGGGGGGAGGGGGTGACAAATGGAGCTCCGCCCCTGCTGCTGCTGAGTATAGCCTCCGCCCCACCCCGCCCCGCCCCGCCCCGCCCCGCCCCGCCTCGTTACGTCCCGAAAACCAGGCAAGAGCAGACGTTCTTTGAAGTCCTCGTCATGTGACTCAGGCCGGCGCGAAGCAGCGCGGTATGGCAACCCCGTTTCGGTGAGCCATATTATTATGTAAGACGCCGAGATGATCAAAAACGCCCCGGCCTGGCCCGGCCTCGCTGCCTCTACTCGGCGTGGTTGTTCCAGCCAGCAGCGGCCGTTACGTGACAATATAGTCGGCCGCCGCGAATCCACGGGGGCAGAGTTGCCAGAAAACTAAGAATAGTCGGAAAGGTCAGAAGTGGTCCGCTGTAGTCGATATAAAAAAATCGCATCCTGCGACAAACCCATAAGGCTACTTCGTGCCTAAAAACTACGCTACATATATAGATAGCACAGGCGGGTGCATGTAGAAAAAATACTGTGAAATGTCTCTCGATGTTCTTTAAGTGGAGAAGAGTGCATCACCAAACGGTTTTTAATTAATAGTATTTTACGGAACGTTTTCACCCAGGAGTGCACACTGTTGGGTTTTCAGAGTACGAATGTTCCACACTTGGATTCGCAGACGCAGTGTACCTCTCACGCACGAAATAAGAAAATCTATTCGCCCTGAGAGGTAATCCCTGTTTTTTGTAGTGCGGGGTTACTCACGCTGACTCCACTTGCCACCATCGCGCACGGTTCGGGTCGGGCGCTGCGCACTGCGAGGCACAGGGACCACAGCGACGCGACGGGACGAAACGCGGCGAGACGGGGCGGGGCGCGAGCTGAGGGACGCTCCGGGGCGCACTGAGGGCGCGCGGGCCGGGCAGGGCCAGGCAGGCCCAGGGTGACAGATCTACTCGTATCGCCGAAATGGTGACGAATCGTTCGGGGGAGATTATTGGGGACGGGGGTTGATTCGCTATGGTCCTCCATCTGCCCTGGGGCGAAGAATAACGTTGAGTCGGTATCAATCGTAACCCTTTAAGCATGCGACGCTACTCAGCAGAATTGATTGCCCGAACACCAGCCAACCGATGCATACGTAGTTTTTTGAGAGTTGAAACGTCTAAAGTCGAACGCGTCAAAAGTCGCAACATCCAGAAGTGAGACGTTAGCTCGAAAAGAGTTTTAAGTCTTTGTTTTAAGTTTTAAGTTTTAAGAAGGAAGTGCAACGGTTGAGGCAAAAAGTATAAAGTTAAGGTCATCTGCTCCCACGTAAGCTTTAACGTTTTTAATAAATTTTCGTTCGTGCTACATGCACACCTGTGCACCTCTTAACCGACCCCTGCCGTGGTCGGGGGTACAGTCCTCACGCAAGCGCCGCGTTGGTAAACAGCAACAGCACGGTCCCTGCTCGGCCGTGCTCGGTCACTGCTCTCTGCTTGCAAACCCTTGCGCAATAGTCAGGTATTCTCAAAACGTAAGAGATAACTAATTGCTGAAAAATTCATCAAGTACACCTACCTGTTTCAATAATGATCGCAACCTCATCACACGTTAGCTTGTTTAAAAATAAGTTTAGAGGTGAAGATGATGGTGTCCTAATAATCACGCTCCAAGTGTAGACAGTTTTAGTCCTGCACAAGAAGTGACGAACTAGTACTGGGTGCGACATAAAACAGCAGGTAAGAGTATGCGGGTTTGCCCTCGAGTTTGCCTTCCTGCTCTCACCGTCAGGCGCCAGATAGAGTAGGCACACCCGCACCGTTACGTGATTTCTGATACACACTTGATGTGCATAGCGATCTGACGAAGATTTTCAAGAATTGTGACGATCCCGTTCACAGCGAAAACGAAAGAAAGAAAGAAAGAAAGAAAGAAAGAAAGAAAGAAAGAAAGAAAGAAAGAAAGAAAGAAAGAAAGAAAGAACGAACGAACGAACGAAAGAAAAGCCAGTGAAAAGCGGAATATGCAATGGCATGCTAAGCGGGCCTGGCGGGTGCGGTAAGCGGACGCTTGGCGAGCTGCTGGGGGCGGTGCGACTCACCCCGTGAGCGTGCGAGTTGTTGGGCGGGCGGGCGTCGTGCGCCGGCGGCGCCCTCTTCTCGAAGCCGGAGCCGCCCGGCCGGAAGAAGTAGTCGTCGTCATTCAGCGACCCGCGCCCGGGGAACTTGTTGGGCTTGAAGCAGTTGGTGTCGGGGCCGCAGCGGAGGTCCTGCCGGGGCGAGCCGCCGCGGTGCATCTTGGGGCGAGGCAGGGCGTGGCGGGGCGTGGCGCGCCCGGGCTCCTGCCTGCACGCAACAGATGGGGACGAGTTTGTGTTACAGTGGTGCCCGTGTACTCTGCAAATCTAACTGTTGTACTACATGACAGTTGCATCTGCAAAACTCCAGTCTTGCGGTTTAAACTGCAAAACTCTATTCTTGCGGTTTAAAGTGCAAAACTCAGCAGTCTTACAGTTTAAACTGCAAAAAAAATTCGTCTTGCAGTTTTAACTGTTGGACTTCATGACAGTTTAAACTGCAGAGTAGAAGTTTTAAACTGGCATAATGTCATGTCAATAGTAAAAAAAGAAGTCTAGAAAGAATCTGAGGGTGTAGTAAATTTTCAACACACAGTATATTGTAAGTACAAAACATATTGTAAATTTTAAGGATATTTTTTCCGGGGTGGCCCGGCTCGGCTCCGCGCTGGCACCGATAAGCACGACCCGAGGCTACGATAGCGCAGCGAGTATTTGGTGATGATTGGGGAGAGCATGGCGGATGGCCACCTGCCCCCCTGAGCGCTAGTGGGGGGCGGAGGGAGGGGCTGCCGCGCCGCCACAATGTAGCCGACTCTAGAATGACACAGATACTGTTCTGACGGCAAATAGTAATGCGTACGTGTGTGCGTGGTTATGGGCGCCACTAAATTTAGTCTTTGCGGACTAAAGAGACTTCAGACGGCTTTGTAGTGATTTTGTACTCAAGAAATAGAGAAATATGCATTGACATGCAGTGTCACGACAAAAGTCCAACATTGGCCTGACTCAAGAGCGAATGCCCAGGTCTTAGCTGACAAAACAGGAGCCAGGTGGACTTGTGTTATAATGTCAGACAAGCTCAGGACTTTTCTATGTATTTCTAAACACAATTATAAACAGTAAAATTGTATTATAAATCGTAGAGGATATGACGCTGAATGTCCGGTTTTTCGACGATCATTCCGAGTAAAACGACGGTTTTTCCTGTTTACGGTTTTGACAACTGTAGTTTTTTTTAACCAGTGCTGTGTACCTACGCAAACACTACTTCCCCCTGGAGACGCGCCGATGCGACGCACCCTGGCCGTGTGACCGAGTCCACGGTTTAGAGGTCATTACCGCGCCAGCGCCCCTCGGCACGGGCTCCCCGGGGGCCGCCGCCCCGCCCCGCGCCCCACCTGCACTGACCACAGCGACACCGTCACAAACTGTTATGCCTCGCACGCGTGATGCGTTGCCACGTCGTAAGCGTTGTACGCGGCGGAGCATATAGGGCAGGGGGCCCTAACGCATAACGCGATGACGGCAAAAGAAACTTTCAAGCTTACTCTTGTAACGTCCTTCGTCTCACATATATTGGTGCTAGTTTGTCCGCGACTCCACTGTAAACGCTGTGGCCACTTTTCATGCCAAATAATTGACATTCGTCAGAGGGAGGCCAAGAATTGGCATTAAAAGAGGCAAAAACCTGGCATTCCTTTAGAAAACGGCCAAAATTTGTCATTCAAATTTCAAAAAAGTGAAATTTATGCGTTAGGGACCACTGACACGCACGATAGAGAGTATATTTTCTCGGAGATAGTAGACTTTAGCTACAACAGTCTACAATGCTGGACAGGGGGTACGTCTCGAGAAGCTGCGTTAGGGGTTAGGGGAGGGTCTTCATTTAATTGGGAGCGCAATAAAGGCTGAGGGCAAAGGCTGTACTCCCAGCAGCGAGGCGTCGGTGCTGCCAGAGCCGGCTCAGCTCGCCACCATACCGCCACCCGACTTCCCTGCGAGTCGGGTTTCAGGATATTGCTCCTCTTAAAGATTGGAAATAATCATGTCGATCATGTCCACGTGGGAAATTATTGTGTTGTGCGAGCTTATTCATCAACGCTACTTTTTTTGTTCCGAGGATCAAACTGTCTCCTGAGTGTTTCAATACATAGCGAAAATCACGCCTCTCTCAGTGAGTGCAACAAGGCTCTTATCTATCGCTCGCTCACTCAAGCGCCTTCCCTTATCCCTCCGTCCGGTCGCACAGATTTCCGGCAAACCTTTCAGCCCGTCTGTCGGCCCGGCACCACGACGCCAAGGCTCCACCGGGCCGGGCAGGGCAGGGCACTCCGCACCCCAGCCCCCACCTCGACACCGCCCGGACCTCCTGACAAGCTCGATAAAGCAGGTTTGATGGCGTGAGCGGCGGGGCGGTGTCCGGCTCAGCTCAGCCCTGCCCGTCGAGCTCATATAGCCCCGGCCCAGCCCGCCCGGCCCCACCCGGCCCCGCCCCGCCCCCGCCTGGCAAGGTACCAAGGCCGCCCCGCTACGCACGCGCCATCCGAGTCTCCGCGCCTGGCTGCCTGGCATGGGAAGCGGAGAATGGAGTCGCCGGGGTAAAAGAAAAAGAAGGGGGAGGGGGAAGACATTTGTCGCCTCATGCTGTTTCGTTATACGATCACCCCCAACCCTGACAAGGTCTTCTTCTCGTGTCGCCTTCTTTTTCATGTACTTTGTCTCGCGCGGGGGCCGGGCCTCCAGCACCGAGGGGGCCTCAAAAGTCTGTCCTGCAGTGTGCACCGGATTGCCAAGATTGCCAAGATTGCCAGATTGCCTGGGTATTTTTTGGTCTTTCTAAGGTAAAACGCTTGTATGTAGGCAATAAGTAGGGCTTTTGCACCGAGTTTTGTGGAGATTGCCACTGGATTGCCCGAGTTGAGCCCCCCTCCCTCCCTCGTGCTGCACACACGCCGTCCTTTTGCCTGCGAGGAAGAGAGACTGATTGGAGTGCAATTAACTGCCCACAACAGTGTTGCCAAAGAGCTAGACAAAATCCCGTGTGCAACGGGTATGTATCTCCCCCTTCCTTCTAAGCAACACCGATGGGGGTACAAGATCCCTGGGCGTTCTATACCAGGGGGGTATTAATCGCCCAGACAATTAATACCCCCCTGTATAACATTTGCGCACGCGTGCAGGGGGGCTGCCTAGTAGGCAGGCGTCGATTAAGCCCGCTGCACGCACGTGCGCTCCGGTGGTGTTTGCCAACATTTTCTGGAAGCACTGGCCCACAACGAACACGTCATCACTGACCCTCTGGTTATACACTTACATAGATTAAATAAATCGAGCCTGAGTCTCAAAGTTAATTGCGTTACGCCGCTCTGGATAAAGGTTTGTGATTGTCTGCACACACTTTTATGTGAGTGAATTTCCATCCGAAAAAAACTTAGAAATTTCTCGCGACATTCAAACTTTGACAATGTTACTTGGTTTCGAGTGCGGCAACAGTGCGGAAATGCGAGAGCTCTTTCAGTCTGAAGTTCAATCGAGGGGATATACACGACAAAAAAAAACTCGACTCGGTTGTACGCAGTTAGTAACGCCAAAATTAATTCGGCGTCTGCTTGACTTCATTTTTTTTCGCGGTATCACAAACACCCTTCCTTTCTCATACCTGATCCCACCCATCCGTCCGCCATACGACGCCCTTGTTGACTTGATGCTCTCAACATACCGGGCCGAGCACACACGCGTGGCGTGTCATCCTCCCCCCCCCCCTCCCCTTCCACCCACCCTCCCCCGAGTCAAATCCTCGTGGCTCGGGTGGAATATTCCAGGCTAAAACATGTGACGTAGGCTAGTCGAGGGGTTAATTTGTGTATTACGCGTAATGTAATACTGAAAAATGATATATGCTCATATATAAACATATATGCTCTAAAGGGAGCACTGCATGAATAATTTAGCATTGAATTACCGCGGAATATACGGATTACGTAATCATGTGTACACACCACTGTTAAAAAATATCTATTAAAAATGGAGACTATTTTTTCGGAAGTAAAATTATATACCTTAGTCTGAAAATTCAGACTAAACTTTAGTATGAAAACAACACAGTCTTTAAGACTAGATTACTTAGATTCAAGTATTCCCAGGAGGAGTTGATGATGAGAAATACCATACAACACCAAGGATCAAAGAGGAACCGGTAAGGCTGAAGCGGGGTCCGTAAAGGTCAAAGTTGATCCGAGAAAGCCAAGCGGATCATGTATAATTACAACGGATTCCACTAAAACCTTAGTGGGTCCACTAAAAGCTTTGTAGATCCACTAAAACCTTACAGGGTCCACTAAAACCTTAGTGGATCCACTAAAACCTTACAGGATCCACTAAAATCTTAGTGGATCCGCTAAAATCTTAGGGAACCCGCTATGGCCATGGCGGATTTTTAGACATGGGAGTATACATACAGGGGATACCTCATGTAATCTCGCCCTTGACCGCCGCCCGGCCCGCTCGATGTTGACAAAGGTGATCACGAGTGACGTGGTGCTGGGGAGGGGGCGCAACACCTTGGCGACCACCCACCCACTCTGCGGCCTTTGACCCCTCGCAGAGAGAGAGCGAGAGAGAGGGGAGGTGGGGGGGCACCGTGTGGCGGGGAATACTGAGTGGTGAGTCCGTGCACAGTTCAAATGTTTGGCAATCTGGTGGTGGTGCAATAAGTGAAAGTGCCTGTTTCACTGTAAAAAATATCTTTGTAGATTTACGATAAATTTTGAAAATTACGATTTAAGAAATATGTTGAAAATTTACGATGGATCTTTTTTGCTCGTAGATAAATTTCAAGCCCATATGAAGTGCTTGTAATTTTGCGATTTGCAATCGTAATTTTACAACTGCATTTCATGGAAATTTTCCCGTAAACCTACGACTATTTTTCACAGTGTTATAACAAGCACCATTCAGATAAATTTTTCAAGATTTCACACTAAACCCTTATGCATGATTTTTACATCGTTATACACGATTACATTCAACCATGTGCACAAAATTTTATGCATAACTATGCACACATTGTACACAATTATGCACAAATTTCTGCATAAGGGATAGAGCTACGCATAGTTATGCAGAAAAAAAATGTGCATAGTTATGGTTTCTTAAAATCCTGCAAGGCTTATGCACAACAAACTGCATAAGGGTTAAGTGTGTTTGATAACAGATGTGTTACACTCACACTGTTGAGTTTCGAGTACGCGACAAGCGCAGCTCGCGCACTGCCCATACCTGCTGAGGCGGTGAGGTGAGTATCCTCGTCAGCCCGCCGGGCTCCCGGCGGCGGAGATGGGTCTCTGTCGTCTCCTCGGGTCCGGCGGCGGACGCAGGCACATCTTATAGCCCTCCCGCCGGCCCGGGCCGGGACCCCCGCCCCCGCCCCTGCGCCCGCCTGGAGGCAGGGGCTGTCAGCTCAGCGGGGCAGGGAGGCGGCGCGCCTGTGTCCGGGACGCGCGGTGCGGTGGTGCGGCGGGGCGGGGTGGGGCGGGGCGGGGCGAGGCGGGGTGGTGGGGCGGGCGGACGCGTGCAGCGAGCAGGCCCGGAGCACCAGAGGCCGGGTGTGACCCTCGCGCGGCGCGGTTCGGCGTCGACTGAGCAAGAGGAAGAGTAGACGCCCCGCCCCGCCCCGCCCCGCCCCACCGCAGCTAGGGCGGGGTGGAGACCACCCCGCCGCACCCCGCCCCGCCCTAGCAGACGTGTTGTTGCACCCGACGACAGAACGAAGGCGACACCTCCTACGAGCAAGCAGACGTCTTTCTCGCACTGATTAATCCTTGGGAACAATGTGTTCGCATTGCGAAGGATTTGGCTGCTTAGTAAGCTTACAAAGAAACGTGTTCGCAATTGAGAAAGATTTTGCTTGCAATACAAAGAAATTCGTTCGCAATCCATGGATCGCAATTACAAAGCAGCCACTAACTGCTTTTTTAGAGGGTAAGGTTGTCCTCTGAAACACGTAATAACTAACCCCTCCTATACGTATCCCCTTCACATGCGACGGTGTTCCCAAGTAAAAGTGAAGGAGTTGGTTGCGGTTGGTTGCGACGGTGTAGGGTGCTTGTGAGGGGCGCTGTGGATGGGAGGGGTGGAGGGGTCCAGGGGAGGAGAGGGGAGAGGTTGATCGGGGCGAGAGAGGGGCGCTCGCAAAAGAGCTAGGGTGACCCTCGCAATGGCCCGGGCGCGGGCGCAGAGTCGGCCTTTGAATAATAAGACGCGCGGTGCTTGTGATTCGGTACAGCAGCGCCACTGTCCGGGGGGGGGGGGGGGTGATGATGGCGGCCTAAAGTTTTACAGTGTAGGCAACTTGAGCTTCAAAACCCCTGTGTGTAGGCAACCCAGAAGGCACCCCCCCCCCCCCCCCTATCTACAAGACCTCATACCGCGCCTGGCTGCTACTGTCGCTTCTAGGCCTGGCCGACCCCGGCCTACCGACCATTGAGAGAGGCTAACCCCCTTCCCTCCCACTCGATTTCTTCGCGTCACGCCCCCGCCCCCTTTCGTAACGTGACGACCAATGGTTTGGGGCGCCGTTCTCGAGTGGACTACGGTCGTTGTCGCTCATCATTATAACGTTTGGGCGCAGCGCCGGGCCGACCTGCAGGTAGGCAACCGGCTCGCATCTCTGTGCGGCGGGACCGTCTACCCTGCAGGCGCCTATTGGGCGCCGCCAGTGTAACTCCTCGCTATCTCATTTTAAAAATTAATCGCCAAAGCCATTAGAGGGAGACAGGGAGATGAGAGGAAGAGGGGGAGGGAGAGGAGAGAGAGAGAGAGAGAGAGAGAGAGAGAGAGAGAGAGAGAGAGAGAGAGAGAGAGAGAGAGAGAGAGAGAGAGAGAGAGAGAGAGAGAGAGAGAGAGACTATCTGACAGCTGCGCGTAACGAATTGAGGCAGGCTGCTGGAGGGGAGCCAGCCTGCGGGGATGCAAGAAATCAAGCGTGACTCAATGTTTGCCTGGCCTGCCCGGATCAAATTTGCAATATTGCTCCTCTGTGCTCTGTGACGTCACGTCGCCGAGCACAGTGAGTTTCATGAATGTTCCGTCGACGTCGGCGCTCCTTATTGCGTTCCAGAAAGGAGTCCGCACAGTAAAATGCTAGCAAACTAAATTATTTGCAACGTTTGTTCGTATTCCAATAACTTCTTCCTTTATTTTTGCTCTGTGTGAAGTGCCGGGGTGCAGAGGGGTGAGGGAGGAGCACCCGACTAAGAGGGCGTGACGTCAGGACGGTGAGATCCCCGACTTCTACGACGCGGCGTCGCGGCGTAATACGCGTCGTTGCTAAAGAGCGGGGATTTCACGCGACGAGCGGAAAATCAGCAATAGGCACCCAAAAGGAGAGGGAATAAAAAGAGATCAGAATAAATGGAGGAATACGCATTGCGGTGTGAAAATGGAATTTGCAAAAAATAAAAAGGAAGAGAAGAAAGTGGGGGAAGAGCGGACGGGCGGATGCGGACCGCAGAGCCCATTCAGTTGTTGTGGCAGCGCAGGGTGCGGTGGCTGGCTGTGCAGCGCGCGCCAAAAAGGCCCAAACTCCCTTGGGCTCGGGTGAGGTGGGGGGGCAGGGGAGGGGGAAGGGAACTGGAACACGACGAGGGGGCGGCCGGGGCGGGGTGGTTGGAGAAGATGCGTAAATGGGGAGACCGTGCTGAAAGACCAATAGAAGCTAGGAGCGTCACATCCCCTGGGGAGAGAAGGTCGCGGAGGGTCGGACCCGGGTCGGACAGTACACGATGATCGTGGGCGTGAGTACACGTTGTTGGGCCGAGGCATGAGGCAGGCTTTCGCTCGCCGTATTATGCTCCCTCTGATGACGAAAATTGACTTCAGTGAGACTTTTCAGGGGGAAGAAAGTGGCGTGTGGATCATATATGGCTGTCTGTCGCGGGCATGGATGGGGGGGGGGGGGGGTGTTTGCTTTCCAAAGCGTGCTTGTCGAAGGGTACGCGCCCGCGTGTGTGAGTGAGTGTGTCTGTGTGTGTGTGTGTGTGTGTGTTCTTGTCGCGTGACGCCGCGCTGCGGGGAGCACGCCCACTGGAAATAGAATAGAAAGCTCGCTGGTAGGGTCTGGTCCGGTCCCTGGCCTCTGCCACCTCTGCTCCCTACCCCGCCCTGCCCCACCCCGCCCTGCCCCGCACCACCCCGCCTCGCCCCACCCCGCCAGAGGCAATGACGATAGTCCCGGCCTGGCCGCAGTGCGGGCTGTACCGTAAAGGGAAAGTGATGGGAACTGAACTGCGGTTGCTGCGGACAATATTCTGAAATATACTTAACGGCGTGTGAGAGTTTATATCAAGTTTCTTAAAATAAAATTATAGATACAAACAGTTTATGCGCGGCGTTTGCTGCGCCGTCACGTTGCACAAACATAGGGATTACAGAGTGGAGAACATGCAGGGTGAGCTGAAGCTCCGCCTGTTACAATAAGGGAAGACAAACAAACTGGCACTCAGAGAGGAAGCGCAATCAATAATGGAGACAAAATTGGCGGCTGGGCCAACCGACCACACCCCTTCAAATAGCACACGCTGACTCAAGTTTGGCTCAAAATAACAAGTCTACGCTCAAAAAAAAGCAGAAACGTGTAGACGCCAATATTTTGGTGGTGCCAGCGAAGAATAAAATCGCAAGGGAGTCGTGGCAAAAAGTAAAGAATAAAAAAAAACCTAACGGATTCTACGCGTTGATGATTTTCTTGACCAGTAGGCCGGGCAGGGAGTACACGGCCACCAGGACGAAGATCACTAGCAGGACCACGACGACCGCCAGGAGGAGCTTGCCCCGGTGGCGCCGCCACACGAAGTGGTACACGCCCATCAGGGGGTGGCGCAGCATGGAGAAAGCCTCCACGGGACGCCTGGGGCGAGAGAGGGGAGGGGGCGGGATAACGACAAATCTCATGACGCCAACGGGGTAGAAGAGGCGGGGGGGGGGGGGGGGGGTAAGCACAGACTGTCGCGTCATTTCTTTTCGTTTTCCTCTGGTACAATATAAATCCTTGGGGAAATACTCCCTGGGGATTGTCACGCTGAACGGGGGAATACTGCTACCTGGGGATCGTCAGGTGAATAGACACAAGGGATTGTCACACTTGACGGGTCAATACACACATGGGATTGTCACACGTTACGGGGGAATACTCACGGTGGCTTGGGCAGCGCCTGGGGGCCCTCGCGTCCCCGGCCGGCTGGGTCGCGGTCGGCCACCGCAGCCGGCGTGAGGGACAGCTCCAGGTTCAGCTTCCCCTGCACTCAAAGAGGCGTGTACTTGAATATCGCCAGTACTAATATTATTAGCCAAGGCCACACCAGCTGTCCCTATGTACTCACGGAAAAAATATTAGCTAAAATACCTTATGCCCTGCAATTCATTAGGTATTTTAGCTTGTATATTTTTTTCCGTGAGTTCGTTGGGTCTCACCCCCAGGCCCTTGGCGCGGGGCTTGGCCACGCTGGGCGCGAGCAGCGCGGGCCACCAGCCCGCGGCGCGCCGGGCCAGGAACAGGTTGACGGTGGGGCCGGCGTCCCCGGCGGCGCGCGGGGCGCGGCAGTTGGACGCGAAGGCGGCGCCGCGCGGCAGCCTCGACAGGTCCAGCGAGAGCGTGCCTGGGTAACGGGAAGGAGAGCAGAGTTGCCAGACAAGTAGGCAAACATCATCCAGAAGGTGCGTTCGTTTTGCTCTAATTCAGCGAACCACGGGAGCTCTAGCTCAGCGTCAGCGCCTGCGGAGCTCAGCATAGGCCATCCCGCAGTACACGCATGCGCCGCTCATGCGGTGTTGCCTACCTACAAGGCGCTCTGAGAGCCTGCGCTCCCTGATCCCTGTGTTGCCAGTTAAGTAGGCAAGAAATCCCACGAACACACGCCACTTACCCAGGAGGTCGTCGCTCGTGAACGTGTCGTAGTCCATGAGCGCGAGGTGCAGGCGCGGCGGGTGCCGCCCCACCCCGCTGCCCTCCTCCACCAGGACGCGGTTCTCGGGCCACACGTGCTGGAAGCGGAACACCATCCGCCAGCTCCACATGGCCGCGCCGCTCAGGCACGCGAAGTGCACGTCCGTGGACTGGGCGTCGCGCTCCATGCCGGACATCCAGCCCTGCAGGACACAGGACACGCCGAGGTTGAGTCGGTTATGGGGCGGGGCGGGGCGGGGTGGGGGCGGAGCGGGGTGGAGTGGGGCGCAGCGGGGCGCGACGGGAGGGGCAAGGTAAATCAGCCAAAAAAAATGAGGCTGTAGCAACCATCGTGTGGTTGGATCAGGGGGATGCAGGCTCTCAGAGCGCCTTGTAGGTAGGCAACACCGCGCGAGCAACGCATGCGTGTACTGCGGGTTGGCCTATGCCGAGTTTCGCAGGCGCTGACGCTCAGCTCCCGTGGACTCTCTCACCTTGACGTAGACGTCGGAGGCCTTGTCCTTGCCGAGCAGCAGGCGCTCCGTGCCCACGACGCCGGCCGCCTCCAGGACGACGACGCGCAGCTCCCAGAGCGCGGCGGCGGGCGGGTGCAGCGCCAGGGCGGGCGGCACGGGCAGCAGGCTGCGGCCCAGCACCAGCACGTCGACCCACATCTCGAGCTGACCCTGCAGGGGCCCGGCCAAGCGGCGAGGGGAGAAAACCACTTGGGTTATCCCGGGGGAATCAAGGGTAAAGCTGTGCAAATCGACGTTTTTACCAAATCGAATCGAATCGAATTTCAAAAATTTTCTTCGAATCGGATGAAATTGAACTGGCAAAAAATCGAATTGATTCGAATCAAGTCGGTCATATCGGAAAATTTTCTTGTGAGTTATGTTGGAGCGAAATTAGTGGTTTTAGTTGTAAGAGAAAGTGTTCAATGTCAAACCAACCCGATTCAAAATCTCGAATTATTCGACAGCGAATCGAGCGGATTCGAAATCAGTCGTATTTGGCCTATTCAATTCGATTCGTTATCGAATAACAATTCACACAACTTTAAATAAGTAGTAGTCCGAAAGAAGTCCTGGGTGGTGAGCCGTAACAGTTTTGCGGGATACTCGTCAGGGTAGCATGGGCCATGACCATGGCGCCTTACGGCGCGGTCGAGTGGGGTAGGCAAACACGCAACACTGTTACGCATTCCTCCCATTCAAATAAACAGCCGGCACACGAGATCTAGTTGCCTTGCCTGCTCCGTGCCGGGGCGCCCGGGGCGGTGCAGCGACCTGGTCTCCACGTGCTGCGGCACGAGCGCGGCGTGCGGCCAGGCGCGCAGCGCGGCCAGGGCGACGTGCTCCCGCTGCTGCGGCGCGCCGCCCGGGGCCGAGGCCGGGGCCGAGGCCCGCGCCGTCCAGTCGCCCACGGCCACGCCGTCCCCGTCGTACCGCGGCGCGGGCAGCCCCAGGTCGGCCGCCAGGTCCGCGAGGATCTCGCTCGGCAGCCGGCTGTCCCGCCACGAGTTGTTCCCCTTGCTGGAGAGGAGAGCACCGTCGTGCTGCTGCTCAAAGGGCCCACGGTGAAAACAATGCCTAATTTTTTTTGAGGAAAAAGGGGAAAACTTTGAGAAACTCTCATAATTTTAGGGAACCTCCTCAGATTTTGAAGGTGTCACTTCGAACTGGAGGGAATCTCCCACATTTTTTTTCAGGAGACTTCCCCAAAATCTGAGGTGGTTCCGCCTCAAGTTATGGAAGTTCCTCATAGTTTTACCTCTTTCCTCCAAAGCTCAGGCATTGTTTTCACCGTATCCGCCCGGCTGCGCGCTGCTCCGCACGCCCCCAGCCCTAGAGCACGACGGAGTACCTACAGAGAGAACCGCCGCGACAGCCCGCAGCCACCGTTGTGTCTGGAGAACACCCTGTTCTCCAGGTCGATTCGAGTCTCCCCGATGACGTCATCGCGGCCCGCGGCGTCCCAGTCCATGACGCGGACGGTGAGCGCGTGGTCCCGCGGGAGCTCCGCCTCCAGCTCGAACACCCTGGCAACAGTATCAACAGTGTGTGACGGTAGAATGCTCTCAACAAATGTGCAACCTGGCACACTTATAAGTATGCTGTCTACTACTTTGCACATTGTTTGGTGTCGAAGAATTTTGCATACTAGCGTAATGTGCAAAATTTCAAAGTATATAAAAAACAAAGTGTCGAAAGCTGCACCTTTTCCTACTCACCTCCCGAAAATGGGGTTGAGATTCTGCTTGACGATGTTGTCCACGTCGACGCGCCGCTGGCGCCCCAGCCGCACCACCAGGTAAGGGTCGCACGAGCCGTTGGCGTCGCGCGGCTGCAGCGCCACGGCGCGCACCACGTACACGCGCACCAGCACGGCGAGGGGCGGGACCGCGACCTGCGGCGGCGTCCTGGACGCGGTCCCGGACGGGGTCCTGGACAGGGTCCTGGACGGGAGGCGCGCGGGGGACGAGGGCGTCTGCAGCGGACGTAGGGACATGGCGACCTGCCGACGGGCCAAAATTTGGCGTCAAAAGACACCACTCAGATTTTAGCGAGATTAAAATCCCGCCGTGCTCACCTTAAGCTGAGCCACGACCTTCCCGGTGTGTTCCCACTCCAGGACATCCTCCCCGCCGTCCCCGAGGTCGTCATCCTCCGCAGTGGCCTGCCGCTTGCCGCGACACAAGGGCAGTACGCGGAGAAAGTCCTGGAACGCTTCAAACTGGGGCTGCGCCTCGAGCTCCCCGGGGTAGATCTGAGCGGAGTGGACATTTTGAACACTTGGGCCCTTTGCACGGCGCGCGGGTTCAGTAAGGGTGCCAGGGACCTTGCCCTGGCCAGTGGGCGGGTACCAATGGGTACCTCGAGCAGGAAGTCCTCGTGGACGCGACTCGACATGCCATCGGCGCCTTCTGCCTGCTGTCAATGAAAAATATTTTATATAGAAAAAAAAACACTCTGGAAACGCAAGTGTGCGCCACACACTTGCAGGTGTGTGAGGATTCACTCGTACACTTAAACACTCAAATGTGTAATTTTTTTTCCGGAAAATTTACACGTTTGAGGGGCCTACTGTACGAATGAATTCTCGCACACCTACAATTGCGCGACATTCACACACTTGGATTTCCAGTGCACGTTTCGATTTGAAAACAGCGGCAGAGAATCAGTAGCAGTTTTAAAAACAATAAAAAATTATCATTTAAAAACTATTAATTTTTTTTAAATAAAAGTTTGTTGATTTTTTTCTGACGGCTCACCCCAGCGCGCCCCTGGACAGTAGCGTAGTAGCGCGTCCACCAGTCGGGGTCGGGGTCCTCGCTGCGGGGCTGCTCTTTAGCCTGACCGCCCCCGCCGCCCCCGCCGCCCCCGAGGCGCGACATCCGCAGCTTGGCCGCCTCCATCGCGCCGCCCCCCAGATTCCTGAGCCGCTGCGGCACGGCGCGGCCGGCGCGGCTGGCGCGGCCCGTGGCCTTGTCCAGGCCCAGGCGTGACAGCAAAGGCGCCCTCTCTCGCCCGCTCGCTGTGCGCACCGCATCTGGGGGGAGGGAAAGGCAGCCCAGCCCAGGCCAGGCCAGGCAAAGTCAGGACAAAAGGAGGATTTCCACCTAATCCCCATAACACTTCCCCACTCAGCCGCGCATGGCGGGGCGGGGCGGGGCGAGGGCGAGGGTGCGGGACCAACCTTGTTCGCCCTGGTGCGTGGTCGGGTCGTCGGACATCTCGATCACCACGGACTCGGAGGAGGAGGGGGTGGCGGAAGCCTGCGGCATTGGAATGAGGTCTAAACTAGGTACAGTAGGCGGCGCAGCGCGCAGCGCACGGGTCGGTTTCCCATCCCATCATCCCACCACGCTGCTCTCAGTCTAGCTAGCCTTTATTCCGCGGACGAAAATGCTCAGCACATAGGCCGGAGAGGCCTACCTGGCTTTTTAATTTATCTTTTCGGCCATCCCCCCCCCCTTCCCACTCCCCCATGTGGACGTACCTGTGAGGTCGCGGGGGGCTGGTCCTGCGGGGCGCCGGGCGCGGTGGCAGCGGCGCCCGTGAGCGCGGCGGGCAGCCAGGGCCAGGGCTCGGGGTCCGGGTCAGAGGACGGCAGCAGGAGCGCCGCGCTGGGCAGCAGGTGCGTGGCGGCGTAGCGCCGGAACAGGCTGAGGGCGCCGCGGCGCAGCAGCAGCAGGTGCACCGCCGGCAGCAGCGAGCGCTCCCGCGGCAGGTCCTGCCATGGCGGACAAGGTAACGTCATTTACCTTATTCGTGCTCAAGTTCAAAGAATTTTCTCCTCGAAGTTCCTAAACTTCAATTTAAGTTCCGTTCATGGCAGCTCAGCCGAAGTTTACAAAAAGAGTTTCTCAAAGTTTTCCTTTTTTTTCTTCAAAATGTGAGACATTGTTTTTTACCGTGTGGCCCTCCCTCCATCCAGTGAACTCACCAAGTCCACGGAGGCGTGCGGCTCCGGGAAGTTGAGCGATGCCGCCGGGTCGAGGCGCGAGGACTCGAGGCGCGCGCCGCCCAGGTGCAGGGCCACGACGTGGTAGCCGGGGACGCAGGCGGGGCTGAGGTCGCGGAGTCCCCAGAACAGGACCTCCAACCTAGATCATGAGGAGCGGACGTTTGTAGGGGTTACGGGAAAATTTTCCATGAGAAATGTTGTGAAGTTACGATATCAAATTGTAATGACTCTTGTCATTCTAACACAACCACAAATTGTTTTTTTTTTCTTAAATTATAACTTTACGATTTTGATCGTAAATTTACAACATCAGTTTGTATATTATAAATTACGATAAATGTTGTAAATTTACGTAGATATTTTTTTACAGTGCCCTTTTTGCTCTGTACCCCTGCAACCGGCACGGCCCATCGAGCGGCGGCGATGGCGTTTACGAAGCTATTTTTCACAGTGAGAGCATTGCAGGATCCGCTGACAGTCCGAAAATAGTCTGGTCATCGCGTCCATCCCCGTCACTAAATTGACAAAGGACGCTCGGGGTGCGGCCGGGCCGCGGCGGCCAAACTCGAAACTCCCCCCGACCGGACCTCTCTGCGGCCTGACCCGTCCCGTCGGACTACAGATCCAGAACGCTCATGGCCCTGGGGCACAAGCGGGAATCAGCAATTTCGAGAACGAAGCCTTGGATAGTTTCACTCCAGCTTATATCTGGCTGTTCTGTGGGCAGGGGGCAGGAGTAATGAATCCACTGAGTACTTTACGGGCTACGCGATACCGTCTGCTATCGCGTGCCATGCAGCTGGACTTGTGGCCTAGCTCTTTTCACATCACTGTGAGAAATGTTACGAGAAATTTTTCCATGAGAAATGTCGTAAAGTTACGATATTAAATTGTAAATTTACAGAATTTTAAGGACACTGCACTTGGTATCGACTTGTGATTCTTAAACGAGCACAGATATGTTTCGAAAATTTACGATTTTGATTGTAAAATTGCAACACTGTTTGTAAATCACAAATGACGAAAAAAAGTCATAAATTTACAGAGATATTTTTCACAGCTTTTGAGTGCGGCATGACCGCTATGTGGCCACGCTCCCGTTTTAAATCGTAGGGGATGAAAACGTTCGGCACTGAATGTGTTAAGTCAGTTCGAAGTTTTCGTCGGGCGTCAATTGGCGTTATTTAAATAACGGTATCTGCCAGTGGAGCGAACCTGTAGCGGATCACGGCCGGCTGGAGGCCCCTCGCGACGCCACTGAGCTGCCGCTCCCGCTGCTCCCCGCTGCTGCCCGGCGCCACCTGCCGTCAGGTTAGGTCACGTGAGGGGGCGGGGCGGGGCGGGGCGGGGCGGGCGCGTGTTCGCATCAGGGTACTTCATTTCACGACGCTGAGTGCGAGTGTTTGCAGCAAGCCCCCAGCGTCGGTCGGTGTACCTGCACAAGTTGGACGGCGGCCAACACGTCCCCCGTTCTGCGCGCGCCCAGCATAATGGGGATCCAGCGCAGGCCGGCGTCCCCCTCCTCCTCCCCCTCATGAACCCCTCCCTGGACCCGCCCCTCGGCCGCGGCCGGGGGGTGCTTCGCCTCCTGCGGCTCCGCGGTGTCGCTCGGCTCTCCCTGCTGTGGTCTCTGCCGCAAGGCGCGGTCACTGTCCCGGTCCAGGTTTTGATCCCGGTTTTGGTCGAGGTTTCGGTCTTGGTCTGGGTTTTTGACCAGGTTTCGGTTCCGGTCCGGGGTTTGATCCCGGTTCCGGTCCGGGTTTTGATCCCGGTTCCGGTCCCGGCTGCCGTCCCTGCTCTTGAGCGGCCCCCACCTGGCCGCCCACTCCCGGCCCGCGGCCCGCCACTCCTCCCAGGGCGGCGGGCTCAGCCACTGACCCCAGCGCCGGCCCCGCCCGCCCGGCTCATCCCGCTGAGTGTCGCTTTCCGGCTCCGGCTCGCTTCCGGTCACGCCCTCTTCCGGGTCTGGCGCGGGTTCCGCTCGCGGTTCCGGGTCGGAGAGGGGCGGGGGGGACCCGGGCAGCGCGCCGAGGAGGAGGACGCGGGGCCGGACGACGGCGCGGCCCAGGAACTCATTCGTCTGTGTTAGAGAGGAGGGGGCGGTCAAGTCAAGCACCGTGGAAAATATCTTTGTAGATTTACGATAAATTTTGTAAATTACGATTTTTGAAATATGTGCGCGCCTTTGTTTTTCCAGTGTTGTCTTACGTGTTCTGTCTTACACCCGGTACAGTTTCCAGAGTCTACAAAACTATATAAGTTTCTACCACGCGTTTTCCCAGAAGCGGCCGTTGCCCCGCCCCGCCCCGCCGCGGCCCGGACGGCGCCGGCTCATATTTCCCGCTTAGGTTTGACCGTGTCCGTTTGTCATGGCGGCCGTGCCGCGCGTGCCGCGCACTCACGCACGGGTCCCGGTCCCACGCCTCCAGCACCACGCCGGGGGGCCTGCGCAGGACGTCCGCCGGGTCGCCGCACAGCCTGACGGCGGGGAGCCGCAGGGAGCGCGACCAGCACGGCGCCAGCGTGCCCGCCACCACCTGCAGGGCACGAGGAAGCAGCGAAGCACAGCAAATATTACAAGTTAAATTCTAATGTTAAATGTTAAAGACCTTCAAATTTGTTGTGTTGGGAAGGCGGCTCTGGGGCGCCCTGGACTCGCCTGGGTCTGCGCGCTGTGCGGCCCGCACACGACGCGCACGAAGGGGTCGCTGAGCCCCGAGCGGTCCGCGCCGGGCCGGAAGCGGCCGTGCCACACGTGCGCCCAGCACTCGTACTCCTGGCGGGCAGAGCGGCAAGCAATGTCCATTCACTTCCGGAGGTTAAAAACTCGGATGTTTGTAAAGCACCACGCAATTCAAAAGGAAAAAAAAAATCGCAAACATGAAAGAACACTCACAAACATTGAAGCAAGCTCAAGAAAAATTAGAAATATATCTTGAAAAATTTAAGAAAAACTCAAGGAAAATTCAAAAAGAAAATCAAGAAAAAATTTTACGTCATCTGTACACTATGACGGAGAGTTTGCCTTGCATTCAATCCCCTCGATTTCTTTTATCTAGGTCCTTTGACCGAGTTCACTTGCATGCTCCTCGCTGTAGGAGACCGTGGGGGGCAGACTCAGCTTCCTGCGGCGGCCCAGGTCGCCGTCGTGGCCCCGGGGGAGGCCCTCGAGCGCGAGGTGCGCGTCCCTGCGCGCGCCCAGCCACAGGAGCACCTCCAGCAGCCCCGCCTCCGCCGCGCCCGCCCCCGCGCCCGCCCCCGGCCGCTGCAGGCTCAGCGTGCCGAGCTGGCCGGCGTGCCGCCCGCGCTCGTTGGCGTCCCGCGCGTGCACCGCCAGGCGCGCGGGGAGCGTCGCGACGGCGCAGCGCCGCCGCCCGTCTCCGACGCCACGCGTCAGCCACAGGACCACGTCCCCGACGCCGCACTCCGCCTGCGGGCGGGAGCGTCCACGACACGATCTAGCGGGGCCAGCGGCCAGCGGCCGCCCGGCAGGTAGACCGTCTCCTGACCCGCCAGGCACGTGTGCCCCGCGGGCCTGCCTACCCCGCGGCTCACAGGCGCCACGTGGAACGCACCGTGTCCTGACCCGCCGGGCACGTGTGCCCCACGGCCCGCGGGCGCCACGTGGTACGCACCGTGTCCGCTACGCGGCGCATCCGCCCCGCCAGGCCGGCCGCCTGGTCGCAGGTGGCGGCCAGCCGCGCGTTGCACTCGGCTGCGGGTGTGGGCGCGGTGGCCGCGGCGTTGATGGAGTCGACCACGCCCTGCGCGACGACCACCAACTGCCTCTGGGGTCAAAGGCGACGGCAATCAATGCCTTTAAAATATTTGGTAGCAGCCATCAAAATTTCTTCGATCCGCCAAAAAAAACATCAAGGGCATCGAAATTTGATGATGGGTATCAGAGATTTGATGCAACCAAAACTTTTTCTCGTGCAAACGTCCGAATGCCGCTCACTCGCAGGCAGTGTTGCGAGACAAGTAGGCATAAATTCCTGCAAATACACGTGTGTGAGGCAGACGGGTATCTCCGCCTTCCTACTTGGCGAATGGTTGTCTCGTGTCTGGAGAGCTTGCCGAGTAGGCCGGCGGAGACACCCGTCTGCTTCGCACAGGTGTACTCGTGGGCATTTTTGTGTACTTCCTGCAACACTGCTCGCAGGTGCATGACAGAACCAGCAAGACAGCGACATTCGAATTGCAATAAGATTTTCAGTGCTGTCGAGTGCAATCTCGTAGAATGAAGGTCTCGACTGTACCATACCATCATCCTGACGCCGTGGTGCGAGGCGTGCAGGGGCAGGGCGGCCAGCGCCTGCAGCCCCGCCAGCGCCGAGGCCGCCGCCGCGCGCAGGTGCTTCTCCCCGCCCCGCTCGCCCGCCCGCAGCAGCGCCCGCACCGCGCGCACCGCCTCCGCCTGGGGCAGTACACGGCCGGGGCCTTAATGGAGCTAGGGGGCCGGCACCCGGAGACTGACTCAAGTACAATGTGGTGCTTAATCCAAGCCCAATTTAGCCTTAAACCAAGAATATAGGTCTCATTTTATGCGCGAAGAGGAACAACTTCAGAACAAAGCGGAGCTGATTCGGGCCCACACGCTCAAGAACATTGGTGCTTGATCCAGACAAGTACATTGCACTCGACTCAAAGTACAATGCGCATGATCCATGGATCATGTTCTTGCAAGAACACGCTTTTCTAGGTGTGGGGCCAGGCGGCGGGGCCGGGAGCAGCGCCGAGCAGCACAAGCACCGCGCCAACACCCACCAGGGCGGCGCCGAGGCGGTGCAGGGCGTTGGCGGCCCGCAGGTCCCCCAAGAGGTCGGGCACGAAGGTCCTGACGGCCAGCAGGGGCTTGCGGCGGCCGACGTCCGCGTGGAGGTAGGCGGCGTCGTGGCAGAGCGCGCGCAGCCCGGAGCACGAGCTGAGCGCCAGCTGGCGCGCCGCCACGTCTGTGAGGCATGGGCCAGCCCAACCCTCAGAGGTTATTGAAGCGCGGAGCGGACGGGATATACGGGCTATGAGGTCATTTTTTTTGTCAACCCACTGTGGATTTGTGCACTATCTTTTGGTTACAGGCTAAAAGGAGGTTCGTAAACTGTGTAAGTCCCGCTTTTCATTTCCTACTACCCTGCAGTGTTACCAGAAAAGTAGGCAAAAACCGTGTTGAGCGGTCGGTATCAACGCTTGCCTATTAGGCAACGTATATGCATACCTGTGCAGAGGATGGCCTAGTGAGCAGGCGTTGATACCGACCGCTGAACAAGGCTGAGTGTTGGGTGGTGTTTGCCTACAGTAATAAAAACTTACGGCAGGGTTCACCGTAGCTTACAGTAAAAGAGTGTACTTTTCTGACACTGGCAACACTGCTACCCTGACAGTCAGGAGAGGGGGCCCACCCTGGTCAGGATGCTGCCACAGCTCGCGGTCCCCCGCGCTGCCCAGACTGACTTCGAGGCCCAGGTCGTCGACGAGGTCCTTGCCGCCGAGCAGCGCCCGGTCCAGCACCAGGGCGTCCCACAGCACGGCCACCAGCACCACGTCGGCCCGCCGCCACAGGCTGTCCTGGCGGCAGCGGGGAGGCTGCACTGTTAAACCAAGTGTTCAACTGCTCAACACTTGTATGTGTGCAGCTTCCAGCCTAGCACGCGCAAGTGTGCAGCTCGGCAGATGTGCACTTGCAAGTGTTTAACTGTCCCGCGCAACACTATCCTTGTTGAACACTTGCAAGTGCACAAGTGTCGAGTTAAACACTTGGAAGTGTACAACTGGCGAGTTTAACACGTGAAATTGCACAATTGCCGATTGCGCACTTGCGCGTGCTAGGTTGGAAGTTGCACACATACAAGTGTTGAGCAGTTGAAAACTTGGTTTAACAGAGTGTGCAGGCGTGGGCGACCGCCCCGGCCTCCTACACCCCACCCGCACTCCCACCCCCACCCACCCGCGAGCCAATCTCACGGTAATAAACTTACTGCCTGGACTCTAAATTTTTCCATTAAACAAAGCGACGTTCTCTCCTCCAGCCTGCGGTCTTTGACCCCCCCCCCCCTCTCTCTACTCCCATCCCCTTTCTCCGCGGCCCTACCCCTCACCCCCTCCGCTCTCCCATCACAGTATCTCCGTCAATTGAATCATTTCCATAGCAAGGAGTAGCGGTAGGGGGGAGGGGGGGTTACTTCTGAGATCCTGGGCGCCGGCTCCCTGAGCGCGGCGGGCCCGGGGCGGCGCGGCCCCGGCCGGTGGTCGTCGCAGCGCACCGCCACCGCCACGAGCAGCCTGCCCCGCGCGGGGCCCCGGGGAGGCGCATGCCGAGGCCCGCGCCGCGCCACGCCGCGCAGCCCGACCCACCAGGGGCCGAACAGCGCGCCCTCGGGCTCTGCGGGCGGAGACAGCGAAACACTTTAAACGGGGGGTGGGGGGGGGGGGGGCAGGACGTTAGGGCGACAGAGACGAAGGGGCTGGGAGGTCGCCCCCCCCCCTCCGCTGGAAGGAGGGAGGGGTGTGTCCCTTGTACAGTCTCCACGTGCACACACACACAGAGGTATGAGGCATTGTATTGGTTTACATGTCGATGTATTTGAGCGGGATGCAAGTGGAAACCCAAGTTTAGCGATGGGTGAATGCTCAATTGTATACCTGAACGAGAGAATGCGTGAATTTCCCCCGTAATGTAACACACTACTCGAAAGGACAAGGACACGAATGAAAATTTAAACACCCACACACGTGTGCGACATTCACACACTTGGGCTCCCGCCAGTGGACGAGGCGAGTGTAGCCTACCCTACCCGGCGGCATGTCCGTGCAGATGCGGTCCAGCTGCAGGCGCTGCTCGCAGACCGGCCGGCCCGCCCGGAGCAGCTGCAGCTGCAGGCGCTGGTGCAGCGGCGGGTACATGTCGGGGAAGGACAGCTGCTCCTCCCACACGGGCTGGCGGCAGTCGCAGCCCCGGGCACTGGTCGCCCCCTGCACGCGCCCAGCCCGCCAGAGAATAAGTCCCACGAATACAACTAACTGTGTGAGGCAGACGGGTATCTCCGCCTACCTAATAGGCAAACTCTCCCAATATGAGACTCCCTCAGTAGGCGGGCAGAGATGCAGGTCTGCTTCACACCGGTGTATTCGTGGGAAGTTTTGCCCACTTATCTGGCAACACTGACCTATGCCAGGACAGACACGTGAATCAGCGTTGCCAGAAAAAAAGTCAAAATGACAGTGGAGTTAAGCCCAGTAGGCACGATATGCCATGCCAGTTCATCCAGTTGGACACCTTTTGCCCCGCGAAGCTGACCCGCACGCTGAACTGCGGGCGGCAGCGGCAGGCGGCCAGGGCCTGCTCCCGCCGGCGCGCCCTCAGCGCGGGTGCGGACGACAGCTTGCCTACGGCGCGAGTCTTTTCCCGCCGCCTCCCTCGCGCCCGGGCTAACGGCGGGGGCGGGGCCGGGGGCGGGACCGGGGGCGGGTCTGGGGGCGGGACCGGGGGCGGGACTGCGGCGGACACGGAAGAGGACGGGCCGGCGGCCGGCGGTGGGGCTTCAGGGGAGGACCGACCATCCTCAGCGCCCCCTGCAAGAGGCGACAACAGGGCAGCGTCACTAAGGGTCGCCCCCATCCCATCCCCATCGCGCCCCGCCTCACCCTACCCCGCCCCGCCCCACCCTGCCCCCCCCGCGGACCAGACCGGCATTCCTCTCTCAGCAGGGTGATTCCGAGCAGCGTTTAGTAGTGTCCTCTCTCTCTCGCTC
Organism: Frankliniella intonsa; assembly: GCA_033675135.1. Taxonomy (NCBI): domain Eukaryota; kingdom Metazoa; phylum Arthropoda; class Insecta; order Thysanoptera; family Thripidae; genus Frankliniella; species Frankliniella intonsa. Next base: position 3,138,923 of record CM066245.1, on the reverse strand, counting down.
CTTATGGCCGTGCCCTATGAGTGCGACAAAGACAGAGAGACAAAACCACCGTGCGGAATCAGCCTGCAGATCAAAGACGAGGGGGAGAAGGGTTGGAGGTTGTGGGTGTCCACAGGGAATGCGACTGTCTGCATGTCTGCGCCTGCGGGCCGCGGGGCGTGGTGGGGCGTGGTGGGGCGGCGCGTGGCAGGGCGGCCACCTGTCCGTACCGGCGGGGTGGTGCTCGGGGCGCGCTGCGGGGCTCGCGGCGGGGCGCCGCAGGGGCAGCCCGTCCGCCCGGTACACCCGCACCAGGTAGGTGGCGCGGGCGCGGCGCGCCGGCCCCGCCCATGACGGCGACAGCAGGTTCCTGGCGGCAGCAGCAGGGCTCCGTAAATGATTACTTAAGCTCTTTAAAAGTTATGTTAAGCGTTAAAGTTACTACTTGTAACTTCTATTCTGGCTCTTTCAAATAAGTTTTTGGTTCGGATGGTGCAAATCACGTGTACATCGTTCCTGAATGAATTGAAATTCTATAACTTTAACTTTTATCCGAGCATGTCTTTTGTTACGTTAAGTAACCGACATGCGTTCGCGTTATGACAACTCCTGGCCCGGCCGGCCGGCCGGTCACACGTGCCCTCTGTCACTAGGCGCGCAGGGGGTGGTCCCGGCGGAGGGGGGGAGGGGGGGGGGCACGCCCACCGCTTGGCTCGCCTCGCGTCAGCCGGAGTGACGTTCGCGCCGCGTGTGACGTCTAGTCAGTCCGGATGGGGATGGGTGACCGCCGGGCCGGGCCGGCCGGACAAAACAGACCGGGGGTACACGGCTTGGGCGGGGCGTGTCACCTAGTCAAGGCTCGTCTACACTAGGGTGGCCCAAAATAAAAGTTTGAGCTCGTTGCGCGGTGTGTTCCTCATCTCGGATTTGGACCACGTCTGGCGTGTTTGATGGGGCACCCTTTCAAAAAACCGACAGATGGACCATTTTTGAGTGATGGAACCCACCGCGCAACGAGGTAAAACTTTGATTTTGGACGACCCCAGTGTACAGTAGAGGTCGTTGCAAAATTCTTTTAGATATTATTGTCACATTCATTTGAATGTTACTGTAAAATTCAGCCCACACAGCCCGGCCCATTCACGTTAAAACGAATGTGACATAACATCCTGACCGCAATATGACAGTTTTCACATTTTAAAAAATGTGACGTCACAGAAATTGAATAACAGTAAATGTAAGTACAACGGCTAACGTGAAATGCGGTACAGGGAACGGCCCTGCTTCGCCTGCTCCCGGCTGGCGCGCTGCGACTCACTCGAGCAGCATCCCGCTGTCCACGGGCGCCGGCGGCAGCCTCAGCGCGTTGCCCTGCCCCAGGATGGCCATGTCCACGAGGAGGAAGCCCGCGGGCCCGTCCACGCCCCGCGCCCACAGCACGGCCCACTTGTGCGCCACCAGGTGGTCTGCGCCGGGGGGAACATCGGACAGTCAGGGGACAACATGGATTCGTTTGCCAAATCCGGCAAATCTAACGCAACACCCACGCCCAAATTTTAATGGACATGTATTTAATGGGAGCACGATGCACTCAGAAAAAATTTACCCATGCAGATAAAAATTAGCTCTTTATACATAACATACACTCAAAAAAATAATCCGCGTCTGAGCAAAAAATTAGCAGGTGTAATTTTTTATCTGCATAGGCGCAGCAAATTTTTAAGCTTCGTTGCTTATTTTCTAGCTACCCTGCTATTTATTTTTCTGCTGTATTAAGTTATTAGCCGTGTTGCTAATTTTTCACATCCAATATCAGCTGAGCGATTTTATTTTTGCGTGTATGTTTGAGGCTTTACGAGGCTCTACAGCTAACAAGTTAACTGAAACACTAAGCATTTTTAGCTAGAGAGCAAAGCATTATATAGCTGTATGGCTAACGTTTAGTTAAATTGCTCCAAAAGCCATGTATATACAGCTTTTTATTTTCTCGGCATGGGAAGATCCACCCACCACCGTAGGGGTTAACAACATGCTCACCTGGAAACGCCCACACGGTGGCCAGCTCCAACTCAACAGACGCCAGCGTCTTGTTGCGGGGCAGGAGGTTTCGCGCCTGCTGGACCTGCGGACGCCGAGACGAGGCAAAAGTATTGTGCCGAGCAGAGAAAAAATTTCTCCCAGTGTTGACGCCATATTACCGATAGCACCATTGTCTTCCCCAGCAGCTGCTCCAGCGGCTCTTGAAACTCGAATGTGAACTCCTGAAACGAGTCAACCACTCAGACACAGAGGTTAAGCAGATGAAAAGTCGCAGCGACCAGTCTTATGCTCAGCGCAGGGACAACCGTAAAGACATGGATCAACGATGACGTCAACTGTGATTTTCTGGCTTGTTCGCCTGAGCTAAATCATATAACATGTTTGCTACAACGTTCCATTTTCCTGGCTGCAGTCGACTGATTCGGAGGATCGCTCTCGTAGCTCCGTCCTTGGCAGGGCAGGGCACGACGGCGGCACCCCATAAGAGCCACAAGGACGGAGCTGCGAGAGCGATCCTCTGAATCAGTCGGCAGGGAGACTGTGTGTTACCGGTGCGACCATAACCTCCAAACGTCGCCGCGCTGGCCCGGGCCGGGACTCTAGCTCACCTCTCCGTAGTAGGGGCTGGTGGCGGCCTGGCGGGGCGCGCCCGTCTGCAGCAGGCGGCCGGCCCGCACCGCGAGCCGCGACTCCACCCCGCGCCAGCGCACATGCCGGCCCTCGAGCACCCGCAGCCACAGCCTCCAGCGCGGCGCGTCCGCCATCCTGCGAGCCGGCCAGTGCTGCCATATAAGCAGGCAAAACTTCCCGCGAGTACACCTGTATGAGGCAGACGGGTATCTGCGCCTGCCTACTAGGCAAACTCTCCACACACGACATTACCCTTTGCCAAGTAGGCAGGCGGAGATACCCGTCTTCGTGGGATTTTTTTTGCCAACTTATCTTCTGGAAACGCTGAGCCGGCCGTGCCCGCCGTGCCAGGGCAGCCAACAGAAACTGGGTCAAGGCGAAGGTTACGTATTGACGCATCTTCTGGTTCCATTCCGTTTATTTTGTTTGGTTTCTGTTTTCCTATATCGTTAAAATTGTTTTCTCTCCTGATCAGCAGAAAGAAAATATCACAGGTCGTCGGAATTCACTTAGCAGAATTGACACAACAGACGAGAGCAAATAGAGCAAATAGCAAATATCCAGGAATACACGTCAGGGTAGTCCTTTGAAGTCGCGGGCGGCGGGGGTGAAGGGTGCGAGAGAGGCGAGGGGTTGGGGAGACGGAAAGGACAAACTAAACGGGCAGATAGGGGTGGGGCGGAGCTCGAGCAGATTAAAGGAAAAGTAATTGCACGCGCTTTTATTCCGTCTCTCCTCTCCTCTCCTCTCCTCTCCTCTCCCACGGCGGGGTCGTGTCGCTCTACTGGGGACCCTGCAGGACGCCGGAGACGGACAGCTTGGGGGCGTGGGGCACGACCTTCTGGAAGTCGGACACGCTGCAGCAGTAGATGAGACCCTTCCTGTAGTCGCGGATGGTGGGCCAGCCGTTGGCCTCGCAGATGTTCTTGCAGAGGAGGTTGTCCTCAGAGTCGAGCAGGGGGTTGTTGGAGCCGACCAGGGCGATACCCTGCTTGGTCTCGGCGTCGTACAGCACCTTCCAGAAGTTGTCCGGGATGGGGATCTTCTTGTCGTCGTCGTTGAGGTACAGCGGCGTGGCGACGCCCTGGGCGTTGGGGATGGTGAGGATGCCCTGGGTGCCGGTGTACACCGTCAGGTCGCGGCCCAGCTCGACGGCCTTCTTGCGGACGTTCTTCTCGGTGGCGAGCCAGTTGCCGGCGTTGATGGACTGCCACTGGGGGGCCACGTTGGCGTAGAAGTAGGTGAGGAACTGCCAGGAGCCGAAGATGAAGTCCGCGTCGGGGGCGAGGTGGCCGCGGGCGATGAAGGTGTTGCCGATGAGCTTGCTGGCCTGGCTCTTGCCGAGCACCTTCTCCAGCATCTTCTTGTGGTTGGCCTGCTTGTAGGCGTTGTCGGGGTTGTAGCCCTTGTACAGGGCCTTGTCACCGCGGCTGCAACAGGACAAGCACAAGGGCACAAGGGTAAGAACGAGGGTAAGAGGCGGCGTGGCGTCGCGCTGTGCACTTTCAGAACTGCACTGATTTTTTTTACCCTCCTAACTCTCTTTCTTCACGGGAAAAAAAGTATTAGCTGGATATGCCTTGAGTGAAATTATAAGCTGTCTCTGCCAATTTTTAACTGTTGTATGAAACTTAAGAGCATTTTAAGCGACTACTCAGTCGCTGTGTCTGCTAAACATTGGCGAGGAGAGCTAATATTCTTACCTAAGAACATATTAGCTAATGTATTAGATACCTCAGATAATCTTTTTCTTTCCATGTATTTTATACTGCTGGATTACTAATGAATTTCTTAGTAATTCTGTACATGTTTGAATGTAAGTAATCGGTAAGAGAAGAGACGGTAAGTAGGACAGACGGGCGCTGTACTCACGTGAAGGACGGGCGCTTGGACTCGACCTCGGCGCCGGAGAGGGCGGCACCCTGGACGGTGTGGTGGGCCCAGAGGGTGTGGCCGGCGTCGATCTGGTGGCACACGTCCACCAGCTTGACCCAGTCGGCGCCCACCTCGAAGCCGAGCTCCAGGAGGTTGCCGCCGTCGTCGCAGGACTGGTCGGTGACACGCAGGGAGGAGGCGGCGGTCTTGGAGCAGCCCAGGTCGGACACGGACACGGCCTTGCCGTTCACGTTGAGCTTGTTGCCGGAGTCGCAGGTGGCGCTGACGACGGCAGCCTTGGCCTTGGACACCTGAAGAGAGAGAGAAAGAGATGAGGTATGGGTGCGCGGAGGAGGTTCCCCAAGTGTGTGAATGTCACACACTTGTAGGTGTGACAAGTTTTCATTCGTACACATTTTCCCTGAAGTGTTTGAAGTTCCCAGAACAAGTCTTCATCTTTACTTGTTCAAGTGTGAAAATAAAAATTCACACACATACAAGTGTGTGACATTCACACACTGGGGCTGCTCCAGTTCCACCCGGGCTGCGGTGGCGGAGGGTTGCGGCTGAGGGAGAGGAGGGGGTGGAGGGGAGGGGAGGGGACGCCGCAGAACAGTAATCTGCTCGCTGCTATCGCGGCATTCCCGGCCCGGCCCCGGCCGGGAGTTAAGGTGAGGTGCAGAGTTACACGGCAGCAGCAGTCCAAGTCAGGGAGCCCTTCTCAGAGACTCGACTCTCGAGACATTCAGAATGCTCAACTGTGTTTGCTCCCGCCCCCGACCTTGCATTGCGATCGGAACCAGTTCTACAGACACCTGTGCCTTTGCGGTTCGTGCTTACAAAACCTCTGCGGAGTGCTTACCCTGGTCGCTCCCAAACCCCCCTCCCCCTTCCCCCCTCCCCCCAGACGTCAGCCTTACGAAGTCGCGAGTCGAATATGTGTTTTTGAATCCAGTAGGTTTGAATAGTGACGAAAGAAAATGCAACACATTGAATAATGTAAGAAATCTTTCAAACTAAAACACTTACCGCGTTCTTGTTGCCGGGGCAGGCGAGGGTCACCTCTTCTCCGCTGGCAATCTTGAGCACGCCGCTCTTGCCCTGGGGCTCGGGGAGCAGCAGGGAGCCGTTGTCCAAGAAAAGGGGGGACTTGCCCTTGGGCAGGTCGCCGTTCATGTCGATGCTACAGTCTAAATTCAGAAAGGAAAAAAATTGTTTAAAAAAATGAAAGAAGGTGTTTAACAGTTTGTACGGGTGTTTGTTTGAATGCGCAACAGTGTTGCGGGATTGCATACTCGCCAGCGCTGCAGGGGCCATGGCGCCTTAAGGGCGAATGGGGTAGGCAAACCCGCAGCACTTTTACGCATTCAAAGAAACACCCGGTACGGTTGCTAGAACTCACCCGCGCTGACGGCAGACACGGCCGCGAGGCCGAGAAGGACGTAGGCCAGCATGGTGGTGGTGACGGAGAACTTGTGTGCGCCTCCCCGGGGGCGGCGGCGGCTTTTAACTACTCGCGCAAGCGCTCCTCAGCGGACGGCGCGGGCGGCGGTACGAGAAGACACCTCTCCAACACCTGCGTCAATACCCCCCTCCCCCCCCCCTCCACGCTCAGCCCGGCCAGCTGAGCTGCGCGACGAGGAGCACGCCAAGGTACCCGACGACTCGCCGTGGCCGTGGACGTGAAGGGGCTGGCCGCGGCCGCGGCCGTCGCAACGGACTGCTGCATGTCTCTCTCGCTGCAAGTGTCTGCATCGCGTCAAACTGCAAACCTGATGCTGTCTCGGGTACGCGACTGCCGACTCCCGCTCTCCCCTCCCTCTCCTCCCTTCCCCCCGTCTCCTCCCCTCACACATCGACTGCGTTCGAATGGCGCGCCACTCCGCCACGTGCAGCAGGTGGGGCGCACGCGTTCCACACGCGTCCCCGCGCGATAACACCGCGCAGCGCACACCGCTAGAGCTGCGAATGGCCGCGGCTGCGTGCGAAAGTCGTACACGCGAGTCGCGCGTCGTGCGCGTGTCGCGGGGCATGCGGCCCGCAGGTCAGGTCCACCGGCCCGGCCCAGCGCTGAGCACGCAGCCCGGCCGCAAGAACCGCGACATCCGCCCCGCCGGCCCCGCCCCGCCGGCCCCGCCCCAAACTACCGCGGCGGCGTGGCGAGCCGAGCCGTGAAAATCAGTGCAGCGAAATAATGCGTTCACACGCGCTGCTTGGACCGATTAATTTGATAACAGTGTTGTTAGATAAGTTGGCAAAAAAGCGTACGCACACTGTAAATCGAAATGTCAGACATCTTACCTTATAATGGGGTGAGATATAACTGTCTGACCGAAAGGGGAGGGGGGGGGGGGGAAGTTATACTCTAATGTATGACCTGAGAAAGGGTGACACAACAAAACTGTTTGATAATCGTGAGTGATTGGTTACGGCACGGTAAACTTTAGCGCGGCTCGCGGGGCGCAGGAGCACCTGTTGCCGGCCCGCGGGTCGAGCAAGCAGGTGGAGGCGAGGAACTTCTCGATCACTCAGGTATTTTTCCACAAGCTCTCCCGGCACTCAGCTTCGTCATAAGCACGTCGGAAATAATAGTTAGTAACAGGCTGAAATGTTTTGAATTCGCGTTTGCACAGGTGGTGCGCGACGGGGCTGTTTGGTCCTCAGAATTACAAAATCATCGACAGCATTGTTTGAATGAGTCGAGGCGGTATGCCCGGTGTGCCCAGCTCGCAGAAGCCCCGCCCCGCCCCGGCCCGACAGGGACAGGTGGGGGTGGGGCGCTAATAGGTTAGTGCATGGGGGGTCAATACCCCTGCAGGCAGGCACAGGGTCATTTCGGTTATCCGGAGATGATCCATGATAATGGATACACTGTACTTTAGGGGTGTCCGTCGAAAGTACGCCTTGCCATCCGCTGCCTTGGCGTACACGGTAAATACAGTGCCTGATTTTTTGAGGAACGGGGGAAAACTAAGAGGAACATCCATAATTTGAGGCGAACCTCCTCAGATTTCGAGGAAGTCTCTTCAAAATTTGAGGGAAATTCCCACATATTTTTTGGAGATTTCCTCAAAATCTGAGGAGGTTCCCTCAAATTATGGAAGTTCTTCAAAGTTTTCACTTTTCCCTTAAAAAAATCAGACATTGTTTATACCGTGTATGCTACAGAAATTAGAGCGCGGGGCAGGGCGGGGCGGGGAGGGCGGGGATCCGATAGATCGCCGGCAACAGAGGCACTTGCCGAAGCATCAGCGCGGAACAGTCTATAGGGACTTAGCGGAACAGTACGGCGAGCAAGCACACGGCCAGCAGCAGCATGTCCAGGAGCAGCAAGAGCAGCTCGTCGGCCGGCGAGTTCAACGTGTGCGCCGTGAGCGCCACGAGCACGCCGGCCAAGAGCCCTGGTGCGGGGGCGGCGGCGGGGGAGCGCTCGCCCTCACTCAGCTTGGCGTCGAGCGGCCCGGCGAGCGCGTCCGCCCAGCGCGCCGCGTCCGGCCCCGGGCCCAAAGGCCTCCAGTCCGCACAGGTGCGTCTCGCGTCTCGTGCGTGCGAAGGGTACGTTACTTCGACCCGTCACAGCACCACCGGTGTCCGGGCCGGCCGGTGCGGCCCGGACAGCCACTTTTTTTTCCCAGTCGTTTTCCAGTCCCCAGTCAATATAGGGGAATCGCCACCTGCCATTATTTCCCAGTGAGCCAGCCAGTTATGACTTCTCGGTCTCGCGCCTGCTGGTCGTGCCAGTGTCCATCACTGGTAAAACAAAGGCGTAACATTACGCCTTTCTTCAAGCGTACTATGGCGACTACGCCTTTCTTCAAGCGTACCGAGTGTTGCACAGTGCGGACCTCTGGAACATAATCAGGCTAATGGTCCTGGTGGCGGCGGCACGGCACGGCACGGCACGGCACGGCACGCGCGTGGGCCGCTCATGGCGTGCCTCTCACGATGACCCGAGCTGACCCGCGTCAGCACCAGTCAACACGCACGGACTGAGGGGCGCCGTGCCGTGCCGTGCCGCGCCCAGGCTCCCCTCTTGTGCACTCGACAAACTGCCTGATCATCCACCTGAACTCTGGCAATATACAGGGTGACCCACAGACCCCTTCCGTTTTGGTGAGTAGGCAACCCATTGTACTTCAGCTGAGCGAGGGCAAGAGGTCAGGAGGGGAACTAGAGGGGCTGCTCCCCGCCTCACCTCTTGCCCCACCACTGTGAAAAATAGTCGTAGGTTTACGGGAAAATTTTCCACGAAGTGCAGTAGTAAAATTGGTGTAAAACCGGTGAAATTACAAACACTACATATCGGCTTGAAATTCATACACGAGCAAAAAACGCCCGTCGTAAATTTGCAGCATATTTCGTAAATCGTAATTTACAAAATTTATCGTAAATTTACGAAGATATTTTTCACAGTGGCAGTGTATCGTACGCACTGTCGATCGTGTTGCAGCGACGGCGGAGCAGCGGCTCCAGCGGCTCCAGCGGCGCCCGGAGGCTGCTGCCACCAGATCTGGCCGACCTCTCCTCCAGACTGTTGGGCTCCAGCCTCGACCCGCTGCTTGAAGGTACTCGACCATGATTTTATGGTCCCTGAACAAACCAGAAGATAATTGCACACACTGAGAAAAAACGTCTTGAAAACCAAGACGACAGTTTTACCGTGCGTGCTAGAATTTTTCATTTTTCTGGGTCCTGTCCCCACGCCTGCCTGCGCCTCCGTCCCCTGCCAGACTCGCTGGACGGCCCCTCGGTGGCGCGCCTGCTGGAGGAGGAGGCCGAGGACGTGCGCCTCGCCTCCATGCTGGCCGAGTCGGTGGGCGTCGCGGGCGCCGGGCCCCTGTTCGGCCCGCCGCCCCCCAAGTACCCGCTCAGCGAGTCCCTCCACCACGCACAGAGGGACCTGGGCGCCATGCCCGTCGGCGGGGACAGAGTGGGTGTCGCCGTACCTCTTGGACACTGTTAAACCGAAAGTAGGTACTTTTCCAGGAAAGTTCCTGGGTATTTCCAGACAAAGTACTGGAAAAGCCAGGAACTTTCCTGGAAAAGTACCTACTTTCCTGGAAAAGTACCTACTTTCCTGGGCGTCCCAGGAAACAGATTACCGTGTTCACGAAAAATACAACCGCGCACGCGTGTTTGCAACCGACCGCAGGTTTTCTTCGTCGGCGACGGCGAGGAGCCCAGCAGCCTGTCCCCCGGCGAGGTGGCCATGATGATGCACCACCTGGAGCACGGCGTGAGCATGACGGCCCCGCCACAGCAGCTCTTCAAGTTCCTGTTCCCCAACGCGTCCAGGACCGCCGTGAGTCCCGCGGGCTTCAAAGTGTTGAACACAGTGTTAGACACTTTAAGATGCTTGGTTAAAAGAGTTATTTCATTGCGGACAAAAGTCTTCAACACTTTTATTGGACACTTTCTGCTGGCCAACATATCGGTCTAACACCTACTTCCTCATGTAAAATACATAGGCTTGGTAACGAAGCATCTTAAAGTGTTCAACACTTTGATGTGTCAGTTGAACACTTTTGATTACAGTGTAGCCGTGCGGCGTACGGTAAACGAGGGGGAAACAACTCTGAATTTTCGTGTACAAACGTCATGAATTTTTTAAATTTGTTTTTTTGCAATGTAATAATTAAACTTCTAATTTCTTGAAATTTTCCTGAATTTCTTTAATTTTTTTTCCGGAATTTCTCTGAATGTTTCTGTATTACAATGTGTACCGGAATTTCAGCTGTTTCCCCGTCGACGGTGAGGGGGCCGTGAGAACCTCCCCTGCCACTCAACAGGTCCCCCTCCTTCCGCGGTAGATCGCGAGGAAATCGTCGACCGGTGAAGGGGCCGGTGTCGAGGGGCGGACACCGGGGGCGGAGGCGGCAGCGCCCAACGACAACACGCTGCACGAGGGAGAGTCCTGCCCCATCGTGTGCTTCGGCACGGGCTTCTCCACCAGCCCCCGGCCCCGCACCCGCGTGCAGCTGCGGGGCGACACGCCGCCCAAGTGGTTCCCCGGTGAGCTACCACCACACTGTGAAACCAAGTGTTCAACTGCTCAACGCTTGTATGTGTGTAACTTCCAGCCTAACACAACGCCTGCCTACTAGGCCATCCCTTGGCATAGCTATGAAGATGTTGCCTCGTAGGCAGGCGTTTATACCGACCGCTCAACACGGTTGTGTGTTGGGCGGTGTTTGCCTACTTTTCTGACAGCACTGGCAGTGTTGTCAAGTTGGCAAAAAATCTCCCACGAATACACCTGTCCAGCTCTCCAGTTTTGCACAGTAGGCAAGCGTGGATATCACCCGCTCCACACAAGTGTATTCGTCGAAATATTTTGCCTACTTGGCAACACTGCCGACACCCACCTGCAGGTGTGCGGACCGCGCCTTTGCTGGGGCCGATACCGTACTGCGTACACGATTGCTCACCGGTTGCCTATCTGCCGAGTAAAGGGGTCGACTTAGTATACAGAGGCATTCTTCCGGCTCACGCCCAGTATTGCCCGATAAGTGGGCAAAAATTCCCACTAATACACCTGTGTGAGACAGACGGATGTCGCCGCCTGCCTACTAGGCAAAATGATGTCTCGTCTCACGTGTGGAGATACCCGTCTGCCTCACACAGGTGTATTTCTAGGTGGGAATTTTTCCGTACTTATCTGGCGACACTGCTCACGCCCAAGGTCGCACCTGCAGGTGGCACAGAAAGTCTGTTATGTAGCAAGACGTGTGGGTGGGGAAGATTGTGACCATGGTCCAGAACTAACTTGAGCTGTTTATCTGAACCGGGTTATCTGAAAGGTTACTTCGTTGCCCTCCCGGAAACGGGAGGAACGCTGCAAGTCAAACAGTCGCCGACAGAGGTGATGCAGGCGGCCTACATGGCGGCCAGGCCACGCAACATCCCACCAGAGTGTCGCTTTGTCTACTGAAAAAAGAAAAAGAAAATCAGGGGGTAAGAGAAGAAGACAAAATGACATGTCGATTGAGTATAATTTATAAGTCTCATCAACCATATTATTGTCTGGCACATTATTATTGCAGAGTAAAGTTATAACAATATTGTATACTATACATCAGGGAAGAAAAAACTTAGGACTTAGGATAACACTCATTTTAAAGTGATAAATGCGTAACATCACACAAGAGATTCAAGACAATGTTGCTCTTTGTAATTGACTATGAATTGACAAATATAAATATATATCAAAGTAAACTTAACAAAACAACATGAGTAAATTATTCAAATGAGTACATTATTCAAATACTTTACATGAACAAGAAGATAACAAGGACATACAATTCAACAAATAGGCACCGGTCTCTTTCTCAGTCAACAGAGTAATCATGATAAAATGAGATTTCTTTTGGGTTTTGATATGAAGATCCCGTTCCTATATACATAATTGAAGTACAGACTTTTAATGGCAGTGGTTGACTGAAAACTAAAAATAACTTCAGTAAACAACAACTTGGAATGCATGTCATACACTTATTATTGTCAATCTCATTGCTACACACATTATTGACTATAAATATCTTAATCTTATTGTAAAGATTGTTATAAAGTATGTTTTGACCAAAGAGTTTAATAAATGCGGGTCATATCTCACCAGTTATCTACTCCAGTAAACAAAAAATTATTAGTCCTATCGGACATGTTAAAACCAACACCAAAAGGTTCAAGGGCCTCTTTTCTATGCACATGACATGAATGAAATGATAGAATTCCATATTTACAACAGAGCAATAATATCATCTGTGAAAATGCTGAGTAGAATAGTGCTTTATGACATGGAATATACTTGACATTAAAAGTAAAACGCTGGGTAGCACTCCATGTCTACTATTGTGAGAGCATTCAGCTCACAGGCCTTTATTGTAATAGACAACTTTAGGCGGGGTCTTCATTTTCTTGATCTCCTCCTGTTAAATAAAATTAGACAATTACAGTAATTTTGGTAATTTAAAAAATCTCCTTTTAAGCTAGCCACTTGGTGATAAAAAGATTACCTGCAGCTCAGGTTCCAGCTGATCTACAGCAATAGAAGCCCTCTGAGAAAAGAGAGCACAACACATGGGTGTTGCGAATGTAAGACAAAGTCCACAGAACAATGTCTGGATTGGAGCATTAGCCCATGGGAAGCGTCGAATAAAACCACGCTTGTCCAAGATGTTCATTAAAACTGGAGTCAACACTGAATTAAGAAAAAGTTAAAGTTTAATTCCCCTACATAGTGGAAAGAGTTGCTTTTGGCTTCACCTTCGCAATGTGATACCACAAAGTGCAAGAGACCACATTCAATAGGACCAGAAGCATCAAAAGTGACTAAATTCAATGAGTGCACATGATAGCATAGCTAAAATGTTTGAAAAAAGAAAATTGCATGTATGTTTGTAAATAAATGACATAAAAAACACATAAAAATGAATTACCAATGATTCCAAATATGACTCTGAGACAGAAAACTGGCCAGGGTGACTAGATTCTAGCAGAGATTGCAGCTTCAATCATATCAAGCATGCCTCAAAACCTAGTAAGCAAACCAAAGCCATTCCTGGAAACAATAAAGCAAATAAATGAAAGTACTGTAGTATGAATAGTAAACCTGTAAAATGTGTTTGATGTTGACTGAAAAAAAAAATAGAATAAAATAGAAATCAAGCAATGTACAATAATCAGGGAATTCTTAGCCATTGTGAATTTGTGTTTTCAAGCTGAGTTTTATAAAACACAAACAACCAAACAGAGAGCTACAGTACATTCTCTATTAAAGAGAAATAGAAACTATATCATATTTCACACACAGTGAAAGTGCCCATAAGTGCTATGAAAATACAACTGCTAAATGAGGATGTGACATACTGAATGGGTTCTCTTTCTACCCCTACTTCAAAAAAAATCTGAAGCCTATTCTACTTTTTCAGATCTAAATTAGATAAAGAAAACTATTTATGGAAAAAGAGGTGCACTTGATAATTTCTTGGGTGACATACCCATGCTGGGTACAGCCATGGCAATTCTAGAGAACACAACTTGGCTTATAGCTTTCTGGGCAGCAACAGCTGACTGCCCAATCTTGTTTCCGTTATTGTCTATCAGTGATATACCTTCTTTCAGTTCCCTGCAAACCCATGATACCAGAAAATAGATGTAAAGCTTTCTTTGAAACAAAAACCAAAATACATAACTAGAAACAAGGAATGAATACAGCAAAGAATGAATGTTTACTATTGCTATTGATTAAAAGGAAAAAAGAAATTTAGAGTATAATCAAATCTTTCTGCTTTTAAATATTGCCTCAAGCAATGGCTAAAAAGCAACTAAACTTAAAATCCAAAACCATTGTAATGTTATGTTTAGAGCTAAAGCTCTTGAGATGTTCTTAACCAATAAAATAGAATAAATAATTTCTACATTTGCTGTCATTCCTTGTGTTTTCTGCAAACATCACTAAACAGCAGACCCACACAATGAAACCAATCCCCAATATGTTAGGCAACCATTCCATTGACATAAATGAGCACCAAACCCTCGACCAAACCACCAGCTCCCTTTAGCCCATTGCAGACTGGAGGACAAAATTCAATTATTACCCATGCCAGGGGATGCCATGCCGACACGGCTCACGAGTACAGCTAGAATGCCTGACTTAGCAGCCTCTGTTGAGTTGCCCAGCTTGTTCCCATTTTCATCAGTGATTGGGACACCGTCATTCAATTCCCTGAGAGATAATTTTTAACAACACACCTCTTTCAATCAGAATCACAAACACCGAATACAAGAAACAATGAGGGCCTATACACACATCATTACCAGTCCAAAACCACCTCCAAATTCACAAAACTTGAACATGAGCCATGTTTTTTTTTACAGCAAAGCTTATATTAGCTTACATAATACCATAAATTCAAAGTAATATTACAACTGAAAATAGATGGCAAATTATATACTCTACCTGCGTCTCATCAGTGGAATATTGATGCAGTTTGCAGCTGCTACTGCTGCAAATGGAACTAAACGTCCAACAAGAGGGGGAGCTTTCTGTATAGTGTAGAAAGTAATTCTTAATAAACAAAACTTTTAAATAATAATACAAATAACATAGATATTGGAAAAATTGTAGTATACCTTTGCCAAGCTATTAAGTCCAAGAGCTGTTACTACAGCACCACTGGTAGCCAATGCATATGATAAACCACTCTCTCTGAGACAGTCAAAAGATGAACAATAAAATAAGTTCAGTATTTTTTTGCCACAGTGTACAGTTATTGTATTAATTTCACTAAATCAATATGACTTACTGCAGGGAAATTGGAGTGTCACCACTACGATTAGTATAGTTCACAACAGCATTGAATGATTGATTAACCCATTGCCAGAAGAAAACTGCTGGAGTGGACCTAGAGGTAAAGGTTTCTATTAGCTTTACACTTAACATACTTATAGACACAAAAACATTTCCTTCAGAAAAAACTTACTTGTAAAATGTCATCATACAACCAGTTATGGTCATGTTCATTGGCACTTGGGCAGACATACGACCAATTAAAAGCATCTTCTCGCCGGTGTCGGGGTGAAAAGCAGAATCATACAGATTCTTTGCTCGCCATAACTCATCTTCTGACAGTCCAGATACATCTTCACCTCTCCTGTAAATAGTAGTATGGTACAATGTAGCTTATACAATGTCAATTAATTGTAAACTTTTATAAATAAGATATGTAGGGAAATTACTTGTAACGGGTGTAAATTTCCTTTGCTTGGTCAAGTTCGCTTTCACTCGCAAGTACATTGAGAGGGTTTGTCACAGTGAAGAAATGTTTGGCTCTACCCCAATAAGTAGATTGGTCGTAGCGGGGTAAGTCCAAATTGATTCGCTCACTCATTTTCGAAACTGGAAAGAAACTATTTAATATATTTCAAGTGAGTGTTGTTAGTCAAGGCCTTGCAGGTACAAGGGACTTGATAGCTCATAAAAAAGAAGACCAAAAGGTTAGCAACACGTCAATGATCTGATAAAAAACGGAATACAATAAACAGCAGATTCTATGTATAAGAAATTTTAGGACATCCTTAGAGGAACAACCAATGTAACAGTGACATAACTTCGAATTCTACACTACAAATAAAATGAATGAAAGATACCTCAGATACTCACGTAGATTCGAAACCTTCGAAAGCAAATTACAGGAGTGATAAGTGATTGCGACAACGACGAGGTTAAAGGATCAAGTCCAAGTCCAAGTCCGCACAAGTCAACAAACAGGGCGAGCGCCCTCTGGTGTTGTTTACTAACTGCAACTATATATTTTCGCTTAAGTCATTTACTCTGAGGGGTGACATAAGGTTATATGGCTGTAGAAGTTGCTATTTTTCGTATAGATTACTGTGTAGAGGAAAAATTATGCGTCAGAGATATAAAGTTCATTTTAAATTGCATTTTAGCAGACGCCACATGTACGGCGATACCCCATGACCCACACGCCAGATTTGACTCCTTACCGGAGTTGTGAACGTAGAGGAACTTCAAGTATGAAAAATTCGGCACTCAAAGCATTTCGGCCGACTCGACTGTTTCTCGAAGCTGCAGCTGAAGCCAGAACCCCCGCCCCAGCATTTGAGCTTGGCAGCTTGGCAAGCTTAGCGCTCGCGTGTCGTGTCTTAGTGTCTTCGGCGTTCGCCTCGACAGACAAGCCAACAAAGCCAATAACATGCCACGATAAAACTTAACAGCGATGTCTCAAAAATATGCTTGTGAGTTCAAAATTATTGTCAATCTCTAAAGAGTCTTTGAGAGAGGGAAAAACCACCAGTCTCCAAAACTAACTAAGTTTTTGATCACGGCTTATTACTTTTAAAAATCCTGAAACAAAAATAAGTTTCAAAATGGGGCAATGGTACATATACTCCAGTCACTTCACAGTTCTTACCACAAAAACCGTAGAAATGATTCATTCTTCGTTAAAAATTCTTCAGCTCATTTCAGTAAGAGAGAACCATACACGTCGGTAAATGTTTCATTTTTTACAATGAAAATGAGTGTTGTGTGGTGTGCGATAGTGTGTGATGTGCGATAATCCCTATAATCCCAATAAATCCCTAACTCAACGAAGGGAAGCTTTTAGCAACGAAGACACTGACCCCTGAAGAATGAACTCACCAGGTTGCCAAGTTACCAAACAGCGACAGTAACTCAGATGGAAGAAGGCCCTGCAAAAATAATAATACAAAAATTAGCCTACAGAAAAATTCAGCTGACAATAAGTAGTCGCTAACTGCTTTGGCAATACTCACTGGGGGGGAAGATGGCCTGTTCTGTCCTCCATCCTCCAGCGTCCTCCATCAGAATCCTTTCTTGATGTAGCTTAGTAGAGGCTCTATACACCTGCAACAACGAGCAATGATGAAAATAAGAATTGAAAGTAAGCGTTCACTGATTAAGTAGTAGCAATCAGCTGACACTGCAATATTGACAAAAAAAGAAATTTGAAGTGTTAAAAGTGCGTGCATACCATTTGCTTTCTCATTGCAAGGGCAAGGATTGTGTTGAGGCATCTGACGGTTCAATAATGGTCATAGCTGAAGACCAAAGTTCTCTTCAGGGCTTGATACCATGTCCTCGAGTATGTGCCTGCTACAGATCTGCTTCAGACTTCATCCTCCAGCCAGCTTGACTTAGGCAAACTTGTTGTCTAAACAAAGAAATTTGAAGGGTGTTGTCTCACTTTTCTAGCTATGAAGACGTTGACAATAACAAATAAAGTAGGGTGGAAGGGAAGAAAAAGAATCTTCAATCATAACTTACCGACCGATCTGTTTCCAGTTGTTTGCTTTTTTACAGTACACCGTCAAGAACTGACAGGTCAAATTGGATTGTAATGGTAATATTCTTCTATATCATAGGCATGGCCAAACACAGCATAAGCCTGAAAGACAAGATAAGAGTGATAAACTTAAAGAAGTTATTCAGTTCAGTGCGGAGTTCCGCGCGGCTCCCTGGTGATTGCGACATCGAAAACGGGTCAACACTTCTCTTTTTGGAAAGGGGAAGGAATAAGGGAAATATTCTGCAAAAATATGGACATTTCAGAGGCAAATAACGGTGCTGGGAAACACAAGGGTGCATGAAAGGGTGGCGGAGAGCCAGGAACGGGGCGGGGTTACTATACAATCGGCTTTAAAAAGCTGTTTTATCATATGAAAGTGGGTAAACCTGCATACCTTTAAAGAAATGAGGAAGGTGTGAGGATAGTTTTTCAGTAAATGTCACATCAAGTTTAGTGTTTTAGATGCAGCTGAGTTGGGGGCTGGGTATGAAATTCTCTCAGCTGGCGACTGGCGACAGTGGCCGTTGCCGGTTGCCGCCGTTGTGTTTCAAGTTTGAATGATAACGACGATGTACATCGATACTATCGTCCTCCTCGGCTCGTTTTCTAGCAGCCGATCAAGCAAGTTAAAAAAAAAATAATGTAGACTTTTATAAAAACGGGGAACCGTATCTCGGTCTTATTTCTCAAAATTTGAAAAATCAACAATGTTTAAAGAAAATCTAAATGAGTGCCGAGTTATCTCTGGCCGAACCTTAAAGGCCGACCCGAGCCGATGAGTACTGAGCGGCGAATTTCTCATGTCTGACTGTACCCCGGAGTGGACTCAAATCTAGCGACCCTTATCCACCATAAGCTTCGTTTCCCGTTTCGCACAATAGATGGCGCTGCTTGATCGCTTTCAGAGATAACTTTTGAAGGTGAGCCACAGGAGGCTAGACTCATTCATTCAGGATTTGGAACAGCCTGGTTCTGGTTGAGGACATATGGGTTACTCAAATATGTGTGAAATTTTAAACTGATCTTAATCGACATTAATTTTTCTAGTTAAGTGACGTTTGGAATTTAGAAGCTGAGCAGATCATTCGAGAAATGAAATCTAGGGAGCCGTGAGTGGGTAACACCTTTCCCCTTCCCCTTTTCTTCCCCCACTCTAATTTTCATCCTCCGCCCTTGTGAATTGTGATTCGCGTTCGATCGAAAAGGGGCATCTCCGTCCGCGGTGTCTCCTGAGCGCTAGTGCATTTGTTTGTCTTTTTAACGTAAATTCAAAGTGTTTAAGTTCTTTTGACTGTGTGTGAGGTGACTATGAGATCAAGGTGACAACGCCAGTGTGGATTTTTTTACTGCGTTTGCTGTATCTTCCGTAGAAGACAGGACTTAATATGGGTGAGTACCAAGCCGGATCGCGGGCCGGGCCATTTCTGCTATGACTTTTCGCGAATCGTGAAAACGTAAGAGGTGTTGTGAAACGACTTGATAGCGTCCGATTGCTCGCAATTAGTTTTCTTCTGTTATTTCCTCACCTTCAACTCAAGTCTCCAACGCTCTTAACCTGCTGTGACTGTTTCATTGCATGTGCAAACTCAAACTTTTTGACATTCAGGTTGTGATTGATGGTAAAACAGTTCTTTCTCTGCTAAAGTCTGTTTTCCTGTATCGTCTTTGGTCAAGTTCCTAAGTACTTGTCCCATTAGTATTAAGACTGAATTCCAATTATTTAGATGGACCTTTACCACTAAATAATTTTTACACCTTCACATCTGTCTGATGATTTAATTTAGGAGCAATCGCTGACAGTACGTTTATTGTAACTCGACACGCTCTCTGCTCATTGCAACACCTCTGAGTATGATGGCCTTGCTTCGTGAGAAATGACACACATATAATGGGAACTGCAATAATTTTCATGGTACAGTTCTAAAAATCCTATTTACATTTGGGTAGCTAACACCAGAGAATGAAAACCCATGCTGTCTCTCAATATTTACTTAACAGATGTGTGGCGTTTGCTCTGTCAAAGCGTAAACAAAAATTCTGGTCAGAGAATGTAAAGCAAACATTTGACTGGGCTATGGCAATAAATGTTGTCACATTGTTGTCAATTGTTGGACAGCCAAAAGGGTGTGACCGGTTGTATGGCAGAACATCTTTGCTATCTTGAGGCTTTGCTTGCCTCTTATCTGCCGAGTCTTATCTTCCCATACCTGCACCTTGCTGAGCTCGACGGTTGTCTGAAAGGAATGGGCCTCCAGTTTATACACATTTATTTGTGTTTGGCTTTGTAGAGCCCCCAAAACGCGACCGCCTTCTTCTTTTTTTTTTTTTTGTCAAAGAAAGATGTGTGCAATACTAACGGACAATGAAGCGTCAAATCACAAGCAAGTTTTAAAGAGTATTCTATGGAGAGTACCACCGATTCCGTTGCCTTGCCGCTAATTACCCCACCCCGTGCTCCCAGCCGCGGCCAGGAAGTGCGACAGAGACAACTCGAGCATCTCTTTTTCTTTTTTTTTTTTACCTCGACGGCCGCGCCGCGACGTCGTCCGCCTCTCGTATAATGCGTACAGGCGTGGACGCGACGCGGCGCCCTCCTCTCGCGAGTGCATGTTTGTGTACGTGTCGAGATATTTTTTCCTCCCGCCCGACTGGGTGTATGACGCCGCCGCGGTGCCGCCAGCGTTCTGTCCCCGCCCCGCCCCGCGCGTCTCCCCGCCGGAGTAACACGTATCGGTGCGTCGAGACCTTGACACCGTCACCGCTCCGTGCGCTTTACGCCCCGCCGCCCCGCCCCGCCCCGCCCCTCTCACACACTGGCTGGACAACACGGCCCGAGCTGAGCACCGCCAGAGAATTAGTACTAACGGCCGATGATGATAATTGACTGCTCTCCCACCGCCCCGGGGCCCCGGTGTGAGCGAGTGGGCCTGGGGGGCCCCCCGGGTTCCGCGGCCCGCAGCGCGGTGGACTCCAACTCGTCCACTCGTCCTGTCCTCGTCGCTCTCGCGGGATCGGACGGGACGGGGCGGGCGGGGCGGGGCGGCGTCGCGATGGAGTGCGAGGGAGGACGCCGCCGATGACGCGCCGCTCTGTCCTGGGCCGGCCGCGCCTCGGTGCCCCGCCCCGCCCCGCCCCGCCCCGCCCCGCCCCGCCCCGCCCCGCCCCACCCGCGTGCGTGGTGTCGCCCTCGCGCGCCGCGCCGCCGGCAGCGCCTCGCGCCACGTCAGACTAGGGAGTATTTTCGTCAGGCAAGATTCCAACGGGTGCAGTGTCCTCGAATCATGCGAGCAGGGGCGCGGCGGGGCGTGGCTGTGGGGCGGCGGGCGCGCGCGGTCTGACGGCGGCATCCAGGGCCCTGCCCTGCCCAGCGCGTGTCACTTACGCCCGCCTGCACTTGGGCCCCTGGGCGGCGAGGCGCGGCGGCGGCCTGCTGCGAGATGAGGCTCCCCGCGGCCGCGGATGCACTCAGCTGCCGCTCGCGGCCCCGGGGGGGCTGCATGGTGCTGCTGCATGGCGCGTCCGATCCAGCGGCGACGACGGACGCGAGGTGCTGGGGCGGGGCCGGGGGCCGGGCCGAGGCCATTTCTCTCCCCTCGGCGTGGCTGCGCGCCACGCCACGCCGCGCCACGCCGCGCCGCTCCCCTCGGTACCCGGTGCCATGAATGCAGACCATTGAGAGGAAAAGTCTGGTCGCTCTGCCACGCCCCGCCACGCCCCGCCACGCCCCGCCACGCCTCACCGCGCCCCGCCGCGCTCTGCTGCTACTAATTGAGAAATCAGTCTCGCGGCTCTGGTCGCCCCGCCCCGCCCCGCCCCGCCCCAGCTTGAGAGTGGACGCTGCTCTCACGTAGCCGGCGCGGCGTGCCTCCTGACCGCCTGCCCCCACTTCACGTCAACCTTTACCACTGACCCGACCTATCCATCGATCGTGTCGGGGTGTTCTTAGGAAGAAGGGCGTGTGGCGGGGCGTGGCGGGGCGTGGCAGCAGGACAAGCGGCGCCCATGGCGGAGCCCCTGGCGTCTGCAGGCCGCCCCCGCCCGGCCCGGCCCGGCCCTGCCAGCCCACAGCGGGTGTCACCACCCTCTCCACCTCCAACTCGCAGATTCGAAGGATTCGAAGCCATAGGCCCGGCGGGGCGCGGCGCGCTGTGGTCCGATCCACCGTCGCGTCGGCCCCCTCCCTGTCGGCGCCCCTGCGCCCCTTGCCCGTGTGCACGTTGTACCAGGTGCGAGTGCCGGGCCGCGCCTTATCTAGTCTGGTGTGCGTTACGCCCCGCCCCGCCCCGCCCGCGCGCACATCCAGCCGATCTCTGCCTTTCTGCTCAGGTTCGGCGGCAGCACTTTGCCCTATATCGGGTTGTTGCGGGCCGACGGTAGCGGCAGCGGCCCTGCACCCACACACCCACACCCCGCCCCACCCTGCCCAGCCTCATCCTACCCCACCCCGCCCCACCCCGCTCCGCCCCGCAGCCCCGCCCTTCCCCACGGGGCGCCGCCCCGCCCGACAGAGCAGCATGACAGTTTGCTTCCTCCTCATCACCGCTGTGCGTCTCGACGGGCGGCGGGTGACGGAGAGGATGCTCTCTTTACCCGCCCCCTTCTCCCATACCTCCCCTGTACCTCCCCCTCCCCTACCCCCCTCTCCCCTACCTCCCCCCTCCCCCGCCGCAGTATTCATAGCTGCAGCGCGTCGCGTAGACCCGATACAGTTCTCCTTCGATTGCCTTTGTCCTTGTTATCTGTCGACGTCGTGCACCGCGAGCGGAGCGGAGCCGATCGTCGGGAAGTGGCGCCGCACCCACCCTCCCCCGAGAGTCGCCGCGCCCTCCTCCTCCCCCTCCCCCAGGGGCGCGCCCGCCCTGCCCTGCCCTGCCCGCCCCGGCGCGGGGGTGAGCGCGGCGCGGACTACCCTCCCTCCCGCAGGCTGGCGCCGCACCGCGCCGGGGAGGAGAGGAAGGGCGTCCTCTTCTCGCCGCGCATTATCCGCAACATGCGCGCAGCGCCGCGCCCCGCCCCCGAGGGCAGTACAAGAACTCGTCTCCGCCCCGCCCCGCCCCGCCCCGCCCCGCCCCGCCCCGCCCCGCCCCGCCCCGCCCCGCGACGTACAAGAACTCGTGCCCCCCTCTGCTTTCACCCCCGCTCCGCCGCCGGTCTAGGGCCGTGCCGCGCGCGGGCGGTGCGGTGCCTCCCGCAGGTGTTTCCGCCGACGCCTCGCCGCCGTCGCGGCGCGGAGCATTTTGCAGCATTTTTCGCTTGCTTCCTCTTCTCTCCACTCCATGACATTTGGAAGGGACTAGCTTTTGCCGCTTTTGCCGGGGCTCGGCGTGGCGTGGCGTGGCGCTGGGAATCTTAATCGTGTCGGGCCGGGCCGGGCCCGCCGCTGACTGAGTGAAAGCTTAATGTTAACCGCACCGGGACACCTGCCCCGCCCCACCCCGCCCCGCTCCGCCCCGCCCTTCACCCCGCCCTACTTCACCCCGCCCTACCCCATCCTACCAGGGACGGAAAGGGTAGCGGCGGCCGCGGTGGCGGCGCGCCTGGCCTGCTCCGGTGTGGGAGCAAGCCGAAACCGAAACGCAGCATGTTTCGCCGGTGCTCAACCCCAACGGAGGCGCGGTGTGTATAATGCGGCTGTGCGGGAATCCCACACCCGTCCTCCACACCCTTCTTACACCCGCCTTACGTGTGATCGGGGTAGGCAAACCTGCGACACTGCTACGCATTCAAAGAAACACCCGGTACACCCATATAAAGAGTGAGGTACCCTTCGGGGTTACCCCATTTGTGCTGGCTCCACTAGTCTCGCGTAAGACGAAAACCGCGTGCAGTAGACAGACAGCCGGATGGACAGGACAGAGACCGGAGGGTCTGGAGAACTACAGCCCGACTAGTCCGCTGGGCCGGGCCGGGCCGGGCCGGCGGGGCGGGGCGGGGACTCCGCACGCGAGTATGGTTTGAGGTAATACCTCTGCTCCTGGCCTGTTGTTGCGGTCGCCGGCCGGGCACGCCCGCTCCGCATCCGCATCGCCCGAGCCCGCCCCGCCCCGCCCCGCCCCGCCCGGTTGTCAAACTGTTTGGATTGTCATTATCTCTCTCTGTGGTGCCGCGCGGTGCGTTGTTCTGTGGTGCGCTGCCACGAGGCGCTGCGGCGCGCGCAGCACGTGGCCTCCCCAGCCCCGCCCCGCCCCACCCCGCCCCACCCCGCCCCGCCCCGCCCCACTTCCTCCCCCGCGGTCGTGAGGCTGCTGCGCGCTGCGCCCGCGGGTCAGAACGGCCCGCGGGGCGGGGCGGGGCGGGGTATGGTATAGGGCGGGGCTGCGGGGCACCGCAGGACGTTAGGACCACACCGGCCGCCACGGGGCCTGCTGCCTGCAGGGCTGCCTTTCTCTGGGCAGCAGGAGCAGCAGGAGCAGCAGGAGCAGCAGGGCACTCTGACAGGACTGCGCTGCAGACGGACAGACGTACGGACGTACGCGCGTGGAATTGGAGCAGGAGTGCTGCTGCCTCGCCTTGCGCCCCCCTCCCCCCCTCCCCCTTTTCTCCCCCCTCCCCCCTCTCTCCGTCTCTTTCTCTCCTTTCACCGCGTTCCCTCCCCCTTCTGCCCCTGTGCACCTCTCCTTCAAGGGACCGCTAGGGCCAGCCATCCGTGGCGCTTAGGGTACACTGGTCGTGGAGAGCGAAAAAGAAAAGGTAGAGACAAAATGCATGGCGAAGGTGATAAGTTGACTTACGCCCAAAATGAGCGTTTTATGGAATAATATAGTGCACTGTGGTCCGCTTCTGTCCCGCTTGGCTTGTTTCATTTTTGGACTGATCCCCTTCTTCCGCTTCACCATTCAAAAACAGTAAATATTTACATCGATTTAACATTGAAACAAAGGAAATAACGCGCACAATATTCGGAGTTTTCGGTTTCGCTTTCCGCCAGCGACTTGGTGGAATTTTGTGGCACTAGAAAATTTTGGGCAGTGCAGAGGAGAAAGATCTCCGGGCCGCGGCCAACTGATACGCACGCTCGCGCGGTGCGGTGCGGCGCGGGGCCGGCAGGGCGGACTCTTTTCTCGTTTCTCCTAAATTGTTGTGAAACAGTCGTTGCCCCGCCTGCCTCGCCCCGCCTCGACCCGGGAGATGTAGATATGTCCCATCATCATGGCCGGAGCTTGGCCAGGCCCAGGCCAGGCCGCGCGCCGCCGGATGGCCGGAGGGACCTGAGGAGGATTCATGGGAACGCACCGAGACCGAAACCACGGCCGGGACCGAGGACAGCAGGACGGGACGGGACGGGACGGGACGCCTACGCGTCGTCGCCTCGCCCCGCTCGACATAACAAAGAGTTATGCTGCTGTGACGGAGAGCAGGGGTGAGGGAAAACTATTTCCAGGGGAGATCCTCGCGTCCTCCGGTGCGAATAGATCGACGACGCTTGGCGTTTGGCGTGCCGATAGACGAAAAAATGAATCTTTGTATAAACTATAATTTTTTTAGATGCTTCAACAAATATCTTTGTTAGAGCAGCAAACTTTTAGTCGAAACAACTAAATTGATCCTTGGGTCGCTGGCAACTAACATATTAGTTGTCACAACGAATCCTTTTATTCCGTGAATCCCAACACAATCCTCCAATCACTGTTGGTTCATGTAAAGAGTGAGTTATCCGTTGTCCTGACCACAACCATGCTATTGCTTTTCTTACTGTATATGATTTTATGGTTTTCCCTGTGCTATGTGGTTGGTAGGCCTGTAGGCCAGAGTGGTGTGGCTTGCGCGGCCTGGCGGGGCGGGGTGGTGCGGACGTGTCCGTGCGTACTTTGCACACCGGCACGGCTGGTACAGTCCGTCGCCGCGCCAAAAATAAAAGCGACCGAACGTGCTCGGCCAGAGTGGCCGGCCACTTTTACGACCAAGTTCAAGTCGAGGTGGTTCAGGGAGGGGAGGGGAGGGGAGGGGGGGCGACACTAGAATGCATGCCGTGGCGAGGTGACGACATGAAGCTGGACTAGACCAAAACTCTCCAAGCGGGTGTACAACGAGTATCTGGGAGTATTGGGGAGTATCCGTGAGTATTGGGTATCCGCGGGCATGATTCGCAAGTATTTCTTGCATTTGCGCGAGTTGTCGCGAGTCATCTCGAGTATCTTGAGGGTATCCCTCCTCGTGCACGAGTTTTTATTATTATTATTTTTTATAGTGGGATCCCTTGGACAAGACACGGGCGCCTGGCCCGCCTGCTTCCCATGACGTGTCGTTTTCTTTTGTGATACAATTCCATTTTAATACTCTCTCTCTCTCTCTCACTCTCGCTCGCTCGAGTTGGGCTTTACTTACGTGGCAGTCGTAGAAAAGGAGTGCTGTTCAAGGTCGGCCCCCGCCACGCCGCGCCGCCGGGCCGGGCCGGGCGCTCTGCGGCTGCCATGAAGTTTGGCTGCTTCTGTTCACCTCGCATGGGAAGCGAAATAAGCGCCGGCTTATTGTGACACTGGGAACTCTCAACCTCGACGAAATGACCTTTTTCTCCTTTTTTTGGAGGAGGGGGAGGGGGGTGAGGGGCAAGAACAGTGTTGTAGTGACGGTTTGTGTTAACTGCAGTGAACGACAGTAACTGGTGCCAATATTATTGTCCTTGGTCATTACTGTCGGGTGCTGAGTGCTGTGACGTAAAGTACCGTGTTTCGCCCATGTTTTCGAATCAACCGAATCATTCGATTTGAATTAAACCAATCCATGTGTTGCCATTTGCTACATTGAACAGAAATCGCCTTACTTATCTAATAATAAGGTCTCTGGTCGGTGGCATGAACGGTTAAAACTCTCTCGGTGTCGAGTGAGGCCGTGCACACAGCAGCGTCCGCCGCGTCCCAGCCCAGCCCAGCGCGGTGTGTGTGTGTGTGACACGTCCTGCCGATGTTCCCATGATGCAACGCGAGCCCCCGGCTCCTGCTCTGCTGTGGGCACATGGGCGGGGCGGGGCGGGGCGGGGCTCAGGTGTGGCCACGGGGGCGGAGGGACGTGTGGTGGCGGTCCGGGTGCCGCGTTGAATCGAAACACAGTAATCAAAAGTGTTCAACTATGACACACACTTCAAAGTGTTGGACACAGTGTTGAACACTTTAAGATGCTTCGTTAAAAAGCCTATGTATTTTATATAAGAAGTGGGTGTTATATCGATATGTTTTTGAAGTGTGTGTCAGTTGAACACTTTTGACTACAGCACTGGAAGCCCCCACGTGAGCACACTGTTTGAGTCGCCAGGCCTTCTCGAGAGCGGTTGTGCAAACTTTCGGGCAGCCGCCCCGCGCGTACTAAATGCGCCCAACTGTCCGAGGCCAGGCTGCACGGCTTTTCGTGGCCTGGCCGGGTGGCGGTGTTGCCAGTAAAAAGTGGGCAATCAGTAGCACAGTGGATTAGAGCGGGCTGCATCGGCCCCTGCCTACTAGACAACACCTTAGCATATGTGCATCCACGTTGCCTAGTACGCAGGCGTAACCTGCATTGCTTCATTCTTGCCAGATTAAGTAGGCAAAAATAGCCCACGATACACCTGCGTGTGAAGCGTGCGGTATGCCGCCTGACCGCCTGCCTACCAGGCAGGCACACTCTCCCCACAGGAGAGTTAAGTTTTCCTCTTAGGCAGGCGTTGATACCGCCCGCTTCACACAGATGTATCGTGCGCAAATTTTGCCTACTTATATGGCAACACTGCTTTGCTCCACTGCGCTGAGGCTACGTTTAGCTGGCAGCACTGACGGCTGGTGATAGAGCCATGTAGTGCGGTGCGGTTGGCCGGACCTGGCGCCCCCGCCCCAGTCCCAGCGCTCCCCAGTGGATGCGGCCGGATGAGCACGGGCGATAGGATGACAGGGACCGGGCTGGGCGGTCAGTGTGCAGTGCAGTGCAGGTGTGTCCGGCCCCAGGGCAAACAAAACGTACGACACAGGAAGACGTCACCGCATGCAGCTGCTACTGCCGCGCCCAGCCGGCGGCCGGGGTGGGGGCGGGGCGGGGCGGGGCGGGGCGGGGCGGGGCGGTCAGAGCGGAGAGGGAAGCCCCTGCCTGCCAGCGGCGGCAGCGGCGGTAATGCTCTGCCGAAGCGATCCTGCCGCTGCGGCCCCCGCCGCTGCAGCAACATTCCAGCGCCGCGGCTGCCCCCGCCACGCCCCGCCCCGCCCCGCCGCGCCCCGCCCCGCCCCGCCGCGCCCCGCCCCGCCCCGCCACGCTCCGGCGCTGTGCCGGGCCGGGCCGGGCCGGGCCCGGCAGGCGGGAGGCGAGGCCCCGCGGCCGCCAGTCAGTGTACCCGAGGCCGCGCAAGGCAGTCGTGCCGCCGTCGGTCCGCGCCGCCGTCGCCGTTGACGCCGCCCGTCGTGCCGTCGCGATCCTGGAGCCGTCGGCGTCCTCCGAACGACACGCTTTACTGAACGACCCGAGAAAAACGCGACCACCCGAACGACCCCGCCGTGCGCGCGCGTGTGCGTGTGAGTGTGTGTGTGAGTGTGTGCGTGTGACCTAAATGACAGCTGACTGTGGCGGCGCGCTCGTGCCCGGGGTGGCGTCGGTGACGGCGCCGGCGCCGGCGCGGGGGCGTCTCGTATGCGAGGCCGCCGCGACGCCCTGTGCAACAAGTGCGGACTTACGTTGGCGTGGCGTGGCGGATGCGCCGGGCGTGGCTCAGCGGATGCACTTGCAGAGGGAGGCCGGGGGGCGGGGGGTGCTGTCGGTGCGGGCGGGGCGTGATTGATGAAGCAGCTAGCTGCCCGTGGGAGAAAGTGCAACGCACCGGTCCGGTCGTTAGCGCAGCCCCGCCCCGCCAGAGACAAAGGATGACTGAGGGAGACTGGGGCCTAACAGAGGGGGGAGGGGGACAACGCTTTTTGCCGTTGACGCCAAGGTGCCAACTCGCGGAGCGCAGGAGTATTCGACCCTCATGGCCCCACCGGATTTCGCCCCGCCGCCGATTCCCATTCGATTCCAAGGAAGGCACTGGCCAATAGGCCCCGCCCAGCGGCCGGGCCGCACTAGGCTGGCCCAAATGTCACTTTT
Organism: Frankliniella intonsa; assembly: GCA_033675135.1. Lineage (NCBI taxonomy): Eukaryota > Metazoa > Arthropoda > Insecta > Thysanoptera > Thripidae > Frankliniella > Frankliniella intonsa. The sequence goes on along the minus strand of CM066245.1, from coordinate 3,110,535 downwards.
GACCGCGTCGCGCGCGGCTGTTTCTCCATCTCAGATTTTGTCCCATCTGTTTTCATATGAGGGTCGGCCTTCGCCTTTAGGGAAAAGAAAACATATTTGGGCCGATTCTGAGATGGAGAAACCGGCGCGCGTCGCGGGCAATAGTTAGATTTGGGCCACATGGACCCGCAGTCCCCACCTGTTCCGTACCAGATGTGAGGTAATGGGCCGTTCTGTTTAGGCGCGCCTCCGGTGTCGCCCCGCCGTTAAAACGGGTACTTAAAGGCGCTCTGCTCGGCGAGCGACGAGACGCCCCGGCGCGGTGAATCGGGTCAGTAGGTTTCGTTGGAGGAGTATTGTACTGGCGGGGGGGGGGGGGGGGGCAGGCGCCGTACCCGCTGTACCCGCGCTCGCTCGCTGCAGCCGCCGGGCCGGGCCGAGTTACACCACCAAAACGCGCCCAAAACTGTTAGCGCGTCACGTCGGGGAGCTGAAGGCCCGGTAGCACCTCCTTGCCTCCGCGCGCCCGCGGGGAGCGCACCTCGCAGTGCGAGAGGAAGTGAGGGGAGGGGAGGGGGGCGTTGAGCCACGCATGTGAAGCTTCTCGATGATGCAGACGGCTGCTCGCGGTAGTTTACACCTCTGGCCTGATTGGCATTGCGTCAGCTGTTTATACCGTTTCCGAGCCTGCCGCGCCTCCTCCTCCTCCTTCTCCTCCTCCTCCTCCTCCTCCTCCTCCTCCTCCTCCTCCTCCTCCTCCTCCTCCTCCTCCTCCTCCTCCCCCCTTCCCATGGCGTCGCAGCTCGCTCTGCCTGCGCGCATAACACGGTCGTATCGCTGGCACCTATAGGCGCTATAGGCACGGCACGACCCAGACCCAGTCCTCGATCCTCCTTGACGTTTTCTTCGTTCTCCCGTTTTCTTCGTTCTCCTCCTCTTCCTCCTTCATCTTTTTCCTTCTCTTCCTTTACCGCCTTTTCCTTTTCCTCCTCTTCCTTTTCCTCCTCTTCCTTTTCCTCCTCTTCCTTTCCTCCTCCTCTTCCTTTTCCACCTCTTCTTCCTTTTCTTCCTCCTCCTCGTCCTCCTCTTCCTTTTCCACCTCTTCTTCCTTTTCTTCCTCCTCATCCTCTTCCTCCTCCCGAAGGACGTGTCCTCGCGCATTCCAAACACATGTGTGCGAAGCGGTGCGGACCCAGCCGGTGCGGACGCCGCGTGACGGCCCGGGGCCACCCGAAGCGCTCCTCAGCGCGGCGGGTTGCCTATCTGGATGCTGAGCGAGGCGCCGCGGCGAGGCGGTGTTGCCAGAGAAGTAGGCAAAAACCGCCCAACACGAGTCCCTGTCGAGTCGTTGGTATCAACGCCTGCCTACTAGGCAACACCTTCATAGCTGTGCAGAGTGGTGGCCTATAATAGGCGGGCGTTGATACCGACCGCTCAACACGGCTGTCTGTAGGGCGGGTTTTGCCTACTTTTCTGGCAACAGTGGCGGGTGGGCTGGGGCTGGGCTGTGCGCTCGCGGCGCAGAGGTATTCGGCGGTGGCGTCAACACCGCGCCAATCACAGCGTCCAAATCTGACCTTGGGAGGCTGGCGCGGCGCGGCGTGCTGGTCTGGCGGGGAGGAGGTCGGGGCGCCGCTCGGCTGATCGGTAATGTGCGGGGCTTATTGGCGCACATGCGCGGCGCGGCGTGGCGGACCTGCTATTGTGAGTCATCACAGTGTAGTCACGCCGCGCCACGCTGTTACACACCGGGCCCGGTCCGGCACGGCGCCCGGCACGTCCCGGTCCCGGTAGGTTCGTTATTGGTTTCGACTTTCAGTTTGAGAAAGCGCGCTCTTTCGTGAGGGGAATGAGCGATGTTTTTGACAAAGTGCCGCCCGCGCGTGCGGAAGGAAGGATGAGGTGAGGGGGGGGGGAGTGCAGAAGGACGGCGGCGGGGGCGTGGTGGGGCACCGGGCTCGGGCTGGCCGTCACGTGGCCGCCCCGCCCCGCCCCGCCCCGCCCCGCCCCGCCCCGGGCTCAGCTGTGGTCACTCCCATTGTTCGACGCTCCAATGGCATGAGCAGCGACATGGGATAGGTATTCGGCGTGGCGCCGTGCTCTCCAAGGCCCATGGTCGCTCATGGAGGGCGGTGCCGGCTGTGATGGGCTCGAGGTTTTTGGATAATTGCACCAGAAGCCCAGCAGTCCGGCTCGGCGCTGCTGCTGGGGACCCGCCCACACTCAGAAAAGCGATTTGTCGGTGGTACAACCGAAACAAATGCTGTAAGGACTAACGTTTACTTCCTGCTCCGGCACAGCCAACTAAAGATGAATAATTTTACTTTAAATTAATTCAGCTGAACAAAACTATCGTCGAACTTATCGCACCTATGTCACCATGACTTAATCATCAGATCAAAGCAATCAAAGTTTATTTGACCTCTCTTAAAGTCACGGCAAATTTTTGTTTCGTGGATCGAACGGTTTTCTGAGTGCAGGCAGCGTTAGCGCCGTCCCGCTCGCCGATTGCCGTGCGACTTCACGCCCAATCAGCTGCTATCGCAATGCTGGGGAAATGGGGTAGAGAAAAAAAAGAGAAGTGTCATTCCACGCGGTTGTAGTCAGCTAGAGTAAGAGGAGGAGGAGAGGGGGGGGGGTTAAAGTCGTTGGAAAAAAAGAACTGACCTCGTGCAATCGATTGTCCGCCGGTGTCGTCCGCTGCGCGCGCGCCACGCCACGCCACGCCACGCGCCTCGCGGGGGACCGCGACGTGTGGGAGGCGCCGCCACTTGACGATGACATCATCCTTACAAATGCTTTTTAATACGCAGCGAGCCTAGTCTAGGCCAGACCAGGCCGGTCGGCACGAGCAGGACAGGCTTGGCCCCGGCCCGCAGGAGGCCTGCAGGAGGCCCGCAGGAGGCCTGCAGGCCCGCGCCAGCAGGCGCAGCAGCAGACGACGCCCACATGCGGCCCGGCCTGCCCGGCCAGCGCCGTGCTCTCCCTGCTATCCGGCACTTGACTCGGTCAGACCGACAGAAGCAGCATGGCCGCCAAGCAGCAGTTCGACTACCAGGCGGAGCAGCTGCTCATGAACAAGATGCTGATCCTCTTGAAGGAGGAGGAGGAGGCTGGCGGCGGCGGGGGCGGCCTGAAGGCGGCCTCGCCCCGCTCCGGGTCGCTGTCGTCGCTGCGCGCCGCGCGCAATAAGAGCCCCAAGCAGGGCAAGAAGAGCCGCAGCAAGTCGGAGAGCGAGGAGGCGGCGGCCTCGCCCCCGGCCTCGCCCCCGGCCGAGCTGAGCCGCCAGAGCCCCGCCAGGAAGAGCCTGCTGGCGCGTAAGGGCAGCGCCGAGGCCAGCCCCACCAAGAGCAGCCCGCCCCAGAGCGGTCCCAACAACGGCAGCAACACCAACGGTAGCACCAACAACGGCAGCCCCATCAACGGCAGTCCTACCAACGGTAGCCCCAAAAAGGGCAAAGGCAAGGGTGGGCTCCTGGGCCTGCTCTCCAGCAAGAACAAGAAGAACAAGGAGCGGTCGGAGAAGCTGCCTGCTGCGCCCAGCAGCGTGCCGAAGCTGCAGCCGCTGCAGCGGCCCCTCAGCCCGACGGGGAAGGCGGCGGGCAAGCAGGACGCCAAGCTGGAGGTGCGGCGGGCGCTGGCCATGGAGGCGCAGCGCCTGCGCGCCCAGCAGCAGCAGGACGGGGACGGCGGCCACCCGCGCCCCGGGCGCAGAGTGCCCCCCAGCCCTGCGGGCTCCGACAGCCTCAGCCCGGAGCAGCGGCGGGCCCGCCTCGCAGCGCAGGCCCAGCACACCGAGAGCGTCCTGCAGAACATGCACGCCCAGCTGGTGCTTCAGCAGCAGGGCGGCGCGCGCAGCCCGCCCTCCAGCCCTACCAGCCTCACCAGCCCCACCAGCCCCACCAGCCCCACCGGCCCCGCAAGCCCCACCAGCCTCAACAACTCTAAAAGCCCCACCAGCACTTCCGGCCCCACCGCCCTGGTGGGCTCTCGCAGCCCCCCGCCAGACCTGAAGCTTACTATCCGCCCCGCGGGGCCGCAGCCCTCGCCCCGCAGCCCGCCGACGAGCCCCGCGCTCCCACTCAGCCCCATCAGCCCCGGGGTGCAGGCCGACCGCAGCCTCCCGAGCAGCCCCGTCGTGCCGCTGCCGTCCCCGCGGACCTTACCAAGCCCCACGAGCCCCGCCAGCCCCGCCGCCGGCCGCGGCCCGCTGGGCGCCCAGCCCACGCCGCCCAGCTCCCCCAAGCAGGCGTCCTCGGTGCTGCTGGCCGCCGAGCGCGGCTCCGGCTCCCCGGGCAGCCCGCCGCTCAGCCCGCCGCTCAGCCCCACCCTGAGCCAGCTGGACGGGTCGCCCGGGCAGCGCAGGCGCGCCCAGGCCGCCGCCATCGCGGCCAAGCGCGCCCAGAGCCCGGCGCCCCCGGCGGCCGAGGTGGACGGCAGACCTGCGGGCCGGCAACAGGGGCAGCAGGGCCTGCAGCAGGGGCGGCAGCAGGGCCGCCGCGCCATGAGCGCGTCACCGACCGCTTCCCCGTCATCGCCGCCCTCCCCGCAGGCCGGCGTGCAGCGCGGGGAGCCGCAGCGCCGCTCCGCCCGGCGCGGCCTGCTCGGCCTGTTCCAGAGCATGAGGAAGGGCGCGAGTCACAAGCTGCAGCACGACGCGGAGGACCTGCTGGAGCACGAGCGCGCGGGGGCGGGGCCGCCGCCCCAGCGACCTCAGCAGCAGGCGCCGCCGCCCGCGCAGGAGGCTCCCCGAGGGGGTCCCCAGCAGGCCGCGCCGAAGGGCGCCCAGAAGGAGCCTCCCCGCGGGCCCCCGCCGCAAGCACCTCAGCGAGGACCTGCTACGCCCCAGAGCTCCCCGCCGCCCTCGGAGGCCCCAAAGAGGGCGCGGCCCAGCGAGCTGAGCGACGTGGCGCTCTCCATGTTCCACCAGCAGCTCTCCAAGGAGCACTCGTCGTCCAAGGAGGAGAGCTCCACCTCCCAGTCGTTCCAGAAGACGTCGAGCTCCCGGCTGATGCCCGAGATGTCCGGGGAGCGGCGCGGGGAGACGTCCCAGGAGCGCTTAGAGAGGATGTCTCGGGAGCGGCGCGAGGAGACGTCCCAGGAGCGCTTTGAGAAGTCACAGGAGCGCTTGGAGAGGTCCCAGGAGCGCTCGGAGAGGTCCCAGGAGCGATTGGAAAGGTCCCAGGAGCGCTTGGAGAGGACGTCCCGGGAGCGCTCGGAGAGGTCCCAGGAGCGCTCGGAGAGGTCTCAGGAGCGCTTGGAGAGGTCCCAGGAGCGCTTGGAGAGGTCCCAGGAGCGCTTGGAGCGCCGCGAGGAGTTCACGTCCTCGCGCCTTGAGCGGAGCTCTCAGTCGCGGCTGGACGAAAAACGTTTCGAAAAGATGTCGCAGTCTCGCCAGGAGGAGCTTTCCAGGGAGAGCTTTGAAAAGTCATCGCAGTCGCGACAGGAGGAGCTCTCGCGGCGGGGCTACGAGAAGTCGTCTCAATCGCCGCGGGAAGAAATGTCGCGGGAGCGTTTCGAGAAGTCGTCATCGAGCCGGGAAGAGGAGCTTCTTCGCGAGCGTTACGAGAAGTCGCAGGGACGCGACGGCGGCGAGTCGCGTTACGAGAGGACGCACACGCGTCTGGAGTCGCCCCGCGAAGAGGAGCTTCTTCGCGAGCGTTACGAGAAGTCGCAGGGACGTGACGGCGGCGAGTCGCGTTACGAGAGGACGCACACGCGCACACAGGAGCCGCCCCGGGAGGCGACGACCTCCCTGTCGTACCAGCGGGGCTCGCTGGAGCGGGCGTCCCCATCTGCAGCTGGCGGGCCCGGGCCCCAGCAGCTGCGGCAGGTGCGGCCGGAGGTGCAGCGGACTGAGCACCTGCTGCACGCCGAGCGCACCGACCAGAAGCCGCCGCTGCCGCGCGCCGCCCTCGCCGACAAGAGGGGCGCCGCCGAGGCCGCGTCGTCCTCAAAGAAAGGTGAGCAGCTGCCATCTGGAGGAGCAGTTTTGCCGTAAAATTTAAGTGATAATAAATATCGTAGCGAAATATTCATATGTTTCGCATTACAGAGAAGTCGTCACATTGTGACTGACAAAGTGAAGGATTTGTCACTCTATATGAATTACTTTTGTGTTCTTGCCCGACTGGCCCAAGGCTTATTGTCTTGGTAGCTTGGTGGTCGTGCCTGACAGCTGGGTGGTGAGCCGGGATTGACCTGGGTTCACTACCAGGTCGGTGCGCAATTATTCTCCTTAGCGGCGCCTCTTTAGTCGTTCAGCTCAGACTACCGAAAAAAAGGGGGGGGGGGGGGTCTTTGGGGAAACTCGGGAAAGAGAGTAATCTAAGTTACCATTTTCCCGTAGACCGTTTTTCGACGACTGAATTGTGATGATCTGACGACTTATTCATCATTTCATCAACTTATAATTTATACAAAATAATCGATACGTGACAAATTATGGGGAAGAAATTTTGTGAAGTGACACCGAATATTTTTACAGTGCATGTTGACGGAGGTACTCCGACGCTCGGGACCGGGCCAGGCGAGGCGGGGGCGGAGGAGCGCGGAGCAAGCGCCCTCTCTAGGCTCAACAGTTTTCTTTCATGAGCTCGCGACGAGACGAGAGGGCCCGTCCTGAAAGGCCTTTTAGAATGTACATTAAACGGCTCCACTCTGGAAAAAAAAACTCCTTCGCTCTGCTTTTCTGTCCTCCTTCCTTGTATCCCGTTTAAAACACTCGACAAGCTGACGAGATCATGCGTTTGCACAATCAATCACAATAGCAGGATTTCCTCGCAGAAAAAAAAAAGAAGGAACATAAAGAAACGCGAGGTGTGGGTGGAACATCATGAGGGTTACAGCGACAAAAACGAAAGAAGTTCCGCTCGGCGCGCGAGTGACGTCGCGTCGTAAAACCTGTATATTGGCACAGCGCGCAGTGTGTGGCGGCGCGCGCGGGGGCGGGGGCGGCCCGGTGCATAGGTCACGCTGCGCGCGCGCGCGCTGGCATACGTTTGGTGGTGTGGCGTGGCGTGACGCGGCGGAGAGCGGCCTGATCGAGGCGTCCTGTGCTGTGCTGCTGCCGTCCGTCACGCTCGTGCAGAACGTGTGCCGGGCACGCTACGCTCAGCACGCAAAAAAAAATAAAAAATATAAATTTTAAAAAAATCGCCCAGCTGAAATTAGATGTATGACAAATTAGCTCCACGGCTAAAAACTTAAAACGGCAGAAAAATAAATAGCAGGGTAGCTAGAAAATAAGCACCGTAGCTTAAAAATTAGCTGCGCCTATAGAGCTAAAAAGTTTAGTACAGTACACCTGCTAATGTTTTTGCTCAGACGCGAATTATTTTTTTTTGTGTGTCAGCCACACGCTTCGTGGATGGAATCCAATCCGCCGTTCAGCTGTAATCGTTTCGCGACCACTGCTATGCCTCCTCCCCCCCCCCCCCCTTCCCCATTTTGCTCACAAACACACATATACACACACACAGACACACACTCATTGAGCTCCATTTGATTTTGGCTCGACGCCCACCACTGGCTGGATCCTATTTCCGAACGCGCCACGCGCGTTCTCTGCGTTTTTATGCGTCCGTCCAATTTTTTTGCCCTGTACGCCGTATAGCAGCGAGGAAGGCTCGAAGTGGATCGCTCTTTTGGCTGTACAGAATTGAGTTTCTGTCGCGCGGCGGCCACATCCACGGGTGGGGAGGTTGAGATGCCCCCTCCCCTCCTCACTGAAAACGGGGGAATGATGCATGTTATCACGAGAGGATAACGCGCAGTATCGTGCGGTTTTTGTAAAATATCGTTGAAGCAAGCTTCTGAAATTTATTTTCGTTCACACCATCGGATTCCTCGTAAAATTTCCGTTCGAACGAGCATAAATGTCATGGGGTTTCAAACCCGAAAAAAGACACTTACAAGAATCATATCCCAGTAAATTATTGGTTGGAACCCCATGACATGTATGCTCGTTCGAACGGAAATTTTACGAGAAATCCAATGGTGTCATCAAAAATAAATTTCAGAAGTTTGCTTTAACAATATTTTACGAAAACCGCACGATACTGCACGTTATCCTCTCGTAATAACATGCATCATTCCCCCGTTTTCAGTGCTCCCACGCACGGCGAGTTATTATATAGGGTTTTATCAGTTTCATTTTCCGAATGTCATGTGTCGGGGCGACGAGTGACCCCCCGGTGCGGCGGGCCGTGGCGGGCCGTGGCGCGGCGTGGCGCACATGTCATGGGTCAGCTGATTGAGCGGGGCTGCGGCCCGGCCCGACCCGGCCCGGCGGGGTCTGATTGAATTGGAGTGGCGTTAGAACAACTGGCGGGGCGGGGCGGGGCGGGGCGGGGCGGGGCGGGGCTCATTGGGGCGCTCTGATATCCGGCCGGGGCCGCCGGGCCGGGCGCCGGGCGGAGACGTGTCGCGGGTGCAGAGCGGCCTGAGACAGGGGCCTAAGACAGTAATAAGTAGCGGAATGCGCTCCGAGCCAGCGCCGATGCCCCTTATAACATGACAAGCGGAGCCGGCCGGGAGCCCCGCGGACGGCTCTGGGAGAGAGGCCGGTGCCGGTGCCGGTGCATCACATTCCCTTACCCGCACCTCTCTCCTCCCGGATGCCCGCCCCGCCCCGCCCCGCCCCGCCCCGCCCCGCCCCGCCCCGCCCCGATCCGTTCCGCGCCGCTGCAGCGCACTTGCACCGCCACGCCGACAACGCGGGACTGGCGCTACAGCCGCAGCGGCGGGCCGCACCGCGCCGCCGGCGGGCACGGGCATGTGACCACCGCGCCCCGCCCCGCCCCGCCCCGCCACGCCCCGCCACGCCCCGCCACGCCCCGCCACGCCCCACCCCGCCCGCCACATGGCTGTTGAGCAAGTCCACGCGGAGCGTGACGCTGCCCACCTCCGAAATGGTTTTGGGCGGGCTGGGCTGGGCTCATCTCCCCCCCTCCCCTCTGATGCCCTTCCTATTTTCCGCTCTGTCGGAGTTTTGTCGCGGTCGGCCGTAGGGCTAGGCGCGCAGGGCCGGGGGCAGAGCGCCGGGCCTGCTCCTGTGCCACAACGGGCTGTCATTGGGATATGCCCCCGCTCATAGTGTCTGATGTTTTGAGAGAACTGGGGAAAACTTGGAGGAACTTCCATGACTTCAGGAAAACTCCTCAGAAGTAGAGGATGTTTCCTCAAAAAAATGAAGGAACGTTCCTTAAGTACTTACCCTTTTTTTAGGAGACTTTCAGACTTTCTCAAAATCTAAAGCGTTTTCTTAGGTTTTGTGAGTTCTTCAAAATTTCCCACTCTCCTTAAATAATCAGTTATGGTTTTGACCGTGCCGCACTGGAAACCAAAGCATACTGGAAGTGAGCGACATTCGTACTCTTTGCGTTGCCTTGAGTGCTCGTGCTCGTGCTCCTGCCCCTGCTCGTGTCGGCGAGAAGGAAGAGGTTGTGGTTGGGCGGTGCTGCGCCTCGGTATGGAAGGCAAAGTCATCCACCTCCTTGTTCGTGTGCTGCGTGAGCTAGTGCCCCGCCCCGCCCCACCCCGCCCCACCCCGCCCCACCCCGCCCCGCCCCGCCCCACCCAGCCCCGCCACGCCCCGCCACGCCCCGCCACGCCCCGCCACGCCCCGCCACGCCTTTGTGCCCGACCGATCGGTGTCCATCAATCACGCGTGTTTGTGCTGCACTGCAGGTGACTCTGTGGGAGCCCCGAGCCCCACTACACTGGCACTAGCCTCGCAATCAGCCGCCCATACAAGGATGAGGGGCCGGGCGCTCTGCTGTGTCCACCACAGGGGACAGGGACAGGGGGTTGGAATGGCAGCGGGGCGGGGCGGGGCCCCGCCCTGTTGCTGGAGCTAGAGGCTGTTACACGACCGGGGCGGGGTGGGGTGGGGTGGGGCGGCGGACGAGGTGGGGTGGGGTGCTTCCCGGAGGTATCCGATGGCCGCGCGGACACCAGGCGGGCTCAGATGTCGACCTAGTCCGCGGGCAATGCCGCCTCGCCCCGCCCCGCCTCACCCCGTCACCCTGCCTTGCCTCACCCCGCCCTGCCCTGCCTCCCCCCCCGCCCCACCCCACACTGCCATGCCTCCCGCCCCGCCCCACCCCGCCCCACCCCACCTCATCTCACCTCAGCCCACCTCGCTCCGCCCCGCGTCACACTGCCCTGCCTCACCTCGCCCTGCTCCACCCCGCCCCGCCCCGCCCCGCCCCGCCCCGCCGCTCCTCGGCGTGCGACACTGAGGCAGTAGGGTCCGTGCCTCACGTCACGCTGCATATGCCCTCGCCTGCCAATCACCTGATTGACGCCCCGCCGCCTGGCCGGGCCGGGCCGGGCCGGGCCGGGGAGGCGCTGACTGTCACGCTCTGCGCTCATGAATATGCAAACACTCACACGGCGCTCCTCTGCTCTCCTCGCCTCGCCACCCTCCAGCCGAGTCTGTGTGTGTGTGTGTGTGTGTGTGTGTTCTCCGCACTCAGCTGCCCCTGCTGCTGGAGCTAGGGCCCTGCACGCTAAACCCTTATGCACTTTGTTGTGCATTAGCATTGCAGGATTTTAAGCAAGCATAACTATGCACATTTTTTTCCTGCATATAACTATGCTTAACTCTGTCTCCACTCTGTCTGGGGGGCGGCCGGTAGTTCACTATAAGTCATGTGTCTTGCCAGCTGAGTTAGTGTTGTGCGCCCGCGATCAGACTGTACATTGAGTCTGGTGAGCAGCTCGTGCTGGAGCGCGCTGCGGTATCTGCTGGAATGCCCCTCGCGGCCGGGGCCCGGCAAACACATGACTGTACGGCACTGCGCGGCACAGTGCGATGGTCGTTATGAATATTGGTCCCCGCCGCTCACTAGGCTCCGCCCCGCCCCGCCCCGCCCCGCCCCGCCCCGCTCACCTCACCTCTGTGCTCGGGGCGGGGGCCGAGATTCGCGGCGGGCTTCAGTCAGACGTGCAGTACCGCCGCCTCGCGTCCGCCTGCTGCTGAACCTGCACTTCAGCTCTAATCCTATCTAGTCTGGTAGTGGCTCGACATTCGTACATTGTAGACTAGCGGTGCAGGCCCGTGGCGGGTGGTGGCTAGCGGGGCGCGGTGGGCATGGCCATGGCGATGATGACGGCGGAGATGACGGCGCAGTCGCAGGCGCTCCTCGCCCTCGCCGTCGCGGCGGGTAAGTGTGTGTGTCAGCACTGTGAAAAATATCTTTGTAGATTTACCTTGAGTTTCGATATATAATTTCGATATACAAAATATGTTGTAAATTTTCGACGGACCTTTTTGTGCTCGTGAGTGAACTTCAGGCCGATATATCACGCTTGTAATTTTACGATTTGCAATTGTAATTTTTACAAATGCACTGGAAAATTTTCCCGTAAACCTAGGACAATTATTTTTCACAGTGAGTGTGTGTGTGTGCGCGCGCGCGCGCTCGTGACCGGGCTGAATATCCCGCGGCTTGCGTCACCGGTGGATATAGTCGCCTCGCTGCGCTGCGCTGGCCGGGCGGGGCCTCACGGTGGCACAGGCCCTAGGCCTAGGTCTCGCCCTGCCTGGGTGTCTCGGGTACGACACGGGCTGCGCCATGTCCTCTAGCTAGTCTCACTTCGACGAGCAGGGGTCTCAAACTCGCGCTATCACTGTGTGCCAAATTGTCGTAGGTTTACGGGAAAATTTACCTCGTAATGCGGTTGCAAAATTACAATTGCAAATCGTAAAATTACAAGCACTATACACATCGGCTTGAAATTCATTCACGAGCAAAAATGGTCCGTCGTAAATTTACAACATATTTCGTAGTTAGTAATTTACAAAATTTGTCGTAAATCTACGAAGATATTTTTCCCAGTGATCCGTTGAGCCGCGCTCGCGTAGGCCACACCCTTTTGTACAAGATTTCGCTGGATTTTACGCCCAGATTTGCTTGCTTTTTGCTTTTTTCGGATTCCAAAAGATTTCGTGCGTGTAAGTTGATACAGCAAAAGTTTTTCTGGGAAGTTCCCGGTTGATAATCCGAAAAGTAAATTTTCCGCGTGTGGAAATATGCCGAGAAATGGCATCCGGAAAATTGCTTTCCGGATGTAAAAGTTTTTGCTCTGCACACTGGATCTCGCGAGCGGTCCGGTCGCTCCCTCGCGGTTGGCTTGGCGGCGCCCCACGTGCGTGCGGCAAGAACAGAGATACCTACCGCGACGTGGTTGAGGATCGCCCTGTCGGCCAGGGCTGCACCTCAAGGCCGTGCACTCGGAGTGGTGCCCAGTGGCGTGGGCCCGGCCCGGCCCGGCCCGGCCCGCCGCGTCACGTTGAGGAGGGTTAGGGGCAGCAGCACCGCCCCGCCCCGCACAGCTGCAGCAACTCGTCCGCCCCGCCCGCTGCAGCGGGAGCAGGGTGCCGACGTATGGGCGGGGCGGGGCGCCTGACGGGCGCAGCTGGGCTGAGCTGGCTCGCGGTTGGATTCAATTTCGCCCTGGTTTCTTTGCTTGCATGCCGGCCGGCGCGGCGGCGGGCCGCGGGGCGGGGTGGTGGGTGACTGGCGCCACCCGCTGCGGTAGTCTGCTCGCCCCGCCCCGCCTTTGCTCGGCCTCCTATCACCACCCTCCAATCTCCCTGGCCTGGCTCCGCCGCTGCCACACACGCCCGCACGAGTCCAGGGTTCCCACAAGTCTGGAAAACCTGGAAAGTCCTGGAAAGTCATGGAAAAAAAAAGTGGTCATGGAAAGTCAGGGAAAGTCATGGAAATTGCTGGGTCGGTCATGGAAAATTTCGGGGACGAGGACTCTATGAAGGAGATATTTCAGACGACGCTCTGCCGCGCCAGCCGACGGGCGAGGGGAGGAGTGGGAGGCTCGGATGGCAGGGCACGGCCGAGCCGGGCTCGCCGGGCCGGGCCAAGCCGCGGAATTTTAAACTGTATATTTTTATTTTTTGTTTTTTTAAATTGCCTTATGTCTACGGAAAAGTCCTGGAAAATTTCAAAATTTTGTCTGGAAAGTCATGGAAAAGTCATGGAAAATGCCAGGAGCCAAAATGTGGGAACCCTGGAGTCCTCCCTTCCCTGCCCTGCCCTGCCCTGCCCTGCCCTGCCCTGCCCTGCCCTGCCCTGCCCTACCCGGCGCCGACGAAAGGCAATAAATCTTTGCGGATGGCGGTTGATGGCGGGGCGGGGCGGCGCCGGCCGGTCGGCCTAGTCTCATCGACTTGCTCGCGGCCCGGCTCGGGCGGCCAGCGCGGCCACACGTCGTGTCGGCAAGCCGGCTATTGTCGGTAAAAGTAGGAATATTAGTTTTGTGGCGTGGCGTGGCCTGTGTGGGGAGGGGGTGGGCGGGGGCGGATGGATATTGGCATGAGCGTGCTATCCCCGCCCCGGGCAGTGGGTGCCGCCCCGCCCCCGCCTCGAGGAAACGGCGCAAGTTGTATTCGTCAGGTCACAAACGCTACACAAAGTTTGCGGGGGGCCGCGAGCAGGGCCGCACTGAACAGAACAGTGTTGCCAGAAAACTAGTCGAAAACCTCCCGACACACAGCTGCCTGCCTACTTGGCAACGGCTTCATGGCTGTGCAGAGGGATAGCCTGGTAGGCAGGCTCGGGCGGTATTTGGCTACTTTTATGGCAACACGCGGTGACTGAACCGGCTGCAGCTTAGCTGTCTCCAGGCTACTTTTCTGTCAACATTGCTGTAGCTCCTTCAGCTGCTCCTATTATGCGCGCCAGTGTACCCATGCCACAAAGGAAAAAATTTAAAACAATGGAGACGTACGTTGAATGAGCAGCAGCAGGAACGAGGTGTAATTTATGACGTCATTTGAGGGTGATGAAGTAGGACTTGAGTGTGATGACGGGTCGCGGGCGGCCTCAGTGGCGCCCGGGCCTAACTCATCCTGTAGGGTGATTCCGCACAGTGGTTTCATCTCTTTGTCCTTGTCGCGCGGCCAGGAGGAGCGAGAAAGAGGGCACTACTCAACGCTGTTCGGAATCACCCTGCTGCGCTCGCTGCTCGCTGCACCCGCGCCCAGCTGACCTCGCCGCCGCTGGAGGCCGCTCAGCGGAGCGCTCCCATTCGACTGTTTGGCAGCGCGCTCCCGCCCCGCCCCACCCCGCCCCACCCCGCCCCACCCCGCCCCGCCCCGCCCCGCCCGCCGCCTGGAATGTGGAATAGGTTAGGCATGACGCAAGGCTATGTTTTGTGAGTGTGTATGTGTGTGCCGCCCAGCAGGTCGGGTCGCAGGTTGCGCGTGCGTGCGAGTGAGACAGACAGAGAGGCAGCCGGTTCGGTCTGGTCAGCTCCGTGTCGCCTGACGGGTTTTGGTGCGGCAGGTTGCTTGCTCATGCAGCCAGCGCTGTGGCCAGAGCGCCGTGTGTGTGTGTGTGTGTGTTGACCTGACGTGGGTGACGTCACCCCGACGTCCCGTCCCGTCGGGGTTATGCCGGGTTATGTCACGTGCAGCCCGACCCGCGTCCCGCCTCTCGCGCCTCACACTCTCGGGTGCGTGAGGTGGCAGCACTGGGTGCCTCCTGAGGTCGCGGAGCGCGGGAAACAAAAGAGGCTAATACTGACGGGAGAGACGAAATACACTCTTATTTCCTTAGGGATGTACAAGCCGTAAGTTACGGAGAATTTTGTGCAAACGTAAAGTACGGACAAATTCACTGCAGTACACGGATGAAAACGGTTCGTATTACCGACAATATTGTCTGTAATACAAATGCACCTCGATCCGTAAGGTATGGTGAAGAGTTGAATATTTCTCCAGTTGTATTACGGACAAAATCGTCCGTAATATGGGCCGTTTTCATCCGTACTATACAGTAAATTTGTCCATACGACGTTACGTTTGCACAAAATTCTTCGTAACTTACGGCTTGAACATCCGTCCGTAAGGAAATGAGAGTGTAAAAAACGTGGCAAATGAGGTGGTGCTGGTGCTGATGCTCGCGTCACTCGTGTTCGTCAGGCGGGCCGGGCGCCCCGCGCAGCTCCCACGACGATGCTCAGCTCGGCTGGCAATTGAGCGAGCGCGGCTGCTAATTGGCGGCCTGCAGGCCCGCCCCGCGGCTCGCGGCCCGGTCACCTCTCAGCTGCTGCTGCTGCTGAACTAGCCTCATCGCAGAAGGCCGTGATTAAGTTTCGAGGCCCTCCGCACCGCCGTTGAGATCGCGGTATAGTGCGCGGAGAGGAGGTCACACTCGTGTGGTGCCCCGAAATTTCGTGTGCAACATGCAATCCAGAAAAAAAAAACGTTAACGCTAACGCTAACGTGAAAGCAGATGACTTTTACTTTGTACGTTTTGTCTCAAACGTTGAACTTCCTACTTCAAACTCAGAACTTTAACCTTTTTCGCGTTAGCTTTTATTGCTTTTACTGCCTTAAGCTTTTAGTTTTAGCGTTTCAACTAGTAACGCAAGCAGCTTAACTTGGAGCTGTGTAACTTTTCTCACGAACTCAGAACTTTTCAACTTTAAACGTTTCAGCTTTTAACTTTTCAACTTTCAACTTCTTTAACTTTAAACTTTTCAACTTTTAACGTTTTAACTATTAACGTTTTAACTTCTAACGTTTTAACTTTTAACGTTTTAACTTTTAACGTTTTAACTTTTAACGTTTACTGCTAAAATACTGGGATTCATTACGATATAGCGCAGCGTGACGCGGCGGCGGCGTCGCGGTGTGGCGCGGGAGAGGAAGGGGGGGGGGGGGCTACAGCGGACGACTAGTGTTTGGGGTTATGGGTCGTAAAACGGCAATCAATGCATAGGGCTGTGCATAGGGCGGCTGCAGGCGGCAGCTGAGAGCGTCCATGCTTGAAGCACTACGAGCTGCTGGCAGCCTGAACAGCACTACTGTGGCGAGCGAGCAAGCACGCACGCACGCACGCAGGGACGCACGCTGAGGCCCACTGTCGCCGCGCTCCTATATATATCTTTAGGCAACTGCTTTTTCAACTTTAACTTTCCTACGCTTAACGCTGGACAACTTTAACTTTGACAACTTTAACTGACAACGTTTCAACTTTAACTTTTAACTTTACTTCAGTACAAGCTGCTGATACTAACGTATCATCTGCTAATAAGTGTACGGGCTGTTTAGGCCGGGTCGAAATCCAGAAGGGTTTCAAAATTAGCGGCCGGTCCGAGCGCCCTGCCGCCCTGGGTGTTCCTCCAAGCAGAGGAAGTGTGGACGCTGCGGCTGCGAGGCGCGCTGCGCTATGTGTGTCACAGACGGGGAGGGGAGGGGAGGGTACCCACCCGAACGGATCGATGCGCGGGCGGGTACCAGGTCAGCCGGAGGACTCCGGGGCGGGTGGGGCGGGGCGGGGGGCGGTGGCCCGGGGGTCAACCTGGGAGCAGCGCGCTGCTGGAGCTGGAGGGAGCGATAGGAGAGCTGCCCCACCCGGCCCGGAGGATTTTGTGATCCTGATCTTAATCCTGATCCTGATCTTAATCCTGATTCTGATCTTAATCCCGATCCTGCTCTCTGGGGACAGCCCGCGGGACAGGGCCGGAGGCTTTTGTGATCCTGATACTAATCCTGATCCTGATCTTAATCCTGATCCTGCTCTCTGGGGACAGCCCGGGGGTGCCGCTGCAGGGGGCGTGCCCGCGGGTCAAACTTGAACCAAGTGGAGTGTGTCGCCCTCGGCGGGGCGGGCCCGGGTGGGGCGGCTGGGGTTGTGCTGGCACTGGGCGGCGCGGCGTGCTCGTAAACGGGCTCCAGTCATGCGATGGGGTGCGCCCCGCCCCGTCGTGCCACCCCGCCCCGCCTCACCCCGCCTCACCCCGCCTCACCCCGTGCACTCCGTACTCGGCCGGGCTGGGCGTCGGGACTCGGCCAACTGATTATTCGGTATCCGCTAGCCTGCCGCTGGTCCGGTGTACTCGTGCCTCGCCGTCAGAGCCGCTCGTTACCCGGCGCTGCCCGACGCGGCGCCAACAGGCAGGCGGTGTTTAAGGTGAAATCCAGAGGGGGAATGCGGGCCGGGCGCGCCGCTGTGGCGGGCGATAGCCGGCGATAGCCCCGTCGTCGAGAGCTTGACATCAAGTAGGGCCTATATGTAGGTGAAGGAAAGAGCTGAGAGGCGAAACAGCTGCTGCATGGGTCAGTATACCTATTTAGGCCAAATTTCCCACGAGTACACCTGTGGTGTGAGGTAGACGGGTATCTGCGTTCCTACTAGGCCAAACTCTCCCACGCATGAGACTTCCTTTTTGCCTAGTAGGCAGCCGCAGATGCAGCCCGCCCGCTTCACTCCGCTTGTCTTGTTAGGGTGCTTTATTGCCTACTTTTCTGGCAGCACCGCAGGCCGGGTCGGGCCGGGGCCCCTGCCGCGTAGGCAGGCCCGCCGCGCGCTCGTGTGTTGCCTCCCGGCGGTTGCCTACCCAGCGCGGCGCTCCAGTCCACCCGGCGGCGGCGGCGGCGGGGCCCTCCGGCCTCCTGCCTGTCCACCAGAAAGCAAACCACAGCCTGGCGTTCACGCTCCTGCTCAACCCCCTCGTGTTTATTGACTCGCTGTTCACGTTAGCAGACCCCCCCCCGGCTGCCTCCTCGATCCCTCCCCGACCTTTGCTTTTCCCTCGCGCGCGCAGAATAAGCAACGCCCCTCCTCACCCCGCCCCGTGCCGGGCCGCCCACTCCTCCTATTTTTTTTTTTAGAGGCGGATTGTGCTCGGCCGAGTGCCCTGCTATTCCAGACTCGGCTCAGGGCCGCGCCGCGCCGCGCGAGTACATAAACGTCCGGTTCACGGTCAGTGTCCATGACGTCAGCTGTGGCGTCACGCCCGCCCCGGGCCCCGCCCCGCCCCGCCCCACCCCGCCCCGCCCCGCCCCGCCCCGCCCGGCCCGAGCCGCTCCTCTGCTCGTATTTAGAGAGCTGCCTCCGCTGTGGCCGTACTGTAATCAAAAGTGTTGAACTGACACGCACTTACAAGTCTTGTTGAACACAGTGTTGAACACTTTCGCATGGTTAAGGTCGAAAGCCCATGTATTTTACACGGGGCATCGTGTGTTGGACTCGTATGTTTGCCACTAGAACGTTGCGTGCAACGGAAGTGTTGGACACTTTATTCTCCTATGCAGCAGTACATGGGGTTGGTGTTTTATTAGCTCAGCCTACTGCAACACTGCGTCATAATGTCACGGTTTTAATCCTTCCAACAAAGTTTCGGTCCGGGCCAATATGTAAGCAAAGCAGTGAAGAAACGCCGCGCAGTTATCTGTGACAAGTGTTCCCGTTGGTTTTGCTCTGGCTCGCTCTGGCCCCTCACCTCCCCTGCTTCCCTCCCCTCCCCTCCGCTCCTCGGCAAAGACCGGACGCGACCGCAGCGGGATAGGACTCGTTACCCTCCCCCCTTCCACTCTTCTTTTTCCTCTTTACTCATCTCTCCCGTTCCTGCTCCTCTTCCTCCTCATCCCCTCCTCCTCCTCCCCTCCCCTCCTTCTCCTTCTCCTCCTCCTCCTCCTCCCCTCCTCCCCTCCTCCTCCTCCTCCCTCCTCCCTCCTCACGGAGCGCGCGCGCCGCGGACCGACCTAGCCGACCTCTTTCTCCACTCGTCGTTTGCTCCTTTACCTACACTCCACCTCATCTTATGGTTTTATTTTCCTCCTCATCTTCCTCATCCTTCCTTCCTTTCCAGCCGGCGCCTTCTTCCCTTTCCCCGGCACGATATGAGATTCGGCCGCTTTGCTTTTGTTTTTCTTGTTTTCCTCTTCCACGTTTGGTTTTAGTTTTTCTTTTCTCGGGCGGCCGCCGTACTGGGATATCAGGAGTCTCGAGGAGGTATCCTCCTAGACTGTGATGCGCGGGGCACGGAGCGCGGCCGCGGGCGGGCTGCTGTGGCAGGCCAACCCGCTAGCGCAGACCGACGCCGCCCGCCCCGCCCCACCCCACCCCACCCCGCCCCACCCCGCCCGCCCCGCCTCACTAATGTCACGTTCGGCGGGGTGGGGCGGGGAACACCTGGTGTGCTCCTGCCCCGCCGGCCCAGGCTGTCCCATGTTAATGAGACGCCTCGCCCCAACCCACCCCACCCCACCCCGCCCCACCTCGTGACTGCCCTACGCCTGCGAACGCCTTCCGCCCTGCGAAATATGAACCGCGCTAATGCCGAACCGTAGGAGGAACACCCTTACCCCGGCGCGGAGCGGAGCACACCGCCACCTCGCCTAGAGGCGCCCGGCCGGGCAGTGTTGCCAGACAAGTAGGCAAAAGTTGCCCACGATACACCTCTGTACAGCGGGCGGTACCAACCCCTGCCCACTAGGCAAAGTAAACTAAACTCTTCCGTTGGGTTAGTTTGCCTGGTATGCAGGCGTTGATACCGCCCGCTCCACACGGGTGTATCGTGTAGGCAAATGTTGCCTACTTATCTGGCGCCGACCTAAAATATGCTGTAAGTGAACTTAGTTCTTAAATAATACCGCGGACTTCGAATTCATACAAACTTTGTGCGCGCGTCTGAAAAATGCTGTTGTGTGACAGGTCTGTGACAGTCTGTGACTGTGTCTGTGACTGTGTTTGGGCGGTTCCCTGACGGTTTCTTTTTTTCTTTTGCCTGCAGGTGAGTGCGGCCTGTTGCAGCTAGGTCCGGGGCGGGGCCCCCTTGGTGGTCGGGATGGGCAAGTACACGGGCTAAGGGACGCCGCGGGGAGCGGTGTGGTGGGGCCCGGGCGGGGCGGGGCGGGGTGGGGCGGGGTGACCCTTGCCACGCCACGCTGCGCCACGCCCCACATTTGGCTCGCTTCCTTTCTCATTATGCCATCATTCTCTATCATCCCGCCCCAAGGTCGCCCGCGCCGCTCCGCACTGCCGTCCCGTCCCGTACATCATGCATGCGGCCTAAACAGGAGGACGGGACGGCCGGGCCGCCGTAAACGAGAAAAATTCTAACGCTAACGCGTTAAACGGCAACGCCTACCATAAGATGAAAAAATAAAATTTCAAAAGATTTTAAGTCGACTACTATTGAGTGACAACTAAAGCATATGACTTTCATCCGGTATTTTCTGCCACACTAAAAGCAGTAGGCAACCAACACGGGGGGCCTAAAAATAAGTGTGTTGCACATGTCTACACTGTTATACTGCAATTTAAACAACCGTGTGGTACTGATATTTCTAAATAACACAATAGAAAACTGGGTACAATCACCTGAATGTACAGTGTTATTCACTGTTATTTTCAAGTTCAATAACGGGTTTTACGGTTCTTATTGACGGCCGGTATTTTTTACATCGTAGCGCATTGCGGCTGTAGTGATCCAATATTCCTGAAGCTTGCTGAGGGTACCTCTGTGCGTGTTATCGATGAGCCAGTGAAAGTCGTCGCAGTACAGCGCGCGGGCCTCGCCTCGCCTCGCGGGTCCGCGCCCGCACCCGCAGGCTTGTTGCCAGGGCGGCCGTGCCGTGCCGGGCCGGGCCGGGCCGGTGATACGGTGAGGGGGTGGAGGACCGTGCACTGGTTCAAGGTCACAGGCGCGGAGCGCGAAACCTACCCCAGGCCAGAGCTGCTCGGGGCGGGGCGGGGCGCGGGGCGGGGCGCAGGGCGGGGCGCTGGGCGGGGCGCTGGGCGGGGCGCTGGGCGGGGCGCTGGGCGGGGCGCTGGGCGGGGCGCTGGGCGGGGCGCTGGGCGGGGCGCGGGGCGCGGGGCGGGGCTTGTAAGTTGGCATTTCGCGCGCGCGTCCTTATCTCTCTCTTTTACGACGCCCTCCTCTCTATCCTATGCGCTTCTCTTGCGGCCGCTTTGCTTTCCGCCGCGCGGTCATTTTTGTGGTTTTTGTCGCGTTGTTAAGCTGGGGCGGGGCGGGGCGGGGCGGGGCGGGGCGGGTGCCGCCTCCACTGTCCCACCCCCGGCTCAGGGTCTATCCCCTTCAAGGTCATCTCCCCCCCGCCCGCCCCCGGTTTGGCGCAGAGCGGAGGGGAGGGAAGGGGAGGGTGTTAGGGAGGGTTGGGGGGTTGGGGAAGAGGGTGAAAGGGCGCGACCAGCGACACGGCCTCGCTCGGGCTTCACGCGCGTGGCGCCTGCCTGGTGTCTACTGCCGTGAACCCTGCACTGGAAATCCAAGTGTACGAATGTCGCTCACTTGTAGGTGAGCTAATAACCATTCACTCACCTACAAGTGGTTGTTCGCTCATCTACAACTGAATGTTTTATTTTTTTTCTTTGAAAATTGACGGGCAATGAACACTGATATGCATGGTCTTCTAATAATTTTGATGCGATTCTTTCGATTGTTTGTTGCTGGTCAAGGTGTTTCTGGTGTTAGTGCCTATATGTTGACTAACAGGTTGTTGTTTTGTTCTGTTCTTCCACCCTCGCTAACACTGTCACACTCAGCGGAGTCTGAGCATCTCCCGCAGCAGGACGGTAAGACAACTGACCCGGCCGCGAGCCGAGGCCCCGAGGCTGGTGCGAGGCTACCGCTCCGCTCGCCTGCGGGGGCCGGGCGCGGGGGCCTGGCCGCGCACCACCACGAGATCAAAGGGGACTCTCACCCCCGCCCCGCCCCGTCCCGCATGCTTAAAAATAGCAATGACTCATTTCCGATTCAGATCATTCCAATCACTGTAACTCAGCTGGCGAGACACATCACCAAATTTGGGCGTGACAGTTTTTTATCGCCATCCTAGAGCAAGACAGGTTTGCATCACCCAAAAAGAGGCGAGACAGGTTTGTATCGCTCTAAAAGAGGTGAGACTATTTAAGGCGATACAAACCTGACTCACCGCTTTGTGGGCGATACATGCCTGTCTCACCTCTTTTTGGGTGATGCAAATCTGTCTCACCTCTTTTTGGGTGATACAAATCTGTCTCGCCTCTCTTAAGGTGAGATGCATCACCTTTTGGTTTATAGTGATGTCATGATTGCGAGCTTTCCTTCCGCGTTCCACGCGGGAATCGAATGAAAATCGTGGTGGTGCGTGGGCACGCCCCTCCCCCTCCCCCAGCCTGTATTGGTCTGGCCTGGTTCGCTTCACCCCGCTTGCAGACTGGTAACTTAAGTGTGTGAGTGGTTTTCCGTCCTCTAGAACGAGTACAGATGTCGTTTTCCGAGGACTTACACCGAGGGGTGGAATTCGTGCATCTGGAAGTGCAATATTCACACACTTGGGTTTCGAGCGCCGGTGTGCAGCCATGAGCTCGCGCAGCCCGGGCGCTGCTTGGCGCTGGACGAGGCGTGCGTGCAGCCTGACCGCGTCTATAGGGGCGCTGAGCTGTCTGCTCGCTTATGAGCCTGCCAGGCCCGCCCCGCCGCGGCAACTGCTTTCACACGCTTCACTTGAGATAAAGGACTGTGTGTGTGTGTGTGTCACAGAGCTTAATGTGTAAAAGAAACTGTAACGCCAGCGCATTGTCTTGCTTTGGACGTTTGAAAGGCTGCGGCCCCCTTTCGCCCGTGTGTTGGCGCTTTGGAAGATGCACGACTTTTTTAACCACTGTTAAAAATACCGTAGGACGTTACCGTATGCCTACGGTCCGTACCGTAATTTTCGTGTACGGTCAGACTGTGACGTATCCTTACGGTGCGGGCTACTGTACTTCATTGCGGATGGAATGTTCTTCATTGAACTTCCCCAACATTTGCAGGCTACGGAGCGTACCGTAAGATTCAGACTGTAATTCAAAATTACGGTCCAGGACCAGCGAGGTAACAAATTCACGGCACCGTAGGCATTTCCCGTGGTATTTTTCAACAGAGTACCGGTACCTTTCGTGTGTCCGCGTGCACATAGAAATACTATGTACTATTTTGTACATAGCTTATTGCGCATGCATCGCTCACGTAAAATTTCTTACTGATTTATGTATAAATTCTTACATAACGATGCAAAAATTGTACATAAATACGTAAGAATTTTTTTACGTTAGTTATACATGCTCATAGACCTACATAGCTATGTATAAAATAATAAAATAGTACATAAAAATTCCGTGTGTAGACTAATGGTCCCCCGCTCCTGTCGAGCTTTCATCCCCGGGCAGGCACGAATAGAACACAGTATGCTGAGCCCTGTGCAGGGCCTGCAGCCGGCCGGGCCGCGGCCCGCCACGCCCACGCCAGGTCAGGCAGGCAGGCCAGGGCGTGTGGTGGTCTGCTTCAGGAAAGTTGAATGACTTTCTTCTGCTCGTTGTAAGGTGGAGGAAGACACGAGGGGTCTTTACGCAACGCACTCCGAATGTGCTCCGCGTACTGCGGGTGTACTCCGTGTACTCCGAGTGTACTCCCGTGTACACTATAAAAAGACGAGTTGTTCACCCCTCGGGAACAAGATAACAAATTTACGCAGATAATTTTTTTTTTTACACTGCGTTTTTGCTCTGTACGCCCGAAGCCGACACGCCCCACCGGGCGGCGGGCGTCGTGGGCGGGGATGGCCCTCTGCACTGCACGCAATGTTGGGGGTGGCCGGGGCTGGGCCGCAGGGCGCGTCCAGCCTGACGGCGGGGCGGGGCGGGGCGGGGCGGGGTGGGGCGGGGTGTCAATAGTGCACGAAGGGTTGGGCCACCTACCGGTGCGCGAACCGTTTGGGCGGGGCTGATCGCGCCACGCGTATGTGTGGTGTGTGCGTCTGTCTGTCAGTCTGTCTGTCTGTCTGTCTGTCTGTCTGTCTGTCTGTCTGTGTTTGTACCGCGTGGTGGTGGATCGGAGACCTCGTCGAGCACGCCGCTTATTTCTGTCTCCGTTATTCCTGGCCCCCACCCCTCTCACCCCCTTCCCCGCCTCCCACACGCACGCCCGGTCCGTCACACGGGCGCTCTCTCCCCTCCCGCCCCCGCCCCCGGGCCCCGCCCCCGGGCCCCGCCCCCGGGTCCCGCCCCCGAGCTCTCACCGCGGTGCGTCACCGCCGCACAACGCGGAAGTGCATGGGGTGTACACGGTAAATCTATTTCCCGGGTCCTCCCAGGAAACTATAGGTACTTTTCCAGGAAAGTTCCTGGCTTTCCAAGCACTTTTCCTGGAAATACCCGGGAACCTTCCTGGAAAAGTAACTACTTTCCTAGGCGTCCCAGGAAACAGATTTAACGTGTACTCCCGCACTTGCCAGGCGCGCGGCGCCTGCCTGCCTGCCCTGGCCGGAGCTCGACTGGAGTCTAGACGTGGCGTGGCGTGGCGTGGTCAGTCCCCCTTTTGCCTTCGCCCCGCCCCGTTCTGCCGCGTCCTTCCCCGATTCTATCGATCCTGGCGGCGGCAGCGGGGCTGCAGCGGTGCAGTCGCCACGCCCCGCCCCCGCCCCGCCCCGCCCCGCCCCGCCCCGCCCGGTGCCGCACCACGCCTGTCTGCTCCAACCCAACGACACACTCCACACCAGCGCAATGCCTGTTACACGTGGCGAGGCGGGTCGTCCCCTCATAGTCGGGCAGCACATTGCTGTTCCTTTGCAGGATTTTAAGCAACCATAACTAGGCACATTTTTTTTTTAAATGCTTAATTAACTCTTTCCTGTATGCACAGATTTGTGCCCCGCCCCGCCACGCCCCTCGCTGCCACACCTCATCGTGTGGCGTGCTCGAGCTCGCGATAGCGGGCGTGACGGGCGATAACGCCCCGCCCCGCGCCATCCCGCCCCGCCCCGCCCGGACCAGCGCGTCGGCAGTTTGATTGAATAATCTCTTTCGATACCGATCGACGATCGACACCCACCATCGGCCGGCTCGCTCGTCTCTATTTACTTTTCCGTGTTATTTTTTTTATTGCCGAGTTTGTAGACTTTGAGTGGCGGCCGCGGTGGATATATAGGAGAGGTTCCGCTCCCCGCCCCCCGCCCCCTTTTCACTCCGGGCCCGGGCAAGGGGCGTGCCGGTGCCGGTGGTGAAAACGAGCACCTTAAAAGGGCACCCTCTCTCCTCTACTCCCCAAACATTTGCACCCGCCTCACCCTCTTCCTCTCTGACCCTCCCCCCCTCCTGGAGTTTACGGGAAGATGGAAGGGGGAGGGGAGGGGGTCCTGTCGCGTCACCTCCGCAGTTTGCTACATGCAGTGCGGTCATCCTCTTCCCTCCCCTGTGGCGTCGGGGCGGGGCGGGGCGGGGCGTGAACGAGGATGAGAAAGTGGTGCACGCCTGCTCGCGTCGCGCCACGCCCCTCGTGTACGCACTCTGTAGTGTGCGGCCCGGCCAGGCCCGGCGCGCGGTCGCAGCCCGTCACTAATGGGTCGCCCCGCCCCGCCCCGCCCCGCCCCGCCCCGCCCGCCCCGCCGCGCCCCGCCCGCACAGTGCACCACCGCTGCCGCCAGAGCGCCTGGCTGCTGCAATAAAGCACAACTTTTTCCCCTTGCACCGTTCGTTGCCTTGCGCTTAGGAAGAACGAGGCGCGTGTCTTAGCGCGTCTGTGTCCTACGTGTTGCCTACTGCGCAGGCGCCGAACTGAGTCGGGGAGTGGGTGGGTGGGGTGACTTCAGAACTGCCACATAAGTAGTAGGCAAACATTGAGCACGATACACCTGTGTGAAGCGGGTGGTATCAACGCCTGCATACTAGGCAAACTCTCCCCACGGGAAGAGTTTACTTTTGCCTGTAGTAGGCAGGCGCTGATACCGCCCGCTTCACACAGGTGTCTCGTGGGCAATTTTTGCCTACCTGTCTGGCAACACTGGGTAAAGTGTACTGCCGCATGGGGCAGAGATCGCCCGGAGGGGGGAGGGGGTGCTGCAAATTGAAGCCGTTTTGTAGATATCGGGTACGAATGCCATTCGTGTGAAATTTTTATGGGATGAGGGATTTGTGGGAGGAGTTGTTTGGCGGCGGCGAGGTCTTCCCTTCTCGCTGGTCCATTAGCAGCGCCTGTGCTTGCCGCCCCGCCCCGCCCCGCCCCGCCCCGCCCTGGCCGCCTGCTTAGCACCACTTAGGGCTGCCTGCGGGCGGGTCCGGCCCGGCCCGGCCCGGGGGCGTTGTACATGTCCCCTGGTTCGCACCGCACGGCCCTCGGCTACTACTTGCACGCACACATTATGCACAGTATACCACAAACTTGAAATTTTGCCGTGTAGCATAGCTAATGACGAGGCTAAAGGGTCTCGCATATTGGCCAATGTTACCGCCTTGCATGTGAGAGCCCGTTCATAAAGATGAACAGGAGATGTGCCCTGAGCGAGGTTCAATTCTGCTGTCTCTTTCTCGAGGCCTAGGCTATGTTTTAGCATTGCCTCTATCCCCCTGCCCTCTCTCTTGCTCTCTATCTTGCTCTCTCCCTTGCTCTCTCCCTTGCTCCTCCCTCTCTCCCTCCTCTCTCACTCTCTATTATGTTTCTTTCGAGCTTTCCATTTGCCCGCTGTTTTGTCCTCTGGACGAATGATTGACGGCGCATGTCTCCTCCTCTCGTGTTGCAGGGAAGACGTACTGCCAGAGCTGCAAGAAGAAATGCTCCGGGGAGGTTCTGCGCGTGCAGGACAAGTACTTCCACATCGCCTGCTTCAAGTGCAAAGGTGAGTAGAGCGGGATCTCATACCTAGAAGAATGAGTTCTTGGTTCAAGAGTAAAAAGAACTCAACCGAATGAAGACTATTGTGCACTCGCGTTATCGAGAGCAATTTCATTTGTGGCCAGACGATTACACTTAGATCAAGTGTACCTTAAACTTGGATCGAGGGCTACATCTCACTTCCTTTAATCAGTGTACACGCCCTGTGCTCCAATTATTTTCTAATCACTTAATGATACGATTAAAATGCATTTTTTTCTAATCACTTAATGATACGATTAAAATGCATTTTTAGCACTTCAAAAAATCGAATTGCTGTCCCCTCCACCCCTCAAATTAAAGTTTCCTTCAAAGTTTGGTAAAATATATTTTTCAAACACAATCAATCCTCGAATCAGTCTACGCGCATCTGTAGAGTGGAAATCCAGGGTACACGTTTTCTCACGGGCTGCTCGTCTCGTGCCCTCCCCGCAGTGTGCCGGAACTCGCTGGCCCAGGGCGGCTTCTTCTGCAAGGACGGCGCCTACTACTGCACCTCGGACTACCAGCGCCAGTTCGGCACCAAGTGCGCCGTCTGCAACGAGTATGTGGAGGGCGAGGTCGTATCCGCCCTCGGCAACACCTACCACCAGAAGTGCTTCACCTGCGGCCGATGCCGGTGAGTCAAAAGTCTTCAGCTGACGAGTGTTGAACACGCTGCGTTGGACACTTTTAGATGCTTATAATAAGTTCTTGACTCCAAGAGAGAGATTGCCCCTTTGGGAATACCCACTGCATAGCATGCATAACTTGCGTAAAATTTCTTACTGATTTATGTATAAATTCTTACATAACTATGCAAAAATTGTGCATAATTACGTAAAAATATTCTCATAGACCTACAAAGCTATGTATAAAATAGCACATAAAAATTCAGTGTGTAGAATTTTGTATAACAGTGCCTGGTCGCCTTCTGTCCGCAGCCAAGCGTTCCCCTCGGGCGAGCGGGTCACCTACACGGGCAAGGAGGTGCTGTGCGCGCGCTGCGTGCAGATCCCCGTGCGCTCCGGCGAGGACCGCGCCACGCCGGCCAGCCTGGGCAGCCCGACCAGCGGCCTGGGCGGCGGCCTGAGCGCCGGCGGCAACGAGTGCGCGGGCTGCCACGAGGAGCTCAAGGAGTGCCAGGCGCTCATCGCCCTGGACCGCCAGTGGCACATCTGGTGCTTCAAGTGCAACACGTGCGATGCCGTGCTGCACGGAGAGTACATGGGCAAGTGAGTGTCTGCCGTGTCTGTCTGTGCTAGAGCCCGGGCTGGAAACTCAAATGTGTCCATGTGGCACACAAAATTCTTTTGAACATTGTTTGATTGTACTTATGAATTTTTTCGCACATGCTCAGCTTACGTGTTTTATAATACACATTCATGAACAAATTTTTCATAATTATTCTTAATCATGAACAATTTTGTTCATACTTGCGTATTAAAAATTGCATTATCTGAGCATGTGCAAAAAAAAGTCATAAGTACGAATAAAAATGTTCATATTAATTTTCTTGTAGGTCCATGAAATTCAAGTGTGCGACATTCATACAAGCACTTGGGTCTGGGTGGACTGGGCTGGGCGTCTGGGGTGGATGTGTGAGCATTAATCGTGTGACTTTGACTGTTGTAGGGAGGGAGTTCCGTACTGTGAGAAAGACTACCAGAAGAAGTTCGGGGTCAGGTGTGCATATTGTAATAGATACATCTCAGGAAAGGTCCTACAGGTGAGACCCAGATAGTCTTCTACCTCAAAGCATGTTTAGTCCATAATTTTTGTCACATTTTTCCTTTAATGGAAGTCATACCTTTAATGTCATGCCTTTAATTTAACGTAACCGTTTCCCGTATGATTTTAGGCTGGTGACAACCATCATTTCCACCCCACTTGTGCTCGTTGCACCAAATGTGGTGATCCATTTGGAGATGGAGAGGAAATGTATTTGCAAGGTAAAAATTTTTAGAGTATGATAGACTAGATTCACTAGGTAATGGATGAAGATTCTTAATACCGTAGTGTCTTGTAATGTCCTCCAGGAGGTGCTATTTGGCACCCACGCTGTGGTCCAGGTCCCACAGAAAATGGTGCTATATTGAATGGTGTTGAAAATGGCCATTGCACAGACACAGAGACAGAAGCAGAGAGCGGTCGTGACACTGCTTTTGACCGTATGAGTTCATCTGCCGTGAGTGACATGCAGGTAACTACTGAATTTGCAATGATTTTTCATGTACGTTTTCTCTATTAGTTCCCGCTAACATATTTTGTGCTTAAATTTTCACGCTGAAAAATTTTTGATGATGAGGGTTAGTTATGCATGGGAGACTACTTCCTCCATTAGATTACTTAATTAGTGCATGGATACTAATTTGGATTAGTATCTTTGCTGAACCTCCTTTCTTATGGATATGTCAAAGATATAGCTTTTCTCTACATGTAAACCGGGATAGAATTTGTTAATTTGTTAAGAACGGTTCTACTTTTTTTTGTAAGTTTGATTTATTTAAAATTTTTACATCAAAAGTTGATTGTAATTTGCATTATTAGTACCTAATGTTTGAACTTATTTAGTGCCTTGCTTACTTCTTACTAAAGGCTTTTGGATTATTTTTGTTTCAATAATTTGTCCAATGAAATTACCATAAGCTTTATTCCTCCCTTTATTTTCCTTGTGCTCGTGCTAAAGCTGCTATCTAAACTTGCTTAATTGGTCTATTTATCTATTTTTGAGGACTTTTTTGTGTTCTAATGAGCTACACCCACAAATGGGTTCACCATTTAGTGCCATTTGCAGCAAATACTTACTTGGTTGCAACTTTGTTCCCCACAATCCCTAGTACTTGCAGTTTTAGCACTTTCATCCATTTACTTTATTTTATTTTTGTGTGTTTTATGCTCCTGGCTGTTAAATTGTGTGAAATTTGTTTTTTCAGTTTTCGATTCGCTCGCGCACGCCTAGTCTTAATGGCTCTTTCAATAGCTTATCTAGAAAGGTTAGTTACTGAATCCTTCTTAAGCAATGCAGTTGTTATCCTGTTAAGGATAAATAATCATAATTGATCATGTTTTTTAATAGGTTTTTGTTACCTTCAAAATAATTATTGTAGTATTATTTTATATTGAACAGAGGCAAAATATTGTTGCTTCAAATCTGAGTAGTATTGCAATTGAAGATGAATTTATTTTAACATGCCCATACTTTTTCTTTTTCTGTATCTTCAGTACCCGTGCCAAAGGACTGGAAGTCCAGGTCTCATATTGCGAGAGTACAAACAGAACCAGTATCCAGAAGATATATCTCGCATTTATACCTATTCTTATATGACTGGAGAACCAACTCAGGGTTACCTAAAGCGTCCAATTGATCCATATGACAAGCCACCAACGTCCCCACATTTTCACCGCCCATCATGTAGGTCATTCAGTTAATTTTTGATGTTTATGCATACCACCTATGTTCTCATTATAAAATTGGTGTACTCTTATCAGCTGCTGCATCTGGTCGAGGTTCAAAACTTGCCCATTTATCCTCAAAACATGGATCAAGAACTGGCATGACTGTCCTAGTAGATGCTATTCGTAGTGAAACTCCAAGACCCAGAAGTCCTCACATGAATAATGAAGAACCAATAGAATTGGCACATTTCCCTGCAGCAAAACCACCTCAGCCAGGAGAAGCACCGAAGATAGAGAGGGAAGATTTTCCAGCACCCCCATATCCTTATACAGATCCAGGTTTGCATATTCTACCTTTTTATTTTCTAATTTTTTAAGCACTCTATTCAAATTTTTGTATTTTTAATATCTTTTTATTAGAACGCCGGCGTCGGTGGTCAGACACGTATAAAGGAGTTCCAATATCTGATGATGAAGATGAAAATGATGGGAAGTCAGAAAAAGAAACTGAAGATGAAAAATTAAAAGTAGTTTCCAATTCCTCAAGTTCTTTTTTTTCTGTTTCATTTTTGCAATCTTAACTCATTAATTTTTCTATATTTTTAGCGAGAAGAAAAAGAACTTAGCAAAATCGCCACAGGAATTGGAAAAGTTTTTCTTCACAATGTGCGGGAAAGAGAAAAATTACGCCAATGGAAAATGTCACATATTGACCCTAGAAATGCATCTCGCACCCCTTCTGCAGCCAGAGAACCAAAATACCACTTACGATACCAATCGCCTGTTAATGCTTGTATGTACTCTCTTATGCAATTTTCTACTATGAGCCATTGACCTTGAAGGATATTTAAATTGTAATAATTAATTTTTGTAATCTATTTTCTTTCTTTAGCTCCATCAAGGAATGTTGACCATCCAAGACCTTGGGAGGAGGAAGAATATCTGGATCGTAGTTCCAGCTACCGTTCTTCAGTGGGGAGATCAGTTGGTGCCATACCTAGCTACAATGGTAACAATACTCATAATTTTTTATATCATGAAAAACCTGTGGCATTTTACTGTTATCATTACTATTGTCTTTCCGACAATGTCTGACTTATCATGTCTATTAGCATCTCCTCTTTCTCCATGCGAATGTTGGGTCTTGGGAAATCATTTAGCTGTGCCATTTCTGAAGACAAAGATCCTGAAATCAAATCTGTAAAATTTGAAAGTTTTTGTTTATGTTTCACAATGGAACCGAGTTGAAACATATCAGTCATTTAGCAGTTTTGCATGTTTTTTTTATCATCACTTTGATTGTTGCTGCTATAATTGTCTATCAGAAATCTTTCAGAGTTTTGGTTTTTAATTTTGTGCTAATGAAGCCAGTAAAGCTTTTTTCTCCCAGTACTTAAGTGTGTTGCTTGATATCTTTTCTGAGTTTATCTCATCAAATACCGTAAATTGCATTCTTGCATGTGTCTAATGTTTTCTTTCTATCTCTGTAAATTTTTCTATTCTTTTTATTTAATTTTATGTTTAGACGCTATGTATAATTTTTTTTGTAAAAGCAATTGGATCTTTAATATAATTAATTTATACAATAAGATGCTTTTTCCTTTGTGTATGATTTTATTCTTAAGAGTAATTGTGTAGTGTTGAAAGCATGACTTTTCTGCATTTCTTTTCTGTTTCATTAATTTTTCTTTGTTTTCTTTTTGTTTGCGTTTTCTGCATGGTTCAGTGGTGTCATCACTACGGTCTCCTCCAAAACCTGGCTACGGCCTCCGGTCATGCACATTGCCAGCTTCTGGGCGAAACGGAGGATACATGGGCTACCCCATGGGCCCGGATCAGGTTTGTCTTCAGAAATAACAGTACAGGCTGGCAGGTCTTACCATTTCCCCAATCTCATCTGAACACTTTGGTGACTGGGAAGGGTAATAGTGAAATGTAGTTTTTTTTTTTTGTAAGTAACGGATCTTAACCAAAGTGGGTCGTGAGCTCAAAGTGCTAATCATTTTGGAACATTCGCATGGTAACTGTAGGAGATACTAGATTAGACATGGGTCTCGGTAGCCAGTATATTAGGAATTGTTGTGCTTTAGTGGTTTCTGCACTGAGGCATGTTCCTAAGCCAGGATATGGCTTGGCGCCCCGTTCTCATACATTCAGTTCTACTGGTGGAAGTGTGTCCGGTATAGCGGTGAGTTGCAAAATTCTAACTAAACCCTGTTTTACATATTTCTTGTTAACTATTAAACAATATTTAATTTAATCATCAATGTTTTATCTTGCGAGCTAATATTCTTTTAAGTTGATTGGGGTGTATTCATTAAGAGAAATTGATTAGTACTGTATATCGTAAAAAATTTTCAACAACTATCTAATTTTTCTCCAATTTTATCTCTAATTTTAGGGTGACTACTCCTTTAGTGGTCTTGGCGACAAGACACATAGCACTGAATTTAGTTGTGGGAAGTCAGACAGTGAGTACTTTGGTCTTGGTTACTGTATTATGAAAAATTCTTGCATCTAGCTCAAATTTTTGTTCTTAGTTTCAGTTGGTTCTATATCTGAGGTGGATCATCGAGCTCTGGTAAGAGTCAATAGCATATCATATTTTTAATGCAAGTTCTGCGATTCCAATAGGTTTCTAAAGATAACTGTGCCTTTTACAGAATGTTGAACTTCCTGTATCTACCACGTACACTGGAGGTCTAGGTGCCCTAAGGTCAGCTTCATATTCTCCGCACCTGCGACGGTCGTTGCCTAACATGGCTCATTCAAATTCTTCAGAACCCCCAAAGATATACCCTTACCACCTTCTTGTTATTACAAATTATCGTCTGCCAGCAGATGTTGATCGATGCAACTTAGAGGTAAATCGGTGTTGAATATTTATTAAGACCTTCTATATTATTT
This sequence comes from Frankliniella intonsa, assembly GCA_033675135.1. Classification (NCBI taxonomy): domain Eukaryota; kingdom Metazoa; phylum Arthropoda; class Insecta; order Thysanoptera; family Thripidae; genus Frankliniella; species Frankliniella intonsa. The sequence continues at coordinate 3,077,823 of CM066245.1, read as the reverse complement.
TTGTATTATTTCCAAACTTTTTCTTTTGCAGCGCCATCTCTCAGATGTTGAATTTGAAGGTTTATTTGGATGCAATAGAGTGGAATTTTACCGACTGCCTCAGTGGAAACGTAATGAATTAAAAAGAAGGGTTCGGCTTTTTTAATCTATTTAAATTTTTGTCTGATTTAAAGCTTTATGCACTGCATTCTAAATTTGATAGGTGTTCATCATTATGTTTTAGATGTAAGTTTGTGGCGATATGGAATCCTAGTCGTTAACAAATGCACTGCCTCTCTTGGCGTTCTTCTTGATCCATTGTTTGTTTTTTTTTAGTTTCCTTTAACTTCAAGTCAGTTTTTTTGTTTTTCTTTTGCAGTGGTGCTTACCTAAAGCATTTATTTAAGAACTCTTTAGTTAAGTTTTTTTGGAAGATTTCCATCATTGTTTTAATTGTAAGAAAAACATTTCATATTTGCATTTCATCACAAATGTGCTCAGAGTGGGTTAATGGTGGAAAAGGCAACTTGACAGCTGTGTTATATATACTCATAAGCATAGATAACTTTTAACTATCTTAAATAAATGAATGGTGCCTTCAAAGGCAGCTCTAGGTGCTGCTCTAGGTGAAATAATGTTGTGCCAAGCAGAGATTGCTGGTATGCCCATACACTTCTGCAAACCTGTGCCTTAACCATGTATTGTTTTAGCAAAGCAAAACTTGTGGGACATAATTAGTTATCACTTGATTTTATTATGGGTACAATATACCCACTTAGAAAATGTATAACTATCCTATTATCATATGTTCATCAGTTTCATAATTGTTGGTATATGAATTGAGTTATTGCTCTATTCTTTTTGTACGTAGGTAATTGTTATGAATTATCTATATATTCCAACTTATGAAGTTAAATTATTTAAGCACAGTGGAGATACTCTAATAGCACTGTTAGGGAAGTATGGGCGTATTTGCATTTTTCTGCTAGCATTCCAAGTTTTGCTTCACAAGTTCATAAGGGCCTTTCTGTGTTTTATTTTTACTCATAATAATAGGGTAAAGCAGTTTCTTATCAGCTTATCATATTCACTTGATAAAGCTTTTAAATATCTTATTAAGGTGGGGTCTGAAAACAATGGAGTTTTGCCAAGAGAAACTTTTCAAAGTGTTATTGATAATGACGATTTTTATTCTTTTTAAGTTACCATCAAGAGACCAATCGTATTTATGACAGTTCCCTATGAACATTCTTTCCACATACCACTTGGTTTCAAATTTTTAACTCCTGTATTGACTTGTGATTTTTTCCCCCTATAAATTTATTATTTAAATTGTATGCTTCAATTAGATTGACAAGATGATACATGTGTATGGTATTTTATATCACTCTTATTGGTAGAAGATTGAATGAATTTATTTCCTTCTGGTCATGCTGATTTTATGATAACAAAGAGATTTTGTCTATTCAGTGCTGTCCTACTAAAAACTTAAACTATAATTTGTACAACCTATGTTGTATTAAGACTTCATCCAAATTCTAGTTATCAGTGTAATGTGTCATATTTTGACTACCTCCATATGTTTTGCCATTTAAAGAAAAGAAAAAGTAAGAAATTATTATGGTACTTAGTGAAGTGGCATGATTTGTTAATATTTGTTCCCAAAGCTGCTTTAGACATACTGTACTCACCTTTAAGTGTCAATGGTATTTGTGAAAAACTGGTTGCTGTATTGAACAGATAAGCCTCCCACCTATAACTGCAAGACTTGATCTAACTCCCTCCAAACTTGTGCTCACAGTGAGTACAATTATCTGCTCTAAAATCTCTTTCACTCTGCCATTCACCTGCTGCCAAAAAATTGTCCAAAACTTATTCAAAAATATGCACACACAATGTATTTTTTGTCTCTTATTTCTTAATCAGTACCCAACAACAAGTGTAAATTTAGCTGGCTCTGCGCATTAGAAAGTTGGCAATTCAATGCATTATCTCTTTGTTCTTACCTGTTAAGTTTTTAACCCACATTATTCATTATTTTTGTTGCAAATAGGAATGGTATTTACAAAATCTAGATAACGCATTCATTCTCTGGCCAAAAATAAATAAATAATTATGTAACCTGCATAGTTGTATCTAGGAGGGTTTCATGTTTTGTTTTGTTTTGTTTTTTTATCTCTCAAAATTAGTATTCTAAGATCTTGCTAGAAACCAAAAAAGATGTTGAAGTGCTTTTAGATTTTTATAAAAGAACTATTTTAATTCCTAAGAATGTGATCTACAATGGTTAATGTACACTTATCTTTAGACCCTCGCCAGTGCGAGCGCCACTACTGCGAGCTGACGGAGGGGAGGGGAAGGAGGAGGAGAAAAGAGGCGCTATCGTGTAGCGGCGGAAAGCAGCTCCAGTGCGCACAGCAAGGTACTGGCATCACGCCAAAATTTAATTCTGAGAAGTGCGAGGCGAGAGGCACCCTCGCCGCATCTCTTTTTTGTTAAAAAATTGAAAAAGAAATAGTTTTGCGGCCGGTATAATCCATGTAGGTTGGTCTGCTGGTACATCCGAATCTCCCTGTGCAGTGCGACCGCCGTCCCTCCACTATAAACCACCACCTGAGGGGCGAGAAAGATTTGTATCACCCAAAAAGAGGTGAGACAAGTATGTATAGCCCCTTAAAGAGGCCAGACAGGTATGTATCGCCTATGAAGCGGTGAGACAGGTTTGTATTGCCATGAATTGTCTCACCTCTTTTTGGGCGATACAAACCTGTCTCACCTTTTTCAGGGTGATACAAATTTGTCTTGCTCTAGGATGGCGATACAAAACTGTCACGCCCAAATTTGGTGATGTATCTAGCTAGCTGAGTTGCAGTGTCTGTCAACACAAATGTGTACATTGTACACTTGAAAAAATAATGTAGCCTATACGTGCCATGTAAACTTTAATTAATTTATACAGTATCATGACATGTATACCTAATTTAAAGTGTACAATTTCTACATTTCAGTTGACATAGCAGTTTCGAGGGGGTGAGCATAGCCTTGCCAATTTTGTTTTGGTTGAAAATCATCGAATCCTTCCAATCGCGGTCAAATTCACCGGGACCCTGTGTTCTACATGAAGAAAAACATATATCACTAACCGACCTTATATGATGAGGAATTGACCCGAGACCCGTCGAGCAGTAACACCTCCACAATGGACGTTACCGAGGCGGACCTAATGATAGCGCCTGCGACACACTGGATAGGCCAACCCGCCGAGCACTTGTGTGAAGGTGGTGGCCTACTCGGAGAGCCCAAGTGCAGAGGGAAGCAGGAATTTAGTTCCTGTGACCCAAATTTTCGTGCCGTCATCTCTAGAAGAGGACCCCACCGCCGCTGTTGGCTACACTGCCACCGTCATTTGTCATAATGTATAAATACACCTGTTCATTAATAAAGTCAGTGCAGTCAGTATTACGAGTCCGTCCCGTCACTGTGCCCAGCACTCTACTACCTCTTCCTCTCCTCGCCGGCTGACAGCCTTTCCTACGGTCCACCATCCTTTAGCAAGACGACACGATACACATTAAACCCTTATGCATGAGTTTTGCATCGTTATGCACGATTATAAACAACCGTAGTGATGCACAAAATTTTATGCATAACTTCTGTGTGCACGCTACTGTCGCGCATAATTGCAATACATTACTATGCACAATTTTGTCTGTAAATATGAACAATTTGACTTTTATGTTTTGTAATTATGAACAAAACTTATACGGAAGAACAGCATGCACGTAGACGTGCATAACTGTGTATGATTGAGTGATAGAATTGTTCATAAGAATTTGGTGTGTAAACACTAAATCCTTATGCACTTTGTTGTGCATAACCCCTGCAGGATTTTACGCAACCACAACTATGCACAATTTTTTCTGCATGACTATGCTAAACTCTGTCTCAAATTTGTGCATAATTCTGTACAATGTGTGCATAGTTATGCATAAAAATTTGTGCATAACTATGGTTGTATAAAATCATGCGTAAGGGTTTAGAGTGTAGTTTCTAAACGACCCCTAAAATCTTTGACGAACAGTTTCTACCGTGCAGCCACGTTGAGGTCACTTGCAGACGCATCTTCTCCTACTCGCTCGCTACCACAAGAGCCGTGGACGGGACGGGACGGGACGGGACGCGCCAGCGCGCTGACGGCTGTGATTCGGCGAACGTCGCACCAAGTCACTAATTGCGGGCTGGGCCGGGCCGGGCCGGGGCGCGGGGTGGCGCGGGGAAGTCCAGCGTTTCCCAGCGTTTTCCGGAGACGCCGTACTTTTCCACGCCGCCTCGCCTAATCATACAACAACGCCGGGGCGGGAGGGAGGGACGGTGGTGGCGCGGCGGTGCGGGGGGTGTGCGGTAAACCAAGCAGGTGAAACACACAGGTGCTCCTGCAGGAGCCGAGCCAAGAGAAGAGGGATCGGGGCGGGGCGGGGCGGGGCGGGGCGGGCACCGTGGTGCGGCGCGACGCCGCGCCCGAGCCGGGGGTGGGGGGGGGGGGGGGGACTCCCACAGTGAGGAGGGGGAAGGGGGCGGGAGGAGGGCGGAACTTGGTCCGGCAGGGGCTGGCCGGCCGGGCTGGCCAGTCGGGGCACCGAGACGCCTGCCGGGTCCGATCGGGACGGGGCTATGCGGCCCGCCCCGCCCCGCCCCGCCCCGCCCCGCCCCGCACGCTCTCGGTGCTGCAAAAGCTGGTATGCTGGTGTGCTGCTGGAGGCCTATCTGTCCGAGGAGGAGGAGTTTGCGCGTGGAAAATTTTCCTGTAGCGGCCGGCGCGGGGTGGGGCGGGGTGCGGGGTGGGGTGGGGCGGGGCACGGCGGCAGGAGGCCCGCCCCGCCCGCACCCCGCCTCTGCCGGCCGGAGTTCTGCTGCTGCCAAAGGCATCGGCTGGCCGGAGTGTGGACCGGCCCGGCCCCGGCCCCCGTACCGGCTCCAGGCTCCAGTGCTTAGCGACGCGCCGCCGGCTCCAGAACGCGCCCCGCCCCGCCCCGCCCTGCCGGCCCCGGAGTGCTATGTGCCCGCGCCCTCGCCGTGACCAGCAACGCCGCACGTCGGGATAACCGCGCCGCTCCGTGCCGCCCCCGAGCTCCAGGACCTCCAGGAGGACCTCCAGGAGGACGGCAGGCTAGGCGCCCCGCCCCGGCCCAGCCAGGCCCCGCGCCCGCGCTACTAGACTAGAGGTGGGTGTTGGGTCGTCCCCGTCCGCCACCTGCACGGTAAAGACAATGCCTGATTTATTTATTATATTTCTTGAGGAAAAAGAGGGGAGAACTTTGAGGAAATCTCATAATTTGAGAGAACACCCGCAGACTTAGGATGCTTCCTCAATATACTAGAGGGAAATTCTCACATTGCGGGAAGAGTTCATTAAACTCTGAGGAGTTTTAAAATGGAAGTTCCTCAAAGTTTTCCCGTTTTATTAAAAAGTCAGACATTGTTTTTACAATGTGCACTTCTTGATATGACAAGGACAAGGTGGGTCCAGACACAGTGTAATCAAAAGTGTTCAACTGACACTCTTCAAAGTGTAAAACACAGTGTTGAGCACTTTACGATGCTTATCTCAAAAGCCCATGTATGTTATATGAGGCATTAAGAGTCAAACCGACATGTTGGCCAGCAGAATGTGTGCAACTAAAGTGTTGGACACTTTTGTCCCCAGCAATGAAATACATGGGCCTTTAAACATGTTGAAACATGCTTGCAAGCATCTTAAAGTGTTGAGCACCGTGTTCAACACTCGTGTACAGTACAGCGTCGCTGCAGGGCCAGGGCCGCGGTGTCGTTGTCCTGGTCCTTCCCTTCGGGGCACACGTGAGGACATGTCTCGTTGCTGCTGCTGGCCCTAATCCCCGCGCCGGACAAAGGGACCCCCTAACGCGTGCAGGGCGGGGCGGGGCGGGGCGGGGCGCGGCGGGGCGGGGCGGGGCGGGGCGGGGAGGGGTGCTGTGTTCGATTGAAGGTCCGCGACGTGACAACCGACGACAACGCGACGATGTGAAGTGAAGTGGCGACACGTCCCTTACTTGCGAAACTCTTCAAATGTTTCGCTTCGAGCCAGTTCTAAGAGCGGGCCGCGCCGGGGCCGCCGGGGCCGGCGGCAGGCGGCAGGCGGCAGTCAGCTGTGGTGGTCAGTCGGCGTGGACCGGCGCGGCGTGTGGACGCTGGCTGCTGCTGCTGCTGCTGCTGCTGCTGGCCGGAGCGGAGCGTCAGCTGTGCCGGTGTATCGACACGTTTTCGTAAAAACGCGTACTTGTTGCGTACTGTGTTGCGTTGCGCGGAACCGCTTCCCGCGCGCCGAGCCCCGTGGCCATCTGACGCGAGAAGAAGAACGCAGAACTTGACAGGTATGAGGCCGCTCGTTTCGTTGGCGATGTTCACTGCCGGCCGGACGAACAGGATACCCTTAAGGCCTGGTCCGGCCCCGCATCTCCGGCTCCGGACGACATTGGACGTGGGACCCTCAGATGCACAGTAAATCCTTATGCATGATTTTTGAATCGTTATGCACGGTTATATACAACCATAGTTATGCACAAAATTTTCTGCATAACTATGCACTCATTGTACCGTGTGTTTCTTTGAATGCGTAACAGTGTTGCGGGTTTGCCTACCCTATTCGCCCGTAAGGCGCCATGGCCCCTGCAGCGCTGGAGAGTATGCAATCCCGCAACACTGTTACGCATTCAAAGAAACACCCGGTACATAATTATGCACAAATTTGTGCATAAGAGATAGAGTTGAGCATAGTTATGCAGAAAAAATGCGTGCATTATGGTTGCTTAAAATCCTGCAAGGCTTATGCACAACAAAGTGTATAAGGGTTTAGTGTGTGCATTCAAGGATGCGCCTGGATCCTCAGGGTCACGCCGGCTCGGGAGAGCAGGGATAAGACCTTCACGAAGGGGGATAGGAGATCAGAGATCAGAAGTATGAAGGAAGGGACAGCCGCGGGGACGGCAGGAGGTGGGGGCCTCAACTCAGGCAATCCGGTCCGGTTTGCACTCACCCTGGCAATCTACGCACAATCTTCGGCAATCCTACGGTACAGAATACATTCTTGTTGCCTGGATGCAAGCGTTTTGCCTCGGAACGGCAAAAAAGTGCAGAGGCAATGGCAATCGTGGTAATACGGTGTACAGTGCAGGACCAAGTTGAGGTTGAGGCCCCTTGAGGGCAATAGACTTTGACTCAAACAAGTTTTCAATCAACTCAGCATGGAAAGCCCCGCGGACTGAGCCACAATTTCCGAAGTGTCTTTTCAATAGGATAGAGAAAACGATTGATGATCTATTTTAACGCTCTGACGCGCAGCCTCCTCACTAATGCCTGCTTCCCGCCTATCTGCTAGCAGTCGGGCTGTCGTCCGACCGCAAGCGGAGCAGCGGGGGAGGTTCCGGTGAGGTGAAAAAAAAGGGGTGAGGGGGGGGGGGGGACAGCGACGGCCGCACGGCGTAGCATTCGGCCTAGGCCGTTGCGACTTCCCTCCAACTTCCTGACAACATCATGGATCACCCACAGAACCGTTGGGACCAAATTAAAAACCGACGAAATTTTAACTAAATGAATTAAATTTGGTCAGAGAATGAAGTCAAGCAGATCTCGTTTTTAATTATTCAACCATGTTAAGCTACAGACGGGGTTTTTAAAGGATAACAATACTTTTGCTTAATCCTACCAACTCTATCCTCGCACCAACATTTTGGGAGCCGGGCATTAAACGTTTCATGCCCAGCTCGAAAATTTTGGTGCCAGGATTTGAGTTGGGAGCATTAAGCAAAAGTATTGTGCTTGGCAAGGAAAATTTTTCTCAGTGCGACCAGCTGGCTTTCTGTGTTCTCTCGTTTTATTATGCAAAACACGCCATCTTACTTGTTTATCCTCGCTAAACTCAAACGCCTTGTTCCACCGATTCACGCTCCATGTCGTTAAGCCTCTAGCAAGTCCATCAAATTCATTGCCTTCTTGACGCTTTTTTTTTTCAACAAACTTCGCTGCAGCGCAAACCAGTGACGGTCTGTCCAGTCTTATCACTCTGTAGTTTATCACCGAGCCGGAGCGCGTTATATTACCCTCAGTACCCGGCGCGGCGCACCGGCCGAGGCGTGGCATGGTCCGGGGCATCTTATTTCTCTCCTCTCCCTCCCTTCTTTCCACTGTAAAAAATGTCTTTGTAAATTTACGATTTTTTTTTCGTAATTTGTGATTTACAAACGGTGTTGTAACTTTCCGATCGAAATCGTAATTTTACGTGAGCCCATTTGTGCTCGTTTAAGAATAACATGTCGATACCAAGTGTTCTTATAATTTGTAATTTTACAATGTGATTTCGTAACTTTACGACATTTCTCATGTAAAATTTTCCCGGAAAAATTTCTCACAGTGTCGTAGTCACTCGAGATCTGCGACTGCGGTTCGGGCCCGCCCTGCAAGAATGCATCCTGTCCCCCCCCCCCCCGGTCCCCGTCCCATTGGAGTCTCGGACCCGAGTCTCACAACAACTGCATTTCCTTGTGGAGCGAGACTGCGTCTGTGGTGCGCTCCGGACCGGCCGGGCGGCAGCATCGGCAGCGACCTTCACGCAGCGCGCGGCCCGTGCCATCTGCGCCGTTCGGCCCGGCTCGCTCCTGAGCCAGGACTGTGCGTGCAGAGCTGCCCTGCCTGGAGTGGGCCCGGACCAGTATTGCCAAAAGCTGAACCGACGTCAATTTTTCTTTCGGGCTCAGAAAAACACTGTAAACGCCGAGGGGTCGTCAACTCGTATATTACTTCACTCAAAAAAAAATATACAAAATTCTGTATCATTTTTATGCAGTAATTTGCGTATCACTTGTGATACAGGAAAATGATACAGATTTTTGTATATTGTGTTAAAATTATGTACGAATCATCCAAAATTCCGTAAAATTGATGTAGTATTTTCTGTATCAGAAACAAAAGTTTGTACAACAAGTGATATGTAAATTACTGCGTAACAATATACAGAATTTTGCACTGATTTTTTTAGAGTGTTCGTACGCGATGGCTATATTACCTTGTATATTACATATATAGTACCATATATTACTTGCATATTACCACAATTTCGCCTCTATATTACCCCTATATTACCATATATTACTTTATATTATTTTATATTACACAATATTACCTATATTACTGGTAATATACGTATACTACCTCGTACACGGCTAAGGGGAGTTGACGACCCATCAGTAAACGCTGTGGCAACTTTTGATACCAGAATATTGGCGTCCCTTTTGAACGCCAAATTTTGTCATCTTTCTAAAGGAATGCCAATGTTTGGCCTTTTAAACGCCAAAATGTAATACAAATGCACCTCGATCCGTAAGGTATGGTGAAGAGTTGAATATTTCTCCATAGCCTACAGATCCAGGTCTTGTTGTATTACGGACAAAATCGTCCGTAATATGGGCCGTTTTCATCCGTACTACACTGAATTTGTCCGTACGTTACGTTTGCACAAACGTCTCCGTAGCTGACGGCTTGTACATCTGTAAGGAATTGAGTGTGCCTTAAATAAGCAATTACTTAAGAAAGATGCCAAAATTTGGCATGCAAAAACGATGCCAATATTTTGGCATTTAAAGTGGCCACGGCCTTTACAGTGCACGTGTCTTGCAGCCCACCTGCTGCCTGCTAGACCCGCCGCACACGTGTGTCGTTGGGTTGCCTACCCGGGCTCCGTTAGGCGCTAGAGCCTTCGCGGACACTGGCCACGCCTGGCGTTAGTGTGTTCCGGCGGTTTTTGCCTAACTTTCTGGCAACAATTAGTGATCGGGGCGGGGCGGGGCGGGGCGGGCGGGGTGGGGCGGGGCGGTGACCTTTGCCCTGGAGCTCGCGCGCTCGCTAAGTGTTCCTGTCATGTCATGACCATGACTGACACCCCGCTCCCGCTCGCGCCTCGCACCTGGGGCGCACGCGCGCGCGCACGGTCCATGGAGTATATTGCCATACTCCGCGTGGACAGTCCGGGCCGGCGGGCGGCGCCTGCCACGCAGCGGGCCTCACTGGGCTGAGCCCGGCCGAGCCAAGCGAACCGCCCATCAACATCTGAATTATTAACTCCATAATGCGATGGCGTTTGCCTCAAGTCCGCACCTCCACCGAGTATGAGGTGCAGGCCTAACTAGTTCACCCGGGGCACACTGCAGGGGGTAGCGTATGGACAAATGCACTGTAATACAGATAAAAACTGTCTGTATTACAAGGAATTTGTGTGTAATACAAACACAACCCGATCCGTGAGTTACGGAGAAAATTTCGTTTTTCCTCCATACCGTACGTACTGAAATATTTTTTATAATGAAGCCTAACCGTATTTTTATTTACCTTTTGGATTTCCACCCAAGCCTTATTGCCTTAAACGGCCCCTCTGCTGGAGTGGAATGGAGTGGAGTGTTGTGGAGTGGCGCGGGGTGGCGTGGGGTAGTGCGATAGCTGATGTTCCACGAGTCTCCTGCCGAGAGGTGACCGCGTGACGTCATCACCCCCCCTCCCTTTTTTTTTCCGCCCGGCGTGTTCCACTCCGCCACGCTGCCATCCACCCCAGGGAAGGCCTCTGACGGGGGCGTCGCGTCCGCGGCGCGCCGACGGCGCCCGGCCCCGCCCGGCCCCGCCCGGCCCCGCCCGGCCCCACCCGGCCCCGCCCGGCCCGGCTCCAGGAGTGATTATTAAGTACTTTTGTGCGAGCGGGTCAACGGTTCAGTGACCAGCTCACGTGCGCCGGTCGCGGGGCGCAGGGAAACCCGTCGATCTTCTCTTCCTCACGACCCCACCACACCGCACCCCACCCCACCCGGACCTCCCCGCTCCCCGCCCCGCAGCCCTGCCTGAAGGAACAGGGTCAAATCATGGGTGCTTCCCGGAGGTATCCGACACCCAAAAAATTGTGTTCTTAATTCAAGAACATTGCCTTAAAGTTTTTAGGACACTGTTCTTGATTTCAGAAATTTAATTTAGTTTAATGACGAAATGCGCTTTACTTAAGCAAAATGTTCCTAAAACTTTAAGAACACTGAAAAATTAAGAACATATTTTTCTGGGTGCGCTGCGGTGAAACAGGTGATGTGCATTTTTTTTTTGCCTGGATCAACAACAAAAACAATGTTTGAATCGAAAAAAAATGTCCTTGTATCTATATTGATGAAATTATTGCTTTGAATCAAAGAAGCCTGTTCTCTGGGTGCTCTGCCCTTGTGCAAATTCGTTGGGAGCGTCTCACCTGGTTTTTGTCGCTCAGCTGTATGTGTTTCTGCGCGTTTGTGTGTGCATGTGTGAGTGTGTTAGGAAAACAAGAGTGTGAAAGAGAGAGAGAGAGAGAGAGAGAGAGAGAGAGAGAGAGAGAGAGAGAGAGAGAGAGAGAGAGAGAGCAGAAGGTTGATGGATGCGGGGAGGGCACTCTGCTCCGGCCGGGCCCCCAAGTTGACTACTGTGCGTGACTACTGTGCGAGAGAGGATACGGATAGAGGCTGTAGCAGAGAGATGGTTATATTCATAGCAAGTTAAGTTGGGCCACTTTGCGCGCGAAACATTACTCGACTTGTTTTTTTCTTGGGAAAACTTTAGTCGAATTGCCGAGTTTATTATGAAGTGATAACGCATGCGAAGACTTGACATAAATAAATCTAAATAAAGAATAGCATTAAACTATAATAAGATGTATCTTCCGGTTAGGAAACAAAGTGTAGTGTAGTGAGCCGAAAAAATTTACAATAATAATTTCAGGCAACCTGCTTTTCTCTGACTATAGGTACTGGGTGTCACTTTCAACACCTAACAGATTGTTGTGGACTGTAGGAGCCTTACGGAGAAAGAGGATAGGCAAATAATAACCTGACTGTTAACCGTGTAATGTCACGTTTCAACTTTAACTTTTAACGTTACTTGCTTTACTTCAGTACAAGCTGCTGATACTAACGCATCATCTGCTAATAACAACTGTTGTACGGTTCGAACTTGTCTCAGCAGCCCCTCGCGGAGACAACAATCACCTTTCAATAAATTATGAACTTCCTCGTTTAAGTGACCTTCTTGGCCACAGTCCGGCCGCCGCGCCGCTGCCGGACTGCCGGACCTGGCCCGACCCGTCGTCGCTCTGCAATCACTCCTACGCGCTCGCCGAGGAGTGTGTCGAAACTGGATGGGTGCCCCGCCCCGCTTCGCCCCGCCCCGCCCCGCTTCTCAACGCTGCGCAGCAATGAAATCTGGTGCAATGCGGGTGTGCTGCCACGGCCGGCCAGTGCAGCCGACCTCTCGCTACCACCAGCGCGCGGCTGTGAGGAACTAACAACAAACTGAAACACACACACACACACACACTCACACACACACAGTCACACAGAGACATCCGCGCGCGCTCGCGTCTCGGCCTTTAAGCCAGCAGGAAGTATAGCTATGGCTGATGAGGTGCCCACTCAGCATGGGTTGTGCCGTGGGTTTTTTCTTCTTTTTTTTTTCACGTCTCCCAAACAACCTTTGAGAGTCCGCGCCATAGAATCAAACTCTCCTCATCTCTGGAATCCAGAAAAAACTTGGCGATTATAATAATAAAAAGCGTTCACTAATTTCTGGGGCCTCACCACGACTCGTGGCGGGCAGCTGGTCAGTGGTCGGCCTGTGTCTGTCTGCCGGCTGCTGGCGGTGGCACGCGGGCCTCCTCTCCTCTCCTCTCCTCTCCTCCCCTCCCCTCTCCTCTCCTCTCCTCTCCTCTCCTCTCCTCTCCTCTCCTCTCCTCTCCTCTCCTCTCTCCTCTCCTCTCTCCTCTCCTCTCCTCTCCTCTCCTCTCCTCTCCTCTCCTCTCCTCTCCTCCTCTCCTCTCCTCTCCTCTCTCCTCTCCTCTCCTCTCCTCTCGTGGTCCCCTGTACTTCTGTTCGATGCACCGCCGCACCGCGCTGGCTCCACAGCCTAGTGTTGTCGGTTGCGAGTCACTTATTGTGTCATTTTCCCGCCTTGTTATCCTTTTCGTTGCTTCCCTCTGCACGAATTGTATGCGACGATCCGCAACACGACCTCAGCTTAGCTCGTTTTAATGGTCCGTCGAGGTAATTGCGACGTACGGCGCGGGTAGAGGTGTACACACTAAACCCTTATGCATTATGTTGTGCATGAGGGCTGCAGGAATAGGTACGTGCAACCATAGTTATGCACAAATTTTATGCAGAACTATGCTTATTTTGTGTAGATTTGTGCATATGAATGCACAATTTCGTGTATAGTTATGTACAGAGCAATGTGCATAACTATGGTTGCACGTTCTGCTGAATAAAAGGGTTTAGTGTGTGGTAGAGGGCTGTGAGTGTGGTGAGTGGAGGTGTGTGACAGAGAGAGAGAGGAAGGGGCTTGGCTGTCCGCCCGCTCCGCCCCCGCCCCGCCCCGCCCCGCCCCGCCCCGCCCCGACCCGACCGATGTGGAACAGGGAACTGGTCCGGCCGCATGGTCCAGCTCGCGGCGCGGCGCGGCTCGGCCAGTACTACACAGTGGCACAGGCACACACTGTAAATGGAGGAGTCACCTTTCTCGCTCTTGGGAGAGCGACTTTTCTGTACCAAATTTTCTCGCTCCTGGGAGAGCGAGTCGGATCGACATCGCTCTATTGGTAATAACCATTCGCTCACCTACAAGTGAATGCATGGTTATTCTCTCACCTACAAGTGAGTGAATGTATTCGCTCATCTACAAGTGAGTGACATTATCGTACACTTGGATTCCCAGTGTGTGATGCAGGGATATATTGTAGCCGGTTCTTTTGGACCGACTCCAGCTTACGCCTTTCCCCTCCCCCGCCTCCGCAGCCGCCCACACACTCAACCCTTATGCATGATTTTTGCATCGTTATGCACGATTATAAACAACCATAGTTATGCACAAAATTTGATGCATAACTATGCACACATTGTACATAATTATGCACAATTTTTTTGCATAAAGGACAGAGTTAAGCATTGTTATGCAGAACAAATTGTGCACAGCATAGTTATGGTTGCTTAAAATCCTACAAGGCTTATGCACAACAAAAGGCATAAGGGTTTAGTGTGCAGAGCGCATCAAGCCATTCGACGTAACACAACACAGCCCCCCCCTCTCCCCCCCCCCCCTGGAGGAGGACAAGTGCGCCCGACAATATGCACGTACGGCTGGACACAGGGAATCAGGGCGCCGCCACGCCACGCCCCGCGGGGCAGACCCTCAGCCACTGGCCTTCTAAAGTGGCCCGCAGGTAGATCCCATGACCACATTACGTCATTTTCTTATTTTGTTCCACACAGCACCGCGTAGAGATCCAGTTGCGGAGCTCCCCCGCGTGGAACTATAACTGGCTCACTCATTATTCTGCCTACAACTTTGTTTCAGACAGAGCGCCGCACAGGCGAGAGCCAGGATGCCGATGGCGGACGTGGAACTGGACGTCGTGGACCCCTGGAGTCCGGGCTACGTCACCCCGGCGTCAACGCCCTCGCCGCGCAGCGCACGCTCCTGTAGCCCCGCCCCCGGCACCGCCCCCGGCACCGCCCCCGGCGCCACCCGCGGCGCTGCCCCCGGTCACAGTGCCTGCAGCTCCGCCTGCAGCTCCGCCTCCAGGGCCCCCAGGCCGAGCAAAGTCGTGGCCGTGAGCGTGAGGGATGCGCACCACCGGTACAGCCAGTACAGCCTCAACAGCCTGCTGACGGGCAAGCCCGCCGTCACCGAGGTGCTCAAGGACTTCAACATGACGGTGCAGCACGGCAACATGTGAGTATTAAGTACACACATTCCCGGGATATGTATAGAACTTTTCATTAATACATTTTTATGTGCGTTTATAAACTTACGATGCTTGTGCACAAGTTAGTACTTCGGTAAGCATGATGTTATGCGAAGCTAGGTGTGCGCACCGGTGCACTCTAAATCTTTATGTATGATTTTTGAATCTTTATGCACAATTTTCTCCAACCATAGTTATGCACAAGATTTTATGCATAACTATGCACAAATTTGTGCATAAGGGACAGAGATAAGCATAGTGACGATGAAAGTATTGTGCATGGTTATGGTTGCTGCAAGACTTATGCACAGCAAAGTGCATAAGGGTCTGGTGCGAGTACAAATGTTACGTGCTTGCACACGCGTGGGGCACGTGCCGGTCAGGCCGGGCAGAGTGACGAGTGCACCTCACTAGACCCGCGGCCCACGCCGCTTCTAGATTGCAGCAGACAGCAGAATTTAAATGTCCATCATCACAACATTGTTTTTTTTTTTCCCACGACAGAAAGCTAGCCGGGGCAATTCTCACGCTGGGCTAGGCGTCTACCCTACGATGGAATGTAGATTGAGCTAGTTAGTTGTTTTTAACGATAGATTATGCGTCAAAGCTTAGCCCACCCCGCGCGCGTCGGCGGACGGGGCGGATCTCCTAAGCCAATGAGTTGGTCACGTCAGAGCGCTGCACACCAGCCCTAATGCACCATGTTGTGCATAAGCCTTGCAGGCTTTTATGCAACCACACACTGTAAGAAAAGTTTATAAAGGTTAGGGTTCTAAATATGGGAAAGGTTTCCTAGACACACTCTGCCTACTAGGCATACTGCAGTATAGGGCTGTAGGCATTGCCTAGTAGGCAGGGTTTGCCCAGAAAAACTTTCCCATATTTAGAACCCTAATAAAGGTTACGGGAAAATTTTCCATGAGAAATGTCGTCAAGTTACGATATCAATTTGTAAAATTACACAAAACTGAAAAGACACTTGGTATCGACTAGTCTATCTTAAACGAGCACAAATACGCTGTTGTAAATTTACGATACCGATCGTAAATTTACAACGTCGGTTGTACATCACAATTTACGAAAAATGTCGTAACTTTACGAAGATATTTTTCACAGTGATAGTTATACCCAAGTTTTCGTGCATATTTATGCTTAAGTCTGTTCCTTATGCTCGAAATTGTGAATAGAGTTATGAACAGTTTGAACAAAATTATGCATTAAAATCTGTGCATAAGTATGGTTGTATAAAATTGTCCATAACAAAGCCGAAACAGTGCATAGGAGTTTAGCGCGTGCACTGCGCTCATGCGCGTCACTTCCTATTTGATATACTGTTGGGTATTTAATCAAAGCGAACCGGTTCCAGCGATGAGCAGCGGGGTGGGGGTGGGGGCACGACCCGTGCCCTGCCCGGGCCCAGGCTTATTGCCAAGAAAAGATGCAAGCGGATTTTGACACGTGGAGCGGAGCGGAGCAGTCGACTGCATGGCCGGGCCAGGCCGGGCCAGGCCGGACCACTCTTCAGATGTGCCACTTTGGTGGAAGGACAGGGGAGCTACGTGCGAAAATCAGGGGTATAGAATTGAAACGTGTTTGACCACCTTTGACGAATAGACGCACACGAGCCGCGTGGGGATTCCACGGGCTGAGGAGGTCCGGTCCGCTACGCGAAAAGTACCGCTATGAGCGCCAGGCAGCTTCAACCTCTAGAGATGTGCGAGGGTCAGGGCGGCTCCTCGGGGACGGAATTTTTCCTAATAACCTGCGGTCGCATCGGAGCCCAGAAGGTCCCCTCTCTGGAGGGGAGGGGTGACCGCAGCATCGGAGGGAAGACCGAACCGATTCTCATTATATCCAACTGCAATAAGTGGCGGCTGTGACCGAAAAGAGGCACACTGTTCAACCAAGTGTTCAACTGCTCATAACACTTGTATGTGTGCAACTTCCAGCCTATAGCACGCGCAAGTGTGCAACTTGTAAGTGCACAACTGCCGAGTTAAACACTTAGAAGTGTACAACTGGCGAGTTAAACACGTGAAATGCACAATTTCCGATTGCGCACATGCACGTGCTCAACTGGAAGCTGCACACATACAAGTGTTGCGGGTGTGCCGTGTGAATCTGACGTGCTCGACCACAGGCGACTTCAGGGATGGATACTTAAGGTTTCCGTTCCCTGCGATTTTACCGCGTGAAAATCCTGCTTGGCGGACATGTCCACCTCGGCTGACCCTGACCCTGAGCTATATGCCCTGCCTGCAGATACGCCCTGCTGGGCTCCAGCGGCTGCGGCAAGACGACGGTGCTGCGCGCGCTCGTGGGCCAGCACAGGCTCACCGCCGGCAAGGTGCGCGTGTTCGGCAAGCAGCCCCGCTCGCGGGACGTCGGCATCCCCGGCCCGTCGCTCGGCTACATGCCACAGGTGAGTCGCCCGGCCCGGCCCGGCCCAGTCCGCCTGGCCATCGCCAGCGTCAATGTTGGCACTGGAAACACTGGAAACACCGTAGTGACGCATTACAAAAGGATGACGCGCGTTACTATGCAGTTTACATCGTGGAATATATTCTAAGCAGGCTCTTGGAATTTACTTTTAACAAGGTAGACGCACGTTAAAACCGCGTGAGGCTGAGCTAAACGTGCGTCTACCTTGGCCTGCGGCGCGCTAAAGCTGGAAGCTAAAACACCGATAATCTACAACCGATAGTTGTGCATTGGTGGTTGGCAAGCCTGTCCACATCTCTCATCCCACGTCTCACGCCTGGCGCCTCACCTCACGCCGCCTTCCCGTCGGTCTCCCCTTGGCGCTTTCTGACAGGGCTGAGCATTTAAAGTTCAAATCAAATTTAAATTTAAATTTGGCTCAGCCAATAAATTTGGCTCAGCCAATGAAACTATTAGATTCCTCGTAAAATTTCCGATCGAATGGGCCTACATGACACATAGTTTGGTAGCACGACGTGCAAGCTAAACACTCATAACATTTTTAATTTGAGCTCGGAAACCTATGACGCAGGAACTGGCCGTCCCCGACGGCTTCACCATCCGGGAGACGCTCAACTACTTCGGCTGGCTGGCCGGCATGACGGAGGCCAGCATCGAGGAGCAGGCCGGCGCGCTGCTGCGCCTGCTGGACCTGCCGCCCGGGGACCGGCTGGTGAGCAACCTGAGCGGCGGCCAGCAGCGCCGGGTGTCACTGGCCGTCGCGCTCCTGCACAGCCCGCCGCTCCTCATCCTGGACGAGCCCACCGTGGGCGTGGACCCCATCGTGAGGCAGAGGT
Source organism: Frankliniella intonsa (assembly GCA_033675135.1). Lineage (NCBI taxonomy): Eukaryota > Metazoa > Arthropoda > Insecta > Thysanoptera > Thripidae > Frankliniella > Frankliniella intonsa. The sequence continues at coordinate 3,059,760 of CM066245.1, read as the reverse complement.
GCGCCCCTATGCACCGCTGTGCTGCCACTGTTAAAAGTTTACGAAGCACGTCCTCTGTAATCCTATGAAGAATTCAATTCCTTATTGTATTACACTGTGAAATTTTAAGTCGTCACATTGCGACAAAGTCAGGGCTAAATTTTAATTTTGAAAGGTTCGTCACATTATGACAAATAATTCATCACAGTGTGACGAAAGATTCATGTCATGTGACGAAATGTATGTCACGTGACGACTGTTTCATCACAGCTTTTGTGACGAAATATTCGTAGCAATATTTATCGTCACATGATAATATGTTTTAACAGTGTACGTATACTGCTTTGTACAACAAATTATTTGTTTTGTAAGATACGAAGCATCACCCTTTGTCTTACAAATCAATGCTTCGTAAACTTTTAGCAGTGTGCGGGAGGTGAAGTGAGCCATGTGAGTGAAGGTGGTCTGACGGAGAGCGACTTGTTGCAGCATATGGGAGCACCTACTGAGTCTGACGTCGAGCGGCAGCACCACCGTCATCATCACCACGCACTACATCGAGGAGGCTAGGCAGGCGCACGTGGTGAGTCTCGTCACCGGGGCGACACCGTATCGACGCTGTTGGTGGCGTGACGATGCTGGTGACGGTGGAAGTGACGGGTGACGATGCTGGTGACGGTGGAAGTGACGGGTGACGGGTGATCTTCCAGGCCGGCCTCATGCGCAGAGGAGCGCTGCTCGCCGAGGACAGCCCCGAGTCGCTGGTCTCGGCGCTCTCCTGCACCACGCTGGAGGAGGTCCTGCTCAAGCTGTGCCTCAGGCAGGACATCGACGAGGTGGAGGTGCAGAAGGTAAGGTTGTCGCGGAGTGAGGCGGCTCTCGCGGTGGGACCAGCCAGCCTCTGACGGCCAGCCGAAACCTCTCGCTCCAGATGCTCCACGCGGACGGAATGAACATGGCCCACGAGCTGGAGGCCATCAAGGACAAGTCCCTGAAGATGTCCTCGAAATACGGAGAGGAGCGAGAGGAGGTCGACGACCACGACAGCGACGACTTAAGGGAAAAGCTGCACCTACGGACGTCCCGGACGAGCAGCAAGGTCAAGGCGCTGCTCTGGAAGAACTTCATGTGGATATGGAGGCACCGCATGTGAGTATAGGAACAGGACCCTGCCGCATGTCGCGTGCCGCCTGCCGCGAGTCACTTGCTGCGAGTCACTTGCTGCGAGTCACTTGCTGCGAGTCACTTGCCGCGAGTCACTTGCCGCGAGTCACTTGCCGCGAGTCACTTGCCGCGAGTCACTTGCTGCGAGTCACTTGCCGCGAGTCACTTGCCGCGAGTCACTTGCTGCGAGTCACTTGCCGCGTGCCGTTCGCACGAGCAGAACGCCTCGAACACTCGTATTTTTGCAGGATCTCCGCCACCTTCCTGTTCCTGCCGGCCGTCATCGCACTGGCTTACAACGGCGGCGTCGGCCGCAACCCCCGCGATCTGACCGTAGCCGTCGTGAACCGCGAGACGGACTGCGCCGGCTGGGCGGGGGTGGGCCTCGTGGACTGCGCGGCGCCCCGCCTCCTCAGCTGCATATTCCTCGATGAGATGAGGGCGCACTCCCTGCGGCCGGTGAGTCGAGACGAGGCTTTGCGGGGCTCTGGAGGGTCATCGCCGCGCCGAGCTCCTGGTTTCTGAACGTTTTCGTACGCCACTAACCTAGATACAATTTTGACCTCTTAATTGTCTTCCGTTAGTGACGATTTATCTAAAATTGTAACTGTACTGACACACAATATTGTATCTTATTTAGTGACGTACAAAAGCGTTCAGAGCTAGTTACGAAAATGTCTAAAGTTATTTAGGGTGTCGGCTACTTCCGGACCTGGTTCTGGTCCTGGTTCAATTTCGCACTTATGGCGCTGCGCAGGTCCTGTACGACGAGGAGACCGCGGCGGAGCGCGCCGTGCTCGGAGGTCACGCGTGGGGGATGGTCAACTTCGGGCGCAATTTTTCCGACGCTCTCGTGGAGCGCGCCGGCGTCACCGTCAGCCTGGGCGACCCGTTCCTGCGTGAAGACGTGGTCGAACACTCCGCCATCAACGTCAGGCTCGACATGTCGCGTAAGTCTGGGACCGCGAGAGACCGTCGTCGGGGAGCAAGCCGTGACCTCAAGTGATTTGCCTGTGCACTGTAAAAAAATAACTACGGTGAAACAACGGAAATCGCCGCTAATTTCTTTGCCGGTGATTCCGTAGTTGGGCACCGCACCTGTAATTTTCAAAATCTTGAGATAAACTGCTGAGTACGGGGCCACCGTACACGATACACTGGGTAGGGAAGCGCCGTACTTGCTCGATCCGAACACGAAAAATAGGGTACGGTGGCGCCGTGATCTGGTCTCGGTACTCAGTTTTTCAAATGCAAGTACGGAACGCCGTAGTTGGTTCCGTAGTTCAATGTGGATTTCTTACAGTGTGCAAGTCAACATCACAGAGAAAATTTTTTCTTGACAGGCGCAATACTTTTGTTTAATGCTCCCAATCCAAGAAACGTTTAATGCCCAGATGCAAAAATTTTGGTGCCAGGAGTAAACTTGGGTGCATTTAACAAAAGTATCGTGCCAGGTGCCTGTCAGTAAAAAAAAAAAAAAAAATACCTCAGCAGTCTCATGGGCGAATCTTCGTTTGATCCAGTCCAGACCATCGGGCAGCTGCTGCAGATGACGCTGTCAAACGTCGCCTCACAAGCCCTCGAGGCGTTCAACGGCCAGTGCCAGGCCAACGCGCATATGATTCGACCGCCAATCCAGGTTGGTGAAGCGCTTAAAACGTCCGCGTTAATTTTGATGACATTAGATGTTGGAGTGCTTGGAAACGAGTACAGAACAGTCGGTTCGAACTGTAAGTTCAAGAGGCAAGGTGAGGTCAAGGGTGAGGTACTGCACGCTTGACGGGCGGCGGCCCAGGCACGTTGTAAAGGCGGGGGCACACTAAACCCTTGTGCATTTTGCAGGAATACATTTAACCATGGTTATGCACAAATTTTATGCCTAACTATGTTTATTTTGTGTACATTTATGCATATGAATGCACAATTCCGTGCATAGTTATGTATGGAGCGATGTGCATAACTATGGCTGCACATAATCTTGCATAACCATGCACAAAAAAACGCATAAGGGTGTAGTGTGGGCGATTTCCCCCACTCCCCCTTCCTTATCGACCTAGTACACTAGGAAAAGTCTACAAAGCATCGCTTCGTATTACGAAGAAAACGGGGTCATTGTAATACAAAGCGAAATTCCTTTGTAATTACAAGGCCATGTTTCGTAACTACAAATCACTGCTTTGTAACTACGAAGCAGACCTTGTAATTACAAAGCAATCGCTTCGTAATTACAGTGGACCCGTTTTCTTTGTAGGTTACAAAGCAATGCTTTGTAAACTTTTAACAGTGTAAACCGCCTGAAGGGTAGGCAACTTACGCTGCAAAATTGACACCGCCCCCTTCTCTATAGGTACAAGACCAACGAGAACATGATGTCAAATTTGGGTCAAAACGGGGTCCTTGACAGTCATTATGACGTCTAAGTACCAATCGTTAAGGACTATAATTTGACAAAAAAGGTCAAAAATTAGATCACTTTGAAGTCATTTTGACTTCAACTGTTCTCCTTGGGGTCGTAGCGACACTAACCGCTTGCGGCTTAGCGTTGTTGAAAATCATAGTGCAGACTGACTGACAGGTACTCACACTCGGAAATCATAAATTAAGTATCAACCCGTTCCCAAGCACCACAACATCCAATTTCATTACACTTGGTGCGTTTCCTCATCGATGCATGGTGAACTAACGGAGTCTGCTCGTTTCAGTTCAACACGGACCTGCGCCCCACGGACAGCGACCCATCGTTTCTGGATACGTCTTTGCCCGGTTTTATATTAAGGTAACTCATTGTAAATGTAGATAGCCATGACAAATTCCAACGCTCCTTTTCTGAGTCTTTCTTTCAAATATATTGTTTCTGTGTTGTAGCGTCGTGTTCATGTTCGCATTCACAACAACAATGTCAGCGCTACTGCCGGAGAAAACGGACAAGATCCTCGAGCGGTCACTAGTATATGGTGAGATATAACGACAATCGGGTCACGGTGAACCCACAATCAACTCTTTGGGAGGTGACGGCAAAAAAATTCGGGTACCAGGAATTTAATTCTTGCTTCCCCCTGCGCTTGGGCTTTCCGGATAGGCCGCCAACTCCACATGAGTGCTTGGCGGGTTGGCCTACCCAGTGTGTCGCAGGCGCTCTCGTTAGCCACGCCGCCAGTGTTGCCAGAAAAGTAGGCATAATAACCCAATGAGAAATAAGGAAATAAGGAATAAGGCGAGGATGCAGCGGGCGGGGGCCATGTTGGGGTCGCGATTTTGTTTCTTCAGTGTCTTTGACGATGGAATATGAAAAATTATTGAAATTATCAATCAAAATTAAATATTTGTGCGTTTAAGTTCCTCACCCAGAGTTGGTGTGGCAAAAGGGCCTACCCTGAACCACTCTACATAAAGAAACTTTGACTAGGTTACTTGAGTGTTTGATGTCAGCCGCGAGAGCTAACGTTGTGTCTAAAATACAATTTGCATCTCTCATCACTGACTTTCTCCAAATAAAAATCCGAGCGTTTAAGTTACTCAACCAGAGTTGGTGTGGCAAAAAAAAAAGCCTACCCACCCAGCACAAGAGTCTCTTGTCTGAAATTTCATCTAGGTTCTCAAAAATGAGATGAAAGGCTGTTAGGTAGACGGACAGTGCCAAAGCGCCATCCGTGATATGAGCCTCAAATCAATCATCAAGATGGGTTTTACCTAAGAGGGTGATTCTGTGAGTCCAGATCCCATTCGCCACGGGTTTGAGTCCGGCTATGTGTTTTATTCTCGTACCTGTCGATTTGGAATGTCTCAATCCTTCATTCTAGGCGTCCGCATGGCTGAGGTGCTGGTGGCGCAGTTCGCTGCCCAGTTGCCATTCATCATGGGGCAGATCACTCTCGTCTTGCTGGTCGCCTTCTGCCTCTTTGGCAACCTCCTCGCAGGCCCTGTCCTACCCTACGTCTTGCTGGTTTTAGCGCAGGGCGTATGTGGCATGTGGTATGGTGAGTAAGAGACAGGAGTTTTGGACCCTTAGTTGATTAATACTAAGAAGTAGAAAAGTACGTAACAGATTTGGCTTACTTTATTCTCAGGTCTTTTAACGGCGGTTATTTTCGACTCCACTACAGCTGCCTCACTTATTGGAACGGGGTCATACTTTACACTCATGTTCATGAGCAGTAAGTATAATCAGACCTCAACTGACTGTAGCACATGAAAGCAATTATTTCGAGTTAAGTACAAAAAAATTATTGTCTCTTTCAGGTATGCTCTGGCCGTTGGAAGGGATGCACATGATCATGCGACCCATTGCCACTATTATGCCAATGACATACGCTACAATTTCATTGCGAAATATTGCCCTAAGAGCCTGGAACTTGTGTCACCCTGGTGTTTATGTAGGATTTCTGGCAACTTTTGGGTGGACAATAGCATTTATACTTCTTACATTCTTTACAATAAAAATAAGGTTTTAACCCATGCCCATTACGTGCAGTTAAAATTCCTGAGTCACATGTAAAGGTGAAGAGCATAACAAGGGGTATCACAATTTTCATGGAATATTAAAGCACAAAGTAGGACAAAATTGTGTCGCACACATTTCTAAAACAGCTATAGCCTTTGCATTTTTACGATTTTGGGTCGAATTTTTTTTTCTCTCCAAAATGACGGGGGTTGTACAGGGGGACTCTAACGTACCCCTAGACCAACCCCCAAGGGTCAGTTCGTCCGAAAACCCGGTTTGTCTGCGAGGGAATGCAGTATTCCTAATAGCGCGCAATGTGTTCGGGCGAGGTGGCTTAGGGGCCTATTTTCTCACTAACGAAGTCCGGTATAGGACTCCTAGGACTTGCTATGTGTTTTTTGGTCCCAGAAGGAGGTAACCTGTGAGTTTGGTCGAAATCCGAGACAATTTTTTTTCGACCGAAAATCGCAAAAACGCAAAGGCTATAGCCTTTGCATTTTTACGATTTTGGGTCGAATTTTTTTCTCTCCAAAATGACGGGGGTTGTACAGGGGGACTCTAACGTACCCCTAGACCAACCCCCAAGGGTCAGTTCGTCCGAAAACCCGGTTTGTCTGCGAGGGAATGCAGTATTCCTAATAGCGCGCAATGTGTTCGGGCGAGGTGGCTTAGGGGCCTATTTTCTCACTAACGAAGTCCGGTATAGGACTCCTAGGACTTGCTATGTGTTTTTTGGTCCCAGAAGGAGGTAACCTGTGAGTTTGGTCGAAATCCGAGACAATTTATTTTCGACCGAAAATCGCAAAAAACGCAAAGGCTATAGCCTTTGCATTTTTACGATTTTCGGTCGAATTTTTTTTTCTCTCCAAAATGACGGGGGTTGTACAGGGGGACTCTAACGTACCCCTAGACCAACCCCTGAGGGTAGCCTGTGAGTTTGGTCGAAATCGGAGACATTTTTTTTTCGGCCGAAAATCGCAAAAACGCAAAGGCTATAGCCTTTGCATTTTTACGATTTTCGGCCGAAAAATAATGTTGCTCCAAAGTGACGGGGGTTGTGCAGGGGGACTCTAACGCACCCCTAGACCAACCTCCGAGGGTAGCCTGTGAGTTTGGTCGAAATCGGAGACAATTTTTTTTCGGCCGATAATCGCATAAACGCAAAGGCTATAGCCTTTGCATTTTTACGATTTTCGTCCGAAAAATAATGTTGCTCCAAAGTGACGGGGGTTGTGCGGGGGGACTTTGATGTACGTACCTCTAACCCAACCCCGGAGGGTTGGGTTGTCGGAAAACCCGGTTTCCAGGGAGTTGGTCTGTGGGTACATTAGAGTCCCCTGGTTCAACCTCGGTTTAAAGGTGCCAAAATACATGAGTTGAAGGGTGAATTTCACGTGTAATTGTTGCTTTGCTGTTTGAATTATTGCGCGGTTGGCGCGCGGGTAACGTCATTCAGTCTTCCGTTTTGAAGTTGCGCGCCGAAGCACCGCCTTGGCGGCCGAAATACCGCCTTGGCAAACGCCGCGTACCGCCCTGTAGCGGCCAGAGGTTGGCAACGCTGGCTACCGCCCTCCCACCTCTCCCCTCCCCTCTCCCTCCTACCGCCGCCTCCCACCGTCAGACCAGGATCGGCTCTCACTCGGCTGCTGCAAGTTGAAGAGGTAAGATGTATTAAAGTTCATGGTCGCTGTAGGTTGGCTGGGTTTGAATGGAAACACCACGTGTTGGGAGCTACATGCGTTTCCTGTGTCCGTCTGGACTGGAATTGGGGTGTGTAGAGGTTTTGTTCAGATTCTCCGAACGGTTGCGCATTTCCTTCATGGGTTCTCGATGTTGGCCTTCAGCTCGAGTTTTTCTCGGTCGCACTTGACTCTTCCGAAATGCAGGCGTCGCGTAACTTGCTCTCATTCGCGTTCAAGAGAGGGCTGCTCCGAGTTCACATCTAGGTTAGAATGCCTGCCTCGTGTTTCAGTATTTCAGTATAGAGCTGTGTATGGGACATCTAGGTTAGAATGCCTGCCTCGTGTTTCAGTATTTCAGTATAGAGCTGTGTATAGGATAGGAATAACGCACTTAAATTTGGGATCTTCTCATTTATTTTGAAACATTCGACATACTAATTTAGTGCTATCTTTTGTTATTCTTCAGGATGATGCTGATTCTTTCGTCTATCCAGTACCTTGAATGCTGATTGAAAGTGTGGGGCCAGAGGCCACGGGCCACCTTTACATGGACCCTCACCACTGAAGGGCCTGCTGATGAATGCTCGAATATATTGGCCTCCTTGGAATTCCTTTTGCGATGTTTGAGGCTGCATTGCAACATGACCATTAGCTCATGGTGTGTATTTAATTTACTGGCTTATGCTGGGCTCTATTATCCATCACATTTCTTTGCTACCTGCTTGTCAGTCTCCAGGTCTTTTCCTGCCATGCTAATAAATATTGTTTGTCTGTTTCAGGTTCCCAAGTTGCATTCGTTCTGTTGAACCCTGCCCTTGACGGCTCCCACTTCACTTCCAAAGACTTCACGGGGCTGCTTAGATCTTTACTTGTCTGCCATCGCAGTGCTGATAAGCTGTTTTCATCTGTGATGTCATGTCTCATGTCTGGTGCTTCTGCTGAGCACATGGTGGGTATTTCATGGTTCAGCTGTGCTCTTTTATACATCAGATTTGTTGCTATCTGCTTGCCCTTCTTTCCTTTCTTTCATGCTAATAGGTTTTTCTTAATTCTTTCAGGTATTCACCATGTTCTGCATAATGTACTGAAGCTGCTATTTCACCTCTTAATCTCCATCCGCTGTTCGCTGTTGCAACCGTATCATCTGCAGTGGTCATGCTGCCTTTGTGAAGGTAAGCAATGTTAAGAGCAAGACCTACTCGATCAGCTACACTGGACGTTTTGTTGTATACGATACCCTCTCAAAACGCATTCTAAACCCGAGCCTCGCCCAAGCCCACCTCCTGGCTCCACCACTTAGTGGAAGGGACTAGGGACGTTTTGGAACTACATCAGAGCCTTTAAAGAATTGTTAAACCCCATAGTGGAGATTTTATTTAAAACATAAAATTTTCTGAATTTAGTTTCAATGAAAGTGATGTAATTGTTCCCCTAATTTATATGAGAATATTTTCATCTGGTTGTGTGATGAACAACTTCAACAATCATGAGCAGTAATTCGGGCGGAGACCGTAGAGCTATTTGCTACCACTGGCTGTAGGCTGGGGGAGGGGGTTCCCAGAGTGGCTTACTTTTGGCACGTTCAGACTTAGTCCTGTCAGGGTTTTGTACGCAGCGGAATATCCAGTGGAGCTGATCAAGGTGGTCTTATTTAAGTGTGACGGTATTGATCTTTGAAAGAAATCTGAGAAGTTAAAAAAGACTTGTATATTTTGATTTGCACCCACTTCAAATAATTTTTTGAAGCGTCTTTGCTTATAATTGGCTATTCCTGTGGCTAAGATTAATGTCTACACACATCTGCTAACTTCAGCAAAGTTGTAACTGGGACAGATATGGCTTACCTTTAATGAAGAGTGGTGCATTTATATTTATACAATTTGCAAATGAGTGCCCAAAGAGAAATCCTGTTCTTTGTCTGCCGAACAGCACATTGTTGCTGCTGCCTCAAAGATCTTTTCCCATTTGGATTCCAAATTCAGATCTTGGAGCTAAATAGCCATTTTGGCAATGTTCATTTCCTGCCTCACCAGTACACTGGACATGCTTTCAAGGATGATTCATTGAATCTTATCCTTTGGAGTAAGGATTTAATACTGTATAGCTCTGATCAGATTATTGAACTTTTTCTCAAAATAAAAGAAATTAGGTTGCTAGTCTCTTTTGGAGAACATTTGTAGTAGTAAAAGCAGTAGTTCATATTGCAATTTGTAATTGAGCACTTAGGGGTTTCATCTCGATTGGTTCGGGAAGACAGACCTTTGACAACAGGAACTGAGTTAATCCTTACATTTGGAGTGTATTCCTGGCACAGCACTACCTGTTTGGTTGGGCTGCTGTACAAGCTATAGTAAATGAATGATAATATTCAGCACTTTAATATTTTAATTAACTTCTATTAGTATGAGTAGACCTTTCATGACAGTAACTTTGTTAATCAATGAATTTTTTGAGCTTGCCTAGTACAGCACCACTCCTGTGGTGAATTTTAATGTCTAGTCTGTTACTTTGATTTCTTTCATTTTGAAAGTCAGTGCCCTGAATTTAAGATCAGGCAGTAAGAAATATTTCCCTTTTGCAGAATGGTGAAAAAGCATTGAGTTATTTGTATTTTAAATATCTGTCGAGGGAAGCTTTGACATAAGTTATGAAAGTCTACTCATTCCTTTCATTTGAAAAGTTCACTTGGTATTGCACCACTGTTCTGAATCAGAATATCTCTTAAACTCACCTATGAAGTAGAAGGCAATTGGCTTTCAAAATTAAACTGCTACTTTCTACCTTTGCTGGTTGTGAAATCAATAGAAAATTGCAATATTGCTGCTAGTACTTTGGTCTCCATTAAAATACTAGAAATCATAGTGGGTAAATTTTGACACTAAAATCGTGGAATGTTTTTTGAGTTGCTGCCATAGTGACTAAAACAGAGATGCATGTCATGTTGAATAAGTTACCTGTATAATGGTGAATAACATCACGCATTTGTTTGATAGTTAATTGATTTTATTACCATTCATAGAAAATCACTTGCTGCAGTGTTAGTCTGCTCAGAGCTACCAATAACTGAAAGCAAACTTATGGTGGGAGTGAATTTTATGTCTGTTTGCCACTTTGGTTTGTGGTAATCATTTTAAATAAAATATTTGAAGTAGACGTAACTTTGGGCTCATTATAGCTTTACCTTCTTTCAATTCCTGATTATATTTGGATTTCAAATTGAAATGCCTTAGCAAGATGTAATATTTTGGCAAGTCATCATTTGTACCTGCCATATTGAATTAAAGAGGGATTGTAGAATATGTTTTTTTATTTTAATTTTGTTTGTCTTTCTAAATAAATCAACAGAATTGTGATGAAATGATACTCTTTTATTGAACTGCTTCTGATACATATTTGTTTTTGCAGGTTACAAGACGAAGTTACGGGGAAAGCAGAACCAAATGTGCAGCCGTTGACGATTCTTCAAAGCAAGCAACCAACTCAAGAAAGGACGACTGTGAAGATTCTTCGAGACGCAAGACGAGGATGTCGGCATGAAGAAATGAACTTACTTTGAACTTACTTTTGCTAATGTGAGCAACGATTGCTTCATGTGGAGGAGAGATCAGTCACAGTGGAACATGGAATGGCCCGAGGTCCTGGTACGCATTTCTCGGGCTCCTTTAGTGACATGTTATTGAAGGTTCACCAGGCCACTGCTTGCTCTCGGGTCCTGTGTTTCATCTCGTCGGCTGTGATTGAGTTCATATGAAGTGATTGTTGCGTAGAGTCAGTTTATGAGGGGTTTTAATTAAACTCCTCTTGACAGTTAATTTGACTAGTTTTTTCCAGATGGAACTTTGTTTGACCCCCCCAGAAATTTTACTTGGGCCGCATCACATAGGGATCTCGAGATAGCCTAAAAAAGGGCCTTTTTTGGGGGCCTCCCATTGGCCAGCTGCTGTTGCTTCTTTTTGTTCTTCTTCCAATAAAGCTTGTTTTTCTTTATTCAACTGTTTGTTTGTTTATTTATTTATTTATTTTTTTTTTTTTTTTTTGTTGCCGCTGTTCCACTGCTCCAAGTCCCCTCGAGCTCAGCTGCTGCGCCTGCAAAGGCGCAGCAGCTGAGCTCGAACTTGGAGCAGTGGAACAGCTAACAACAAAATAATTCTTTTTCCCCTCCTTGGTTGTTGGCCGGGGCTTTCCTTGCTCGAGCAGCTCACTGGTGGAAACCAATGAGCAGCTCGAGCAAGGAAAGCCGAAGCCAACAACCAAGGAGGGGAAAAAAAAAAAAAAAAAGTACAAGTGCTGAAAAGTAAACAAAGCATGAATGTCAACAACAACAAAGAGCAGAAGACACAGAGGATGAGAAAGTGAGAGGAACACTGAGCCGGCCAAATACTAAGTCCCAAAAAAAGAGAAGAAGAAATTGGCCAGTGGCAGAGCAGCACAAATGTCAACAAAATTGTAAACAAGTGTAAACAAAATTGTAAACAAAGCACTGTGTTCCTCTAAATTTCTCATACATTTAGAGAGAAGGAAGGCAGACAAAGGCGAGGCATAGGACCCGCTGGGATTCGAACCCAGCAGTGAGACAAGTCCCACTCCAGGAGGCCGTATTATACCAAAGCCAGAGGGGAAACAACACAGCAGAGAGCAGGAAAAAAGTATCCATTCAAAAATTGAAATTCTAAAGCAAAGAGAGAGGAATCCCCTCTCATTCGCCCCCTCTCACCCACACATTGACCTTCAGGAGTCTGGCCTGGGTCAACATGCCAGCAAGAGGGGGCAACTACAACAAGTTTAAAGCAAGCAAAAATTTACATTTCAAAAGAACAAGAGCAAGACACCCACTCCTCACACCCTGACCATGAGGAGTCTGGCCGAGGTCAAAGTGCGAGGAAGCAGGCAGGCCAAATGGCGCAAAACAAAGCATTCAATGGATACTTTTTGCAATAGAGCAAGTAAAGAACAGCAGACACAGCAGAGAGCAGTAAAAAGTATCCATTCAAAAGTTGAAATTCTAAAGCAAAGAGAGAGGAATCCCCTCTCATTCGCCCCCTCTCACCCACACAATGACCTTCAGGAGACTGGCCTGGGTCAGAATGCCAGCAAGAGGGGGCAAATACAACAAGTTTAAAGCAAGCAAAAATTTACATTTGAAAGGTTACCACTAAAATGCCTACTCCTCACACCCTGACCTTTAGGAGTCTGGCCGAGGTCAAAGTGAGAGGAAGCAGGCAGGCCAAATGGCGCAAAACAAAGCATTCAATGGATACTTTTTGCAATAGAGCAAGTAAAGAACAGCAGACACAGGGGCAACAGGGCAACACTCATATATCAGTAAGCAAAAGCCGTCACTCATCTCTGTTCTCAACAAAACAAGATTTACTACTTTAAAAGCCTCTATCCGAATTATTAAATGCATCCAGCATCTGACTAGTTGGCAAGATACCACCCTTAAATAAGATGGATGGAAAAGTGAACAAGTATTATTTTTAAAAAGCCAAATACCTTAGAAAGGTAATTGCACATCGATAAAATGCTGATGATATCTCTTATGGATATCAGTTGGCAAGATACCAACCATAAACTAGATCGATAAGTGAACAACTAGTATTTATACAATTGACAAACAAATTCTGGATAAAGACGAGTGACTGGCCATACACTTTAAACAATATTGCATTGAAAACAAATAAATCTACACAAGACTATTGTATTATTAAGTATGTTTGAAAACTAAAAGGCGTTTTAAGAATGAACATGACTTACTCCAAATGATAAATATCTAAACAATACTTTCAGTTCTTGAAAAAGAAAAGATCTCATTTACATTTAATTATTCTCACTACGAAGATGCAATATTGTTCAAAGAAGAAGAATCATCATGAGCACAGAACTGCGATTTCAAGTGGAAGGATACCCACTAATGCAACAAGCCCTACTGACTCAGCCAAGAGTCCGAGCTTCCCTATTTTCCCCCCAATGTTAACTTGTACAAAACCCTTTGATTTTGAAATGAACACGCAAGTGTGCCTGATAGAAAATGCTACTACTGTTGTGGGCTGTCTGTCGCCTAATCGGAATCCATCTGGTCCAAGATTTCCTCACAGAGAGTACTAAGGACACCCCCCACTTTCACATTTAAACAAGAACGCAACGTAAAATAGATTTCTGATTCACACTAATGCCCAAATTAAGAGCTTCATGGATAACCCTATCCTTACCCTCAGCCTGCCATGAGGTGGCCTAACCTTCATAGCTAACCTCCCTTGGGCACTACATAATGTGCTACAAGAAAATAACAGCCTTTCAAGGAAATAACGACATTCCGCTAATAAGAATATCATTGAAAAGTTACACCCAATGCTGGTGGTTAATTCTAGGCTTACAGTAGGCGCTCAGCAGAAAGACGAACCATCAGCCATCCTAGAAGCGAGGACGTTCAATTTGTCCTCCCCAGCACAATAAAATATATCGAATTTAATCATAAAGAAATTATCACACTCCCCCTAATTGATTATTTAAAAAATATTACGTTGGAAACAAATATTATCAAAATTTCACTCACACTTTTCGCAAAACCACATGCAGCCGCCATGATGCCAGATCCATAGTTGCAAGTTTGCCCACCAGGTGGCGCCGAAACCACACATCCGCCAACATGGCCGCCGGAAACCGCGAAAATTTATCCCATGGTTAAATCGCAGCTGCCGCCGCGCGAAAATTTAAACCGGAGAAGCGCCGTAAGCATTACAGAAAGGCAGAGGGAAGAGTAAAGTAGAGCAGGCTGTGCTCTCCTCCCAGCTTTCGCCTGCTTTCGCCTGCTTTCGCCCTTTGCCCCTCCAGAGTCTCCCTGCACAACTACCGTCATTTTGGAGAGAAAAAAAAATTCGACCCAAAATCGTAAAAATGCAAAGGCTATAGCCTTTGCGTTTTTGCGATTTTCGGTCGAAAATAAATTGTCTCGGATTTCGACCAAACTCACAGGTTACCTCCTTCTGGGACCAAAAAACACATAGCAAGTCCTAGGAGTCCTATACCGGACTTCGTTAGTGAGAAAATAGGCCCCTAAGCCACCTCGCCCGAACACATTGCGCGCTATTAGGAATACTGCATTCCCTCGCAGACAAACCGGGTTTTCGGACGAACTGACCCTTGGGGGTTGGTCTAGGGGTACGTTAGAGTCCCCCTGTACAACCCCCGTCATTTTGGAGAGAAAAAAAAATTCGACCCAAAATCATAAAAATGCAAAGGCTATAGCCTTTGCGTTTTTGCGATTTTCGGTCGAAAATAAATTGTCTCGGATTTCGACCAAACTCACAGGTTACCTCCTTCTGGGACCAAAAAACACATAGCAAGTCCTAGGAGTCCTATACCGGACTTCGTTAGTGAGAAAATAGGCCCCTAAGCCACCTCGCCCGAACACATTGCGCGCTATTAGGAATACTGCATTCCCTCGCAGACAAACCGGGTTTTCGGACGAACTGACCCTTGGGGGTTGGTCTAGGGGTACGTTAGAGTCCCCTTGTACAACCCCCGTCATTTTGGAGAAAAAAAAATTCGACCCAAAATCGTAAAAATGCAAAGGCTATAGCCTTTGCGTTTTTGCGATTTTCGGTCGAAAAAAAATTGTCTCAGATTTCGACCAAACTCACAGGTTACCTCCTTCTGGGACCAAAAAACACATAGCAAGTCCTAGGAGTCCTATACCGGACTTCGTTAGTGAGAAAATAGGCCCCTAAGCCACCTCGCCCGAACACATTGCGCGCTATTAGGAATACTGCATTCCCTCGCAGACAAACCGGGTTTTCGGACGAACTGACCCTTGGGGTTGGTCTAGGGGTACGTTAGAGTCCCCCTGTACAACCCCCGTCATTTTGGAGAGAAAAAAAAATCGACCCAAAATCATTAAAATGCAAAGGCGTTTTTTGCGATTTTCGGTCGAAAGTAAATTGTCTCGGATTTCGACCAAACTCACAGGTTACCTCCTTCTGGGACTAAAAAACACATAGCAAGTCCTAGGAGTCCTATACCGGACTTCGTTAGTAAGAAAATAGGCCCTAAGCCACCTCGCCCGAACACATTGCGCTATTAGGAATACTGCATTCCCTCGCAGACAAACCGGGTTTTCGGACGAACTGACCCTTGGGGGGTTGGTATAGAGAGTACGTTAGAGTCCCCCTGTGTACAACCCCCCCCGTCATTTTGGAGAGAAAAAAAAATTCGACCCAAAATCATAAAAATGTCTGCAAAGGCTATAGCCTTTGCGTTTTCACGATTTTCAGTCGAAAATAAATTGTCTCGGATTTCGACCAAACTCACACGTTACCTCCTTCTGGGACCAAAAAACACATACCAAGTCCTAGAGTCCTATACCGGACTTCGTAAGTGAGAAAAAAAAGGCCCCTAAGCCACCTCGCCCGAACACATTGCGCGCTAGTAGGAATACTGCATTCCCTCCGCAGACAAACCGGGTTTTCGGACGAACTGACCCATGGGGGGTTGGTCTAGGGGTACGTTAGAGTCCCCTGTACAACCCCGTCATTTTGGAGAGAAAAAAAAAATCGACCCAAAATCCCCATAAAAATGCGAAGGCTATAGCCTTTGCGTTTTGCGATTTTCAGTCGAAAATAAATTGTCTCGGATTTCGACCAAACTCACAGGTTACCTGCCTCCTTCTGGTGCCAAAACACATAGCAAGTCCTAGGAGTCCTATACCGGACTTCGTTAGTGAGAAAAAAGGCCCCTAAGCCACCTCGCCCGAACACATTGCGCGCTATTAGGAATACAGTCGTCTCCCGATTTTTGTGCGCAAAATGTTCATCACGACGCGCAGAAAACGAAAACGGCACAGGTAGGCGCCCTGGGCCGTGAGCGCGACCCTCGGCCCATCAATCGGCCGACCCCGGCGGCTTAAGGATTACCGAGGGATGAGGCAAGCTTAGCTTGAGGGTGCCGCCTGTTCCGTTCAAATACTGTCACGTTCAAAAATTTCAAGATATTATTTAAGAATCTCATTCTATATGAAAAAATAATACGATCAGGTCCAAACGGCACAAAAAATACTCCAACTTTTAGTCTTTACTCCCAGAAGAGTCCAGGCGAGCACCAAAAGACTAAAAGTTGGAATATTCCCATACCGTTTGGACCCACGATCGCATTATTTTCATGTACAACTGATTCTAGAGTAATATCGTGAACTCGAACGGAACACTATTCGAACGGAACAGGCGACACCCCTCCGCCAAGCTTCGCTCAATCCCCTTGGTAATCCCCTGTCTCCCCGGCTCC
This sequence comes from Frankliniella intonsa, assembly GCA_033675135.1. NCBI lineage: Eukaryota > Metazoa > Arthropoda > Insecta > Thysanoptera > Thripidae > Frankliniella > Frankliniella intonsa. Next base: position 3,043,218 of record CM066245.1, on the reverse strand, counting down.
TGAGGGTCGGCCGGGGTCGCCCGGCCGGGTTCCCCCGGGCCTGCCCTCCAGAAGTGGTGGGGATAACATGCGCGCAGAAATCGGCTCGCAAAAACCGGGAGACGACTGTACTGCATTCCCTCGCAGACAAACCGGGTTTTCGGACGAACTGACCCTTGTGGGTTGGTCTAGGGGTACGTTAGAGTCCCCCTGTACAACCCCCGTCATTTTGGAGAGAAAAAAAAATTCGACCCAAAATCATAAAAATGCAAAGGCTATAGCCTTTGCGTTTTTGCGATTTTCGGGCGAAAAAAAATTGTCTCCGATTTCGACCAAACTCACAGGTTACCTCCTTCTGGGACCAAAAAACACATACCAAGTCCTAGAGGTCCTATACCGGACTTCGTTAGTGAGAAAAAAAGGCCCTAAGCCACCTCGCCCGAACACATTACGCGCTATTAGGAATACTACTGCATTCCCTCGCAGACAAACCGGGTTTTCGGACGAACTGACCCTTGAAGGGGGTTGGTCTAGGGAGTACGTTAGAGTCCCCTGTACAACCCCGTCATTTTGGAGAAAAAAAAAAAAAAAATCGACGCAAAATCGTAAAAATGCTAAGGCTACCTGTAGCCTTTAGCGTTTTTGCGAATTTTGGAAGGTCGAAAAAAAATTGTCTCGGATTTCGACCAAATTCACAGGTTACCTCCTTCTGGGACCAAAAAACACATAGCAAAGTCCTAGGAGGTCCTACACCGGACTTCGTTAGTACGAGAAAATAGGCCCTCTAGCCACCTCGCCCGAACACATTGCGCGCTATTAGGAATACTGCATTCCCTCGCAGACAAACCGGGCTTCCCGGACGAACTGATAACCCTTTGGGGGGTTGGTCTAAGGGGGTACGTTAGAATCCCCCTGTACAACCCCGTCATTTTGGAGAGAGAAAAAAAAAAAAAAAAAAAAAATTCGACCCAAAATCATAAAATGCAAAGGCTATGGCAGCCTTTGCGTTTTTATGAGATTTTCGGTCGAAAATAAATTGTCTCGGATTTCGACCAAACTCACAGGTTACCTCCTTCTGGGACCAAAAACACATACCAAGTCCTAGGAGTCCCTATACCGGACTTCGTTGAGAGTGAGAGAAAAAAGGCCCTAAGCCACCTCGCCCGAACACACTGCGCGCTATTAGGAATACTGCATTCCCTCGCAGACAAACCGGGTTTTCGAAACGAACTGACCCTTGGGAGTTGGTCTAGAGGCACGTTAGAGTCCCCCTGTACAACCCCCGTCATTTTGGAGAGAAAAAAAAATTCGACCCAAAATCCATAAAATGCAAAGGCTATAGCCTTTGCGTTTTTCTACGATTTTCGGTCGAAAATAAGTGTCGCGGATTTCGACCAAACTCACAGGTTACCTCCTTCTGGGACCAAAACACATACCAAGTCCTAGGAGTCCTATAATGGACTTGCCGTTAGTGAGAAAAAAGGCCCCTAAGCCTCCTCGCCCGAACACATTGCGCGCTATTAGGAATACTGCATTCCCTCGCAGACAAACCAGGTTTTCGGACGAACTGACCCTTAGGGGGTTGGTCTAGGGGTACGTTAGAGTCCCCTGTACAACCCCGTCATTTTGGAGAGAAAAAATCGACGCAAAATCATTAAAAATGCTAAGGCTATAGCCTTTGCGTTTTGCGATTTTCGATCACAATAAAGTGTCTCGGATTTCGACCAAACTCACAGGTTACCTCCTTTCTGGGACCAAAAAACACATAGCAAGGTCCTAGGAGTCCTACACCGGACTTCGTTAGTGAGAAAAATAGGCCCCTAAGCCACCTCGCCCGAACACATTGCGCGCTTTTAGGAATACTGCATTCCCTCGCAGACAAACCGGGTTTTTCGGACGGAGCGACACCATGGGGGTTGGTCTAGAGAGTACGTTAGAATTCCCCTGTACAACCCCCCGTCATTTTGGAGAGAAAAAAAAATCGACCAAAATCGTAAAAATGCTAAGGCTATAGCCTTTGCGTTTTACCGATTTTTTATCGATAACTCATTGTCTCGGATTTCGACCAAACTCTCAGGTTACCTTCTTCTGGGACCAAAAAACACAAAGCAAGTCCTAGGAGCCCTTTACCAGACTTCGTTGGTGAGATAATAGGCCCCTAAGCCTCCTCGCACGTTGTGTCTAAAATACAATTTGCATCACTGACTTTCTCCAAATAAAAATCCGTGCGTTTAAGTTACTCAACCAGAGTTGGTGTGGCAAAAAAAAAAAGCCTACCCACCCAGCACAAGAGTCTCTTGTCTGAAATTTCATCTAGGTTCTCAAAAATGAGATGAAAGGCTGTTAGGTAGACGGACAGTGCCAAAGCGCCATCCGTGATGTGAGCCTCAAATCAATCATCAAGATAGGTGTTAACTAAGAGGGTGATTCTGTGAGTCCAGATCCCATTCGCCACGGGTTTGAGTCCGGCTATGTGTTTTATTCTCGTACCTGTCGATTTGGAATGTCTCAATCCTTCATTCTAGGCGTCCGCATGGCTGAGGTGCTGGTGGCGCAGTTCGCTGCCCAGTTGCCATTCATCATGGGGCAGATCACTCTCGTCTTGCTGGTCGCCTTCTGCCTCTTTGGCAACCTCCTCGCAGGCCCTGTCCTACCCTACGTCTTGCTGGTTTTAGCGCAGGGCGTATGTGGCATGTGGTATGGTGAGTAAGAGACAGGAGTTTTGGACCCTTAGTTGATTAATACTAAGAAGTAGAAAAGTACGTAACAGATTTGGCTTACTTTATTCTCAGGTCTTTTAACGGCGGTTATTTTCGACTCCACTACAGCTGCCTCACTTATTGGAACGGGGTCATACTTTACACTCATGTTCATGAGCAGTAAGTATAATCAGACCTCAACTGACTGTAGCACATGAAAGCAATTATTTCGAGTTAAGTACAAAAAAATTATTGTCTCTTTCAGGTATGCTCTGGCCGTTGGAAGGGATGCACATGATCATGCGACCCATTGCCACTATTATGCCAATGACATACGCTACAATTTCATTGCGAAATATTGCCCTAAGAGCCTGGAACTTGTGTCACCCTGGTGTTTATGTAGGATTTCTGGCAACTTTTGGGTGGACAATAGCATTTATACTTCTTACATTCTTTACAATAAAAATAAGGTTTTAACCCATGCCCATTACGTGCAGTTAAAATTCCTGAGTCACATGTAAAGGTGAAGAGCATAACAAGGGGTATCACAATTTTCATGGAATATTAAAGCACAAAGTAGGACAAAATTGTGTCACACACATTTCTAAAACAGCAAAAGAAAAATAAAAGAAGAAGGAACTTGGGAAAGACAAATATTATGAAAGTTCAGCATTCTATGAAGGAGAAAAAATATTGATGAGAATACATAAAATTATTTCACAAGGTCAGATTATAATCAGAGTTTGTAGATCTGGAACAATCTGACCATTCAAGTATAACCATTTGCTTCTTCTTAATAAATCAATAAATATTTTACGAACAAAACAATAATATACAAAAAAAACAAAAATTCTGTTTTGTTTGAAAAGTTTCATGTGAAACCAAATCAAGCAGAAAAGTAAGATAACAGCAGAAAAAAAATCAAAAGAAATAAAAAAGGAAATTTTTTTTTTGAGTCTAGACACACATATTAGATTTTGGCCGCATATTCATTATGAAACTTTTCAATCAAAACAAAATTATGTCCAACAGATCTATGCTAAAATAATATTACTTCAAAGTTTCATGTTTTCTTAAATTAGATGTAGTTAATATGAAATAGAAACTTTAAAAAGAAAAAAGAACTTTTACCAAAAATTCTTTATATCAATCAAACAGGGAAAGAAGGCCTTCATGATTTCTTACACTTGCATATGGTTATTTGAAGGATCCGTTTGTATCCATACACCACCTCAATTTTTTTTCTGAATATCAAGAGTTGAAGGGCTATCTGTTCGTCTTGGAGCTTTAAAGGCCTTCTTCAAAGACCTCCGTGGCTGACATATTAGTATAGGAGAAATTGGTGGGGGGTCTCCATATTTTTCAAGTTTTGCTATCCTTTTTTCAACAGCAGGTGAAGGTAGAGCATTTGAGGGACTTTCTAAATCTGAGTTAAGTGATAATCTTTGCTGAGCCTTGACCACTACTTCAGAAGAAATATCAGGAGGGACTTGAGGATGGAGAGCAGGATCTGAAGCTGGTTTCTCTTTCTTTGCCAAGGGGGAAGAAGGCTGTACAGCATTTGGCATTTTAGCACAACCAGCTGGTGATGAAAGTATATTGTCTAGCTTGTCTTCACAAGCTCTGCAGAATATTTTTAGGTCCTATAAAAATAAAAAGTGAAGTCAATAGTAATTAAACATGACAAAAGAAAGGTATTAGAGGTAATACTAACACTAGGCAAAGAGCGTTGGAGACTTTGCAAAGCAGTTTGCAAATAAGCAGGTTTAGGGTTAGTAGTGAAAAATGAAAATTCACTGACATAAACACTTGGAATAGCTCTATTGCTAGATCCCACTCTCCACTGTAAGTTGGAAGCAGCAATAAAAGCACGGGGTTTGATTAGATCTTCAACTGCAAAGACCTGAGAGAAAAGTAATGCAAAATAATTTTCAATCTTTCTAAAATTTTAAAGTTGTTCAAAATAAGAAGGGGAAATAATCTAACCTTGATTCCTTCCCAAAATGTAATGCCTATAATATTTTGCTGAGAGTCACTGACATAAGCAGTTTGAAAGTGGGAAGTATTTCCTGGTGTTTGTGGTGCAGGAGTTATTCTGATCACAATACCAACAATATCCAGCTCACCAAAACAAGGCAACTTCATATTTTGAGTCAATGAATCAAATGGAAACACAGTTCTTTGAAGATCAGATCTTGTCTCTGATAGATTTCCTACATGATAACGAGTTGACCGTGAAGAAGACAGCTGCAAATCTCCACATCTGTAAGAGAGTTTTAAAAATAAGAGCGGGCTGCCCTATAAACAACAGAGGAAGGGAAATACAAAATAACTTCAGTGTACCTTATTCCATTTGCAACAGCGCCAAAAATGGTAATTTTTTGCCCTTCTTTAAAAACTGCTGATATGTCTTCTGAAGGACGCCAAACAGACAATAATGCAGAGCAACTTTTATTACTGTCGCAATCAAGTAATCGTACCTGCAATAATTTTAAGATATGATGTGCTCTTGTTATAAATATAAAGTAAGCAGACTTTGAAATTACCTTCAGAATTGCAGTAACCTGACGTTCCTGATCAGATTTTCCCGAAAGTCGTAGGCGCACCCTTGCTTCCATTTCACTTCGTAATTCTTCATGTCTATGCCGCTGGAAGTCTGCTACGATTCCCTTTTGTTCTTCAGTTAACATACACTTCAATGAAAATTGAACAATAACTTAAGTCTTGACCCATACTTAAAATACAGTACTTACAAATAATATAACATGTACTGTCTGAAGTCTAAATAATGACATTATTTACCTGCACACTCAAGGGATCTGCACTACTTTCAAGAATGTCACACAATTCTTCACCAGAGGTAATTGATGGTAAATTTTTAAAAGAAAACTTCAATGTTTTCAGCTTTTTTTTGGACTGTTCCACTTGCAATTCACTTTGAACTTGGCTATAAACTACTTCAGCTAATTGTTGTCTTTTCCTCTCTGATTTAGTCACCTCTTTAGATTCAGCTCTCTGCGATCTCACAACTAGAACCAAAATATATAGGAAAACTAAAACTTTCTGTGCTGAATTTAACTAAAACCTAGGGGCAGGCAAATCCTAAAACACAATGAAATCTTTTGAAAACATGTTACCTGTCCTTTCCTGGGTTTTCTCCATATACACAATGGGATATACTCTTGCAACATAGGCTGAGAAACAGCTAATAGGACCACCAGAGCTAAGTACGGAGGCCAAAGAAATTTTCATAGGGCCAGGATTGTCCTGAAACCCTAGTTTTGTGTACCAACGAGCACGGCGAGTCGAATTGCTACACAATTTCAGACGGATGTCAGGATGAGCCTGATAGAGATAAAAAAATGAAGGTTAATTCTGAGAACCCCAAATTGCATTAATGTTTTAAAGTTTCCAGTACCTGAAGAGGAGAACACCCCTCAGAACAATTAAGCAGCTCTGCACCATGAGTTATCAGCTTTGTGCCAACTTTGATAATTCCTTTTCTTACTCTGCATTGCATGTCAGCATCTATTGTAGCCAATACACTGTACCAACCATCAGTCAGTTCGAGTTCCACTTGAGATCCATTGGAATCTTTCCCCTAAATTGAAAGAGTAATTATGGTAAGTATATCTTTCTTTCTTGATGGTAATAAAAACGGTTTGTTTAAAAACAATTGATTCATACTCCTATAATACCAGCAACACACAAAACAATTCGCTTTGCCGCAGAGTCGTCTTGTTCTAAAATACGCCGGAGAGCTGGCCTTTGACAGTGGTCAACCTCTCTATCATAACGATATTTCAATTGTAACATTACCATGTGTGGTGAAAGACATCTGAAACAGGATGATTTGAAATATAAATTAAGACAGATAAAAGTCATAGTATCACACAAAGACAAGAGTTGTCTCTTACATACCTCTTTCCAAATTGATACGGAAACATCCTTTCTAATGCTGCCAATTTCCATACAATCCAGCGGTAATGGTTTTTGACCCAACTGCTAGGTACTAGGGCTGGATCTACACCTGGACTTGCAAGGAAAGCCCTTTCAAATTCCTCAACACCAGCAGTTCCTTGAAAATCGAGAACAAGAAGAGCTCCATCTCCAACAGGAAGACCAGCTACATTTTCCTTGCACATGTCTTCACTAAGAAAAGTTTAGAAAGCTTTATTTTTAAACTAGTAAATAAACAAAATGAATTCAAAATTTTTTTTAAATTGTCACACTTACCTGTAGTAGTCCCATGCCGAAAAACGGAATTCTTCTGAGCTATCTGCACTGATAGAAACTGCTGCTTTTGTCAAGCCAATTTCAATAAGCTATTATAATAATAACAATATTAATAATAATAATAATATTTCAATTTTTTAAAAAAGGTATTTTAAAAATGCTGGAGTTGTAGTGTGCGGTGCAGTGAAATTTACGTTTATAATAAAGATGTTTGAGCTTACCTCATGTGGAAAAAAGTTTGTTGGCTGTCCCATATTACGCAGTTTGATTGCCTTCACAGAAGAATTCTCACCAGATCTGCTTGCAAACCAAGTTCCAGCACAAGGTTTGAGCAGTTCACCTTTAAGCTCAGCAAAATTTTCTACCAAGTGTTTCTGTTCCTCTGAGGCTCTTCTTCGCATTTCTGCTACTTCAGGACGTAAATTTCTTCTTTCAATGATTATTTCTTTAAATGAAGGTAGATGAATATGAGAGACATACAGATTGGTACATGGTTTCCTCTTCTTAGCCTCAGGTTGATTTTGCGCTGGGCTAGATGAAGATCGCTTTAATTCATTGTTATTAGTAGTTTTGTACGGAGTTTTGAATCCTGACGATGGACAGCTTTGATTTTTTGTCAGAGTCCGTTTTACCAATGACGGCTGATGCAGGGACTTGATACTTCGAGAAATCTTGTCATTGTTGCAACTACTGGTGGGTGTTCCTTCACTTTCGCTCAGTGGAGCAATACCAATACTTTTAGCATTTGGAGTATCAAGTTCAGCTGAAGACATGCCTCCATGGTCAAAAAGCTTGCGAGATGGAGGGAGTTTAGAATACTCTTTCAAATTATCTTCATCTTTTACAGTGTGTTTAAGGTCTTGATCACATTTTCTGTTTAAACTATTTATCACAGATGTCTGTTTATTTATAGCAGAGTTAGTAAGAGGAGAGGTCATTTTGGGTGGAAGTGAGCTGCGAGACTTAAAGCGGTTCTCTGATAAGTCATATTTTCCCCTCTGAGAAGGGGAAATTGACTTCAATGATGGGTTGGAAGAGAGACTAAGTCTACCCTTACGAGCTCTTCTTCTTGTAGCCATACTGTCACTTCTGACTAATATAGGACTTGTTGGCTCAATAGGCTGACCTTTTTTATTATCTAATGCTGACGAAAGAATTGGTTTTAAACTGTTAAAGCGATCACTCACCATTGATGGGCTGGTTTTGATAGCTGTGTCATCCAAAGACTCGGTATCATCAAAAAACTCGCCATCAGCTAAAAATGCAGCAGTGCTTGCTGTAATTTCTTGAGTCAAACTAGATTTTGGCATATCAGTGACGCCCTGAACTTGATGGGTTCTGACATTCTGGTTTTCTTTATTTCTTCTGGGAAAGAGGGATATGTCTAAAACATTAGAAGTTCTTGTGTTTGACCTGAGAGATTTGTTGGTCGATTCACATGATAACCCTACGCCTGAATCGTCAGAAACTGAACTAGTAGGTCTAAGTTTCCTACTGGAAACAGAGCACACATTTTCTTCTTTATCAGTGGTCTCTAAAGGCAGTTCCTCAAATAGATATTCTGCTTTCTTCAAAGCATCTTTTGAGACACAAACACTTTTACCAGCTGCAGTTGTAAAGCATGGTATTTCATTAGGAATATCATGAGGATATTTAGGTTTCAGCAATGCACTGCATGTCAGTTCATCTGAGGTTTCTGTTGGTAATTCTTCAAGAAGGTTTCTAGCTTTTTCTATTGCTTCCTTAGAAACCTGTACAGCATTACCAGCTGCTGTAGAGAAACCAATCATTTCTATGGAGGCAGTAGACTTTCTAGCTGGATTGGGATGATTTACCGGACGACCATTTTTATCATCGATGGAAACAGTTTCTTCTATGATAAATGGCATGTCATCAAAAAGAACTTGGGCTTTGCTAAGAGCTTCTTTAGAAATGTTTAGAGATTTTCCACCTGCTGTTGAAAATCCAGCCTTATAATCTTCACAATTTTGAGTTTGGATTTTACACGTACTCTTGGTATCATTCAAATCTGCAGTATTTGTTTTAAATTTGTTTAGACATTTGTCGGGTAAGTCGTCAAATATATTTTTTGCTTTTATCAAGGCTTCTTTAGAAACATGAACAGTTCTGCCCCCTGCAGTAGAAAATGCAGCCGTCTTAAGAGCAGGCTCTACATAATCTTTGTGACAAGCCTTAACTTCTGAGGACGCAGATTTGAGACTTGTTGCCATTTGCAGAAAGGACGAGGATGTTTGTTGAAAGTCAAAATCTTCTGAAGGAAGAAATTCTTCATTAAAGAGACCTTTTACTTTATTTAATGCATCATTCGAAACACTGACATTTTTACCACTTGCAGTCAAAAACCCTTGCACATTAGGCGCATTAATACTTGACTCCCCACCACCAGTTAGATTTTCCATGCTGAGGGTGATTTCATTACGACTATCTCTAATTGATGGTGAGAAATCCACTTCAAGATCTGATTTCTTGAAAATATCTTTGACTTTTTTAAGAGCTTGTTCTGAAACATTTACAGTCTTTCCACTTGCTGTTGAAAACATGCTGCTTAATGTACTTTTTAACTCTTCCTCCATCGACCAGACATTTCCAGGTGTTGGAATTTCCAGGACACTTCTTCGCTGTGATTCTGTAAGTGATTTCAATGATCTTTTAATTTCAAATGATTTAGTTTGTTCAGTAATCTGTTTATCCTCCATTAAATCTGAGGGTTCTGGAGTAATAACAATCTTTGCAGGAATGTCATCAAAGAGGTTTCTAACTTTGTTGAATGAATCCTCCGAAATATTCACAGTTTTTCCACTAGCAGTTGAAAATCCTACTTTTAAGTTTTTGTTCTTGCTGTTGTCTGCTTCCATCTTTAGACCTTCTAGTTGATCTTTCCCTTCCTCAATATTTGAAAACTCTTTAATGTTTAAGGATGGATCATCATCTAGGTCTGTAGCCTGGAGAGAAATATCATTGATAACATTTTTCACTCTAGCCACTGGTTTTTCTGATATAGTGAACTTCTTCCCACTTGCAAATGTTATCTCATCTTTAAGGCAGGGTGTAGAAGTAGAATTTTTGGAATTATTTTTGGAACTTCCGATATTTTTAATTTTCCATTCACTTGTCTCTTCTGCTGGAATATCAGCAAAAAGATTTTCAGCCTCTTTTAAGGCTCTCTGAGAGATAAGGACAGCTTTCCCACCTGCAGTTAAAAAGCCACCAGAGACTTTGTTGGTATCAGAGCTATAATTCGGCTTTGTGCTGGTTGAAACTGGTTTGTTCCCAAAAATATTATTTACAATGTTTAATGCCTCTTCTGAAATATTTATTGACATATCACTTGCTTTTCCTTTAGGAATTGAAACTGATTTCTCATTCGTGATTATAGATGAAATTTTCGAATGCTGCTCACTGCCCATTTCTAATGCCGAGGTGACAGTTTCAAGGCAGACTCGTTTCTTTGCAGTAGTATCATAACAATCTTCATCTTCTACAGAACGGCGTTTTCCCTCAAACTTCATTTTTTGAGGTTCTGAGCCTTTACCACCACTCTTTGACATCTGAATGATTGAGTCATGATCAGTATCCCTCAGTAACTTCTCAGCTTGAGCTAGTTTATCCTCTGAAACCAGTATATTTTTTCCACTGGCTGTAGAAAATCCAGCAAAAGGAGATACAATATTGTGTGCTACTTCATCTGTTGGGGTTACAGAATATGTGCAACATTGAGGGTCAGCTTCATTGCTTTTGATTTCTGATTCCCTCTCATCGTTACCGATGACTGGTTGCTCAATTTCATGCCAAGGGTGAAAGTCCTCACCATCTTTGACAAGTTTGAGTAGTTCTTTTACTTCTTCTTCCACCTGATCATCATTCATATTGCTAGATATGTTTGTATCATTTTTCCCCCCATTATAACTAGGTACAGGATTGTTCACCTTTTTCTCACTATAAGAGACAGCTGGTGGAACAAACTGCAACCTATCAACTAATGGGACATCAAAATCTTCAATCGCTTCTTTCAGTACACTCAAACCTTTCTCAACAGCCTCTTGTGATAGTGTTATTTGATTACCATTGGCTGTTTCGAACCCTGTGGGAAGGAGGGAAGAGGTAGCTGTTTGAGGTTCTTCCTGTTTTGCTGAGTGGTCTTCAAACTTCATGGAGGCTAAATGATTACTCAAATGTATCTTATCTTGACCAGGTGCCTCTTCCACTTCTCCAATTATTTGGCTGAAGACCACCAAATCTCCAGTTGATTTAACAGTCCGGATTTTAGGATTACTTGGCGAGCTACAAGATTCTAGGGCAAGAACAGAACTAAGCATTTCCCTCATAAGCTTTTTAGGTTCAGCTTTGGTCAAACTTTTCTCTGAATTTTCTTCAATCTGCTGGTGCACAGAATACAAAAACTTTGTCTTTTGAGAAATGGAAGACCTAATTGATTGGACTTTAGTGGTAGTTACAGGCTCTTCGCTAAAAATTGATGTATTCATGGCAGCTAAGTGTTCCATAAAAGAGTCATCAGGAATAATATTATCTTCACCATTCAAAAGAGCAGGTGTTTCATTCTTTCTAGCTTTGGACTCAGGAGTTTTAAATATAGCTGTCACTGAGTTTGAGGCGGATAAATTTGAAGAAAAAAGCAGTCTCTTTCGTTTTGAATCAATCTGTTTTTCTTTTTCTGGTGTAACAGATGACTGAAGGGTGTTCTTCAACTCTTGTGCTTTACACACTTCTTCCAAAGCAGTGACCGAAACATCTTGAAGAAAAGATTCCACGTTGTTTACCTCTCCTTTATAGAAAGTGGGTGTTTCACTAACATCTTTTACAATCTTCCTTTTATTCCCAATATTTGGAGTTGATTCAGCACTACAATCCTGATTACTGCCACCTTGGCAAGATATTTGATCAGTTTCTTCAGCATTATCAAATAGATTTTCATCTTCACGAATCAACCTGTGATTTGAAGATCTTTTGAACTCACTGCTCCCAGACAGAATAGGGGAACCTCCTGAGACTTCATTGAGATTTTTAGAAAACTTCAACACTGGGGACATACTTTCCTTAGCTGCTAGAGGGCTCTCAGAGTAGGCTTTCGACCCTATTTTATTAATAAACTTGGGTGTCTTCAGAAGTTTTTCACCTTGAAGATTTTGTAAATATTCAGCATCTGAGCTGATATTCAGTGAGTGACAATCAGTTGTGTCATTAGCATCAGGAGAGAATAGAGCACGAGGCTTCACCTGTAGCCCACAAAATCACAAGTTAAGCAATTACATTATTTTTCTATTTACAAAAAGTTATTGTATCAATCACTTACAGCAACACCACAATCCTCACTGGGTAGGAGTACTTTCCGCTCTTCTGTGTTTAAGTTTGAGTAGGTGACATTACTGGCTAAAGGTGTGGCCATTGAGCTAGTCCAAGAAACATCAGCTGGCTGAGGACAGCTAATTAATTCATTTATGGCACTTGTGATGACTTCTTGACTGCCTGAAGTAGAGGGAAGACTAACAAAAATGTCTTCCTCTGACTCTGATCTACAAGGTGAAAATGCTTCTTGAACTACTTGATTAGCAGGTGTAAGTATTACGGGATTAGATTCCAAATGCTGCGAAATGAAAAGGTTTTCTGGAGAACTTGGAGGACCACTGGAAAAGGAATCATATTGTCATAAGTCTAAAGTGAAAAAAACACAACAGTAAACAAACAAACAAACAAAACAGTATAGTCTAGGAGGACAAACAATTAACACTTACCTAATATGTTCCAAACGCTGTCCAACGAGGGACGAAGAAATGTTGTTTGTTGGAAGGTCAGATGTTGGTTTTCCTGAATAAAAGTGATAAAATAAGTTACAGCTCATGCATATAAAGATGCACATGTTGGTATCTTATGTCGAAAACCTACGAATTCTTCGCCGACTTTGGTTAGACCCAAACCGTACATTTGGTGTACTAAATATGGGACTACTTCTGAAATCACTTTGTCTTCCTTCATCTTTACTTCCATTATCTTCGCCTCCAACATCTTCTTTGTCTTCTTCATAGTTTATGTTTTTCTGTTCATATTCCAGAAAAGGGTCTACGTCCTCGTCCATTTCGGCATCGAATTACAGTGATATCACGGCTGGCGGTACTGACAGAACAAGAACCAAAACAAATCACGTTAAAGTGAAGAACATGCGCCGCGTCGGCCTTCTACCCTTAGAGTGATAGGAACAGAGAAAACAGAGAAATACTTACAAAACGCAAAATAAAAGAAAATAAATAAATGGTTGCGCTTTCAATAGGTGTCTGAAGAAAAGTCAGGATGAATAAAAACAATAAATATTCTCCAGTTCCGTTAACCCCAATTTTTGCCAATTCCAAACGACATTACAAGGTCGTGGAATAGAGTGCTAAATGATACGGAGCATAATGAGGATAGTAATTCCTACACAATTCATGTCCTCAAATATTTCGAAAGTGACATTACTTAGTTCATTGATTCATTCTTGTTATAAACACCCTTTTGTTGATGTAGTTCACCGACTGGCGCCAATACCTTCTTCATATTCATATGTTTCAGCTACAGCAGCGCCATCTAGATTGTTTTGATTTGAAGCGCAAGCGCGCAAGAGCGCAAGCGCAGAGAAGCTAAAGCTACAGGCGGTAGTTTTCAAATGCTTGTTGCTTGTTTCTGTTTACCAAATAAAATCCACCTTGCATATCGCTTTTCTATGGCCGGGGGTTGGTCAGAGGACTTTTATGTATACGGCAATATTCTCATGACGTGTGCACATGTAATCTTTTGTGTCTAGTGTCAAGGTAAGTAACAATCCTTTTCAAAATCAAACATAGTTTATTCTTACTGTATTTTCAGTCTCTTTTTAAAACCATGTATCATTAAAACCATGTATCAAAAAATGGGCACCACAAATTGCAGTGCTATGTAACTTTTAATATAACAGAGAGAATTTTGTATAAGGAAGTCTTATTTGAACCTACTGAGACATGAACAATATGGGCTGAAACAAAGTAGACAAAACAAATACCAAAATATTGTACTAATCATAACGTTAAGCAGTAATCACAATTTTAGGACCAAAAGCCAAAACAGATGGTACCTATCCACATTTTGCAAATGTTGGTACTTACTAAATGACAGTTTTATGAATCATCCCCCATTTGTGATTTAGGAGTAAATGCAAGCCATGGATTTTTCATTTGGAAATAATTGTAGGGAGGGAGACCCTCCTGAATGAAAACAAATATGAATCCAAAAAAAAAAAAAAAAAAAAGTTTCAATCACAAGGAAATGCCCTACCCTATCTCAGGCTCTTTCTAACCATTATCCATCAGCAGTCAGGGTGTTAAAACTTTAAAGTGATCTAATTTGGCATTAACACCGTTAATATTAATGCTACATGGCTTAAAGCCTAGTGCTTTCTGAAAAACTAACCATTTGACCCTGGTCAATAATTATTTTTGGAACTACATTATGATCACATATTTGATTAAGCATTATTTGTTCTACAACCTCCTTTTAAAGTTATGTATTTTAAGAGGGAAATATAAAAATAATTTATAAAATATATGACACCTGAATTACATCAACAGGTAACTTTAATCCATACAATTCTCCAAATGTATTTTTTCCCCTTTTTAAATTTGCAATTTATCTACTCCATTTTTTGACTTGTTTTGCTTATGCTCTGATTTCTCTCTAATATCTTTTATAAAGTCAATCACACTACAAAAAGATGAGACTCCTTCTGATGCTCATGTTACAATTTAGTCTATCAACTAGATAGTAGACACATAAGGCTTTGACACTCAGAAAGGTAAGTAGATTGCCACACATTGCACAAGGATCATAAACAAGCCAAAAGTTCTGTACACAACAATTTCATTACTGGCAAAAGAATCAGATATTGTTAACTTGTCATCATATAGGACATTTGATTAGTGACAATTTTCAAAATGAGCAAATTGAGTACTATAAATCACAATATCACAATATGTTGCATACCTTTGTACTGATATGAGGCATTAGTTACATCATTTGGATAAATGGATTAACTACATACATAACCAATATGAAAACATCACAGATAGGATGATCCCTAGAAAGGTAAATCACAGGCACTTCTACAAAATTGGAGCTGACTGAACCATATTTGTGAGATGAAGTAAAAGCGATGTGAACTCTTGAACTCCACTCCTAAGTAGGTTTCTGAAAAATATAAGCGTATCAGTTGATCATTAGGATATATTTGCTAGTAAGAATTTTTAAGATTCATTAAAGGAAAACCTGAGTCTTACATGTTACTTTCTTCTTTACAAAAGTAGACAAGGTCATCAGCAGTTACTGGATGATCTCCCTTAATTAAATTGACCAATTCAACGACCAGTGGATTTTCTACATTCAGAGAGTTTGGGATGCTCAGAAGTAATCTACTCAAAAATAATTTAAAAAATAAATAAATAGATAAATTCATTAATTTAAGAAAAGGTTAAAATATCAATGATTAATAACCAGAGAAATATTAAAAAGCACTCTCACAATTGGAGAAGATGGATAAGTTTCTGAAGCGCCTCTATCATGGATCCAGCTCTTATTCTCCAATCTGAAGTAGATACTGCTTCAGAGTTACTGAAAATGGTAAAAGAGAGTTGTTAGGCAATTTAAACTTGAGAATAAATGTTATGTTTTGAATTAATTTCATACCTGAGACTTTTGGCAGCATCATAAGCTCCCTTGAAACACATAAATACAGGCTGGTATTTAAAATCTGATATCTGATTTGTAACAGATGACAATTTTTCTTCTTGGGGACTGATAGCTCCATCAATTTTCGACAATATGGTCTAAAAAACACAAAAGACATTAAAATAATGTGAACAAAATAAATTATTACGGTCAAAAAATTGCAATTAAAATAAAAAAATTACCTGTAAATATTGCTGAGCAGGCTCAAGTAGATTTTTATATTTTTTTGGAATAGATGTCATTAAGGCCTTTGCAAGCTCAATAACTTTTTTGAGGTCCTCAACAGTAATGCTATTACCTGAAATTGGAATTGTTTAAATTCGACTGAATAGACTGAAATAGGTATAAGAAGGAAGTTTAATTGAAACTTACACTGAGATTTTAGTTTTAAAAAAGATTTTAGGTCCTTAATACAGCTTTTGGCAACATTTGGAATAAAGTCACCACATATTGCCATCCAATGATGGAAGAGGCACTGTAAAGCTTGCTCAGTACTCCATGGAGGCGGTATGATTATACGTTTTTTCCAAAGATGCTTGTACTCCTCTTCCATGCCCTTAGACAAAATCTAAACAGAAAAATTCTAGTAATTAAAAGGCAAGCATGAGGGTCAGGTACCGTAGGACAGTCATTGGAGGAAGGAAAAAAGAAAGAGGAAGAGAGAATACTAGCCTCAGTCAATAAATCCTTCAATATACATTTTAGATCAGTGAGAAAAATATCATTTTGAAAGGAGTTACTTTCACTCCCTACTGGCTCATCTGAAAAGAAAAAAAACTTCAAAACTGAAAAATTTTAACTGTTATAAGGAACACTTTTAGATCTGCCTCATGGATGTTATCTGTCGTACTTACGTGGTTTGACACACTGAGAGGATTGAGAGGATACACTCTTATCTGAAATAGGGGCACTGCGCACACATAACTCTTGAGTAAATTGACTTTTGGAAAGAGCTTCAATATCACAAACCAGCGCTTTGTTTAACAAATTAATATCATTTGACAGGAGAACCTAGAAAGCATAAGAGGAGATACAATATAAATATACAATAGACATTCACTTGCCTTGAATTAGATCAAAAAATTGAAATGGTCCATTTACCACACTTGAGAAACCCTGTCTCTTCAAGAGAAGGCAGGCCTCCAATATATTATCATCAGGACAGTTAGAAGAATTTTGAGCAGCATCACTCATTCTTTGCCCACAAACACGTGGATGTTTAGATGAAAAGTTCTGGTGTAAATAGTTGATTGCTCTTCGTGCGAGAGGTTGAATGCTTTTTTTCCCTTTATCTTTTAAATGATCCAGCTCATGAAGAACTTGCCAGGGTAAGTATAAATGAACAGCACCTTTATCTAAACTCAAAAAATACGTAGTATTTGAAAATTACCCTACTTTGCAAACATACTCAATGCAGTGCACTAACCTGGTATGAATGTATCTCTGAGTCGTTCAGCAAAACTGAGATGAGAGAGAAGAATATTTGTATCTAAGACTACATAAAAAGTTTGCTTTGGTTCAAGCTGGTTTGAACTGTCAAAACAATCTTCATCCATATCCATGAAAATAGTTTGCTGATCCCATTGTATGCCAGTGGCTTGATGTCGTAATTCTCCAATCTGTAATTTATGTAAGGGGCAAAACCAAATCAACTTCTGAGTTATTGTTAAAACTGTTTACCAGCCCATCTGCAGATAGACTTACATCAGTAAGAACTTCTGATTCCATATATTCTACATCCATGGCTTCACATTCATCAATAGGAAAACAGGTTTCCTTATATTCTAGAACAAGTAAAAACAAAATAAACATTGACATTCATGAAAGACATATGTGCTGCATACTAAATGAAGAGGTGCTTTTTCTAGTTTACGTTGGACTGAAGGGTGTTGAGATGTGGAAACGTCCCATCGAGTTTCTTGATTACTTTTCAATGAAGACTGAAGTTTCAAAAGTCTGTCAGCAGCAGGTGTGGCTACAGGCAGACAAAAATAAAAATAGAATAATAAAGAATGTAAGGACAGATAAAACCAAAAGCACAGGGAGAAACAAACCTGAATGATTGGTATGAGAGGAGGTAATTAAAGAATCTGAATTAATATTTTGTGACCTAAGTAGAATATGAGGCTGGTCAAATTTGAATATCTTGCTGCATTCCTTAGAAGAAACTTCGGAATGGTTTGTAGCCTCCAAGCTCTTAGGCAAACCAGTTTTTGTCTCCTTTAAACCTACATTCGCAACAATTTCAACCTTGCCTGTGCAACAGAATACAAGTACAACCCTAGTTAAATTAGTTCTGAAATATTAATTCAACATTCATAAGGAAAGAAGTACCTACAATTTGAGGGTCTTCTCTTTCTCTTCTCCACGGATTTGGGAGAAACTTTAGTTGCTAATCTAGAAGATGCCTTTACATTTGTCATTTTTTCATCAGAAGAATTTTTATTTTCTTCAACTTGAGAAGTTTTAGATTTTTTATAAGTAGTGTTAAAATTGTTATTATTTCTTGCAATGTCAACACCCTCTTCGCTTCTCATTGAATTGCTTACAATCTGAACTGCCATAGATACTGATTTAGCTTGGTCACCTTCTTCGGTTTTACTCCTTCGCACATTGATTGTTTTTCTCATTCTGTTCCCCTGGAGTGCATTGGATGTTCTATCATTTGGATCTGTTCTTTCCAGCACACTAGAATCTTTTCTAGATCTTTTGGCAACTAATTTTTTCCTTTTAATTTGATCTTCCAAGAAATTTTTATTTGATGTGGCTTCATTTTTAAGCGAGGAATTCTTTGAATTACTATTTTCCTTTGAATTGGTTGATTGAAGGCAGGTTGAGGACCTTTTGAGTGATTCCTTTTCTGGGGAAATTGCAGACTCCTTGGAGGGAGATCGGCATGATCCCTGAAAAATAAAGCCAGAAACAAAATCAGGGATCCGGAAGTAAACACAGAAGTGCATTATAACACTATTTAACCAGTTGACGTTAAAACTTTTCTTCCAGATTGATATTTGAAAATTCATAAGTTTTACTCCTATTAAAAATATTGAAACATTACGCTAAATAACTAACGTAAAACAAAGTTATGTTAAGTTACGGATCCCTGAACAAGATTATAAAAGGGGGAATGCCGAGATCCCTATTTGAATATTGTGTAGTCCAACCATATATTCTAACCCAACACTGAGCATTGGCATATCACTATACAAGCAGTCTTAGTTTTCAGGCTACGAAAGACATTAAATTTATACGATAATATGGGTTTAATTGCGGAATTCTAATAGATAAACAAAGCTAACCTCGACGAAGCCTTCGGGTCGAGTCCACGTACTCTCTCTCGTTTTGACATTATGATAATAAAATTTTCCAGGTTTGGACTTGGAGTATCGCAAAATCCAATCACTCAAGCGGTTTTCACTGTCATTCATATTTTTTGTCTCCATTGTAGATGTACTCGGAGCTTTTTCATGCTCCGAAGGTTATCGTCAACTATGATAAGTTTGGAAACTGACTTGAACCTATTTAAAAGTGCATGGACAGAAATATACAAAAATCAATTACACAAGCTGGGATTGTAATAAATCAAGAGGAAAGTCCAATACTACGATATTTACGTAGCGAGGAAATACTCCTAAATGTAGACAACAGCTGACTGTTTGTTGCATTTCACTTTGTTTCTGCTGTCGTGACGTCATGGGCAGCTGCGGGTACACATTAGTATTGCCATTGCAGTCGTGAGAAGCGGTTTCTTTGAACGAGTACGAGAATCTGCGCCACTCTGCGCCCTATGTTCGAGAAGAAGTTGTTGTGTAATATTTTTCTTGCAGTTTTATTTCTGATCCATATCGAAGCGGTCAAGTTATAAGATTTATAATCCCCTTCGCTAGCCTATTGTGATACTTGACCACAGAATTCCCGCTCTGCTTATTTATAATGTCACACCTCGTACTATATGAGTTTACTTTCGATACGTGCCTAGATTGCGAGTGGCATACCACAAGAGAGTTTGCCCTGAGGCTTGTTGAAAAAATTACCCGGAAACTCAAAAATTGCACATAAGAATAGGGAATTTTAATATTTTTGAGAAGAATGTCGGGCTGGCGATGTTTTCGACCTGTGTGTCCCTGCTTGCAATTCTCATCAGCTTGGAATCACCCCGATATGAAGGGGGTGTGCACGGCTCGGGGGGAGGGGGGGTATAGGACGGGGCTGCTGAGGTCAGGAAATGAAAAACACGGGATGGCGAGTTGCCCTGGGGGCGGCAGCGGGCTGGACACGGGACACATCATACATACGGACCGAAACACACGCAGAACCTCGCTGATGACTTCCGGTCATTCAGCCCGGGAGAAAGGTGCTTTCGCGCTCCATTGCGTTCGTGCCGGATGTTTGAGAGAACGCGTAACAGTGTTGCGGGTCTGCCTACCCTACGGGCCACGCCGCCTCACGGCTGGAACAGGTACAGGGGTAGAGATACAGGCGCCAACTACGCAGCCGAAACGATCGTTCTCATGAGTTCAAAAGTACTATTACAGGAAAAAACTATTGCAGAATGATAATCTCTGGACCATTAATTTTCCCAAAGTATACTGTTTAGCATGCTTCGAAGTGCGTAAGTCCTTATTCAGGAGGTTTATCGGTACCCTTTCACGCCGCGCGCCCACGCCAAAACACCCTAGAATAAAGCGGGCTGCATCTGCGCCTGCCTGCTAGGCAACAGGCGCAGATGCAGCCCGCTTTACTCCGCTGTATTGCCTATTTCTCTGGCAACACTGCGGGCAGCCCCCAGGCAAACCCATACATACTCGCCAGGGCTGCAGCCGCAGGGGCCATGGCGCCTTACAGGCGAATGGGGTGGGCAAACCCGCAACACTGTTACGCAATCAAAGAAACACCGGGGACACACAAAAATGAGAGGAGCATGAATGCCTGGGTTATTTTGCAATATTCTGGAAAATTGGGGACCTGTAGGTGGAGGCAGGTGCAGGGGGAGGGAAGGGGGAGGGTGAGCGGACCGGCCGCAAGGCAACTGGAGTGGAAGGCGCGACACGACGGGACCGCAAGGGCAGGGGGGTGGATGGGGCACGACCCCTAACCACCTGCAACAGTGCACCTTTGTGTCGGGCAGGGGCAGCGCAGGGCAGCGGCGTGCAGCAGCTGCAGCTGGCAGCCCCCCCCCCCCTCCGCTCCCGCCTCTGCACTGCACAGCTGTGGCTGGCGTAGCGGGCGCAGTCTGGCAGAGGAACGGTGGGATGTAGTTTCTGGCGGCGCGGCAGGATGGGGCAGGGGGAGTAGGGGCAGTAGGGGAGGGAGGGGGGGGGGGGGCTGGTGTCCAGCGCCGCGTCGGGGGACATTCCAGAGACTGAAAGAGGCCCAGGACGGGGCGAGGCGGGGTGAGACCCTTCTCTACTCCGCCCCTCCACCCGCCACCCCCCGCCACGCCTCGCCGTAGCCGTTCTAATGTGTTTTATGGTCTGGAGTTTCGCGCTATGAATAAAAATGCAAACTGGGTGTGTATGACAGCTGTCCCCGGGGCCCGGCGGGCCGGGGTCGTGGGGCGAGGAGCCTGCCGCCCTCCGTGGGGCCAGGCCGGGGGGCAGAGGACGAGCAGGAGGAGGCGGAGCAGGAGGAGGACGAGCAGGAGGAGGACGAGCAGGAGGAGGACGAGCAGGCTGGAGGACGAGCAGGAGGAGGACGGACGTAGGTCACAAGCGCTACAGATCACAACCGCTACAGGTCACAAACGCTACAGCTCGCTAACGCTACTGGTCGCAAGCGCTACAGCTCGTTAGCGCTAGGGCTCGCTAGCGCTACGGGTCACAAGCGCTACAGCGAGAATCCGCGCGTTAGGCGGAGCCGAGCCGAGCTGAACCTTGAAAAATTACGCACGTGGCGTGAAAACATAGAAAATTTTTGCGACAGTAAACCTCCCGAAGGAGGTTGCGGTTCCCGCCAGGCACAGGGCTTTTACCCCCCGTGGCAGCCAACAACTTCGGTGTTCTTATGGGAACCGGTGCTTTTCTGGCATGCGATCCTGTCGCGCAATTCGACAGATTTGATCCCCGTACTGTCAGATTTAGTCGTACGGTGGTTAACCGAACTGCCCTGTCCCCAGAGCATGGAATAGCTATTTTTGGAGCCAGATTCTAGGACTTATGACCCCACGACCGACCACCAGTCGTGGGCATGGGACGGAACTTCCTGGCAACCCGCTGTCGCTACCAGTGAAGAACCTACCTGGGTTTGAACCAGGCCCCATGTGCCGAGTCTCACAGACACCCCACGGCTTTCGCGGCACCACTAGACCACTAGACCGTCGGCTATTCCACGAGAGAGGTCGGTTGAAATGGGGGGCTTGAATTCCACTCTCCAAATTGTTGTCCTCAGAAAAATTAAATTTCTTGGTAAGATTCGAACCTCCGTCCTGCGACTCTCCGCGCGGACACTATGCCGGCACGGCTACGACGCCACGGTACCAGGTGCCGGACCACTATGAGTCATGCTGCGCGAGAAGCCACAGTCACCGAAGAAACGAACCCGGTGTCATGAGTGCGCCTGCTCTCCGGTCAGTGCTGGGCCGGCCGCGCAGCGTCATTGGTATCGACGCTGCTTATTGCACTAGGTGGCAGAGGTTCAAACACCGCGTATTGTTTTTTGCTTTTTTTTTTTTTTTTTTTTTTTTTTTGTTCCGACCATGTGCTCTTTCCAGCTATACCGTCCTTGTGACTTAGGCAACTGCAAAAAAGGCACTGGAAAGAGCACTTGGTCCAAACAAAAAAAAAATTAACAAGAAACAAAAAAAAAAAATACGTGGTTTTTGAACCTCTGCCCACCTAGTGCATTAAGCAGCGCCGATACCAATGACGCTACGCGGCCGGCCCAGCATTGGCCGGAGAGCAGGCGCACTCATGACACCGGGTTCGTTTCTTCGGTGACTGTGGCTTCTCGCGCAGCATGACTCATAGTGGTCCGGCACCTGGTACCGTGGCGTCGTAGCCGTGCCGGCATAGTGTCCGCGCGGAGAGTCGCAGGACGGAGGTTCGAATCTTACCAAGAAATTTAATTTTTCTGAGGACAACAATTTGGAGAGTGGAATTCAAACCCCCCATTTCAACCGACCTCTCTCGTGGAATAGCCGACGGTCTAGTGGTCTAGTGGTGCCGCGAAAACCGTGGGGTGTCTGTGAGACTCGGCACATGGGGCCTGGTTCAAACCCAGGTAGGTTCTTCACTGGTAGCGACAGCGGGTTGCCAGGAAGTTCCGTCCCATGCCCACGACTGGTGGTCGGTCGTGGGGTCATAAGTCCTAGAATCTGGCTCCAAAAATAGCTATTCCATGCTCTGGGGACAGGGCAGTTCGGTTAACCACCGTACGACTAAATCTGACAGTACGGGGATCAAATCTGTCGAATTGCGCGACAGGATCGCATGCCAGAAAAGCACCGGTTCCCATAAGAACACCGAAGTTGTTGGCTGCCACGGGGGGTAAAAGCCCTGTGCCTGGCGGGAACCGCAACCTCCTTCGGGAGGTTTACTGTCGCAAAAATTTTCCATGTTTTCACGCCACGTGCGTAATTTTTCAAGGTTTAGCTCGGCTCGGCTCGGCTCCGCCTAACGCGCGGATTCTCGCTGTAGCGCTTGTGACCCGTAGCGCTACCGAGCTGTAGCGCTTGTGACTCGTAGCGCTTGCGATCCGTAGCGTTAGCGAGCTGTAGCGCTTGTGACCTGTAGCGGTTGTGATCTGTAGCGCTTGCGAGCCACTCCTGCCCTCGCCCCCGGCCGCCTAGACCGCGGTCTTTCTTGTGCCGCAATGTGGAATAGAGGGAAGGAGAACGAGAAATGTGAGCCACGAAGGGTAGCGCGGTGCGGCGCGGGCCGGGCCGGCCGGGGCGGGGCGACAGTCGCACCGCGACTCATAAGAAACGACACGGCGGAAGCGATTGATTTACGGGGTAAGTAAACCGTGGAAACTCGCGGCGCGGCGCGGGCCTTGGCGCGGCGCAACGCTAGCCCGCGCGGCGGCCAAGAGCAAGGTAAAGCACAACAGGACGGCGCAAGGAAACGGAGCAGCGTTCGGCCGTAACTAACCGTACCGGAGCCAAAAGGGGTGGTACAGGGAGGGAGGGAGCGGGCGGGGAAACTTACGCAACACACGACCTTAGGACGGGAGGGGGAGGGCGGAGGGGGCAACCATGTCGACCTGCTGCGGCGCGATTTGGCAGTGAGTTTCCACGGCGCGGAGCGGAGCTATCGATCACTCTCGCTATCGTTATTACGACTTGCCACGACTCGGCCGGGCCGGGCCGGGCCGGGCAGCCCCCTCAGCTCTGCCACGGTAAAACCGCCCCCGTGTTTCTTCTATATTCCGGGTGGAGTCGCAGAGGGTGGGGGGAGGGCGCAGGGTTCCGTCGGATCAACAAATCGCGGGGAGCTGAGATGTCACTCGCAGTGCTCGCTCAGGGGCGGCTGCCGCGAGGGGGTGGGAGGAAGTGGGGAGGATGGGGGGCACGGCGACGGGGACACCAAAAAGGATCGCGGGCACCCCCGTGGCATCTCCTCTCCGCCAAGCTCCACCGAGTCGTCCTAGACGAGACGAGGCCGCGCCTGATCGGCCTGACCCCGATGAGGACCGGCTCACCTGGACGGCCACGGCCTCGGCCGCCGGCCCGGTGTGCAGGAGCGACAAAGACGTCAGCGCACCGCCCCCCCGACCAGCCCGCGGCGGGCGGCATATTTTTCCAGCCCGGCCGTTTCCCTTTGACGGGCGCGTGTAATCGTCGTCCCTAATGAATCGCGAGAGCCCCAAACACCGACATTGACGTTTCAGTTTTTTTTTCTTCCTCTCACTTTTTGGGTCGTTTGTGCGAAAATAAACGACACATCCGGGTGACGCGGTGACGCGACGGCCTGGTTTCTTTCCCTCGCTCATCCTGCTGGCGCGAGGGGCTCGCCCGCGGCCCGGCCCCGTCGCAGGGGTGACGTGAGGGGTGACGTGAGGGGTGACGTGAGGGGTGACGTGAGGGGTGACGGTGCCCGCCCCGGACTGGACCGGACCGCACCGCACCGCCTATGGCCCTCTATAAATATTGCGGCTCCGCGTTCCGCGTCAGCGACCAGCTTCAAAGCGCATTTTATTGTCGCGGGGATGTTGCGGGGCGGGGCGGGGCGGGGCGGGGCGGGGTGGGGCGGGGCGGGGTGGGGCGGGGTGGGGCGGGGTGGGGCGGGGTGGGGCGGGGTGACCTGGAGCCCGCTGCACGCGGCGCACGGGAGCGGCAGCACGGTCGGAATGACTGCCGCCGCCAGGCCGAAGAGCGCGAAAGCAAACGAAACACGACAAAGTGTGCGGCCCGGATGGTTGCCTCACATCACTTGTTGAAAGAAAGACTAAAGAAATAACGCCACATGTGTGATGATATGAGCTGCGCCGCATACCGCAGGCATCTTGTGTACCGGATGTGTCTTTGAATGCGTAACAGTGTTGCGGGATTGCCTACCCGCTCTATCCGTAAGGCGCCGCGGCCCCCTAGCTGGGTAGGCAGACCCACAATACTATGACATGTTCGCTGAAATACCCGTTCCACTTAGAAAAATGGTGATTGCCGCAGCCAAACAGGAGACGGGATGTGCATGGCAGTGTGTAGGCCAGGCAGGCAGGCCAGGGCGCGCAGCCCAGGGCGCGCAGCCCAGCCCCCCGCGCACTGCCAGTGCAGGGCAGGTCCACCCCGTCCCTCCCACACGTACTGCGCTACATAATTTACTGAAATAACACGATACAAATGATGCCACCGCTGTGCGGCCCCGGGCGGCCCCGGGCGCGGCCCCCAGCAGCTAACAGCAGCCAGCAGGAGCCAGCAGGAGCCAGCAGGAGCCAGCAGCAGCCAGCAGGAGCCAGCAGGAGCCAGCAGCAGCCAGCAGGAGCCGGCAGTACAACATACCTTCCCCAGACCCATCCCCATCTCGCTCGGCTCGGCGCGCACAATGTTGCTATTGAAATGAGTAATTGCAGAGAGGTGCGGCCTGGCGGCGCGGGGCGGCGCGGGGCGGGGCGGGGCGGGGCGGGGCGGGGCGGGGCGGGGCGGGGCGGGGCGTATGCTCGCGCCTCCGCTGCACCCGGGCAGAGCAGAGCACCTTCAGGCCAAATTGGATCCCATCGCGCCCGCCGCGTGGGAAATATCTGGTATTGCTGTTTGCCGACAAGGTGTTTCTCGCTTTGGTTTGACCCGCATCTTCGAGGAGCTACCGATAAAGAAGAGGGGAATACTTTGCCTACTTACAAACAGAATGTAGCCCCGTTTACCTAACACTCAGGCGGTTCCGAACGAGCAATTTACAGTGTGTAGGCATGTAACTTACTAAAGGGTTGGGGAGGGGATGGTGCAGCGTAAGCAGTAGGCACCAGCTGTAGGCACCTTGCGGGCGGGCGGGTTTGCGTGCGCCGACAGGGTTGCCTTCGGGGAGGAAGGAGGGGGAGAGGGTTGCACCAGGACTACCCTGACACGACACGGCACGGCACCTCGTGTGCGCTCCGGTAGCTTCTCACTGGGCGAAGTTAGCTTAGCACCTCCAACCTCGCAGGGTGGGGGGGCTGTCAGGCGGGGGTGCGTGTCTGCATTGCACCTGTGTGTGTGCTCTGCTCTGCGGCGCGCCCTGATGTCCTGGCCCCCAGTTCAAGACTTATACAATTGAGAATGAAACAGGAAAGATCGTAGCAGTGTATACCATGCATTTTAAGTGTGCAAGGAAAATTTCCCAAACGACCCTCGCAAAAATTTGAAGTACAAGGGAGTACAAAGGGCGTACACGGGGTGTGCACGGGGTGTACTGTACACGGGGCGTTTACAGCCACAGAGAGGGCCTCCTCCGCCTTGCGGGGGCTGCGGCCGCAGCGCAGCGGCTCCGAACCAATCCGCTTACAAACCGGCCCCGCCCCGCCCCGCCCCGCCCCGCCCCGCCCCGCCCCGCCCCGCCCCGCCCCGCCGCGGTGTCCAGCGGTGTGTGAGAGCCGAAAGGGAAGAGAGCGGATCCCTTATCAGGTGTTGTTGGTGCGGTGCGCCTCCTTGGCGGGGACCTGATAGAAATACAAAATGCGAAAAGAAGGGGATGCAGGGAGGGAGGGGGACAGGATGAGTGACCGATGCGATGGTGGGCTCTGCTCTGCTGAGAGTCTGAGCGGCTTTCCTCCGCCTGCAGGATTGGGTCAAAGTTTGATTGAGTAATCACATGCAAAAACTGTACGAGTATACAACATGTACAGCCTCTTCCGTTCGGAAACCTGTGCGTCCTTAGATCTCGTCACGCGATTATACGGAGCCCAACACGTGTGGATACGCTGGCTGATCGCCAAACACCTGAACGCCACCGCCCGCCCCTCCACCCGGGGCCCATCCCCTCGCGCCCCCACCAGCCCAGCGGGAATTATGTTGGTGAAAGCGACAGGGAAGGCGCGCCCCCCGCCCCGCCCCGCCACGCCACGCCCCGCACCGCCCGGCGCCCCGCCGCGCAGCCGGCACCAGGGCCTTACGCTCCCAAGGAGCACGCCAGTGACCGCTGAATAGACGCCGCCGCACCGCACCACGCCGTGGTGTATTTCCCTCGAAATGTTTTTGTCGGAATCGACTCCTTTTGTCTGGTTTCGCCTCATCCCTGGGGCCGGGAGGGGCTTAGAGCGGATCCATCACCGAGGCGGTGCGAGACGGGACGAAGCGAGAGAGAGAGAGAGAGAGAGAGAGAGAGAGAGAGAGAGAGAGAGAGAGAGAGAGAGAGAGAGAGAGAGAGAGAGAGAGAGAGAGAGAGAGAGAGAGAGAGAGAGAGAGGCTCTCTCCCCGCGCACCCCCCGTTTGATCTGCCTTTCTGTCTTTCTCCCCCGGTCTGAGCAGATGCTTTATGACAAAGCTGTGCTGTGTGGGGCCGGGGGTCTGCTTGACGTGCTCGGTGCCGAGTCGAGTCGTGCCGTCTGATTTGCAGCTGCGCCCCGCCTGCAGGTGGCGGTGGGGCGCCTGCCAGCCAGCCTGCCTGCCTGCCGGCGCGCCGGCCAGAGACACAGAGACAGCCATTGTGTTGCACACCATGTTTGTGAATGAAAACGATGGGGGAAACCCATTTGCTGCTTTCACGCGCGAGTAGCAGCTCGCGAACAATTCGAAGAAAAAAACTCCCGTGTCAAAACGTCGTAAAAGAGTGACTGTAATAGAGTGATGTTGATCCGCCCCGCAATCCCAAGAGGAACATGAAAATTTGGTAAAGGAATCTCGCTCTCCTCAGAGCGAGAAATTTGACTCCTTCATTATTGACAGTGCACCTAGACGTGTGCGACATTGACGCATTTGGCTTTGCAGTGCACTTGGCTGGAAAACAACATTATTAGGAACCCCCGCCCTCGGTGTGGCTGGGCTGTACGCGCTGTGCGCTTTCCCACGGCCCCGGGAGCACGAACGTCTCGCCTGGCTGCATTCCACGCTGCCGTGACCGGAGTGGAGTTTTACACCCTTACTAGGGGAGGGGGCGTAAAAACAGAGACAACTTGGCAGCCGCTCATTTCGGGGAGAAAAAAGGGGACGTTCCAGAGGCCAAACAAACTGATTTGAAACTTTTTTTCCTTTTCAAAGTTTACTGCAGCTCCTGCATGTTCGAAGGAGAAAGGTGGTCGCTCCTCCGCGCCGCGACGCGCCGGGACACGCCAGCCGGCTGATTCAGAAGATCGCTCCCATCCCACGCCTCTGTCGCTGTCCTTGTCGCACTCGTGGAGCAGCTCCATACCCCAGAGGGGACACCTCCATGAGTGCGACAAGGACAGAGGCATGTGAGCGATGTTCTGAATCAGTCGGCAGGTCGGGCCGGCGGGGACGCACGCGGTGTTCGCGCGCGTGCTATAGTCGCGGCCGCGGCATGGCATAGGGGCTCGTCCGTAAGCGTGGAACAGCCGCGCCCTCCCCGCCACCCTACCCGTCACGAGGCCGCCCCGCCGCGGGCTCCAAAAGTTTTCCAATACCAGAAAGGCAGTCCAAGTTCTAAGGGCCACACATAGAGAGGAGAGGAGAGGCGAGGACTCTCTGTATGGTAATGCATCGCGGTAAAAAGCGAACAGTGTTGGAGGAAACAGTCGCCGCCCCGCGCCGTGCTCCAGGTGACAGCCCCGGCCACGCCAGGCCAGGCCAGGCGCGACAAAACTTTTGCGCCCTTCTTTTTTTGCTCACCTTATTTTTCCATTAGCAAAATCGCGTACGGATAATTGAAAGTGGTTTTTTCTTTGTATTTAATAAGTTTTACAGAAATTATCCCCATTTTTAGGATTTAAGTACATTGTGAAACCAAGTGTTCAACTTCCAGTATAACAGGTGCAAGTGCGCAACTCGATATTTGTACAATTGGAAGAAGTGTCAAACTCGCCAGTCGTACACGTTTAAGTGTTTAACTCGACAGTTGTACACCTGCAAGTGCTGAACAAGGGAAATGTTGCACGGGGAAGTTGAACACATGCAAGTGCACAAATTAAATGTCGAGCTAAACATTTACAAGTGTACAACTGGCAAGTTTGACACTTGGAATTGCACAAATACCGAGCTGTACACTTGGACGTGTAAGACTGGCAGTTGCACACATTCGAGTGTTGAAGAGTTCCACACTTGGTTTAACAGTGCATAATGGTGCTCACTGATTTGTGCTGATTTGTGACCTTGTTCTCAAAGGGAGAAACAACAGTACAAACCTGAGGTCTGTGGGAGGGGAAGGGAAAGGAAGTGCGATGCACACATGTGATAGCTTCCATAGGACTCCGGCCGGCAGAGGCACTGGCATAAGTGCACTACAAGTCAAGTGGTGAGACATCTGACCAAATTTCGGTGATACATAAAGGCTCACCAAAAAAAAAGTCGTACACAAATGTATAACCCAAAACAAGTGATACTCCAATGTATGACCGAAAAAAGGTCAGACATCAGTGGGGATGGCACTTGATTTCCTTATAAAAGTATCATCCTTTACCGGTGTATCACCCTTTTATCGGTCGTACATCGAACGTATCACCTTTTTTCGGTCGTACATTGGAATATCACCATTTTTCGGTCAGACATTGGAGTATCACCCTTTTTCGGTCAGACAGTTATGTCTCACCCCTTATAGGGCAAGATGTCTGACCTTTTGATTTACAGTGTGAGGCGACGCAGCGACAAGTGTTGCACGTGTTGCAAGTGTTCCAGAGCCACCCGCCACCGCCACTTACAGGGGGAGTGGAGTGGGGAGGAACGGCGTGGGGCGGCGCGGCGCAGCCATGCGGCCGGCCGTTGCGTTCGCTGTCTCGCGTGACGACGAAAATATAACGCAGGGGGTCGCGCATCGCGTTGGGGCGTCGTGTGGCGCAGCGGGCCGAAGGCATCTTGTTTTTGCAGTGCGCCCCGCACCGCCCCACCCCCCTCCGCCCCGCCCCGATCCGCCCGGCGGCGCGGGGAGCGGGTGGATGTCTCGAGGCAGGCAGGTGAAAGTCACTGCAGTCATGAATCATTCATCGGGCCTCACGGTGCAGAGCGACCCGGCACGCCCTACCACACCCCGCGCTGCCACGCTACGCCACCGACCGCCGCGCCCCGCCGCGCCGCGCAACGCCCCGCCCCGCCCCGCCCCGCCCCGCCCCGCCCCGCCCCGCCGCGCCCCGTGGGACAACCAAGGCCCCCAGGGCGGGCTGCCACGGCGTTCGAAAGGAAGTTGGAGGGAAGGGATCGAGGGCTGGTAATGCAGGTGGGCCAGAGCCCCCTCACCCCTCACCCCTCCCCTCCCCCGCGCCACAGACCCACAGCGGCCGCTCGGGAGGGGCGAGCACAGATTTTTGCGCGAGCCTCCCTGCAACGACCAACCGCTCATCCGCCGGAGATCGCAAAAGTGTGTTGTATTTCCGTAAATGTAGCTAAATAAGCTAACGTAAGTTGACAGGACCCACAAAACTCCTGATGACGTCAATAGGATACACCGTTAGTAGAGCGTAAGTAGACGTTAGTAGTCACAATTTCAGGTTCCTGAACACTAGCAAACACCGCCCGGGTCATCCTGAGGAGGTCACCAGGTCGCCGCGAACGTCACCAGGAATGGACTCATGTCAGCGCCCCTGAAAACCCCAGGAGAGGTTTTCCGGGGCGCTGAGTCCATCCCTGGTGACGTCCGCGGCGACCTGGTGACGCCCTCAGTATGACCCGGGAGGTGAAAAACTATTTGTACCAGATTTGAACGATGTCTGGAACGCTACTTTTTTCCATTGCTGGCTTAGCTTCCGAATGACAGTTTTTCGACTTCAGGACATCGAGATACACCTTCCATGTGATTTTCAGAAGTTAAGCCAGCATAGAAGAGACGCTAGGGGCGATAGTGTGAATTTTCATCGAGTTTTGAACCATGTCTCGCACGCAACTTTTTTCCATTGCTGGCTTAACTTCCGAATGATGTTTTTTCGTCTTCAGGACATCGAGATACACCTTCCATGTGATTTTCAGAAGTTAAGCCAGCATAGGAGAGACGCTAGGGGCGATAGTGTGAATTTGTTTCGAATTTTCGTCGAGTTTTGAACCATGTCTCGCACGCAACTTTTTTCCATTGCTGGCTTAACTTCCGAATGATGTTTTTTCGTCTTCAGGACATCGAGATACACCTTCCATGTGATTTTCAGAAGTTAAGCCAGCATAGGAGAGACCACCTCATGCTCTCTGGTCGCCGTCCTGCTCCACGCACACGTTGGCCTGTTGCAGAGCGCGAACCGAATAGGGAAGTAAAGTGTGTGTTTCTGTGGAAAGCCGGTGGCATTTGACTTAAAATTTTGTCGCTGTGCCATTTTGCAGTTGCCCGAGTCACAAGGACGGTATAGCTGGAAAGAACAATTCGTCCAAAGAAAACGAAAATTAAAAAAAAAATGAAAAAAAAAATACGCGGCTTTTGAACCATTGCCCTCCACTGCCATGAGCAGTGTCGGTACCAATGACGCTACGGGGCCGGCCTTCCAGGTTACGGAGAGCAGGCGCACTGATGACACCGGGCTCGTTTCTTCGGTGACTGTGGCTTCTCGCGCAGCATGACTCCTCGTTGTCCGGCTTCGCATACCGTAACGACGTAGGCGTGCCGGCATAGTGGCTGCCCGGAGAGTGGCAGAACGAAGGTTCGAATCTTAGTCGAAAATTTAATTTTTCTGAGGACAACAACTACACGGAGTGGAATTCAAACCCCCCATTTCAACCGAGCCTTCTCATGGAATAGCCGACGGTCTAGTGGTCTTAGTGCCGCGAAAGCCGTGGGGTGTCTGTGAGACTCGGCACATGGGTTCAATCCCGTGCCCACGACTGGCGGTCGGTCGTGGGGTCATAAGTCCTAGAATCTGGCTCCAAAAATAGCTATTCCACGTCCTGGGGACAGGGCAGTTCGGCTAACCACCGTACGACCAGAGATATATCCACCTACCCACCGTTCTCCGTAGCTCGCGGAAAGGCGGTTGCCCTGAGTATCTTACTCGTCGGGGAAACACCGGATCCCATCTGAACTCCGAAGTTAAGCCCGTGGGGTCCCTTCAAGGGATGGGTAGGTCATCCCCATTTTTTTTCGGTTTACGTACGTATTTCTTTCAAGTTTAATCTCGAATGGTTTTGTTTGCTTTCGATATGTTGTTAACTAGGCTTCAAACCGCCCAGAAAAGTGTATCTCGTGGGAGAAATTTTTCGAGCCGACACTTAAAAAAATTTCGC
Organism: Frankliniella intonsa; assembly: GCA_033675135.1. Taxonomy (NCBI): domain Eukaryota; kingdom Metazoa; phylum Arthropoda; class Insecta; order Thysanoptera; family Thripidae; genus Frankliniella; species Frankliniella intonsa. The sequence continues at coordinate 3,010,827 of CM066245.1, read as the reverse complement.
TCGGGCAAAGGGCACCAAGAAGTGTTTTTCGTCTATGTCCCAAGCTCGGTACACTCTGACTAGAGGAAGTGGCTCACGAGGTCTACAGATCACAAGCCGGGACGCTGAGTTCATCCCTGGTGACGTCCGCAGCGACCTGGTGACGCTCTCAGAATGACCCGGGAGGTGAAAACGTTATAATAGCCTTTGCATTTTTTACGATTTTTGGTCGAATTAAAATTGACTCCGATTTTGACTTAACTCACAGGTTACCTTCTTCTGGGACCCAAAAAACATAGCACGTCGTAGGAGTCATATACCGGACTTCGTTAGTTAGAAAATAGGCCCCAAATTCACCTCGCCCGCACAGATTGCGCGCTATCAGGAATAATGCATTGCCTCGCAGACAAACCGGGTTTTTGGACGGACATACCCTTGGGAGTTGGTCTAGGGATACGTTAGAGTCCCTATGCACAACTCCCGTCATTTTCGAGCAAATTCGTTTTCGGCCGTAAATCGTAAAACCTTACGATAGCTAGCACAATATACTGCGTGCAAGATTAGGTGGACTTGAAATCTTAGTGAGCAGCAGCGAGCCTGCGTGCGCGCGCGCGCATCTTAACGAGAGCCGCGACAGTTTGGCGAGGAATGTTACCGCCACGCTGGGCGGGAGCCACGGCTCCAGGCCCGCCCCGCCCCGCCCCGCCCCGCCCCGCCCCGCCACGCCACGCCTTACTACAAACACGTCGTCAGGGTGGAGCTCCCTACGCCCAGCCCGGGCCGAGCTTATTGCTGTTCCGGCAGCCGCGGTAAGGGGGCTTTGGGCGTAGCTTATACTCGCAGATTTACTACCGTGACGCGGAGGCCACGACGTGTCGGAGCGGGCGGGGCGCGGCGGGGCGCGGCGGGGCGCGGCGAACACTGTCTGCAAGGGGTGCCCCGGCCCGGCCCGCCCTACGCTGGCCCGCCCCGCCCCGCCCCGCCCCGCCCCGCCCGCCGCACTGTGAAACTCTTGCAGATGCACACGTGTGTCGCGTTAGACGCGCGGCCACTCAGCGCCCGCTCTCAGTTCGATGCATCATCCAATCAGACGAGGCAATGAGGTCGGGCGGGGTGGGGCGGGGTGGGGCGGGGCAGCGGGGCGTGTCGGAGAGGGGCGTGGCGTGGAGGGGCGGGGCGGGTGTGGCGGGCGTGCAATGCGTGGGCTTTGTGGCGCCTGCCGCACAGTCCCGACACTCGCCTGTGGCCGGCGGCGTGCCCCCGACCAAGCCTTTATTGGTCCCCGAGGAGGACGCCGCATGCCCCGCCCCGCCCCGCCCCGCGGGACGACCCTGAAGGGTGGCCGCCCCGACCGCCCCCGCCCCCCAAACAGGAGCGAGCGTCTGCTAATCTGCCTCCTGCGATAGTTCCCCCGCGGGTGACCGGGCCCCGGCCGGGCCCCTCGGCCAGTTGGGGCAATTTGGGGCCACTTCGGTGAAAGTGGAAAGAGGCGAGAGGGGGGGGGGCACCCTGCGCGCCGCGCGCATCGTTTGATGTGGGTTGGACTGTCCCCGTATGGGGCTCCCCGGCAAAGGCCTTCACAACCCCGCCCCGCCCCGCCCCGCCCCGCCCCGCCCCGCCCCGCTCCGCCCGGGTGTCGGCACGGCAAAGCAAAGCCTGGCGTTGGGGCGTACTGGACGGGGTGGGCAGGACACCAGCTGGGGCACGCCGGCCTGGCACGGCCAGCCCAGGCCTCCAGAAAGAACTCATTTATCGGGTTTATCGGGGGCGTGGTCGGGCGTGGCGCCACGGATTATGTCGCCGCCCTCTCTGAAAGAGGAAGGTAGAGAGACCCAGAAGGGAGAGGGGCGGAGAGGAGGGGGAAGGGGGAGAGGGGGAGGAGGTAGAGGGGGGAGGGGGAGAGGGGTACGAACGGCCGCCCCCTCCCAGCCCGCCGTAGTCCCAGGTAATAAGTCTGCAAACGAGCAGGCAGCGCCATTGTTTTTATTGCGTTTCGCCGGGGCCGGGCCGGGCCGGGCCGGGCTGTTTGCTGTTTGGCCGCCGGGATGGACATCGAGAATGTTTTCATGCCCATAGCATCGCCGGCAGGTAGGGTTGGGGGGGGGAGGTGGCACTAGATGGAGTGGGATGCGCTGGAAAGAGGGGAGGGGGGGGGGCTCCCGGTTGGGACCCGGCGCGACGGCCCGTCCGTGCGAGCTGCGGTTGCCAGGGTCCGGCCCGGCCAGGCCCGGCCCGGGCGAGCGCCTGCGAGTCCGGGATAGGCCACCCGCCAGGCAGCCCTGCGCCACGGGCCGGTATCGGCGGGCCGAAAGGCGCTGGGCCGGGTCGGGTCGGGCCGGACCGGGGGACGTCTTAGCCGTGGACATCGGCCATCGCCTTAGCTAGACGCCTCATCGATTTGGCATTTTTGTTGCCGGTGGACCGTAGGTGGTCTTGGAGCCGCGGCGAGGGGCAAGGTGAGGTGGGCGGGGCGGGGCGGGGCGGGGCGGGGTGTGTTCTCTGTCCAGGTGGGACGTCCGCCCGGAGCACGTTTTATGTCGGAGCTGGTGGGACCAGCCGGGGCCGAGCCTGGCGGGACCAGCCGGGGCCGGGCCGACTTTATGGGATCATACATTTTTATGCTTTTAATGGACGACGTCTGTCTCTGGCCCACAAACACGGCTGGGCGGCGCGGTGCTGGGGCTGGGCAGAGAGAGAGAGAGAGAGAGAGAGAGAGAGAGAGAGAGAGAGAGAGAGAGAGAGAGAGAGAGAGAGAGAGAGAGAGAGAGAGAGAGAGAGAGAGAGAGAGGAGTGCAGGCAGGGGCCCGGCAGGGGCGGGGCGGGGCGGGGGCGCAGGTTAAAGGCCAGGAAGTAACCTCGGCACACTAAACACAGAGGGCGGCCGGCCAGGGCGGCGCTCGTGGTCCTCGCGGTCAAACTCGCGGTCAAAACTGCCAAACTCCCGCGTTCAGTGTATACACAGTACACTCGAGGCTGCATCGCTCCTCTTCATTCTGCCGCCGCCACACACTTTCTGGGCAGAATAAGCCCCACCTCAGCACCTGCCCCTCCATCCGACACCACCTCCCGCCTCCCCCGCCACCGCTGCCGCCGCCGCCCGACGTTGTCTGGGGAATCAATACTTAACAATGTAAAGCTGATGGCGAATTGGAAAGTTTTCTCCCGGGCGTCCCAGCGGCGGCTGCAAGGCAGGGCAGAGCTGCGGCGGCCCGTCGGCCCACGGCCCCCCTAGCCAAGTCAAGTGCCGTGGTTTTCTTCCCGTTCATTGCGCTGGTCCCAGCGGGGCACCCGCCGCTCCCCTCCCCTCCCCTCTCCTCTCCTCCCCTCTCCTCTTCTCTCCTCCCGTCCCCTCCCCTCCTCCCCTCCTCCCCTCCCAACCAGGGCTGCGGCGGGCCAGGGGAGAGTCGGCAAACCTCTCGCTCGGGCTGTAATGACATATACAAGCCCGCGCCACGGCTGGTTACACTGCGAAAAAAAACTCTAGTTAATCCGGTTACTTTTTATACAGTCTTTTTCTGTAGTTTCAGGTACAGGATTCTCCGTACTTTTTTGACATTCCATTCCGTACCCCAAAACCTAAACTTGTTGAAGGCCAATAACTTTTTCATTGTGAGTCCAAACCCATGACATATGTTAACATTTTTCGTTCGTCTCGTCGAGACGCATTTATTTCTATAATTGGTTTTCTATTTCAACAAATTCAATTTTTAGGGTATGGAATGGAATGTCAAAAAAGTACGGAGAATCCTGTACCTGAAACTACAGAAAAAGACTATGAAAATTAACTGGATTATCTGTAGTTTTTTCTCGCAGTGTAGCTGGGCGGGGCGGAGCGGGGCGGGGCGGCTTGCAGGAGCTGGAGGTGAGGTAGGGGGAGTGGAAGGTCAAAAGCGGTCAAAACTCTGTGTCCTGTGTCAGCCGTTTACGAAAAACGACGACCCTGCGTCGTGTGGGAAACGACGGGGTCCCCCCCCCCTCCCCACCCCCCAGACGTAGGTCACAAGCGCTACAGATCACAACCGCTACAGGTCACAAGCGCTACAGCTCGCTAACGCTACGGGTCGCAAGCGCTACGAGTCACAAGCGCTACAGCTCGGTAGCGCTACGGCTCGCTAGCGCTACGGGTCACAAGCGCTACAGCGAGAATCCACGCGTTAGGCGAAGCCGATCCGAGCTTAACCTTGAAAAGTTTCGCACGTGCTCTGCAAATGTAAGGGTGGCGTGAAAATATGGAACATTTTTGCGACAGTAAACCTCCCAAAGGAGGTTGCGGTTTCCGCCAGGCACATAGGGCTTTTACCCCCCGTGGCAGCCAACTACTTCGGTGTTCTTATGATAACCGGTGCTTTTCTGACTGCGATCCTGTCGCGCAATTCGACAGATTTCATCCCCGTACTGCCCGATTTAATCGTAATGATGAATTTTCGTCTTCAGGAGATCGAGATACACCTTCTATGTGATTTTCGGAAGTTAACCCAGCATAGGAGAGACGCTAGGGGCGATAATGTGAATTTTCGTCGAGTTTTGAACGATTTCTCGAACACCACTTTTTTCCATGGCTGGGTAAAACTCCAAATGAGGTTTTTTCGTGTTCAGGACATCGAGATACACCTTCCATGTGATTTTAAGAGTTTTACCAAGCATAGAAGAGACGCTAGGGGCGATAATGTGAATTTTCGTCGAGTTTTGAACGATTTCTCGAACACCATTTTTTTCCATTGCTGGGTAAACTTCCAAATGATGATTTTTCGTATTCACTTTCCATGTGATTTTCAGAAGTAAACCCAGCATAGGAGAGACGCTAGGGGCGATAGTGTGAATTTTCGAATTTTCGTCGCGAATAAAATGTCTTACAAGCCTTACAGAAATGTATTGCTGGGTGCATGGCAGAAAAGGCCTGCTTACTGTCAAATAATTTCCTTTCACAGTGCGTTTGGACTTCCGCCGAGGTCAGCTCCTACTCATACGTCGGGACACGCAGAGCTTCAGCGCTGCCCCGCGCCGCCCCGCGCCACCAGCGCCGTTAAGCCACCGAGTCCTTCCCTTTTCCACGCGTCTCGTCCTCCTCTGCCTTCAGATCCCTGTAAATAATAATGGGCTGCGGCAGTGGCCTCTAAAGAGGGCGGTGGGTGGCGGCGGGGGCGGCCAGCGGCGGAAAGAGAGCTCCCTTCGAAAACATCTGCCCGCCCGGCCGAGGGAGGAGGGCAAGGCGGGATGCAGGGGAGCGGAGTGGAAGCGAAGTGGGAGAGGAGTGGGAGAGGAGTGAGGGCGGAGTGGGAGTAGAGTGGGAGCGGAGTGGATCTCGCCTCACCGCGGTGGTTTTGGAGAGCGGCTTGCGGCATGGCGTTGGTGTGTGGCGGGGCGGGGCGGGGGGCGGGGCGGGGCGGGGCGGGGCGGGGCAGGGCGGGGCAGGGCGGGGCGGGGCGGTAGTGCCCCTGGGGGTAGAGCCAGGTCCGGCGGGCCCAGGCCTGGGGCGCACAACAAACCGTGCGAGGCGTGGTGCGGGGCATGGCGGGGCGGGGTGGAGCGGAGCGGGGTGGCTCAGCTAGTGAACCAACCTCATGACCCTCATGGATATTTATTGCCTCTCGCCTGGGCCCCGGCCTCGCCCCGGCCTCGGCCCGGGCCGCGCAGACTTGGTACACAGACTATCGCACAGGTTTGTTTGTTCCCCGGGGCTGGCCACTCAGGATGCTGCCACCTGTCCGAGGAGGCCCGCCCCGCCCCACCCCACCCCACCCCGCCCCGCTCCGCCCCGCCTCGCCCACGGGACCTTGTCCTCAGAGAGGGGACGGCACCACGGAGGCGGCCCGGGGAGCACGACGCCCCTACCCGCCACGCTCTTCCAATATGCGCTGCAATCTCACGCCGGGCTTAAGAATATCCTGCGGGATCAAATAAAATTGTACGCCAAACTAAGGCCGTTGTTGTTTAGGCGTGGAGGGGCTCCTCTGCCGTACGAGAGGACCACAGGACACACCGTCACAACTTCTAACGTAAAGCATCTTAAACTGAGTCATTCATATTTACTCTCTATGTTTGGTGGTTTATAAATTTTTAAAGAAAAAAAATTTCAGGGATGCTTGATAACGAATTTACAACAACAACTACAACAACAACAACGACAACAACAACACAGGATGAAAATTAGTGCAGCCAAAGTGTATGGCATAGAGGGAAACAACGGCGCCAGCCAGCAGGCAATCGCCAACCCTGTCGACAGGGGCGGGAGGGGGAGTGGGGAGGGAGGGGGAGGAAGTGAGTCGACAAAGTTTTGCCGGCAGCAAGAGCCCAACATACCCCACCACCCCTTCCCCTCTCCCTATTGCACCGCGCTAGCGCTGTGCACTGGTCTCCCTAATGCGCCCAACGACAGCAGAATCTTAGGATTTTTACCCCCTTTACACGACACTCTCACGACGTTCACTGTAGTACTCGGCCGCGGACACTCCACGCTCTTGCTCCTCCCGCCCCACCCCGCCCCGCCCCACTCCCATCCCCCGGCCCGGCCCGGCCCGGCCCGGCCCGGCCCCGCTCCGCTCCGCCCCGCTGCAGACACTTGGCTCTCCGATGAACCCTCAGCATAACGGCGTAGTTAGGAGACTATAGGCTCCTCAGCGCCACAAGCTCCTGGATGGGAGAGTTGCGAAATGACCGCCATGGCGGGGGTGAGGCGAGGTGCGGCGGGGTGGGGCGGGGTGGGGCGGGGTGGGGCAGGATGGGGCGGGGTGCGGCGGGGCGGGACGCAGCAGGAGGGGGAGGCAGGTCGGGAAGCGGGCGTTTAATATCGTTGCCGGGCCGGGGGCCGCGGTGCACGCGATACTGTGGGGCAGCCCCGCCCCGCCCCGCCCCACCCGCATAGCGCGCCGTGCGACTGCTGTCACAAGTCCGCAACGTTTTGCAAAAACTTCCCTAACGCAAAGACCGCTGACGGCTGACTCGCCCTTGCCACGGCAACGGCCACGCCCAGGAAAATAAAGTAAATGGAACACTATGCTTCAAAAACATGTATACCTGCATGGAAACACGTCTCAATTTCTTGGTGAGGGCCGCGCCGGGCCAGGTCGGGCCCGCCCCACGCCGCCACGCCGCCACACCCCACTCTCCACGCGCCAGACGCCGCCACGCCACCTCGCCCCACGCCCCACGCTCCACGCCGCCACGCCAGACGCCGCCACGCCGCCACGCCAGACGCCGCCACGCCGCTACGCCCCACGCCGCCACGCCGCCACGCTCCACGCCGCCCCGCGCGGGCAGCAGGCAAGCAGCAGCACGGCTGGAATCGGAATCCGACCTTGGAATGCGGGAAAGGTGGAGTGGGGGGGCTGTCGTGCCTGAGCCCTGTTAGCCGCAGCGGCCCGAGGAGCGGCCGACGGGGAGCTCATCGGAGGAAAAATGTCGCCTTCCTCCGCGCTCATTTGTCCTGAGCACGCGAGCGGGCGGGGCGGGCGGGGCGGGCAGGGCGGGCGGGGTGGGGCGGGCGGGGTGGGATGGAATGGCTATCAGGCCGACGCCGCGCGGGACGGGGTGGATATATATAGTTATTAAATGGGTATTACTATTGAGGGCTCCCTCCCGCTCTGCACGGGAAGAGGCAGGTGCAGTCCCCCCCCCCTCCCCCTTGGGGTTGGGTCTGCCGGCCAGGTGCCTGGCGGGTACTGCCGCCGCCGCAGCAGGTCTCGGTGAAGTCAACCAGAAAAATGAAAAGGTGTCGACACGACCGTGTGGTTATCTCAGACGCAACCATAACATCACGGTTAAGAAAGGAATACGCAATATGCTTTTGATAAACGAATTTCGACTGTCTCAATATTTTATCACGGTTTTATGGTGTTGTCCCTGAACTAACCTTACGGCGGTTGTTACAACTTTTCATTCAGCCCGCGGTTCCCTCTCCCCTGCCCTGCCGGCACACGGGCCTTAAAGCCATTCACGCCAACTCAGCCATTTCTCCTGTATCGGGCGGTGCGGCCCTCTCCGGGCCAAAGTGATTCCGACATCATGAATTGAAAAGTGTTTCTTTTTACTGGTCGGAGGGCGGGCGGGCCGAGGCAGACAATGCCTTTTGGACCGGGGCGGGGCGGGGCGGGGCGGGGCGGGGGGGCGGCCGAGCCCCACACACTGCACGTACGCCCCCGGCCCGGACCCACCGCCTCCCGTTTCTCAACGTTATCCTATCAAATTTTTACCAAGTGGACTCACCGGGGGCGCGCCGGCCGGGCCGCGGGGCGGGGCGGGGCGGGGCGGGGGCCGAGCTTGATTTACGAGCCGACAAACCTGCTCCGCCGGGGTCTGGCCCACCGCGCCCCGCCCCGCCCCGCCAGGCCGCGCGCGCCTCAGCCCTAACCGGAAACAAAGATAACAGCGCACGGTGAACATGATCGGGGACGCATTTACGGGGTGGCGTCCCTACCTGCAGCGAGGATTTAAGAGAGAATCAGAGAAACACGCGAGAGAAATAAGCGAAAGAAAGAGGGGAAAGGTAGCGAGAGGGGGGGGGGGGGGGCTTACCTTTTCCTCCCGGAGCCCATGGTAAAGAATGTATGGCGAAACGGCGTTAGCCGAGTGCATCCTCTCCGTGAGTCTCCCTCGCTCGTTAATAATCCATTCTGCACGGGGCCAATGGGGTGTAATTGGCGCTCCTGAAACAAGAGCAACGCGTCAGTTTATTGCTTTGCCTGGAGGTAGATCGGCTTGAGGGAGAATTGCGAACATGGTGCTGGGTGGTACTTTACACACGTTTCGCTCCGTTTATTATTGGTTTAGTGCACTAAGGGCTTACGTCCAATATGATGTGTAGGCAAGCAAAAACAGTACGTACTTACACACAAAAAGTAACCTGGGCACAATGTTTAAAGTCGCACGCAGCGATGTAGTAGAAAGCCGAGGGGGCCAGCACTTCTGTAATCCTGTGTAGAGGTTACCCTGTAATCCACGTGTAATCCCCCTGTAATCCCTCGTCAAAATGCACAAAACATGGAAAATATCCTAAAATTTTACGTGTTACCACCTAAAATTAGGTATGTAATCACGTGTAATCTGTGTAATCTTGTAATCCTGTGTACGGAAGTAAACAGAGTGGTGGCCCCCTCGTAAAAAGCACCCCGTTGTACGAGAGACTTTGAGTTTAATTTAATTTTAGATTAGTTTATTTTATTTAATTTTACGGTTGCTCTATTACTTTTACTCTGTTCGCGGCCCACCCCGGCGGGTCCTCGCGGAGTCGCGGCGCAGGCGAGGCGCCGGCCGAAGCGCCAGCCGCCTGCCTTCGCACGCTGGACCGGGCCGGGCCGGGCTGGGCCCGGCGAGCGAGGCTCTCGCGAAATCCTGCGAGCAATCTTGTAACGGCGGCGAACGTGATCCGGGAGGGGGCGTGGCGGGGCGTGGCGGGGCGTGGCGGGGCGTGGCGGGGCGCGGCGGGGCGTGGCGGGGCGCGGCGGGGCACGGCCGGCCGTGGGGTCAAGCCGGACAGGAGGTGAAAGGGGAGATCCTGCCGGGCAGTGGGCGTGGCGGGGCGGGGTGGGGCGGGGCGTGGCGTGGCAGCGTGGGGCGGGGCTCGGCCGGGCCGCGAGGGGCGCTGACGTCCAGAAGATGAAGAAGTAGCAACCACGCCGCCCCGCCCCGTCCCGCCCCGCCCCAACCCCCGCCAAAAAGGGGGGAATATCTTCATGAATAAAATTCCACTCTGTTTCTTTCAGCGGCGCACTCCACTCGCTCACGTCCAGGCCGGTGGGGCGGGGCGGGGCGGGGCGGGGCGGGGCGGGGCGGGGCGGACGGGCCGCGTGGGCGTATGTGAGTGCGTGCCAGCCGAGCCGGTGCTCGAGTAAGTACCGCGTCCGAGAGGGGGCACTTGAGCGACAGAGCTGGGGAGCACCGCGTACACGGAAAAAATATACCAAAGCCAAGCCACCGAAGCTAATATGTTTGCTAATATCGGGACAAGTGGGCAAGAATTAACTATGACCACTAATGCCCTGCTCGGGTAGACTAATGTCCAGTGTGCCCCTCGTGTAGATTACATCACATCAACTGAATCAAACATTGCACATGATCCTGCAGACGACGCATTAGCTCTCACAGCTACTACGTCGCTATGACAGCAAACTTTTCCCTCTTGGTTGCTAAGAATGTTGCTTGTCACGACATACGCAAACATATTAACTAAGGCAGCTAACGTGTCTGACACTCACACGCTTTGGTGTGAGGCAAAGTGTGTCTCACATGCAGAAACGCAAGACTGTCCGACATAATTGAGTGTCACAGGAGGCGAGTGGTGTCGCCGCACTGCGAAATAGGCGCAGCACAGGGTGCCGGCAAGGGAGGTCTCCGATGGGCGGGGTGAGGTGGGGTGGGGCGGGGTGGGGTGGGGTGGGGCGGGGTGGGGCGGGAAAGGGGCGACCGTCAGACGCACGCTGGACAGGACAGAGGCTCTGGCCGGCGGAGGACAAGGATTGACCGAGGCGCGTTTGTCCGCACGTGTCGGGTCCGAGAGAGAGAGAGAGAGAGAGAGAGAGAGAGAGAGAGAGAGAGAGAGAGAGAGAGAGAGAGAGAGAGAGACAGAGAGAGAGAGAGTTGATTTGCGTCTGCTGTTGACTGCGTATCGTCGTAGACTTCCGCTGCTCCGGGGTTGGAAGGAAAGGAACGAAGGCTAAAACGGTTGTGCTTAACCCTGTACCCCGAAATTTTCAATTTCATTTTCGCATTCTACCCGTTTTTCTGTGGATTTAATGGACATAGGTCACAAGCGCTACAGATCACAACCGCTACAGGTCACAAGCGCTACAGCTCGCTAACGCTACGGGTCACAAGCGCTACGGCTCGCTAGCGCTACGGGTCACAAGCGCTACAGCGAGAATCCGCGCGTTAGGCGGAGCCGAGCCGAGCTTAAGCTTGAAAAATTACGCACGTGGCGTGAAAACATGGAAAATTTTTGCGACAGTAAACCTCCCGAAGGAGGTTGCGGTTCCCGCCAGGCACAGGGCTTTTACCCCCCGTGGCAGCCAACTACTTCGGTGTTCTTATGGGAACCGGTGCTTTTCTGGCATGCGATCCTGTCGCGCAATTCGACAGATTTGATCCCCGTACTGTCAGATTTAGTCGTACGGTGGTTAACCGAACTGCCCTGTCCCCAGGGCATGGAATAGCTATTTTTGGAGCCAGATTCTAGGACTTATGACCCCACGACCGACCACCAGTCGTGGGCATGGGACGGAACTTCCTGGCAACCCGCTGTCGCTACCAGTGAAGAACCTACCTGGGTTTGAACCAGGCCCCATGTGCCGAGTCTCACAGACACCCCACGGCTTTCGCGGCACCACTAGACCACTAGACCGTCGGCTATTCCACGAGGGAGCTCGGTTGAAATGGGGGGCTTGAATTCCACTCTCCAAATTGTTGTCCTCAGAAAAATTAAATGTTTTGGTAAGATTCGAACCTCCGTCCTGCGACTCTCCGCGCGGACACTATGCCGGCACGGCTACGACGCCACGGTACCAGATGTCGGACCACTAGGAGGCATGCTGCGCGAGAAGCCACAGTCACCGAAGAAACGAACCCGGTGTCATCAGTGCGCCTGCTCTCCGGCCAGTGCTGGGCCGGCCGCGTAGCGTCTTTGGTATCGTCGCTGTTCATAGCACTGGGCGGGAAGTGGTTCAAAAACCGCGTAAGTTTTTTTTTGTTTTTTTTGTTCGGACCGAGTGCTCTTTCTAGCTATACCCTCCTTGTGACTTGGGCAACTGCAAAAAAGGCACTGGAAAGAGAACATGGTCGGAACAAAAACAAAAAAAAAATAATAATTATAACAAGCAACAAAAAACAATACGCGGTGTTTGAACCTCTGCCCACCTACTGCAATAAGCAGCGTCGATACCAATGACGCTACGCGGCCGGCCTAGCAGCGCACGGAGAGCAGGCGTACTGATGACACCGGGTTCGTTTCTTCGGTGACTGTGGCTTCTCGCGCATGATGCCTCCTAGTGGTCCGGCGTCTGGTACCGTGGCGTCGTAGCCGTGCCGGCACAGTGTCCGCGCGGAGAGTCGCAGGACGGAGGTTCGAATCTTACCAAGAAATTTAATTTTTCTGAGGACAACAATTTGGAGAGTGGAATTCAAGCCCCCCATTTCAACCGAGCTCCCTCGTGGAATAGCCGACGGTCTAGTGGTCTAGTGGTGCCGCGAAAGCCGTGGGGTGTCTGTGAGACTCGGCACATGGGGCCTGGTTCAAACCCAGGTAGGTTCTTCACTGGTAGCGACAGCGGGTTGCCAGGAAGTTCCGTCCCATGCCCACGACTGGTGGTCGGTCGTGGGGTCATAAGTCCTAGAATCTGGCTCCAAAAATAGCTATTCCATGCCCTGGGGACAGGGCAGTTCGGTTAACCACCGTACGACTAAATCTGACAGTACGGGGATCAAATCTGTCGAATTGCGCGACAGGATCGCATGCCAGAAAAGCACCGGTTCCCATAAGAACACCGAAGTAGTTGGCTGCCACGGGGGGTAAAAGCCCTGTGCCTGGCGGGAACCGCAACCTCCTTCGGGAGGTTTACTGTCGCAAAAATTTTCCATGTTTTCACGCCACGTGCGTAATTTTTCAAGGTTCAGCTCGGCTCGGCTCCGCCTAACGCGCGGATTCTCGCTGTAGCGCTTGTGACCCGTAGCGCCACCGAGCCCTAGCGCTACCGAGCTGTAGCGCTTGCGACCCGTAGCGTTAGCGAGCTGTAGCGTTTGTGACCTGTTGCGGTTGTGATCTGTAGCGCTTGTGACCTACGTCCGTATCGTCGTTGACTTCCGCTGCTCCGGGGTTGGAAGGAAAGGAACGAAGGCTAAAACGGTTGTGCTTAACCCTGTTCCCCGAAATTTTCAATTTCATTTTCGCATTCTACCAGTTTTTCTGTGGATTAAATATCAGCGCGGTAGGAATAGATTTTGGTGGCGAGTGGCATTAACCGACCGATAGCACCGCGCCACCAGCTCTCTGTCCGACTGGCGTTGAACGCACAGACCGGGCCGAGCCTTGGCCAGGCAGCTCTTGCCGTAAGTCCTACTCAGCTGTCGGGCTCCCTCTGCACTGTGAAAAATATCTTCGTAAATTTACAACATATTTTATAATCACGATTTACAAAATATGTTGTAAATGTACGACTGCCCATTCTTGCTCGTCAATAATTTCTTAGTCGTTCCAAAGTACTTGTAATTTTACAATTTCAAGTTGTAATTTTACAACATTTATCATGGAAACTTTCCTGTAACCTTTACAACTATTTTTCACAGTGTAGGTGGCCTGGCTCCCGCCCTGGACCCTGCCTGTGCCCCGCCCGCCGGCCTCCAGAGCACCTCCTTGCTCCAGACACCGATGGAGTCTGAGCCGGCCTGGAGCCGGCCCCGCGGCGTGGAGCCAGCCTCGCCGCCAAGGTGTTCGGTCCAGCAGCCCCAAAGGGTCCGGAGAGAGAGAGAGAGAGAGAGAGAGAGAGAGAGAGAGAGAGAGAGAGAGAGAGCGAAAGGGTTAATTAATTCTGCCAATCCCGTGACTCTGGCCGCCTGGGCCCCGGCCGGTCCTCGGCCCCCGGCCTGGCCCCGTCTGGGCAGGCTGCGTTATCAGCCGCGCCCGCCCCACCCCGCCCCACCCCGCCCCGCCCCGCCCCGGGGCTGGGCCTAAACGCCTGCCGAGGGACATTACTTTTAGAATTAACACGCGATTCAAAGGCTGCTTGGCCTCCGGCGGCGGCAGAAGGTGGAGGGCAGGGGGAAACGGCAGGCGTCTGACCCACCCCTGGCCAGCCCGGCGCCCGGCGGGGTGGCGCGCTCCTGGCAGGCACTACTACCCCTTCCTCTCTCTCTCTCTCTCTCTCTCTCGCTCCCGCGTCCACCGCGGCGCGCCCGCCACTTGTCAGGCGATGATGGAGCGTTGTCTTAAACTTTATTTTTATTTATTTTTTTCTCGTGTTGAAGAGGGGGGAAGAAAAACAAAAAGCTACGACATGCTGATGAGCTGGCCCGGGGTGCGGCGTGGCCGAGCCAAGGCGCCCCGCCCCGCCCCGCCCCGCCCCGCACAAGCTCCCCGCTCAAACTTGGGACTGTCCGGACGAGTGCAAGCGGGCGGAGACTGAGACGGCCACGAGGGTGGCGCACGGGCGCGCACGGGCGTAACCTTTCGGAGGGTACCACAGCAAAACAGTGACTGATTTTTAAAAAATAAATGGTCGGAGTTTCCCTCAAATTTTAAGGAGACATCTTCAAAATCTGAGGAGGTTGCCTCAAATAATGGAAGTTCCTCAAAGTTTTCCTTTTGCCTTGTTTCCTTGTTTTTTACCGTGAGGGTACCATACCACAAGGTACCACAGGGTACCACACCACACTCTCCGTTTCCAGCCAGACAGTGTCGCCCCCCTCCCCCCTCTCTCTCTCCCGCGGCCCCGGGTGGTCCCGGCCCGGCCCGGCCCGGTCTGCCCGACAGACTAATGACACGGCCTCACGGCTCACGGCGCGCTGCTGCAGTCGACCTGTCCCCCCACTCACTGCCCCTATACCCCTCTTTGCCCTCTTCCGGAGAGCGCAGACTTCCCACCCCGCCCCGCCCCGCCCCGCCCCGCCCCACCGCACTTCGATCAGCACACTTCCTGATAACCTGACCCATTGTCCGTCGCACAGCGCCAATAGGGACTTTTCTCCTTCTTTGGTGTTCGCGGCCCCTACGGGTTTAATAAAAAAAAGAAGAGAAGACAACAGTCTCGGGACGAAGAGGGTCGCGTTGGGAGAACTGCTCTATAGTTAGCAGAAAGATTGGGATTATCGAATTCTTTTTATTCTTTTTTTTTTTTTTTTACTCGGCGGGGTCGAGCGGAGCGGCTGACTCCGAGGCTGCAAGTGTCTCCTGCGGAGCGATTCCGCTGCACGCACTCGTCGGCGCACTCCCTGAGTGCGAGAGGGACAGACTGCTCCCGCACCCTACGGCAGTCTCCGCGAGAGCGAGAGAGACAGAGCGACGAGCGGAATCGGTCTGCTGCCCTTCCCTCCTCTGGCTGTGTGCCGCGTGATTCATCCAGGTGTGTAATGACCTCCTGCGCGGCCGGGCCGGGCCGGGCGGGGATGTCTACGGGGGGTGCCTCTCTGCGCCCCGCCCCGCCCCGCCCCGCCTGACTTGACTACGGCGCAATGGGATCGCGTGCCTCTTCGCTTACCCTTCTCCCTAGCCCCTGCCCCGCCCCGCCCCACCCCGCCCCGCCCCGCCACCTCAATGCGCCTATTTCCGCCGGGGAGCTCAACTGCGTGGGCGGGGCGGGGCGGGAGCCCTGACTGCTTGCCTACACCCTTCCACTACTTTGTACTGCTGTTGGAGGATGGATCGCCCTGTCCGACTAAGAATAAGAATTACAAAACTGACGGGAATAAGAAACATTCACGAAGGGGAAATGGGAACGGCAGCGGCGATGATAATTGTGACATGGCGTGAGATAAAGTTTCAGTTGGAAAGCAGATGTCGAGGAGGGGTGAGGGGGGGGGGGGGATAAGGGAGAAGTGTCGGTACGGCTGGTAAGGTTCGGCCCGGCCGGCCGGCCGGTTATTGAGAGTAAGGAAAGTTCGATGCGAGCTGGCCGCCCGCCGCTGGCGTGCCGTCGCGAACGGGCTGGCAGAAGTATAAGGGGGGGGGGGGGGGGGGCTAATTGTTAAAGTGGAGGCAGAGGGCTGGGGTGGCGCTGCGCTGCGCGCTGTCCGCGGCAGGCAGGCCCAGCCAGGCCCCGCACAGGGCCGCCCCCCCTGCCCGGGGCGGGGCGCCATGCCAGCCCCACTAGTGGTACGACCAGACTCGACTTCACTTCTTTTTGCCACCCCCTTCCCTTTCCCCCAACCCTCTGGTTTCCCTTCGGTCCTTTTCCATCTCCGTCGGAGAAAGAAAGCTCTTTTCTGCGCTCTCAAACGCGTACAGCGGTGATGGTGGTGGTGTACTCTCCCACAAACGAATTTGCCGCATGGGATTCACTTACGGAATCCGCCGAGCCTCAATTTGGCCATACGTCGCCGACGTCTCTGACGGGGCGGCGCCGCAAGATGCCTCCTCCCCCGTCCCATCCCCTCCCCTCGCTTCCTCCTGTAACAGGAGAACTCTGCTACTTAGATTTACTCCCTGTCCCTCCGAGCAGAATGACAGCAACGCTTTCCCGTTTTAAGCTCAAGCAGGTGCTTTCCTTGCTCCCGGGTTCCCGTCGCCAACTTCCTTCCGTCTCCCGATTTTACCATGGCCGAGGGTAAAGAAAAATGGGAAAATTTCTTCGAGTTCTTGCAAGAGTTCTGGACAGACATAAAGAAATAATGCGAGATACGCCCCGCAGCAAATAACCAATGTAAATGTAAGCGATTTCAAAGAACCAGGCAGAAATGGTATATTTTGGATTCTTCAAAAATTATAATACATGTTCTTGAGCTTCCATGCGTGGAATTCCAACTATGTTAACACATACTTGCTTCACGTCTCTTTGGGGTGAACATTTTGTGTTCCACGCGTCTTTGCGTGGAACGTTTTGTTTCACGCAACCTTGCGTATGAATGTTCCACACTTGGATTCGCAGTGTAACACGGTGCGGTGCGGGGCGGGGCGGGCCTGACCAGACCAGACGCTGGTACCTTGCTCTACGCTGGAGCCACTGCTGGAGCCACTGGAGCCGCTGCTGGAACCGGCCGATAAGCTCCAACAATACGACCGCCTGATGAGCAGCCTTTGTGATGCTGGGCAAAGCACCGCAGCCATCTCAGCCAGGGGCTCCGGCGCCACCGCACCTCAAGACGCAGCGCCGATAGCGCATCGTGTTTTTGTTGTGGGTATATCGAAACAAAACCAAATCGGGACACGCGTAGTTTCTGTGTTATTTTTCGTGTGTACATGCCAAGGTGTTTCAGCAAATAGCGTGTACCTTGGCATGTACACACTATTTACTGCATACATGGCCATGTATTCATTATTTACTGAATACCTGCCTGTAAGTATGCAGTAAATCACAAATCACGAAAAAAGTCGTAAATTTACAAAGGTATTTTTTTGGGATGTTCAATTTTTTCCGCTAATTTTTTTCTGCATGCTGTATTTGTTGTAGTATTTTTTTGTCTCTTGTGTAATTCCTTCTAGTTATAGAATGTGAGCCACTAGATGTGGCTGTGAGGTTTGAGGTCAGGTAAGAGAATGCTCAGATTTAAACAAACGTCCTATGTATTTCTTTACTCAACTTACAAATAGTGTAATCACACAAAAGAAACGATCTCTTCTCTATCAGCCCAATAAATTTATATAAACATTATTACGAACAAGTAGCATTAACAAGGATTGTGCATCTTATTCTACATATCACACATTTGAATCAATATGGATCGATGACTAGATTAAAAAATGAATAAAATAGCAAACTGATTCCAAAATATTAAAAAACTTAAGCTGTATTGAGCTGACTAGGTATACCCTTGAAAACATTAAGTAGCAGCTGACATTTAAGCAAAGTTTTGGTAGACTTTTAGAGAGCAGTGTAGGCACATTAGTTCTGAACTATGTCACTAAAAGTTGACAGCTTCATAAAATTGAGAAATAATTATTTTGTAACCTCAACAACAATGCAAAACAATTGATAACTAACAGATAAATATATCGTACCAGGACAACATACAACTTATAAATCTAGCATTTAAATGTACATGAATAAAACATAACAATAACTAGAAATAATGAAAGAAAGTAAGTGATTGCAACTTATTTTACAAGCGACCTCACACAGCGTCAAGTCTTAAATTTTCCTCTAGAGAAGGAAAAACATTGCCGAGTTTACAACAGAATACCAATAAACATTTCTGACAAAAATATAATTTATAAACATATCAATACCTTCTCATCCCCATCACCACCCTCCTCATCTATTTTGCTTTCTTTTCTTTTTACAAATTGGATTATGGAACACGCTTACACATGAATGATATGGCTCGTGATTGTGGTCACACTTGAAGTGCTGATATGTACCCTGCAGCCGGTGCAGCCGCGGCTAGACCATGGCTGGTGTGCCGTTCTCCTTGTGCCAGCCGTTGGTCAGCACGGTGGCCTCGGCGTGCTCGTCGCTCAGCACGGCGGAGCAGGAGGCCAGCGCCTGGAGGGAGGGGACCACCATCAGCCATCAGGGAATACCCAGAGGGGCGCCCAACTCACACCAGATTAGATTACCGAATAATGGTTAAGGGATTACCACGGGTTACCAAGAGATTACCAACGGTTAACAGGGCTTATACCTAGGGAGAACCAGAGATTACCAAATGGTTTTCAATAATTACCAGGGGGATTATCAATGTTTATCAGGGACTGCTAAGTGTTTATTATGGAATATCGAGTGATTACTAGTGATTACGAGAGATTACGAGTGATAACAAAGAATAACCAAGGATTAACAGGGATTACTAACTCTGTGTAAACCTGATAACCGCAGTTGGGCACCCCTCACAACCACCACCTCATACCACAATTTTGCGTAAAATTTATCATCAACGTTTACAATCCATAGCCAAAGTCGACTGGGGAACACCTCTGAATTTAGATGTTCAAATAACAAGTTTTCTTAAGTTTAATGTTTTTATTTAATTTTTAAAATAAAGCAATTTTTGAAATAACTTTTTGCCGCAAAGGCCCTTATTTTGCTACACGTTTTCTTTTTAAATCGCAGTTTTTAGAATTACGTCGTGGACACCGATTTCAGAGTTGTCATCCCTCAGCCAGACTGCTTTGTTCCCTTCTCGCTGCCCTTTGCAGCTCTGCCTGTCCCTAACAGACAGGGGGACCCCCTCATCTCCTCACAGCATCTGTATCGACATCTCGAGCAGGGTACTGACCTGCGCGTGCGAGAAGGCGACGTGGTGCGGGAGGGCCTTGGCCTTCATCTGCTGGTCCGGCGAGGCGCTGGGCTGCGGGAGCGCCTGCAGCTGCTGCTGCTGCTGCTGCTGCTGCTGCTGCTCGCCGGAGCCCAGCTCGTAGATGTTGAGCATGTGCGCGGCCTGCACGTGCACCATCAGGTCCCAGGCCGAGGTGAAGGACGCCTTGCACGACACGCACAGCAGCGACACCGCCGACCCGCCATCGCACCCTGCAAGCCCGACACTCCCAAGGGTTAACAACACCATCTCATTCATAAAAAAAAAATCAGGAATTTCCATGAAATTTAAAGGACGATCCAAGGAGGGTGAAGGCAAAAGATTTCAGAATAATGACATAATTTGTGCACAAAAATTCAGAGTCGTTTCCACTGCTAGTTCCTTACAAAGGATGTTCTTCATATTACAAAGAATTCGGTTTGCAACGTACCAAAGATCTGGAACCACCATATTACAAACCGATTTTCTTCATATTACAAACAATATTGGTTTGGGAACAACAGCGTATTCTTCGTAATACAAACTGGAGCCCTTTTGTAATACGAAGAATTTGTTTATGTTACGAAGGTCCCAAATCCGTTGTACGTTACGAAGAGCAGTTCTTTGTCAGAAACTTACAGTGTATCACTCTCGGGACACTTTGACTCACCGTTCTGGGACGGCGTGATGGCCCGGCACTTGCACGCGAACCTCAGCTTGCAGTGCGACTTCCGGTGCTCGATCAGCTCGCCGAGGTCGGTGAACAGCTCCCTGCAGTTGCCGCAGATGAGCACGTCCGGGTTGCCTGCGGGCGGCGAGGCAACAACACAGCGCGCGTTAGTCGCAGCCAAGCCACAGCTCGAATATTCACGCGCAAAAACGAAAGAAAAACACAACACAAGAAACTTGAAGATGTTGTGTACCCGTAAGGCTAATAAGCGCGAAAAACAAACACTGTGAGAAATACTTGTAAGCGTTGCGGGAAAATTTTCCATGAGAAATGTTGCAAAATTACGATGTCAAATTGTAGAATTACAAATCTATAATGACACTTGCTATCGACTTGACATTCTTCAAAGAGCACAAATAGCCCTTCGTAAAGTTACGATATCGATCGTAAAATTACAACAGTAGTTGTAAAACACAAATGACGAGAAATGTTGTAAATTTACGAAGATATTTTTTTACAGTGAAGGGATGTTTGGACTTGAAAAATTCTCTTCTTCTTAATACATTTCTGCATTAAGTGCGCCATGACCACCGTGTGGCGACGCTCCCGTGCTAGTGTTCATAGGGGACAAAAATGCGTCCAGCAGGAAGTCAGTCTTACTGTAGGTCTTGAGCTGCGACAGGTCCGACGCGCTGACGGTCGTCGTCTGCTGGGTCGGTGGCGGCGGCGACTGCTGCAGCTGCGGCTGCTGCAAGGCCTGCTGCTGCTGCTGCTGAGTGGTCTGCTGAGCCTGCTGTTGCTGCTGCTGAGCTTGTTGTTGCTGCTGCTGAGCTTGTTGCTGTTGTTGCTTCTTGCTGGACCTGCAGGGCGCCGCGATCAGCCTGGGTCTCTTGAGGGGCGGCGCCAGGCGCTGCGCCACCGCGGCGAACGGCGCCGTGGAGTAGTAGCTGCAAGCAGAGCAGGGCTTGAGCTCCTCCTCCTCCTCCTCTACATGTGTCGTCGCCACCCAAGGTAATAAATGTATCGTATACAAGGGAGAGAAAAGGGAAAACGACTCTTTGGCCGCTCTTTCCTCCCCCCCCCCCCCCCCGGCCGGAACTTATATTTCCTCCAGCCGCCCGCTCAACCCCACCACCCCTACCGCCACGCGACACGGCATATGGGGGCGAAAATGTAACCCCCGTGTCACGGGGCGGCAGCGAGCGCCAGCCACTCACACATATCAACGTATTCTGTCGTGGCGGGGCGGGGCGGGGCGGGGCGGGGCGGGGCGCCCTGTCCTGCCCTTCACAGCGAAAGTAGTCCACCCCACCCCACCCTACGTCGTCCGTCC
Source organism: Frankliniella intonsa (assembly GCA_033675135.1). NCBI lineage: Eukaryota > Metazoa > Arthropoda > Insecta > Thysanoptera > Thripidae > Frankliniella > Frankliniella intonsa. Next base: position 2,989,978 of record CM066245.1, on the reverse strand, counting down.
GTCTCATCCGCACGAGGCAGGCGGGGCGGGGCGGGGCGGGGCGGGGCGGGTCTCCAGACCTTTGCCAGCTCTCTGCATTTCTCCGCCGTAGATAAATGTGTCCTCCGCTCTCGCGCGGATAGGCGAGGTGAAAGGCGGCACGGGCGCCCGAGAGAGCGCCTGCCTGACACGACAGGGACAGGGACAGGCCGCGTCGAAGGCGGCGCGGCGTCACAGGCAAGTCGCGGGCGTCTCGACTGAGCCGGCCGGGCCGCCTAGGTGGTGTTGGGGAGGCTGGCTGAGAGGCTTTGCGGGTTTGCCTACTCGAGGGTTCATGGCGCCTTACAGCCGTGACGGGTAAGCACGCTAGACTGCCCCTTCTTTAAAAAAAATAATCGATTTTTAAAAGTTTCCAATCGATTTTCTCCTCATGAGGGCAAAAAAATGACCTCAGGTCTGTGCGACAAAACTTGACTCCCCCTCAAGGGGCAATACGTGATCTTGTGGCCCGTAGAGCGTAAGTTTTGTCGGTTTTGCCGTATCTGTAATGGTTTCTAAGATGTAGGCAGTCTTGTTTCGTTTTTAACCCGATTTTTAACGTTAAAATTTTGGACAAATATACAGTATCTAAGGAAAAACAACTGTTTTATAACGCGTACAGCGAAAATTTCGTCAATTTTGTCGTATCTAAAACTGTTTCTGAGTTATAAAGCTTTTTTTTTTTTTTTTTTTTTTTTAATCTTGTTCAAAAGTTACGTAAGACTGCCTATATCTCAAAATCCATTACAGATACGGCAAAACGGACACAATTTTCGTCGCCCACAGGACCACCCTCGGGAGCACTTGCGGGAGCACCCACGGTAGCACCCACAGGAGCACCCAGGGGAGCACCGTAGACCCGCAGCGCCACGCCCCCGGCCCAGGCTCTCATGCAGCGAGGGCGGGGAGGGGTCGCCGGTCTGACTGCAATGAATGCCGCCGGCGCCCCGCGCACGTACGCCCGCCCTCACAACAAACAAACTAACTTACTAACTAACAAACAAGCGCGGCCGTGTCCGCACGCACGCATACCTGCCCCTGCGCAGCTCCTCATTGTCGGCCTAATGGAAGGCCGCCGCCCCTATCTCTTAGCCAAGTGTCGTTTTGCGTGTCATATCTCCCGGGGGAATTTCACCCCCCAAGTTTGACACTGTGTGCGGAGCAGCAACAACAACAACGTATGTGCAGGGTCGCGTGGCGCATGTACACGGCACGTCACGGGCGTGCGCGGGGACAGGAGTGGGGGGTGGGGGTGGTAGTGTCGTGTGCAACTTTTCTCCCTTTTACCCTTACAGTTCCCCCTCTGCCGAGCCCCCCTGCGGCACCTCCCCAAGTCCCTTGTTTCACGACCGAAAGGGATATGAAGTAATTTTATTGTTTACGAGAGGCGCGTCAGGGCGAGGCATCCACGGCAGGCGGCAGGGCAGATACCTATAAGGGTAGGGCGTGCGCGGCACGGCACGGTGGGAGTGCGGGGTGGGGTGGGGTGGGGTGGGGTGGGGTGGGGCGGGGCTTCGCACAGCCACCTCCTGTCCGCGCCGCCCGCGCCGCGCCCGCCGACTCCTCAAACCTGCCTGTCACACACGGCGCGCGCATGATAGACCAATGAGGAAAGAGGGGGGGGGAGCGACGCGCGCTGAGAAGGGCGCGCCAGAGGTCTAGACTCGTACACCATGAGACGACAAACTTGGGGAGCTTATTAATTTCCAGGCGACGGGCCGGAAGGAATTGCCGAGAGCTGATTACGGACGAAGGACGTGCGGGGATGGGATAACGGAGGGGAGGGAGGGGAGGGAGGGAGGAGGGAGGGGAGGAGGGGAGGGGGAGGGAGGGGGAGGAGAGGAGGGAAGGCAGGCGCTGCCACCCGCACGGCGGGTGAGAGGGTGAGGGGAGGGGGCGCTCGCCCTTTCTATGACGCGGCCTGTGCCTGGGGGAAAGCGCATCATAAACTGATGATCCCGCCCGGCTGCCGTCTGATTCAGAAGATCGCTCTCGCTGCTTCCATCCTTGTCGCACCTATGGCGGTGCCCTATGCTCCGCCTCAGCCAGCCGCATAGACTCCTTAAAAGCAGCAGAGTTGCCAGAGAAGCAGGCAATAAGTCGCCCGCAAACACAGTGGAGCAGAGAGGGCTGCATCTGCGCATTGCCGCATTGGGCGACTTACTTGTTGCCTACTTTTCTGGCAACAACTGCTTAAAAGTCCGCGACCTCTGGCAGGTAAGCCCCTCGATCCCGCCCAGCGGCCTACTGGAGGGTTATGGGACCGCGAGGCTGACACCCTGAGGTCGAGGCGGAAAAGAGACCTAGCGGCAGCGGCATACAGAGAGGCGTTGAAAAAGTGATTTAATTTCCGGCGAAGCGGCGGTGGAGCAGGGCGGCCGCCTTCCGGAGCGACGAGGCGCGGCGGTCGGGAGCGGCGGGGCGGGGCGGGGTGGAGCGGGGCCACGATTTGCTACAGGAAAGCCGCCCCCCTTCTTAAGGCTTATGGAGACAGCTCCCCGAGAGAATACAGACTCAAGGCAGGCTGAGGTACTCACCTATCGTAGTAGTATTCCCTGCAAAACAAGAAAATCATATGGTTAGTCAAGAATTGCTCACATCAATACTTATCATAGCGCTGAAAAAAAAAACAAAAGAACAGTCATTATTGGCCGGCCACCTCACTGAACTAAACCCGTACCGACCAGGAGAGCTCTACCATCCCCTGCAGCCTGACGAGACATTTCATTTTAAAAAGCACGCATGACACGTACATCAATGAGTAATGCAAGTGCAGAGTTTCACAAGTCGATTTTTCAGCAAAAAATAAAATAAAATAAATAAAACAACAAAATGAAGTCAAGGAAATACAAGGTAAAGGTTAAAGTTCGTGTTGGGCGGGCACCTTTCGCATCACAATTAATACAAAATACTATCGGGTCAAGAGCATGCAGTGGGAGCTCAAACATTAATAATCATTAAAAAAAAAAAAAAAAAAACAACTTGCAGCGTGTGCGGCGGTGTGCGGAAGAGTTAGGGGCGGGGTCACGTGACCCTGACCCGGCAGCGCCGCAACAACTGGCGAGCGTGCCCATTCACGGACCCAACTTCAATACCCGCGGCTCTTCTCAGTCACTTGGCCCAGGCCAGGGGGTGAGAGGAGGGGGAGAAGGGGTGGGTGGGGGGGAAGACCACTTCTCATCAGTGCATTCCTGGTGTGAAGAGGGGGTGGGGGGTAGTGGAGGCGTGAGGAGGAGGTCGGGAGGCATTCCCCATTGTCGGGTGGCATTCCGTCGTCACCCCGGTGCAGGGTGATGTCTGCCCCGCCGCCACCACCTCTCACGGCTAGCCCCCGCCCCCCCTCCTCCTCCTCCTCTTTCACTCGGAGACGGAAAGGGCGGGCTCTTTGAGAAGCTTGTTTGGGCCACTGGTGTGTCCGGGCCACGCGCCGCGCCCTGCCGCGCCACGGCCCCAGCGGCGAGTGAGGGTGAAGACGACGTCCTTTACCGGAGCGGAGCACCGGCGGGCGCCTGGGAGGTAGGCAATCGCCGAGCTCGAACGACAGCCGTGCGTCCGCATTGCCTACCCATCAGGCGCGCTGCCCTGTTGCGTGTGCCGCGCCGCGCCGCCTGCCTCCGGCCAACAGGAACTAGTGCAAGCGACGGCTGATTTCGAGTCTTCGCATTTTGTCCACGGCGGTCTCCCTCTGTGCGGAGACAGCCGCGCAAGCATGAGACTCACAGTAAACCTGTTTTCAGGGATTCCCAAGCTCGTAACTTTCCAGGACTTATCCTGGAAATTTCCTGGAAATGCGCAGAGCTTCCTGGGTACCTCAGGAAACAGATTTACCGTGCTATAGTCCGTCGCGGCGAGTGGGCTGCCCTACGACCTGCATGCCCGGCCCTGCCCGGCCAGCCCGGCGACACTCCCGGCCGAGCGTAAACCGAGCTTCACTGCCGGGCCAAGAGCATCATCCTCACGCACTTCATCACGACGGCGCTGAGCGGCGGTCATCTCTCTCTTTCTCTCTCTCTCTCTCTCTCTCTCTTTCTCCCCCTTCTCCCTCTCCCTGTCTCTCTCTGTAGCCGGGCGGGCGTAAAGGCCTTGCATAAAGCCGATATAAAAGCGAGATGCGACACACTCCGACGCGTCCCGAATCACGGCCGGAAGCACCAGGGGCATGAAGGCGGGGCACAGAGAGCGAGAGAGAGAGAGTGAGAGTGGGCGAGTGAGAGGGTGAGAACGTGAGGGGGGGGGGGGAGGCTTACTATCTCTTTCTCACTTCGGCGCTGCCTCTGCGGGTCAGAAAGGCGCCGCGCCAGACTGGGCAGGCCACCATGCGTCTTGTCGCGGATATGCCGATCAAAATTCGCAATTTGCTAGGAAAATTTGAAAGACGGATCAGCAGCACAAGAAAGAGAGTTTAGAAAGGAGAATGAGGGACGGAGAGAGGAGGGAGGAGGGGGAGAGAAGGGGGAGAGGAGCGGGAGAGGAAGGAGCGAGGAAGGATGGAGGAAGGAGAGAGGAAGGAGAGAGGGAAGGCGCCGCGGCAAATCTGGAAATCCGAGTGCCTTCGCTCGTAAAAACAGCATCAGCGCCCGGTAGGGAGAGTGCACAGCGCACGTGTGGTCGTGAGTACGTGTGCGTGCGTGCGTGTGAGTAAGAGTAGCGAGGGGCTCGCGGGCCGATGTGTGAGGAAGGACTACACAAAGGGCTCAGAATGGCAGTAAGACCGGGGAGCACAGCGGGGCACAGCAGCGCGGGGAGCAGCAGCGAGCCCCCTGGGCCCCTGCAGGGGCTGGTCTGGCCTGGCGGCGGCGCGGAGTGCAGCAGATTGCAATCCAGCTTTTGCAATGCTGTCCTTCCCTTCCCTTCCCTCCCCTCCCCTCCCCACAGCCACCACAATGCCATCCTCACAATCCCGCCACCAACACCCCTCCCCCCTCCCCTCTCCGCCATGCCCCCCAGAGGAATGTGCGCGCAGGTTTTTCATTTCCACCTGCTCTTCATCCCCCCCCTCCCCCTGCGGCCACGCTCCCTCCCTGGAGCTCCTATTTTCTTATTCCGAGCCTGCAAATCTCTCCTCCCAGGTGGCGTGGCGCGGCGCGGCGCCGTCACTCACCAGGCCGCATCCGTCCCGTCCGCGACCACCGCGCCTACCGCGCCATAGCAAGGGGGAATCAATACTCCACGCCGGGCCGGGACCAGCCGGGACTCAATGGGAACCCGGCGGCGGAGAATAAACTTGAGCTGAGCAGCCGGCGGGGAGGTGGGGGGGCGGGGCGGAGGATGAGGGAACTGGCAATAAGGCAAACGTGAAGCAAATTAATACGCGGGCATAGCGGCTGCTCGCTCCGGCAGTGGAACCTTGGGAGGGAGGGAGGCAGGGAGGGAGGGAGGAAGGGGGAGGGGGAGGGAGGGAGGGAGGAGGGAGGGAGGGAGGGAGTTCAAGTACAGCCGGGCGTCGCACGCTCAGACTCTGCTGATGTTCGGCGGGGCGGGGCGTACAGGGACACGACCCCATCGACGTGTTATGAGTGCAACGCGACGTGTCGGACTCGGCCGGCGGGGGGACGTAGAGAGGTGAGGTATGGGGTGGGGCGGGGTGGGGCGGGGCGGGGCGGGGTGGGGTGGGGCGAGGCGGGCGCACTTGTTGCGTATGCAAAGCGACTCGACAAACAACCTTCCTGGAGGGGAAAAAATGACAAGGAAACGCGTCGGTTGTTGGCTGGCGGACTGCTGGCGACCCTTGGGCACCACACCAGCCCGGCCAGGCCCGCACCCTGTTGCTGCTCCTGGAGCCTGTCGTCGTCCTCGGACAGGAACTGCGAATGCGAAACGGGACAAGGGGGCGCTGTTATTACCTTGCGAAGCATCGAAGGGAAGGAATCAGCTGCTTCGCAATTGCGAAGCATTTGTTCGTATTTTTGCAAACAAAATAGTTTGTATTCGTAAGATGCCAAGCATACGCTTTGCAAATGCGCGAAGTAAAATCCGATACCAAAAACCAGAAGCTAGTTGTCACTGTCACAACCGAACACTTGCTCGATGTCAACTAGGCTGTGGTTATGTCCATCAAACAGAGTTCATCACGACAACAAAGTCATTTTTTCCGTGTGGGTTACCACCAGAGCAGGAAGAGGAAGAGAGAAAAATAAGGGCCAGCCAGAGGGGGAAAGAGGGTTGGGTGCGATGCGAGGCCGCGGGGTGACGTCGCAGCAGAGGCCCCTCTAGACAGAGGGGCGGCCGCTCCCGCGGGGAATCGAGATGAGAACGTAGGGAGAGCGGGGCCGGGCCGGGCGGGGGAGGAGGCCAGCATTCCTAGGAGGCCTTCGAGTACCACTTGGCGGTGGGCCGTGGCGTCCTCGGGGCGGGGCGGGGCGGGGCGGGGCGGGGCGGTTCCTGTGGGAGCAAGGGGAGAGGCCCCACCGCGGAGGGGCGTGGCGCTGGCGCCCTGCGGTCCTAAATACCGACTGGCAAGTTAGGGGGCGTCGCTTCCCACACCCCGCGGCCGCCGCCTCCGGCCCGCGCCGCCCCCGGCCGCCCCCGGCTCCGCCCCCAGCGGGTGAGGATTACCGCTATTCAATACGCACGCAGAGCAGGGCAGCTCCTCCAAGTTCCGTTCCGCGCCAACAGTTTTCTGATCAACGGCCGAACCAGCTGTGCCTATCGAACAACTGCAAAGCGAAAGTCAGCGGACCGTCGGGGAAGAGATACGGACGGGACGGGGGCGGGTCACAGGGGCGGGGTAGGGAGAGGAGAGGGGAGAGGGGGGAGGGGACTGATGAGGCGGGCGTCATCCAGCGGGACGTGGGGGACAGGACACGGCACCGCACCGTGGCGCGTGGCGTGGAGGACGGCAGAGTGCCCTGCACCAGTGTTTGCCCGCGGTGCTGCTAGAAAAGTAGGCAATGAGGCGCCCATCTGCGCTGCATCTGCGCCTGCCTACTAGGCAACATGTACGCACCTGGGCAATAGGGTTCTGCCAGGTAGGCAGGCGCAGATGCAGCCCGCTTTAAAGCACTGTGTTTGGGCGACTTATGGCCCACTTTTCTAGCAACTCTGCCCTGCACCGGGCGTGCAAGGTGCAAGGTCGCCTCTGGCGTCCGTAAATGGCTAAAGCACACCAAACGATCGAATTCGATTGCAAAGTGATCTACTTCGTTGGCCAATTCAGCACCCATGCAAAGAGGTAGCTTTGTAGCTAATAGATTACAGTTACAGAATACAGTTAAAAAACTTGCCCCGGTGCAAAACATCCCAGCCCAGTCTCTCCAGTTAATTATTTCCACAGAAAGTTATTTTTTTTTTGAACGCCAGATTTTGGCGTTTTGGGACGCCAATATTTGGTGTATTTAGATGCCAGTATCTCAGCGTCTAAAGACGCCGACCGATTTTCAGCGCTCGCTTTGGCGGCACCGCGCTGTTTCTGCCATTCAGGTTGCCGTCGTACAGCTCTGGCGTGGGAACGCCCCCGGCTGGCGACGCGCGACGCGACGCACCGACAGCGCCAACAAGTTGAGTGGCGTGCGGAATTTTTCATCGTCCGCTGCGCGCGCGCGGGGCAGCGGCAGGGCACGGTGTTCGTCGCTTCGCCCCCGCCCCCCCAAGGAGGAAAAAGTACACATACCATCTGTCAAGAGACGAAATGCAGAGCAATTTTAGTAGTTCTGCTGCAACGCACAGCTGTTATTCAGTTTTGAAAAAAATGACGTAGGAGATACAAACTCTAAATCGAATCTTAAATGTGAAAAATAACTGAAAAAGGTTAACGTTTAATTTAATGAATAAAGTAAAGCAAGAAACTAAATGCGGGCGAGGCGGGCTTTTTGCCTCGAGTCATTTGCAGTTGTCGGGACCACGGGCGCGTGTGAGTGACGCTGCCGGCGGGGGGGGGCGGGGCGGGGCGGGGCGGGGCGGGGCGGGGCGGGGCGGGGCGGGGCGGGGAGGGGTGGGGCGGGGCCAAGCGGGTCTCCAGGACGCGCGCTGAGTGTGTCCATCCAGCACGCCGCCGGCCCCGCCCCGCCCCCCGCCCCGCCTCGCCCCGCCCCACAGCTCCTTCCGCCCCGCCGCACTCCTGCGGGCCGGCCGATCAATCACTGCGGCCGGCGGCACGGGCCTTGTTAGTGGCTGTCATGAAGCACTATATATTCCCGCCCGGAAGCCCCGCCCCGCTCCGCCCCGCCCCGCCCCGCCCCGCCCCGCCCCACAGCGCCACGCCGCTCAGTACCTTTCGCGCTTGTCATTAACCACTAAATTAATTATTGATGTAATTTTTCTGAGCGGGTTGGCGTTGGCGCGACGTCCCTCGCGGGACAGGCGCGGTGGAAAATAAAGGGACGGCGGCGAAACAAAATAGAAGAGAAGGTTTTTAAGAGCGTAGGGGGTGGGGCGGCGGGGGGACATCCGGGGAGGGAGGGTGGGGATGTGTGACGGGGTAGAAGGGAACGGGGAGGGGATGTGTGACGGGGATGAGGGGGGAGGGTCATTGCGAGGGAGATGGAGAATGCGTGTGTGAGATATTGAGGGGCTGGCCCCGGGAATCGCGCGATCATTGCGCAACGACCTCGTGTCGGCCCGCCCCGCCCCGCCCCGCCCCGCCCCGCCCCGCCCCGCCCCGCCCCGCGCCCTGCACCAGCGCCCCTCCCAGGTCATTAATGGACAAGGCCAGTCCACCGCCGCGCCCGCAGGGCCCGCCCGACCGGACCACCCCGTCCTATCGTATAGGGCAGAATAAAGGACTGCTACTTTTCAACAAAAATAAAAAATAAAATGAAACCGAACATCATTTCCTCCACGCCCCGCAGGATCATTACAAGCACAAAGATTAATTGGCTGAGCTGAACTGAAATTGAAATTTAATTTGAAATTAAAATGCTCAGCCCTGTCAAACGCCGGGGGGAGACCGACGCGGAGGGACAGACGGCGTAAAGTGAGGCGCCAGGCGTAAGACGTGGGATGAGAGATGTTGGACAGGCTGCCAACCGCCAAATGCAAAACTACCAGTTATTGCAAATTATCGATGTTTTAGCTTCCGCCGCAGGCCGTCGCAGGTACTTTCCCGAGGAGCGGACAATTATAACAACTCAAACAAATTAAGATAGCAAAATACTCGATTTTTGACCACGAAGAAGTGTTGGGATTTTGCAGTTGTTCCGTATCGAGGAAGTGCTGGAAAATCACATAATATTTTTAACAGTGCAGACGCACTTTTAGCTCAGCCTCACACGAATTAACGTGCGTCTACCTTGCAATAAAAATACATAAAGAGGTTATTGCGAGTGTTGGGGCCGGGTCCCCCGCCCCGCCCCGCCCGGCGCCCTGCCCTGCGGCTTGCTGACACGTCGATGCCCATTGACTGGGGGCGCCAAAAACGAACGAAGGGTCCGATCCTCTTGTACGGCCCGACTAATGGATTCTAATGGCGTTGCTAGCGGCCGGTCCGGTCTCTCCCCTCCCCTCCCTCCTCCTCTTCCCGCCTCTCCCCCGCCTGCCCCGACTGCCCCGCCCGAAACCCGATCAGAATCATCCCTTCCCTGCCCTCTTGGCCCTGCCCGCCCTGCCTGCCCGCGCGCTCCTGCTCCATCCCACCGTGTTACCCCATACCACCACCGTACACTACCCCGGCTGACACAGAAAGCTTGCAAAACGCGGCTAGGCACGCTCGCCCATTTGCGGAGCGGGTTTCGGCCCGCCACGCCACTCCTCCTCCCTCCCTCCTCCTTCCTCCTCCCCCTCCCTCCTCCCTCCTCCCCCCACCTCCTTTCCACCGCGCCCGTATCGTGTCGCACAGACAACTTCCTCGCTACACAGCAGTACACACGCCCCTGCCGACGCGACGCCTTTGTTCCTACTAGGGGCGCCGTCGCGGCGCTAGCGACGCCGCTCGGCACTGCTTGTGTGCGAAAACAGAAATGATCGCACTTTGGGGCGCGCCCCGCCAGGCCCCGCCCCGCCCGCCCCACCACGCCCTGCCCGCCCCGCCACGCCCCGCCACGCCCCGCCACGCCCTGCTCGGCTCATCCCAATTACTTATGGGGAGGTAATTCTGTGCCGTGAGGACGCCTCTCTGTTGACGCAGGAAATTGATGTCACATAATCCACTTACGGCGGAATGAACATTGAGGGGGGCGTAGTGGGTCGAGAAAGAGAGGGAAAAGGGTTGTAGGGGGAGAGGAAAAGAGAGAGAGAGAGAGAGAGAGAGAGAGAGAGAGAGAGAGAGAGAGAGAGAGAGAGAGGGCAGGTCCTGGCGATCAGGGGGCGGATAAAGGCTGGCGCTCAGGGGGAAAGGAGACCCCCCGCGCGGGTCGACTACTGGACGGTAGCAGCACCAGGGGGCCCCGCCCCGCCCCGCCCCGCCCCGCCCCGCCCCGCCCCGCCCCGCCCCGCCCCGCCCCGCCCCGCCGCGTCCCGCTGTGCCCGGCGTCAGCCCCTTCACGGAACGGCACGGGGCAACAACCAAGCAGCACGTCCCAGAAAAATTAGAAAAATAATCAGAGCGTGTTACCGGCTGGCCGGTACAAAATGGGGCTTACTTTCATGTACTAGATACAGTAGTCTTACTTATAACCGTACGGTGAATTCCACTTTGAGCTACCGTGAACCAGCAGCACTGAGGCTTGGGACAAATTTTCACCGTAAGCGACGGCGAATGCCGCTGTAAGCTACGGTGAATCAGAATGCATCAAGAATGCATCACCCGTAACTAACACTGACGTTCACCGTATCTTACACTCGTGAACCATCGATTAAGGTTTGCCTGGGTTCGCTTGTTCCAAAAGAGGTTCAAACCAAAAGCCTAATTTAGTTCTGACCCAATTTACAGCCAAAACCGACCCAAAAATAGTGCTCTTAGTTTACAATGTGTCCTTAGACATTTAGTGTCTACGGTGAAATTTAATTCACAGTAAGCTACAGTGAAATTCATCGCAAGATTTTATTAGTTTAGAGTAGACGGCACGGAGTATTATCACGTGTCAGGAGATGCTATGGATGTCGCGGGTCGGTGGGCGGGAATGGAAGCCGTGTGCGGGTTGAACTGGTAGGAAAAACGGTTCAGTGGAAATAAATAAAAATGTGACCAGTGCGGGTGCCGCGTGCTTAAGGCGTTGTGCCGGGCCGCGACCGAGCCGAGGTGGGGCGGAATGCAGAGTTACAACTCGAGCCGCTAGCTCCGCGTAGATCAATGGTCCGGGTCCCCAATCCGAATGTGAATGAAGAGTTCCCCGAGGAGAGCAGGAAAAAAACAACCGTGGGGAGGACGATGATCCTACGGGCGCGAGTTAAGCCCCCATCAACTGGGGATGGGATCGATCAGCGATCCCACACTGCAAAAAATAGGTACGGAAAAAGTAAATAATTTTTCCGGAGACTTCCGTACTTGAGGAATACGAAACGCCCGTTCAAATCTCCGTAGTATATGGCAATTCGTACAGTACCGTAGAGAAAAACTCGGTAGGAATCGTCCGTACCAATCATAGTACGGAACGCCTCCATCATCGGTTCCGTACTAGGCAGCTCATTTTTTACAGTGCACTTATTTGAAGATAAATTTAATTTCATCCGGTGGTAAGAAATATGATTATTACCCCCATTTCTTTAACTCTTTGCAGTTGCAAGGTAAGTTATGACAACGAAAGGCCCAAACTCAGGATTTAAAAAAAAAATAAAAAAATAAAAATTGATTTGTTAAAAGGAAAGATGGTGCAAGATACACAAAGAGGTGCAAACAAAATGCGAAGTGGTGCGTTAGTGCAGCAACATACCGTACGTACATACAGGTGCGAAAACGTGACGTTAGTGCTACATTGATTGTGAGTGCGGCTAGTTCCAAGAGGACTACACAACGCGGCCGGAGCAGGGGGTCATATGTGGCTGATTAACTTCCTCTTGCAGATGTTTTTAAGTTTTCCCTTTTAGAAAATCGACTGAACAAAGACAGCAGATGGTATTTCATTAAAAATTAAAAATTATCTTTTGCCAAAAAAAAAATCTAGTTTCTTTTCCGAAGAAGTGCATAAAAAATATGCATTCTTGCGGGAAAGAGAGATTTAAATGGACGCGAACACTGCATGAAAGACCAACCCAGAGAGCAAAAAAAAATGGTTCCGGTAACAATGGTCTCTATAGCAGATGTTCTGCCATTAAAACAAGAAACACGTTAAAGAAAACCCTGAAAACAAAAGGGCAAGGAAAAAAGCAACTACTCTAAAAACAGAGACAGAGGAAACTGACTGGTTTCAAAAAGTGCAAAAAATAAAACACGATATCAGGCATGAAAAAAAATATAAATATGCAGTATGTGCATATTCAAAAAAAAAGTCCAAAAAACAAAACTGCAACTCACCAGTCATTTCCAGTTTTGGCGACATTTTGCCTTTTCCTACCAGTCTGATGTGGCTTGGGATCAGCAACCATGTTCACGTCTGAAAACATACACAACAGCCAGTGAGTCCCTCATTTCACTTATAGGAGCTTAAAAAAATAGCCCTTAGAGACGACGAAAAATTACCCCGACACAAATGGGGTAATGCTTTGCGGCGATGAAAACAAAGATACATCTGCCGAACGAAATAACAAGGGTGAAAAAGTAAGAAAAATGTTGAGCAGCAGAGAGAAGAGATAAATCTCTGTTGGATGATTAGAGAGCTCTTCATTAGTCCGACCGACACAATCGGCATGGCGCGAGGCCTGCGGCTGCCGGCACGGGGCCCGGCCGGGCGCTTCCTCAAAAGAAAGACGAAAGCCCCCAAGGAAAATAAGGACCACATTTCCTTTCTCTCTTGTGCGGCAGAGAGGTAACTTCTTCTTCGGCTTCTCCTCAGTGTCTCTGCAGTGAGCTAGAGGAGGGTGCGGGAGGGAGGGAGGGAGGGAGAGAGAGAGAGAGAGAGAGAGAGAGAGAGAGAGAGAGAGAGAGAGAGAGAGAGAGAGAGAGAGAGAGAGAGAGAGAGAGAGAGAGAGGAGCGAGATGGAAGACCAGCGCTGTCATTTCCTGCACTGATTGGAAAGATTCCGACACTTAGCAGCCCAGCCCCGGCCCCGCAAAGTTCCGCCTGGAGTCGTGACTGCCCACTTCCGGTTTCCGGTCACGCGTCTCCCCGAAAGGAGTGGGGGGGGGGGGGTATACGGAGGACCATCGAGCAGCACTCCCCCCCTCTCTCTCTCACACACACACGCGTACGCGAGTGCACTGCGCCCACACTACACTCCCCGACGGCGGAAGTTACGCCACACCCCCTCCCTGTAAAAAGAAGCAGCAGCTTGTTTTCATCCAGGGCGTAAACACTTTTGCGCCGGAGGACTGGGCGTGTCCACCTGGCCGCGTCAGCAGGCCGCCCCGCCCCGCCCCGCCCCGCCCCGCCCCAGGGCCCCGTGTCCGTCCGCCACCGGCCCGGCCCGGGCTTTCCACTGTAATTAGGCGAAGAGCCCCGTAATGGTCCCGCACACCACTGTTTACGACTGGGGCCCGGGCCGAGCCGGGCCCGCCGCGCCGCGACAGCAGCCCCCTCCAAACCCCTATCACACGACACGGCACACTGTCACACACACACACGCGCACACACTCACTCACTCACTCACTCACACACGCGCGCGCGCGCGCACATACGCTCGAGCGTTGACAAGACGCCTTTAAAGCATTGGATCCGGACTTCCATACATAAAATCCGGTAAGCATTTATTTTTATTTTTTTGTATTTTTTTAAAATGGAAAGGTGCCGGTTGGTGCTGGACCAGGGCCGTCAGAGAGAAGGCAATAAGTAACCCACTCAGAGTAGAGTAAAGCAAGCTGCATCTTCGCCTGCATACTAGGCAATAACACCTTGGCACAGGTGCGCGCATGCTCATAGGAGGCCCGATTTACTCCACTGAGTTTGGGTGCCAGAGTTGGCTGGAACTCAGCACGCTTTAAGTTACTCTGACGTATTCTAGAAGATGTTGCAATCACCGCCTCGGCCCGGAGCCTCTGAGCGCGGCGTTTCGGATTACGGGCTACCTCGGACATCCCCAGCCCGCCCCGCCCCGCCCCGCCCCGCTCCACCCGCAGTGTTTGCTTCAATATCCGGGGGTTCGGGCCTGGCCGGGCCCCTGGTCACTGTATGTCCTGCCCGAGCCAACGACAAGAAGATTGGTTGTTCCGTTCCTGGCATGATGTGGCCTCAGAGTTGCCAGATAAGCTGACAAAACTTCTCACGAACGCACAGACATACTATCCACACATGAGACTACTCTGGAAAACCAAGTGTGTACATTTATTCATTATTTACTGCATACATACAGGTACACAGTAAATAATGAATACATAGCCGTGTATGCAGTAAAACGTGTGTACATGCCAAGGTACACACTGCTATTTACTGCATACATGACCATGTATTCATTATTTACTGAGTATACCTGTAAGTATGCAATAAATAATGAATACATGTACACACTTGGTTTTCCAGAGTACCTTTTATCTAGTAGGCAGGCGGGGATACCCGTCTGCCTTACACAGGTGTACCCGTGGGAATTTTCGCCTATCTGGCAACGCTGCGTTGCCTCCTCAACCCCAGCCGCACTTCCTCCGTGGCGGGTGCAGTGCTGGCGCGGGAGCAGGTCCCCGTCGGCGCATACCAAGACGGTGGGCTGCTTGTCCTCAGCCGGGCACAGCGCGCCCCCGCCGCACCCCGCCGCGGCGCCACGCGACGCGCACCGTCAACTCGGAGGAAAATTAATAGTTAGTGCGAACGCTACTGGGGGCCCCGCCCTCGCCCTCGCCCCCGCCCCGCGCGATGCGCAGTGTCCCCCCAGGGGGCGGGGCGGGGCGGGGCGGGCGGGGCGGGCGGGGCGGAGCTCCCCCACCTCGGGCCAGCCGGAGAACACCTCTCTGCTGGGCGAACGGCGTGTGAAGCCCGCCCCGCCCCGCCCCGCCCCGCCACGCTCAACAATCCTAATTAACACGGGCCATTACCCTAGAAGTATCGGTCTTCGGATTTGCTTGAGGCGGGGCGGGGTGGGGGTTTTCGGGAGGGGGGTTTGGGAAAGAGCAGGGGGAGGGGGGAGGTCCGGTGGGATGTGCAGGGCCGACACGGCGGGTTCAAAGAGCTTCCCGCTTTTCTGAGTTTTTGCCGTTCAGTAAGGTTTGCCTGGTGCTGCGTGTCGCTATGGGCGTGATAGTGTACGAATGCCGCAAACTTGTAGATGGGCGAGTTTTGTTATTCACACACTAGCGGGTGTACTACAAAGAATATTCTCACAATTGTACGTAGGTGGGCGTAAATGTCCACATTCGTTCACTTAAAGACATTTAAATGGCTCGAGATAGCTATTGCCTGCAAAAATTTGCACGATTGGTCGCATACCTACAAATGTGTGAAAAGTTTATCGCCCACCTACAGAGGGTGAGGAGGAAGTTCCCCCACCTTCACGTCAACACTTCGTTGGCGCGCGTGTGTGTGTGTTTGTAGGGAGGGGGGGGGGGGGGGGGCACATCACTGGACGCGTGGGCGGCGCGATCCGTTTCCGTTAAAAGCCCCTCACTACTTCTGGGAGCGAGACCATCGAGCACAAGGCAGGGCGGGAGGTGCAGGATCCACTGTTGAAAAGTACCACGGTAAATGCCTACGGTACGCGCCGTTAATTTGTTACCTGGTCCTGGACCGTAATTTTTGACTACGGTCTGAATGTTACGGTACGCTCCGTAGCCTGCAAATATGTTAGAGGAGTTCAATGGAGAACATTCCATACGCAATATGAAGTACAGTCCGCACCGTAGGGATACGTTACGGTCTGACCGTAAATAAAAATTGCGGTACGGACCGTAGGCATACCGTAACGCCCTACGGTATTTTTAACAGTGGATAGGTATGGTTGGTGCTGTTGGGGACCTCCCGGCAATGAGTCCCCGAACAGGGAAAAAAGAAAAGACCAAACAGCCGGTGGGGAGGGGGGCGTCAAGAACCACGGCGGCGTGTGAGGAGAGGCGCCACGCTACACGGCACGGCGGGATATACGGCTCTGTCTCCGCGGGCTGCCGGCGCCGCCCCGCCCCGCCCCACCCCACCCCGCCCTGCCCCACCCCGCCCCGCCCCCGCCCCGGGTCTGTTCTTGGGGCTGAGTGATGTGCGCTATCACCCTGCACATCGCCGCGCCCGCCCCGCCCCGCCCCGCCCCGCCCCGCCCCGCCGTGTCGCGCGGGACAGCCGCCCCCTGGCGCCTCACCCCGCCCCCGCTGCTTGCCGCGCGCTATCCCGGATATTTATGTGCCGTAACCTGCAGGCTGACGGACAAAAAAGGCGTGGCCCGGCGGGGCAGGGCGCGGCGGGGTGAGGCGTGGCGGGGCGTGGCCCGGCGGGGCGGGGGGGGCGGGGCGAGGCGGGGCAAGGCGGGGCTTACACACCTCATCAGAGAAATGAATAGAGGCAGGTCCGCTGGTGAATAGCGTGACTGCCGGGGCCGTGAGTGTGGCCGCGTGTGTGGAAGTGTCTGGGACCGGTGCGCCGCTATCATCAGATCCTCTCCGGAGAAACGTGTCGCTCGGAGGCGCGCGGGGCGGGGCGGGGCGGGGCGGGGCGGGGCGGGGCGGAGCACCGTGTGTGGGAGCTTTCGCGACAAGCGGTTTAGAAGCGGCTTGAGACCAAGGGCGGAGACTTAAAGCAGGGCGTGAGAGAGAGAGAGAGAGAGAGAGAGAGAGAGAGGGAGGGAGAGAGAGAGAGAGAGAGAGAGAGAGAGAGAGAGAGAGAGAGAGAGCGAGAGAGAGAGAGAGCGGAAGAGAGCGAGAAAGAGAGAGTGAGAAAGAGGGAGCAGGGTTATGTGAGCGAGAGAGAAGAGCGGGGCGGGCGGAGGGTACCGAAACGCGCGGAAAACAGACCAGAGAGTCAACGGGAAAATAAAAACAATTCGCAAGCGAAAAATAGACACGGTTGACAAACATCGCCGTTGCGATTTATTTTTATCTACTTATTTCCTAGGGGGAGAGAGAGAGCGAGGTGTGAGAGAGAAAGAGATGTGAAAGAGAGAGGAGAGAGAGAGAGAGAGAGAGAGAGAGAGAGAGAGAGAGAGAGAGAGAGAGAGAGAGAGGGGGAGGGGGAGGAGGGTGTCAGCTAGGGGCGACGAGGACTAAGACCAGGTTGCGCAGGACACGGTCCTCGGTCCTCGCAGAACAAATCGCCTGCCGCCTGCCCGCGCGGCCCGGCCCGGCCCGGCAGGAAGAGCTCAGCGGCGGTACACTCCTACACGATATGCAAGCGGACGAACGGTCGATTTTTCATCCTGTCCTGTCGCAGACGGCAGGTAGCAGCCGCCTCCCCCTCTCGGTTTTCGCCTATGGCGTTCTGTCTGTCTTTCTCTGTCTCGAGCGCGCTCCTGCGGCGGGAGAAGGAGAGGAGTGAGGCCGCGGCTCGGCTCGGAGGTGAGGAGATGGGGAGGTGTACCTGGCTGGGCACGTATTTATATCCTTGCGGGCGCTGCGGTGGCGGAGCACAACCCCGCGCTCCGCCTCCCTCGGCTACTCCTTCTGCTGCTGCAGGGAGAGATGGCATGCTCACCCAGGGTCTGGCCGAGCACCACGCGGTTGTCCTCGCCCAGGCAGGCGCTCCGCGCGTCCAGGGGGTTGGCGAACTGCACGAAGGCGTAGCCCTTGTGCATGGAGATGCCTGCACACCAGCACGAACCCAGTCAGTATGTCAGCTGTCAAACTTCAATTTAATAACAGAACTATATTTTTCAAAACAGTGCCACCTAGAAATATGAAAAATTGTGGCAACCATCGTAGGGTTACCTCAGGGACAACCATAAAACCACAAGGTGAAAAAAGTTTCTTGAATTTCAACATCCAGTCTTCTTGGATGCCATTGGCCTTCTCCATAAGTTCCAAGAACGGATCTTGTAATACAAGAAACTTATTTTACCGTGCATGGTGGAGATAACAGTATTACAGTTGAGCTCACAAAATTATGGTCAATACGACGGTAATATGGCTGCCTCAACCATAACTTTACGGTTGTCCCTGAGCTAACTACACGATGGTTCCTGCAACTATTCATTTTTCTGGGTGTGGAGACTGACCGGCGATCCGGCCGTAGCGCTGGAACATCCTCTCCACCTCCGCCTTGGAGCACTGGAAGGTGTTGAGGTTGCCGACGAACACCCTGGAGTTGACGGCCTGCGGGTCCTGCGAGTTGGTCTGGTTGCCCACCTTACTCATCTTCATGGCTGGGCCCGCTAGCGGAGCTCCCTGGCCCCCGCGGTCACACACGGCGGCCTGGAAAAGGAATTCAGTATTTAGATATTAAAAGTGTGGCTACCTTAATTTACACTGAAAATGGAGGAGAAAGATATATCGCTCTTAACAGAGAGAAAGATTTTGATTCTGTCACTCTAATAGAGCGATATTTGAAGAATTTTCACTGTATTTGAGAGATAAGTTAGGAATCTCGCCCCTTTCGACTGAGGATTTCACTCCTGGGATCACCAAATTTTAGGGATCTCTTAGAATCTTACTCAATCAGAGCTGGAGGAAAAATCCCGCTCCTGTTGGGTGAGACAGCTGACTCCTGCATTTGCAGTGTAACTTTTACATTTCTCATAGAAATCGTCTTAATTGTACAGGTTCTCAATTATACTGTAGACGAAAAAGTAGTCGGAAACGCAGTTGAAACGACGCAGATATGAAGTGAAGGATCCAAGCGAAAGAAACTATTTAGGAACGGGGGAAGAGGTAGGGGGTCTGGGGAGGGCCAACACGGGACCCTAGCGTGCCGCCACGTCACGGCCCGTCACGGCCCGTCACGGCCCGTCACGGGGCATCACACGAGCCGTCACGCTCCGTCACCCGCACGGCCCCGCGTGGGCTTCCGTCACGTCGTCACAGAGTCAGTCGTTCATGAAGAGCGCGGGGAACAAAAAAACAAAGAAAGAAATAAAATAGGAGAATGCAAAACAAAAAGGGAAGAGCAAAGAAAAATAAATGGCAGCTTCGTGGTTCTCATTGCAAGAGTGTAAGTGTGAGAAGTGTGGCACACTTCGGAGCAAATCGAGACACATGTCCCGAGGCATCACTCTTGACTAATGGCCGTCGCGACGGCACCAACCACCCCTCCTCCTCCTCCTCCTCCTCCTCCTCCTCCTCCTCCTCCTCCTCCTCCTCCTCCTCCTCCTCCTCCTCCTCCTCCTGCGAGGTATGAGTTATAGTCGCCAGCTAAATTATGGAAGGGGCATTTTAGAGGGATTAACGCCCCGCACCGTGTTATTTAGCAGCATTTCAATCCTTTTTATCTGCTCGTAAATCCCACCTCCGGCCATTAACGCGAAAACCGAGCGTCTTACGAGTCAAACACGCGCGGGATCCACAGGACCGGCCGGGCCCTGCCCCGCCCTGCCGTCCACAGTTTGACGAGCGAAGGGGATCGGTTTGCGACGACGCGCCGCCCCCTGCGGGATGCGCCGGGATCGCGCGCCGCCTTCGTTAAATCAGTCGACGGGAGTCGAGCAGATCCCTGTTGGCGCGGGGAGTAGCCCTACAGACAGCAAACAGCGCTCTCCCCCACCCGAGGCCCAGCCCTGCCCGGCCCCCGGCCCGCAGAACAGACACAATATAAACTGATCTCCACTGCAGTGCAGTCGGGGGACTGCTCAGTCGAACTCAAACTTCTGTTCACTGCGGGAAAACAAATGTTTAGTTCTGCACATCCATGGGTGTTTAGTTTCAATTGTGCAAAAACTAAACACTCGGTGGTGTGGAGCTGAGCTAAACGTCAACTGATTGTGCGGTTGCTCTCCACTTGTCGAAACATTTAGTCAACGACGCTGCACACCGTGTGGTGTGCAGTTTCTCGAAGTATCCCATTGTAACAATATGCCTAGGGTATGTGCAATTGTGTGCACGTCACAAAACGTTTAGCAGCTAGACATTACGTGCTGTTTAGTTAGTCTGGCCACCATGTAATAAGCAAAATCATGAATTTGCCACGTAAGTGTGCAAAACTTGCACACATTTGTTTGACCAGTGTCTCTGCACGTGTAATAAGAGCGTCACCTGGTCGGGAACTGGGTCAGCGGAGCGGGGCTCGCCGACGTCATAATGGAGCAGTCTCCCGCCAGCGACGCGCGTCCATACGAAAAGGAGCTATATATACTCGCACACACATTTTTATGTATGCCCGGCGGGCAGACTCCGGTGGACGGCTGCGACCAGCGAGGCGCCAGTCAGTGGCCGTCAGTCCGTCGTCAGTCGGTGAGTCGTCATTGGTGACTCACTCGTCAGCCTCCACCCCCCCCCCCCCCCTATCCTTCCCCCTCCTCCCTCCCCCCGCAGCGCCGCGGCTGCGCGGCGACCGCGACCGGTATCGGATATTATTTTAGGCCCTGCAGCAAGAATCCCAGGAGGTGGGGCGTGGCGGGGCGGGGCGTGGCGGGGCGTGGCGGGGCGTGGCGGGGCTGCTGACACAGTGGCCGCATAGATAAATAGGCTGTCAGACCAACAAGCCCATCGGGCGGGGCGGGGCGGGGCGCGGCGTCCCTATGGTGAAAGGTCTAGAGGGGGATGGGATCGAAATAACGGGCGCTCCTTGCAGGTAGGTAGAGGGGGCTCCGACATGGAGTCCCGCTCGCTCGTCCCTTTGAGGCCAAAAGGCTCGTGTGATTGCGGAAACGGAACGCGGGGCAGCGCAGCCAGCCGGCAAATTAAAGCCGGGCCAGCGGTAAAGAACCTCTGCAGGTGGGAGAGAGGGGTGCCCGACTAAAGGTAATCAGGTGCGCACAGTGCCGGTAATCCATGGTAATCTTGAGGAATACCCGATAGGTCTTGGTTGTCCCTGGCGGTCCTTGGTAATCACTGGTTATCTTTAATAATACCTGGTTTCCTCTCGGTAATCACAGGTTATCACTCGGTGGTCATGGTAATCTATCGGTACCATATCCGGTAGCGTATTCTCCTCGTACACTCCTCGTAATCCTTTCGTAAGCCTCGATACATCTCCTGGTATCAAAAATCCCTTGGTAATCTTTGATAATCTCATGGTAATTTCTTATGGTAATCTCACAATAATCCTTGGTAATCACTACTGTTCGGTGTGCAAGATTTTAGCGAGTTGGGCACCCTTCTGGTGGGGGCGAGAGGCGAGCCGGTGAGGACAGGGCGGCGAGGGAAGGCCAACGCAGGAGGGGGGGAGGGGGGGGGGGCAGTTCTACTTTTTCTCTTTGATTGCGGTTCTCAAAGATCGCACCAACCCTTTTAGCAGCCAGATCTTTTTTAATAGCCTATATAATACTTCGCTGATAATTTTAGTCCACCGCGCCCCGTTCGTCCTTAATATTCCCCCGCGTCGCCATGCCGACGCGAGAGTTGTGGCGTGCGCTCTGGGCGCACTCTGCATTTCATTTCGTCTCATTTCATGGACAATACATTGAGTGTATTTTTCGGTTTGGTTATCATCCACTGACTTTGAAAGTAGGCAAACTTCGCCAGCAGCAGACCCGCCCCGCCCCGCCCCGCCCTGCTCCACCCCGCCCCGCCCCGCCCTGCTCCACCCAGTCCCACTGTAACTGAGGTGCTGAGTTTGGGGGGCAGTGGCGGGTCGGATCGGGCCTGGGCGATAGCTGTTGCGAGAGAGAGTGAGAGTGAGAGAGAGCGAGAGAGAGAGAGAGAGACGTCGCTGAGCGGGTCTCTCGCTCGCTCTTCAACGTGCTCGCCTTCTCACAACCCCGGTGCTGTCCGCTCCGCCGCGCCGCGCCACTGGCTCAGGCCGGGGCGGGGCGGGGCGGGAGAGTCGCCGCTACTTGCTGCTGTGTTCCCAACTGGAAGAAGAAGCAAAGTTGGACTCGTTCAGCGGGAGAAAGAAAAGCTTGGCTGTGTTGTTGGGACGGTGAAAAGGGTTGGGGGGCCGGAGTGTAGCAGGCGTGGGCGGCTATAGCGGCACAGGGACCCACCCCGCCCGCTCCGCCCCGCCCCGCCCCACGGTGGCATATGTGCAACCTCACCGCCAGCCATCTGTATTCATACACACCAGTCACTGCACCGCCCCATCAGCGAGCGGGATATAGAAGAAGAAAATGAGAGATGAGCGACATCCATTTGCGTCACTGTTAAATATCGGCCGAACATGGCGCTAATTGAACCCGCCCGGACCCCACCCGTCCGGCCACCTCGCCGTCAAGTGTCAAGAGTGCAATCAGGCGCAGCCGGGTGTGGCGGCGCGGGGCGGGGCGGGGCGGGGCGGGGCGGGGCGGGGCGGGGCGGGGCGGGGCGGGGGCGTGGCACTGACGTGACGCCTAGACGGGAGTAATTACAAGACGCCGCACCCCGTGCTTCATTTCCGCGCCAAAAACACCAGAATAGCGTCGTGGCTGAAGGGGGGCAATTCCGAGGATTGCAAGATCTTAAGAAAACAAAAATCAAAATAAGAAAAAAATAACGAGAGGTAGCGCACAAAGTGTATCAGAGTTCTGTCGTAAAGTACGGCAGTAACGCGATGATGACAGCTTGGATGGCGTCTGCCTGGGCCGCAACGCCTTCCGGCGGGGGGGGGGGGGGACACGTTTGGCGCGTCAGAGGCTGGCTGGTTGGAATAATAATTGTAGCGGTGCAAAGACCACCCGGCCTAGCCTAGCCGTCTAGTTGGCCGCGGACCAAGGGCGCGCCAGGCAGGCAGGGCGCGGGGAGGGAGGCCGTCATTGGCTGCCAATAAGATAGCTAATTCTATACGGCGTGGGGGTCCCGGGGGCCTCGGACGCCGCCATAACGCAAAGTTGCATTTGCATCGCGAAAAATGCGGTCGGCTTGGACAAGTCCCCGCATGAATATTTGACTGCTGCTCAGTTATGTTTCTCTATTCTGTGCGCAAACTCTATCGAAACGAGTGTTGACAAGTACGTGTCAGAGCGAGTAAGTCAGCGTAATGTTGTCGGTAAAACGATTTAGCCGCATAAAGTAACGAGAGAGCTGCGTGCTCAGCGCCCACCCTCCTCGTCAAATTGTTTTCCATTTCCCCCAGCGGCGCGGCGCCGCTGTCGGTGTACTGCACCTCTCAGTCCACCCCGCCCCGCCCTGTCCGGTCACCCGCCCTGTCCGGTCACCCGCCCCGCCCCGCCCTATATCGCAGGGCATTATAAAGCCGTTACGGCGCGGGCCCCTCTTACGTGTTGATGGATGCCGGCGGCGTGCCACCCTCTGGCATAGCCCCGCCCCGCCCCACCCCGCCCCACCCCGCCCCGCCTCAACCCCGACACGCCGGGGAATGCGGCATCAAGTCCTTGGGCGGAATAATTCCAGGCACGCGTGAAGTAAGGCACCGCCCCGCCCCCGCGCGCTCTCAGACAATAAGACCCTGACCAGTGTGTGTGTGTAGGGGGTGGTGTATGTGCGTCCTCGTCGCTGACAGCGCGAGGTGCCTTTCTCAGCAGAACAGAGAAACTTTCCCGCCGAGAGCTTCCCGATCACAGCGCCGCTGCTGACCGAATGACGCCCAATGACCTACATTGATCGAGGTTCGCGAAGAAGGGAGAGAGGGAGGGAGAGAGGGAGAGAGGGAGAGGGGGAGAGGGGGAAAGAGGGGGAGAGAGAGAGAGAGGGGGGGAGAGAGAGACTTTTATTACTCGTGTAGGGGTTACTTAATCCCAGCCCCATGATAGGAAAACGGACGACAGCGGCCTGAAATCTCGTCAAGAAAAATTAGATTCCTCGCTATATGTCGATTTTTGTTTTGTTCCCACGTGTTGGTGAGGAGGGAGGGAGAGTGACGTGACACATTGTGTGCTCTTACTCACCCCTGATGTTTTGTCGAAATAGAAAAAGCAAAGGGGATAAGGAAAAATTGAAAGAGCAAAAAGAAACAACAAAAAAAAAAACACAAAAAAAAACACGTTTAAAAAACAAGAAAAAATAAAAAGATTTAAAAGCTTTTGAAAGAGGCCGCGGGACAGGCTCGGCGCTGCGCGACACCAGGCAGGCGCTGCCCCCAGGCGGCAGAGGTGGGGGAGGGGTGAATCCTGTCGCCCCAGCTAACAGGAGTGAGGCGTGGCGGGGCGTGGCGGGGCGTGGCGGGGCGTGGTCCCGGACAGCAGCACTTGACCCCGCGGTACACGCGGGGGTGCCAGCGCCATTATAACCCCCGCACCACCTTGTCGTTAACACCCTCCCTCCCGGGGGCGGGCGTGCAGCACGTCGCGGGGCGGGGCGGGGTGGCTCGCAGCCCCCGACGCACATCCGGACTGTAAAAGTCGGATCCGCAGTGTCGCGGTGCCCTGGCCCACTCGCAAACTTAGTTTACGCCGAGACTTGGTCTCGTAAACAAATCTGTTAACACGCCGCGTGCGACACGGCGCACGGCGCGCGCAGGACGGCAGGGCGGCGCGCGCAGGACGGCGCGGAGCGGGGCGCGGCGGAGCGGGGCGCGGCGGTGCGGGGCGCGGCGGAGCGGGGCGCGGGGACACCCCGCCGAAAACCCCTTCGCCGCCGGCGGCAAGCCGCAACCAAGTTGCGGCGGGGCGTCCTCCCCCGCGTACGTCTGCATATGGAAGAGGAAAGCCTTTCCCCCCGCAACTTATCCACGCCCTAATTTACGCCCCCCAAGTTCTGCACGCACTCGCGGGCCTTACGCGGCGCCCGCCCCGCCCCACCCCACCCGGCCCTTTCTCCACACTTTCCATAATACACCAAACTGCTATGACGCGCGGATCACGTTACGAGCCCCTTATGGCAGCAGACATTTTTTTTTTTAAAGGGAGGTGAAAATAAAAAATTTAAAAAAAAAAGGTCCGTTGCCCTCAGGGGACAGCAGTGACATTTCTTTGACCAGTCCGGCTGGGACTGCCAGCAGGGCAGGGTGTCTCCGTCCCCCCAGGGCGCCACACTGACCTTCTCCGCGGCCCTGCGCGGCCCTGCGCGGCCCTAGCTCGGTCTACCGGGCGGGACGGATCAGCGACTCTGCGCGCTGAAGGCTGAAGGGCCTGTCTGCACGACCTTATCGTTAAGTGATGGTTTTCAACACAACGAAAGCGGCGTGACTCCTATATTATGGTCACGCTCCTGTGTTACATCATAGCACAGCCAGCATAAACGTGTTAAAGCAAATATCGTTCGCAATTGGTTCGCAATCACAAAGTAGCCACAATGGTTCGCAAGGTTTTCACAGTGAAAGCTCATAGAATAAGACGAAAGGCCACAAGGAGAAAGCTAGTAAAAGCAAATTACATTTTTACACAGAATATAATAATTTGTTAGCGACTTCTTCTTAGGGAAAAGATAAACGATAAACATTGTTATTCGCGATTGTTTTGGTAACAGCATACATGTATGCTCTATAGAGAAAGTAAACAGGCGTCTCAAAACGTGCGTGTTACGAATACCACTGCAAGGCAGGTAAGGCAGTTGGGTGGGGAGAATAAGAGAGTATCACTCCTTAAGGCGCTTCCGTCCCGCATATAAGGAGGAGGAGGGGTCGCTACCCGGCCCAGCTGAGAGAGGGTGGGGGTTGAGCCGCCTATCGGGACAGGTATGAGGTGGGAACGTCGGGCCCCGTTAGGCAGATCGTCCCGTTTTACGACGTGTCCGTCGGGAACCTTAAGGGCGTGTCGAGGCGCGGCGGGGCGGGGCGGGGCGGGGCGGGGCCGCTTCCGGATTAAAAGATGAGGAGCATTAGGGTGGCGTCATGTTTTATCAATTGCTTCTACCCACCGCCGCCGCCCCGCGACCGCTGCCACGGAGCGGGTGGCTCACACACCCCCTCCCAAAAAAGAAAAGTGCAATTTTTTTTCAAGGGTTGGAAAAGGAGGGAAAAAAAGGGAGATGGGTGCACGGTACGGAGGCGGCTGCTGCTTTCCAGGCGATGAGAGAGAGGCTTTTGATTATTTCATGCGGCAAAATGTAATGCCTTCTCCGCTCGTCTGGGATGTATTGCCTCTGCCGCAACTCTTTTCCCGCCGCCTGAGGGGTTGGGAAAGGGGGAGGGGGTAGCGGCATCTGCCCGGCTCCGACTGCTAGTTACCAAGCGAGAAAGCGTGTGAGGGGGGGGGGGGGGGGGGGTACAGTATGCAGCCGGTGCAGCAGTTGCACACAGACACGCACACATTCCATCTCTCTCTCTCTCTCACACACACACTCACTCTCACACGTACACTCGCGGAGAGTCATATGTATACCAAACGGCGAATGTAAATGGTGATGCAAAAACATACAGAATTGTTTCGGGGGGGCCGAGGAAAAATTAATTATCACGTCCAGCCCAGTAGCAGAACTGCGCGAGCCCCGCCCCGCCCCGCCCCGCGCTACTTCACTTTCTGTCCACCGCGGCTAATCCCCGATAAATCAGCGCAGCGCAGGGCGGGGTGGGGCGGGGGCGGGGCAGCCGCCCGCGTCAAAACCCGGTGTGCAACCCCGCGCTGCAGCCAGCGTGGGGCGTGGCGTGGCGTGGCGCGGCGGGTCGTGCTGGGGCGGGGCGGGGGGTGGCGGGGCGCGGTGGGGTGAGGCCCTGCCGCCCGAGCTGCGCCGCGCTGTGCAGCGTTGCGCCCGTGGACGAGCCGTGCCCAGCAAGGGTCGGGCGGGGGCGCTGTAATAGGATTTCGTTAAATGGATTGTTCGCCCACTCTGAGCTGTAAAGTTTAATTGGAAAATCAGGTCAGCCTCACCCTCACGGTGCAGTAGGGGGACGGGGGTGAGGGGTAAGGGGGTGGGGTAGGGGGGGGGGGGGGCAAAAAGTGCAAGGGCCTATTCTACCTCGAAGAAAGGGTCTCAGACGGTGCAAAGGTTTGGGCAAAGTTAAACATATTCAATTCGTTTCACACAAATTTTCGCACAAAGAATGCGGGACTTCGTACAAATGCATGCAGAGAAGCGTGCAGACCAACGCACCAATTTGCGCAAAAAATTTCGATTGAGTAAGGTTGTGCAAATAAAAGATACAAATGCAGTTGCTCGAACTTGGCAACACACCAACTTTCTTTTTCACCGTGAGACATGTTTGTAAAGGTACCGGGAAAATTTTCCATGAGAAATATCGTAATTTGAAGATATTCATTTGAAAAATTACAAAATTGAAAAGACACTTGTATCGACTTGTCGTTCTTAAACAAGCAAAAATAAGCTTTCGTAAATTTACGAAACCGATCGTAAATTTACAGCTTCACTTGTAAATGACAAATTACGAAAAATGTTTACGAAGATATTTTTCATAGTGTTAACGCTACAGAAGGGCAAAGACTGCTCCCGAAAGCGCGCGCGGCTCTCAGGCGCCTGGGCGTAGCGACGCGCGAGGCAGTGCGAGTAATCCCCGCGGGGGGGAATTAGTCCTCGCCGCTACGCCGCGCGTACCGGCGGCGACGTCTTGGAGAGGGCAGTGGAGTGGGCCACGCCATTCATATCCGCCTTCGGATTAAGTTGTTATTCACATTCACGCGGCTAAGTGTGGTGCGCGGCTGGAGCGGAGTGGTGCCGCCTAACTCCCGCCCCGCCCCTCTGCCACCAGACAGACCAGTGTTGCAAGCACAAGTAGGCAATATATTGCGCCCAAACACGGCGGAGTGAGGCTGGTTGCAACTGCGTCTGCACTGTGAAAAGAATATTTGTAAATTTACGACTTTTTTTAAAAAAATTATTTTGGATTACGACACCGAGTCGTAAATTTACGATCGCAGTCGCAAAATTACGAGAGCAAATTCTTGCCCGTTTAAGAAAACTAAGTCGACACATGATGTCAAAAAACACTCCTTAACTCTACAACTCGAAGTCGTAACTTTACGACATTTGTCATGGAAATTTTTCCCGTAACCCTCACGACTACTTTTCACAGTGTGCCTCCTAGGCAACATGCTCGCACCCGTGCTGAGGTGATGCCTAGTAGCCAGGCGGAGATGCAGCTCGCATTCATTTCGGGCTACTTATTGCCTTACTTTCTGGACAAAACTGGCTGCAGTGCGGGTGAGCGGGTGAGCGCCCGGCAGGGTAGGCCGGCCCGCCGAGCAGCGGCGTGTAGCTGCGGCCTGCGTCCAAGGCGCCCCCCGCCCCACCTCCAGTCCACCCCGTCCCGCCACGCCCCGCCACGCCCCGAGGGCAACTGAGCGCACTGGACTCGGACCGACATGAAATATGAATAACAGCCAGGCCGGCGACCATCAGATATGAAAGTCGAAAATAAAAATAAGAGGGGGAAAAGTCTGATGGGCTGAGCTAGCGAGGCCAGCCTCCGGTGCGGTATGCTCAAGGAGCAGCAGATGTTCAGGACAGACCAGCGCGACCACTGCTGCTGCGCATGCGCAGGCCGCCAAAACAATGCCTGGTAAACGTAGAAAAGCTTCCTTAATGTGAGGAAAACTCCTCAGATTCTGAGGGCGTTCCCTCACAAATAATTTTTATTTTTACTTTGTATCATTTTTGGAGGAAACCTGCTCAAAATCTGAGTTCTCCTCAGATCAAATCCCGCCCGCAGGAGAAAAATATTTCTTGGGTCCAAATCTTTACCTCTAGCAAGCGAGATATTTCTCTTCCATTTCCAGTGGTCATAGGGAATGAGGCTCTACATACACAGATCGAACGGGCACCATCATCCCCTGTATCATTACGGCAGAAAAATGAACACTAGCGATGACAACAACAACATTCCCTGATGGACATCCATCACACCAACACCAACGCGTTTGCAAGCAGCATCGGGAGCTATAATAGAACGGATTGCGCAAATTTTTCTATTTTTAAGAAGAAAAAAAATCTTAAGAAGATCACGAAGCTCAACTGATAAGACAAAATGTTGCACCCGGGGGGGGGGGGGGGAGACAACGTAAACGATAGATAAGAGAGAAGTGATGAGGGGTGGGATCGAGGAGACAAGCATCGAAGGAGGAAGAGTAGGGCGCGAAGTGAGAAAAAAAGCGCGAGCTGGAGGCGTATGTGGCGACGGCGCTGTTTGGATCCAGCCCAAGTCTTTGGTAGGTGCGGGGATTACGTGTCGCTGTAACAGTGTGAGCGATAGGAAGAGAAAGAGAAAGAAAAGGAGTAAGAGAGACGGAGAGAGAGAGAGAGAGAGGGAGAGGGAGAGAGAGAGAGGAGAGAGAGAGAGAGAGAGAGAGAGAGAGAGAGAGAGAGAGAGAGAGAGACAGAGAGAGAGAGAGGTGTATTATGCATGAGAGAGGTGAGTCGGTTTGTGGCCACGGGTGAGTGTGTGCATAATGTTGGGGATGTTATAGGCCGCATGGGCCGGCGGCGTGGCGCAGCGTGGAGGTCCCCATAACTCAGCCCTCCCCGCACACCTCCCCTCCGCTCCCCTCCACCGCGACCACAGGCACCTCCGCCACCGCCACCGGGCAGGTGCTGCAGGGCCTGATCAGGCAGGCAATAAAGAGCGGCTCTCTTTTGCACTCGAGGCGTAAAGCAGAAGGGTTGCGTTTAAACCTCCATCAGCACGCGGCGCGCCGTGGGGCACAGATGGCTTGCGCGGTGACTGCTGTGTGTCGCGGGGCCGGCGGGGCGGGGCGGGGCGGGGCGGGGCGGGGCGGGCTGCACCGCTGGCAGAATTAAACATGACACATCGGCCAGGGGCGGGGCGGGGCGGGGGCCCGAGAGGACCGCGGCGCGATGCGCGTGTGTTTGGAATGGAACACGAGCACATGATACTCGCTGCATACAAGTTCAGCTGCCAGCGGGCGGGGCGGGGCGTGGCGGGGCGGGGTCCCTGTCACACACGCTGTGAACCACGCCGCACCCCAGCACGACGCTACACCGCCACGCCACGCCACGCCGCGCTGCGCCTACAAACTCTCGCGGGCAGCCCGGGCCATGCCGTGCAGCCCCGCCCCGCCCCGCCCGCACCCCACCCTGTCGCGGCCAGGCGGGAGACGGAGCCCAGGCAGGCGCAGCAGGCCGCTACCGCCGGTCCACTGTAACTTGAGGAGACGTATACTCCCCGAGAGCGAGTTGTGCACACGGTAACTCTGTTTCCTTGAGACTCCCCGGAAGCTTTACACATTTGCAGAAAGGTTCCTGGGAATTTTCCAGGATAAGTCCTGGAAAATTACCAGCTTTCCTGGGAGTCCCAGGAATTAGATTTACTATGTGTGACTACCAAATTGTTGTGTTCTTGGAAGATCGAGACGGATTAACATAGCTCTTCCAGAGTGCTTGTAATTTTACGATTTCCAACTGTAGTTTTACAACTGTATTTCGTGGAAAATTTTCCGGTAAACCTACGACCATATTTTTCAAAGTGAAAAGAAAGGTGCTCATTCGTGCCCCTTGCAATTTGTTTTCGAATCGCGACAGCAGGTATAGTGGAGTTGTAAGTAGGCGGGGGCAAGGGGGAGGGGGGGGGGGGGCGAGACTGGACAGAGTTGGAATGGAGCGTGAAGGCGAGGACGACTTTCCCCAAACAGCGAGCCCCGCCCCGCCCCGCCCCGCGTCCTCCACATCCTCCTCCTCCTGGTACCGGTGGTAGCAGGGGTGCATCCCCACACAACAGAGTACCCCTCGTTTTCTCTCCCCTATCGCCTTGACCCGCCCCTG
Source organism: Frankliniella intonsa (assembly GCA_033675135.1). Lineage (NCBI taxonomy): Eukaryota > Metazoa > Arthropoda > Insecta > Thysanoptera > Thripidae > Frankliniella > Frankliniella intonsa. The sequence continues at coordinate 2,959,518 of CM066245.1, read as the reverse complement.
CGTCGCGCACACAAGGCACAAAGAGGCGGCAATCCCCCCCAACCCTCTCTCTCTCTCGTCCCGCCCTTCCCCCACGAACCCTCCCTTCCTCCCTCTCTTTCTCACTCTGCTCACTCACTCTCCGCGTTTTATCACGAAGGGCATGACATTGTAATTATTGTTATCAAAAAAGGGGGTGGGGCTCTGCTAGATCCGCCCCACGCCGCCCCGCCCCGCCCCGCGCCTCTATTGTCGTCCTTTGTGAGCCGCGCCGCCACGACTTGCGACTGACATCAACAGGACCGGCAGGGCAGGCCTGCTGCTGCAGGGGGCCCGCAGGACCCGCAGGACCCGCAGGACAGCATTCATTGGGACTCGCACGCCACGTCACCGCACGACATGCCGTGATAGCTGCACTAATCTCCTCCTTCCTCCCGCCATTTATTCTTCTTCGTCTTCTTCTTCTTCTTCTTCCAACTCCTTCCCCTCCTCCTCCTCCTCCTCCTCCTCCTCTTCCTCCTCCTCCTCCTCCTCCTCCTCCTCCTCCTCCTCCTCCTCTTCCTTCCCCAAATGACAAAATATGACATCTCGGAAATCTATGCTGTCAACGCGGTAAAAACAAATGTCTGATTTTTTTGAGGAAAATGAGAAAAATGGGAAAACTTCCATAGTTTGAGGGAACCTCCTCAGATGTTGAGGATGTCTCCTAAAAACTTGAAGGAAATCGCCACATTGTTAGCGGAGAGTTCATTTAAAATCTGAGGAGGTTCCCTCAAAATCTGAACACACCTATAAGCAAACACCTTTCACTTCTCTCATGCCCGATTTACCCGTTTTCTGTTTTCACTCCCACTGCCGCTTGCTGCCGCTGCTCGCAATACAGTACCCCTATCATCGCGGTGTTGTCCATCCATCTGGAGCTCTTTTAAGTGCACAAACTGCCACTAACAAGAGCACCGGTTCCCTTCCCCCCCCCCATCCCCTCTTCCCTTGGCCCGATGCGCTCGCGGCGCGCTCTGAGCGGCCGCAATGAGCACCAATCGCTCGTTACTGCCATTGTTATTGCCGGCTTGTGGAGGGGGTAGGGGGCTCCTCTCTCTAGGGGGCAGGGCGGCCGCGCCGGCCCGGCAGACATTACGACCCTATTCAGTTACCATCGGCAGGGGGTGGCGACGGTCAGCAGGCGCGCGCAACCATGCAGCCGCGGGCTTGTGTGAGCGAGAGAGCGATAGAGAGAGAGAGAGAGAGAGAGAGAGAGAGAGAGAGAGAGAGAGAGCGAGAGAGAGAGAGAGAGAGAGAGAGAGAGAGAGAGAGAGAGAGAGAGAGAGAGAGAGCGAGAGAGAGAGAGCGAGAGAGAGAGAGAGAGCGAGAGAGAGAGAGAGAGAGAGAGAGAGAGAGGACAGAGAGCGCTTGACTTGCACACACGTTCGCTGATCCGATACCTATGGTATGCCCGTCACCGCTCCCAGTGTTATCACCGCCGCCGCCACGACAGGGGTCGTATTCGCCAGGCGCGGTGGTACTGTTACGCGCCGGTCGCAGCTCCACAGGTGAATATACAAACCACCCACACGAGCATCATACCTCACAGCTATCAGCGCCCATGCGGCTACCAGTGTTGCCAGGAAAGTAGGCAATAAGTCGCCCAAACACACACCCTAACTGTATTTGTACTATATTTCAGTGCAAACGTTCGTTCAAAGTTAAACCAACACATCATTTCACACAAGTTTATGCGAAAAACTGAATGACTTTAAATCTCCGCGCACAAATTTGTGTGAAAAATTTGATTGTTCAACTTTGAACGAATAAAAGATGCGATATCAGTTAGTGTGCAGTGGCCACTGTTGTGTGAGACATGTACGCTGTGTACGCTGTGTACCGTGCACGCTGTATGCACAGGGTGGTGTGGTGCCTAGTAGGCAGGCGCAGATGCAGCCAGCTTTACCCCACTGTTTTTGGGCGACTTATTGCCTACTTTTCTAGCAGCACGGTATGATTCCCTTTTCCCTTTACCTGGCCGCCCCGCCGGTTGGGGCCGGGGCTGCGGGACAGACTTAACGATGGCCGTGTCTTTGCCCCGCGCGGCCCCGGGACTTCCCCTCCTGAGTCCATCTCATCGGCGGAGACGGATATCAAAGGCAGGACGGAGACCTGGGCGCTAACGGGCGCCCCGCGGGCCCCGCCCCGCCCCGCCCCGCCCCAAAACACAAAGAGAAGATAATTAGACGTCTACAAGGCGCCGCGCTGCGCCCCAACCCACTTTGCTGCTCAGCTCAGCTTAGTGCCGGCAGCGACAAATGGTTATAGCTGGTCAGATTTCGTCAAGGAGTTTTGGGTTTGGGAAACCTGCTTCGTTTTTTTTCCCCTGTTGTTTTTTTTTGTTTTGTTTTGCGGAAAATACAGATGACAGAAAAAGAAGACCCTCTGCAGGAGGGCTTAGACTATACGAATCATACCCAAAAAGGATATTATGCAACCAGAGAAATGTAAGGTTGACGCAGGAAACTATTGCGTGGATGTAGCATAAACAAGTTTAGATCCACGCACAAAATGCGAGATCTACGCATGGCTTGCTTGCGGCCAGCAAACAATTATCTGTGTCTACCTGACGCACTTATTCGACCATTCATAACAACTACATACCTGCATATCTTAAAGTATGATGATACTTAGCCATAATTACGCGCGCACACACACTCACTGTAAACCCAACAGTGTGCTTAGTACACTCTTCTTAGTGTTTGCACTATAATCAGAAGTGTTCAACTGACACACACTTCAAAGTGTTGAACAAAGTATTGAACACTTTAAGATGCTTGGTTAAAAGACCGTGCATTTCACTGGGGACAAAAGTGCTCAACACTTTCGTTGGACACATTCTGCTGGCCAACATATCGGTCTTTAACACCTTTTTCCTCGTATATAGTACATCGGATTTTTAACGAAGCAACTGAATGTGTTCAACACTTTGAAGTGTGTGTCAGTTGAACACTTTTGACTACAGTGTACTTCAAAGCACACACTAGGAAGTGTGTGCCTCCCACAGCAAACGGTTTCAGCCAGCCATTTGCACCAGGGATAGATGAGCAATACGACTCCATCCCGGCCGCCCTTTTCTCCCTCTTTTCCTCCCCGCAGCGCAGCCTCGTCTCCATTGGAGCGAAGTCGTGCGAATGGTTTTGGGGGGAGGGGGAGGAAACCAGCCCGCTGCCGGGCCGGGCCGCCTGCGAAAATAAAATTGTTTCCGCATTCCTCTAAACTACTCGGGAATGGCCACCAGGGGGCCGTGAAGGCAAGACGCGCCGCGGCGGGGCGGGGCGGGGCGGGGCGGGGCGGGGCCGGGCGGGGCGGGCGGGCCGAGCAGCGAACCTTGTAAAGCCCTGGAATTATGCAGCAGAGCACACTACCACATTACCGCAGCAGCGCCACGCGCAACTCGACCCCGCCGCGCCCCGCCCCGCCGCGCCCCGCCGCGCCCCGCCGCGCCCCGCCGCGCCCCGCCGCACACCGCCGCGCCGCGCCGCGCCGCCTCCTCGGGAGATTCCTTAGCCGCGCTGACGGTGTTCCTACTCATTAAAATAATTAAAGAGCGCCGAGGTAAATCCCGGCTCTTTTACCATTTCTTTTGGACGCCCTCCCGTCACGGAGCCCCACCCCGCCCCGCCCCGCCCCGCCCCGCCCCGCCCCGGCCAAGTCCGCACGGCCAGACCAGCGCGGGAAATATTTCAAGTCGCGTATGATATATTCACATATCGCTTCTGTTTGACAATACGTTCGCATCTGCTGACAGTGCAGGGCGCCCCACACGCTAAAGTGTGCGAGTGTCAGGATGGGTCCGGTACGTCTAAAGGAAAAGAGCTCTACAGCCATTGGCAATGTTGATTTACCTCTAAGAAATTTACCTCCACAAAAATAATGGGTACCGGGGGGGGGGGGGGGTTTAATCGGCCAGACAATTAATTAATACCCCCCTGTATACCGAGGTGGGTACAGGACCCCTAGGCGATTAATACCGGGGGGTATTAATCCCAAAAAAACATCCCCAAGATCAGAAGGGGCGTTTTGGTGAACGCCTGGAAACCAAAAGGCGGCCCTGTAAGCGAGGTAAGAAGTGAACGTCACATGTGCGACTCGACAACACTCCAGGCCGCCCGTGCCACTGGCAGTGCGGGGTCGTACGCACGCGACCTGATACTGGGCGTTGTTTATGGCCACAATAAAAGTTATCATGCACCGACTTGTCATTTTTTCTGATATGATGTACCTGTCCCGCTGGTAATATGACGTTCGATATGGCAAATACCGTCCTCCAAATAAATTAAAGAAAAATGTTCTGCACGAACAGCAGAGAAAAGTATTTCTGATTCAGGCATAATTTGATGCGTGAACTGAGAGTGAGCGAGAGAGAGTGAGCAAAAGAGAGTGAGCGAGAGAGAGTGAGCGAGAGTGAGTGAGCGAGAGTGAGTGAGAGGGAGAGAGAGAGAGAGAGAGAGAGAGAGAGAGAGAGAGAGAGAGAGAGAGAGAGACGCGCCTGCGGCCTGGCACCGGGCTGTCAGGAGCGGGACTGGAGTCAGCCGTCGAGGTAGGCCAGCCCGCCGCACGCGCGTGTACCGCGGCGGCCTACCGGTCCAGGCGCCGTCCCGTCCCGTCCCGTCGCTCACCATCCGTCTTCCAGTACACGTCTCTCGCGTCGGCGCGGACAGCTCGCCGTCCACCTGCCCTCGGTAAGAAAAAGACACAGGCGGACAGATAGATTGACCATCCAATTGCTTAGCAGCGCAAGCAGAAGGAGGTGGAGGAGGAGGAGGAGGAGGAGGAGGAGGAGGAGGAGGAGGAGGACGAGAAGGAGGAGGAGGAGGAGGAGGAGGAGGAGGGGGAGGAGGAGGAGGAGGAGGAGGGGGAGGAGGAGGAGGGGGAGGAGGACGAGAAGGAGGAGGAGCACGTCTCAGCCGCAGCAGCGCTCCGCGGCGCGCGGCCCGGCCCGGGCCCCAGGGGCCTAGGGTATTAATTATGTCGACGACCTGAGCTCAGGCAAGAATGCGGCGTGTTCCTCTCATTATAGGCGTGGTGGGGCGCGGCGGCGGCGGCGGGGCCGTGCGGCGGGGGCGGCGGGGGCGGCGGGGGGCGGGGGTTGGGGGCGGTGGCCCTCCCCAGAGCACTGTCACGGTGCGGGAACACAAGTTGCAGCACAGCCTCTCTTCACCCTGCTCTCTCCGCCCTCTCTCCCTCTCCCGACCTGGAGCGGCGACGGATCCAGTCTCAGGTTTCCAGCGGCAGCACCAGCCGTGCCGGGCGGGGCCGGGCCTCTGCGCAACCGGGATGTGACCCTCTCCTGCTTTCACGCGCCCCGCCCCGCCCCGCCGCGCCCCGCCCCACCGCACCCCCGCAGGGTAGCGCAGTGCGGGCGGGCGGGCCGGGCACGGCACGGGGCTCTGGAGTAAACAAGCGCAGGGCGGGGCGGGGCGGGGTACACGTGCCGCCGCACCCGCCCCACCCCACCGCACCCGCGCCGCCCCGCCACACCCCGCCCTACAGCAAGATCCTGCCCCGCCACCAGTGCCGTCCATACGAGGGGTCCAACACTGGGTCCAGGTGCGAACAAGCATTTACGGATTGCCACACTGGAAACCCAAGTGTGTGAATGTCCCACACTTGTAAGTGTGCGAGGATTCATTCGTACACTTATTGGCCCTTAAATCGACTGAATTCCCCCGGAAAATTTCCAGTCGTGCTGTGATCTCCACCAGGTCTTAGTAAAATTTTTGGGCGAGACTTTGACATTATCGTATCATTTCATGCATATATTTTCTCGAAGGAAAACCCAAATCAGCGCAATGAACATCGAAAATAGGATTTTTTTCGGGGGGTTATGTGAATGCCAGTGATTACCGGACAAAGTGTTCACACGTGGATACTAGAGTTGTGAATCCCTCTCGTCCGTCCGTCCGTCCGTCTGTCTGTCTGTCTGTCTGTCTGTCTGACCGACCGGACGGCCGCCTCACGCCCCGCTGCACTACTTCAACTTTCAAACGCCGTGCGGCAGGTACGACTTGCGGACGCCATAAATTGCCAATTGTCCGTCGCGACGGTCTGCTCTGCGGCCGGATAGAAATAGTTGGCAGTACCATTGGCTGTGACGCGCCGCCCCGCCCCGCCACGCCACGCATCGTTACCACATGAAATACGATCCCCAATCAGACAGTCCGCGCTCGGTGCCCCGGTCTGCCCTGCCCCCAGCTCGCGCCCCTCTAGGGCCCCCAGGGCCCCCGCAACCCCGCCGCTCACATGTCGGCAGTGCACTTGTAAAAAAATATGTACGGAAATTTCAGGCAAATATTTTTTTCGGGGGTTAATTCCGCTACTTGATGAAAACGGAAAAGTCCGTTCAGATCTGCGTGGTTAGTAAATGGCAGTTCCTGCAGCACCGTAAGGGAAGAACCATCTTTATGGCTGGGAAGGGGAAGGGAAGCAAAAACTCATCCGTACCAATCAAAAGTAGGGAGCCTCCCGGAAAAAATATTAGCTGCACTCTTTCCAAACATATTCCGTTCTTTTAGGGGGGGAAAGAAAGAAGATGACAGTGTTTCCGTTATCATACCAAATCGACTTAAACATCTGTTTATATGGAATGCAAATCAAACAACGAACATCGTAGGGAATTTTCGTTTTTTTTATGTACGGATTTCCGTCACCGGTTCCGTACTAGGCTTCTAATATTTTTTGTTTCTCCACAGTCCAGAAATCAAGCCTAGGGGCTTAAAGGAGACCCACATTCGACTGCAGTCCGAGTAGAACAGCCCGCCACTGCAGCCCCACCTCGCTGTGAGACAGATAGATGGATAGATGGCGCTGAGCAATCAGGTTTACATCCCGAAACGGAATTAAGACTCGGGTGATTGATAGCTCCCCAGACAGCGCGTGCGCCTCCCACTGGCTGCAGGCAGGGCCGGGGAGCGGGGGGCGCGGGGGGTTAGTGGTGCTGGGGGGAGGAGGAAGGAGCTAGAGCAGCTTCAAGACGAGCGAATGGAGGAGAGGAGAGGAGAGGAGAGGAGAGGAGGGGAGAAGGGGAGGGGGAAGAGGAGAGAATCAGGCAAGCAAACGATGTCCAGCAGGCACTCCATTAGACGGCGAGAGATTTACAGTGCGAGGCGAGGCGAGCAGGCGCGGGGGAACGGGGCTCTCCCCTGTGTACCCAGAGCGAGAGGAGAGCGAGAGAGAGAGAGAGAGAGAGAGAGAGAGAGAGAGAGAGAGAGAGAGAGAGAGAGAGGGGAGAAACACGTTGGTAAGACAGACACTGTAACGACTGCACACCCGATCAGCTGTGTGCGTGTTGGGCGGGGAGGTAGGCGACGGTCCGCGCACCGAACGCAAACAGAAATCGAACACACTACCGCGTTCAAATCGCACAATGTTTCACAATTTTGTCACATTCTAAAGAATGTGACAATTATATCTAAAAGAATGTGACAGTTTTCATAATAAAGAGTATGTGACGTCACAGGCATTGAATAACAGTGTACCCAAAGGGTTAAAAAAGACTCTGCGACAGCACATTGATGCTACGCGCGCGGGTCGCGTCCTCAGTTGCCGGGGTGAATGTCGACCGGGCGGCGCAGCGCAGGGATTTGGGTGCGGGGCGGGGCGGGGCGGGGCGGGGTGGGGCGAGGCGGGGCGGGGCTGGGGCGTGCCAGCCCCTCCTTGAGGCACTCTGCGTAAACATTTACACGGCGCAGTGGTCACTAGCTCTGGCCCTGGCGCCAGAGTAGCACTTGCACAAACAGAAAACGTTTCATGTCGGCGATGCTGCACCACGTCCCTCCCGGCGCGGCGCGGCGCGGGGCGGGGCGGGGCGGGGCGGGGCGGGGCGGGGCGGGGCGGGGTATGGACGCCTCCACACGCTCGAGCTGAGCCACGAAATAAACGAATGTTGGTTGGGAAAGTGCAAAGCAAGGGTCCGGTCCGGCCCGGCCAGCAATCACACATTCCAAATAAAATGAAACATAAACATAGACGGGCAAGAGAGGGGAAAAATATTCCTCACCGAGGACTTGAGTACAGCAGTGAGGCGCTCGCGCACCACACCTAGGAGGAGCGCACACGGCTGGAGTGGCAGCGCAGTGTGCACCGCGCACGGGGGTGAGGAGAGGGCAGAATATAGCGGGTGGAAAAACAGGCCATGGAGCAAGGAAACTGAGCTGTTCTTTCTGTATGTCCAAGCGTGTATCGTGTCTGAGCCCGATACAATGCACTTTATTACTGTGGCACTGTTGCCAGAAAAGTAGGCAGTAAGGCGCCCAAACACACCAGTGTAATGCGGGCTGCATCTGCGCCTGCCTAGGCAGGCAGCACCTTAGCACAGGTGCGTAAACGTTGCCTACTAGGCAGGCGCAGATGCAGCCCGCTTTACTCCTCTGTGTTTCGGCGCCTTATTGCCTACTTTTCTGGCAACACTGTACTGTGGCACCGCGCGCGCCGGGGCGGGGCGGGGCGGGGGGTCCAGGCGGGGCCGTGGCGGCGCGGCACCTCATCAGCGGGGGTATTTATGACGTGCGGCTCACGCACCCGCCCCGCCCCGCCGCGCTGCCAACGTCACGGCTCGGAGCACAAGGCGGGGCGGGGCGGGGCGGGGCGGGGCGGGGCGGGGCGGGGCGCCGCACAACGAGGAGATAATGCGCGTGCAGACGCGCCCCGCCCGAGCTGCTCGCTTGCATCACGGCGCTTTGCCGCCACCATTAATCCGCGGCAATAAACCGGCTGCTGTGTGCTGCACACAGCTCGACTTCATTTTTATTTTTTTTGCGTGTCATTTGCTACAACGACCCCCTAGCCGCAGGGCAGGTAGCGGTCCGGTCCGCTCCGCCCCACCCCGCCCGTGTGCAGCTCATTCTAATTTGCTGCTCCACCTCGCCCCACCCCGCCCCGCCGCGGCCCCACCTCGTCGGCGCGTGTGTAAATCACTCAGCGCGGAGAAGGGTCTCCTCAACAACTTTACGAGACAACTCTCTTTTGCCGAGCCTGCCTGCCCAGCGAGGAGGCGGGCACCTCGCGCACGACAAGCAGTACCGCGTGTTCCCTTAAATACGTAACAGTGTTGCGGGATTGCACGCTCGCAAGCGCTTCGAGTGAGGTAGGCAATCCGTCCGCCATACCTACAGATGTGCGAAAATAATTCACTCACCCGCAAGTGAGTGATATTCGTACACTTGGACACAGTGTAAGCTGTGTGTGTGTGTGAGGAGCGGAGGAGCGCCGCCAGCAGACGATATTGGCGGCGACACGTCTCGAGCTAGGGCAGGGCGGGTCGGGGCGGGCAGGCGGGGCGCTACATCACACTGAGGACAGTCGGGGCGGGGTGGGGCGGGGCGGGGCGGGACACCTGTTCGGCCCAGCTCGAGCTGGGGGAGAGGAAGAGGACTCTCAAAATATTGGTGGCGCAAGAAACGGGATTTGTATACTTTTCCAACTGCGTTTCAAACTAAAACATTGAATGCATGTAAAGCCCGTTTTGCGCTGAGATGCGCGTGGGTATAGAAGCGCACGCGGTGACTGAACGCAGACGTGCCTGTCGCGACAGGGGCGGGGCGGGGAGGGGCGGGGCGGGGCGGGGCGGGGCGGGGCGACAACCACCAGGAATGTGGCGACGTGGCGCTGCACACAAGTCTAGGTGCATCCCGAAGGAGAGAGATCGCAAGGGAGTGAGAGCGGGGGAGGCGGAATAGAAAAGAGAGGGGTAGGGGGGGGGAGATGAGAGAGAGAGAGAGAGAGAGAGAGAGAGAGAGAGAGAGAGAGAGAGAGAGAGAGAGAGAGAGAGGAGGGAGATGTTGTATGGGTCGTGGCTTGGGAGTAGTGTGAGTGGAGGCGGCGGCGTTGGGTATAGGCCATGCAGCCAATCTTTTAGAGTGCCAAAAAGAGGGGGATGCGGCCGAGTACACCGTGACACGCACACACACACACACACGCTCTCTCTCTCTCTCTCTCTCTCTCTCTCTCTCTCTCCCTCCTCCTGCAGGTCGCGGTGCGCGGCGGTATCGTAAAGCTGACGGGAGGGATGCGGTATTGACGGGGCGAGGAGCGCGCCCGTGATGGACGAGGTGGACATAGCGCGGGCGTGGCGGGGCGTGGCGGGGCGGGGCGTGGCGGGGCGGAGCGGGGCGGGGCCAATGCATTTCGTTACTCAAGCTGACGGCGCACCTGCCGTCCTACGTCGAGGCACCGCCAGGGCCTTCAATGCACATGATCTCTCTCTCTCTCTCTCTCTCTCTCTCTCTCTCTCTCTCTCTCTCTCGGAGGTACACTCTTATAAAATTCCACTATTTAACAAAAGCTGCTTTCCTTCTTAATTTAGTTGAATCCGCGGATAAGCGCGACATGTTCCAACTTAACGAGTTATTTTTTGAGTGAGTGTGGAACGTACAAGAGCGCATACGCCCCATTCCTCCTATCTAAATGCATTGGGGGAATTGCCTTGAAGCGTTAGTTGTACGCTTCAAGAAGGGCGTAAGGTCTTCAAGCGTATAGCTTGACAAAGGCGTACGACTACCCTTTAGTCCTACCAGTGTAGTGCCACTGCCACACAGAGTGCAGCGCCACGAGGCCCATGCCGCACGCCAGGCCGCGCCGCGCCGGTGTCGGCCGCGAGGAGAGCATCTCAATGGCCGTGGTCGCGTCACAGGCTTACATTTTACGTCCGCCGTGAGGCCCTTGCGGTCGTCAGACTTGATGCACAACGGGCTTTTAGCCCGGCCCGCGGGCACAAGTCCAAATGAACGCGGCGGGGCGGGGCGGGGCGGGGCGGGGCGGGGCGGGGCGGGGCGACTAGACGCACAGGAATGCATTCCCACGGGGGCTCATCGCGCGGCCGCTGCATTGTGTACACCCAGGAAATCTATATCGTGAAACAAGGATCAACCTGTGAAATCAAGCATTTTTTTTTCTTTAAAATAAAAAAGAAATACAAGGAAATTTTAACATAAATTCTAGGAATTTCCCGTGTTTCAATGTCGATAACGGTTGCTTTGACGATTATTTTTTCATATAGGTTAAGTTCCCTTGTATTTTTTAAAGGCTAATTTCCTTAGTTCAAGCTAACCATTTTCTGTGTGTATCATGACGTTTACCAACCATGATACAAACACTCGTACGGAGGTATCGGTCTATTGCAGGGTGGTGGTGCAATCTACTGCTTATGATGAAATGGGTAGAGTGTCGTCAGAGGGTTGCCTACTCGCGCGGGGCAGAAGGGCTCGTCACGGCCGCTGAGGGTACGTAGACTATACCCTCAGACATTAAATAGGCGTCGTTGTGCATTGCGATGAGGCAAAAACCTCGGAAATTGTGCGTACAGAAGCTTGGGGAGCACAGGGTTATCCGCCAAAACCATTGAAAATCACTTTAAAAACAATATCTGAGAGACAACAGGTTTCTGCCACCAGAAACCATCAGAGGCTAATAAGAATAAACGTGTGTCATCGAAAATGGAAAGGGAAAAGACTTGGGTGATTGGGCTGATAAGACGCGGTCGGATAACTGGTAGAACTACGAAAATCCAAGTAATCACACTCGTTACACTAATAAAAGCTTACGGTGATTTTCTTTGGAAGCTACGGTGAACCCTGCAGCACTGTAGCTTACAGTGAATTTTCACCGTAAGCTACGGTGAATGTAACTGTAAGCTACGGTGAAAATCACCGTAAGCTTTTTCGAGAGTACCGGAGCAAGGCTTCACCGATGACGTCTCGTCACACAGAGGATGGCCCGGTGGCGCCGGGCGGCACATGGCAGCGCTTACCTCCAAGGTGCTGGACGACAGGGCGGCGCCCGCACGAGTCCGGCCACGTGCACGGAGACTTGTTGCGCGCGGGGCGGGGGCACGTGCGACACGCGTGCGGCACACGTGCAGCCAGCTGCAGGTGGTGGGCGAGGCGTCGGCACAGCTGCACGGCGCGGGCCGGGCCGGCTAGTGGCGGCGCGCGAGCGTCGGGGGCGGCGGCGGCAGCGGCGTCGCGGCGCGGAGCTCGCAGGGGGTCGTGTAGGAGTGGCGGGGCGGGGCGCGGCGTAGCGAGCAGACGGGCGGCTCGAACGCGACTGACGGCGCCGGGCCGGGCGGCGCAGTGGCGCGCCGCCGCACCCCGCCGCACCCCGCCCCGCCCCGCCTCACCCCGCCCGCCGGTAGGGGAGGGGGTGGCTGCGGGTGCGCGCCCGGCCCAGCAGCACAAACACGCCGCGTGGCGCCCCTGCCGCTGCCCACACGAGGGCCGGAGGAACTCGCCGCCCATCTCCACTCGCTGGAAAACAAAAACACACACAAAAATAAATATCACAACTATTTTATAGGATGAAAAGGAACTGCCGAGCAACGAAAATAATTTTAAATAAAATATCGCGAAACAGAAAGAAGAAAGGGGAGCAGATGAAGGTGCGGGTTGGTAGCAGAACCCGCCTCTCTCTTTCCTATTCCGTAGAGGGCGGGGTGCGGCGGGGTGCGGCGGGGTGAGGCGGGGTGAGGCGGGGTGAGGCGGGGTGAGGCGGGGTGAGGCGGGGTGCGGCGTGCGGCGCAGCCCTTACAAACTGGGAGCAGACCGCCCCTGCCCGGCCCGGCGGCAGGGCCAAACGTAGGGCACCGGGCTTATCTGATGACACCGGCGAGCGCCCTACATTCCACGGCGACTGGAAACAAGGAAAGGAAAAAACGACTACCAGCAGCAGCAGCAGCAGCAGCGGCGGGCACAAGAGGGGGGAGAGGGAGGGAGGAGGGCGCAGGGGCATAACGGCGCCAAATCAAATCAGGACGCGGGAAAATACGCGAGCGGGGCGGCAGCGGCACTGCTCTACCTGCGAGTCGCTATAATTACAGCAGCGCAGCAGGGCAAACACGCGGGGTTGCTGTTGCTACTGTTCTGTGTGCCCGCGAGTTACGCGCCCTAGCGTTATCCCATTAACACTATCACACCCGGGCCTCCGAGCTGCTTGTTTGTCCCTGACGCGAAGAGGCGGAAGAAGAAGAAGAAGAAGAAGAAGAAGAAGAAGAAGAAGAAGAAGAAGAAGAAGAAGAAGAAGAAGAAGAAGAAGAAGAAGAAGAAGGTAGGACCGGGCACAGACGTAGGAGGGTGGCTACGGGGGAAGAAGGGTAGGAGCGCTCTCAAAAGCTCACGGTGGTTTTCACTGTAAGCTACTGTGAACCCTGCTGTACTGTAGCTTGAGGTGAATTTTCCCCTGTGATGTACCCTGATTCACCCGTAGCCTACAGTGACATTCGACGTGGCCTACAGTGACATTCACCGTAGCCTTCAGTGAAAATTCACCTGCTCAGCTGCAGTGGAAGTCACCGTAAGCTTTCATCAGTGAGGGGGTTGACAACCAACAGCTGTGGACCGAATAGGAAAGAGGGGTGAGAGTTAGTCGAGAGCAGACGAGTTCCGAATACCGTGCGCAGCGGCTGCGTGGCGGGATAAGACGTCGCGGGTATTACCCTCCCCTACTCCAGCGCCAGTGCCTCCTCTCCACCCGCGCCACAGCCAGAGTGCGCCACCTGCCGTATAAAAACGGAGGATGCCGTGTCTTTTAATAGTCAATGAATTATCCCCCCCCCCCCCTCACACATTCTTTCTCCTCCTTTCTTTACGGCGTGACGGCGTTATTCGCAGCGGGCAATGTTTGGCGGCGTGGCGTGGCGGCGCCATCTGGAGTGGGGATAGAGGGCGGGAGGAGCGGAAGTGCGGAGGGGGTGGGAGAAAATAAGGCGGGAACAAGACAACTCGCCGCCAACCCAGCGATACGGTCCGGAGGAGCATTTCCACAATGGTTATTACTATGTTGAAGTAAAAGAATAAGATAAAAGAGCGACCTTCATCTCCTGCCGCCAGACGCGTACATTCATTTTATTATTTTTACTGTATTTACCGATGTTCAGGTGCCAGGGTGAGGTGTGTGTGGCTGCTGATATGTCCTTAGGGCTCACGTGTTATAAACGTAGCGGCCTGAAATCATTTATAGGAAAGTGCAGTTTAAACTGCAAAACTCGTCTGACACATTTAAAATCGTCTTGGAAGTCTTCTCTATGTTCCGTAAACAGCGCCAATTAATAGGTGGATTGGAGACAAAAGGGACTTCGGAGGGATTTCAAAACACGCGAAATCCCTTTCTTGTCCCCCTTCATAGGGAGTGACACTTAGGGACAAAACTGGGACAAGGTAGGGAGTTCCGTTTCTGTTGGGGAGTTCCACACCGTTGTTAAATTGTGGCGTTTTATAAAAGTGTGCATTTACACTTTGGTCCTACGCTCGTTCGGAACAACTAAGAAAGGCGTTGGGAAATAATGCCAAAAGCCATTCACAATACGACATGGTCAAATCCCACTTTGTTTTTTTTTTAACAAGTGTCCCCCCCAGCCAAGCTCGACGCGCAGCTGCCTGCTCGTCTTATTGCGTGAGGAACAGTTCGGCAGCCTCGGCCGGGTAATCATTAGATTAGCGGCGGTGTAAAGCGAGTGGGGGGGCAGAGCTCCGGGGTAGAAAGGGACGCGGCGGAGGAAAAGGCGCGCGCGGGACAAAGCCCGGCAGCCCGGCAGGCAGGCAGGCGCGGGGACACACGGCGGGGGGCGGGGGCGCGCGCGCGAGCAGCGGCATCAGAAATTCATGAGTTGGAAAATGTGGAGCGGGATCCGTGATTTGAGAGCGTCGGCAGCAACAAGGGCGTCGGCTCGCGGCGGCGCGGCGGCCGGGAGTGTGAAGAGGCACAGGTAACAACAGGCGGGCACTACTTGTATCACTGTAAAAACTTCGTCCAGGTTTCCAAGCAGTTTTGGAAAAAATCAAGACGTTCCAATGTATTTTCTCCATAAGAAAATTATGGCTGCTTGGAAACCTGGACGACGGTCCCACCGTGTACAACGGGCGCGTAACATGGTTGCGGGTTTGCCTACCTGATTCGCTCGCGTATAAGGGCGTCATGGCCCCTTAAGCTCTGGCGAGTATGCAATCACGCAATATTGTTACGTATTACGCAAAGAAACACCCAGAACAACGCGTGTTTCTCGTAATAGTATACGGGTTTGCTGACACCCTCCAGCCGTGTGCCGCCGTGGCCCATTGCTTCGAAAACTATCATTGAACATACGAAAGTTATGCTTGAACAAACATGAACTAACGATGAACAATCGATTGGTGACATTTTCTGGTGGCAGGCTAGGCGCGCACATGTTGCCTAGTAGGCAGGCGCAGATGCAGCCCGCTTTCGTCCTGTGTTTGGGCGCCCTATTGCCCACTTTTCTGGCAACACTGGCCGCAACCATAGGCTCTCAGTAAAAGATAGGAAACTGTTACATTGCGGATCGCAACCCTTCCCCCACCCCTCTCCGAGCCCGACTCGGAATAACCCCTATTTCGTTTACCTTCCATGTAACCTGGGACGAACCCAAACCACCCGAATGACTTAGGAACAATAAATTTGCATATCCCTGTCAAAATCAAACAGCCCCTCCCCCTCTTTCCCCTACCATTCTCTGCTGCAGGGTCCGTGTTGTATCGGACCGGGCCGGGGCAGCCCTGCCCACCGCAGCCCCAGGGGTCCCTTCGGTTTAACCCCCTTGGACCCCTGCCCGGCCCGGCCCAGCGGGGACCGCTGCTCGGCATGCAGGGGGGACATCGACTTAAATTCGACCAAGATTCGGCTAGCGTGCTCTGCGCTGCCCGGGCGGGGTGAGGTGAGGCGGGGTAAGGCGGGGCGCGGGCTGAGGTGGGCCGGGGTGAGGTGAGGTGGGGCGGGGCGGGGTGAGGCGGGTCTACTGCCCGTGCAGGAGCTCGTATTTCAGCCTTACGTGTCCGGGATCACTGCAGATCCCACAACTACTCGTGGACCGACTTTCTCTTTCTCTTCAGGCAGGCCGCCCCTTTCCCCCGGGCCGGGCCCCGCCCCACCCCGGCCGCGGCAGGGTGTGCATGTGCTCCCTGCGGAGCGGGGCGGGGCGTGGCGGGGCGTGGCGGGGCGTGGCGGGACGGGCCGGTCCAGACAGGGTGGGGGAGGGGGTGCAGGACGCCGCCAGGAGAGGCACGGCAGACGAACACCCTGCGGGCAATCGTGTCCGAGTGTGTCACTTCAGCCTGAGCGCATAACGAACCTGGTAACGCACCGCCGCCCTACCCCGCCAGCGCCCCGGCTCATACACTGTGAGAAAAAAATTCCAATCAGGATTGGAAATGAAAGCAGATGATATTGAAATCTTATACTAGCTGAAAATTTCTATGGTGTTATATTTATTTTGATTATTATAGTTTAGAAGTGACCGTTTTGAAGTCTTATATAGTTGTATACACACGTCATCTTTCCATTTTTATAACGTTTTCCCGAGAACGGGTAAAAATTACACTCGGGAGAACCGCGCCGCCCGCCGGGCGCCGCAAGGCAACAATACCATGGGTAGGAGCCTCGCCTGGCTTCCCCCTCCCCAGGCCTGCACACGGCGCGCCGCAGCACTGTGACAGCCCGGCCCGCTCTATACTATTGCGAGAGTACAAGCCGATGAAACATCTCTTTAGTTTATTTTTATTTTATTTTTTTGCTAAGATGTAAGATGTATCATCTGCTAAAAACAGTTATCTTCTCATTTGTTTGGAAACCAAACATGCGCGTCGGGACCTTACTACCATACAAACCCATTGCTCGCAACTAAACTAATTTTTACAGCTCCGGGAGCAAAACACAAATTCTCGTAACTTGACTATAATTAAAAATCTCAACCACGACAAGCGGTTACTTACTATTTTATCTCGGGAAATGTTGCGATACACGTCCAAAAATAATCACAACAATCGCACAGGTCCCACACAACGCCACACAAATAAAGGCGCGCGCGCGGGCGCGGCCCTGGCGGCGGCGCGGACAAATATAAAACGAATCCATCACAGTGTTTGCACATCGCCATGCCTTTGTGACCCGGGGCGGGGCAGGGCGACCCGTGTACACACACACGCGCGCGCGCACACACACACGCACCGGGCCCTTCGCGCGAGACGTTGTACGCACGACCAGTGCGAGCGGTGTAGAGAGGAAAGTATGATCCTCTCGGCAGCATATGTGTGACATTCAGGGGGAGAAATATAGGGGGAGGAAATAAAGACGAGAAACGAACAAGTTGCAGGCGAGAAGTATAACGTCGAGATAGGGGCCCGCCGGCCCGGCCTGGCCCGGCAGCACAATGGCACGGCGACGACGCGCCGCTAGTAAATGTAAAGGGACTGGAGACGTTACGGCCCCTCGCGTTAGGGCCCGCGCCGCGGGAGGGGGGCGGGCGGGAAGGCTTGCAAATGGCGGCAGTTTCGCAAACGACTTTAACGGGACAGTTTCTTTTCTCGATCAGGTGGTGGTGGGGTAGGGGAGAGGAGACCATTCCCATTCCGGCCGCTGCCACACTCACTCGCGCGCGCCCCGTGCAGGACGAGCAGGTCCGGGGCCGGGGCCGGGCGGCGCACCAGTGAACAAACTGTCATTCAACAAGTCAGAGCGCCCCGCCCCGCCCCGCCCCGCCCCGGGCGAGGCCGCGCTGCCCAACGTAATCCCCCGCCCCACGCCCAGCAGACCTCGGCCGCCGCGCCCGCCGGCCTCTCGCGCCGTTAGCGGCCAGCGGACCGCTGCGCTACACGGCGCCAAACGTTTCCAGAGGAAGTAACACACACAAAATGAAATGCATTTTTCATGAGCAATTCGCCCCTCCGGTAACCGAGGCCGCGCGTGAGCGAGGCGCTGGCGGCCGCAGGGCCCCGCCTAGGGCCGGGGCCGGGGCTGAGGCCGTGTGCTGCGGGCGGGCGGCGCCCCGGCGACCCGACCGCAGCCAGCCAGGTGTATCCGGCTCCTGCTTTATTCCGTGCTGCATATTCCCGAGCCGCGCCAACACCTCATTCTTATTTCCTCCCCCACGGCCTCGGCGAGGGCGGGCACTTTGGCGCTCCGCCGCGCCCCGCCCCGCCAGAAAGAAGAAGCGGCTTGTCGCGGCGCATTAGGAGCCACTTAGACGGTCTTATGCAAATCGGGTTTTGAAGGCGGTGTGCGCGCGGACGATGGGTGGGCTGGGCGCCACCTCCGGCCTCTGCCCCGGCCCCGGCCCCGGCCGCCTCCGCCCGCACGGCACCTCAGCCTCCCGCGCCGGGGAGCGTGGTACACTGGAGGACCTCTGCAGCGCGCGCGCCCGGGGCCGCCGCGGGCGACGAGGCCAGTGCGAGAGGCCAAGGCCGCCCCGCCCCGGCCAAGGACGTCGAGGACGTGCGCGGGACCGTGGCCGAGACCGTAGCCCCGCCACGCCCCGCCACGCTCAGGTTGCAGCGGCCTCCCGCGCCCCCAGGGCCTTTGTTCCCGCCAGGCTGCTGCTGAAACAAGTCAGAAGCGACGGGGCGGGGCGGCGGAGGCGGGGGAGTGCCAGCCGGGACCGGGGGCGGCAGCGGCGGCGAGGAGGCGAGGCGGGAAAAAAAAGAAGAAAAAGTCGCAGCGAGGCAAAGAGGCGGGAATCGCAGAGGAGGGCGAAAATATAAGGGGATGAACGGAGAAGGGTTTCACGCGCGCGGAGGAGCGGTGGAGCGGGAGGGGGGAACGTCCAAAACGGGCGGCAGTGGGAGAGATGAAAGGCGGGAGGCGTGAGCGGTAACAAGGCGGCCGTGACGAGCTGGGCCGGGCAGGCGGGCCGGGGCGGCGCGAGGCGCCAAACACCTGCGGAGATTAGGCCGATAAGCGGCTATTTCAAAAGAGTGACCGGAATTTCATTTTTCTCCTCGGCTCCTCGCCTCCGCTATGCAAAACTGCAGCAGCGGCCGGGCCGGAGGAGCAGAAACGAGGAGCTAGACGTGCAGGCAGGCAGGCAGGCAGGCGGGCAAGTGGGAAGGCTGGCAGGCAGGCAGGCAGATAGGCAGACAGTGAGGCTGGGGGGGGGGCAGGCAGGCAGGCAAGCAGGCGGGCAGGCGGGCAGGCAGGGCCCGCCGCCGCTGCTCGCGGCAATGTGGACGGAATTGAAATTTTCCGCCTCGACTCCTTTTGACTACACGGAGTGAGGAGAGAAAGAGGAGGGAGGGGGAGAGCAGGGGACGGGACGGGCGAGGGGAGTCTACGGGGGCGTAAAGTGAGGGCGTGATCGCGGGGGCGGGCCGGGGCGGGGCGGGGCGGAGGAGAAAGGACGAGAACAGAGCCTGCAGCGCACGCCCGGCCCCGCCCCGCCCCGCGGCGTGAGGGACGTCCACGACGGGGTGGGGTGGGGCGGGGCGGGGTGGGGCGGGGTGTCGCGTATGGCATGGCGTCGCGTATGCGGCCGCGCTCGGCGCGGAATAGATAAAAGAGAAAAGGGACCGATGACGGCGTCGCAGCAGCACGCCGCAGTAGCGGCTTGACTGACAGCCGGGGCGGGGCGGGGCGGGGCGGGGCGGGGCGGGGGCGGGGCGGGGGCGGAGCCGGGCGTGGCGGGGCCTACGAGGACCCAGGCCGGGCAGGGCCCCGTAAAGCTACCCGTGACTATGATAAGAGCTGAGGGTTATTTCTAGTAATTTAATTTTTTTTCCGTGAATCTACTACTACCTGGGTAGTAGTTGACATCCGTGACTCGTTGAGACGTCTAGGCGACGTCGTGACGGCGTCGTCACGTACTACGGCGCCGTGACGTCCTACGACGCCGTGATAGCGGTCAAGTGTTGCGATACGCTATCACGGCGCCGACCTGTGCTGCCCACACGGGTAGTCCCATCCAGATTTCTCTACACACTAGGCTATGTAGTATTTTTTGCAACTACGTACTACTGTGCACATACATAACTTACGTACAATTTTGTGCATAATTGCCTACGAAATTATGAGTAATTTATGAACATCACGATAGTGGGCGTAAGAATATTCACTGTACAAAAAACTGCCTGTGATACAGAGCTTGCAACGGAGACCGTACCCCCAGAAAATACTGGTTTTCTCGATGAAGTACGGTATTTTCCGTATCTTGTTCCGTACCTTATACGGCCTGGTAATGGACAGAATGTGCGAAACGCCGTTACAGGCACCGTACTGCAACGGAGAGTTCCGGATTAAAATTAGCGGGAACACTTTCGTACATTTTCCGTACCCACAGTTTTATTAACATAGGCTCTTATAAGGGATAGGCGACGGAAGCCGGATACGAAGTGACCGTAGTCCGTACTAACAGTAATTTTCCGTATGCGAGACCGTGATTTATTTTTCAGAGTTATGCCTAAGTTACGTGTGTGCACAGTTGTACGTATAGCCATGCACAAAATACTGTATACAGTCAGTGTGTACACAAAGGTATGGGCTTCCCAATCACTAGTAAGAGCTCACGTGGGTAAAAAAAAACAGGTGGCTTGAATGTATTTCCGCTACACTCCCGAAAATCATCCCCGCGGGCGAGGCGGCGAGGCGGGGCGAGCTGCCTCTGCAAAGCGTCGGGGTGGCCGCGAAATTAGGTTAAATTGCACGCAGAATTGGCAAACTAGGCGCGACGGGTCGGGTGCGCGGCGCACAATGGGCGCGCCCGGCACACCTGTAATTAGGGATTCCTCCGGGCCGGGCGTGT
The DNA here is from genome assembly GCA_033675135.1 of Frankliniella intonsa. NCBI lineage: Eukaryota > Metazoa > Arthropoda > Insecta > Thysanoptera > Thripidae > Frankliniella > Frankliniella intonsa. The sequence continues at coordinate 2,938,985 of CM066245.1, read as the reverse complement.
GTGCAGCGCAGGTGCGGCGGGGGCGGGGCGGGGCGGGGCGGGGCGGGGCGGGGCGGGGCGGGGCGGGGCGGGGCGGGGCGGGGGCGGGGCGGCAACACAGACGGTGTTGTCGTCGGGCGAGACCCGACCGCACGTCTCGCGATATACAGCTGCGACCGACCCTCCCCGCTGTGGGACGCGAATAATGGACTCCGAGTAAGTCTGCATGTGCAAACTTTCGGCGACCCCATGTCTCAGTCTACCTCGCATCGTGTAAATGACGGCGACACATCTTAATGTAAAAAAACGAGTTAGAATATGCAAAGCAGTTAACTTATCAATCACAGTCAACGTTGTGCGGTCGCTTTGAATGCCCGAATTTTGGCATACACTTTTGAGCAAAATTTTAGCATTCGTTCAGAGTACAGAATGCCGACATTTGGTCCCTTTGGATGGCAAATTTTAGATTTCTTTATCATCCGTAAGGCACCGTGGTCCCTTGGGTAGGCAGACCCGCAATACTGCTGTTCTCTGAAACGCCCGGGACGCGAGGTGAAACACTTTAATCACACCGCACAGGGAAACAACCTCTAATTAGGCTAGAGAGGAGCTTGATAGAGATCCGCCTACACGTCACGCCACAATGGAAGCAAACTAGAGAGAGAGAGAGAGAGAGGGGGGGGGAGAGGGGGGAAGAGGAGGAGAGGGAGAGAGGGGAAGAGGGGGAGAGAGGGAGGGTGAGAGAGAGAAAGCTCGGGCCGCCACCCCTTTCGAAATTTCGCACCTTTCCCCTCCTGCTCACGGTCTAATGCACTCCCTCGCCCCCAGAGAGCCGCTGGTCAGCCGGGTGGACAGTGGACACACTCGTCACCCCGCCTCGCAATGCTGGCCCCGCCCCGCCCCAGTGCTACCCGCCGTGCGGCCCAAGCGGTCGGGCTAATCAACAGTTTGTGATCACGGTCACCCCGCTCCACCGACCAACCCTCACCTACCCCGCCCCACCCCGCCCCGCCCCGCTGGAGGGACCAGAGAGGCAAGCAGCGCGGCGCCGCGGCGGCGCTCGCCTCAGGGTACAAGGCGCCGCGGCGCCGGCGCCAGCAGGCGGCTAAGTCTTCTTTTGTGTCGCGGCCGCTATTGTGCTCGCCGCACCCCGCCCGCCCCGCCCCCGTGGCGCAGACAACAGCCTCTGTCACTGCCTGTACACCCTAACTACTTCCCCGCTCCGCCACAGCGCGCGCCTCATTCGCCGCGAGAATTTTTTTTTTTGTCAAAGGGACTTCCACGTGGTATCAGTTGATAACCAGAGCGCGGGCGGGGAAGGTGGAAGGGGGGGGGGGGGCTGGTGCGTGCCCAGCAATGCAGAAGGAGTTCACAAGACAGTTCAACAAAATCGTGGAAATTCCCACCATACGTTATCGACAGTTAACGACATTGGCAAATACAGGGTGTATCCGCTTAATCGGGGCAAAACGATAGGGTGGAGGGTGGAAAGAGCTCGCTTAGGGGCTCATATTTTTCCACCGGCGAGGTAGACACCCGCTGGCATGCAACTAAGACCAGGTTTCCATGCAGTTTTGGAAAAACCAAGACGGTTCAATGTCTTTTTTTCCATAAGAAAATCCTGGCTGCTTGGAAACCTGGATGAAGTTTGTACCGTGTGACACTGCGGGTGACAGGACTCCGCGAGGGGGTGCTGCGGGACTCGCGGGAGTGCTGGCCACCGACATCGCATCGCTGATGTCCTCGCAAACGACATCCGCCCTCGCAAGGACATTCGCGAGACCCACTTTTGCGAGGGGCACTACGCATCCCCGGGACGAGCTCTAAGCCATAGAAAAGTATGCTTTATTATTCAAGCTGAATTTGGCTTGGGAGTTGGTGCGCAAATTCAGCACTGCACCAGTGCGTGATGTGTCTACTTGAGTCTCGTTTGAATCTTGCATCTGATGAGTGGTCTCCGCATCATCAATGCGAAAGCATCGATGTGCATCAAGGTTTCGTTTGATCGGTCATCCTAGCAGTGATTACTCTGGGTGCATTTGGACGTCAGGGAGTGCAGAGATAAATCTCTGGAGAGAATAATGCCGTGGTATGAGAAAACATGTTTTTATTTCGCCATTTTCTGTAATTTCTGAATTCAAACGTCGGCGTCGAGCTCCTCCCTCAGGCAGGCCTTGGCCTTGGCCACGACGTCGGCGCTGACGGTGAACTCGTGGTTCTTCAGACAGCGGACGCTCTCGTCCTCAAGGTCCTCCTTCCAGGTGCCGTCCTCGAGGCTCGAGGCGGCCCTGGAGAGGCACACCACCTTGGGCTGGCGTCCCTTGGGGTAGGTGGGAACCAACTGCAGGCACTTGCTGACGCGAGCCAGGATCTCCTTCTGCTGCGCGGCGGTGTAGTCAATCTGCAAGCATCCGGAGCAAGTAGAGACCCTTTTCTCGTTGAGTAAACTCAGTGAATTGTCTAAAGAGGTTTGTACTAACGCTCTGGTTGAGGGGCCTGCTCAGGCGGTCCTTCAGACACGCCTCGGCGGCGGTGACCTGAGCGGAGGACACTTCCTTGTAGCCTCTGACGCAGTCGACGATCGTGGGGGTGATCTCCTCCTTGCTGGCACCATTCCACAGCTGGAGGAAGCCCTGGTGAAGAAACCGTCGGTCAGGTACGCAGTCACATGTTATCAGCAAAATTGTTTTCATGACGCGCGGGCGAGCTCACGAATATGAGTACACTCGCACGTGTTATGAACTATGAACGCTCGGTCGCAAATGTTTTGCCACCCAATAAGAAAATGACCTGGCCTGCGAACCAGAACAAGATCGCCATTCGGAATAAATTAATTGGTAACGCTCAAAAGGTTTTAGCAGTGTAGCGTATCGTTTATCGCGCATACCTTTGTGTTACAGGTATCCTTAATCTGGGGGGTAAAGTCTCCGGGAAGTTCCGGAAGGTCACGAAGGCACAGGTCGACCTGATGCGAAATCTGGCTCAGGTCATCTTCGGAGTAGGAAGATGCCTGAAAACAGAAAACAAAATAATGTACTGTGCAAATCTGTTAGTGGAAAACTCGAATGCCAACATACATTTTTATTGGCAAGTTTTATTCGAGGGACAGCGAGAGGCACTTACCGTCGCCACAGCGACAACTGCGAAAATAATGGCGAGCTTGAGAGCCATGGTAGCTGTGGGGTCGAGTTGGTGGTACCTACTGATACCATAGCCGGCAGCGCAGTCTGCATTTATAGATCGTCATGACTTGCACGTTTTCAGGATCGTGACGCTGACCGTGTGTTTAGTTGCTGATATACAAACAGAGCAGATTTGTACAAGAGGTCCTCAACTTGGTTCGAGAGCGTAAAGACCAGGTGATACTCGCTATCTACACCGCTTACCTCCTCCGCTGCTCGCGACAATCGGTTACCTCCCTTTAGGCCGTTCAATAACCATCTATCTCGCAAGTCGCGTTTGACAACCGGTTAAGTGGCTATTTTACCGAAAACGTGATCTTTACGCTCTCGAACCAAGTTGAGGACCTCTTGTATAAATCTGCTCTTTGTATATCAGCAACTAAACACACGGTCAGCGTCACGATCCTGAAAACGTGCAAGTCATGACGATCTATAAATGCAGACTGCGCTGCCGGCTATGGTATCAGTAGGTACCACCGACTCGACCCCACAGCTACCATGGCTCTCAAGCTCGCCTTTATTTTCGCAGTTGTCGCTGTGGCGACGGTAAGTGCCCCTCGCTGTCCCTCGAATAAAACTTGCCAATAAAAATGTATGTTGGCATTCGAGTTTTCCACTAACAGATTTGCACAGTACATTATTTTGTTTTCTGTTTTCAGGTATCTTCCTACTCCGACGATGAGCTGAGCCAGATTTCGCATCAGGTCGACCTGTGCCTTCGTGACCTTCCGGGACTTCCCGGAGACTTTACCCCCCAGATTAAGGATACCTGTAACACAAAGGTATGCGCGATAAACGATACGCTACACTGCTAAAACCTTTTGAGCGTTACCAATTAATTTATTCCAAATGGCGATCTTGTTCTGGTTCGCAGGCCAGGACAGCTGCCAAGTCATTTTCTTATTGGGTAGCAAAACATTTGCGACCGAGCGTTCATAGTTCATAACACGTGCGAGTGTACTCATATTCGTGAGCTCGCCCGCGCGTCATCAAAACAATTTTTCTGATAACATGTGACTGCGTACCTGACCGACGGTTTCTTCACCAGGGCTTCCTCCAGCTGTGGTATGGTGCCAGAAAGGAGGAGATCACCCCCACGATCGTTGACTGCGTCAGACGCTACAAGGAAGTGTCCTCCGCTCAGGTCACCGCCGCCGAGGCGTGTCTGAAGGACCGCCTGAGCAGGCCCCTCAACCAGAGCGTTAGTACAAACCTCTTTAGACAATTCACTGAGTTTACTCAACGAGAAAAGGGTCTCTACTTGCTCCGGATGCTTGCAGATTGACTACACCGCCGCGCAGCAGAAGGAGATCCTGGCTCGCGTCAGCAAGTGCCTGCAGTTGGTTCCCACCTACCCCAAGGGACGCCAGCCCAAGGAGGTGTGCCTCTCCTGGGCCGCCTCGAGCCTCAAGGACGGCGCCTGGAAGGAGGACCTTGAGGACGAGAGCGTCCGCTGTCTGCAGAACCACGAGTTCACCGTCAGCGCCGACGTCGTGGCCAAGGCCAAGGCCTGCCTGTATGAGGAGCTCGACGCCGACGTTTGAATTCAGAAATTACAGAAAATAACGAAATAAAAACATGTTTTCTCATACCACGGCATTATTCTCTCCAGAGATTTATCTCTGCACTCCCTGACGTCCAAATGCACCCAGAGTAATCACTGCTAGGATAACCGATCAAACGAAACCTTGATGCACATCGATGCTTTCGCATTGATGATGCGGAGACCACTCATCAGATGCAAGATTCAAACGAGACTCAAGTAGACACATCACGCACTGGTGCAGTGCTGAATTTGCGCACCAACTCCCAAGCCAAATTCAGCTTGAATAATAAAGCATACTTTTCTATGGCTTAGAGCTCGACGCTAAACCAGTACTTCCTCAGATATCTCACCTATCATCAGTTATGCATATCTAAAAACAAATATTTGGGCTGCATCACTTTCAAAAGCCGTCAGGGGGGCAACACACAGTGGTATCATGTGCGCTAGCAAGGGTGGTGGTGCGGAGAGGGGGGTGATCTCCTTGCGGTACGGACGGGACCACTGCTGGCCGCAGGCCGCTCTCAAGGGGTTTAGGCCCGGCCTACCTACCCTCACCTCTTACTCTCGATGTGTGTGTATGTATGTGTGTGTGTGTGTGTGTCCCTCTCCCTCCAAAACACCGCAGGTCCCGCGCGGGCTCTCCAATGGGAAAGACGTGTCGGCCGAGAGTGAGGCGCCGGGCGGGCGGGCGGCGCTCACGTGTCCCGGCTGGTCCCTGCACGTAGTGTGGGGGTCCCCTCCTCATCTCCAGCGGGTCCAGTGCGGTGTGGATGCTGGACGGATGGACTCGGCTGCGCGCTCCACATTGCCTCTCTCAAGGAAAAAAACACATACAGAAAAGCCTGTTGCTGTATACGAGGCGGAAGAAAGAGGGGAAATAACAAGCCCCTCGCAACAAGAGCCTCAGCTTTCACACTACACAAGATTGCGAAAGCACGAAAAGGAGAAGATGGGAAAAAAAGGCACTAGAATAATAAATGGCACTCTCCCTAACATTCCCGCGGTCCGAGTGCAGGAGGCGCCAACGCGGACAAACGATGGTGCATTTAAGTGGAAACATGAGGAGCCGCGGCCTGCCCACCCCGTTGGCCTGTGCGACCCTCCTCCCACCCCCACCCTCACCTCCACCCCAACCGTTCTTCCGCGCCGCTACCACACTAGCTGCGTGTATAGCCACAAAAACCTCGCGAAAGCCTCACGTCACCCAGTCCAGCCCGATCCATCAGACTGGCGGCCCGTGGCCCGCACCTGAGCTGGAGCACGGTAAAAACAATCTCTGATTTTATGAGAAAAAAATGAAAACTTCAAGAAATTTCCGTGCTTTGAGGAGAAATCCTCAGATTTTTAGGATGTCCCCTAAAAAAATGAGGGAAATATGCACATTATTCACTGTGAGAAATACCTCTGTAGATTTACGATAAATTTTGTAAATGATGATTTACGAAATATGTTGTAAATTTACGACGGACCTCGTAAATGAGTTTCCAGCCGATTTGTGGTGCTTGTGATTTTATAACCGCACTTCGTGGAAAATGTTCCCGAAAACCTACGCCTATTTTTCACGCAGTGTTCCTGGAATCTGAGGAGTTTTCCTTAAAATTAAGAGAGTTCCTCAAAGTTTTCCTTTCCTCCTCATATAAAAATCAGACATTGTTTTTATGGTGGGCACCGGCCGGCACCGGCCGCCGCAAGGGAAGGTGCGCGCGACGCAATTCAGTCTGACTCCAGGACGGACGGGCCGAGACCATCCATCACTCCAGTCAGCAACTCTTGTGAGTGACGCGTGACGGCCCCGGCCGCCAGGACACACGCGGCCCAGGCGCACAGTGGCGCCACAACTTTTTGCTCGAAGAGACAAAAATCACAGTTCCGTACCGACGTAGAAAATGGCAAAGAATATTATATTGAGTGACGGTAAACGCAGGGTAAGAAAAGTTTCTTGAATTTCAAGACCTGTTCTTGGATGCCATTGGCGTTCTCCAGAAGATCCAAGGCCGGGTCTTGAAATTCAAGAAACTTTTTTTTTTATTTTTACCTTGCGTGACATGACGCAGGACCGCGCAGCATTGCCATATGTTTGAAGACGTCCGATAACGCCGGATAAGAGAAGGAGCCTCAGATTACTAGAGATCAAGAGGCCGCAGCAGCAGCAGATGGCAGACGTCCCTCTGAATCAACATTTTTGTTTGTCTTCGCTTCTTCCTATCAGCGTCAGGAGGTGGCTCACTTGTCCACTCAATGCAAAATGGCTACGGGGAATCACACCTTAGCCTCTTGATTTCGGTCCCTACTCGTGTTAGCTTGTCTGAATGGGCAAAGTGAGAAAGAGAGGGAGGGCGGGAGGGTGGGAGAGAGAGAGGGAGAGAGGGAGAGAGAGATCCGAGAGTGTGTTCGGCAGGGAGTGCCTTTGTTCGCCGCGACCATGCCCACTTTGCTCTTCGGCCGCGCGGCGCTGCTGGAGTCTGATGCGGGGAAAGTAGTATGGCATCAGGAAGAAAAGGACGAGCGGCTGGAGCGGGCCTGAGGGGGTGGGGGCGAGGCTGCGGAAGTAAGCGTGTGAAGCGATTACTCCCCCTCCCTCCCCCTCCCTTCACTAAATCCACTCGGGGCCAAACCACCCCCACCTCCTCCACCATCACCTCCTCCAGTAAATCCACACCGCGGTTACGCACGCTTAATTGGGCAAGAAGGACAGAAACGAACTCCGAGGCGGGCGGGGTGGGACTGCTGGGCCGCGCTTGGGCGCCACACCGGCGCGCGTTATGAAAAGTTTTCGGAGGAACAGTTGAACAAACGGAGTCATGCAGCGGCAGCAGCGTCGCGCCGCGCAGAGCCGACCCGGGACCGGGCCGAGGGGCTCAACTTGAAGTAAAGTCCTTCTCGGCGGCGCGGGGTGCAATGGCGCGTGATAACGTATCGCACCCTGGGTGCAAAAGTCAAAAGTACCCCGGCCAGCGCTCTCACTCTCACTCTCTCCTTCTCTGTCTCTCTCTCCTCTCGATCCACCTGGGGGGGCAAGAGGAGCGCGGCAGGGCGCGAGAACCGCATGAAATATTTATCATTTTCGACCGGAATTTTTTATTTTACCAATTTCAGGGGGACGGGCGGGGAGAGAGGGAATATTTTAATCCACAGCACGGTGCAGCGTGGGGCCCTTTTGGGCCGAGCGAGCAGGGATGGGGCTGGCTCACAGGACTATCGCGACCGACCGGGCGTACCGCACCATAGGGGCACCCGCCACGCCCCGCCACGCCCCACCGTGTGCTCTGCAGGAGCCGCACTGGTCCCACCGGGCGGCGCGGCGCGCCAGCGACCCGACTAATGCCCCTAATCCCGTAACACGGGCTAATTGTATTGGGCGGGCCGTGCCGGCCGGAGCGAGGCTAGCGCACAAATCTTCGTCTTAGTGGCCGCCCGGCCCGGCCCGCTCTGGTTACCGAGATGAGCGACGACTGGGGCTGCGGTCGCCGCAGCGGCTACGAGTCTAGGGGGAGGGGGCAACGTGCACCGGAGGATGATAAAAAAATGTCTTCATTTAATTTTAGATACGTGGAAAGGGAGCGATTCTACGCACTGTGAAAAATTTGAGGGGTCCCCCACTGAAACACTAATTGCACACAAAAAAAAAATTACTCGCGAATACTCGCCAATACCCACGAAAAAATAAAGAAATACTCGCACGATACTCGCCAATACTCGCGAAACTCTTTGTACGCCCTTTTGGAGAGTGGGGGACCCCTTGGAAAAATTGCCGTATACCGGATACGGGAAAAGTTTCAATGGCAGATGTCGTACAAGTACAATTCGGGATTGTGAATTTACAGCCCCTGCGTATCGTCTTGGAAACGAGTTACGGGCAAAAGTGGAAGGTTGTACATGTACGACACACTTTGTAAATAATAAATTACGAAATGTATCGTACATGTACGTTATGTGTTCACAGTGCACGAAAAAGCGCGTGCTGCGGTGCGTCACTGCAGGTTTCTTCATCCCACGCACCGCAAACTGAATTTTCTGTGAAACATATATATAGATTTCTCTCATCAATTGTGCTCCATCAAAAAGAAGCAGGTATATATAGCGAGCCAGAAACGACGTGAGACGAATTTCGCGGCGAGAGCGAAGGTATGATTTAATCCCCCGATGTGCGCGCCCCTCCTCGTGCGACAGTAATGGAGGAAAAGAAATGAAATTTCGCAGCGCGCCGCGTTGCGCCGCCACCGCGGCGGGCCGCATGCAAGAGCGACGATCTCGAGGCCCTGCCTGCACCGGCGTGCCTGCCCGTCGGGGAATAGAATTCCGGACCGAAATCCCATTTCCTGCTTTTGGACAAGACGGGCGGCCGCGGTTCCAGCGGCCCCAGTCAGGAGCGCCCTCCACGACGACTGGAGCTCTCGCAGAACGTTGAAGAAAAGGAAAACGGCTTATATTTTCTATCTCCTACGGCGTTTGCAATAGCGCGATCATTCATTGCCGAGCTAATTCTAATTCTAAATCTATTTCAAAATAAAAATCTTAATAGCTCAGCCTACATTTCACTGCAAGGTGGACCTCCAGGCTTACGCACTGAAATATTTAAAATTGCAGTCTAAGCTCAGCCTGACACGTGCCCCAAGTGCGCCTACCCAGTTATTACTTTTAAAGTGGCCGCCTTCCAAAATTGTCATTAGCGTTTCTGACTGTTCGAGGCGGTGGTTAGGATAGGCAGTCCCGCCGCGAGCGCGTGCGCGCCGGGTTGCCTATCCCGCTTTACTCAGGCGCTACGCAGCTCCGCCGCCACCACCGACCATAGCGTCGTGGCCGGATTAAACTACGTACATTATGCAGCCGGTTGGTACTGCAGCCCAGGCCGGCCGCCGCCACGCGTCAAGCCCTTCCCCCCCGCCCTCCCTCCCTCCCTCTCTCTCTCTCTCTCTCTCTCTCTCTCTCTCTCTCTCTCTCAACCCGACCCGTCCCGCCTGTTGCCCCCGGGGCGGAGCGCAGAGTAGCAGCCCCCCTGAATGGCGAAGTGCCAAACAGAAGACAAGCGAAGCTCCTCTCGACGCGATCAATTCTTAACGACGATTAGGCTGCCCCAGCCCGCCCGTGGGGGGGTGAGGGGCAGCCTCGGGGGATCCACCGGGCCGTGACCTCAGTGAGTGGCAGGCTACAATAGGATCCTTGTGGCACACACTCCACAGGAGGAAAAAAAAGCTTCCTAGAGACGGATTAGCCACGAATTATAACGAAGCAGATCAGTATTGACTGACTGAGCAAACACCGCTGTGTAAACTTGGCCGGTTTTAAACAGTTTTACCAGCACGATTAAGTAAGCGCTGGGAGGTAGGTGACTTGACAGAAATCGGCACTCTAGCAAAATAACAAGCAGTACTTGAGTTTTAAGTTTATGTCGTATCGTGTTGCCCGATAAGTAAGCAAAATTTCCACGAAACCGTGAGGCAGACGCGCCTGCTTACTATAGGCAAAAGGAAGTCTCGTGTGTCGAGAGTTTGCCAAAGTAGGCAGGCGGAGATACCCGTCCGCCTCACACAGGGGTAGTCGTGGTAATTTTTGCCTACTTACCTGGCAACACTGATGTCGTAAAGATGATCGACGGTTAGATTTTCTACATCATTAGTCTACAAAAAATGTTAGAACATGATCCCGTTTCGGCGGTGCAGCGACGCAGGCGTGCTGCAAGAACTTCTCCCGCGCTCAGGTGTCGGGGCGTGGCGTGGCGTGGCGGCGCTCCCGCCGTACATCACGTCGTCCCCGGAAATTACGGACTGCTCCGGGCAGGTCCGGGCTCCTCGAGGGAGTCACTCCACTCCGACAAACACAATACGGCAACACAAACAGCAACATTGTTAATTGTTGAGCCAACAGCGGCAAGGACTTGCAGCGATCGCAAACACCACCTCCTTCGCGCTGCGCAGGGCCGCAGTGCGCAGGCGCCGTCTGGCGCCACTGCACCAGAAATACCTTGCAAAGTTTAACGGCAATGTAAACGCTTGGGCTACTTTTGATGCCAAATTTTGGCATTCTTTTTTAAGCGCCAAATTTTGGCATCTTTCTAAGGGAATGCCAATTTTTCGCTACTTTTCATGCCAAACTTTGACCTCCATTTGAAGAATGCCAATAATTGGCATTAAAAGTGGCCAGAAATTGGCATTCCTTTAGAAAGATGGCGAAATTTGGCATTTAAAAAGAATGCCAATATTTTGGCATAAAAACGGCCACAACGTTTACAGTGGGCTTTCGCTTTAACGCATGTGGCCTTGATTTTTATTTTATTTCGGTATAACTAAACAATTTAAAATTTTATAGATAAAAAAGTTGTCCATCCCAGAAAAAATTTCGACAGGATAAAAGTGCGAGTGATTTTCAGACATGAGTCACAGAAGTGACAGTGGCTACTACTTCGGAAGCCGGAGCACATACGGCTCGCGGACAGATGCACTGAACAGATGGTTGACAAATGTTTTCGTGTGACAGGGGCAAACAATAAGCGGCGTGAGCAAACGTATCCAAGCGCCGATACCAAGAAGCCCAATTGATGATGGCTTCAAAGAATGCCTGTGTCACCTATTAAGGGGTATCAGGTATCAGTGATCTTCACTTAAGAGAGCAGCAATGACTTGCAAGCACGTCCTCTTTGCCGCAGGCTCGCTCTAGCGATAACTAAGAACGGGCGTCAAATGCTGCCTACCAAAAAGATTTACTGCTGCTACTGCGCCTGACACTAGAATCCTGATACCAGAATAAAACGCAACCTTAATTTTCTACGCTTGGTTCAGGGAAGTCTAAAAGATTATTTTTCGGTAAGAGGTGTCTGCCTACTCCGATGATGAACTGAGCCAGATTTCGCACCAAATCGACCTGTACCATCGTGACCTTCCCAAAATTGGAGGCAGAGATTATTTTATCATCCAGATCAAGGACTAATGCAACAACATGTATTACCGAGTAAGGAAAACTTAATATAAAACCTATAACGTCCTGTAAAAGCACGCTGCCTGCCTAGCACGTACAATACGATTTAAACTTTTACATCTACAAAACTATTGGTCCCATCTTCTTGGCCACTTGTATTTCAAGAGAGGCACAGCAACGGCTGCCATCAAGCTGGAGAGAGGCTCCCTTGTTTTTGTTTTTTTCCCTTTTTTTTGTCAGTTTTCACTACAGTATGAGAACCCCTTAAATCTTCCGCGCTGCCGCGCCAACATAACAAGAGTTCGGGGTCGGACCTGACGCGGAAACAGACACTCCCGTTCGCTTCCGACCAGATTTCGGACATCGTTTTCCTTCGAGTTTTCCTCACCCCGCCTCCCAGCAGCATCAGCAACGTTATCCTGCTGTCAAAAGTAGAAGTAAGGAAAGGAACAATGGAAACATTTGCTCACGTGATGGGCGACTACGTTTGAAAGGCGAGGGTGGGGAGTGATTCAGTGTATGGCTTCGAGACAAAGTACTTCGAAAAGAGAAGGGTTGCGAGCGCAGCGGGCCCGCCCCTTCCCGCCCCACCCCCTACCCGTCCCAGGCCCACGCCTTCCGCCACCGCCTGCTTCTGAATAGGCCAAGTACTTTTAATTAACCCATTCTTGTCGCCACTAAGCAAGGGCGGCTCGGAGGCACCGGGGGTCGCCGCGTCGCCAGGATGGGGCAAATTGCCCGAGTCTCTGCTATGAATACGAAGTGTTGAAATGAGAAAGGAGACCGTCCCGTCCCGCCTCTCCATTGGCCCCGCCAATTGAATCCCTCCCCCCTCCTCCTCCTCCTCCTCCTCCTCCTCCTCCTCCGCCCGGACCAACCCCGCCCCTTCACCCCCGAAACCACTCGCCTATCGTCGTGGGCCAAACTTTGCAGCGTGCGAGTCGCGTGTGCGTGTGTGGCCGCGCTGTACCCCGACAGGAACGCGAGGTGAAATGGATATACTTCTCCTTCTGCTCCCCCTCGCTGCCATTGTCGACGCGACGTGGTCGACGCGCGGCGTCTTCTCTCGCTCTCCCTCCCTCCCTCCCTCTCTCTCTCTCTCTCTCTCTCTCTCTCCCCGCGCGCCCTCTCCCCATCTCACTCTCCCTCAATCGCACTCACTCACGCGCACGCGAGAGGAAACTCTTGAGCAAATAATTATGGACGGCCGCGCTGAGCCCCGGGGCCGGCGGCGTGTATATCGCACTACGCGGCGCCCCGCCCCGCCCCGCCCCGCCCCGCCCCACCTCGCCCCACCGCACCCTAATCTGCCTTTTGTCACGTGCCAGCGGGTCTCCTAATTACGCTAGGCCCCGGCGCGCTACACCATGGCGCCGGCGGTGCGGGGGGGCAACAGTGTAACCAACACCCCCTCCCGCTAAGGGGCCCACCTTTCATTTTCAACTACCCACTCACCGGAAGTGAAATGACGTCCCGCGGGAGAGGCGGGGAGGGAGAGCAGGGAGGGAGAGAGGGGAGGGAGAGAGGGGGCCGGCCCCGGGGCGGGCCACGGGCCACCTAGTGTCAGCATAAACCTTACTCACGGCACCGCGAGGGGTCGGCCGCACCACATGCATATCTGGACCGCCCCGCCCCGCCCCGCCCCGCCCCGCCCCGCCCCGTTGATACCCGGCGGCAGACGGTGCACCACCGCCCCGGCCCCGGCGCGCCAACAGCCACCCGCACAGTGTTTCCGAACCAGCGGAGCACGAGACAGGGGAGCTGGCTGCAGTCTGTGTGAGGGACAGAACGGGAGTAGCGGAGGGGGGGAGGAGGAGGGTAGGGGGTACACGGCTCATGAGAGTCAGTCGCACGCGGCCCTCCGTGCGGGGGACTCGGCCTGGGGGAGGGGGTAATAGCATATTGATGGCACTGGAGGGGGGAGGCAGAGGCGCCCCGCCCCGCCCCGCCCCGGGGACCAACGCGCCCGCCCAGCGCGCCTGTAGGATGGGCTGCCTACCCCGGCGGACACGGGCGCGTGGCGGCGCACGGGCGGACGTGAGGCGGGCGGGGCGTGGAGGGGAGGGGCGAGGAGGGGCGGGGCGTGGAGGGGCGGGGCGGGGCGGGGCGGGGCACCACGACGCTGCTCTAACGCCCGGCCCGATGTTCCTGGGGAACGAACACAGTCCTTCCTGACCGGTGAGTTCGCGGTGGTAGTGGTGGAGGGCGGGGGGCGATAACGCGGAAACAAACCAAACAACAAAGTGGCCTTCTCTACCACCGCACGGAGCAGCGCCATTTGGAATGACAACACGACGGAGTTCACCAGAGTGTCACGGCGTGGCAGAGGCGGTGGCGGGCCAGGAGGGGCGGGGCCGGCAGTTCAGCAATAATGACACGGGATTGCATAGAGCAGCCCGCCAGACGACCGCCCCGCCCCGCCCCGCCCCGCCCCGCCCGGTCCACACTCGTGTGGCGCGCGGACAAACTTTAGATGGGAAAACTTTGGCGGGGGGTTGCACTCTTGGAGACTCGGTCATTTTGTGTTTTCTATCGCGTTTAAAGAACGCGCGTGGCCCGACGGGCGGGAGACGGGGCAGGCAGGGGTTAAGGGGTGGAGGGCCGGATGGGGGGAGGGCGCTTGGACCAGACCTGACTATTGGCCGAAATTAACACGTGTAGTAGGAGATGCTGCTGGGGGCGGGGCCTGGGGGATTGGAAGGGGGGCGGGGATATTGCGAGCGTGCAAGGGAGGCTGGTGCAAAGTTGTTCTCAAATCAATCGTGCCTGGATGGGTTTCGTGTAATCTTCAGGCCGGGACGCCGGAGGGCAACGTTGTTAACGTCCACAAGGTTTAGCGGGAGCGGCCGGGGCGGGGCGGGGCGGGGCGGGGCGGGGCGGGGCGGGGCGGGGCGGGGCGGGGCGGGGCTGTGCGCAGGGAGCGGGGGTCGATTTAAGCCCTGCTTCCTACCATTCTTTCGGCAGCTACCCTGATGAAAAGCGATTAGGTGACACCCAGAGGCCCATTCCCCTCCCACCCTCACCTCTCCTGCTCCCCCTCCCCTCCTGCTCTTACCGGAGGCCGGGAGGAGACGAATTTCCTGCAAAACTTCGAGCGAAAACGATGAGAGAAAAAGTAAGGAAATGGGGCTGGGGCGGTTCGACGGACTTCCCAACAGGTTTTTGCAGCGAGCGGGGCGGCTCCTACCAGGTAGGCAGCCCCGCCGCCCCGTCCTCGGGCTCTGTCGCGCCGGCGCGGCGGCCCACGCTTCTACTTAGCGCCCTCCCACCTCCTCCTTTTCGCCCTCGCACATTGCTTCTTTTCCCGGGCGTGTTCCGGTGTCGTCGATTATTCCCCCGGAAATTGGCCTGCCGAGGTAGAGGAGGGAGATTCTACCGCGCCGCCCCCAAGGCTGCAGCGTGAGCCGGTATGCGTTTGCTGGTGTGCGAGAGAGAGAGGAAGTGGAGCAGAGAGAGAGAGAGAGAGGGGGGGGGGGTGCTCGGCATGTGTTCACGCCCGTGCGGTCACGCGCGTGTCAGGCTGGCACTCGGCCCGCCTCATCCGTTTTGACACACTGAATAATGGAATGCACACGGGTTCACCAACACAACAGCGACACTTTCTCTCCCTCTCCCTCTCGCTCTCTCCCTCTCGCATACGCACACAGGGAGAGAGAAAGAGAGAGATATTTGATATTGAGAGAGTGAGAGAGTGACAGAGAGAGAGAGACCCACGGCCGAGGACAAGAGATACAAGACAGAATAATGCGATGAGGGATGAGGAAGAGGTATTTTTTTTTTACACCCCGAGCCTCATTCGTTTGAGCCGTTCACCACTACTGCAAGGGTGTTGCTGCCCGCCCCGCCCCGCCCCGCCACACCCCGCTCCGGCTGGAACTGATTTGCCAGAGATTGCTGCTCTCGTTCACTTGTTGCTGTGGCGGGATGGGGCGGGGCGGGGCGTGGTGGGGCGGGGTGGGGCGCAGGACCTAATTACATCACTCCACGCCACGCTGCGATATTGGGCGCACACGCGGGTAATCAGGCGCGGAACTTGGAGAAATCGAAGGAAGAGAGCGGCGGAAACTCCAGGCCCGGCCAGAGGCTTACCGAGCACAACGAGCACTCCCCAGCGCTACAGCATCCCAGCGCATCGCAGCGCGACGAGGTACACCGAAAAAAATTTGTTGTCCCTTTATGACAAAATCGACAAAAAACTTGAAAATGATGACAGGATCATCATTTTTATCATAAGGGTGTGTAAGGGTGTGTAATGGTGTGTAATGGTGTGTAATGGTGTGTAATGGTGTGTAATGGTGTGTAAGGGTGCGTAATGGTGTGTAAGGGTGTGTAAGGGTGTGTAAGAAAGGTCCTATCCTTACTGCATGGGAGTCATGACATTATCATAAAACAGGTTGATGACATCCCTGTATACGAGAAATTAGCCTTGATATATTGTCATCAAGTGATGACTTAAATGTTTACAGTGCAGACTCGCGCTAAACCTGGGGCGCGCGGCAGGAAAACAAACGCGTTATCTCAAAGGAAAATTCTTGTATGGGTATTCTTAATTCTTTCTTTTTCTCAAAGTCTAGGCCTACTCTGACATATACATATAGTAAAACTACCCTTGCATTACAGCAGGTGCCGCAATTCAGAATACGCGCGTGGACAGGCAAACATTTGCTCCTCCACGTCCCCTATGCAAAATAATAAAAATAATAATAATAATAATAATAATAATAATAATAATAATAATAATAATAATAACCTTACCGTGTATATTACGAAAATAACCGCGGAAAGAAAATGGCAGCGCACGCGGCACCACCGACAGCCGTCACGGGGGAAATATAGACTGCGACCATTCAATTGGGCGGGGCGGGGCGAGGCGAGGCGGGGGTCGTTTCCCACGGGGGGCAACGGTGATTTCATAAAGCGCGCCAAACCGTGGCAATGTGGCTGCGGCCGAGGGAAGTACCGCGGCGCTTGCAGAGTTTGCGGCCCGGGGCGGGGGTGCAGGAGCAGCCCAGTGGGCCCCGCCAGGGGGCCTGGGACCTGGGGGGGGAGGGGGTGCCGAGCTTTTGCTCCGAGCAGAAGCTCTGCTGCGCTGGGAGTTCTTTCAGAAGGCCGGGCAGCCAGCCCGGCACGCCCTGGATCGGGTGGGGTGGGGTGGGCGAGATTAGAGAGAGGGGGTTCTTTACAGTTCCTTCTGCAAGAGCAGCAGCAATGGTGAAGGACTGCGGCCACAAACAGATAGACACAAACGCCAGCGACAGGGCAGCGAGGGGCGCCCAACCGAGGTAATCAGGTGTACACAGTGCTGGTAATACCTCGTAATCCTTTGGTAATCCCAGGTAACCACCGGCATACCCTGGTGATCACTCTTTAATCTCAGGTCATCATTTGGTCCTGCACCTAAAGGTGTAGGACTGTCTCACACATAGGTTTTCAGAGTAGGCTTCAAGAAGGGCGTACGGACTGTACGTTTCATGAAAGGCGCCATGTTGTTACGCCTTAGTGTTTTACCAGTGAAATTTGTAGGTGTGCGAACTCTTATAAACGGACGATTGTTCACGTGCGTCTCTCATGCACTATTGGGTTCCGAGTGCACCACCCTGCTCCTGCACTGTTAAACCAAATCGTCATGTGACGATAGATATTGCTACGAATATTTTGTCAGAAGAGCTGAGGTCAAACAGTCGTCACTTCAGATGCATCCCGTCACATCAACTGCATCATTCGTCACATCAAATGCATCATTCGTCACATCATATGCAACATTCGTCGCATCACATGCAACATACGTGACACTATGATGAACCATTTGCCATTCGACAGTCATCTCACCCCTTGTGACAAACCTTTCAAGAATAAAAATTTAGCACTGACTTTGTCATGTGACGACTAAACATTTTTCAGTGTTCCTACCCTTCTTGGCGTGACAATAACGCTGCAGCGTTAGGGGGCCGCAGCATAACGGTAACCGTATCGTGTGTTGCAGCGGAATGAAGGCGCTGCATTCCAACCTCCACCCCCCCCCCCTTTCACCCCCCACACTAAGGCCCCTTTCACCCTTCACTAGGGGCGGGCCGCGCGCCTCCACACGACGTCAGCGACGGAAACGACCACGACCACGACGAGGACGACGACCACGAAGGGAACGAGATTGGATTTTCATTATTCAGGGGCAGCAGCAGTATTGTTTGCGGACCGTTTTGCAGACGGCGATGCCGCCATGCCGCCACCCGCCTCCGTGCAAAAATGGGGATAAGTTGACAGGTTTGCAGCTGTGCTGCCAGAAAAGCAGGCAATCAGGGAGCCGAACACAGTAGAGCGGGCTGCATCTGCGCCTTGCCTACTAGGCAACATGTACACACCTGTGCTAAGGTGCTGCTAGGGTGCTAGCCAGAAAAGTAGGCGAAACCCGCCCGACACACAGCCGTGTTGAGCGGTCAGTATCAGCACCAGCCTACTAGGCAATATCTTCATAGCTGTGCAGAGGGATGGCCTAGCAGGCAGGCGCTGATACCGACCGCTCAACACGGCTGCGTGCTGGGCGGATTTGCCTACTTTTCTGGCAACACTGCCTCGTAGGCAGGCCCAGATAACTCTACTGTGTTTGGGCTACTTATGAATTGCCTAATTTTCTGACAACACTGGCTGGCAATCAGGAGAGGCCGCTGACGAAGGCGGCGGTGGCGGCGCGGGCGAGACCACACGGAGAGGGACTTCCCCGCCACCTCTTCACAGCGCGCACCGCGACCAGAGGTGTCCCCGACAGGACGGGAGAGCTTGTGCCCCTCTGGGCGCAGCTGGTGGAGGGCTGCCTGCCCCGGGGGCCGCCGCCGCAGGGGAGGTGGGGGAAGGGGGCAAGCGACATTGCTGTGTGTATTATTGGCGCGGGGCGTATTTACGCGCACCATTGTCACAATTTATTCCCGCACCCCCCACACCCCCCGCGCAACACTGCCCACCCACCATACATACTGGGCATATGTGTACATGTGTGGGTACGTGAGAGTCTGTGTCACCCCTAACAACCCCACCCCGCCCCGCCCCGCCCCACCACGCCACGCCGCTCAGCCCTGATTAGTAGCGATCGGCGATAAGCGACATTCTTGCCGGCAGGATTTATGGCCGGCATTGCGTATGGTTTGTCCGGTCACACATTGTACCGGCGGGGCGGGGCAGGGGGGCGGGGCGGGGCGGGGCGGGGGCGCGATGCGGTCGGAATTGAACATGCGAGAGAGCGCCAGCAGCCCGCCACGCCCCTCTGCCCCGCCCCGCCCCGCCCCGCTACTGGTCGTGATGACAAACGAGATTCGCCAGTGTCCGGCCGGCCGGCGCGCGCCGCGCGGTTACGCGATGGCTCAATACGCCGCGCTGGGGCGCGAGGCAGCGTGGCGCGGCGCTGACCCGGGTGGTGCCGCTGCTGTTGACGGGCCTGCTGCAGCAGGGGGGCCTTCACGGCGTGCAGGATATGAGGGGCGCCGTCATAGGCGCCATACTCGCGCGCCCCGCCCCGCCCCGCCCCGCCCCGCCCCGCCCCGCCCTGGCCTGCAGAGTGGTCGTTCCGGAGCGCACGGGGAAGCACCACCTTGTGTGGATGCCGGCACAGGATGGGGCTCCGGAGGGAGCCGGCGAATTACGATAGCATGCGGCGCGGCTCAGCACGAGGGCGTGAGAGAGTGAGAGAGCGAGAGGGAGAGCGAGTGAGAGAGAGAGAGAGAGAGCAATAGAGAGAGCGCGAGTGAGAGAGAGCAAGAGAGAGAGAGAGAGCGCGAGAGAGCGCGAGAGAGAGCGAGCGAGTGCGAGCGAGAGTGCGAGAGAGTGCGAGCGAGAGCGAGAAAGAGCGAGAGAGCGAGAGAGAGCGAGAAAGAGCGAGAGAGCGAGCTAGAGAGATGGGGCCGGTAAGCAGGCAGCGGGCGCGGGAGCTAGATGAAGAGAGAGCGAGGAGCGCGCGAGGCTCGGGCTCGGAGTCGCAAGATAAAGAAACATATTTCGGGCGAACAATGGAGCGAGAAAATTGGGAATATTAATGCTCGACAAGGGTTGGACGCGAGGGGGAGGGGTAGGGATGGCGGGGCCGGAGGAGTAAGTCACGCCGAAAGGGCCGAGTGTAGGAGGGGGGGGGGGGGGGTAGCTGGATCAGAACAGGGGAACAGAACGGAAGAGCAGGAGAACACTCATTTGTCTCTCGTTTTCGTTTTTTCCTTTATCATTACATTTTGATATATTTATTCCCGCAGCCCCGCAATCAACAAGAGGTCCGCCCCAGGTCCCGCCCCACCCCGCCCCACCCCGCCCCGCCCCGTCAATCGTCGGCCGGCTCGGCCGCTGGCAGGTGAGCGAGTACGTGGGCGATAAATCGTTTAAAAATCAATTAGCACCCCGTTGGCGTGGCGTGGCGCGGCGCGGCGTGGCGTGGCGTGGCGTGGCGTGGCGTGGCGCGGCGTGGCGTGGCGTGGCGTCGGGGCGGAGCGCGATGAATTTTAACCGGCTCAGCTCGGGGGGCCCCCGGGCCCCGGCGTGCTGCTCGCCCGGCCCCGCCCCGCCCCCTGGACCAAGAGGAACAAAAGTCCTCAGAGCGCCACGCCGTCTACCAATTTTTACTCAATAATAAATGGCTTCCGCGAGCAGCAGTAAGTCACCCCCTGTGCGCGGCCCCGCACTCCCCCCCCCCCCTCTCCCCCGGGGGGTAGGGGGGGGGGGGGGCAATCGCGTGTGAGTATTGTCATGAATGTCGGGGCAAACTGGTGCGGGGGGGAGGGGGCGAGCATTGGAAAGGGGTGGAAAGAGGGACGTGATTCCCCGTTTCACACAACAGCACACAGCATCGGCGTCCCGCGCTTTGGCGGAAGTGCCCGAAATCGGAGGTATGTATTCGGGTTGACCGGGAATAAACAACAAAAAGCTTACGGTGACTTTCAGTGTAAGCTACATTGCACTCTGCAGCACTGTAGCTTGCGGCGAATTTTCAACGAAAACCACGGCGAATGTCACATTAAGCTACACTGTAATCAAAAGTGTTCAACTGACACACAATTCAATGGTGAACACAGTGTTTAACACTTCAAGATCGGGTAGGCAAACCCACCCGCACCTACACGTCTTCTATGAAACGCCCGGTACAAATTATGTATGAAAAAGTGTATATCCAGACTTAACGCCCCAAGGCGTTCTGATTTCAGTAGCAAACGCCTTGGTCGCTAACTCCTGAAACACATTGGAGTTTGCAGTGTACTTATCTGGCAACACTGCGTACAGTGAAAACCCGCCGAGCCGCAGCGGTAAGCAAGGGTCCAGTCCAGGCCAGTGCGGGGCGGGCCGGCCCGCCGAGCACAGCCGTGGAGCGGGCGGCCCACCCCGCAGGGGCCCGGCCAGCCCGGCCGCCGCCACTGATGAGGTGACTCGGACCGAATTCATCCCCATCATCGGTTGTTGTCAGGAGGGACTTGGAGGCCACTAAATCCTGAATGACCCCGGCCCGGCCCGTGCGAGACCGGACCGGCCGGGGCCTCAGAGACCTGAGGAGCGAGAGAGAGTGAGAGAGAGAGAAAAAGAGAGAGAGAGAGAGAGAGAGAGGGAAAGAGAGAGAGAGAGGGAGAGGAAGGAGAGAGAGGAGAGGGAGGAGAGAGGGAGAGGGAGGGGAAGAGAGAGAGGGAGAGAGGGAGAGCAGAGAGAGTACAGAAGGGGGTCCAGCCAAAACGTAAGGCGTAAGCAAGGCGAAGAGAGAGATGGAGATAGAGGAGCGCTGGGCAACAGACGTGTAGTATGAGAGCGAGGCGAGGGGAGGGGTGAAGAGTTGTTCGCCGGCGAGATGAGGACTGGCCCTCTGGCGCCCGCACCTCAGCCCCCTCGGTCCGCGGGGCGGGGCGGGGCGGGGTAGGGCTGCGCCTCCTGGGACCCCGCCGCTGCTGCTAGTCTGGCGAGTTGGCTCTACACACCCCGCCCCACCCCACCCCACCCCACCCCACCCCGCCCCGCCCCGCAACACGATGGGAGAGCGAGAGGTGGCTCGTCTCAGTTGTAATTAATTAAATCTCGCGATGAATCAGTGCAGTGGGGGCGTAGGGCGAGGCGGGGTGGAGGGCGTGGCCGGGCGTGGCCGGGCGTGGCGTGGCGTGGCGGGCGGTGGGGCGGCGACTACATTGCCACCACGCCCGGGCGCGCCCCGCCCCGCCCCGCCCTGTCCGCCACTCGACACTAATTAGGCGTGCTGATTGCAAAGGCGTGCTGCCTGCCCCGGCTGGCCGCTGTGGCGGGGCGGGGCGGGGCGGGGCGGGGGCGGGGCGGGGCGGGGCGGGGCGAGCTGCGCTGGCTGCAGCGGCCGTATGCAAACACGGCCGCACCCCGTTGCACCTGGCCCGGCCCGGCCAGCGCGCAGCACAAATGAATTCATTTCTAGTTATGCCGCTGGGGGATGAGGTCCACCCCGCCCCAACCCACCCGATCAGCGCGGCCGGAAATTGCATCCATTTCCGGTCTAAAGTGTATCGACGCGACGCGGCGAGAAAAAAAAGATAAAAAGAGTTCCTGCTAGCGTGTGTGTCTCTGAGCAACCAGGCGCGTATTAAGAGTTCGCGAGATGGAGGCACTGTTAAAAATAATACCACGGTAAATGCCTACGGTACGCGCCGTAAATTTGTTACCCGGTCCTGGACCGTAAGTTTTGACTACGGTCTGAATTCTACGGTACACACCGCAGCCTGCAAATATGTTGGGGAAGTTCACTGGAGCACATTCCATCCACAATGAAGTACAGTCCGTACCGTGAGGATGCGTTACGGTCTGACCGTACACGTAAACTGCGGTACGGACCGTAGGCATACCGTAACAGTGGGGATCGCTCGCCCTGTCGGACTCTAGTGAACTGCCTGAAAGTAGGCAACTTGAGCTACAAAACCCCTGTATTGAGGCAACCCACGGGGCATCGCCCCTCCTTTCGACAGGACCTTAATACGCCCCTGGCGACAATGCAGCCAACGGGGAGGTCCGCGTCTCCACAATGCTAATGTTGACTCCCGTCGTCTGTGTCGGTCTTTCCCTAAAGTTTAGGTCGGCAGCTCGCAATGACAGTGTGAGTAAATGTGAGCTAGAGAGCGGGTGCAGGCGTGCGAGTGTGTGTGTGGCGGGGGTGCAATGCGGCGTAACTGTGGCTCGTAGGAATAATGTGATTTGTTGTTTGTTTTATGTGCCGCTTTTATTATCATTTATGGCTGGTGGCCGCTGCCTGCTGCATGCCATGTGCCGGGTAGAAGGCGCGGCCCCGGGGCGGCCCGGGGCGGGGTGAGGCGGGGCGGGGTGGGGTGAGGCGGGGCGGGGTGGGGTGGGGCGAGGCGGGGTGAGGCGGGGCGCACGGAAGCAGACCAGTCAGACAAGGGAGGGTACAACAAGAAGACGAATCAGGCTGGCGAGGAGTCGGAGACGGACGAGCCGCGAGAACACACAAAGAAAAGCTTCACAGTGAACCCTGCAGCGATGAATTTTCACCGTGAGCTACAGAGAATACGAGGGCGAAATGTCACTGTAAGTTACAGTGATGAAGCCCGCAGTTCACCGTAGCTTACACTGACAGTCACATTCACCTTCGCTTTCCACCGTCAGCGTTTTAGAGTGCAGACGAATCGGAAGAAGGGCGGAAGTGAAAATGCGCGAGGTAGCCGAATAGAGGATCACGAACACACGGCAGCCAACGCAACGGGGACAGTCACCCACAACCAACTCCCACCGCCTCAAAACTGCACAAATAAGCGTTTTTCCAAGCTCGCCACTGTCGCCCCGCCCCACCGCTCCGAAAAAGTTTTGCAGTATGAATTGGTCCTCAGGGGCGGTGCGGGGCGGGGCGGGGCGGGGCGGGGCGGGGCGGGGTGGTGCGGGGCGGTGGGGCGTGCGTTCTCGGGAGGACGCAGTGCGGCACCGTTGCTCGCGGAACACTTTTCTCCACGCGTGTGATAAATTTATATATCTGGCCGCATCAGCGAAAGCGGTAAAGTCGAGTAGAACTATTAACAAAAAAAGAGAAAGAAAAATAACTGAAACTCGGTAAAAATGAGGAAAATTTCAAAGCCATCCATCATCTCCGATTGCCCTATACTTTTGATGCGTGCCAATTAAGGTACGTATGGTGACCTTGGTTTTCTATCAAGGGTGACGCCGCTAGAAAACGAACAGAATTACACCGAGCCACTGTGCAAACAGCAGCGCCTCCCACATCCATATACCCCCCCCCCCCCACACACACACACACACACACAGAGCAAAGCGTGCCTCCGTGTCGTTATCCGCCCGGAAAGCGTTTCGCGCCTCTATAAAACACGTGGAGCACATTGGCCTTTTCCCTCCTCGCGTAGTACACAATGGCTCGCGGGGCGGGGCGGGGCGGGGCGGGGCGGGGCGGGGCGGGTGCATCGCGTCCCGCTGCTGCCAGCCCGACGGACGGAAACGACTTGGGCAGAAGGCCGGACCGGGCGGGCGGGCGGCGGGCCACTATCTTTCAGCGTAAAACAACCGAAACACGACGAGTGAATCGTAGCGCACTCATTTTGCCGTCTCTCTGCAGCACAATAGTTGGCAACTGTCTTTCCTCGGCGAATTTTCTTAAATTATTTTCCTATCGAGACCTCGCGCGCGTTGGCCTGTGGCACAGGGTGTCCTTGGAATCAAGAGTGTGTAATGGGAGAGTCAGCCCGGGGGCGCAATCACTAGGGGACTGTGTATAGTATACACCGGCTTGGGAATTATCTGGTTAAAAGTTCACCAGAATCCTTAAATCACATTTTTTAAAACAATATATAAAAGACTGGGAAACATCAGTAATTAAAAATACTGTAATGACTCAAAAGTGTTTTCTGCCACCAGAAACCGTTGAGAGTAATAAGAATCAAACATTTTGGGAATCTTGTGTACATCTAGAAAGGGAGTAATTGTCAACCTGACCGCTATCACAGCCACTGAGGTATACTGATTTCATGGACACACTGTACCGGGCGGGTGTTGCGTGTCTGCCTACCCTAGCACTATGGCGCCTTACGGCTGGAGCGGGTGGGCAAACCCGCGTACTGTTATGTGCTCTCTAAAACACTTCTAGACGCAGATGGCTGACCCGCTCTAACAACACGTATCTCCAGTAAGTTCTTGATACCGTCAAGGAGGGGTGCTCGACTGCGCGGGGTATATGCACCGTTCGCGAGGCGCGGCCCCTCGCGCGTGGGGTACTGCCAAGGGTACCGCGAGGTGCGCCGCGGCCCGCGTTCTCTAATTAAAGGGCATGGCTATGGCGCGCGTAACCCTCGAGCAAGGCCCCCTGCGCGCGGAGTAGAGACGCGCACGGTATCGGTTCTGTGACGCTTCAAGGCCCCGATGGCGTTGAGGTGCGGGGGCGGGGCGGGGCGGGGCGGGGCGGGGCGGGGCGGGGCGGGGCGGGGCGGGGCGGGGCGGGCCTTGATGCTCCCGGTGGCCGGCAGCCGGGGTCATAGGTCACCGCCGCTTTTTCACGGTTTTGGTTCGACGCCGACGAGGCCCCGGCAGAACACCGAGGAAACAAAGAGGTTGGTTATTGATCGCCTTGTCTCCGACAGGACAGCGTGTCGCTCCTGACCTTTGAGCAGGCCGGCCCATGCGCGGGCGGGGCGGGGCGGGGCGAGGCTGCCTTCTCAGAGATGACACGGGGATTTGCCTACAATCGCCACGATACCCGGAGAGTAGGCAATCCGTCGAGTCGAGACTCAGACACGCGGTACAGTCGGTATAAGGCAACAAATTTAAGGGTATACGCAACATATCTTCAGGGAAGGGATTAACACGGCGGGTTTTGTATAATTTCGCTGGATTTCACGCCTAGATTTTGCTTGTTTTATCTTTGTAATTTGGGGAAAAGTTTTCAGATTTCAAGAGATTTCGGGTGTGGACACAAGATTTCGCGGGCCACCACTCTGAAAAATAGTCGTAGGTTTAAGGGAAAATTTTACACAAAATGCAGTTGTAAAATTACAATTGCAAATCGTAAAATTACAAGCACTACTTACCGGCTTGAAATTCATTCGCGAGCAAAAAAAAAGTCCGTCGTAAATTTACAACATATTTCGTAAATCGTCATTTACAAAACTATTCGTAAATCTACAAAGATATTTTTCACAGTGACATCGCACTGATAAAAGAGGGCTAGAAAAAGTTTTCCCTTTTTAAAAAAAAAAAAAAAAAAAAAAAAATTCTTTGTGAAAAATCAAGAAGTTAGTTTTCCACTCCTCTGCCCGGTCCGGCCCCGTCGTCCTTTGAGGATGAGTAGTTTTACGGCGTGGGCGGTGCGGTCGGCCGCGCGGCCAACATGTTAATCACCGGGAGTGTTGTCTTGTTTAAGACACGCTGGGCCCGGCGGCAGGCCCAGCCCAGCTCCGCGGGGAGTCCGGCCCGGCCTCCGCGCGTCCAGGAACACGTGCTGAAGGATGTCACGTCGGGAAGCGGCAGACAGATATGCGAGGCGCGCGCTCACCGGCCACAGGCCGCACGCGGGAAGAGAAGGCGGCCGATCTGCCACGAAGTGTCAAAGCGACAGCTATTACCGGCCGGGTGACTCATGAGGAAGGAAGGAGAATGGCACGGGGCACTTGGAGAGAGGCCTCTTTATAACGCACCGAGTGCGGCATGACCACTATGTGATCACGCTCCCGGGTTGAATCATAGGGGGTGAAAACGCCCCCCGCACTGAATGTGTTAAAACTGGAATCCCTTCGTTTTAAGAAACTTCCAATAACAAGGCAGACTGTGCTGCTCTAAGTAGTGCGACGACGACGGCGCTCTCTGCCGCAATAATAATGTAATAAGCCAGGTCCCCCGCCCCCACCCCGCCCGCCACGCCGTGACCTACACGAATCTGAATCTGATTCGCAGGACGTGCGCGAAAAGAGAGGCGGCGCGGCGGCGCGCGCCGCGACATTTATCACGTGACCAATAAGCGAAATGAGGCCCAGGCGGGCTGGTGCGGTGGGTGAAGTTCACGTGCTGACAGTGAAAGCCCCCTCCCCTCCCCCCTAAACGCTGTCAGGCTCGTCACGCGTCACGCCCCGTCCAGACTGACCACCGCAAGCAGCACTGCAGTGGCGGCCCCTGGCGGCGGCGGGCGGCACCACCGCAGACACCGACCCTTGACGGCTCCGGGCCGCCCGCTCGCCCGCTCCACTAGACACACATGTATCACACATACGAGGCACCGAAGCAGCACACGCTTGACCCCAGTGGCGGATCCAGAGGCAGCCTTTGGAGGGGAGGGGGGCAAAGTAGCACTTTTAACCTATTTTCAGGGGCAAAGTATAGCCTTTTGCCTACATTTCGGTCAACTATCTAGGTGCCATGAGGGGGGGGGGGGGGGGAGGGGCGAAAACCCCACAGGGCGTCCCGCAGGGCGTCCCGCAGGGCGTCCCGCAGGGCGTCCCACAGGGACACGTCCCAGAGGCGCAGGACTGCGTAGGGCTTTAATTTCTACCCGTATATACACGTGATCTGGAATCAAGCGCGCCGAGGACATAGGCAACACAACCTACAGGGGTGAACGCATTGCCTACTTCCCAGGGGCGCGCGTATCCGTCGGGTCCGAGCATTTCCGTGACGTGCATCTTGCTAGCGCCAATACGACTCCGCGCTCAGACACATTTTCTTGCGCGCTCGTACCCGAGGGCCTGTTCCTTTCATTTCTGCCCCTACCACAGCAGCGCCACAGGCCTGGCCGGCCGGTTGGCGGCCGCCGCGGCCGCGCCGCGCCGCGTCCGCAGAATGCCGATGAAATTCTGGGCACGTCTGCGATGCTGCCGAGAGTCGAGCGACTTCAATCATAAAGAACGCACGCCGTTTGGGGACATTAACTCGGAGGGAGCCAGGCGAGCGGCCCGCATCGGAATCAACTGGGCTGAAATGTTCGCGCGCGGTGACCAGTTAACATTTCCAGACTAAATTTCAGTTTCTTCAGCCCCAGTCGCACATTTTTCTCTCCCTCTCGGGCCCGGCTCGATATTGAGCCGTGTCGAACGACAAGACGTGGGAGATGGAGGACGTCGAGTGACAGCCACCGCCCGCGCCGCGCCGCGCCCCGCGAATGTGATAATAAGTTATCGATCACCCGTGAGAGAGGTGTGTGACGGGGATGTTCTGTGCCAGCCGCAGAACAGACGTCCACGATCGAAGCCGGCCCGGCCGACGGGACGCTGTCTTCGCAGGTGGGATAAATCGGTAAACGCGCCCGACAGCGTTGAAAAATCATGAAAAAGAGAGGACCCCGTGGGGACGGGAGAGGCGGGGGCGGAGGGGGAGTGCTCGGTAGACACACGGCGAACGGGTGAACTTGACGAAATCTGGCAATGAGGTCATCACACGATCACCGTGCGGGGCGTGAAGAAGAGCTGGAAGCCACACAGCACGCTGGACATGCTATATGATATGGCCCTGCCGTCAATTATTTCCAATGGTTTTGCTAACAAATGGTGCGGATCCGCGGGGAGGAGTGGGGGGCGGGGGAGGGGGGGGCATCCCGCCCGTGAGGCCCCCGCAGCGCATTGTGTTTGGGCTGGGTGTGATTATCAAAATGTCGAAATATCAACCAGATTTTTTTTTCTCTAACTGCGTGTGCAATAAAAGGAACGCGGGACCGTTTGGGTTCGAATCTGATGGAATTGAAAGTTGTTAAAATTACAGGTGGGCACTGACAATATTAAGATGTAAGATAATTTGCGTTACGCAACAAAGAGCACTGTTAAGCTCTGTTCAATGTATATTGTGTACCTGACACTTGCTCAACAATTACCATCAACGTGTATCCCAGGAGGTAGTAATTAAAACTATTCATTGAATATGCAACGCCTCATGTCAAATAGTTGTCCAACACCGTGGTCATGAGTCAGGCAAAACTTACAGTCTAAATTCATTAGAGGAATTAAAGACATCAGTCGTGACATCAGATTACAATTGAGTAAAAC
Source organism: Frankliniella intonsa (assembly GCA_033675135.1). Lineage (NCBI taxonomy): Eukaryota > Metazoa > Arthropoda > Insecta > Thysanoptera > Thripidae > Frankliniella > Frankliniella intonsa. Next base: position 2,910,420 of record CM066245.1, on the reverse strand, counting down.
TGGGAGTAGAGAATGGAACCGGACCGAATGACTTCAATATCACCCGAAACTTTTAAGGCTCCGGCTTAAATACTAGCAAGCAATTAAATATTAAAATTATCTAATGAGGAAAGGCCTTTTCCAAAAAAGGGGGAAAAAACTTGAAATCTTATACCCACAGAATCAATTTGTGAATTGGACATATACGCCACCACTAAACATGTTACTACATATTTCTGATTTTTAAAAAAAGGTTTGTTCTAGTCCTAATAAAAATAGACAAGCAATATTGCACTTTTCAGGAGGGAAAACGCAGTAATAAATATTTTTGATTCACTATTGTTAGCCCACCCTTCTGCTTTGTTTAAATTGGGAACGAAATGTGTGCGACACTTTCGTTCGTTAAACGAGTTATAAAAGACGCCAGTCGCTCTAACCTTATCTAGCCAGTGTTCGCCCGCAGAAATTTCAAGGAAATATAAATATCACCACTCACCAATATATCCACGGCCTCGGTCGCTTCGGTTACAATGTTCCATGCAGTTGGAACAGGTTAGGTCTGGTCCAGCTGGAGATGCTGACTCTTCTCCGGCTCCGACTCGCATTGCAGGCCCCGCTGCGTTCACGTTCAATAACTCACAATGTGCACGCGCGAATATAGTCGACATTTTTGACACGGCAAGTCTTTAAAATAGCCATACAAAACACGAAAACTCAGAAAACACGGGATGAACGGATGAACACGACCGACCGCGACGAGACTGAAGCGCAGCGCAGCGCCCTCTGTGGGTCGGCCGTCATACAACGAACCCTTTTGGCCTTCCCTGGTCCTGGAGTGCACGGGGCGTAACGGATTTTTCAAAAGGAAACCACATGCAATGACGTTCGTTTCACCCTTAATTCTTTCCACTGGAATATTTCCTCTAGCACGGTAAAATAAGATAGAGGTAAAGAGAGGCACAAATCCAAGGGGGTGTCGCGTCGCGTCAAGCACTACCGCTCCGACTGTCACTGTGACTGCGGACTGGGTCTTTCTCGAACATTAACTGGCGAACATTCAGAATTCCCAACATCAAGCAAACTACACTGTAATATAATAGTCACATTTCTGGCGCGTATTGAGCGAAGTATTTTTATACAGCGCTCAATAAGAGCAAGAATAAGAGTGAGGTTCGCTAACGACTCAAATCGAGTCTTTTCTGATATTTTTAAAATCGCTCCATTAGAGTGATGTTGGCTCGCATAGCTCGAAAAGAGTCTAGCACGCCACCAAAACCGTCGTCAAATGACTAACACAGCGATGTCAATCCGCCTGGCTCTCCCAGAGCATGAAAATTTTGTAAAGAAAATTCGCTCTCACAAGAGCGAGAAATTTGATTCCTCCATTTACAGTGTAGTCAGACCATTTTCTTTTGTTGGGTAAAATTCCGTGGCCGTAGGGGTTTTAGTCTATCCTCCCGGGCCGGGCGGGCGACAGGCGACAGACACCTCACACCTCCCCAGGCCATTCTCATCATCACCCCCACAATGGAGACCCAGCCACACTACCCACCTAGGACCCCCTCTCCATGCCTCCAGACAGCAAGGCTCCTCCGCGGCCCGCCCGCCCCGCCCCGCCCCGCCCCGCCCCGCCCCGCCCCGCCCCGCCCCGCCCCGCCGCTCCCGGTCGCGAAGTATAAAACTGGAGGTCCGCCCCCCGTCAGTATCACAACACTCAGATCCCTCGTAGCCGCCACTGCACCACCTCCCGAGCCCAACATGAAGCTGGTAAAGTACATGACAACGGCCTTTTGTCTGGCACGGATTACCATGTGAAATATGAAGTGATTTGCATTTCGCACTTCGGTAAAGATAGCCAGTTTCTAATTCACAACTAAGTGCCCGCAAGCAACAAAGTTTCTTTAAATCATTATTATATAAAAATCATTGCATTTATTTTAGAGCATCATTTTGGAAATTGGCCCAAAATTTTAGAACGAAAAGTCATATTGTGTCTAAATATAATTTTCTGCGACTTAAAATCCTTAAAAAATATATTTCTCGAGCTAGAAAATTATCTGGGCCCTTTTTTGCAACTCAAATTATTATTATCTCACAGCCCTGAGGTAGTGCTCACCCAGACGAAGTGCTCTGGCGCATGCACTCAGAGAGGACCTATGGCCTCCCAACTCGAATCTTCGTTAATAATCGAAGCCAATGCTTTCCCGCCCGCCGTTCCTACCAAGCTAGTACTACCCAATCAAAGAGGTCCGATAGCTTTTTGATCATCTTGCCACGCGAAAAAATAACCCAGCGTATAGTTTTTGTTTCTTCTTTTCTGAATGCGTCGCAGCACTAAAGTCTTTTCTCTTGCACTCGCCGAGTAGTTGTCACTGGCTTCCTCTCCCTCGCACAGCGCATCTTCTTGCCGTGCCTCCCACAATTAGCAAGCACCGCGATCTGCAATAGGCTCGCGGGAGAAAAGTAAAAACACGCACGCGTCAAAAGGAAGGAAAGCTACTGACACCTTGCTGCCCTGCTTGTCCTGGCTGTCCCCCAGGAACTGGTCGCCCTGTGCCTGGTGGTGGGCTCGGCCCTGGCCCTCCCGGCCCCCCAGTACCGCCAGCAGCCCTACCAGCCCTACCAGCAGTTCGTCCAGAACCAGCAGTTCCAGAACTACCTCCAGCGGGCGGCCGCCGCGCCCATCCTCCAGTACTCCAACGACGTCAACCCCGACGGCTCCTTCCAGTACAGGTTCGTGTCGGCCACGCGTGCCGTGCTATGGAGAATGAAACTTTTGCGGAGTCCGCAATACCTTTTTTTTTACGAGTACTCCTCCTCTCCGGGAACATCCTCTCTGAAACGGAAGCAATAATGCTAATCATTTTGGGAATCTGCCCGCCGCGCCGCCCGCGCCAGTTGTAGTCGTAGTAGTAGGGAATGAATGGACAAGTGATTCACATCGTCAATGCGGCGCGCGGCGCGAGTGCCCCCCCCCCCCCCCCCCGGCGCCACCGCGCAGACTGCGCACCTCCACGAGGACCAGCTCGTCCTTCCTCGCGGATCCGCGGATCGCTCCTCCTCCTGGCGGGAGCGTGGCCGTCTCGCGCGACCACCGGCTGGTACTGGGCGCTGGCCGCTGGCCCTTGAAGGTGGAGACGGTCATAACCTTCTCTATCACGTTGCATCCGAGGCCCCACGATGATGGCTCTATCTCTCGGTTTTCCTCCTCTCACTATATCTCTCTGTCTCGCTCTCTCACTATCTCTCTATTCTCTCTTCTCTCTCTCGCTGCCCCCCCCCCTCCCCCTTGCCCCTCCGTGGCCAGCGGGCCGGCCTGATCACATGACGCCGGCCAATTATCGAAATTATTCTTCATTAGCGGCAGTGGGGCTGGGCTGGGCCGGGCCGACAGGAGGCACTCCTGGACTTGGACCTGGACCGGGTCAACGAGGCTGACATTCAGCACCCTCCACGTGCGGCGGGGCGGGGCGGGGCTGGGCGGAGCGGGGCGGGGCGGGGCGAGGCGGGGCGGGGCGGGGCGGGGCGGTCGGGATGAAGGGACCAGCAAGGCCTTTGTGCTCGGTGGTGCAGCAGGGTGGAGCAGCGCTTTGATGCCCACCACGGCGTGTGGCGTGAGCCGACCCCCGACCTCGCCCCGCCCCGCCCCGCCCCGCCCCGCCCCGCCAGTGACACGTCCACCCCGATCACAATGCAAGGGCTCGGTCACACTGCGGCCCTGCTGGACCTTGGTGGGCGTGCTCTGGCAACCTCAGGTCGTGTGTGTGTGTGTGCGGCGGTAGCGGAGAGGGGGGCACAGGGGAGGATGCTGGGACTGGGAGGGGATGTTCGCTTGTTCGCTTCCGTTGTTGGAGCGGCGGTTCGGCAGCTCACCTCACACTGTGCGGGTGCGGGCGCACCACACTGCCAGCCCGGACCAGCCCGCCAGTCAGTCTCGCAGGATATTCGTTCGTCGATGATAACCGCCTCGTTTCAACACCTCTCTCTCCCTCTCTATACCTCTCCCCGCATCCATCTCCATCCACCCTCTTGTCTTGCTCTCCCTCCATCCCTCTCCCTCTATCCCCCTCTCCATCCCTCTCCCTCTATCCCTCTCCCTCTATCCCACTCTCCTTCTACCCCTCTCCCCCCCCCTCTCTCTCCCGTGCACCGCGCACGCTGTGCATTGCATTGCAATCAGGGCTCGGACTGCCTGGCCGGCCCGGCCCCTCCCCCGCACGTTTCATTAGGCACAAGCTGATCGTAATTGCGTGCGCAACCTGTCGAATAGGGCAGGGCGCCCTGGGCGGGGCGGGGCGTGGTGGGGCGTCGGCAAGTAGTCTGTGTCTCGCAGACGTTAATTTGGCAAAGGCAGAGACACGATCGGGCAAGGAGGTGGGCGGGGCGGGGCGGGGTAGGGCCGAGCGGGGTGGGAGTCCAGTAGGACCCTGTGCCGAGCGGGGCGGCCCGCGGGAGCCACTGCGCGCCCCGGGTTCGGAATCCTAATTGGGGGAGCGACTTGGGGTGGATCGCTTCCGGCGCACGTTTCCCCGCCCCGCCCCGCCCCCCGCCCCGCCCCGCCCTGTTGCCGCCCGCGGCAGGGCAGCGCACGGCAGCAGAGCGGAAAAAGCGGCCGTGTGGCCTGCTGGGCCGGGCCCAGCTCGGCCGGGCTGTCTTGTCTCATTAGGCGTGCTGCTTTCGGTAAGGTGCTTGCGGCCGAAAAAGGTCGCCGTTTTCAAAATTATTCGTATTGGTTGCGGCGCGGCGCGGCGCCGCCCGCGGGGCTTAGTCAGGGCGGCTGACAACAGCGCCCCGGTGCGACGCCCACACCACGCTGGTGGTGGCCGAGGTCACCTTTAGGTCAGGTCACCTGCCCGCCCGCGGGCGGCTCCCGTTCCCCGGACCAGCGTGGGAACACCCCGTGGCGGGACGGGGCGGGGCGGGTAGGGCGTCGGGCGGGGCGGGGCGGGCCGGGGCGGGGCGGGTAAGGCGTGGTCCGCGGCACATCGCGTGTGCGACCCGCGGCCGTAGCAGAGGCGCCAAGGTGCGGAGCCGTCCCCAGGTGCGGCACGGCGTGCTCGCTGCCCGGGCGGGGCGGGGTGGGGTGCAACAGTGTCGGGCGTTCTGACTTGGAACACCTTTCTGTTGCAGCTACCAGACGGGCGACGGCATCAGCGCGCAGGCGGCGGGCTTCACCAGGAACCTGGGCATCAAGGACGCCGAGGCGCAGGTGGTGCAGGGCTCGTACTCGTACACGGGGCCCGACGGCGTCGTCTACACCGTCAACTACATCGCCGACGAGAACGGCTACCGCGCCCAGGGCGCCCACCTGCCCACGCCGCCCGCGCCCGCCGCCACCGCCGCCAAGGGCCTGGCGTACTACAACCAGCAGCAGGCCGCCTACCAGCAGCAGCAGCAGGCGTACCAGCGGCAGCTCCAGCTGCAGCAGCCCTTCCAGTACCGGCCCTTCCAGAGGCGCTACAACTAGGGCGGCGCTACTTCTGCAGATGTCCCGTCCCACCGCCACGCCGCGCCGCGCCACGCCGCTGCAGCCACACTTCCGACCCGACTGATTTGACGCGCCATTTGACTATGGGCCGGCCTCTGATCGCTCGGGTGGGAGGAGAGAACGAGGAGAGGAGAGAACGAGGAGAGGAGAGGAGGGGAGAGGAATGGAGAGGAGGAGAGGGCTTCGCAGTCCTGAGAGAGAGGAAATGACGGCGCCTGCAGCGGCGTCCGCCGCGCGCCGACCTGGGCTCATTCATCGAGAATGGGGAAAAAAGAGGAGTGCTTTATGCTTTGAATCAAGTTGTTGCTTTCGCTGTGTCTGATCGCGCTTTCTGCAACCTTTCCATTTTTATTTTTTTTGTATTTTGAATAATAAAAAAATTGAGGGACCCTTTGACTATTCGCTCTCTTATTCATCCTTACGCCATCCTCGTTACCACGCTATACATGTATGCCGTGCTCCCCCCCGGGCCCGGGCTGACCGCCACGGCCGCTGTGTCCCGCAAAATTAATGAAGCTGTGTGTTGGGCCCCGTGGGACCCGCGGCCCGGCCGGCCCGCGGTAGCAGCAGCGGTAGCCAGGGAGTCAATAACCAGTCGAACTGGGCGGGATCCACTCGGCGGCGTGGCGGGGCGTGGCGGGGCGTGGCGGGGCGTGGCGGGGCGTGGCGGGGCGTGGCGGGGCGTGGCGGGGCGTGGCGGGCACCAAGTCACCTCGCATAAAGGACCCGCGGATCTCGTCCTCGTTGTCGGCGCCTCCACCCGCGCCGAAGGCAGCGCGTTCAATGTTGAGGCTGATGCCGCCATGCCTCGCGGTGTCCAGCCGGTCAAGGAGGACGGTGGGCAGGGTCAGTAAGGCGTGGCGGGGCGTGGCGGGGCGGGGCGTGGCGGGATGAATATGAGAGGCCCTGGCTAATTCGCGCCTCCTGCAACACCGCGCGCGGGAGGAGAGGCGGAATATATTGGATATGCCGTGCCCCGCCCCGCCCCGCCCCGCCTCGCCCTGCCGCGCCCCGCCACGCCTTGAGCAGACCATACTCATCTTCAGGTGGGCTATCGGCAGCCCCGGTGGCCGGACGGGCGGGTCGGGTCGCGCCCAGTCTACCGTATCCTCATCGCCGACGTCCAGCAGGGTGTAAATCTCCTCCTCCGCGCCCGCCCCGCCCCGCCCCGCCCCGCCGTACCGCCGGCGCAGGTGCGAAGCGGGACTCGGAACGGGCGAGGACTCCCACGATGCGCCTCCGATTCTTCGGTTACCGCGAGGAAGAACGGGTGGTATGGACAAATGCACTCGGGATCAGGTACTGCTCTGGTGCCTGCTGACAAGTGGTTCAGATGCCCGCTGTATAGGCAAAGCAAAGTGTGTGATGGGTTCGCCTACGCTATAGGATAGCTATGCCACTGTTGCCAGAAAAGCAGGCAATAAGGCGCCCGAACACGGAGGAGGTAAAGCGGGGTGCATCTGCGCCTGCCTACTAGGCAACGTGTACGCACTTGTGCTAGGGTGCTGCCTAATGGGCAGGCGCAGATGCAGCCCGCTTTACTCCACTGTATTCGGGCGCCCTATTGCCTACTTTTATGGCAGCAGAAGCTATGTGAGGACTTGTTGCCTCACGTCGTATAGGTAAACTCTCAAACACAGGTTGGTGTCAGTGCAGACCGGGCGGGACACAGCAGCAGGCTCGCGGGGAGGGGGGTGGCCGGACGCCCCGAGGCCGATAGCCGGGCTCTGGTGGGGCTCTGGCCGTCGAGAGGCCGAAGCACTCCGCACAGCTGACCCTGACTGATCGGACTAGGATCCAGACCAGCTAATAATGAGGCAGCCCCCCCTGGTGTGGTCCCACGCCCACGCCCAGCCCCACCGTTGCGAAACTATATTCTCCTCTCCATGCACCGCACCTTCCAGCCCGAGGATGTCGCCCGCGGCCGGGCCGGCCGGCCGGTCGCACGGTGTTCACCTTATCACCCTGGACTCCTCCTCGAAACGCGGGGCGGGACGGGGTGCCCACGGGCAGGGACCTGACCTCCAAGGAGGGACCTCTATGTAGACGGACCCGGGCTCAACAGATGCGCAGTGTTGCCAGAAGAATTAAGTATTCAATAAGTAGTCTAAACACAGTCGAATAAAGCGGGCTGCATCTGCGCCTGCCTACTAGACAGCACCCTACAGCACAGGTGCGTACAGGTTGCCAACTAGGCAGGCGCAGATGCCGCCCTCTTCACACAGGTGTATCGTGGGCAATATTTGCCTACTTATCTGGAAAAACTGTCCAACGTGTTTGGCCGCCTTGTTGCCTACTTTTCTGGCAGCACTGCTGCTGCGCCACGCTACGCCACGCCGCCACGGCCGCGGGCGGGGGCCCTCTCTTCCTGTCAAGTTTGGAAGCCACGCGATCTTAGCTCCGTGTCAGCACGTCGGGGCGTCGACGGGTCGTTAACGCCCCTCCTGTCGTGAGCGGCCCGGCCACCGCTCATCTCCCACGAGAGGAGGAGACGCGGATTTTGTAGCTATTTGGAAACGACTAGTCCGTCGCCTCCTCCCCGCTCTTCTTCTATTCGCTCGCTGATGAGCCGGGGGCGGGGGCGGGGCGGGGCGGGGCGGGGCGGGGCGGGGCGGGGCGGGGCGGGGCGGGGCGGGGCGGGGCGGGGGCGCATGTTCGCCCGGGTTGTGGGTGTGATGACCGCGTCGGCCTGGCTAGACGGACCTTGACATTCAGCAGCGGCGCGGCGTTTTCTGATCCTTCGTCAAAAATTTCGGGGTCCAATTATGATGATGATGCGACGTGCATGTCCAGCGGGCGGGGCGGGGCCGGGCCGGGAGAGCCATGCAATCAGAATTCACTCACCGGGAGATTCCCCTCTGCAGCGGCGGGCGGCGGCGCCACCTCGCGGTACTTATACGACGTCAGCAGTAACCTTTAGGTCAAGAGGTCCGCCCCTCCCCGCCACGCCCCGCGCTGCACCGACACCGGCCGGCCCGCCACCGAGTCAAGAAGTAATAATAGCGAGCGCCAACGTTCTTGTCCACCACCTGACGATGCGCTCCCCCCGCACCACCGCCGCCGCGCCGCGCTCCAGGCCTTGAACCTTGGGCTCGGCAGTCGTCCGTCGTCGAAAGTGGTGCACTTTGACTCGCGCTGCGCTGCGCTCATCCCCTGGTTGCCCCCTTGGCCTCCTATGCTGTACCGCACGCACGAGTGCGGGAGGGTTGCCTACTTGCACGGCGCGCCGGCAGCAGCGGTAGTTACACCCAGAAAAATAGATGGTTGTAGCAACCATGCCAGGGACAACCATACGAAATATGGTTGTTCCAACACTCACATGGTGACACCAACAACGAAAATGCTTGTGCTTCCTTTTCTTGTAGTTGGTACAACCATATGAGAGTCACCTCAACTATATTTTGTAAGGTTGTCCCTGGCCTACCATAATATGGTTGCTGTAAGTTTCTATTTTTCTGGGTGTACGCAAGATAAGTAGGCAAAAATTTCCACGAATACAGTACACGCGGGTAACTCCGCCTGCCTACTGGGCAAAAGGTTGTCTCATGTGTGTAGAGTTTGCCTAGTAGGTGCCTCACACAGGGTATATTCGTGGGAACTCATCTGGCAACGCTGATAAGCAGCAGGACAGACCCGCCCATCCCTAGACTGCTTTGTGATTGAGGTTCTCTCCATCTGCTCCAGCAGATCGTATGGCCACAGTGTGGCCTCGCCGCCGGTATGGACTTGGTTTAAATGTATTACTGTCCGCGCCGTGAGGATGACGACAGTGTCGCGCAGGCCGGCGTGTAATCAGCTCATCAGAGCCGATCGGAGGATGGACCGCGCGGCCAGCAGGCGAGGCGAGGCGTCAGGAATACAGGAGGGAACAGACCGGCCCGGCCCGGCCCGGCCCGCAACCCGCGGACTCCCTCTCCTTGTCGCACTCGTCGGGCACCGGCCGGCGCCGCCGCGCGTGCGACAAGGACAGCGATCCTCTCTGAGTCAGTCGCCAAACAGCGCAGGTGCGAGGCGAGAGTGCAACAGAATGCAACCTGCGCTGAATGATTCCCCTCAGCAGAGCGTTTAGTAGTGACCCCGCCCCGCCTCGCATGTGTACGACAAGGATGGAGAGACACCTGAACGTTCCTCGTGGAGTCGTTCCACTTCGGGAGCGGGCGCTCGCGTCGCCGTCGACGCCGCCGTGGAGGACGCCACGACGCCGCGCCCGCGCTGGGGCCGGGGCCGGGGCCGGGGCGGGAGTATACACTGGTGTACACTGGGGGCATTAGGATGCCGGCCGACAGGCGACCCGACCCGCGCGGGCAGGCAGGCAGGCCGCGTTACATATGAGTGCGGTGAGTGCGTGGACGGGACGTCACCGAGGTGTTACGACTGCCAACTCTACTTAGACAATGTCGATTAGACAAATGTAGACATACTTCCGACAACGACCTCGACAACAGTAGACAAACAACAGACAGCTGATGAATTGTGAACAAGTGAGGTGAAAGGTAGACAATTGTGAGACTTTTTTTAGACTAGTCCAGTATGTAGACAATTACGAGCCAATACTGTCTTCATTTCATCTACAATTAGTACATCTTTATTCTTCCAGAGCTAGTCGACCGGGGGATATTTTTCACAGTGAACCACTTTGGTTGGCGCGCGCGGCGGCAGGTCCAGGTCAGGTGCGGTACGCTTGGTCCTTCCCCCGCCGTGACGCGCCGCGCCGCGCTCCGGGCCGGGGTCTGAGCCCCGTTTGATATCGGTGAGGCGTGTGAGGCGAGGTGATATGGTGTCGAGACGAGACCTTCACGCCGGGCCCTGCCCTGCGCTGCCTTCTGCTCATTGTATTCTAATTTCGAGACGCCACGCGTGATGACGGGCGGGGCGGGGCGGGGTGGGCGCCGCTGCCGCCGCGGCGTTATGGGCGAGATGGGGCGCGGTGATAACGCGCGCCGCGGCTGCGGCCCCGGCCAGACCCTACGGGGGAGGAAGTGTGAGCGCGAGCCCCGCCCCGCCCCGCCCCGCCCCGCCCCGCCCCGCCCGGGACCAACCGACACACGCGCCAGAAAAAGCGTCATTTTCGCGAATCAGGTGATCATAAACGGCCGCACAAGATCGGAAGATGCGATGGGGCGCGGCGCGGCGCGTCAGCGCTCGCACCGAAGCGACGCGCGTACATCGATAATAACTAACTTGCGCCCGCTCCGCTCGGCTCGGCTGGGCTGCGACGCGCTGGCCGAGGGACTGTCCTGTCGTCCATACATCACGGCTTCAGTTTCAACATTTCTCGGTAATAACAGGCGAGTTGGGATTTATGAGTCACGACGGACCCACGGAGGGGGCGCGAGGGGAGGGGGGGAGGGCGCCCCGCCCCCGCTGCTCCATCTGCATAGATCGAGGCGGGCTGGGGCTCAGCTCAGCGGCGGGCGCATCGCGACGGGAGCGCCCCGCCCCGCCCCGCCCCGCCCGCAGCACTTAGCGGTGCGATTCGTTCAGCACGGACTCGCCGCCGCACAGAGTCCCATCAACGAGTTGGGTCAATTCAGGTGCGGATTAAGTCTGGCTGGCTAGGAGTGTGGCGAGTCTGGGGGTTGCCTACGTGCCGGGTGTAACTTAAAACACGTTGGGTTTGCTTCCCTGTTCTCGCCGTAGAGCGCCATGACCCCCATTGGCAGGCACCAAGGGGTGCAGGGGGCACCCATGCACCCCCTGTTATAGGGGTGGGTTTGTGGTCCGGTGGGATTGTAAGGAGGGGAAAAAGTGTTGTTGTAAAAGAGGGAAAAAATGAGGTGGTTTGGTGGTTGACAAAATGAGACTCCTTGAGCCCCTGACAAAAATTGAGTGCATGCCACGGATGGCCCCTACAGTAGACAAACCCGCAACGCTCTCGCGTGTGTTGTTACAAGGGATATGTAAATTTCCTGCCTCCACCAGGGCTCATTGGGCCCGGCAGGAGGCAAAATTGATAAAAGTTGGAAGGTACTGATAAAGATAAGGTGTATTTACACACATATAAAACAAAGTAACATGCCAAATCGTCCCGTCTTATTCAAAATTAAGAAAATAAAATATGTTACAAAAGATATATATACTGTATAAACACACAATATTATTGCAGAAATACTTTTAGACTTGAGAGAATGAGGGTAGAGCAAACTCGTCGTCATCAGAGTCATTAATGTTGATCCGGCTACTAACATTACTAAGCCTCTGACCGCGCCTCTCAGGGGAAAATGGATCATCTTCTTCATCTGAATTGGCATTGGTACTAAAACTGGAACTTGACTTGCTTGCTACAGTTGTTATAAGCACACGACTAGTTGTGTTCTGGTGCCTATCTCCTGACGTATTTCCACGCCAGTTCTAGAAGTAAGACAAGAAAATATATTTTAGAACTTTTCAGATAAATAATGTTAATAGAGGCACAACAAAATTGTTACCTTTCTGAATTTTTTGAAATTTTTTACTGTGGGGTCACTGCTTTGTGAATTATTTACAATTTGATGCCCGTTCTTTTTAGCTATAAGAGGACGAAGAACAACCTTTGCCGAAAGTCGAATAGAAATTTCTTCCTCATCACTTAGTTCAGGTGCTTTCTCCTCCTAATAAAAGTGGATAAATGTAAGCATTACAACAAGTACAAACAGCTATCTATATACATGAATAAAATCATACATTAAAATTCACCATTGGAGCTACCAGAAAATTTTACCTTTTTGATGTGCTGAATATCGGTTTTGCATATAAAGTCAGAAGCTTTGTGTTGAGAAGGTGCTGCTTGTTCTCGTACATTTGTCACATCAACACATGCATTTGTAGGTCGCTTAGGAGGAGGATCTTCTGATTCAGAATCATTTCTATCCTTTCTTTTGCCAGTACGAGAGCTAGAGGCTTCAGGCTCTAGACTCTCAAACAAGTCATTACTTTCATTTAGAGCAGAATAATTTGCTGATTTATTCAGCTTGCTTGAATCCAATGATTTTTTTTTGGTAGGAGATGGTAAAAAAAAGTCGTCATCATCATTCATCATACTAGTCCTTTTTGATGCTTTAGTTGATGGAGGTGGTTCAGGCAAATTAAACATGTCATCTTCTACCTCTGACTTCTTAGGCTTCTTTCTCTTCGGAGGAGATGGAAGGAAAAAGTCATCATCAACAGTATTGGCTGATTTCTTTTCTAACTTTTTAAGAGGGGTATTTGTAGAAGAATTAAGATTACTATTGTTCTTCTGTTCGGGTAGATCATCAGCAAACAAATCTTCATCCCCCCTGGGTTCACTTTTAGCAATAGCAGAGTTAATATTTTCATTGTCACTGTTTGCAGATATTTTCTCACTATCCCTTTTCCTAAGGAATAAAATTAATAGCTTTAATAGTTTAAACTAAGAATAAAGAAAAAACAATTAATAAAAACATTGTAGTTGTATAAACTGCTGTACCTTTTACCAGATGGGCCAGGAGTCTGCATTGTAATTTCAACACTAGTTTCATTTGCAGATCTTGGGTGGAAGGATTGGGTTTTATCATCACTTGTGAAACTATCCTCTGAACATGTAGGAGGTATTACCTAAAACAAATAAACACAACCATGCAATATAAGGAACCTTTTCAATGCTATAGGGCACTTAATACAGACAAAATATTTTACCAGATCTTTTTCGTTTGATTGAGTCTGTCCTGTGAATGTGCCACGAACATCCTCAGTATTCAAAACTAAGGTTGCACCAGTGTCTGGTTGGGACGGTGTTTCCTTAAGTTTATTTAAAATATTACTAGAAGAAAAGGCAGGGTTGCAGTGCTTCTCTGTTGATACTTTCCAAAGAGCTAGTCCAATATCTTCTTCTGGAATTGCTTGCCATTTAATTATTGAAAATTTGTCTAAAAAGATAAAATATATGGTTAATAAATAAAAACATAGAACCTTTAAACAGGCATACAGTATTTCTTTTCTTCACTACAAGAAGAAAAAGAAAGACTCACTCAAAATTTCTCTGTAAAGTTTTGTTTCTTGTGAAGTCTTGGCACATTTTACCACTAGAATATTTGGTTTACAGAAGTCTTCCAGAGGTAGCTTGCAATCAGAAAGCATTGTAACTTTTCCTCCTGTAAATAGATTTTAAAAACACATTCAGTTTTAATTGTTAATAATACAACCACAGAGTAACACAGAATTACAGTATTGTTAACTACCTGCTAGTTCTATCACAGTTTTCAGCTCCTCAAAATTTTTGGAATTAGGGAGAATGAAAAGTTTGTCTTTGAAGAGGGATTTGCGAGCAGCATTAGGAAGCCATAAATTCTCCCGTCCTGACATTTGAGAATCATGAACTGCAGGTATAAATTTTGAAGGGTCAGCAAGTGCTCCTTTCCCGGCCAACATTAAAGAATAATGCTCCCAGAACAAAGGAGTTACAATGGGTTTGGCAGAAGCTAGTGCACACATGACCTTAAAAATTAATTTGAGTTAAAATAGCCCAGCAGATAACCATAATAAAATTGAACAAAGAGCTGCTAAATTACCTCATAAGATAGACTAACGGTGTTTGTGCAAAGATGAGTGATATCTTTAGTCCATGATCCTAAATATTTACCACCACTTTTTGAAACTACTGACACTATCTTCTTTGTTTCAGCAGCTTTCAGATTGTGTCCAAGCACACATGGTATTTCTTTTGTAAGACTGAAGACAAACAATTTATAAATTCAACAAGTAAAACCATTTACTTACAATCTGAAAATGTCTATAAAAGAAAGGGGGAAAGAGAGACGATTAACTTTACTGACTTACGTCCAAATATTATCCTGAAGCCCAAAGCGGACAGTGCCACCCTCCTTGAGAGTATATTTTCGATGTAATACAAGTCTAGTATTACTCTTAATACCGGCATCAATAAAACTACCATATTTAGACGATTCATCCCAGATGTGTATTCCATCCTGAAAAAGAAATAATTTTGTCAGTTGAGAAGTATGAACAAGTAACATACTTTAAATTAAAAGCAAAGAAACTTACAGAAATTGGGTATTTTACTTCAAGAAATGCATGTTTCCGACTAACAGATTGATCATTTGCAAGAATAATATCACCAACTTTCCGGCTGACAGTGTGAACTCTGCCAGGAGTAACATTGTAAGACACTTGGCCTACAACACGAAGAAAAGTGGGTCAGAAAGAAAGGAACAAAGAAGAGAAACGAACATAAAATAAAACTGCAGTCTGAGTAGAATAAATACCGTTTGATGAAACTAAACACCACATGTTATTGGATTATGTCAATGCAAGAAAATATGTTGCCAACGTTCATCAGATTATCAAATTTATCTTTAATGAGCAATGTCTTGATATTGAAAACCTACGACATTGTTGGGATTAATTCAAAAGTTAAAGAAAATAGGCTCACTTGTACTTTTTCGTGCTTTGTTTATGTGAGAACACAAAAACAAAACACTGTCATGAGAAAGAACAAACGACGCGACAGACAGTTTAGCCAGCACGGAAACTAGGAAATAAAAAGAAGGACAGATGTAAGAGACAAACTCACCATTACACCAATGGTTTTTTATTTTTAGAGATTTCAATATTTTTCTAAAAGTTTCAAGAGAAATAAGTGACTGAAATGTACAAAATAAAGTGTCTATAACTTTTGTGATGTTGTAGTGTGGGCCTCCTTATTCCTTTCGAGAAGGCGTCGCCCCTCCACTAGCAGAAGACAGACTGACACACACACACAAACACAAACATAGCTACACACACAGACACACACACACACATGACTGAGGGGCCGACCGACAAGTGGTTTATATACAACAAGCAGCCGTACCGGTCTCTGTAGTCCAGTGGCAGTCGCCAGAACACGTCGTCGACTTGTCTGTTTTATCCCAGTGCGTCAAGATGTCGGGCAAGGACGATCCCGCTGCTGATCAGCTTGTTACTTACAAGAAGACCGTCAGAGTGAGTTTTATCATCAGGTCATAACCTATCTCTATGAACTGATGAAAGTTGGTATAAAATTCTCCACGTAATGTCATAGTAAAGGCACTCCCTGAGATTTTCGAGATATTTTTAACTCGCCTTTTGACCATCACTGCCATTCAAAAGTATTGCTGATAATTTTTCAGATGTATAAATTTTAATAAAACCATATTTAATTCCTTCCCGTCCAAAAAATTTGCCTGTCATTGTCCTAGGTTCTAGGTAGGAATCTGTAGGTAATTTTATAAACTTGTTGACCTTTCCTAACTATTAACATTGAGGTGTTCTATGAGACTGACACTCCTTTCAAAATAGAGCCGACATCTTTTGTGAGCTTGGTACGTGTATGTATCTAAATTAGCCACGCTCAACACCTCATTTTATTTTGTGTGCATTTATGTGTGTGTGGATGTGTGCTTCTTCGTAGTGTTTAGTCATCCATTAAAGTTTATGGTGACATCCACTTTAAAATTAAATTAAAATCATAGCAGTGCTCTGGTCGTCAACATCTCTGATGGACACCAATCAGAAAAACAAAAGTATTGTTGAGTTAGTCAGAGTAGAAAACTCTCCGCCGACGAGGCCTCTCCTCTCTTATCACGATGGCTATCAGCCCGCCTCCTCCCTCCCGCCCGCCTCGTCCCTCCCGCCTCTGCCCGCCCCTGTCCTTCCCCTTTGCGACACCCCATCCGGCGAGTCTTTGACAATCTGTTGTCGTGCGACGCGAGGCGACGCGACGTCCCCTCGGGCCCGGCGCCCACCACCACCACCTGGCCGCAGCAGAGATGTTCCTCCCTAAGGCCAAGACCCCCAACCAGCATGTCGCTGGGCGGGGCGCGGGGGCGTGCCCGGCAACTCTCGCTCTCTCAAGTGTTTGTCGCCAACGCCCTCTGCACTCCCCACACTCGCGCCGCGCTGCGCTGCGCCGGTGCGCGGAGGGGGAGGGGCAGGGGGCGTCGCCTTAAGGCGCGACAGGTCGAAAGTCGCGTGGTAAACAACACCAGGCGAGCCCCCCGCCCCACCGCCGTGTCGCTGCGGGTCGGGTCTGCCCCCTCTCCATATTCTCCTCTGGGCCCCACCGCAACTTTTCGGTCCCACCACGTCAAGTCGGATGGTGATTCTCACCGCGGGAGATTTCCACGCTGCGCCTAGGCCTACGGCCGAGCAGCCCCACCGGGGGCCCCGCGCCTGCCCCGCGCCCGCTGGCAGGGGCCGGGCCCGGGACTGCACGCACGGACTGCACCCGCGGTTCCGGGCCCCGGGTCCCTTGGGCAATGGCGATATATCGCTGCAGCCGCCGCACCGCCCGGCCCGCGCCCTAGGGCGTGTTCGGTTGCACCTGCCGCCACCAAACGTGAAATGTGAAACCATCTTTTGGGGGGGCGGCGCCTCACCCCACACCGGAGGGAAAGGACCATACACAGGCCGCGGCCTCGCGGTGCTGTGAGGGACAGGCGCGGTCTGAGGTCCTGTAGACAGGAAGGGGGGAGGGGGGTGCCCCGTGGTTTGCCTACATACAGGGGTATTGTAGCCCAAGTTGCCTACGGCGGTCCACTAGAGCCCGTTCTACTAAACGCCTCCTCTCTTGCTCCTCATGGCCGTGCCCCGTGAGTGCGACAAGGACAGAGAGACGAAAACCACTGTGCGGAATCAGCCTACAGTTCTCACGTTGGTGTCGATAAACCTTGGAGGCGCGCGGGGCGGGGTGCGGCGCGTTGCGTCGGCAGTCTCGATGTTTCGCTTGGCGCTTCCTCGGCCTCATGACTCGGCACGCTTTGCACTGTCCCCGCCCCCCCGCCCTGACCACGGGCAATCACCACACCGCCGCCCCGCGCCAGGCGGACGCAGGACGCGCGGGACGCAGGACGCGCTCCACTCGCGTTACATCAGCCGCGGGCCGCCGCGGCGCGGTCACGTTATTACCCCCCGATTTTGGTTGGGGACCGACTGATGCAAGCGCGGGCGGGCGCCGTGCAAGCATGTCCCATGATGCGAGATGTAACGCGGTGGCGCGTTACGGCGTTACGGCCGCGGGAAACGTTTAGCTGCTTCGGGGAACACGACGCGGAATAGCTTTTCCTTCCTCGCGCCGTCACGTGACTCGTTAAGCCGCGCCGCGTTGAGTTGTATTGGCCGCGTCCAATCTCTTAGGGGCTGCTACCCTGATGAGGCCCCCTGCCCCCGGCCGCCCTGCTGGCTGATTCAGAAGAACGCTTCTCTCGCGCTCTGTCTCTCTCGCACCCATACGGCGCGCCTCACGAGTGTGAGAGAGACAGAGCGCTCTTCGGAGTCAGTCGGCTGCGTCGCTCGCGTGCCGTGAGCGCTGCACGCGGCCCCACGCGGCTGCAGCAGTGTCCCGCGCACAGCGCTGCGCTGCACTGGACGGTCAAGGCCGCGGACTAGTTCGATCCGCTGGACATTGTCAATATCTACCTGTCATCGTCGAGCCATTATCCGCTGCAGGGCCGGGCCGGGCGGGCAGGGGGCCCAGGCGAGGCGAGGCGAGGCGGCGTGCTTTATCTGTCGCGCCCCACGTTCGCCTCGCCGCCGTCAAGAGCTTGAGTTTACCGCCATTCACACCGTTTATCACCACCGAAATAGCGCTGCGCTGGGCTCGGGCTCGGGGTGTGTCCAGGATGGACTCGTCGGGTCGTACACCCAGAAGAATCCGAGGGGGCAACCACTCGCGAAATACTGTGTACAAACCTGCGGAAATCTCGATGAAATCCTCGGAAATCCCGATGAAATCCTCGGAAATTTCGACGAAATCCTTGGAAATCTAAGTGAGAAATCTGATTGAAATCTTGTGAAATCTCAGAGAAATATCTGTGAGAAATCTTGGGCAATCAGTAAAAATCCTGTGTACACTAGGATGGGAGTGGTTGCCCCCTCGGAAAAATCTGTACCTGTATCAAGAATGTCTCTTGAGTCAAGAATGTCTCTTGAACCCATTATTAAGAACATAATTTTCGCTGTAAGAAAGCCTTCCACGTCGACGATAGTCGTGCCTTCCCCATCCCGATCCCGCGCTAGAAGGTGTGGCCGGCGGGGAATTACCAGGAAGCCGAGGATCGGTTGAGGATCACCCTCTTGTTCTTGTCGGTACGCGGTAAGCTACGGTGCGTACGTGCGCCCGATACAGGCCCTGGTCCTGTACTCGGAATCAAGTGGGCCTTAAATCCTTTAAATCTCTCGCCGTGCGGGATCAGTAATCCCGTCTTTGGATTTCGCGGACTACTGTCGAAGTCCTTGAGGACCCTGCCCTGGTCTGCGAAGGACGCCGTCATCCTCGCATGCGCCGCGTCACTGCCCGTTGTTTGTACCTAAAGGCGGACTTCCGGCCGGCCCAGGGGGAGGCCGGGCAATGCCCATTGGCACAGGACAGTTTAACCAAATACCAAAACACCCAACTTCCGAAAGAATATATGCAAACACATGTTCTCCCACCCACAGCCGAGTTACTAACTTTTTTGCTTTTAAAAAAGAAGTGAGTTTCCTCTGGCAGGCACAATATTGAATGGCAAAGCGAAAGAGGATAAGTCGACTCGGTCAATGATTTCTTTTCGATATGTCCGAGCTGTGTGGTGCATCAACAGTGTTGCCAGAAAGGTAGGCAATAAGGTTCCCAAACACAGAGTATACTCCACTGTGTTTGGGCGCCTCATTGCCTACTTTTCTGGCAACACACCGGAAAACAAAGGTGCTAAGCAACGCCTTTCCTGGGGCGCTAAAATCAAGTGCTAAGTTTAGTGCCTTTCCTGGGGCACTAAATCTTAGTGCCTTTGCAAAGGCACTAAATTTGTGTGGAGTATACGCAGCTGGTCAGCTAAAGGTGCTAAGTCCTACCTTTAAAAGGCACTAACAAAATTTAGCGCCTTTCCTGGGGCACTAAATCTTAGTGCCTTTCCAAAGGCACTAAATTTTGTTAGTGCCTTTTAAAGGTAGGACTTAGCACCTTTGTTTTTCCGGTGCACTGTGCGTCTAAGGCAAGTCACCTTGATAAGGTAACTTGTACCCCTCATTAACTCTCCCTGGTGACTTCGCGGGTACTTTCGGCTCTCAAAGACAGGAAAGGGGTCATTTCGCTAAGTCAAGCTAACCCCTTCGCCATTCACTTGTCCCGGCGTGTCACGCCTTGCCGTGGTGAGGAAGGTCAGTGCCTGCCTGACTGTGTACAGGTGGATTTAGTCTCACGAGGAAGAGGTAAACAAATGAATAACATGGTACGTTTCAGATGCGTTTTTAAGGCTCAAAAACGTTCAAAAACGCTCCTCATCCTCATCCTCATGAGACTAAATCCACCTTACGTCTCTCTCGGCGCAACTGGCGCAATGATACGACGATGACAACAACAACAACAACTTAACGAATGGCGGCGCTTTTACTGGAAAACTCGCCCGACGAGGCGGCCGGGGCGAGCTGGAGCAGCCGTCCGCAGGCATACCTGCCGGTCGCGCAGACAATTGGAGACGAAAACATTGTATAAGCATGAGTGTGTGACCGGTCCCGCCCCGCCCCGCCCCGTCCCAGGAGCTCTGGTCGTATGTTGTGTAACCAGGCGCGGTAGCCAGACTACTACGTGCTGACTTTAGCGACCGCTAAACGACTTTTGTGGAGGAATACTCAGTCATGCGTGACCTATCGTCGGGCTGCCGGCCGGTAACACGGTGCCCGCCCCACCGCACCCTCCTGCCCTGGCCTGACCTGCCCTGGCCTGCCCATCCTGCCCTGCCCTACCCTACCCTGCCCCGCCCCGCCCCTCATCGACACGAGACCTGCTGAATTTTTACCATACGGAGCGGCGCGAACGGCCCGGGGGGTCGGCGCGGTGTGTTTTGCAAAGTATGTGTCTGCGCGGGGGGGGGGGGGGGGGGGGGGCACTCACACAAGTAGGTCTCCACAACCCCCTAGCCCCGCACTGTAGCGCTGAGTCAAGCAACAACCAGCCCTATGTTGTGAACACACCAAGAGAGGCGCTCAGATAAATGCGCTCAATTCAGAACTCTGAAGCACGGGTAGAACTAAGGCGTAGTTGTACGCTTGAGTCAAGCATACAACTACGCTTGAAGACTTTACGCCTGAAATTAAGCATAGAGAAAAAAAATTCTCCATGCATTTATTTAGGTGGAATTCGAGCGTATGAGCCTGATTACGCTTTATTTCAAGTGTACACTTAGTGCGCTTGAAGAGAAATTAGCTCATCTATTCGCTCTGAGAGCTAAACATTTTTTTTGAGTGTGCCCTCTTGGAGCTCCCCTACTAGCGCCCCTATGTGACCCTATGCCACTCCCGTACACACCCTCTCCCTCCGCCCTCGCCTTAATGAGCGGGGCCACGCACGCTGCACTCCATTCAGTGGGGCACACATAAGGCGCCCCCTTTCGCCAGAGCGACCGAACAAGGAAAAAAGGACCTGACAGGTGCTATGTCAGGCGGACATAGCAGAGTTTGTGCCGCGCGGCCCGGCCTGGGGGGCGTCGGTTTGAAAGTGCAGCCAGTGTTGCCAGAAAAGTAGGCAATGAGGCGCCCAAACACAGTTGGAGTGAAGCGGTCTGCATCTGCGCCTGCCTACCAGGCAACATGTACGCACCTGTGCAAGGGTGCTGCCTAGTAGGCAGGCGCAGATGCATCCCGCTCTGCTCCACTATGTTTGTGCGCCTCATTGCCTACTTTTTCTGGCAACACTGCCTCCGAGAGCGAGGGCCAAGTGATGGCTGCCACTCTGGCCACGCCCCCCTGACGAGCACCGCACGGCGGGGCACGGACCGGGATCGGGACCGGAGACGTCTGCAGACAAGCGAGCCTGGTGAAAAGTGTATCGCCGTGGGTCGGAGGTCCTTACCCCCGCCCCGCCCCGCCCCGCCCCGGCCCCGGCCCCGGCCCCGGCCCCGGCCCCGGCCCCGCCCCGCCCTGCTTGGCGCGGTGTATTTTCTCTCCGGGCGAATGTCAGAGGCGAATGCCGCGGGCCTTGCGGGAGGGCACGCATTAAAATCCCCGCGTGTGCGAGAGAGATGGAGCGAAGGGCGTGCGTCGCGCCGCGTCGCACTCGCTGCTCGCCCGGCTCCAAGGCGGACTCTTTCTCGCGGCCACCTGCTCTGCTCTGCTCTGCCTCGGCGCCGATGCCGGATGAAAGTGGTCCGGCCCAGCCGGCACGGGCCGCCACGCCCCGCCACGCCGCGCGCCGAACCTGCCCGAAGGATACCAGCCCGGGCCGGCCCCTCTGGTCCTCACATGCCCGCCTCGGCTGGCGCAGAGCGGCAATGTTGCCAGAAAAGTAGGCAATAAGGCGCCCAAAACACAGTTGCCTAGTAGACAGGCGCAGATGCAGCCCGCTTTACTCTGCTGTTTGGGCTACTTATTGCCTACTTTTCTGGCAACACGGGCGGGCAGGGCGGTCTCGCGGAGCGCAAGGTGTCGAGTCACATCGCGGCCTCCCTCGGGTTCTTCCGCCTCTCCTGCACGACGAGGAAGTCGACGTGACGTGGAGGGACCTCGCCCTTGCTCGCGTTCCTGCGGGGCTGGCCCTGCTGCTCCTGCTGCGCCTGCGGCCTGCCCTGCGGCCCGCGCCGCGCCGGCCCGCCTGCAGGGTCGAGGGTAGGCAACATGCGGGGCGTCGCGCACCCGTGTGCCGCTGGGCTGCCTACCTCTCGCATTGCAGGCGCTTCCGTCCCGTCCGGGAGATGGTTACAGGGCGTGATACCAGTTGCTTCAGACCTGGGAAGCGACGGTTCGCGTCACTGTTGCTTAAAAAAAGTAGGCAATAAGGCGCCCAAACACAGTAGCGTGAAGCGGGCTGCATCTGCGCCTGCCCACTAGGCAGCACCCTCGCACCCTCGTACATGTTGCCTAGTAGGCAGACGCACAGTTGCAGCCCGCTTTACTCCACTGTGTTTAGGCGCCTTATATTGCCTACTTTTCTGGCAGCACCGGTGCGCGTCGCGTTGCGGCGCGCTTTCACACTGCGACGCAAAGGTCGCACGACGGGACGGGACGGCGCTGTCGGCTGGCATTTTCCGGCCGTGCGTATACGTTGGGCAGGGCGGTGCGCCGGGCCGGGCCGGGCCGAGGTACGTCAGGGCGCGAGCTCTCTTAAGGCTCAATGGGGCAAGTGAGTCGGCGACCGGTTGGAAGGGGCGGGGCGGGGCGGGGCGGGGCGGGGCGGCCGGCCTCTGGGCCTGGGCCGCGCGCACTTTCCTCGGCCGGGGCGGGACCTGCATGGGGCGGGGCGGCCTGGGTGGACGGACTCGCGGACTCACCGGTCAGCCTTCAGAGGCGCCCCCCTCCCCTCCCCGTGTGTGAAGGTCGTTGCAGGCAATTACTCATGCAGTGATCAGAGCGGTGACGAGCCGAGCTGCGTTCAGGTCACCCGGGGGTCAGCGGACCCGCAATGACCCGACAGGACACCCACGCCCCCTCACGCCCACTTTGTGTAAAGGGCTACAGATAACGTTTTATTTAAGAATATCCACCATTATTTTAAAAATTATGTGTATGGTTTTCTGGGAGGGAGCCACAACTCCTGCAATCATGTTTTCACACCGTGCTTCAATCCATCCGCAATCCGTCTGGAATCTCCTGGAATCTCTCCAAAATCCCCCCGAAATCTCCCGCAATTCGCCCGTAATCCTCTGCAATCCTGACTTCTTTGCAATCATGTGTTCACCCAAAAGGGGAGTTGTGGCCCCCTTGGTTTGCCGCGTGCACGGCGATGTTTCGTGCCCCGTATAAATAAAAAAATATAATAATAAAAAAACACTTTTAAAAAGTAGTATGACGTGCCGACTCACGGTGTTTCGCGCGTACCTGCGGCCGTGTGGGTACGAGCTGGGCACTGGCCAGAGACGATATAGAACATTCTATGCGGTGGATTCTCCAGGACAGGCGCACTGCGGGCGCTGCCGTATGGAGCCGCTTGAGCGCCTCCTCTTCTCACGCTTCGACACCTTGAGGCGCCTAGCCTCGCCTCGGGGTGACGAATATGCGGCAAAACGGGCGCGTATCGCGCGGCGCCTCGCTCCAATTTCCGCATGTTTACCGCCATCGTCACGCGCGCCTGCCGCCGGTGTATTCTTTTCCCATCGGCGCAGCTAAAAGCGCAGCTGCGCGCCTCACTGCGGCCGGACCGCGGGGCGTCCTCGGCACCTGCCCGCACCTGCCCGCACCTGGCACCAGCTCCCGTGCGCGGTCATAACCGTCAGATGGTGCGGGAGTGTGGGATACTTCACAATAATAATAAGTTTCCAAAGCACTCGGCCTACTGTATCACGCTTTGTGTTTAACCTCTCCTCTCCTTTCCTTTTGCTCTCGCGGTGGGCGGCCCGGCCTGGCCTGGCCCGGCCCGGGGGCGGGGGCCCGCGTTGCATTGATAATGAGCGAAATTACGTAAGGTTGTTGACACTGCGCCGCGAGCGCTCCTCTGGTTTCGATCGTGGGCGCGGCGCGCGCGGCGCCGCTGCGAGCGTCGGGAGCTCGCCATTGGTTTTCCTTCGAGTCATCTAGTTTTTGGTGAGGTCGGGGTCGCGGCGGGGCGGGGGCCCGGCCCGGCCCGGCCCGGCGGCCACCCGCGGGCCGCGGCGCGTCACTGCCCAGCTCGTGCCTATGTCCGTTCATTAACAGCACGACGTTATTTTAGGGCGACCAGCCAAGAGTTTTCTCTGCTATTGCTGATGTGTCTTGTGTTGTTCGTTCGTTTCCAATTCCGTTGCCGCGGGCCGGGCGTCCTCCTTCGCGCCTCCGTGTCAAAGGCGTTTTTACTTAAGATCAGTCGGCGGCTCTCGCTCGGGGCACACGCGGGGCGGGGCGGGGCGGGGCGGGCCACACGGACACTTCCGAGTGTCTATCAGGGTGCGTTCGAAAGCGCGCAATGTGACCCGCCGGCGCGGCACCCCTGCTTTAAATGACGGCTTGTTAGCCCCCCCCCCCGCCAAAAAAATAAAAAAAACACCCGCACAAAAAAACGCTCAGCGGTCTCATTTTCTATTCCGGGGGCGTCGCGCCCTGACCCCTGCTTGCCCGCCGATCCGCCCCCCCCCCGTTGTTCATAAGCGTGACGGGGCGGGGCGTGGTGGGGCATGGCGGGGCGTGGCGGGGCGTGGCGGGGTGCCGTGGTTACCCTCAACTGTCACCCAGTCAAGGGTCGAAGGGGTCGGCGCCGCACAGAGGTTCTAGCAATGGAGTCTGGCGTGGCCGGCCATAAGGGTCATTCATGGAACACTCAACTTCATGGCGTTTACATTTTACACGGTCTCGTTACCCCACTCCCTCGTCCCCCGCACAACCCCACCCTACCCCACTCCACTCCACCCCACTCCGTCGCGCCGCGGGGGTCGCTCGGGTGGTGGCGCCCGGCCCGGCCCCGGCGCCGGCGCCGCCCCTATCCAGTGTCGCCCGCGACGCGTCAGCTTTTGCCTCGCGGACCGGTCGCGGCGCGACCGCCTTCTCACTGTGAAAAATATCTTTGTAAATTTACGATAAATTTTGTAAACTACGATTTACGAAATATGTTGTAAATTTACGACGGACCGTTTTTACTCATGAATGAATTTCAAGCCGACATGTAGTGCTTGTAATTTTACGATTTGCAATTGTAATTTTACAACTGCACTTATTGGAAAAGTTTCCCGTAAACTTACGACTATTTTTCACAGTGCTGTATGGGTACCGTCATCAGGTACCTCACGTCCAAGTACGGCTGCAACGGCTGTCTTGTCGACGACCTGACGTTTAAAGTGCGTCTGCAGACTTCACGGCGGGAAGCGGGACATGAGATGTGAATGACATCTTCTGACGGACCGGGCACTGTGCTCCTGTTGCAGGAAATGGAGAACCTGACCCTGGCCAGCGGCTCCCCCGTCGGGGACAAGCTCGCCTCCCTGACGGCAGGCCCCCGGGGCCCCCTGCTCCTCACGGACACCGCCCTCGTGGACGAGCTGGCCCACTTCGACCGGGAGCGCATCCCGGAGCGCGTGGTGCACGCCAAGGGAGCTGGTAAGACGATTCGAGGGGGAAACATCTATCAAACTTCAAATAGCGAGAATTTTTCTAAATTTTAGTTTTATTTTTTTTCTGAATTTGTTGAATTTGCCCTGAGTTTTTCTTTTAAGTTTTCACTCTCTGCATTGACAGTGCAGACACTAACTTTCTCGGTTTAACACTATTCTTCCCTTCTTTTGCATGAAGGTGCCTTTGGGTACTTTGAGGTGACTCATGACATCTCCAAGTACTCCAAAGCCAAAGTTTTCAATCAGATTGGAAAGAAGACACCAATTGCTATCCGTTTCTCAACCGTTGGTGGTGAGAGTGGTTCAGCTGATACTGTCAGGTAAAGTTGAGTTTTTCTTGGCATTCCCTCCACATTTGACCAAGCAATAAATTCAAATTTCTTTTGCAGAGATCCTCGCGGTTTTGCAGTCAAGTTTTACACAGAAGATGGCAACTGGGACTTGGTTGGCAACAACACCCCTATTTTCTTCGTTCGTGATCCCATTCTTTTCCCCAGCTTCATTCATACTCAGAAGCGTAATCCAGCAACCCATCTTAAGGTTTGAGACTTTAAAATGGTCATTCTTAAATGGGGTTGAATGTTTATTTTTATTCATTTATTTTTCTTTTACATTGTAGGATGCTAATATGGTTTGGGACTTCTTCACCCTGAGACCTGAATCAACCCACCAGGCCATGTTTTTGTTCTCTGACCGTGGAATTCCTGATGGTTATCGCTTTATGAATGGATACGGTTCTCACACTTTTAAACTTGTTAATGACAAAAATGAAATTGTCTACTGTAAATTCCATATGAAGGTATATTATGATAATTTCTAAATGGTGTTGTAGCATTTCATGTAAAAACAAGTCTTTTATATTATTATTGATTTCACTTTTAATATTTGTAGACTGCTCAAGGCATCAAAAACTTGCCAGTCGACAAGGCTGAGCAAATCTCTGCTCAAGACCCAGACTACTCTATCAGGGACCTGTACAATGCCATCGCTAAGGGTGACTACCCAAAGTGGAACTTCTTCATCCAAGTTATGACTGTTGCACAGGCTGAAAAATACAAGTTCAATCCCTTCGATATAACTAAGGTATGTTATTGGGCTTGTGATGTTTTAATTCAATAGATTCTTCAGAATTTATTTATCTTCAATTATGTTGCAGGTTTGGTCTCACAAAGAGTTCCCTCTGATTCCTGTTGGCCGTTTGGTCCTGGATAGAAACCCGACAAACTATTTTGCTGAAGTAGAGCAAATTGCCTTTGCACCCTCTCACTTGGTGCCTGGCATTGAGCCCAGCCCTGATAAGATGTTGCAAGGAAGAATTTTCTCCTACGCTGACACACACCGTCATCGACTGGGTGTTAACTATCAACAAATTCCTGTCAATTGCCCATATCGCACCACTGTGAGGAACTATCAGAGGGATGGACCGATGAATGTCACAAACAACCAGACTGGTGCACCTAACTATTATCCCAACAGTTTCTCAGGACCTGAGCAGGTTCCCTCTGCTGAGCCCCCTCCATACAAGGCGTCTGGTGACGTTATGAGGTAAGATTCCATACCTTATGCACATTTTTAATTGGTTTTGTCAAGTTCAAGGTTCATTACCATCTGTTTCCTGTTTCAGGTACAACACTGCTGATGATGACAACTTTACTCAGCCTGGAATTTTCTGGAGCCAAACTCTTAATGATGCTGAAAGGGAGCGTCTTGTCAGCAACATTGTTGGACACCTCAAGGATACCACTGACTTCATTCAGGTATCTAATATGCTTTATAATTTCTGTAACTTAGACTATGTTAAATGTTGGCTCCTCTTTCCATAGTTACTTAATCTCATGTTACTTTTTTTTTTTTCTAGGAACGTGCTGTGAAGAACTTCTGCCAAGTGAACCCAGATTTTGGCCGCCGGGTAGCTGAAGGCTTGCGTAAACACGGAAGTCACATTTCGGCAAAGATCTAAGCTTATTTTACCTTATTTTAAACCATCCACCTATCCTACAAGTTAAGCACAACAATGCACACAGAAATTAATTTTTATATCATGTTGAGTGTACTCTGCTTGTATCTGAAGCTTATCTGTATCTAGAGATCTCTTAAATTTCTCTAAAAGATTGCTGTCATGAATTCCTGTAATTATAATAAATATTGATCTTGTTTTACAAACATGTGGAAAACTTTTTTCTAAATACATGTCTCTAGGCAAAAATTGAAGACAAGTTAACTCAAAAAGAAAGAGAAACACATTGCTTACAGTTATTTTATTTAACAATTGGTTTCAAATATCTAACTAACAATCACAGACAGAAAATTAATTAGAAGCTATACATTAATACTTCATCACTCAGAAGTTTTTAGTTATTGTTGACTTCAGAACATAAAGTGATTAATGGCAGGAACCATTACAAAAAGTGGTACACATTGAACATAGATATACACTGTACTACTAAATTAATGAATTCAGTTGATGAAGATGAGTGTGATTACCTTGAAGGCAAATAGAAATATCAGTCGCTGCACACACTGCATTTCAAACACACAAAATCACAGAGCAGAATTTATGACAGACTGACTTTACTAAAAACTAGCTTTAAGAGTTCAGCCTCTTGTACTGGACCTATACATAACTGTGAATATTTCTCTGGCTTGCTAGGTCCATTAAACATCATATTATAATTGGCACTGAGACATATTCAGGAAGTTCATATTAATTCTTACAAAAATAATACAAAAAAAATCTTTAAAAACAGCATATGGACTCCTACCATTTCAGACTGAATTGATGACTAAATGCAAACTAGGTTGGCTTCTTGTTATGCTGCAGTCTGCAAGTGTAGCATCTTTCTTACGAATTTCTAAAAAGAAGCCCATCCAGGCATGAAAGTACCCCTGGCATCTCCACGTTTCATTGTGTGTCCCAAGAGGAAATACACATTTCTGTTTGGTGGATGATCCACACCGATTGTAAAGTATATCCATCATTGCTGGTGGGACTAGGTCATCAGAGAGACCAGACAAAAAAAGACATGGTACTGTGACTCTGATTATTTTATCACAGCTCAAAAACTGAAAAGAACAAAAAATGTGAAAATTGATAGTTGTAAAAAAATTAGAGACCATTTAAAAACATTATGCTGTTGAAATATAATTACTACTCACCTTGTTTTTGTGACACCATAAAGGTAAGAAGCGAATGTATGATCCAATAAGAATTTTAGCCATATCAGGAACACTTGTAAAAGTGTTTTCAACAACTACAGCCCAAATTTTTGAGGAGTACTCAGGACAAGAAGCTACATCAATAGCAACTGCCCCACCTGCAAATATACAGTCAATGATCAACCAAACCCTAGTTGAAATCTTACACGTCGAGAAAGAAATTTAGTATCTGATCTGACAGAACCTACCTAATGATCGTCCAAAAACAATTATTTCTTTATTATTTATATCATTCCGAGAGTGCAAATAATTTAAAGCAGCTCGGGCATCTGCATAAAACCCTTCCTCTGATGGCTTCCCTTTGGATAGACCAAATCCCCTATACTCAAGCAAAAGGATGTTTGCACCAAGCCACTTGTAAAGACCAAGAACATTAGGCAATCTGGAAAATGAAACGGAGTCAGTCATATGAACTTGAACTAAATTAGACAACTGAAGGATATTCATAATATCTGTTTTAAGAATTCTAATTGCAGAGCTTACCGGTTGCCCACATTGCCAGCATTTCCATGTAGAAACAGAACAGTTGGAGCTTGGGTACAAATTGGCTCTGGTTGCCGAATTAAAAAACAGTGCAGAAGTGTTCCATCGGCACTTCTAATGTAAACTGTTTCATTGGGCATACCCAGATTTGTAGGTTCAAGGACAACTACTCGAGAATTTTTGGGTACATCAGGATAGTACAGGAGCCCATCTTCAGCTTGGTATAAAATAGCTGTACAGAACGTAACCATAAGACTCTACAATACAATGAATCTTTTAATTGTACTAAATTTCAGGTTCATTACTTAAACTTAACAATACAATAATAAAAGTGGAACTCACATGATACACAACAAAATAGAAAGAGGAATGAGATCCAACCACCAATTACAATATAAGCAACTGTGAATATTGCAGCAGTAACGGTTAATGACATCCATGATTTTTGAAGCAGCAATAAGAACAGTGCTAAGATTTTGAGGCTAAGTTTAACAGGCATTGGAATATTAATGGGAATTTTGCACTCTGGCATTTTTTCTTCCCTTTCAATGATGGGTTTTTTCATTGTATTGGATGAGTGCTAATAAAAAAACAAACTTACAAAAATTGGAATTGAATTGTTCAATTCAGGCTAGATAACACAATGCTCTGATCTATTCTTTAATGGGATATTGTGGGCAAAACCCGAGTTTAAAACTATTTTTTCTAGAAAAACGAAAAACCTACAGAACACATTTTACATTAATTATTTATTGTTTATTACTTCAGCTTCAAAATATCAATTGGAGACCATCTGCTATTCAGTTAAGCGAGTCTCCCGAGTCCAGCCCCGACTTCGGCTTCGACTTCGGCTAGACTTCGGCCCCAACTCGTGTTTGTTTGTAATTTGTAATCTAGGTGGCCGTGCTATTAACTTATTTTCAAAATCCAAAACATCTGCATCAAACAATAATGAATGAAAAAAGGAATGTAGCATCGTCGACCGTCGTTTACTCTCGTTTTGTGTAATGATTTGTACATTTAAAGAAATCTGCCGTGAAAGGTCTAGTAGTAAAAGTAACCATTCGTCAAATATTGATGGGTATGTTGAACGTTGGACATGAGTTATGGAGGTTATTGTGTTCTTCTTGACTTTATTTAGTGCACAGTATTATTTCTTTTCTCTTGTCTGGTTGTCTTTTGCTCTTTGTAGACTCATTGCTCGCCAATCTTAAATGTTGATATTATATACCATCTGTTTTGTTCCTAGAATACAATCTTTGTGGAATGGATACTTCTGGCAAACCTAATGTACCTGATGGCTTGATTGTGGAATCATGCCCAGATTTGTTCAACTCCTACTCTCACGGTGAAGCACTTGAAGATGTTGAACACCCAGCATGGATTAGCACCACAAGCTTCTCAGAATCTTGTGGCAGTTACTTGTCTCGTATTTCTAGTTTATGCCTTGAATCCAAAGAGAGTGACTTTTCAGAAGCAGATGATTGTAGAATAGTTCCTGAACATTCTCAAGAAGATAATAATGCTGAAAGAAACTCGTGTTTGAAAGTACCTGAAATGAATTTCCATTTTGATGAGACCAGTGACAGTCAAAAAGTTGGAGGTGCTGCTTTTGGTTTCCAAGAAGACAGCAATCCCTTTACTGCCTCAGGAAGCTTACAGTCACTGTCAAGCTCCTCTAAAACCATCTATGCTAGCCCCAGATCAAACTCTGGGCATCAATTTTATACGTCCAACAATAAGTCTTTGGCAGGGAGAGCAATCCAACTGCAGGGAAGTCTTTACAGAGAGCGTGCTCCAAGTGAAAATGCATTGGACTTCAGTAACTTGAAGAGTATAAGAGAATCTAAATTAAGTCAGTCACTTCATGATGTTTCCAGTATTCCTTCAAATGGTTTGAAAAAACCTGCCCGCAGATCAGCAGGAGCATCTTTATCCACTCTTTGCTTACGCAATAGGTCAAGGGATTCTGGTTTTGTTCAGTCAGAAAGTTTACAAAGCCTTAATAGTGGAAGCCGAAACTACGATCATGTTGAAAGTAAGGTGAAACGATACATCCAAGATATCAAGGATGCTGATGCAATTCGTCGAAAGGAACGTGCCAGGAACAGAACTGTGTCTGCCATTGACCAAAAGCTGCCACTGGAAAATGATTACTTTGAATGTGAAGATATCAGTATTAAAAATGTTATTCTTAAACTGCAACAAGACTTAGATGATAAGGATCGCCTGCTCTCCAAGCTGCAAGAGGACTATAACTGTCTTTTGGGGAAATACGCTGAAGCTGAGAATAAGATAGACAAGCTAAGGTTTGGCTGGTATGAAAATTCTCCAACCACAGGTCACCGTCATTCTCTTTCCCCTCCCAAAAAGCAGCTGAATAATAACAATTTTAAACATCTAGTCCAGACCCCAACGTTAAGTGAAATGGACAATTACAGTTTATCAAGTTCCATGTTTAATATTGACGACTTTGACTCCCCTAATTCAAGTTTTCATGGAAGAGGAGGTGTGAAGAATGTCAATCAAAAGGACAGAAAATCCAATGAAGTTATTGTGAGTGCTCCCCTTCGACCAATTGCAAGCTTGTATTGTACATCTGTTCGCCTGGACCGAGTCATGACCCCTCTACATTCAAGGTCTACCGCAGACGAACAATCTGTGGCTGCCTCACATGATGAATGCAATGCACCCAACAAGAAGAAACATATAATTGATGTTGGATTACCAGAAATGACTGTCCTGGAGGGTACTACTGATACAGGAATAGACACCTTTTGTCCTTTAAGCATAGAAGATGTGTCTACAACTCCTCATCAAACAGAACCTGAACCTATTGGTCATCTCCCTCATGAGGATCCAATGTTGAAAGTAAGCTAATCAATCATAGTAATCATCCTCATGTTATGGTATTGGTACCTTTGTTTACTTATCTTCTTTATACTATTAATTTCAGGTGCAGCGTTGGCAAAAGAGTATTCCCACACCGAATCGTTCACATCCTAAATTTTCTCCATCTTCTAAAAGTAGCTCACGAAAGAGGAATCAGTTGCCAGACAATAGCTTTGGAATGGTGGGGCAACAGCAAAATTATAAATTGTCTGAGCATAATACTAGCAAAAAAAATTACACGAGCATTGGAATTCAGGTTAATGAAGGTGATAGTCTTGATCTCCCTTCTACTATCAGTAGGATGAGTACACCAATGGTCCCTTGCTTGAACTTGGAAGAACTGTCTGGATGCACAGATGAATTCTGTGGCAGTCTTCTTTCAAGTGAATGTGGGAAGAAAAGGTCAACCAGACATATGCCATCAGAATCACAGCCTAGTTCCAAAGTTCATTCTGATTCCAATTGTTCTGGGCCATCAAAAAGCTTCTCATCCAATATTGAAATTTCTACCTCTACAAAGCATATGTGTGAAGGAAGATGCAAATTATGTGGTTCAAACTTGAAATTAAGAGAAAAGCATGCAATTTCTAACAAGAGGAAAGAAGAAAGAAATAATCAATATTCTTCTGATGAAAAACATCACACACAAAGAAACCAAGCACCTTTGCCTTCAAGGAAACACAGTGTCGAGAAATCTATATCCCAGTTAAGTGGTTCAGAGTTGGCTAAACTAGTATCAATGATATGGAAAGACCAAGATCATGTGGTACCTACCAGTCCAGAAGAGGAAAAATCATTTCAACATGCTTTCAAAACACTTGAACAAAAAATGGATTCACTGAAAAGCTCTGTGAATTTGCAAACATTTGTCAGCTTACTCGATGTTTTATTGGAAAAGGCCCCCACCCAAAGCTGTGTCTGCCACCATGACCACAGCATTCCTAGTTCTAGAGGCATAGCAATGTCATCATATCCTCCAGTACAAGAAACATCTCTTGTTCCAGACTGTGCTGACTTGGTGAGTTTGTAAATTTAAATTTACCAAGTAATTTAATCCATAATTAAAAATAGGGAGGAAAATTGCATGAGGAATGTTTTTTGCAATATTTCTAAAGCTTGTATTTTTCTGTTTAAAATAGGATGGGTCTTTGCTGCAGTGCTTGGAAGAAATGGATCAGTATACTCATCAGGTATGGGCAAAGACTGAATCATTTTTGGAAGTTTTGAATTCTGAGAAGTGTAATCCATCAATCAAACCTTAATACTGATTCTGTTCAATATTCAATTTTGAAGTCATCTGAAGAAATAAATTTACTTTGCATGGGTTAGTCAGTTTTTAATCCTTCACTTTTTACTGTTTTACTGATTTTTTAAAAATTGGAAATATGCAAGAAAGAGGCAGATTATGCATGAAGTCAGTGAAAATTTTGTATGTTTAATAATCAGCATTAATTTCTGTGATCAAACATCCCAGTTACTTTTAAATTATAATTAGTTCATATTTTATTGTGATTAGTTTTCCTGGTTGTTTTTGTGATAATGAACTTGTCAATTAGGATTCCATTTTACTAGTGTAAGACAGTGTGATCTCAGTATTGGTATGTGCAGGGGCTGCTTTCACTCAGGAAACTAGCTGCATTAATGCATATGTAAACAAGATATTTTAAAACTTTTCGTCCTAATGTGTGTTAGGAGAGGAAATGTTCTTATACTAACTTGATTTGACCTCGAGACTCAATTACTTTTAAAGAATGTACATCATAGTACTTAATGTGATTTGTGATTAAGATGAATCAAAACTAGTCGCATGGGGGCCAAGTGTAACTATAAGCTGTGTATGTGAAATGTATTCTGATGTTTGAAATAAATATAATATTCAATAATTTTCAAACAAAAAAAATTTAATCTCAAATATAGTTGCAGGATTTCTACATGGAATGATACTGACTAGGAAATAGGCATTTCATAAATGCTAATACATAGTAAAATGCAGTTTGAACCTTTAAAATGTGATGGTTACAATCATGAAACTGTCATGAGGCAATTGATTAAGAGTAAAATACTTCACTAAAAGCTAGTACTTAGGCAACTAATATTGTCATTGCACAGAGTAAGTTAAAAAAATTCCAGGGACTCTACAGATAAGCTTTCAACGTATTACAAGGCAAGTAAAATTGAACAGGTCTTCTGATTAGAAATAACAATTGCATTATTTCACGCAGATATTTTGGTCACAGAGTCATGGATAGCTTCAGCAACATGGTCAATGTTGTTTGTTGTCAGACCAGCAATGTTGATCCTTCCAGACTTCAGTAAATAGACATGATGCTCTTTGACCATGTGGGCCACTTGAGATTCTGCAAGAAGGGAGAGGATAAGACGAGAAATGGAGCAGATATTTCCACAAAGGCTGCTTGAACACATACCTGAAAGACCAGTGTATGAAAACATTCCAATCTGGTTAGTAATATGGTCCCAGTTTCCTGGAGTCTGCAGTTTCTGCAACCGCTCCTTCAATCCTTGGCGCATGGTCAAAATTCTGCTTGACATAGTTTTGATGGCATCCTCCCTAGAGAATAAAGTTACAATCTATATAATAAACATTTCAATAGCAAGGCAGGGGTAGTAAACAAATGCTACTCACCATTCTTTATACAGTTTGTCATCATTGAGGACAGTGGAGACAATCCGTGCGCCGTGATTAGGTGGGTTGGAGAAGTTTCCTCTTATGAGCAAAGTTATCTGCGATTTCACCTCCGGGATACATTGCTGGTTCTTCATAACCACTGTCAAGTTGCCAACCCTCTCATCTAGACAAAGATGAATTGTGTGAGAATTTGAATGTGTGATGTTCAACAGAATGTGAATGAAATCAATCCCTCACTGTAAAGTCCAAAATTCTTGGCAAATGACTGAGAGCAGAACAATTCAAACCCTCGCTGCACAAAGTAGCGGACAGCATGGGCATCCTTGACAAGATCACCAGAAGCAAATCCTTGGTAGGCTGAGTCGAAGAAAGGAAACAGGCCTTTCTCCTAAAATGAAAGACATATTTGAATATTTATCTCACACAATCAGCTTCAGCAATATAATGAAATTTATATAATCTTGTTTACCTCTATAACATCTGCAATCTGCTTCCATTGATCTGGAGTAGGGTCACAGCCAGTTGGGTTGTGAGCACATGCATGCAAAATGATGACAGCACCTTTAGGTGCATTCCTCAAGTCTTCCAACATGCCATCAAAATCTATGCTTCTGGTTGCAGAGTTCCAATACCGATACTGACGAGCTTGGGTGAATCCAGCATTGTTAAATATAAGACCGTGATTTTCTGAAAATATTAGGACAGTTAATTCACATCTCTAAAATTGGTACAGAATTGCATAAGTTCAAACATAGCAGTGTCACACATCTAACAAGGAAAAGAAAATGGATTGACATGCATGCTTACCCCAAGTTGGGGATGAATAGTAGAAAGTTGTCAGCTTAAGGTGCTTGTGAAGAAAGTCAGCACCAACTTTCAAAGCTCCTGTGCCACTCAGAGTTTGGATTCCAAAGGCCCTTCCTTCTGTCCAGGCTGAACTGTCAGATCCTAGGAGCATCTTGGTAGCAGCAGAGGTAAAAGTGTCCAAACCAAGAACAGGTAGGTATTCATGGTTCAGCTCTTCATTGGCTGCCATCTGCTGTTCAGTTCTTCGAACAACAGGTAAGACCCAAGGTTTCCCTTCATTGGTGCGATACGCTGAAAGAGTTACAATTTGTGTAAGATAAGTCACTACCACAGAAAGGCCATCTTATCACCATTTGACCCCAGGCTGAACCAACACACAGTAAACAACTACAAACTTTGAACTCTGTCAAAATCATTCATAACACAAAATGACAATGTAAACAAAATTAAAGGCCAGATAGAAATAGAGTTGCCGCAACACTGACACTGGTTGGATAAAATATTAAAGAACGATACTTCTTAAAAATCCAAATCACATAATCATGAAACAAATCCTCAGCCATGGAATCCGTACCTCCAACGCCAAGGTTTACTTTCTTCTGATGATTGTCATCCAAGTACGCTTTATTCAGAGCGAACACTTCAATAGGAGGGCCGAGCTCGACACAAGAAAACCAAGAAGATGACATCTTGACAATATTTGAAGAATTTGACACCGTTGACAGCCGGCGAAGCGCGCCTGTGAATGCTTCGGAACAAGTGGCAGACGGGTGTTGGAATCCAGTGCCGTTTTATACCACCACCCCTGACCTTTCAAGGTCATTTTCCATACACGCCCCTTTATAATCTTATTGTCCCCAGCTAACTGCAATCAATTTTTTCTGACTCTCGTAACAAGAGAATATAACTAAAGGTTATTTTGATTGAATAAAAGACCTGCGAAATGGGAAAAAATGTTAAATGAATCATGTAGATCTGACCTGATCTGACCTATGTTGCGGGCGGTATTCCATACGGCTAGTAGAACGCCCTCTCTATATTGAGCAGTACAGTAAGAACAATTTCCTGTCGTCTGTGTTTACATACACCATCTTCAATTTCACCGTACTTGTCTTTATCGTTAAAGTTTTCGAACAATGGCTGAATTATATCACTACTTGTTGTGCTGTTCACAGTGTAAAATTTCAGTGTAGCCTTTTATAATAAGGCAACCCCAATTCCGCGACCAGGTTTCGGAGTTTTCTCCGGAGTAGGTTATTGTGAGCTTTGTTCCTACCCGTTCAAAGCTGTCACCTCAGGCCCAAGCACCCTTAGTAAGATCAAACATGAATCGTCCCCCGGGGCGCCGGCTGCATGAATTTAATCATGTGAGCCTTTGTGTGAAATACATGATATTCTTTCTCAACTTTATATTCTGGGTATGTACCTATCTTCAAGTTTTAGAAACGTAATCCATTGTTGTCCACCTTTTGATAAAAATGGAAAAATAATAAATTTATTTCATTTCATAAGTTTTGTCTTGTATCTATGTCTCCAGTGCTGATTGCTGTGTTTGCTTTTTAACAATAACCTTATGTTCATTGCAGCTGTTTGGTGGATTGCTGATTGGCATTGGTCTTTATGCATTCGTGGACAAATGGCAAGATAAAGAATTTGTCAAAGTTGAGAATATCTATGATGTGATTTTAAATGTTTCCCTGGTAATGATATTAGCTGGTGGTGTGGTGTTCATTGTAAGCTTTGCTGGCTGTGTTGGTGCATTACGAGAGAACACATGCTTATTGAAGTTCGTAAGTATAAATCAATTCATAGCAGCACAGTCTGGTTTTTAATAAAGTAATGTGATTACTGTGTCATTAACTATAATTTTTTCTTTCAGTATTCATTGTGCCTTCTAGTTTTCTTCTTGTTAGAAATGGCAGTAGCCATAATGGGTTTTGTATTCCCTCATACTATGCAATCCTTACTTGAGGAAACACTCTCTGATAAAATAATTCACATGTATAGAGAAGATGATGATCTCAAGAATTTCATTGATTTTGCCCAGCAAGAGGTATTTTATAAATGCTCCAATTAAACAATTGGTTTTTCTTAAAACATATGTACTGTACTTACTTACTAACTTAATAATTCTACAGTTCCGTTGCTGTGGGTTGAGCTCCGAAGGCTACATGGACTGGTCCAAAAATGAGTATTTCAATTGCAGTTCTCCTAGTGTAGAGAGGTGTGCTGTGCCGTACAGCTGTTGTATAAATGCCACGGATATTTCGGCAAGTTCCTCGTAATTATAATTACTTCTTCAGCAATTAGAGAAACTTAATATGTTTTAATTTTTTCCTCTTCTTTTTTTGTCGTTGCTTAGAGTGGGCTGGTGAACATCATGTGTGGGTATGGAGTACAGAATCGTCCTGTAAGTATTAATAGATACAATATTCTTAGTTTTTCAACTAGACGTGGTGTGGTCGGTTATTGACGTTAGTCATTTTTAGGTGGCTGAGGCAAGCAACCTCGTTTGGGCAAGTGGATGCATAGAAGTTGTGAGAGCTTGGGCAGAGAGAAATTTGTACTTTATTGCTGGTGTAGCTCTTGGTGTAGCATTATCACAGGTACAGACATATAATTTATGGTGATTATCATAGTTTGTTACTGCTCCCACAATTGGTAACAGTTTTAACTTGCTATTTTTATTTTTCAGTTGTTGGTGATATATTTAGCCAAAACTTTAGAGGGACAGATTGAATTGCAAAAATCAAGATGGCATTCATGAGTCATAACCTACCGCCTCGGATGAATTGTGTGCTTTGCAGCAATTTGCGGTAGGTTTATAATGGAAATTATCTTGTGACTTGTAATAATAGTATGACAAATAAGTTGTGATGACTAGAAGTATTTTGTTTGTCCATCAATCCATCAATTTTTATTGCAATAGCTACTTAAAGTTGTCTTGAAATGGCAAATCATGTATGTGTGTTTGTAAAGCTTCCCTATTTAGCTACAAAGTTGCAATATTTTTGTCAGTGGGAAAAGAAATGTTAGTTCTAGTCAGATATTTTCTTGACTTCTACTGATGGTTACTATTTCCTCCAAACATACTGACCCGTATGTATGTCCTTTAATGTCTCACAGCTTCATTCTTTGTGTTTCTGATGTAGTGTTTCTTCCTTGAAGTCTGACAACAGTCTGCAGACTGTGGTATTCTATTATTCCTCAAATGTAGAGCATCAATGCCTCTCTCAATGTCCATCACTGGAGGCTGCACATTAATACTGTCAAGATCTGATGTGTTATCTTAGTTTCCTAAGTTAATCTTAGTGATTTTTGCACAATATTTATATATTAGGTTTGTTATGTTTTAGTCTATCTCCTTGCTATATATATAAAAATGTATATATACTTTTTATTAAGATTTTTATCAATTTAACTGCCTTGTGCCAATATATTTCACATCAAGTTCCAGGCTTTCGGTTCATTTCTTTTTAGGTATTCTAGTTATATGAGACCAGTACTCTTTAAGCAGATTAGAAGACATTCAGTTTTATCAAAATGCACATTTTGTGGCATTAACCATGTAAAGTTGCATCTTCTGAACTCAAATTCATATGCATACTTCTTGGTGAACAATGTGATACTGACTGGAGAGTGTAAAAGTAGCATCAGTGAGTGTGAATAGACTCTGTTACATGACAAATTTCTTGGCTGGCCTGCCTAGCTGTGATCTAGTAATACTTTAGTGATAATATGTAAGTTATGATTTCTAAAATTGTGCATCTTACAATGAACATTGTATCACACTGACCTTCCATGTCACTTTTGGAAGAGCTGGAACTTTTGTCATAGAAGCAATATGTAAATAAATTTACTAATTTTAACCAACCTTGTATAATGCACATAGTGCTGTGTTCATTACTACCACATCATCAAAAATATTATTGGTAACTATTTGTTGGTGCCATTCAGTACAGATTCCCCAATCTTCATTATGTACTTATCTTTGAGATTTGGTTTCTTACTTTTCTTTTTTTGGAAAGTAATACTGAAGACTGTGTTTCAGAAAAGAAGTGCAAAAGTGTTTCTAAATTTGTAAATTAATTCAATGAAGCAGAAAAGCTAAAGAATTCTACAAGAAATGGTTTAATATGAGTAATTTTATTCATACAGTCTTTAAAACTAAATGCTCAGACACCTTATAAAATATGTAAACACCAGCTATATTTTTATTAAGCATAACTCAGTACATTAACATGTCAGATTCACTTGTCTTTTGGGAGAGCTTTGTTATCTCTGTAGATGACATAATTTAGGGCAGTTGCTAATCCTAGCCAAGCTAAATATGGTAACATTAGAAGACCAGCAGGTTTGTGGACATTATAAAATGCAAATGCACACAAAGCCACATTGATGTCCAGAACTGCTATTTCCACAAGAGACTGAAAAGAAAAACACATTGTACTCATTAAACAGAAAATTGAGAATGTGACAAGTCTTGTAGCTGGTCTTCAACATACCCATTTTAACTCATGAGCTCCAAAGAAAATTGGTGACCACGCCCAGTTCAAGGCTAGTTGTGTAGAATATAAAATTAAAGGACCCTTTGCGATTCCTGATAAAATCCACAAGAAACTCAACTGTTAATCAATTTTCAAAGAGTCAATTAATTCAACAGAAATAATTGTCACTTAACATACCACTGAAACCATCACCATGCTTCCAAACTAGATATGAGGCATAGCCCATTCCGCAATAAAGGCTTGTCCATACTGGAGCAAAAGCTTTGTTGGGTGGACGCCAGTCAGGACGCTTCAAGGTCTGTAATGAAAGATGTGCTTTACCTTAAGTGTTCAAGTGATAGTACGATCTGTTAACAGTGATAGGCTCCGATGAAAACTAAAACGAAATGACTACAAACATAGCTATTTTAGGACTGTTTTCTGGGTAATTTTCTCACCTCATACCAGGTCTTGATACTTTCACGGTTGTAGTAGCTGCTCACCCATCCACCAACATTGGGCAGAACCACAGCGCCAATGGCAGGCAAGTGAGGAATAACCATTTTCTTTCAATCTGTGGAAAGGAACAAACATTGTGAAAGATGCCTACATAAAATACACCGGTAGAACAGAGTACATTAGTGGAAGTTTCACAATAATTACGTCATGTGATGTATTACAAGGCAAGTCTTACCGGGCTTTACTGAAGACTGCCTAAACAGAATAAATAGCCCCACGCCCACTGATACCGACGACCGACGATATCAGCAGGTCCTGTTGATCCCGTTACTTGTGAGGTCCTAGATCTAAATCCTCCACCGTAAAGTCGCACGACGCAGACGAATGCAGACAGTGAACAGCAGACGAACTGACGAACTTAACTTACTTTGCCCCTGCCAATAATGTGCACGGAAACCTCCGAATAGGCATTCGCTTATGCGCAGGGCAAGTTTAAGCTTAACGCCGCCTGTTTGTGTGGATGTAAACACATCAAAGTTTTAATTGAAGTATAGAATTACATCTTGATTGTCTCCTGGTTTCTTTCAAGCTGCAAAATCCTGAAGAAATGTCAGATATTTTGGCTCCATGGCCACATGTTTTAGATAGTTTGACGAGAAAAGCGAAAGAATGGAGTTTGATGAATGGGTTGGCGAAGAAGAACGAATTTGAAATAGCGGAAACATTTATGGAACATGAAACTTTAAGGTTGTTAAGAGTATGCAACCACCACCGTTCTTTTACTTTAAAATTCCTATCCTGAAAAATTTATGTCTATTTATAGGTCTTACTTGTTAGAATGGATTGAAAATTGTATTCGTGTAGGCGGAAAGAAATCAAGTCATGATTCAATAAAGCTTCGTACCAAAGGAAATGATGCATTCAAAAGACATCATGATTCTGCCAGCTTATCTTACTATACTGACTGTATTCGATACGCGCCACATGGTAGTGAAGAACATGCACTGGGGCTAGCTAATCGCTCTGCTGTTCTGTACCATATGAAGAGATTTAGGGTGAGTACTGATTGATTGCATTTAGTAACGTGAAATTATTCAACTGTTTAACATGCCTTTTGTTTTTGGTGTGTAAGGAATGTGCTAATGATGCAGAAAAAGCACTATCTTTCCCATATCCATATAAATTAAGGTCGAAACTCATGCTGCGGCAATCCCGCTGCTACCTTCATTTAGGAGAGTGGGAAAAGTGTGAGTCAACTTTGAAAATGTTGGATAGAAAACTATCAGACGAACCATCCAACCAGTGTAGCTCTGTTGATGTCAAACAAGAGATACAGTCAATCTTATCAGAACTAAGTGAAGAGCAGAACCATGTGAGAATGAACAATGTTAAAGAATCTTTGGAAGAATGCATTCCAACGTTATTGTGTGGCACCAACTCAACATTCCCCTCTGTGTCATCAGCCTTAGATTTAAAGTAATACAGACAAGTCAGGGGTAAATCTAGTCTCCATAAAACAGATTTCAACAATTATCAATATGATTTCTAGGTATTCCAACACTAAGGGGCGCTTTGTAATCACAAATCAAGATGTAAAGCAGGGTGATGTTCTGTTTGTAGAGAAGCCTTATACATTTGTTGTCTTACCTGATCAATTCAAAGATCATTGTCACCATTGCACTAAAGTACTAGTTGCACCAATACCGTAAGTAAATAATATCATAAATTATGAAGGCCTTCCAACTTCAAATGGTCTATTTGCCTTCTTAATTGCCATAAAATGAAAGTTGAAAATTATGCTACAATTATTATTATCATTATTAAATTCAAATTTCATTTTAGGTGCAGCACTTGTGTTGATGTTTTATTCTGTAGTGATGAGTGTGAAAAAGCAGCATGCTCAAGCTACCACCACTGGGAATGTGGAGGAATATCTTTGATGTCCGCAGTTGGTGTTGCCCATCTAGGATTGAGAATAATTCTTGCAACAGGTCCACCATCAGAAATCATGGAGAAAGCAGATATTGCATCTCAGTGCAGTCAAGCTGATGGGAAAGGTATTGCATGCTTGCAAGATCCATACTCAGCTGTTCATTCACTAGTACCCCACATTGAGGATATGGCCCTGGATGACATTTTCCAATATGCAGCCGTAGGTCCCTAGCAGTGTGCAACTTATAATTACAATAAAAAAATTATTGTTTAAAATGCCATTTTCTTGATTTTTGTTTAGACCGCTGAGCTTCTTTCATTGTTCCTAGTACATAAAACTGACTACTTTAAAGAAGTTGGAATGTCTTCAAAAGAAAAGAGAAATTCACTAATTCAAGTACGAGGTTTACTCTTACGACATATTGCCCAGCTTGTTTGTAATGCTCATGCTATCACAAAAGTGGACTGTGACAAAAGTTTGCCTGGATTTTCTGATGGTTCTGCCAATACTGTGGTTGCAGAAAGTCAGCAACGCATTGCTACAGCTATATATCCATCTGCCAGTATGATGAATCATTCATGTGACCCCAATATTATAAATAGGTATGTACTTACTTTTGATTTATTTATTTCATATTGTTTCTTTACAATTTAAATTAAGAAATGGAGTTACATCTATGTTGCAGTTTTTTCAATGAGATTCTAATTGTTAAAGCAAGTCGCAATATTCCAAAAGGGGAGGAAGTTTTCAACTGTTACGGTGAGTACAAAGTCTCAAGAGACCTTTTAACAATTGAATTTCAATTAAAGTTGATCACTTTAAACCTGCAGTGTATTTTAAAATTCAGGCCCTCACTTTCAAAGGATGGGAACAGCGGAAAGACAAGCTGCTCTCCAAGCTCAGTATTTCTTTTACTGTGATTGCACAGCATGTGTAACAACTCCTGGAGAGTCCTTTGATCCAGTTCAGGAACGTCTTTGGGCTTTGAAGTGCTCTTCATGTGGTGGACCTTTACTTCATGAAGCTGCTGGCCGGGAACCAGCCGGCAGTAAAGTACTGAAAAACGAGTCACCAAACTCTCATCTCATGGTGTGTGATAGTTGTGGGTCACATCAACC
This sequence comes from Frankliniella intonsa, assembly GCA_033675135.1. Lineage (NCBI taxonomy): Eukaryota > Metazoa > Arthropoda > Insecta > Thysanoptera > Thripidae > Frankliniella > Frankliniella intonsa. The sequence continues at coordinate 2,866,950 of CM066245.1, read as the reverse complement.
TATCAGCAGTCTCGTTTGTGATGCATTCTCTGCTTTGAGCCTTTTCCGGAAAGGTAAGTATTTTTGTTTTTCAGCATGTGTAATCCTATTTTTGTCCCCACAAATTCGCCCACTCGTCAGTGCTTATGTTATGGCTAAAATCTGGTCTCCTGTTAAAGTTGACTCTTTAGCCTATTTTTACTGACCTTAAGCCTGGAATTCAGTTGAATCAATACCGTAACACGTGACAAATATTGTAGGTTGTGAAGAAATGGAAAAGGGAGACCTGCAAATTGCATTGAGTAACTTAAATCAATGTAGAGAACTTCAAGAAAGAGCATTGTATCATGTTAACAAAGACCTTTCAGCCACCTATGATATGTTGGCAAAGTGCTATGCTACTCTTGGTAAATACCTCATTTTCTAGTTTTAGTTTCCTTTCATGTAATTTGTGTCGATAAATGAATCTTTTCTAGGCAATTACAGTAAAAGTGTTGAGTACTTAGAACTCATGTTGCCATCCATTGAGGAGCAGTATGGTTCTAACAGTATTGAAGTTGCAAATGAACTACAGAAGTTGTCAGATGTCATGCTCTGCAATGTTCGTACAATGGAAACCATTCCTCCAATGTAAGTCTTCTACAATCTCCTTTCATTTCGCAAGCTTTAAACAGTGAATACAAATAATCAATTTGTTTTTTGCTTTTCTAAATAGGCAAACTTTAAAGAGTGCTACTAAAGTTGTGGAGAGAGGACTATCAATATTTTCTGTTCATTATGGCAAGTGGAATCAAGGTTGGCAAGATTTGGATAAAAAGTTGCAAGAACTTAAATTAATGGAAGAAATGGCCGCAGTTCCAATCAAATCCACCTGATTTGTGTAATGCTAAAGAAGTGTAAAATGCTTTGAAAAAATTTCCCTTTTATAAAAGTCATTATATGGAGTGATCAATTTCAAACATTAGGGAAATAAAATTAATTAAGGAACAATAATTTGATTACAAGACTTTTTAATATTCTATCAACTAATGATTGTTAACATACATAACATATACGAATGGCAGTTAAAATCACATCAAATTACATTGTTACCTTCAGTTAAAACTAAATCATATGGCTTGAGAGATGGATAAATCAACCATGACCTCAAATGGTTAAAAAAATGATAACAATGGTAGAGATAAAGAGAAAATGAACGCATTATAAACTTTTCATTTGAAAGCTGTAAAAAAAATATTTAAAAAAAGAAACAGTTGAAACATGAAAGAATAGAAGACAATATCAACAGTTATAAAACAAAAAAACAAGATTTTTAAAAAATGCTGAACATACTGGAAGAAAAACCATGATAAGCTTTGACCTGCTAAATCTTGCAGCCCTGCGAGCGTCTTAAAATACTATATCAATATCGACTGACAGTTAAGACTTGCAAAATGTTTGTAACCCTGCAAGCAGCTTAAAATACTACCCCATTAGCAACTGACAGTGAAAAGTTAATTTAATCACTAAACTAATAGAGCCAGTCAAATATTAAAGTTTAGTTTGAAAACTTATTAGCAAATTAAGTAACAATAGTTTGCAATATCTCAACAATAGAGTATTAACACAATTATCTGGCAAGACTTTTCATCACACGAGGAGAAATCAACCACGTTAGAATACAATTGCTGAGCTTGCAAGATCATCCCTGGTTTGGGTTTAAATTTGGCAAGCTATATTGTATGAGGCAAGTACAAAGTACAGTCAAAGAAACAGCTTTACCACGAGTTATACCTATTTTTCACAAATAAAAGTGTCATCTAAGGCATTCATTGCTTAAGTTCCCAGAGACAAAGTTATTCTTATTGATACTTTTTACTCCGTTCAGTTGAATTATTTGAGGAAGTAAACAATCAGAGAGTAAATAAGAAGCTGGCTTTGGAAACAGGCATACAGTGAAGGCACATCAAATGAGTTATGGAATATCATAACACATTCTGTTTTACAGGTAAGATAAATAGTGCACACAAAAGTACAGGGTAGATTTGTAAAAATACCACAGTAATGAAATTGGTAAGTCAAGAAATCCTAGATGCACAAACAGGAAATATGAGTAATTATGGCAAATCCTGCCACTTTCACTTGTAATTGGTCCATCAACTGGCATTCTTTCATTTTCTTATTATATAAATTTAAAAAAAACAAATTGTGTACCGGTAGTACTCAACATTTTACTAAAAGCTCTGGAGTACCAGAGTCAGTAGTTCTTATATAGTTGAGTACAAAACTAAGTACATAGAAGACAACATGCAAAAAGTGCTGAAACATACAAATACATTTGTACAAAATAGAGTTCAAAAGGTGAACACATCAGATCTATCAAAATATTTATCATCAAAGACATTTCCTTATTAGTAACTAAATACTATACATAAACTTAAAAACATCTTGCTTTTGCAAGTTAACTTATAAGGTATTTATAAAGCTCATTGTTAATAAGAAAGCAGCACCAAACTTTTAAGTCTAAAAGGCTGAAAATGAGTTACATGCAGGAAGACAGCTGATTGCGTACTAATTTTAGTCTGGTGACATTAATCAAAATACTTCTTTATCAAAAAAGATAAGTACATAGACTGGGGGGAAAGGGAAGCTGCTTTTAAAGTTGATAAATATGAATGTTCTTTTTGCTCGTCATCTCTCTTGTACTACAGGGGACAAGAAAGAAAAAGCTCAAGGCTGCCACTGTTCACAACATACAAAAATTGCATTAACAAGAGGGGAAAAAAGAAGAAAAAAGTGCAGAAGATGAAGATGTGTCTGGATGTCTCAGTAAAAGAGAAAAGGCTTCACGGTATTTTAAAAATCAGTAAAAGCTTCTCATACTACCACACATCTTTAGCTGACAAAAGCAGAGGAAGCTTTGCCATTCCATAAGTGTGCAACCCTAAGAGTAACTCAACCAAGATCAGTCAAGCTTAACCTAGGAAGGTGGACGTAAATGTCTGTCCCAAAGTAATAGAAAATGACTATTAACTCATCCACAAATGTGTAACAAGAAAATTAAAAAAAGAAAAATCTGATACAAAATGATACTGAATGTTAGGCCACTACCATCTAATAAAAATTAGCAAAGCAGTTACATTTTATTTCATAAAGCAGGGTCAAAAATATCATACTATTAAACAATAAAACCCTTTGAAATTCACTATACACTATATTAAAACATTTTACCTAATAATAAATTAAAATAATACACAAATTGAAAAAAATATTAAAGAAAATAATGCATTGAGGCAGAAGGAGAGGGGAAAGTTAAATTTTACAAAAGTAGGATGATTTGAAGTTAAAGAAAGAAGAGACTTTAAAAACAAATTACAACAACAACCTGAAAGTCCTTTCAGACAATCCAAAAATATCAATTCCATCTCTGATTTTTTAAAAAATTGTGAAAGAAATTGTAGAGCTAGGTGTAAAGGCACTGTGATCTTAAAATAGAACACATCAGACTAGACCAATTTAGTTGGACATCAAGAACAAATAATGCTCTAACAATACAAAAATAAATACTGACTTAAAAAATTGCACAACAACAGTATTTTGTCAGGTCAAATTTAAATTGAATTAAAAATGTTGAATTACTCTTGTGTACCAAAAAATATGGTACCTGTAACTTGATTCCTACATTACAGCTTTGAGACAATAAAACCTTGTTACAGTGTGTCAACAAAGCAATGAGCTGACTTTGGTTTTAGAGGAGGAGAGACAGCTCAAAATATAACTGCTAGAAATTTTTAACTTGTTGATATTGTTTAAAATCAACAATTATACAACATTTCCAATTCTTGGATTCAAGTGTTATATCATTTACAAGTCAAGTAAGAAAGCAAAATTTCACATTACATAACAGCAAGGAACTGGCAGTTACAATAGTCTTTGAAATATATAAATAATGAAGTAATGAAACAGATGAGAGTGGCAAGGAAAAGAATTAAAGGGATGGTAATAAATTTCACACATACAAAACTTATCGCTTCATTTTCTCCAAAATTGGCAGAACCATGTCAAATGTGGGTCGTTTGCCCGGGTCTTCATTCATACAAATACGAATCAACTTAGCCATGTGTTGTGAAATTCCAGGAGGGATGGTAATACGTAACCCTTCCAATGCAATCTAAAACAACAAGGGAGATAATAAAGGTGAAAACTTAAAAAAGAAAAGAAAAGAAAATTCAAATATTTTTAAATATTTGTGGGAAAAAAATATCTACCTTCATTCCTGTTTCCATAGGGGACAGATCGGCAAACGGAACTTCCCTTGTTGCCAACTCCCACAATAGAACAGCATAGCTCCACATGTCACAAGCCTCCCAATTGCGGTCCTTTGGTTTTTTTTGAAGAGCTGTTGAATGTTAAAAAAGTTGACATTACATTCAAAGAAAAGAGGTAAAAATTCATTTTATTTGTTTGAATTAGTCACAAGCTTCACCTTCAGGAGACATCCAAGCTGGTTGATAAATACGCCCTTTCTCTTGAAATGAAAATTTAGCATCTGCCATGTTAATGCGGGCTGTTAAATCCTCATCAATCTATAGGTACATGAAATATATTTTAAAAGTAAAGTAAGCAGTAGTCATCTCAAAAAGATACTCTCTGTGATGATCAAAGAGATTTCAGATTACATGCTTACCATCACATGCCTGCTGTTGAGATGGTATTGTGGTATGATGCGCTCCAAGCTGTGCAAAAATGCCATACCTCTTGCCACATCCACTGCAAGACGGAGAGCTGCTGCTGTGTCTACAACTACTCCTGTGCCTTCATGTAAAAGTGTATACAATGATCCCCATGGCATATGTTGATTAATAACCACAAGGTTTGGTGGTGAGTTGCAACAACCAATTACAGGCAAAACATTTGGATGAGAAAATATTCTGGGGATCAAAAGTAAAAAAGTTAATGAAAAAAAACAACATTAAAGTATAGTTAGAGCAAGAAAGAAAGAAAGAAAGAAAGAAAGAAAGAAAGAAAAAAGAGGAAGACAATTATGTTGATTGATGGATACCTCAGTTTGGGAAATTCTTCATTGAAGTCTCTTGATACTCGAGCATTACAATCACCAACTGATAAAATCTTAGCAACAATGTCATTTTTCTGCCACCGTCCTCTCCATGTTACACCAGACGGTGATGAAGCTATCTGAATCTGAAGGTGAAGGTCATTGATATTTATACCTTTGTGGCGGGAAAGGGTAGCATCACCTGTGAATGAAATATTCCGTGAATTACTGTGAATGAAGTCCAGTTTTTTCTGTACTAGTAAGATATAGCTTGAATGAAACTGAAACTTACGGCTTCTTGTTTTTAGCCCCAGCCAGCTTTGGTCCTTGAAGGTGATTTTCTTTAGATCTTGTCCCATTTCAACTGCCATTTCTAGATAAAATAAAGGTGAAAATGAAAATGAAAATGAAAATAATTGGTTTAGTTTTGACATACGGTAGCAATGTCAAAGGAAGTCATACCATGAAGTCTCTTGGCAAGTGAGCCCCTCGCTTTATCAAGAGGGGTGTCACCATCTTTGTTTGCAAGAGCTACAACTGCTCCTTGGGCAACAAGTTCTTCAGCCAGAGTCGGGTAACCCCAAAAGCAAGCATAATGAAGAGGAGAATTCCCGTGCTCATTGGTGAAGTTAATGTCGGCCTTGTTTCGCAAAAGCTGTTTTAATTTTATTCGAAAAAAAAGAATAATAATAATTAAAGGTTAACTACTAATCTGAATAATAATGTTACTTTTGAAAAGCATCTTTAAAAAATGTACCATGTGAACAATTTCACGATGACCATGGGCTGCGGCAAGGTGCAAGGGAGTATCATCACCACGATTTGTAGCATTAATACGAGCTCCACGTTGAATTAGGAGTTCAGCAATTTTATAATGACCTTCTTTTGAGGCCCAGTGCAATGGACTAAATCCATGATCATCTCTGTGGAAGGTGGATAATTAGGTTTATGAGTCAATCAAAAAGTGTTTTGAGTTAGACATCCATGTTTCAAAATTTAATGCCGAATTCATAAAAAGAGTACTATTATTTCTTTCTGAACAATACAAATTTCTACAGGTATTCTGAAAAGAAACTGTCTCAGTGCTAAAGCGGCTGAGAAAAAACTAAATAAAATGTCAGGTAAAAGGACAGGAAGTAGGTGGGAGGGGCACCAATGCCATACATGGGAACCATGAGAGAGACCACCTACACAACATGAGAATCATATGCTGTTTATATATCAATAGCAACACTTCACTAAACCAACACAGTTGCATATGTCCAACTAGGATAACACAGTAAGGCACAGTATATAAATAAAAGCTTACCCCTGATTCATATCATGCTCTGTGTCATCCAACCAAACTCGGACTTGCATAGCATTGCCTTCGCGACACCAGTGAAATATATCTTCCATTTTAAATAGAATGCTTCACAATACAGCAATGATACTTCAATAAATTGGCGGAGGTTGAAAATTGTAGATTTCTTTAAACCACGTTCTCTCACTCCATCCGATATCTAAAAATAACAAGAACGGGGCTAGACATTGGGCACAACCCAAGCAGAAACATGTGCACAAAATATCTTCTTATTTCAAGCCTTTGACAAGTTTGAGCAAAATATCATCATTCACACTATCGCAAACAACAAAATTGCCGATAGTAACAACTTTCAAAACATTTCGGTAACCGTAAATAGTATAATTTACCCGAAAAAGTTGACAACCTACTTTGACATTACTTGAGTACACTCACACACATACACAACACTCACATATACATACATGCACACCAACATGTTTGTGTTAGTATGGCCAACATTCGAAACTATATGGGAAAAAATCAATCGTGGAATTTCGCATATCTTCGAAGTGTCATTCATTCCTTCCTTTGTCTTTTGTGATCTTAGACACTATTGTACTTTTTATCATGTTACAACCTGTAAAAGTCTTAAAACTCAACGAAAGTTACAATAAAAATTAATGTAGCAGCCTGCTACCTACAAAGTTCTCATACCTACTCAATGGGTGGGTGGGAGTTGCGGTGGTCGCGCCTCTGTTTCTACGACACCTGCAAGTAGCAGAAGCCTCCGACGTCACTTCCTTCGGACTTTATTTTCATCGGAGAGCAGAAGTCGTCTCGTGACACCATTCTATTTCACTCTGATTGAAAAGAATGATATTCATTTTACTGTGCCATCCTATGAGCTTTCCGACGAGATATTACATTGCGTAGCCGTGCAACGAAGAACGGAGCAGGGAACTACTTGACGCGGGGGGGCGCTGGTGAACGTACTTCCGGGCATTGGGCGCACGAACAAATTCTGACGGAGTGAAAACGAGGGTTAAATCGCTTCTCAGGAGAAGGATATGTCGGACCGCGAGAGTGGAGATGACCAGCCTCAGGGTCAAAGTAAGAAATGATTTGTGCCCACTGCTGATGTAGAATTTTATCCTGTACCTTCCTGCACTTTAGTAATGGTGGAGAGCTGTGTAGATGGTGTTATTTGGCCCACTGAGTGCGACGATCTTCCTGCCAAGTCAGTCCAAGATGGCGCGTCAAGCAACCAACCCACATATCTGGCAATTTCTTCTGTCATCCCAAGAGTAGTTTACATTTATTCTTGTGGACAATGCCAATTTTCGATTGGTTTCGTGCTGTGGTGCAGAGAGTTGGGTGGGTCACTCCCAGGTTATGTTTTAGTCCTGTGCGGGGCTCGTCGATCGTGGGCAGACCTGAGGTTATCCGAGCAAAGGCAGAAGAAATTAGCCCTACATCAAACACTTTCAGCCGAACATTGTGTCCGAAAAGTGTACATATTTTCAGTTCGATTAGCTACTATCATCTATACTGTAGGGTACTCTTGTGTTGTCTCCTAGAAGAGTTCTTGACCTAGGTTAAGAGAGGGTCTACTGACATTGATGTTAAGCCCCTTGCAGTTCAAGGGACAGGCCCTTAAGTGTGCCACAGGCTAGCATTCCCTTGTTTGGCCATCTATCTCATATTCTGCCTCAATATGTTTTTTGCCATAAGTTCTGTACTGAAAGAATTAAGCTCTTCTGGTAGCCATCAACTTTCCCTCCTTTTCAAAATATTGATCTGTCTCAATTATGTAAATTTTATTAATAACATGTCAGTTATGCTCAGCAGCAGAAGACTTATTTGCTTCTTTATTTTTGTTGGTTCCTCTAAAATTCAAAGAGTTACCTTTATTTTTTGTATTAACTTTGTCACAATTATTTACTTAATTTAATTACTTCACTTAATCTTTTGGTTTTATGTCCATCCAGAAAAAGTATTTCTTGACTGTGAAATCTTAAATATGTAATATTTATGGAAATAATATGAGAATCTAGTTCTGAAGTTCTCAAGGTCAATCTATTTCTGTTGTAGAAGTTGACCCCTATTTGATTTGGTGCCAATTAATATTCATGCAGAACTTTACTTTGACCCCAGAACATGTCATTATTCTGAAGTTCTACAACAGGGAAGCCCTGCCCTGCCCTGCCCTGCCCTTAATAGCTTGGGCCTCTTGTGTGTCTTGGAATGTTTCTGCATTCAAGAAGTCAGGACTCTTCCCACAAGTTTTGTTTCAAATATTGGCCTTTCATACTGTCTATTGTATGCTCTATGGGATATTTGTTGTCTCAGCTGTTTGTTGTGAAATCTTGGTAGTAGAGTAGTGCCACCAAACTCTTGCACATTTTGATATAATTTTTTTTTTGTTTACTTGCAGGTAAATACGGTCAGGGAGGCATGGATAACGTCGGCAACTCCGATTTTGATTCCGGTGAGTACTGTGCTCCCACCTGCCCCCCCCCCCTCCCCCGCCCCTTCCCCCCCAAAAAATGGTATGAAGGGTTTGGAACGCGCGACCCTGTTCTCAGCAGCTATTCAGTCTAAAAGATGAAGGGATCAACCAAGTGGGGCGCACCACACACCCGCGTCGCGTTAGCGCAGGCCGGCCTGCCTCTTCCCCAGCTGCCACGCCCCCCTTCTCCTCCATTCCTGCGTAGGACCTCTGCCTGCCTCGACGGGCACGTCAAGTGTACTTGTCCGGGTACGAAACCGAAACCCGCCCCGCCCCGCGCCTCGACCTGGCCCAACCATCTGCAAGGTGCGACGTGCTGCAGCCCGCGACTCATCTGCACGTCTCCTGTCATCGCGACGGACCAGAGGCGCGCGCGCGCGTCGCCTTGGGTCGGGAAGTGACCTTGGCGGGTCGGGATCGAACGTCGTGTGCAGGTGAAAACTGAGTGCTGGCTGGCCGGGGCGGGGCGGGCGCGGGGCCGCGGGGCGGGCTGCCCGATCAGCTGATTCTCTTGACAAGCGCGGCGCTGCTGCTGCTGCGCGCCGACCCCTCCTCTCCCCGCCCGCCTGCATGCGCGGTGCTTGTAACGGCCCCAGCTGCACCGTGACGCCCCACTCCCCGCCCCACCCCGCCAGTCAGCTGACGCCCCCCCTCCCCTCCCACTCTCTTGGCTGCACCACTGTCATGCAGAGGTGCGGCGGGTCCCGCCCTCCCTGCGCTGCGCCGCTGTGGGGCGCGTCTCGAGCTGGCTTCCGGTCCGGCGGAGGGATACCTCGTTGCGTTGGCGGGAACGCGTCGAGGGGCCTCCCGGGGCCGGGCGGGGCGGGGCGGGGCGGACCCCGGGGGCTGCTATCACTGCAGCCTAGGAGGGTGGGACCTCCTCCAAGGTGGGACGTCTCCGGGCAGGGGCCGGCGCGGGGAGGGAGGGCGTTCTTGTGCAGGGCGTAGTGCAAGGTACGTGCGCCCCCGGCCCCGCCTTATCGGTAGGCGTGCCGGGCGGGGCGGGGCGGGGAGGGGCGGGGCGGCTGATACGGACGGTGCCCTGCAAGCCGTCCTGCGCCGGCCCCGCCCGCCCCGCCACCCTACGCCCGAGTCGCAGCACTGGCGCGTGGCTATTTCGGGCTCTCCTACAGTGAAACCCAAGTGAAACCAGCGGGAGCGGGCGAGGCCAGCGAACGACCGCAGGAGGGCCGGGCCGGGCCGGACCGGGTAGGGCAAGGAGCCCAGCTGGCCGCCCCGCCCCGCCCCGCCCCGCCTCGCCCCGCCCGCCACGCCCCCGCCGCAGCGCCCCCCCTCCTCCCCGTGCTGGACGGAGACGGATGCATTGCGGTCGCAACGAGTCGCATTGATTGGCCGATCGCTAAAACCTCGCGTGGACCCTGGGAAAGGAGGAAAAGTGGAGGTGGGGGGGCGGGGGGCAGTATAGCAGAGCATTGCCAGGCGCAAATTGGGTCACGTCGGCATGTCCGGTCCGTTTGGCGTCCCGTGCCCGTGCCCGTGCCCGTGCCCGTGTTTGCGCCCGCGCATTGTCTTCCCGCTGCACTTGACTGCGCTGAGCTGCGCTCGCCTCCAGATCGGCCAGCGTTTGTTTCGTCAACATATGGACCGAGTAGGATCGATCCGGCCCGGTTCCCACGGCGCGGGTAGGGTAGGGGTACGCCCGAGCGGGCCGGGGGGACAGGACAGGCACCCCCTCCCTTCCATATCGCCCACCTACCTCTTCCTCTCTCCCTCTAACTCGTTTCCTTTTTCGGGTCTCGCACAGCCTCTCGCTCGCTCCCTCTCTGTCTCCCCCTTTTCTACCTCGCTCGCGCTCCCTCGGAAGGGCTGGGCTGAACAGTGGGATGTTCCTGGAGCTTGCCCTCTCGCCGCGTCCCCCTTCTTGGCCTCTTTCGTCCCCCGTCGTGCCATGAAGCAGCTTGTGACCTGCAGGCTGATTCCGAGGATCGCTCTCGTACTTCTGTCCTTGTCGCACTCATGTAGCGCTGCCCTACCCAGCATAGAGCACCGCCATAGGTGCGACAAGGATGGAGGCTCAAGAGCGATCTTCTGAATCAGTCGGCTGGCGTTGGGGGGTGGGGGTGAGGGTGCATGGCGCAAAGTGTCGACGGTTACTCATCGCTTTGTGAGTGTCAGCGAGGCTCTCTGCGGGGTTGCCGCCGGCCCCGCCCCGCCCCGCCCCGCCCCGCCCCGCCGGGGTGGTGGTTTGGTCCCGCCTCGCTTATCGCCCACACTTCCTGGCCTCAGCGGCGGGGCGCTGCCGTCTCATTTCTTATTGAACGGGATATTGAACGGAGCGCGCGGCGGAACCCTGCAACGGCCGGGTCGAGGGAGTGAGACATCGCGGTAAAAACAATGTCAGGTTTTTAAGGAAAAAGGGTAAACTTTGAAGAGCTTCCATAATTTGAGGGAACCTCCACAGATTTTGAGGGAGACTCCTCATTCATTCGCCCCACCTCGCCCCGCCCCTCCTCGCCGCACCATGCCCCGCCCCACCACGCCCCGGCCCACCACGCCCCGGCCCACCACGCCCCGCCCCACCACGCCCCGCCCCACCACGCCCCGCCCCACCACGCCCCGCCCCACCACGCCCCGCCCCGCCTCGCCCCGTGACGCAATGAATGACGCCCAGCCTCCCGGCGTGGCGCGGCGCGGCGGTGCCATGAGCGATGCTGTGACGTGTCCGCGCCCCGCCGCGCCACTCCGACATTCCTCCGCCATGAGCTGGGCGGGGCGGGCGGACACTCGGCGACGCGATGCTTCGGCCGAGCTTTCTTCTTCTTCCTCCATAAACATGAATGGAGTTCCGAGTACGCTGGCGGGGCGGGGCGGGGCGGCGGGGCCCGGCGGGCGGGCGGGCTGGCGGGCGCGCGGGCCGCGCGGGTTCGCCGCGTCAGTGTGAATGGAGCGGCGCGCCACGGCGCAGGCATGAGGGACCGCGACCGCCACGACGAGGAGGAGGACGAGGACGTCCCGGAGCACGGGGTGCTGGACCGCCTGCACCCGGAGGAGCGGGGCGTCGCCGCCGACGCCGAGCAGGACTCGACGTGGAAGATGGCGTACTGGTACCCCCCTGGTGCGTGGGTTCGGATGGCGTGCCCGTGTGTGGGTGTGTGTGTGTGCACACGTGTGTGTGGCTGTCATCGGGAGTGTGGTTCTCGCCGGCCCGGTGTGGTGTAGTGTGGTGCAACAGTGTTCGTGTGCAGTGCAGCCCTTTGGCGTTGTACGAAAAAAGAATGTGCGTCGAGTGGACATTTAGTGGTGCGGCAGCGGTGATGTGACATGAGTGGTCATCATTTCTCACTGGCAAAAATCCGAGCAAAAATCCCGTACCAAAGTACAGGATGCCCGTACAGGATGGGGTACGGGATGCTCGTACTTGTTTACTGTACTGTACTACGGCCCTTAATAAGACTCCATGTTAAAGAGTCCTGTACTCGAAACGCCGTACAGTACCTAGGCAAGTACGGGGCGAGCAGGCAGATGAATGACCATAAACGTTCCGTTCTTTTTGGCGGTATCACTTGGCGACCTGGAGCCCCGGGCCGCCCTGTCCTGTCCCGTGTCCTGTCGTCGTATCCTCATCCTCGGCCTGCGCTGCGCTGCGCCGCGCTCTTCTGCGAAGGCACATCATTGCGCTTGGCGGTTCATTGGGGGGGCACTGCGCCTGCTTCGCTTCCTCTCGCGCTGCGTCAGCTCCGAGCCGAGTAGAGCGCACAGCAGCACCCCTTCGTCGTCACATTTCCCCTTCATTTTGATTATTCATCCTGCTGCACCCGTTCTGCCCGGTCGGTGTCGTTATGCGCTGACGTTTGAGTGCCCCGGACCCGTTAGCCGACCTATGGAGTCATACTTTGGTAGCCTACGTCTCGGCGGCCGGCCCGGCCCCGGCGTTTGTAGACTGATTCCGCAGGTCGTTTAGGAAGTGCCCCATGCCCATCTCTCTCTCTCTCAATATGTCGTGCATGTTGCCTAGTAGGCAGACGCAGTTGCAGCCCGCTTTACTCTCCTGTGTTTGGGCGCGACTTATTGCCTACTTTAGTGGCAACACTGGTGGCGTCAGCGCCAGGTGTCTTTGACCGGCCCGGCGGTGACTAGACGCCGGCGCGGCTGCGTGCGTCACGCCGCTCCGCTCGCGTCATGCTCGGTGACACGAGTGTTTGCGGCAGAGGAAGAGAAGATAGTTTTTGTCTACGGGCTCGATAGTTCGATAGGGAGCGCGGGGCGGGCGGGCGGGCGGAGAGGTTGCGCCAGGCCCTGGCCGATAACGAGACCCGAATCGCCCCGCCCCGCCCCGCCCCGCCCCGCCCGCCCGCCTCCGCGCCCCACCTGCCACCGCGGGCACGCCGCATGCATGATGGCGGTTGAGGCAGGTCGGGCGGGGCGGGGCGCACGGGCGCGGACGAGCACGCGCCCCTCCCCCTCCCCTCCTTACAGCTGTAAGGTGCCCCGGGGACCGGCGGCGACGCGGTGGCTCACGCCCTGGGCTGCAGACTGTCCCGTCCAGTCCCGTCACCGCGCCGTCACGTTCCCGTCCTCACGTTGACGCGCGACGTCTCCAGTTTTCCAGTTGTTTTTTTTTGTTGTTTTTTTTGTCGTTTTTTTCCCCGTCGCGTTTTGAGTTTGACTTCCCCAGGCGCCCTTTCATCTGCACTAATAAAAGCTTACGGTGATTTTTCACTGTAAGCTACGGTGAACCCTATGCACACTGGTAAAACTAAGGCGTAGTTGTACGCCTTTCATGAAGCGTACAGTCCGTATACGCCCTTCTTGAAGCGTACAAGAGCTCATGCGCTCTTTTCCTCTTATCTAAATGCATGGGGAAATTTTCTTGAAGCGTAGTTGTATGCTTCAAGAGGGGCGTAAGGTCTTCAAGCGTAGATGTACGCTTGAAAAAGGCGTACAACTACGCCTTAGTTTTACCAGTGCAGCACTGTAGCCTACAGCGTAAGCTACGGTGAATGTCACTGTAAGCTACGGTGAATCAGGGCGCATCACCGCAGCTTACAGTGACGTTCACCGTAGCGTACGGTAAAAATTCACCGTAAGCTACAGTGCTGCAGGGTTCACCGTAGCTTCACCGGAAAAACAAAGGTGCTAAGCAACGCCTTTCCTGGGGCGCTAAAATCAAGTGCTAAGTTTTGTGCCTTTCCAGGGGCACTAAATCTTAGGGCCTTTCCAAGGGCACTAAATCTTAGTGCCTTTCCAAAAGCACTAAATTTTGTTAGTGCTAGGTAGGACTTAGCACCTTTGTTTTTCCAGTGTTACAGTGAAAATCACCGTAAGCTTTTTAGAGTGTGTGTGTGCGCTGTACTGCGGCTGAGTCACTGCTCCGCTCCGGCCCGGTCTGATGTGACCTGGCCCGGCGCGGCACTGCCCCCCAGGCTGACTCACATGCGGTGACTCCCCGCCCCGCCCCGCCCCGCCCCGCCGCACTGCACCGGCGTCTTACTCACACATCCTCTCCTGCTTCCTGCTGGGCTGGGCTGGGGAGGGCGGCTTGATCCGGACCCGGAGCAGCCTGCGCTGAGAGACGGGGCCGGGGCTGGGCTGCTGCCGAGGCGATCGCTCTCGTACTTCTGTCCTTGTCGCACTCAAGTCGCGCTGCCATGCCCAGCATAGGGCACCGCCATAGGTGCGACAAGGAAAGAGGAACGAGAGCGATCTTCTGAATCAGGCTGTCAGCTGAACCTCGTCCGCGTCTCGCGGTCGCTCCAGGCAAATCGCGTCATACTTCCTGTTTGTTGATTATTTTTGTCCTGTTTTTTTTTTCTTTTTTTTTTTTTTTTTTTATATGGTGTTGGTTTTATTTTTATAGTGCTCTAGCTCTCTTGTTTGCCGCAAACCATCACTTGTCACTCTGGGAGGCGAGGGGGCGCTGCTGTTCGAGCTGCGGCGGGGCGGGGCGGGGCGGGGAGCGCCTGTGGCGGCGAGATAGGCCACCACCGGGCCGGGCCGGGCACGCCTGCTGTGAGGGGTGGCCTACCCTGCCGCTTGCAGGCGCTCGCAGTCACGGCCCGGCCCACGCTCCCATCCCCTCTCTCCGCGTCCTACCCCCTCCCCTCCTCTCCCGCTTTGTGTATTCCCTCCCATACCCTCCCTTCCCCTCCTCTCCCTGCCCTGCCCTGCCCGGGCCCTCACCCGCCCTGCGCCCTTCAATTCCGCTGGCCTCCGCCCGCCGCTCGCTGTACCTCCAGGACCCCCCGAGCCGAGCCCAACAAGCAATCTCTCTCTCTGTGCGCCAGCCTAGCCTACCGCCCCCTGCCCCCTCCTCCCTCCCTCCCGCCCGTCACCTGGTCGCGGCGCCCGCAGCACTCAGCTGACTCCGTGACGGCCGCGTGACGGCCCGTGACGAGGGAGATAAAGAGCGCCCGGCCCGGGCCGGGGCAAAGTTCCCCCGGCGCTGGGGATAATAACTTGATGGGTGCCGTGCCGTGCCGAGCCGTGTGAGCAGGCCGCGTTGCTGTGCGAGTGGGGCATTGCGTAATTTAGTGAACGCCTTGCTCCGTTGTGTCGTGATCCAGCTTAGCGAAGTTGTCACCCCGCCCCGCCCCGCCCCGCCGTTCTGCCCGGCCGGCGCCCCGACGCTCTGAATCCCCTCCATTTTACCCCGGAGGCTAGCGCGTGGTGGGCTCCGCTGGGCTCGCGCGGACTCTCCTTGTTGAGCTCCGAGAGCCTGCCGCTCCTTTGTCCCGCCCGGGGTCCGTTACGCAACGGGCGGAGCGAGCCGGGCCCGGCCGGCCGGGTAGGGCCGGGCAGGCGAGGCGGCCTGGCCTCCCCGCCCCCGCCCCCGCCGGCTCCGCGCTGCGCGCCACCCCACGGACCACCCCCGACCCGGCCGCCGCCCCCTTGGCCAGCCCCCGCACCCCGAAGGTCTCGCCCCGCCCGGCCCCGCTCGGCCGTGCCCTTCGGAGCGGCCCCGAGCTGCGGGCCGGGCCGGGCCGGGCCGGGGCCCTTCGGGTTGCCTATGCTCACCCGAGTTGCCGTAGGCCGCCTCCCCCTCCCGCGCGCGCGCGCCTCTGCCCCCCGTCCCCTCCCCCTCTCCAACAGCTGTTGTCGTCAGCTGGGTCGCGACGCGCCCGCCGCGCGCGCGCGCCCGCCTCGCGGGCCGCCTAGCGCCACCTAGCGGCCGCGCCCAAAAGTGCGGCCGCGCCGGCCCGGACCAAGCGCGGGCGTCCCGTCCCGTCCCGTCCCGCTCGGCTGGGCGCGCGGCGCGGCGGAGGACCCTAGGCCCGGCTAGGCCATGAGAGAAGGCGCCCTCTCTCATGGCTGGGCCCTGCGGACGGGTGGGGGGAGGAGGAGGGGCGGGGGAGGGGGCACCGAGCATTGATCGGCTGAGGCGGAGCGCGGCGGTACTCTGCTGTATGGCCTTGCCCCACCCCCCTACCCCCCACCCCCCGACCTGCCCGAGCGCTCTGCTGCTCTCGCACGAGGATCGTCGCCTCCCCCAACACCCGCACCCACCTCCAGCTTGGTTTTCACACTCGCGGGTCTTCACGATTATGTCTCTTTGATTTGAGCTGACCGACGGTGCTGCGCGGGATGGGGGTGGGGGGGGGGGGGGGAGCGTTGCCGGGCCGGGTGGTGCAGCCAGGACCTCCACCGGGGAGGGGAGGGGGGGCTCGTCTAGCGGCCCGGCTCGCTTGTAGATGACACCCTTTGTCTTCCTCGGCGCCCCGCAGAGAGCCCTGCCATGAGGTGGGGTGGTCCCGTGGCAGGGGGCGTGTCCCCCCCCCCCCTCCCCCCCCCACAACCTCACCCTTCGCATGGGGAGGGGGAGGGCCCCTGCCGCCGGGGCTGAGGGAGGGTGTTGTCAAATAACCCCAGATCGAATCATTCCCACTGCGACTGGCGCGTGCAGCTGGGCCTGGTGTAGGGGTGCGTGGGCATGTCCGCCCCGCCCCGCCCCGCCCCGCCCGGCCCGGCGCACGCCTTCAGCTCCAGATCAATATGGCGACCGATGGCGCCCCCCCCCCCCCAGTACCCGCGTACCATCTCCCCACCCCTGGCTACGCCTTCCTTCCCCCATCCGCTCCCCCCCCCCTTCCCCTCCCCTCTCTATCGCTTCCGCTCACCTTTGTCACCCCCAGACGAGACGGGACAGGCCCGAACTCCCTGCAGACAGGATATGATCTCAGACTTCTGAGCCGAGTCGTTTATTCACACTTACTGGATTTGCAACTTTTATTTGTAGAAATGTAACACAAATTTCACTCAAATTTGTGCGGTGATTTGGTCGATTTTGTCCGAACATTTGTACAAAGTCGAGCAGTTTTTTTGTGTGTGTGTGAAATGTGAATGTGATGACCCTTATTGGCACTGTATCCTTGCCTGAGGGATCGGGCATAGGCAAGGATACAGTGCCAATAAGGGTCATCACAGAAACAAGTTGTATGTTTAACTTTGCACTAACGTTAATGCAGAAAAACATACAAGTACAGTTAGTTTTCTTCCGATGTTTTGTTTGTAATCCCGATGTTCCTCTCTCTCTGTGTTGCAGGTAAGTGGTCCGGGGAGACGACGCCCCAGAGCTCGCCGTCGTTAGGACCGGCCACACCAGCAAAGCCAGCAAGACCAGCGGCGGGTTCGTTTAAGATGATGTCTGACTAGGCTGGGACGGGACGGGCTAGGACGGGCTAGGCTCCACCGCCGGGCACTTGTTTGGGGCGAGGAGGAGCAGGTAGAGGTGGTGCCGGGTGGCGCCTGTGGCGCATGGGTCGCCTGTGTGTCTGTACTGTACGTTCAGTGGGGTTGTCGCGATAGTGGTGGTGGTGGTGGTGTTTGGCCGTGGCGTGGCGACTGGCGAGCTGTCGGTCGCCTACGGACGGGTATCACTCGCGAAAGGTTGATTCTTATTGGAGAGTATGAGGGGTTGGTTCAACTTGTTATAGGATGGGTCCTTTGTTTCCTTTACATCTGGGGGTTCGTTCTGGTATGCGGGATCTGTGACTTTCTCTCTCCAGTAGTATAGTGCGGGCAGAATAGTGCATACATACAAAAGTACATGGACTCATTGCTGGTGCTGTGTTGTTGGACGGCCGCTGGCTGGACGGCTGGCTCTAGGGGCGTTAACTGTTTGTTTGTGTTTGTGGTAAATGGTTAGAGATGTCGGGAATGTGCTCTGAGGTGAGTCAATTGTGTGCCTGTGTGTGTGTATGTGTGTATGTTTGTGCGTGTGTGCCCGTGTGCCAGCGTACATGTGTGTGTATGTAAATGTAAGCCAATATTATTGCGCGTTCTGGATTCCAGTCGCTGGCCTGCGTGTTTCCTGCCTGGCCCTGGCGGCGCCTGGCGGGGCGCCACCGCCCCTCTGTGTTGGCGCAGCCCCTGCCCCACCCCAGCGCCCAGCCCCTCCCGCCGGGGGTCAAGCCTTCCCATCATGTAGGGTCCCATCACTTCGCCCGCACACATTTCCTCGTGCAATAATAATGCATGTCGTATCACCCCGTCCTGTATTCATGCGCCGGCAGGGGGCGGGGGCGGGCCGGGGGCGGGGGGGCGGGCCGGGGGCGGGGCTGGGGCCGGGGGCGGGGCGGGGGTGTGGGTCGTTGACCGCGCGGGGTAATCCATTTCAAGGACACCATGCGAGGCGCGGGGGCGGGGCGGGGCGCAAGGTGACGGAGCGGGGCTGGACTGGACGTGTCCGATGGTCGCGTCGAAGTTTAAGTCTATTTTTTTTTCTCTCTCTCGAGGTGGTTTTTGTTCGGCCTTTGGTTCCCGCATCGCTAGGAGTGTATGGGGAGGGGGGGGGGGGCGTCATCATTGTAAAAAAATACTTGAAAAGGTTACAGGAATATTTTCCTTGAAAAATGTTGTAAAATTACAACTTGAAATTGTAAAATTACAAGTACTTTGTATCGGCTTAGAATTCAATGACAAGCAAGAATGGGCGGTCGTAAATTTACAACATATTTTGTAAATCGTGATTACAAAATATGTTTTAAATTTACGAAGGTATTTTTCACAGTGCCTCAGTGTGGCATCCTAGGGCTGCCCCTGTGAGGGAGACATGGTACGGGACGGGACCCCGAGGCCCCTCTGCATTTGGACGGGGTGCAGCAGCGGCAGCAGCCTCCCCGGGGGCGTCGCGGGGTGCTTGTTCACGGGCAGGGCGCAGCGGGGCGGGGGAAGGGGCGGTCAGCTGAGCCCCTCCCCCGGCCGCGCACCTCCCCCCTGGGGTTGGACGTGGGCTTCGCTCCGGGACGGGACAGGGCGGGGGGTGGGTATCGTCGGTTTTCTTCGGCGCTGCTCGGCTCGGCGCAGTGCGGGCGGGGTGCGCGGGGTGCCGAACAGCCGAGCCGAGCCGAGCAGGGCGGCGCCAGAGCCCAGCCGGGCCACGTCTTGGACTCGCCGAGCCTGGTCGGGCGGCCATATTGATCTCGCCGTGCCTCGGGCTCGCGTGGAGCAGAAGGGGTGCGCGGGCGCCCGCCCCCCACCACCCACCCCCTCCCGGCGCCCGCCCCCCTCCCCCTCGCCTCTCCCCAGACCCCTGGGTCAGTGCACCCCGCGGGTCCCGGCCTCGGGTCTGCCCTCCCCACCCCCTCCCCCACGAGCAACTAGTGCTGAGTGACCTTGTGCGCGCACGCGCCGCCCCCCCCCCCCCGCCGCCCCCACCCCCGCGCCGCCCCCGCCCACCCCGTGCTCGCCTCCAGTGCCTAGCGTTCGCCTGGGCCAGGCTTCCTGACCCACATATGCAGCTCCCCCTCACCCCCGCGTGCGTGCATCCCCCGTCCATCCATCTCTGGTGGAAGCCACCCCGACCCGACTGAGCTGCGCTTGGGCCCGGCCGCCGCCGGCCGCCCGCGCCCGCACCCGCGCCCCCGCCGCCACGAGCCTAGTCCAGGCCAAGTAGCGCGCCAAGTCGGACCTGCTGTCTCAGTGTGCCTCGCGCTGCGCCGCTCTGCTCCGCTCCGCTCCGCCCCGCGCGCTCAGCAGCCCGCGCTGCGCTCCGCTCCGCCCTGCCACCTGTCGTGCCCCTGGATGCGCCCGCTGCGCCATGCTGCGCCCCGCGCCCGCCCTGGGCATGCATCGCCTGCCGCGCACTAACAACAACGTGCCCAGCTTCATGATCGATACCTCGGACGTGGACCCAGATGACGGTGAGCCTCGTGCCAGTGTTGTCAGAAAAGTAGGCAATGGGGCGCCCGAACCAGTGATGTTGGGTAAGTAGGCAAAAGATCGTACGCACGCGCCAGTGTGGTATCTCCGCCTGCATACTAGGCAAACTCTCCACACGTGTGAATACATTTTGCCTATTAGGCAGGCGGAGATACCCGTCTGCCGCACACAGGTGCGTGCGGACGATCTTTTGCCTACTTACTTATCTAACACTGCCCTAAACACCCTAGAGTAAAGCGGGCTGCATCTGCGCCTGCCTACTAGGCAACACCCCCGCGCGGGTGATTAGATGTTGCCTAGTAGGCAGGCGCAGATGCAGTTTGCTTTACTCCACTGTATTTATGTGGGTGACTCATTCCCTACTTTTCTGGCGACACTGCCCCGTGCAGCCCGCCGCTGCCCCCTGGCTGGAGCGGGAGGCTGCTGGCGTGGTGGGCTCGTCCGCCCCGTCGGGGTCGGGCTGGCCTAGGCCTAGGTGGAAGAGATCCGTCCGCTCCCCCTGCGGCTGCCTGGGGGATTGACGCTGACTGAAACCCACCCTCACCCACCCCATCTCCTGCGGCCTTTCCTTTGTGTGTGTCTCGGGGTGCTTCTGTTTGTGTGGCCTGTGTGAGAGAGAGAGTGAGTGGGAGAGACTGTGGTTGTGTGTGGGTGAGTGAAGGGAGAAGCGAGTTTTTGTTGTGTAGCTGGTAGTTGGTTGGCTCCTCACTGCAGTAGGCTATGGACGTGGACGGGTGGCGTGCAGGCTGCCCACCTGTCCGCTGGCGCGCTACAGGCGGGACTGCGTAGCAGCGTTGTTGCGGAGGGAGGGTTTCTCTCTGGTTTCGTGGATGGATGTTGCGGAATCGGTCGGCATTTGGACTGGCGGTCGATGAAGAGAGTAACAATCTCGTTGTCGCTTTTTGCAGGCCAAAATCAACAGGGCGAACAGGAGCTGGCCACAAAAATGCTCCAAATCCAATCCAAGAGATTCTATTTAGATGTCAAACAGAATAGGAGAGGGCGATTTATCAAAGTAGCAGAAGTAAGTCTCTGCAGTGATTGCATAGTGATTCTTTGTGAATGAAATGGAATCTTATTAATAATTTTTGTTTAATAGATTGGTGCTGATGGTAGACGGAGCCAGATATTTTTGGCACTATCCACAGCAGCAGATTTTAGAGACCATCTCTCTTCATTTAGTGATTTTTATGCATCTCTTGGTAAGTCATTAAGTTTGAATTTACTGAGTTGTGTTGGACGATAGTTGTTTTAATGTCCCTTTTTTTTCTAGGTCCGCCAAATCCAGAATCAATGCCAGAAGATGGGAAACTTAAATCAGAAATGATGATCAAAGAAAATCGCCGCTACTATCTGGACCTGAAAGAAAATTCGCGCGGACGCTTTCTTAGGGTGAATAAAGTTAAAAAGCTTTCCACATTTTATCTCTTAAAACTATACTATTTTTCCAAATTTGTCTTTATTTAATCAACCCTTTACAAGATACTGACTATAGTCTGTTAATTTCTTGTAGTGTGCACAGGTATCTCAGACCATTACGCGGGGAGGCCCGCGTTCACAGATCGCCATCCCAGCTCAGGGTATGATAGAATTCAGGGACGCTCTCACAGATCTCCTGGACGAATTCGGTACCGATGACGGAGGTTTCAAAGGCGACCTTCCCGAAGGGCGACACATGCGTGTGGAAAACAAGAACTTTTATTTTGACATTGGTCAAAACAATCGAGGAATCTACATGCGCATTTCAGAAGTAAGAATTTGCTCCAAACCACCTGTTTTGTGATTTACCCATTTGTTTTGAAGTGTGTAAAGTGAAGCATTATGCAGAGCTTTCCTTTAGCGCAGATGCTTGTGGCTATTGGTGTTGCAGGTTAAGTCGAATTTCCGGACAGCCATCACGGTGCCCGAGAAATCGTGGGCTCGTTTCCGTGATATCTTCGCCGATTACTGTGACAAGATGAAGGACGGCAGCACATCAGGAGGAACTAGTGGCGACAAGGCATCATCAAGTGGTACAGATATCGGCCCCGGGCCCAAGTGAGGCCTGCAAATTCTAGACACAATGTCCCTTGAATGGGACGCCACTTCCCTCCAGGACGGCCGACGGCATCGACACGATGACAGGACTTGTTGACAGTGGGGACCCAGTAGATATTGTAAAGGAAAAGAAATTAACAATAGACTCAAACTGCTGCTGGTTTTTTTTGGTCTAGGTTTCCAGGGTATGTCATACCCTGTTGTGATGGTGATTGTTAGTGTGAATGGACTGAAGTTTGAATTGGACGGACCTTAGTTGCTGCCATTCCATGTTTGGTAATGGGTCGGTGAGTCGGCTGGGTGTTTGAATCTAGCACACACTCTTCAAGACAAAGATATAAGGTACAAAGTTGATATGTTCACTCTTGAGCCATATAAGATTGCTGTTCGAAACAAAAATGTATAGTACTCAGAATTGTAAAGTAATGTGAACAAGTGAATTTAGTCAAGGCAAGAAATTCTTATAGGTGTCAATCAATTAATATTACCTTCTTTCTGTTATGTTTTTATCTAAGAGTCACTGCGTGAACTAAATTAATTCTCTATTTCATTGATCTTTACTTATATAGTACATAATTATATAATCTGTTGACATATATTGTTTGGCTGTTATTGGACTTCTAAAAAATGTTTTTGTTAAATGACGTTCATTTATTTTGTTTCCTTTATTTTTTTGTTTTTGTTTTGCTTTGATTTTCCTTAAATACATATGTCTTTAAGGATTTGTTGAAAAGTGTTCAGCAAAGAATATGCTGAGGCTGTTAAAGTCGCCCGTACTTTTATGTTTTGAATGTTCTTCCTTTCATTTTGTTTGAACTGACATCAGCCTGTGATATGCCTTAGCTTACTCAATGGGGCCAACCCATTTCACATTATGCATAAAAGAAATAGATGTTTGTCCCATTTGACACGGGTCTCAAACATTCGTTCTAAATCATTTGACTACCTTGTAGACGTAACATACACAAAGGCCATGTTGAATTGCTAATTGAGTGGTTGTGCTTGAGCATGTCTCATACAGTGCCGTCAGCCACTCTGCAGTGAGACAACACTTGTGTGGTATGGTACAAATTATGTATATATATACAATTCAAAATTTTGTTAGAATATAAAATATTGCAGAGTGTCTTGTGAAGGCATGTATAACCATCAGTTGAAAGAAATGCTGCGGTGCAGTCGGTTGAACAATTTGTTGATTGGGAGGTCTCTGACTGTTAAACAGATCGGACTCCAATATTAATTATATTTGTATAAATCTCTGGTCTTTTTCATCTCCTGCGCCTAGCGCTATGTGTGGACCGTTTCTGAAATCTGGCAAAGCAAATGATGCATGTATTGGAAGGAATACATTAAAAATTGGTTTTCTATGTGTAATTTACATACTACCAGAATATTTAACAGATCCTTTTCTTTTTGTCTTGTGTTGAATAGATTGGTTTAAGAAATACATAAAGTAAAGTAGGGAAAATGAAAAGAGAATTAACTCGCATATTTTGATTGCTTTATTTCTTTGTTGTATTGTTGTAAACAAAGAGAAAAACATGCTCTTTGATGGAGATTTTCAAAGTTTAAATGTGTTGACAAGAGAAAGGTTTAAATACGGGAAAGGTTTATATTTACAGAGACGGTTAAATGTTGGTGATAGCACAGAAGGTTATTTTTGGAAGATTCTGCTAAGAGATGCTTGTTGGGGTTGGAATGATTTGGTTGTTTTCTTGATAACTTTTCCCCTCCAATTAAGTGAAACTTCAATTTACTTAATGTTGCATATGATAAAGTTACTGCACGTAATGTGCTCCCCGTATTTTAATTTTGAAAGGCCTTTCAAATGCAGTAGTAAGTTTACAAAATATCATGTGACAATGAAAAAAAATTTTTAAGAATGAGAATAAATAAATTTAAATTATGCATTTGAAGGCTAACCAAATGAAGTGTTTATGGATCAGATAAGTTTTACACCAAAAGAAATATGATGTAAAGAAATGGATCGAAATAACCTTCCAACCCCTCCTTAGCCTTTTCTTATTACTTCTGTTGTGTAAGGGTAGCACATTCTGAGTTGCTGGTCAACTCAAGGAAATGAGCAGATTTGTAGATATGAGTTATGATAGGATTTAAGAATTTCAGGAGAGGCTCCAAGAGGCAGTTGTCGGCAATGAAATTGTTGTGTGTGGTTTTAGCACAGGTGGCAGGCAGTTTTTCATGGTGGTAGGGATCTGTAAAGACTAGGCTAGATGTCACAGGATTTTAAATTTAAAAAACTAAAATAAAAAATTAATGCCTGGGCTGTTGGGAACCTAGCCACTGCTCTGTAATTAGTCAAGACAGGTTTTCTTTTCATCATTTTTCCTCATGAAATGCACGTTTGGTATTAATAATGCATGTCTCTTTCATTTCATGGAGAGATTACTTTTCTTTTTAATTTTCTTCTTTCTATCTTTTTTTATTTCTTTCAAATTGTGATCAATTGTAATTGTACAGCACAGGTAAATAGGTGGTATGTATGTTGTATCACAGTAGATGCAGAACGGTTTGGGATATAAGCTTATGGGCAGCTTAACATAGACGTTCTACGTGGCTATCTAGAATGTTTGCTATTGCATTTCATTATTTTAAAATTTGTTGTTGATGTGATATTGGACAGGCTAGGAGGCTCGTGAAGTGAGAGCTCTTGTGATGATTCCGCCCGTATGATTAAATAAGATTTTTTCTTAGAGTGGTTACGTTCAAGCACGACCAGCTTGCTCAAGGAAAGAGATGATTTTGATATTTGTGTCTAGAGAAAAAAATCTGGGAGAAGTATTTATTTTAATATGTATGGTTGTTTCTAGAGTGGTAAGGTTGGCTGGCTTCACGAACCTCCGGGAGGTGCTGTACAATACTGTTCATAGCTGTTTAACTCTGTTGTCAAATATTGTTTGTTGAACTCGCTGGTAAAAGATTTGTTATTTTTTTTTTTTTTTTGTTGGGATTGTTTCTGGAAAGCTGTTTGTGTGGTACTTGTATGTGCTGTATCTACACATTTTCAAAACGGGTTACCATGTATTATTTTTTATTATTAATTACTCTGACCGAGAATCAGTTTCAATTCTATTCACTCTTGAATTCAGTTTCCATTTCATTTTTGTTATCATATAATGTTGTTACAGAAGTCAACAACAACCTTAATTCATAATTCCAGTCAAACATCAAAAATAGATGCAAACATTTTGATAACATTTTCTATCTTGGACCTTCTTTTCCAAAGAAAATATATTATCAAACTAGTTGGGGGTGGTAATTTACTTTCGTCCTCCCTTCTAATCAAGCAATCAAAACCGTTCAAATTTTATGATATAGTGTTGAAATTATTTTTGGCTCACTCCTCTTGAACAGCAACAGGTTAGCTTTTTATAAATAATCAGCAAGAAACACTTTGTAAAAAAAAAAAAATAAGGAAGGAAATTTATGAATTTATTTAACTGCCATCTAGTGTAAAGAAGCATTTTACTCTAGTTAATCTGTGGAAGTAAATGCAAGAGTCTATGATCATGATGGGAACAACCAGTGTTCTGGTTGAACCTTTTCCTCTTGAATACTTTTAATTTATGTGTAATTTTGTCATATTTGTTTTTTAAATTAACATCCAGCACATTACAAGTCAAAACCACAGCAACAAGTCTTTTGGAGTCAGTGTGTTGCAGTTGCATTGCAAAGTGTCAGGAATCATGTTAAAGCAAGTACACTGCCATTATCCCATTTCTGGCAGAAAGGCTCCAGTTTAAAGGTAATTAGTGTCGTATATTTGCGACAAATCACTTGATCCGTGGGTATATATTGAATTTTGTTGTTGATTATACTAAATAGATTATTTACTTCAGATGTAGCGCATTACAAAAGTAACACCCACATCTTCTTGTTGAAGAACTTGTCTAGTTCTTTTATGTTAGGATATTTGAATGTCATTCCATATGAAGTCTCACTTACTTTCTGTTTCATCATATAGGGAACATCTGGGTGTGCTGGGCCTTATAGAATTGGGACAATCCTTGCCCCAAAACTTGTTTGCAATCAGGCATATATTTTGGAACACTTGATGTTGTGATATTTAAACTTAAAATTGTGTTGCAATGTTCAGTTTCAGCTTTCACTGTGTTAAATACTCCCCACTCATTGGTTTTGAAGTGAAAGCAAGCAAGTGTCAAGCTTGTGTTTTCTATTCCAGCCCACCCAGCTTCATGAAGACTTGCTACCAAGCCACCTTCAATATACATACATGTATGGTTAAGTTAATGCAACATTATCATACCACCCCTCCTTGTTTGTATTGTTGTTACTAATATTATTCACAAAGGAGGACTTTTTCATTTTTGCCGTTAGCACGAGCAACATTTGTCCTCAGCCCTTAAAGGTGAATACTTTCACTTGATTTAAGGATCTTATAGGATATGCTTTTTGCTCTGGCTTACAATCATTTGCTTCTCATGTTCATTTCTCAAATGCCTGTTAGCAGATTTGCTTCTGCCGTTCATGTTACAGTTTCTGTTTTTATTTCTTTTTGTTGATTAGTCTTAACATATTAGAAAATTTCTTATTTTTTCTTTTTTTTTTTTTAAGCCTTTCATGCCATATTCTTTGAGGTATCTAAACATTTTCTGTAATTGATTTAATTTATCTTTCACTGGTGTAAAGGACGGATGCAATGGTATGTTATTTAAGTGTGTTTTTGTAATGGTGCAGAAGGTCTTTGATGTATTGATGTGGCTTTGTAGAAGTAATTGTTTTGTCCATTTTGGTCAATTTACCTAGGACATTCAATCTTGTCAAACTTTATCCTTTGCCACTTCTCCAAATTTGATGTTCCCTCATTTTACATAAACTTGTATGAAACTGTATTGAACTGTCCAGCACAGAATCTGATCAAAATCTTAGAATTCTTTTGTTTTGTTTTTTGTTTTGTATTTACACGAAAAAATTGGAAAGTGACTATCCTCTGGATAAAGTTGGAGCCAAGTATTTTGGCGTTCTAGAGAGCTCAATAGAATCTTATGGCGATAAAAGCATAAATGTTTGTCCCTTATTTTTTATCAATGATCCTCGTGCACATATTTCCTTACAACACAAACTTCTAGCATAGATGTGAGGTTAAGTTATTTAAGCAACTACTAAAAATTCTTTTATTATCTTCTCCATTCTACACAAGTTTAGGTCCTGTTTCTCTAGTATCTGGTTTAAGTCTTTTTAGTGACTCTTCTATCTCAGCTTGTATTGTGTCAGACCTTCTTTTCTCTTCAATATTTGCCAATGACAATCGAACATAATCCTTAACAGCTTTCACACTTTCTAAATCACATTTTGCTGATATGGGGATGATGTCCTCAAATTGTACTAGTTTTTCACATTTTAAGTGTTCAGGTAAATTTTCAGATAGTTCTAGAGGGGCAAGATAAAAGAAAAGTAGTATAAACAACCTGCAAGAAACACTGATATAGTTTACATTATGAACTACCTTACCTTCTATGTTGGCTAATTTGCTCTTTATATCTGAGAGCTCTTCCTCTGATCCAGGTTGATCCATTTTATTCACTACTAATGCCATGGGCTTTTCTAAATAAGAAGGGTCGTAAAGTTCCAATTCCTTGCAAGAGAAATAATCATATATCACAAAACAAAATTTAAAATAAAAATAATTTCAGAACTGCAGTAATACCTTATTGAGTAGCATTATTGTTTCAAATGCAGATCTTTTTGGATGCTGAAGACTTAGCTGGAATCCAGTCACGTCTATAATCATTAACACAAGATTTGCCCTCGCAACATGCCGTAAAAATTTGTGGCCCATCCCAAAATTAGCGTGGGCTCCTTCAATGAGTCCAGGTAGGTCAGCCATTGATATTTTCCTGTGATCTTCATATTCTAAAATGCCAACATTAGGTTTTATGGTGGTGACTGGAATGTAATAAAAAGTTATATCAATGCATTTGGATATAATTTGACATTTCCCAAAAGAGAGAGTGTCAACTTACAGAAATAGGTAACTTACATGGGTAAGCTGCAATTGTAGGCTTTGCATTTGAACATGCCTTAAGAAGTGTAGACTTGCCAGCATTTGGAAATCCCAAAAGACTGACGTCAGAAATAAGGGAGAGCTCAAAAGTCACATTAAATCTCTGTCCTCTTTGTCCCGAAAAGCTTGTTGCTGGATTTCCACCTATACCGCCTCGAGCCAACAATACTTGCTCGTCAATTTTGTTAACTTCACCTAGTAAAGTAAAAGATGACTAAAGACAGACTTTTAACAATCATTAAGTTGATAAATAAAGGACTGGAGAACATATAAGTTATGGGAGAAAAAGGATTAGAGAACAAAAAAGAGGGAGAGCAAGTCATGATTACAGGTATATTTTCCTAACCAATAATTAGCTTTTCGTCAGTGATTGCTTTGACACCACAGGGCACTTCTACAATGACGTCTTTCCCTCGTGAGCCAAGTAATCTATTTTCAGCACTGTTTCCACCAGACTCTGCTCTGATTTTCCTTTCTGCGTATTTTTTAGCAAGCAGCATCAAATCCTTGACTGAAATTAGAAATTAACATATGATCTAGAACGATATATGGCAAAAAAGTAGTAAAGACATTCTTGTATATTATGTTGAATGGTTGCAGTACCCTCTGCTCCTTTCATGTAAATATCACCACCCTTTCCTCCAATGCCTCCAAACTTTTGATTGCCCATGCCTCCATTACCAGCTCGAAGATTTACGTGAATTTTATCAAAAAATGTACCACGGAATCTCTGCAAACAATATTGAATCAAAATTTGAACAAAAGACTTGGGAAATTTACGGTGTTGATTGATGTGTACATGAATAAAATTTCTTAAATTTACAGAGAGGGAAAGAGATAGAGATTATATGTACCTTTAAAGAGACTGATGTAACTCGCATCATCAAGGATTGGCTGACATTCACCATTATTGATGGTGCAATTGATACTCTTATCAACAACACAACAACACTTTCTGCCTAAAAAGGAACTATAACTTGTACTTCTCATAACAAAGTTTCACGAGGCATCGAGAAATAAGGAGGTTAGAGCAGAAAAGCATCGGCTGCTTGTCAAAATAAACACGTCAGGCCAAATTTCTCATACTCCCTGTGATCCTGCCCTGTGCGCCCTGTGATGTTTATGAGTCAACAACAGGCAATAAGGTTAAGTTATCATCGCTACATTGAAAAGGAAGAAAAAGACATAATTTTACTTTTAAAATGAGCAGTAGTTCCACATCTAAAGATGGACCGTCATCAAAGGTAAAACGGACTTCCACGATGTTGAAACTTAATGCTCACCCTAGGTGAATTTCGTCCTATATCTCATATATATATCTGATATCAATATACTCTTGGTGGCCGTTTTGATTTGATGTTTCTGGGACGTAAATAATTATCTATACGATTCCATGTAACGAAACCTCCTAGAATTTATTCAAGTTTATTAACGGTCCATTTACATAGTTCTCTATCGGCTTAACCAGAACGATTATGTTGATATTTTGTGCATTGTGTGTCTTGTCATTCCAAAGAGAAAGAAAAAAACACACACATACAAATACAGATAAGTTTCTGTGCCACTGTACTTCAATCAACCTCTGTGTTTTTACTACCTATAGTGTGTCACACACATACATTCAAATGACTGAAGACGGGATATCAGTCATAGGCACAAGTTTTAAAGTACTTGTACTTTTTCAGCGATATCGCAGAGATGATGATGAGAAAAGCAGTTCAGATTCAGATGACAACTATGTACCCTATGTGCCTGTGAAAGAAAGGAAAAAGCAACAGCTTTTGAAGCTTGGTAGACTTGGGCAGGTTGGTGTTGATTGAATTTTTGAATGTTAACTACCTTTAAGTTCCCTTTTACTCATTGGTGTCTATGAATATCATCATTATTCCGCAACCCAGCTCAAAGATGAGGGAAAAGCCAAATCCTCGAGTGAAAATGAAAATGAGAATGATGAGGAGGATGGTCAAGTTTGGGGAAGAAAATCAAATATTAGTTTGCTTGACCAGCATACAGAATTGAAGAAGTTAGCTGAAGGTTAGTGAGGAGAAAAATTTGTAATCAAAAATGTTATTGTTTGAGTAGTTTTTGAATATCTTTTCCTATTTTCCGGTATTAGCCAAGAAAGAAAGTGCCATGGAAAGACAATTGAAGGAAGAAGAACGTATACTTGAAAGTGTGGCAGAAAGTAAAGCGCTTATGGGTGTTGCTGAGCTTGCCAAAGGAATTCAGTATGAGGATCCTATCAAAACAAGGTAAGTTGAACCATATCATATGTATCCCTTTGACTTTTGTCTAAATTCTTGCTTGTATAAGACCATCACTTCACTGTAGAACTGTAATGGTTGCTGGAATGAAAAACTTCAACTGTAAAAGGGAAATCGATCAACTTTATTACACACTCTTTACTTAATTTATGAAGAAATAGTAAACTGAGATCATTCACATTTTGCTGTTTCACTTAGTTTTTAGAGAGATTTTTTCAAAGACCAACTGGTTTTTGGAAAGGTTTGATTCTTTTTCTTTTCTTCAATAATTGAAGCAGAAAGACACCCTTCACGAGAAGAGAAAGAGAAATTATTCTTTGTATTCTGAGAAAACATGCTTCCATCCTTGGAAACAAAAAGACTGATGCCAACACATCTCATTTGAAGAAAATAGCTTGGCAACAAATTGGGCTGGAATACAATAGTATGGAAGAAGTTCAAGAACAGGTTGGTTGTCTCATACCATCTCTGTCTTGAAAAGTACAAGCAATTGTGGGACTGTTACACAAATGCACTCATTTCAGGTGACATCTAAACAGTTATTAAAAGTTTGGGAAAATATGAGGAGAAAGTATAAACCTGAAATTCAAGCTAAAGTGGCGGAATGTCCTGATATTACGATGGAGGATGAAATTGATGTAATGTTGTCTGCTCTTAGTGGAGCTGACTACTCAAGTCTTCCATTCAGTGGTGATGGTTGGTATAGCTACTTAGTCACTTAAACTCCTAGAAAATTTGTCTGTTTTGGCAACTTTTAAATTTCACAACTCTGCTATACTTCCAGGCGCTATTGAAGTCATTTTAAATGAGCTTTCATCAGCAGATGGTAGAAATTTTATTGTGGATGAAGATTCTGACTATGTGCCTAGTGCAAATGAATTTTCAAATGGAGTTAAGACAAGTGGAAATTTTGAACAGCAACCTGTCATTCAGTGCACTACTTCAAGTATGTTATCTTACAACATGCCATTCTGGTCAACTACAACATCACATAATGTATATTTTTTCCCTTAGATACTTCCAATTCCCATAAGACATGGGATCGTGTATTACCAAACCAAGCTGAAACTTGTGAAACTCACATTTCTACCACATCTGGAACAAATTCAAGAAGTACAAAGTTTTTCCAGCACCAGAAACAAGCTACTTTAGATTTACAGAGACAGTGTGATGAGATACAGGAGTTAAAATTAGAACTAGTTAGACAAGAAGTTCGCGAGCAGACAGCCCGTGCCCAAGAGGCTGAATATCGCATGCTTGCTGCAAAGGAAGCTGTTCGCAGTGCAAGAGCTAAAGCTGATATGGCTGAATTGGAACTGACTCAAAAACTGAGGGGAGCTGAACCAAGTGCCTGTTAATAATTATTCTCTGAATACTGACTAGATGAAAATTGATTTTTATCTTATTTATTTTGTGGGATGTGTGGTGTGTGGCTAACATCGTAAACAGTAAATATGTGCCAGAAATGAAATAGTCATAGATTTTACCCTAAAAGACAGGACACTTCTATAGGTGACGATATTGTTTCTTCAGGCTCTTCCATGATCCATAAAAAATCACTCATTACGGGTAACTTAAGATTTCATGAGCTCTTCTCAGAAGTATTTCAGCAATGCCTACTTTATTAATATTTTGTCTGTCAAAGTTGAGGTGCTATTGATATTAGAAGACTGTTTTTATTACAAATAATTAACATGTAAGAGCAAGCTAAACTTTATGAGAGTTTAGAAATAGACAAGTTTTCTTAATTTATGGTGCCAAGTGAAGAATGTGTTCAAGAATTCCACTGCCAAAGTAGTTACGAATAAGATTTATATAAGACTTTTTACTTATTCCTTAGACATCTTTGTGTTTAATGTGTAATGTACTTCCAATTAAGGGACTTGTTAGTAATCATGTCTCATATTTTACAAATTACTTTACTATATACTTAAGACAATTTTCTGTGATACTTCTTCATGTTTTAACTGTCCCCATTTGCCAATGGAGGGCCAACTTAATAGTCTAACATTGTTATGACCTGCAAATGCTTTGTAGTTTGTTAAATTATGACTGCACTTCATTGTTATATGTTAAATTATTAAAATGTTTCCTTTATGTTTACGTTTTCCTTGGCATGTAGTTTGATTAGTTGTGTTCCTAAGAATTAGATGATGTTTCTCTTTTGCAAAGAAAAAACAAAACAAGTAATCTAATTTTACGCTAAGGATTAGTAAAAGATTACTCAAAAAGGCTCAAATTTTCCTTCCAATATTATTTAATATTTATACTGCTCTTACTGCTTTGTGAGTAATAAGTGTAGTGGCAGTTTCTTCACATTACTATACTTGTCATGAATTTGATGTTTATGTGTTGCTTGAACTGTTGAATTTTACTAGGATTTTTGGTATCGGTCCACTTCCACTTAATTGTTAAAAGAATTATTTGTTTTACATTTTGTTGTTGTGACTATTAATTTGTTTAAGTTTTAGAGTGATATATTTGAAACAATAGCGTAGCTATGTTACAATTTTCCTCCCTACCTACGCACAATATTTTGAAGGTTTTGAATAAACAGTTGAGCTTTTACATCTTTGATATGCTTTCCCAGCTGTTCTAGTTTTTTTTTTTTTTTTAATTGTGAAGTGGTGGTCATTACTTCCTTTTTCAGTATCAGTGTTTCTACTTTTTGGCTAAACTTTTTTGTAAAATTGTATCTTATTATTATCACTATAAACACACATAATTTTTCAGCTGGCGTCCCCCACGGCCCTTTCTTCGAATGTCCGAAAGACGTCATGAACGAGTGCGCAAAAAACTGCACATTCTTGTTGAAGGTGATGGAGTACCACCACCTCTTAAAAATTTTTCAGAAATGAAACTACACCGTGGCATTATACAAGGATTGGCTGGAAAAGGGATCACACGTCCTACCCCTATTCAAGTTCAGGGCATTCCCACTGTGTAAGTATTTAACAGACCATTTACACTGTCTGAGTAATAGAGTAATGTACTCCCCCCAAATAAAAAAAAAAATAATAAAAAAAAAAAAAAACCTTTATTAATGGAAATTATTTTTCTGGCTTACAGCCTGTCTGGCAGAGATATGATAGGTATTGCTTTCACAGGAAGTGGCAAAACATTAGTATTTGTTTTACCCCTCCTAATGTTTACAGTTGAACAAGAAACTAAAATGCCTTTTATCCGGCATGAAGGGCCTTATGGTAAGCGACCCCATTGAATTATATTTGGTGTTTTTACTTTTGGTACATTCATTCACTAATTTTTTATTTTTTTATTTTTTGTTTGTTTGTTTTAGGACTAATAATTTGCCCCTCCCGAGAGTTGGCTAAGCAAACACACGACATTATTCTTTATTACTCGAAATACATGCAACAAAGTGGTGCCCCAGAGATAAGGTGTTGTTTGGCAATTGGTGGTGTTCCTGTCTCAGAGTCCTTAGATGTTATAAACAGGTATAGAAATAGTGAAGAAATAATTAACCATTTTCATTTTATTTACTGATCAGTACTTGCAATTCTTTTGTAGAGGTGTGCATATCATGGTGGCTACTCCTGGAAGACTCATGGATATGCTTGACAAGAAAATGGTCCGATTAGATGTCTGCAGGTAACTTTACTTCTATTATCATTACCATTTCAGTGCTCCTTTTTTTTTTTTTTCAAAATTATTTGTATTCTCAATTTTCACAAATACTCTCTTTGATTTTGTAATTAGATACCTATGTATGGATGAAGCTGACAGAATGATAGACATGGGGTTTGAGGAGGATGTAAGAACAATCTTCTCCTTCTTTAAGGTAACGAGATTTTTAAAAAATTGTGAAATGAATGTGACTATATCCTTTAATACACACACACACACACTACTACCAAATACAAATCTTAAACTATGTGCCTTCTAGGGTCAACGGCAAACTTTACTCTTCTCTGCCACCATGCCAAAAAAGATCCAGAATTTTGCTCGTTCAGCTCTAGTGAAACCAGTTACAATAAATGTTGGTAGAGCTGGTGCTGCCTCATTGAACGTTATTCAGGTATTATGTGCTTTGAAACCATTTTTTATTTCAATTCTCTTGTTGGTGTCTCTGTCGTAGGCAAGTTTCACATTGATGTTTGCATCTTGCAGGAAGTTGAATATGTCAAGCAAGAGGCTAAAGTTGTGTACCTTCTTGAATGCCTTCAAAAAACTCCACCCCCTGTATTAGTATTTGCTGAGAAGAAGCAGGATGTGGATGCTATACATGAATATCTTCTTCTGAAAGGTGTTGAGGCTGTGGCAATTCATGGTGGAAAAGGTGATTAA
This sequence comes from Frankliniella intonsa, assembly GCA_033675135.1. Taxonomy (NCBI): domain Eukaryota; kingdom Metazoa; phylum Arthropoda; class Insecta; order Thysanoptera; family Thripidae; genus Frankliniella; species Frankliniella intonsa. The sequence goes on along the minus strand of CM066245.1, from coordinate 2,832,372 downwards.
CTCTGTAAAACATTAATTTTCACAGATTCTGAAGTCTTTTCATGCTGCTAATTCTATATGCTGTTGTAGATCAGGAGGAAAGGTCACGTTCAGTTGAAGCTTTCCGTAGAGGTGAAAAAGATGTTCTTGTTGCAACAGATGTTGCATCAAAGGGTCTTGATTTTAATGAGATACAGCATGTTATAAATTATGACATGCCTGATGATGTTGAAAATTATGGTAATTATATTTACTGAGATTGAATGGGTTATGTTAAGGTAAATTATTAGTTGTGGTCATCCTGCATGTTGAAATTACCTTTTTTCCCTCAACAGTTCATCGTATCGGCAGAACTGGCCGATCAGGAAAAACTGGAATTGCAACCACTTTTATAAATAAGGCTAATGATGAGTCTGTTCTACTTGACCTTAAACATCTTTTACTAGAGGCAAAACAGAAAGTTCCTCCCTTCCTTGCTGCCTTGCAGTCGGATAATGAGAAATATCTTGATCTTGGAGGTGAGTCTTGATCCCTCAATTTATTAGATTAGTTTCTGCTTGATTATGAACTCTAAACTACAATACTCGATTCCAGATGAGAGAGGATGCAGTTATTGTGGTGGTCTTGGTCACAGGATCACTGACTGTCCCAAATTGGAAGCAATCCAAAGCAAGCAAGCTTCCAATATTGGGCGCAGAGATTATTTGGCCAGTAATGCTGCTGATTGGTAGTGTCATTAAAAGTAAGCACGAAGACTTAGTTTTAAAATATATTTTTGGATAATGGTATACAATATATAAAACAGACTTTTACATTTCACAAAATTATTATGTTTTCTGCAACAGCTAAGTTAAAGAGGAAATTTTCAAGAGGAGCTGCAAATCCTCTCTTACGCAGTTCTTCTACTGACACCATTGCACGTCCTTCTGGATCGGTGACATTGGAGAGTGATCTATAAACAAACCAAAATATCAATATACAGGGGTACCCTTTTAATACTCAGCTTAGTTGCCAAATTATAAAATTCCCCAGGCTACCTTAGGTAGATTTTGAAACTGACCTTAGATTATTTAGCAAATCAGAAGTTCGATCTGCCACTTCCTTTACAATCTGGGCCTCTACAACATCATCTCTTGCTGCTAATTGTACCAACTGTAAGGCAATTTCCTTGTGAGTTTTTGTCATTATCATGCTCTCTGTAAATTAATTTTTACCAAACCATTAGTGTGTATGCAGGGAAGTAACCAGCCATTAGTCCAACATTTTATTGAAACTTAAAATTACCTTTAGCATGTGGAGCTACAGAAATTTCACGTGCCGGAAGATTGACAAGAACATCATACAAGTCTGCACGGCTTCCTATTGCACTATCCCTAAATCCCGCTATGTAGCACTGACTTGCCTAGAAAGAATATCAAACATATTGTATAGATGTAAAATTTTAAAGGAAAATAGCACAAAAATATTGTACCTTCAAAGTCTTAATTTCTTCAGGAACCAAATCAACCCATGGGTATAAGTCATTTGCTTCAGGACGGTGAGCCATCAAGGCAGGAAAACTACGAATCCACTAATAAAACATTGGAAGTACCTATTAATATAAATGAAATATGTCAAATGAACTAGTAAAGACTCAAAAACCTACCCTTTGAAGTGCTTGAAGGCTATGATGATAGACAACAACTCTTTTTCTTAATAACATTGCTGTGTAGATTAGTATAATTTCCAGGCCAAACAGATTTATGAGTTCTGAAACATTGAGGTCTTTAACTATGAGTTTTATTTTCCATTTTCCAAAGAAATTTGGGGTTTCTTTTACCTTTTACCATGGTGTGACAATTCTGGGACCCTCTAAGATTATCAAACTCTTTGACAACAAAAGTCCCATTTTCTTCGGTAGTACATGATCCTGTTGTTGCCACTGATAAATAAAGACGTAACATAACAGATGGATCACCTAACCAGAGCAGAAAAAAAATGAGAGACGCGTTATTAAAATGAATGTGAATTTGTTAATGGTTGTGTAAGCATCTTTTCCCAATAGTGTGTTTATAAATCAATCATCTATTTTCTGTGGCACACAGTTTCTGACATTCTCATAGAGATAATAGGAGTTAATTTCTACACCTTGTCTTGGCATATACCTATGGGAAATAAATTTGTTATAATATAAAACTTACCAGTTTTGCAGTATGTCTTACTGAAAATTCTAATTAATGTTTCATACTTTTCTGGATTGAATTCATTGGTCCACAACACCAACGCAAACTGTTTGACCTTCGAATAGATATTGTTTCATTAGTGACTTAAATAATAAAAATGTTTACAATTAAGAATAAATATTACAATTGATGAGAGGAAGCCTACATGATATGTATGTACATGATCTTACCCATGGCAAATTGTCAGAATCGAAAACTTCGGTGCAACCTATGTAAAACCATTGGTTGTAAGAATGACCAAATATAAAACGTTGTGCCCCATTTCCACTTGCAGTACCCCCTTCACCATCATTCAGGCAACACTTTCGAAGGGAGAGAGCACGTTGTTGGTCAGATATGGAGGGAAACGTCCATGCCCATAAGACATCTCCATTCAAGTCACGTTCTGGGAAAGAATTTTTTAATGAAGTGATACAACAAGAACTTCAAATTTATATTCTCTGTAATCAGCATGAAACCAAAATAAAGGTTACCTATGATACTACAGGAAGACAACATTGCCATTTCAATATTAATCATAAGACTAGTTAACAGATAGTTTCTTTGAATATTTCATATTTTGCAGAAGTGTATTAAATAGCGGACGGTAGGTAAATATTGATAAAAGGTGACAGTGACATAAAGTGACAGCAGCACTGTCTGTCTACTGCTAGCATTCATTCGCTTTAGTTTCAGTTCCCGCGTGCCCCGCGAGATGGCGTTGAAGTAGTTCATGAACGCGTAGGTTAGGCTTGGCTTTGCTCTCCTCTCTTCTCTTGCCTTTATGAATACCAACGAGAATACCAATGGCAATGTAATCTGTAGATTGTGAGGTATTTTTCTTTTGAATTGTTTACAAGGTTATGTTTTCGTATAGATACAAACATAAGTTATCTTTGATTTGACTTCGTATCCGATGAATTAGCTCTTTGATTCGATTTGGCAACTTCTACGACAATCTTTGACTAGCAGGTTAGTTTCAAACGGTTGACCGTTTCTTGCTTTAATTTAAATTTCTGATGCTTTCTCAGATCTACTTGATATTGCTTCTGCTTCGTGTTTATATTATTTTACAAACTTCCTTCAATATTTTCTGCTTCATTTTGATCCCATAACTACACTCCATTAATCTACACTAATTGATCTAATCTTCAGTGTGCAGTTTTATTTTTATTTTCATATTATTAGTTACATATTATGAGTAACAACTAATATCATTAGTCTTAATTCATATTTATTAACATTCATTTCAGTGTTCACTTTCAACATGGATCATGCATATACAATGAGCGGGTCTCAGAATGAACAAACTCGTCTAGTAACTATTCAAAAGAATGACAAAGTAACAGCAAGTAATGATGAAGATGAAGAATTATTATTGGATGAACAAGAAGATGATCAGACAGATGATTTTGATTCTGGCCAAGACAATTATCAAGGCGATGATCAGGGAGATGAGGCCATTGACGGTGGTGGTGAAGACTGTGCCGATGATGGACAAGATAATTGTAATTGGAATGTAGGTATTATATAAATTTTAGTAATTTATTTATTTGCAATATGCTTCTTTCCTAATTAATGTTTTCTAAATTTTAGGCAACAACATATACTGTCTTATTGCCAACTGAAGAGTGGATGCAAATGTTACCACCTCAGTACTTACTCCATTACATCAGAGAACGGACAATTTGTCGTGATTCAGGTAGAGTCATGCGTGATTCAACTGCTCCTCTCAAGCGTGGATGGCTTCAGGGTTCTTGGAGGGAAACAATTAAGGATGCAATTGCTAAACAAACACCCATTCCATGTGTAATAAACTTCAACTCAAGTAATTTCTTAAAGCAGCCATTTTCTAGAAAGGTGTGTTATGGTTAAATAAATTGCATGTATACTCATGTGCATGCTTCTTTTATTAAATAATTATTTTTATTTTACCGATTTGGTTATATTCCATAATCAAACAAAAATTTTAACTTTTCAGGTTGGTCCTCCTCTATGGAGAGTTAAGGCTTGCTGTAGACAGGATGATGGACAGTGTCTTAAATTTAGTTTAAAAGTTCAAGACTTTCACCCTAGCAAGCCTCATGTGGAAATTGAGGTATCTGCTGAGGGAACCTTGTTGGAAGGACCGGAGGGTGAAGCCCGTCACACATTCACAGCATCGGACCAAATGAGAGCTTTAAAAAGTATGCAGCGATATCAGACATCCACTCCTCAGTCAGGTCTAAATGGCAGTAAGTGTCTTGTATTGACTTTGCCCAAATACTAAAGTAAATGAATTGGAGTTGGAAGAGCTAAAGTAAACTTGGAGAATCTCAGCTTTGTCCTAAATGTCTTTTCTGCACTCTAGATTTGGATAGCACAATTGACCAAAGTTACGACGACACACTACAAGATGGCGACGACGGAGAGGTAATGAATGAATGCTGCTGCCCCGTCGCGTCGCGTCGCGTCGCGTCGCACCCCGCTCCCGCTCATGTCCTCATACGTATCGCATGTTGTCCGCAGGTGCAGCAGCTCGTCCTCAAGATCCCCACCGAGCACTGGATCTCGTTCCTGCCGGCGGAGGCCGCGGACGCGTACGTCCTGGAGCGCTCGGCCGTCAGCAAGGACCGGCTGGCCCTCGAGACGCAAGACTCGTGGTCGCGGGGGGCGCGCCTGTTCGTGCCGCGCGTCACCAAGGAGTGCCGCCAGTACCTGAAGCGCGCCCTGGCGGACCGCACGGGCCTTCCCTGCCGCATCGGGCTCACGGGCCGCTGCCACCTCAAGCCGCCCTTCTCGCGCAAGAAGCGCGCGCCGCTGTTCGTCACCAACGGCTTCTGCGGCCGCAAGGAGCACAAGTGCCTGCGCTTCAAGTTCACCGTCCAGGACTTCGACCCCCGCTCGCCCTCCGTGGACGTGGAGGTGGAGGTGCGCGGCCAGCTGCTCGAGGGCCCCGAGGGCGAGGAGTGGCACAGCCGCCGGCCCACGGACGACCTGGACTCGGTGATGCTGCGGAGCCCCGAGCCGAGCCCGGGGCCGGGGCCGGGGGCGAAGCGGCCGCCGAGTGGCGGGGCTGGCGAGGCCGGGGACGCCAGCGAGGCCTTCAGCAAGCGGGCGCGCCTGTCCAAGCGGCGGACACCCGTCAAGAGGGCCGCCCCCTCCGACGCGTACGCCGAGGCCGTGCAGGCGCTGCAGGCCGAGTCGTGGCCCGGCGACTTCGACCTCCAGACGGCCGAGGTCGTGCTGGAGGGACAGGCCCAGGCCCAAGCCCAGGCCAAGCAGAACCCTCAGCAGCTGGCCGATTTCGTGGCGGAAGATGGCACCGTGAACGCGATTCAAGTCCTGTCCGAGGACGGGCAGGAGACGGCCCTGGGCGAGGACGCGGCGCGGGAGCTCATGCAGCTGGCCAACGAGGCCCTGAGCCTGGCGGGCGGCGCCGACGGAGAGAACAAGTCCCGGTTCACCGCCACGAAGATCGTCCAGAGTGGTGAGTGAGCTGCCGTCGCATGACATCGCATGGCGCACGTGGGCTGCATTCAAACCTTAACGCGTCTCTCTTTCTCTCTGTGTGCCGCAGGGGACCAGGTGTTCATATTCGTCGGGGATCCAGCCGAGGGGCAAGAAGGCATCCCGCCGACCATCGAGGCCGTGGAAGTCAGCGGCGAAGGTTGGTGTTTCCCTCTGAACGGCATCATTGGCTGGAAAACGGGCCAAACCGAACCACATTGATTTACTTTCTTTTCCCTTGCAGAACTACACGGCGTGGTGAACCCCGCGCCTGCCGTCGTCACCTCGGAGGCGGGGAGCATTCTGGAGCAGTACGAGATAGCCGAGCAGCAGGACCAGCAGCAGCAGCAGCAGCTCGAGGAGGACCTGCCGTGCATGGAGTACCGCTGGGAGATGAAGCTGCCCATGGCCGACTGGCTGCGCCTGCTGCCGGCCAAGAGCCTGCGCTACTACGTGCACGAGCGGACGGTGGGCCGCGAGGTGTGGGTGGAGGAGGGCTGGGAGAAGCAGTTCCGCTGCCAGACGCTGCAGCACGGCTGGCGGGACGTGGTGCGGCGCGCCGTCGTCGAGCAGACCGACATCCCGTGCCAGATGTGCTTCCGCGGCCGCAGCTCGCTCAAGCTGCCCTTCTCGCGCAAGCACTCGGCCGCGCTGTGGCGCACGCAGGGCTACTGCTCCAAGGGCGACCGCAACTGCCTCGTCTACAAGTTCTGCGTGCAGGACTTCCACCCGGACGACGAGTGCGTGACGGTGCAGGTGTACGCCGTGGGCAAGCTGCACCGCGACTGCCGCCGGTGGTTCACGGGCGTGGGCACGGTGGTGGCCGAGCGGAGCGAGTGGCCCGAGTACGAGGCGGGGGTGGGCGTGCAGGCGGACGTGGAGTCGGGCGTGCAGAGCGCGCACCAGCTGCTGCAGCAGATCAAGCGTGAGCCCGAGGCCGCCGGCGACGAGTGGGAGCCGGAGGCGGACCAGGACCAGGCCGCGTCCGACCAGGAGCACGAGGAGCAGGAGCTCGAGGAGGAGCACGAGCAGCAGCAGCAGCAGGCTGAGCCGGAGCGGGAGCAGGACGTGGAGGTGACCACCACCGTGGGCGACGAGTTGCACCAAGCCGTTCTCAAGAGCATAGACGTGGTGAGTACAGTACACGGTCCAGCCCAGCACGAGGTTTGCGAGGTTGCTCTCGAAGGCCACGTCCCTCACTGACACGCACTTGCCTGCTCAAAGTGTGCTGGCGGTACGGTGCACATTTTTTAAGTACGAGGTAGACTCGTCTCTAAGATGGAGTCTTTTGATAAGTACACTAAAAAAGTTCAACGATCATGTCCCTTTCCTCTACCGGGCGTTTCTTTGAATGCGTAACAGTGTTGCGGGTGCCATTCGCCCGTAAGGCGCCATGGCCCTTGCAGCGCTGGCGAGTATGCAATCCCGCGAGACTTAAACGCATTCACAGAAACACCCGGTACAAACGTGCTGCATATTTAGTGTACTTTGGTACGATATTTTTGGCAGTGCTAACCCTTCTGCGCGCTCCCCTTTGCAGCTCAAGGGCCACCTGAGCAAGGCCCGGCGCTGCCCGCTCAAGATGCAGGCCGCACTGCGCCTCATCCGCAACGCGCAGGTGACGTGCGCGGCGCCGTGCAAGACGCAGGACTGCTTGTGCCGGCCGGGCGCGGGCGCGCAGGCGGGCTCGCAGGCGGGTGCCCGGCCGGGCAAGGGGCGCTGGCGGTGGCCGGCGCAGCGCGCCAGGGAGCCCGCCGAGGCGCAGGACCAGGGCGCCGACGAGGGCCACTACGCGGAGGCGGAGCCTGACGCGGACCAGGATCCGGAGCCGGAGCCGGCCGCGGCCCCCGCGCCGCGCGCGCACGAGCAGGTGACGCCCGCCAGGACCAGGACGGTCGCGGCGGCGCCCGCAGCCTCGCCGGACAAGGCGGGCTGGAAGACCAAGGTGACGCGCTCGGGCCCGCTGGTCCTGACGGCCATGACCCCGACCTCGCTGGTGCCCACCATCATCAAGCTGTCCCCCGCGCAGATAGCGGCCGGCGCGCGCGTGCCGCCCGTCAAGGCGGCGGTGGCGCCGGCGCCCACCTCCTCCAAGCTCGTCAAGCTGTCGTCGGCCATCGAGCGGTCCGCGCTGCCCACCCCGGCCGTCGTCAGGCCGCTGGTCTCGGCCGCGGACACGTCGCCCAGCTCGAAGCCCGCCACCCCCGCGGCCACTCCCACGGCCACCCCTGCGGCTACCCCCGCGGCCACCCCCGCGCCCACCCCCGCGGCCACCCCCGCGGCCACCCCGCTGCCCACCGCCACCTCGACGCCGGCCGTCACCGCCGCGGCGGCCACCAGGGGCGGCAGGAGGATCGTCGCGCAGCGCGCCGTCTCGTCCTCGGCCTCGTCCGCGCAGGGCCAGGGCAAGGCCAAGGCCAAGGCCGTGGCGGAGGACAGCAGCGACCCGTCGTGGATCATGGAGGAGATGAGGCGCGTCATCCTGGAGGGCGAAGAGGCCGAGGCCGAGGCCGGAGCGCAGTCCCGGGAGCAGCCCAAGGCGCAGCCCAAGGCGCCCGCCCCTGCCAAGCCTCAGGCCGCCGCCCCCCAGCCCCAGCCCAAGGAGGAGTCCAGGGCCGTGCGCGCGAGGGTGACGGTGGAGAAGATAGACTCCTCGATGCCCGTGGTGAGCTCTGTGCGCTCGCTGGCAAAGCCTAGCCCTGCGGTCACCAAAGTCATCGCCCCGCCCTCGAGGCCCGTCACCCGGGGCACCAAGGTCCTCGCCAACTCAGCCAACAGCCCGCCGCCTCTCGTGCCTATCTCAAAAGCATGTAGGTTCACAGATTTTTTGACTGTTGGCTCTGGGCGCGGAATCCTTCCTATCTATCATGTTTTTTATTTTTTAAAAATTAAATCGTCCGCATGTCTCTGCCTTCAGCATCGACGGCCAAACCGCAATCAGCACCACTTCAGGCGACGACCAGGGGGTCGCAGGTCGCGGCCACCGAGTCGGGGGGAAAGGGGCAGGCCCCGACTCCCAGTACACCCGCCAAGCTCCCGACTAGGACAGGTATTTTAAAGCAGCTATTGTTCTGATGATTGATTAAAAGTCGATGCGTTTTGGTTGTCGGTTACTGATTATGATCATTTTTTGTTTGTTTTCCAGTTCAGACACGCCTGCTTACATCTGTCTCCGCTGACAAGCGGTCACTTCCCCAGGGCAGCAAAGTGTTGATTCTAAAGCCGTCCATGCCTATCCTTCGGTCAAGCCCACGCAAACCGTCTTGAGCAGGTCTCACTATTGATTCAGCACTTTTTACAAGTTACCAAAAAATATGAACTTCCTGGCATTGCACATGTATGAATGAGATGAGTGACAATAAGGGATAAAACATGGATAAAACAAGATAAATGGGAAAGAAAATATGTTATTTAGGTTTGAATTGTTGGTACCTAATTTTAACATATTTGATAGAGTGTAGGTACATATGATGCTTTGGACCTTTCCTAGTCTGAAGATGTCTGATCTCAGTGTACAAATAATATTTGTAGGGTTGTCAAATATGTATATATCGAAATTACAATTTCATATCTGCCAAATTCTGTATTACATAGTACAAAGCCTTTTGCTCGTTTATGAAATGTACAACCAAATATACTTTACGGTATAATTTTCCTTTTAAATATTATTATCTTATTATACTAGTTTTTACTCTAACAGTCCCTAGCCTACCTCTTTGGCATATCACATTTATTCAGTATCACAGCTTGTCTTATGGTTTTCCAGGTTAACCAAGCCCATTACAACTCCTCTTTGGTGCTGATCGGTGCCGCTTCAGCACAGTTCCCCTGGTCTTGCATGCCCTGTCCTCGCGGAGAAACCCTGCTCGTTTGGTTGAGGCTCTGCGAAATTTCAGTAGGACAGAGTGTGAGTACTTCAGCAGCCCTCGTCAAAGTGCGTCGTATAGAAACACGGTCCGCGACGTACCTGGGCGTCCTCCTTGATGAGGTCGGCGGCCTTCTCGGCCAGCATGATGGTGGGCGCGTTGGTGTTGCCGCTGGGGACGGTGGGCATGACGGAGGCGTCCACGACGCGCAGCCCGCGCACCCCGCGCACGCGCAGGCGCTCGTCCACCACGGCCAGCGGGTCGTCCTGCCGGCCCATGCGGCACGTGCCCACCGGGTGGTAGATGGTCATGGTGTACTGCCGCGCCTGGCAGGCGACGCGAAAAGAGCTTTAGAGTTATTTCCCCCCCGACACCGGTCGCCTCGCGAGCGGAAAGACGAAGACTTACGTGGCACTCGAGGTGCTCGTCGGAGAGCAGCTCCAGGTGGTCGCAGGCCGGAAACTTATTGGGATTGGGTCGCGCGTTCATCGCCTTCATGGTTTTCGTCTGCATCAGCTTCTCGCAGATTTTCGCCCCTTCCACCTGAAAAACGGAAAAGAATTAGACAGTCAGTGAAAACTCTTAAAACGAGACGACAAAATAAGTCACATCTCCAGTGCCGTGCCCGGCCTGGCCGCGCCGCACCAGGACGCCGACGTCGTCGGGGTGGCTGAGGTACATGGGGTCGATGGTGGGCGGCGTGTCCATGGTGGGCGCCGTGATGGTGAGGCTCCCGCGGGACTTGGGCCGCAGCACGAGCGGCAGGCACGTGACGGCGTCCCTCAGCAGCACGGGGCCGTACACCGCGTCGTACACGTGCCGCTCCAGGCCCAGGTTGGCCGCGTTCACCAGGCCGCAGTCGCCCGCGTCCGAGATGCTCGCCATGAAGATTTGCACGTCCGGGTAGTCGTCGGACGCGTTGGCGTACCTGCGTGCACGGGATGAATTTTAGAAAATTCCTGCGTTCTTTGAGTTGCTTTCCAAATTTGACCCTGATTTTTGTCATGGGCGTTCCCGGCCCGGCAGTTGGTGCCCACTAGTTTCGCGTGTGCCCATGCAAACCCCTCATTCAACCGTACCTGTATGCCAAAAAATGTACCTTTCCATTCTCTTGCTCTCCCTATTCCTTTCTCTCCCTTTCTCTTATTCCCTCTCCCTTTCTCGTATTCCCTCTTTCATGTACCTGTATAAATTTGTACCCATGCACGAGCGGTGTGGCCCGGTCACTCACTTGGTGCTCATGAAGCCCAGCACCTCCCCCATGGACAGCCCGTACATGGGGCCGCCGCGGCCGCGGATGAAGTCGACCAGGCCCTGCAGGGAGGCGCTGCGCGTCGCCACGGTCGTCTTGTGCTCGGCGCCGTCCACGAGCCACAGCATGCCGGCCAGCCCGACGTGGTCCTGGAGGTTGGCGCCGACGCCGGGCAGGTCGAGGGCGGGCGGCACGCCGGCGCGGCGCAGGGCGTCGCTCGGCCCCAGCCCGGACACCATGAGCAGCTGCGGCGACTGCACGGCGCCGGCCGCCAGGACCACCTCGCGGCCCGCCAGCACCTCGCGCTCCGCGCCGTCCCTCCGGTAGCGCACGCCCACGGCGCGCAGCTCGCCGCCCGCGGCCGTCAGCAGCACCTTGAGGGCGGTGGAGCGCAGGCTGATGTGCAGGTTGGGCCTGCTCGCCGCCGGCCGCAGGAAGGCCTTGGCGGTGGAGCAGCGCAGCCCGTCCCGCAGCGTGCCGTGCGGCCGCGTCAGCCCCGTCTGCGCCGCGCCGTTCTGGTCCACGAGCACCGGCAGCCTGCGGCACGAGGTGCGTGCGTTACGTACTGTATCAAGTACAAAATACTAGAATCAAGTGCAAAACACTTGAATGTTTCAAGTACAATTGTACTTGAGTAGTTGTGCTCAATTCAACCCCAATTTACTTTCGAATCGTTCCCTTCACACACCCGAGGTCCTTGCCGGCCTGCAGAAAGTCCTCGGCGATGCCGGCGTAGAACTTGTAGGGCTCGACGGTGAGGGGCCCGCCCACGCCGTGGAAGGGCGAGTCCTGGAGCGCGGGGTCCCTCATGTCCTCGCTCTTCTTGAAGTAGGGCAGCACGTCGTCGTACCTGTGGGGGCCGGACCGGGCCGTGTGAGAGATATGCGTGTCGCAACCGCCGAAAACGACGGCAAATTGCTCTGCGTAAATTAGAGTGTGCTGCCGTCCGGTCCGCAGAGCAACGAAGAGAGCTCAGATGCCCGTATGCGTCCGAAAACGACAGGTGAGAGTGAGGAGTGAGAGGGAGCTATGTTCTAGTTCGAACATCTCACTCTCACATCTGAGTTCGCTCTCTTCGCTGCTCTGCCGGTCTGACACTGTTAATCCCAGGCCGGCCGGGCCCGGGGGCTGACCGGCACGCCATGACGTCACCGTGCGGTCGTACCACTCACCCCCATCCTTTAAGGCCGAAATGGTCCCTCCAGTGGTCGTAGTCTCTGCGGTTGCCGCGGTAGTAGAGCATGGCGTTGATGGAGCTCGACCCACCCACTCCCTGCGCGATGAAATGAAAAAAAAAAAAATACCATCGTAAATAGGTGCCATGGGAATGAATTCTCCAGCGCGGTCAGAGTTGCGTCCGCCGCAGCACCGCGACGTGTCGGTGTCGCCAAGCCATGAGAGTACTCTCATGGTCAAGGCCATTGTCATCGCCAGGCCAGGCGAAATCTGGAGAGGCAGGAATTATGGAGAGGAAATGACGGCCACTTAAAGTGCACTTATGTATGGGCCTATGTTCGCGGCTGGACTGCGGCCCGGCCCGGGCGTACAGCACCGCGCGCCCGCGTGCGTCAGCGCCCGGTTGTAATCAATGAAACTTATTCGACTACTTTGCATCCATAAAGAGCGCCATCAACTCGTAAAGAACCTCTTCGCACCATCCTATTTATCACCGTATAATACACGCTCACTGGGAAAACAAATGTCTGGTTCTGTACATCAATTGGCGTTTAGTTTCAAATGTGCAAAAACAAAACACTTACTGGTGTCGAGGTGATTCTAAGCGTCAACTGGTGTGCACTTTCTCTACACCATGTGGTGTGCAGTTTCTCGAAGTATCCCATAGTAATCGTATGCCTAGGGTATGTGTCCAAGTGTGCATTAGTGTGCACGCTACGAAACGTTTAGCAACTAGACATTACACTGGAAATCCAAGCGTACGAATGTCGCTCACTTGTAGGTGAGCAAATAAATTCACTCACTTGTAGGTGAGCGAATAACCATTCACTCACTTGTTACCTACAAGTGGCCGAATAGTTATTCGCTCACGTACAAGTGAGTGAATGCTTGTTCGCTCACCTACAAGTGAGTGAATGGTTATTTCCTCACCTACAAGTGAGTTAATTTATTTGCTCACCTACAAGTGAGCGACATTCGTGCACTTGGATTTCCAGTGTACGTGAAGTCTAGTTTTTCTCTACACCAAATAGTGTGCAAAGTCATCAACTCGACATCTGTCACTGTGCAGAAACTGCACATTTGTTTTACCAGTGTTTAAGAAAAAAAAACAAAACATGTGTGTCTTTGCGACAGCGCCATTAACTACATATTACCTTTCCCCGCGGCCAGGACGACACGTTGCCGCGCAGGGACTGGCAGGCGTGCTCCTGGGGCACGGTCTTGAAGGCCCAGTCGTGCGGCCCGTTGGGCAGCACCGGGTACGCGGCCACCACGTCGTGCAGCGGGTCCTCGTCGTCGCCCGCCTCCAGCAGCAGCACCGTCACGGACGGGTCCTCCGACAGCCTGGCGCAGCGCAGCGCGGCGCACACAGTAGTGAGTCCCAGGGACGCCGCTACTATACCGAGGTAAGATCGAGGGGGAAACAGCTCTGATTTTTTTTCGGTGTACAAATGTCGGAATTTTTGTTAACTTCCCTGGATTTTTTTTTCTGAATTTCTGTAAACTTTTTCTGAATTTTTATGAAATTTTTGCACTTTTGGCTTCAATTTTACCTGAAGTTTTGTGAATTTTCGTAAATTTTTCCGAATTTTGATGAATTTTTCTTATTCTTTTCTGAATGTCTTTCTGAATTACGAGGTGTACACACATTGCCGAGTTGTTTCCCCCTCGGGTCAGATCACCCTTCTTGTTAACACTGGAAAAACAAACGTGACGTGCGTCACGTCAATTGGTGTCGCACCACGTAATGCGACCTAAATTTACGTCACACCATGTGATGCGACGCCAGCTCCAGGGTCTACGGCATAACGCATAGGAGGTCGCATCACAAACGTGACCAAAACTCCTTATATGGTGTGCGACCCCTCCCCAGGCGTCACACTTGCAAGTGTGACGCATATGTCACATTAGTTTTTCCAGTGTTGTTGCGGGTAGGGGCCCGGGCGCTCACCTGTGGGCGAGCACGCTGCCCGCGGAGCCCGCGCCCACGATGACGTAGTCGTAGAGGTGCAGCAGGGGCACGCCGCGCTCCTGGATGTCCAGGCTGGGCCCGCGGGCCATGTCGGGCCGGGTCACGGGGATGACGACCCAGCGCGTGAGCGCCAGGAAGCACACGATGAACAGGCGCAGCAGCAGCGAGTACAGCGGCGCCATGGTGGCTGCCCTGCTCTGCCTGCCTGCGGGCGGGACACCAGCAGCACGCTCTGTCAGCACTCCCAAAGGCTTACACTGATGTTCACTGTAAGCTCCGGTGGTGAACCCGGCAGCACTGTAGCTTACGGTGAAAGTTCATCGCAAGCTACAGGTACAGTCCTGCTGGGTTCACCGGAGCTCACTGTGAAAATCACTATTAGTGAGGGCTGTCGGCGCGCAGGGACGCCTTGGCGGTAGGCAACCCGCGCCCGAAACACTGCACCGGTGCATTTGGGTTGCCTACCCCGCCGACTGCAGGCGTTTTTACTAGAAACTAGGCCCAAGGCCAACCATTCAAAAAAAAGCGAAAACGCGTGAGTGCTACGTAGAGTGCCCCCGTTAAGTGCGGCAGCGCGCGCGCGCGCCCCACCGCACGGCGCGAGGCGAGCAGAGTGCAGGGCGGGCCGGGCCGGGCCGGGCGGTGAATGAATGGGTATGGCTCGGCAGCGCAGCCTAGGCGCAGCTCCGCTCGTGGTGAAAGTGGAGGGGTTATTGCGACGACATGGCTCCGTGTAAAGTGGGTGTCATGTCACAACGACGTCATGAAGGACGACCCCGTGGGGCGATGCGTCCCCGGCCCCGCCCCGCCCCGCCCCGCCCCGCCCCGCGAGTCATACATAGGACGCGTAAACGCGTCGCACGGTAGCAGCGGAGCAGCAGCCTTGTCGCGTGTGATACTATCGGATATGAGGGACTCACAGTGCAAGCGGCGCGGTGCGGCGGGCGCTGCAGGCAGTGCGGTGCCAGAAAAGTAGGCAACAAGGCGCCCAAACACTGTGGAGTAAGACGGGCTGCATCTGCGCCTGCCTACTAGGCAGCACCCCAGCACAGGTGCGTACATGTTGCCTAGTAGGCAGGCGCAGATGCGGCCCGCTTAACTCCACTGTGTTTGGGCGACTTATTGCCTACTTTTCTGGCAACACTGGCTGCAGGTACTCCAGCAGCGGAGCCATGAGAGAAGGGCGCCCTTCCCTCATGGAGGAGCTGAAGCTGAAGTGCAGTGTCCACACCGTCCACACCCACCGGCTCACTCGCGCTGCCCGTGTGCTCGCTCATACGGCGCGTCGCGTGGAGCTGGCCGGGGCGGGGCGGGGCGGGGCGGGCATCGAGCGGCTAATGGGTCGTCCAGAGGGGCTCTCGAAATCACTCAGCACCCGAGGCCCCGCCCCACCCTCACCGCCTCCTGCGGCCTATTCTCTCTCTCTCTCTCTCTCTCTCTCTCTCTCTCTCTCTCTCTCTCTCTCTCTCTCTCTCTCTCTCTCTCTCTCTCTCTCTCTCTCTCTCTCGTGCCCGCGCCCCACCTCGCCCCGCCCCGCCCCGCCGGTCTAGGACTGTGACTGTAGTCATCACCGCAGAGCTCGGAGAGGCTGGAGAGAGGAGTTTCATAACTCCACCCGGCATTGGCGGGCGGGGCGAGGCGGGGTGGGGTGGGGCGGAGCGGAGAGGAGCGGGTGGGGCGCGGCTCCGCGGCCGCGTGGCCTGCGCGCCGCGCTGCCCCACTGACAGACTGCCTGGAGCCTGGAGCGGGGCGGGGCGGGGCGGGTGGTGCGGGGCGCAGCGCGGGGTCGGAGGCGTCTCCAAGGCAGTCTGTCTGTACCCAGCGGCTGTCGCCCTGCGCTGCACTGCGCTGCACTGCGCTTCACTCTGGCGGCGACTCGCCCTCTCGTCCTGCTCTGCTCCCCCAGCGACCGGCGCCGCTCCGCTCCTATCGGCAATCCTGGTCCGGGCGGGGCGGGGCGGGGCGGGGCGGGGCGGGAGGTCATGCACTGCCGCGTGCTGCGCTTTTTATTTCGAGTGGGAGGCAGGGGTCACGCACAGCTCTAGCTGCACCGCACTGGCTGGACCGCGCCGGACCCTGCACTTCCCCGTGATAGGCGCCCGCCCTGCCCAACCTCAAGTGCGAGCAGAGTCACACGGGCGTCGCCTCAGCAGGATGCTGTTGGCGGACCTGGTTGGCACTCCCTGCACTGTTAAAAGTTGTGTTGTTCATATACAACACCGGTGTTTTATTCCTATAGGAATATGCGCTGTTTTAAATCCAAGAAATTTATAATTTTACAACAAGCAAAACTAATCTGAAAAAGATTTGTATAAAAAGTTAAGGGCTTTCCTGATTAGAACCGAAACGTTGTTACAGTACAAATTAGTTTGTTTAGACAATACATATTGCTATGAAAGTATACAACACAGTAATGTTACAAGTACAACCTGGATTGTACCTAATTTCCCCCGTCGAATAAATTACTCCTAAAATTATACCTATATCTTTTGTGCTCGGGGTAAATACAGCTACCTTGATAGCTAACCAGAAAAGTCATTAGGGGAAGTACCATCACCTGATAACTAATTTTAACTGTCTGTGGATTCCACGTTGCGTCGGGTCGGGATTCAGATTCTGCACGCAGATTGGGCCGGCATCGGCCGGCACGGACCCGGGCCCGCAGACGATGCGGTTTATGACGTAGGCGGGGGCGGGGCAGGGTGGGGCGGGGCGAGGCCAGCTGATCGAAATGTCAGTTTGCCTTGTGCGTCGGGTTGGGTTGGGTCGGGCCGGTGCGGGGGACCTAACCTACCCTAACCTGCCCTACCCGGCCCGCAGCGCAGCCGTTGTCCCCTGTTAGGACACGGCCGGGCCGGGCCGGGCTGGCGACTCACTCTGCAGGACCAGCCAGCCCAGCCAGACCCAGACGGGACGACTCAGACATGCACGCACTCCTTCCACTATTTCCAAATCCACCTATACAACAAAGCGCTTTCCCTCGACTACACCCACGAGTCTTGAGACACACCGGACCGGACACACCTCGGCTTCCTCCGAATAACGCACGTCAATGATTCGGCATGCAGTGAGGCCATTAATTATCGTTCTCTAAAAGAACGAAGTTTCAGCTCGGTGCGAGTGACCTTAAGACATTCTGTGTGGGCCATTTTTCATCGCCTACACTGTTAAAAAAGTTTGTCACCTGACGATATTCTGTATGATGAGCTTTGTTTGAAAACGAAAGAATTGTTTTCGTGAATTGACTCACAAAACTAGGTTTTGCATTGATTGTGACTATTGTCACGAACTCTCAGAACATTTCAAATTGAAACTTTTAACTTTTCAACTTTTCACTTTATAACTTTTCACTTTTCAACTTTTCACTTTTCAACTTTTCACTTTTGAACTTTTCACTTTTCAACTTTTCACTTTTCAACTTTTCACTTTTCAACTTTTCACTTTTCAACTTTTCAACTTTTCAACTTTTCACTTTTCAACTTTTCACTTTTCAACTTTTCACTTTTCAACTTTTCACTTTTCAACTTTTCACTTTTCAACTTTTCACTTTTCAACTTTTCACTTTTCAACTTTTCACTTTTCAACTTTTCACTTTTCAACTTTTCACTTTTCAACTTTTCACTTTTCAACTTTTCACTTTTCAACTTTTCACTGTTCAACTTTTCACTGTTCAACTTTTCACTCTTCCTTTTTTAACTTTTCAAATTTTAACGTTTTTGACAAAAGCTGCGGATTATTATGATATAGCGTGGCGCGGCGGCGTGGCGCGTGGGAGGGGCCTACAGCAGCCGACTAGTGTTTGGGGTCATGGATCATGGGCCATAAAACGGTAAATCAATTCATAGGGCTGTTCATAGGGCGGCTGCAGGTAGCATCCATACTTGAAGCACTACGAGCTGCCGGTAGCCTGAACAGCACTACGCTGACACGCACGCACGCTGAGGCCCACTGTCGCCGCGCCCCTATATGTAAATCTTTAGGCAACTACTTTTTCAACTTTAACTTTTCTACGCTTAACGCTGAACAACTTTTACTTTGACAATGCTTGACGACGTTTCAACTTTTAACTTTACGTCAGTACAGGCTGCTGATACTAGCGTATCATCTGATAAAGAGGACAACGATCGCATACCTCGCCTGTATATACTTACTGTACATTTCGTGTACTTATGGGTACAGTATAGATCGTCCCTGAGCGGCCGTGACCCTCAGGAGAGGGGTACATCACTACATAAATCGGTGTACACCACACTGACTGAAGCGTAATAGCAGCGTAATAGCCAAAATTCTCCATTCTACTTCTTTTTTTGTTGTTGTTCGTTTTCGTCTGTTTTTGCCTGATTTTGGCTGAATTTGCACAATTTCGGAGCGTAATGCAGCGTAATAGACGTAATGGTCGGGTCACAAATTTTAAAAGTGAATACCCCCTCGCCCCTCGCCCTCAGGCCCCGCTATGATCCCTACCGTGTGGCGCTGCTCCGACGGGGTCCTGGGCTGGGCTCGGGCCTGTCTCCTCGAGGTCCTGCTTGTCCTGGTCTGGCGCTGAGGGGAGCGGGGCTGAGCCGGCTGAGCTGAGCTGAGCAGCCTCGTGAGCAGCGCTGAGCTGCGCTGCGGTCCCGCCTGGCCTCCCGCCTCTCGACTGACTTGAGGTTGCCGGGCCGGGCCGGTGGGGCGTGGGGCCGCTGGGGCCGCGCAGGGACCTCCCTCCCTTCCCCACTCCCCTCTCCCCTCCCCTCCATCTCCCCACCGGCGAGATACGTAATTTTGTGTCATTGTCTTGCCGCCTCACGCACCAAAATGTTGCCGAATTTTTATTTTTCACAAAATAAGTCAGAGACAAGAATTTTTTTTTAATCTTAAAAGAAAAATAGAAGTGATTACCCCACCCCCCTCCCTTCCCTTCCCTGTACCCTATTTCGGTATACTGAAAATTGAGTGGCGTCTTTTGCCGCCAAATTTGGGCGTCATCTATCATCGAACGCCAAATTTTGGCGTCCAAAGACGTCTTAGGACGCTAAAATTTGGCGTCTTTTCGCCTCTAGCGGCTATGGGTAAAAAATTTGGGCGCCTTTGGATGCCAATATCTTGGCGCCCAAAGACGCCAACCAATTTTCAGTGGTGGAGCCTTTGTGTTTGGGCACGCACGGTGCAGCCACCGGACTTCGGCCAGACGCCGAATTATTGCGGCGATAATCGCGCGTGGCGTTAACGAACGGGACGGGGACGGGAAATAACGAACGTGACGGGTGCGATAAACTCTAGCTATCGCTGCATGCATTGGCCTCGTCCCGTCCCTGCCAGAGTGCATGACAGTGGGATGTGACGCGGCGCGGCGCGGCTGCTCTGGGAGCCCGCCCCGGGCGCCCCGCGAGCCCCGCGAGTCACTTACCTGCTGACACTTACGCGCCGGGCCGGGCCGGGCCGCTTATTTTGAGAAGCTTATCGAGCTGTAGGACTCTAGTGCACGCTGGTGGCACTACACCATTCTCTCTCCCAACACACACGAGCACTTGCACACTCACACTGACACGGACCATCACACACACACACACGCACGCATGCACATGCACGCTTGTCTCCAGCTCGCAATACACCTGCCGATGACCTTGCCTGCTGCGCGCTGCTCAGCTCGACCACGAGTGCCTCCGTCCACCCGAGAAGGAAAACGTATCTCATCACTTTTATGCATGTGACATTAGACTGTGTCACTTGTGTGTCGAGCGTGGGAGTAAACATGTAGGATTTTTTTCTCTTTTGGCTTAGGGGGGGGGGGATGGCCTGACTTTGGCAGCGCGTTAATCGGCACCGTATTGCTGCTTACATACTGTCATCAGAAGTGTTCAAACTGACACACACTTACAAGTGTTAAACACTTTTAGATGCTTAGCTGAAAAGAACACGTACTTTTTTTCTAAGAGACGAACGTGTCCAACCCTTCCGTTCTAGTGGCTAACATATCAGTCTAACATGTGAAGCCCCGCGGGTGAAATACATGGGCTTTTGACCTAAGCATGGAAAAGTGTTCAACGCCGTGCTTAACACTTGTAAGTGTGTGTCAGTTGAACCCTTTACATTATAGAGTGTACGCAGCAGGCGAATGGGCACACGCGCCCATGGCTCTTAATCCTCGTGTGATCCCGAGCTGGTCAGCACGTGCCGCCGGTACAGAAAATTTACATCATGCATCTTACGCATGCATTAACCCCACGTGTTAGGCCCCTCTGAATAAGGCGCTCAACGCTCCGGCCGCGGCGCGTGGCGTGGCTCGGCGTGGCGTGGCTTGGCGTGGCTCGGCGTGGCGTGGCGTGGCTTGGCGTGGCTCCGGGGCAACAGTCAGACTGCCTCTTCTGCGGCGCCTCCGGTGACCCACCCACAGTGACGCATGAGGCAGGCGCACGGCAGGCGGCAGGAGGCCCCCTCCCCCCCTCTCTGCAGCCTGCTGGTCCTGGACCCTGGACGTGCCGCCCGGCACGTCGGCTGGCACGTCGCGTAGCCCACCGGGACCGGCTCCGGACCCGGGCCGGGCCGGGGACGTTGTGGTCCGGGAGGAGGCGGAGCAGGGCGCGGGAGAGGCGACGCGACGAGGCGAGACGAACCGCATTCCCTGCACACTGTCATCAGAAGTGTTCAAATGACACACACTTACAAGTGTTAAGCGCAACACTTTTAGATGCTTGGCTAAAAAGAACACGTACTTCATAGGAGGCAGACTTGTCCAACAAGACTTCTGTTGCACATACTCAAGTGCGGCAAACATATCGGTCTAACATATGAAGCCCCGTGTGAAATACACTGTGTTCAACACTTGTAAGTGTGTGTCAGCTGAACACTTACAGTGTGGTACCGCCCCGCCGGGCGCTGGATCGCTCGGACGACGGGAGGCAAGACTCTGGAAACAGTGTCTTAATGCCTTACACTTGTAGGTGTGTGAATGTCGTGAATGTCCATTCGCACCGATTCGCACACTTCAACAGTAAGAAAATGCGCAACTTTTCCGATGAATTTTTAACACACCTGAATAAAAAAATGTGCGAAAGGATATTCACACTCGTATAAGAAGTATGCGACATTCACGCACACACTTCGGTTTCCAGTGCGGGGCGCTCGATAGGCGCTCTGGGGAATGGAAGGAAGCGGTCGTGTTGTGTTCCGCGTTCGTGGTCAATGTCGAGTGACGTCGCGTCGGCCGGCGCGGCGGGGCGGCACGGGGCGGGCGGGTCTCCCTGGGGGGGGGGAGCCCGGGAGCCCTCGGCGGCCCGGCCGGCCGGTGGGCGAGCCGCACCGCTACGCACCGCGGCGTGGCAGTAGCGCTCCGACCATGACCACGGTCAACGCCGACCGCCTTCCCCGCGTCCACGCTCGCGCCGGCCTGAGCCTGAGCCTGAGCTCACGCTGCGCCGAGCGTGAATCACCATTGGCCGCGCTCGGCGGAGGAAAACGTGAACGTGGATGTAAACCCACAGCTCACGACTCTGGTGCGGAGGTGTGTGTGTGTGAGTGATTGCGCGCCCCTGGGGAGTAGGCAACCCCTCCGACAGCGAGAGGATCGTTTACTCATCCCCGCCCGCACGGACAGAAACAATCGCGCTACGCGCAGTGGTAGTAAGCAGGGACTCATCGTAAGGTCATCCTCTTTTTTTATTTTCGAAAAAAAAAATTATCCAGGTAGACAATGACAATTACAAGTGAGCAATGTCAAGTGCGATTGTTTGATACGCGAACATTTCCATATGTCATTTAGCTCGTACAGCACGCCGTTGATGAGGAGGGGAGAGGTGGGTCGCTGTCAGTCTTTGGCTTTGTCGTGGCGTGTCCTCTGAGCTGGGTGGGGCAAGGGGAAAATAGGCTCCAGCTTTTCAACTTTGATATTTTCGAACTTTGACGAGTTTTGATGAATGATTTTTGGTCAGTTCAACAACATTAAACTAACTTTGGTGATTTTTTTGGTGAACTTTGGGCGAATTTCCGAGAACTGTAATTGAAGTTTTGGAAACTCATGGAGAAATTCTGGTTAAAGCATCGAAGCAATCACAACTTCAAACTTTGGTGTATCTATTTTTGAAAGCCTTTTTCCGCTGGGTAATTTTGTCGTATTTATGACGTTTGGTTACGGCAACAATACGCCAAAAATACGCCAAAGAAACGTCAAAGGGACGGTTATCCGGTTGGCCGTAGTTTTGTCGTTTGTTTCGCGCAGTTTTGCCACTAAAACCGACATTTCACAGAAAAAAATAAACCGTCAAAAATACGACAAAAGTACTCCAGAGGCATACGGTGGGCGGTGGGGCTCAGGCCGAGACCCGCGGCCGGTGGCGCACGCGCACCACGGCGCCGCCGCGCACCGAGATGGTGATGCCGGGGGTGACGTTGAGCTCGCTGAAGTCCCTGGGGCCGGCGGGCGCGCGCTCGAACGCGTACCGCCGCAGCAGCGTGGCCACGATGGTCTTGGCGAACATGAGCGCGTAGCGCTGGCCCACGCAGTTGCGCGTGCCCGCGCTGAACGGGATGTAGGCGAAGGGGTGGCGGCCGCGGCTCTGCTCGGGCAGGAAGCGGTCCGGGTCGAAGCGCAGGGGGTCGGGGAAGTGGGCGGCGATGCGGTGCGTGCCGGCGGGCACGAGGCACACCATGCAGCCGCGCGGCACCAGCACGCCCGACGGCAGGCGCACGTCCTCGGCGGCCGTGCGGAACACGAGCGGCACGGGCGGCGCGTAGCGCAGCACCTCGCGCAGCACGCGCTCCGTGTACTGCAGGTGGCCCAGGTCCGCGGCGGACACCGGCCTGTCCGCGCCCGCCGCCCCCGGCGCGCCGAACACCTCGTCCAGCTCCTGCGGAATGCATTGGGCACCGTCTTTAGATGTTACCTTGGAGGAGGGCTATGTATGGAGTGCCGACTGGTTGGTGCACCTTTGACTTGGTTTCGGCTCTAGAGCCTATAATAATTAGCGTACATGACTTTTAAAGTGTTTTCGTTATTCGGAAAGCATGAAGGAAGAACGGTTTGTCATTATTTTCCAGGGGTCCGTAACTTAACATTACTTCGCTTTGCGTTAGATACTATATCGTAACGCTTCGAATTTTTATTAAAAGTTAAAGTTATAACGTTATTGTCCCCTCGCCTCGCGGCGACCACTTGCCTTGTGTACGCCGGCCTGCGCGTCCGGGTACATGGTGAAGGCGAGCGCGACGAGCGACAGGTAGTCCATGGAGGTGGTGGAGCCGGCGAAGAGGAACGTCTTGAGCTCGTCGCGCAGCTCGTCGCCGCTCATCCTGGCGGCCTCGGGCGAGCGCAGCACGTGGTCCAGGAAGGCCATGCGGCGGCGCGGGGGCGCGGGCTCGCCGCGCGACACCTCCGCCGTCTTGGCGTGCAGGATGCGCTCCACCAGCTCGTTCATCGTGCTGGCCGTCTCCTTGTACGCCTTGTAGCGCGAGCTCAGCGAGAACAGCGCGTCGCTCTCCCACCTGAGGAGAGAGAAAGGGGTGGACATTGTCAATCAGGGACCTACCCCATCGGGTTTGGGACCGACCCCATCGGGTTTGGGACCGACCCCATCGGGTTTGGGACCTACCCCATCCGGTTTGGGACCTACCCTATCCGGTTTGGGACCTACCCCATCGGGTTTGGGACCTACCCCATCCGGTTTGGGACCGACCCCAACGGGTTTGGGACCTAGCCCATCCGGTTTGGGGCCGACCCCATCGGGTTTGGGACCGACCCCATCTACTATCGTATCATCAGTGAAGTGTATGAAATTCATCCAAAATTTGATGCGTGTCGATGGCGTGCTCACCAGGGCCTCATGGCGCGCCACATGATGAGCGTGCTCGCCTCGTCCAGCACGTTGGCCATGGCGACGTACTCGTCGTCCGAGGAGCCGTCGTTGCGCATCGACATGACGGTCTCCATGATGGTCATGTTGGTGAGCATGCCGAACTCGGGCGAGGAGTTGAACGGCGCCCCGGAGTCGGCGTGCGGCCGCAGCCGGCGCGCCAGCGCCTCGGCGTTCTTGGCGAACACGGGCACGAAGTCCTGCAGGATGTCGAGGTGCAGCGAGGGCGTGATGGCCTTGCGGTGGCGCTTGTAGGCCGGCCCGTTCATGTTGATGAGCCCCATGCCCAGGTGGTGCTCCAGCAGCCTGTAGGGCGTGGCCTTGTTGGCCAGCGCGGGCAGCGTGCACACGGCCTGCACGTCGTCCGGGTCCATGACGACCAGCGTGACGCGGTCCAGCACCTGCATGCGGAACGTGGTGCCGTAGCGCTGCAGCAGGCGGTGCATGGTGCCGTGCATGTCGGACCACACGGCCAGGAAGGTGGGCAGGCAGCCCAGCAGCGGCAGCGACGCCGGCCCGGGGACGTCCCGCGTCAGGTGCATGGCGCGCGCCACCTGCAACACGCGTGCCGCGCACGTGTCGGCCACGTGCACACGTCAGTCCGCGCACTCATGCAAGTGCCTAAAGTCGAGGGGTCTCTACATTTTTGCGTACCATGCAAGTTAAACATATGATAAAAGATATATATATATAAAAAAAAAATTGGGAAAATTTGAAAAAAATTTCATTTAAATAACATGAGTTTAAGAATAAGTATCGTCATTTTTATACACTTAAATTTGAAGTTCTCGTCCAAAACCTACACCCAGAGAGGCGTGTTCTCGAAATTAGTACGCACTGTACATATTGCACTTGATTGAATCAATTTCATCGCACTCGATTCGTGAAAATGGTCCGCGATACAAGAGTAAAGTGTACTCGAAAAATTCGCAATTCACTCGACCGAGAACACGCTTTTCTGTGTGTATATACTGACCTCTCGGAGGTGGCGCCAGAGGCGCATCGCGAAGGGCGCGAGCAGCACGGCGCACACGGCGCACAGTGCCGTGAGGACCACGCCCATGGTGCTGCTGGTGGTGCTCGTGCTCGTACTGGTGCTCGTACTTCCGCGCCGTTCACCTGACTGCGCTGCTCGTTCGTGCTGGTACTCGTGCTCGTGCTCGTACTCGTACTTCCGCGCGGTTCACCTGACTGCGCTGCTCGCATGTGCTGGTGCTCGTGCTCGTACTCGTGCTGCTGGTACTCGTACTCGTGCTCGTGCTCGTACTTCCGCGCCGTTCACCTGACTGCGCTGCTCGGCGCCGACCCTCCCGGACTCGTACCTTCGCGTCTCGCGCGACGCAACTCGCGCGCGCTCGGCTTTCACACCTCCTGCTGTTTTCTATATTTTTTCCCGCTCGTCTCAATAGAACACGCTAACGCTTCGCCGCGTCGGCCTGCCTGGGCCAGGACCGCTGCTGCAGGCTGCCGAGGCGAGACGAGACGCGGGAATCATACACGCATGTTCTTCTGCCCGTCCCCGTCCCGCCAGAGGCACCGCGAGGAGAGCGGTAGTGTGCCCACTGCGAGCAGCAACCACGCACCCCTCCCTTATCACACGGCCCAGTATCCTGGTATTTTATCTATTCCCTCGCAAGTAGTCTCCTCCTCGCAACTACATCCAGTCACGGCCACAAAAACTGGAAATCCAGAATGGTTGCTGCGGGAGCGGGGGTGGACCGTGGGCCGCAGCCTCACGGGAGCAGGCGGCGGTGGTCGCGCGTGCGCCGGGAGAGTAGGCAGCCCATCGGGCGCGCGCGCAGACAGTGCTGCCTGTGGCGGGGGCACGTCCGGGTCCGCTCCGCTGCGGGTGCGGGGCGCGGGGCTTGTGAGCGCAGCGCGGTGCGTACCCAGCCGAACTCTGCAGGAGACTGCTGTGGCTGCGACCCGGCCCGGCGCGAGATGCACCCGCCCCGCCCCAGACGCACCTCGCGGGCCTCGCCGGCGGAAGGCAGCGTCCTTTTGTCGGCAGACGAGGTTGTAAGAAGTCGACCCTCTTCTTGCCCGCAAGAAAAGGCATTGTCTCTCTTGATGGGCTGTCGGTGGTGGAGGAGGAAAGAACCCGAAAATCTGTTAACCATGTTCCTTCGGAAGATTGACATGACAGCTGATTTGCATTTCCAAAAAAAATAAAAAAAATAAAGGCGTTTAGCACACTGAGCTGAGCGTCACCACTATGAGGTCGCGCTCCCGTCTTAAATCACGAGGTGTAAAAACGCCCCGCTCTGATTGCGTTAACAGGCAAGTAATGTGCCGACTAGGTGCTCCCATTGATCCGGGGCGGAGCTTCGAACTTAGAAGAACTCGGTGGAGTTTCCGAAACGCGTCCGCCCGTCTCGTCTTGAGCCCAGCCGGCGGGGACGTGACGGGGACGTGCACCCTGCGCGACATTAAGCGTCTTGTTGTATGCACGCAAGCGTGAGAAAATTTCACGGGCAGACCAGAGACACGCATAAATGTCAGATGAGGAAGAGTGTTTTTGCGATACTGCTGTGCCGGGCTTCACCGGCGGAAGCGGCGGTACGGCGCGAGGCGAGGCGAGCAGCAGAACTGTGCGCCGCGCCCAGCCCAGCATCTCTCTCCTGTGCAAGCGATTATTTGATAACCAGCTCAGCTCGTTAGCTGCGTATAGCGAATCTTCTCATCCCCGATGAATAATCCCTCAGATTGCGCTCCGCGCGCGATATGGCGCTTGACCTGCGCGGCGCCCTCCCCTCGGCGCCCTGCCCTGCCCTGCCCTGCGCACTGCAATGCAGAGCGCTATCAGGTCGCACGCTTGTCGCCATACGCAGCACCATATGTCGCGTGCAGTATCAGCGGGGCGGGGCGGGGTGGACGTGGGGTGGGGGCGGCCCGCTTCCGTGTAATCTGTTGGAGCATGTGTGTGTGTTTGTTTGCGTGTGTGTGTGAGGGTAAGTATAAATGTGAGCCCCACTGTCATCAGAAGTGTTCAACTAACACACATGCACTGTTAGGAAAACCTACGGGAAAATGCTACAGTACGTCCTGTTAATTTGTCACTCAGTATCGCCTGTAATTTCAAATTACGCGGTCGAATCGATACAGGATGTACTGTTACTTTTTAGTAATTTGCTGTAAAGTTGAAATTGAAACCAATCCCGCAAAGTGAAGTACAGCCCAAACCATTACGGTTTAGACTGTATGGAAAACTTACGTTCCAGGCCGTACGCAAACCGTTACGAGGCCGGCAGAGAAAATTTACATCATGTGTATCTTACGCATGCATTAACTCCACGTGTTGGCGAGGGGTTGATCACTCCTGTACTCATGTGTACACATCAGGCTGTACGTAATAGAATTGTAATGAAAATTGCTTCAGTAAAATGTAATGGAAATATACCGACATTTTTTCACAGTGAGTGCGAGTGAGAATGAGAGTGAGAGTTTGTGTGAGTTGAAGGGTGAGTGAGTGAGTGAGTGAGTGAGTGAGTGAGTGAGTGAGTGAGTGAGTGAGTGAGTGAGTGAGTGAGTGAGTGAGTGTGAGGGAGGGGGCGTGGCGGTTCCCTCGCCGGGCTGGGTGGAGCGTGGAGCGCGGGCGCGGGCCGTTGAGATATACAGTGGGTGTGACCGGCCGGCAGCCTCAGTCTGAGTATTGACGCGGACGCGACGGGTCGGCGCCGCGGCCGGCACACAGTCCATACGTCTCTCGAGCTGCCTGTACAGCTCTGCACTGACCACCGTGAGTGATAAGGCCCCCGCTCAAGTGTCTCGACGAGATTCTGCTGTTTGTGCGTGTCAAGGGGAAATAGGCTCCGAAAAAAGAAAATGTGCTCTGAAGGTCGAAAGTGTTTAAACTTGGTTTGCTGGAGTTCACCGAAATTTTCTACCGAAGCTCCTGAACTCCGACCGAGGCTCGAGAAAGTCCGGCTGAGGTTTAGCAAAATTCATCAAAGAAACGTGGACATTCTTTGAAGCTCAACTAAATTTAAATTATCGGTCTGTAAAGTTACATAAAACAATGACTTTGAAGCCCATTTCCCCTTAGTGTTTGTGTGTGTCGTTTAAAACTTTTTCCTTGTACGACGCATTTGCAATTTGGATCTATACCCACTGTGCTAAAATCTTTGTGAAAATCTCGAGCTTTGTGGGACTGTCGATTGTCGATTGGAATGTCATCCTATCCGTGTGAAAATTCTCATTTTTTTTTTTTTCACTTTTGTTTTGCTGAGCGTAGCGAAGCACTCTGTTGGGTAATTATGCAGCCAAATTGTCCGGTCCCCCCCGATACCTTTAGTATCCTATAGGAATCTTACTATTACTATTATTGCTATCTGAAGGCTTGCTGGCTAGTATTTTACGAATGTGTTCCGCTTTGTCCACATAACAAGTTAAAACCTTTATACATCCGTAGATCTGTGTGATTTGGGGTTGTAATGGCAATGATGTGACTGTCAGCGTGACAAGTGCCAGAAAACGAAAGCAAAGCGGAGGCTGTGCTGGTGCAGTGTGTAGCCGGCGGGGCGGGGCGGGGCGGGGCGGCGGCACGCAATACTTATCTGGGTTACCGCCCCGCCCCGCCCCGCCCCGCCCCGCCCCGCCGGCCTTCTCTTCCTAGACCGCTGGGCTGGGCTGGGGTCAGCGCGACCAGACGCGACGGCTCCCTGCAGCCGAGAGCCTAGAGCCTCGTGGCTTCCGCCTGGACAGACCTGACTCTTATGCCCAGCTCGCCGCGCCGCGCCGCGCCGGCCGGTATGTCAAGTGCATACGAGAAATCCTTCACAACAGAAAGGACATCTCCACCCTGCTGACGACTTCACTGTCTTTAGCTTGAAAGTAACATTTCTAGCCGCTCCGGGCGTGGGCTTGCTGCTCAACTTCAGTCATTATCAGAGGCTGCGTGCGCCTGGTAGCAGAGCAAACCTCCTTCCTGGAGTCGTCGAACGCGTCTGGGCCTGGTGGTATCTTTCTGTTCCCCGCGGGGGGACGACGGGAGGGGGGGGGGTGCTGCACCATGCTCAAATAATTACTGCACTGTCAGTCAGTAACGGGCAGGCTCCTTTTGGAAATGCAGGTCAATATTTGTCACGTGTCCCGGCCGGAAGCATATCTCTGCCTCTGCTGGGGCGCTCCCAGGCGTCGCCCTGAACGAGAGTCGCCTCTACAGATAAAACCATTGATATGGAGGAAGTAGACTCGGCACCTCAAACATGCTGGTCTGCAGCCCGGCCCGGCGCCGCCCGCCTGGACACACAACTCCTCAAGGTCACCGTCGTCAGGTGCGCCCTCATTGGCCACTGCTGGACTTCATGACTCCAAACTGGCGAATCAAGTTTTTTCGCCGACTTTTATTCTCAACGAGATATGGGCGCACGTGTCGCGTTCCTCATATCTTCTTTTCGCGCTCGCTGCTAACCCGGCCCCTGGCACAATGAGCACCTGAGTCTAGTCTAGGGCCACCGGGGGTCAACGCACATCTCTCATCATCACTCATCGGGAGCGCAGCGAGCGGGTATCCACGACGAGAAAACTTGTACAGAGCACTCCGCGAAACTGCACCGGTCGTACATGGAAAATTCTGCCATTTTATTATATAGTTTGTTATTTTTTTCGGTATTACATTATGCGTAATACCCTGTAATATCCAGGTCACGGGTGCAGGGCACTCGAGGGGTCGTCAACTCGTATATTACTTCGTACGCGATGGCTATATTACCTGTATATTACCTGTATATATTACCATATAATACTTGCATACTACCACAATACGCCTCTATATTACCCCTACATTACCATGTATTACTTTATATTATTTTATATTACACAATATTACCTATATTACTGGTAATATACGTATACTACCTCGTACACGGCTAAGGGGAGTTGACGACCCCTCTAGGGCATTGCAGAAGTGAATACCCCCTCGATTGGGTGCGCGTGGCGTGGCGTGGTGTGGCGTGGTATGGAGCGTCGTCGTCGAGCGTCGCCTCTCTTTCGCGCTGCACGTCACTATTTAAGTGACGTTTAAAAAATATAGCACTACTGCTGACGTTCGTGACGGGCAGGGCGGTGACGACGGGCGCGCAGTAGTGTGCCAGAAGAGACTCGAGAAATACATCGGCGGCTCTGCGGCCTCACCAACTGCACAGCAACTTGATTCATTAGAGACATTCAAATTTAAAAAGTTGTGTGTGTACGGTGTAATTGCAGGTTAGCATGCCTCGGTTGCAGGCGAAAGGTTGATCACTCCTGTACTCATGTGTACACATCACATAAGCAAATAGTGTGTTCCTTGTCTTGTACACACTATTTACTGCATACTGCATACATGGCCATGTATTCATTATTTACTGAATACCTGCAAGCAGTAAATAATGAATACATGTACACACTTGGTTTTCCAGAGCAGCTAACAGCTACATTGACGAAAATAATTCGAATTCGGCCTATGAAATCTCAGATGTACTCCTGTACTCACGTACTCATGTGTAGTGTACACTCCAGCCATAAGGCCCCCGCACTGAAAAATTTTAAGTCGTCACATTACTACAAAGTCAGTGCTAAATTTTACTTTTGAAAGGTTCGTCACATGACAAATGGTTCCTCGCAGTGTTACGAAAGATTCGTGTCAAGTGACGAAATGTATGCCTTGTGACGACTGTTTCATCACAGCTCTTGTGACGAAATATTCGCAGCAATATTTATCGTCACATGGTTTAACAGTGCGATAGGCCCCCGCCGCCGCCATGCTCGAGTGGCTGCTCCCGCTGCTGCTGCGCTGGTTCATCGTGGCCTTCGTGATGGTGAACCAGCTCATCATGCCCCTGCTCCGGCCCGACCTGGTGAGCCGCGACGACCGGCCGCGCGACGTGCACGACGCCGGCCTCGGCCTCCTCGACGCCTACGACTACATCGTGGTGGGCGCCGGCAGCGCGGGCAGCGCCCTCGCCAGCAGGTGGGTGGAGGGAGAGCGCCGGGAAAAGGGGGAAAAATAGTCGATTCCGTTAGCTTACATTGTGAAAAATATATTTGTAGATTTACGATATATTTCGTAAATTACGATTTACGAAATGCGTTTGTAAATTTACGACAACCCCATCTTTGTTTGTGATTGAATTTCAAGACGATTCGTGGTGCTTGTTATATTACAGTTTCCAATTGTAATTTTACAACAACTGCACTTCGTGGAAAATTTTCCCGTAAACTTACAACTATTTTTCACAGTGCTGTCTAATATTCCTTGCATACAGCGTTCGTCATGAAAATCGTAAAAATTTCGAGGAAATCGTCACTTTTCGTCCAAGTTCCTTGTGAGTGAGACTGACTATCCTGAGACTGTCGCGTCGGCAGACTGTCCGAGGACCCCTCGGTGACGGTGCTGCTGCTGGAGGCGGGCGTGGAGGAGACGCTCCGCTCCGAGGTGCCGGCCGCCATGCTGACGCTGTCGGGCCCGGGCTACGGCTCGGAGGAGGACTGGGCCTTCGCGACGGAGCCGCAGAGCCACAGCTGCGGCGGGCTGGTCGACAAGCGGTCGCAGTGGCCGCGCGGCCGCGCGCTCGGCGGCTCCAGCACCATCAACGGCATGCTGTACATCCGCGGCCACCGCACTGACTACGACCGCTGGCGGGACGAGTTCGGCGCCGAGGGCTGGGGGTGAGTAGTGCAGCCCCGAGCTGCTCACACTGTTAGACCAAGTGTGCAACCGCTCAACACTTGTATGTGTTCAACTTTCTAGCCGAGCACGTGGCAAGTGCGCAATTGGCAATTCTGCAATTTCACGTGTCAGACTCGCCAGTTGTACACTTCGTAGTGTTTAACTCGACAGTTGTGCACTTACACGTGTTCAACAAGGATAGAGTTGCACGGGGCAGTTGAACACTTGCCAGAGCACAACTGTTGAGTTGAACACCTAGAAGTGTACAACTGGCGAGTTAAACACGTGAAATTGCATAGCTGCCGAGTTGCACACTTGTTTTTACCGTGTCTCCAGGAGGGTCGATTCTCGACTGTTCGAGTTCGACACCCTGCAGAAACTACACGGGATCTCGAACTCGAACAGACGAGAATCGAGCCTCTCGCGGGGAACTACTCTCCACTGACTGGCCCTCCTGGACGCCTTGCAGGTACGCCGACGTGCTGCCCTACTTCAAGCGCAGCGAGGACATGCGCATCCCGGAGCTGCAGGACTCGCCGTACCACGGCGTCGGCGGCCCGCTCACCGTCGAGTACTACAAGCACTACGCCGGCATCACGGACGACTTCATCGCGGCCGGCCGCGAGCTCGGGTAAGCTCTCGCTCGACGGGCAGCGCACGGAGACGAAAAGACTTGTCGCAGCAAACCTCATTGCTAATACAGCGCAATGTAAATACCTTGCGAACGATTTGTAATTGCTTTTGTAATTGCGAACCAATCGCGAACGATTTTCTTCGCATTGCGAAAAAACCTCCGCAATGCGAACAAATCATTCGCAGGAGTTATCAGTGCAGCGACTATTTTTCTGTGACAGGGTCCCGCACAACCCGGACGTGAACGGCGCGTCGCAGCTGGGGCTGATGCGCTCGCACGGCACCCTGCGCGAGGGGCTGCGCTGCAACACGGCCAAGGCGTTCCTGCGGCCCGCGTCCAACCGCACCAACCTGCACGTGAGCATGGACTCGACCGTGCTGCGGGTGCTGCTGGACGGCGAGGGCGGGGGCGGCCAGCAGGTCGCGGCCGCGGGCGTCGAGTTCTCCAAGCGCGGCGCGGTGCGGCGGGTGCGCGCGGCGCGCGAGGTGGTCCTGGCGGCCGGCGCGGTGCAGTCGCCGCAGCTGCTCATGGTGTCGGGCGTGGGGCCGGCGCGCCACCTGCGCGAGGTCGGCGTGCCCGTGGTCGTGGACCTGCCCGGCGTGGGCGAGAACCTGCACGACCACGTGGGCCTCGGCGGCACCGCCTACGTCGTCGGCGCCCCGGGCAAGACGTCCCGCGCCCTCGACATGGCCTCGTGGCACAGCGCCGTCGGGCTCACCTACGGCAGCGGCGGGCCCTCGTTCGCCTGGTACCTGGGCGAGGTCATGGGTTTCATTGCCAGCAAGTACGTATAACGGCCAACGGCGTGTTCCACTACACTGTAAAAATTTAAGTCGTCACTTTACCACAAAGTCAGTGCTAAATTTTACGTTTGAAAGGTTCGCCACATGACAAATGGCTCGTCACAGTGTGACGAAAGATTCGTGTCACGTGACGAAAGATTCGTGTCACGTGACGAAAGATTCATGTCATGTGACGAAAGATTCATGTCAAGTGACGAAATGCATGTCATGTGACGACTATTTCATCACAGCTCTTGTGACGAAATATTCGTAGCAATATTTATCGTCACATGACAATTTGGTTTAACAGTGTATGCCCCAACATACACAGCGTTCAGCGCTGTAATTACGACGCTAAACCTGTTCTGTTTCTGTCCGTCCCAGGTATTCCACTCCCGACTTCCCGGACCTCCAGCTGTTCCTGGCCAGCTCCTCCGACACGACGGACGGCGGCGCTTTCCACGCCAAAGCCCGCGGCCTGGCGGACGAGGTGTACGAAGCCGTGTACCGACCCATCGCCTTCAAGGACGCTTACTCCTGCGTGCCCCAGGTCAGTGGCAGAAGAACAGAATCTGAATCTGAATCTGAACCTGAGAGCGGCCTCGCTCCTGGTCATCCCGTCGGCTCGGCTACGCCCAGTGTTGCCAGAGGCAAAAATTCCCACGAATACACCCTTGCACAGGTGCTTGTTTGTGGCCTAGTAGGCTGGCGCAGATGCAGCCCGCTTCACTCCACTGTGCTTGGGCTACGTATTGCCTACTTTTCTGCTGGCATCACTGCTGACTGGCTGATGGGTATCTCCGCCTGCCTACTAGGCAAAAGCTTGTCACATGGATAGAGAGTCTGCCTAGTACGCAGGCCGATATATAGGTGTATTCGTAGGAATCTTTGCCTAAGTTATCTGGCAACAATGTTCAGCTCCGCAGCGGAGCCCCCTGGGGTTAGGCAGTCCCGTCGCGCCGCGCCGCCGTGCGGTGTTGCCTAACCTTCCTTCGTCAGGGGCTCTCCCAGCCACCGCCTCCCCCTCCCGGGCCTCATCCTGCTACCATTCCAGTCGATACTTTTTACTCTTTCTCCATTCGCGACTTGGAGTTTGCGTGGCGTGGCACTAGTCCGCGCAACACTTACTTGAGCCGGTGCGTGACGCGTGGCGCTGCCGCCCTGCCGCAGGTGCTCCGGCCCCAGTCGCGGGGACACATCCGCCTGCGCTCCGCCAGCATGCTGGACCCGCCCGTCATCCAGCCCAACTACCTCAGCGTGCAGCGCGACGTGGACATCCTGGTGAGTACGATGGGTTGCCTGGCGCCAAGGCGTCGGCGCAGCACGCTCACTGCTGAACCAAGTGTTCAACTGCTCGACACTTGTATGCGTGCAGCTTCCAGCCTAGCACTTGCAAGTGCGCAATTTCACGTGTTTAAGACGCCAGTTGTTTACTTCTAAGACAATTGTGCACTTGCAACTGTTCAACAAGGGGCAGTTGAACACTTACAAGTGTGCAATTGCAATTGTACAACTCCAGAGTTGCACACCTGCGCCTGCTAGGCTGGAAGCTGCACACATACAAGTGTTGATCAGTCGAACAGGTGGTTGAACAGTGCACGCAGAGGGAGCTCATTTCTGAACCCGCGCACCCGCCCCACCCGCAGGTGGAGGGAGAGAAGTTCTGCAGGCGGCTGGCGAGGACCAAGGCCATGCAGGCGCTCAACGTGACCGTCAACCCCAACAAGTTCCCGGCCTGCAGCCACCTCGACTTCGAGTCGGACGCGTACTTCGCCTGCCAGGCGCGGCAGTACACCATGACCATCTACCACCCGGTGGGCACGTGCCGCATGGGCCGGCAGGACGACCCGCTGGCCGTGGTGGACGAGCGCCTGCGCGTGCGCGGGGTGCGCGGGCTGCGCGTCGTGGACGCCTCCGTCATGCCCACCGTCCCCAGCGGCAACACCAACGCGCCCACCATCATGCTGGCCGAGAAGGCCGCCGACCTCATCAAGGAGGACGCCCAGCGCGGCGAGCAGCGCGGCGAGCAGGTGAGTGGTGGAGTAGCCGGTGCTCGGGTGGTGGAGGCAGTGTTGTCAGATAAGTAGGCAACTATCGCCCACGATACACCTGTGTGGAGCGGGTGGTTTCAACGCCAGCCATGTGTGTTTCTAGAAAGAAGGTAAAGAAGTCGCCCAAACACAGTGGAGTAAGGCGGGCTGCATCTGAACCTGCCTACTAGGCAACATGTACGCACCTGTGCAAGGGTGCTGCTACGTATGCAGCTCACTTTCCTTCACTGTGTTTGGGAGACTGATTGCCTACTTTTCTGGGGATACTTACGCCAGCCTACCTGACAAACTCGCCCAACAGGGGAGTTTACTTGGCCTGGTAGGCAAGCGCTGATACCAGGTGTATCGTAGGCAATTTTTGCCTACTTATCTGGCAACATTGGGTAGAGGGAGGCGCTGCGCCGCCAGGATCACGACACGGCGAGGGTGTAACCTGTGCTGCTCCGCGTTGCAGGCCTCGCCGCAGAGCGCCAGGGCGGGCGCAGCAGCAGCGGGCGCAGCAGCGGGCGCAGCAGCGGGCGCAGCAGCGGGCGCGCAGTGCGACACCTGCTCCGAGCCTGCCGCTGCGCCGCGCAGCCGCGGGGAAGAACTTTAGGGGCAATAAAAAGAGGGGGAGGGAGGTGCTCCCTCCAGAGCAGCGCGACGATCGCGGAGCTGCCAACTCCAGGCTGTGATAATAAACTTTCGACTCATTGACTGCGCGGCAGGACCGCGTCCACGGCCAATCGATAGTCGAAAGTCGATAGTCCAAAGCAACTGTTGTATCCAAATGTTCAAATGTTTTAGAATAATAAAAATATTTTGTAGACAATGTGAGCCATTTTGTTAGCCGAGCCAACTATCGAAAGTAAACTTATACTCGGAAAAAAGGATTAGGTGTGACAAGTATTTCCCTTTAATGTTTAGTCTCGTTGCATGAGAAATAATAGGTGTTCCTCCAACGGGAATAACACCGAGGTACCGCACTGGTTAAATTCGTTCTTGGATACGTTGTTTTGTTGCTATCGCATGGGTGTTGGGTGGGATTCGTAAATTGAGCGAGGCAACCTGGTTAAGAAACGAAAAGAAGGAAGAAGGAAGCAGGAAGTAGAAGGAAGTATCCATTCCAAAGAAATGAAAGTTTTGGCTCAGCCTTAAGCTTAGACTTTACCTAGTATCATCAAACTAACTGAGACGTCTGAACACTGTGAAAAATAGTCGTAGGCTTACTGGAAAATTTTCCACAAAGTGCAGTTGTAAAATTACAATAGCAAATCGTAAACTTACAAGCACTAGATATCGGCTTGAAAATGCATTCACGATCAGAAGAGGTCCGTCGTAAATTTACGACATATTTCATAAATCGTAATTTACAAAATTTATCGTAAATCTACAAAGCTATTTTTCACAGTGAAGGGAGGCGACGCGATCCACATTTAAATTTGGCGCTGCGGTGGACTCCAGCGGCGGCAGCGGGCGCGGGGCGAAGCGCGCGCAGCGGGTTGTGGCGAGCGCAGTGCGCAGGCGCGGGCGGTGCGGCGGGGCTAGCCTCGCGCCGGGCGTCCGCCGCCGCCAGCTGTTTGGTGTGTTGGGTCGTAGCGTCGCGCTGCGCTACGGCAGGCCAGGCCAGGCGGGCACGGGACTGGCCTGGCATTGCAGTTCACGTTAGTGCCCCCTGCCCTGAGGCCGCGACGCGCCGCGCTGGCTGGCCGCGACTCCCCCGACCCAGCCGAGCCGAGCCGCTACGTTACGTCCGGGACGCGGCGTCCTCTCTCCTGCAAGCGAAGCAGGCCCTGCCCCTGCCCTGGAGGGCTCCTGCCGGCGAGTACCTCGCTCTGCCTGGACCAGGTTCGTATGTCGCGCTGCCCGGTTCGGCCCAGCCGCCCGGGACGTAGAGTCCCGCGGACGGGACGGGGCGTCCTAACCCCAACCCCGACTTAACGCTGCTAGCATGGCCCCCAAAGGGGACCCTCCTTATTGATTAATTCTGGAAAGGTTTTTCCCTGCGATTTAGTTGGAACTCGGCCGTCGGTGGGGACAAGTCTGACTGAGATTTCTCCGTCTTGCTCGAGTGCGAAACTGAAAATAGATGACAACTCGTCTGAATCAGTGTGTTTTCCGATTGTGTGTCGCTTCACACATGTAAACAAATGGCGCGGGGACGGCGGGTCTCGTTTGTTGTTGACATGTTGTTGCCGTTCACTTCCGTTTTATGACATGATCATTTTTGCAAACCTGTCTTGATCTAAATTCTCTTTTTCGGTCTCTGAATTACTTTATAAATATCATTACCTCGACAGACCAAACTAGTAATTGTTCACTAGAAATATAATAATGAC
The DNA here is from genome assembly GCA_033675135.1 of Frankliniella intonsa. NCBI lineage: Eukaryota > Metazoa > Arthropoda > Insecta > Thysanoptera > Thripidae > Frankliniella > Frankliniella intonsa. Next base: position 2,795,174 of record CM066245.1, on the reverse strand, counting down.
CGCGCAGCTCATGAAAGATTATATTTTGCTCCTATATGTTTTTTTACCGATCGTAGCGAAGCACTCTGTTGAGGATTTGAACAGTCCACCTCGACCCCCCCCCCCCTTTTTTTTTTCCCGTGGATAGTTTAAGTACCACCTGAGAATCCTTCGATTTCGAGTATTGTTCCGCTCCAGGAGGCGGGCGGGTGGTATTTTTACAGTCGCAGAGATGACTGACCTGTCCTGCCATGAGTGCGTCCAGGAATAGCCATGGCCGGGCGGGGCGGGGCGGGGCGAGGCGAGGCGGGGCGGGGCGTAGTGTGAGGACGGGAGGAACTGCAGGGAGAGAGAGAGTCCAGCCCCTGGCCGGCCTGGCCTGTCCAGCCCGGCCCTGCTCGGGGACCGAAGGGCCACGCAATAAATTGGAGCTGATTGCTCGTCTGTCAGCGGGCTGGGCTGGGCCGGGCCGGGCACTGCCACCGTCGCGGCCGGGTAGGGCCGCCCTCCCCCCCCCCCCCTCAGCCTCGCACGCCCCCGCCAACCCGTAATTGCATTACTTTAATTATTCTCGTTGCCACCCCCTCCGCGAGCTTGTGTTGTAGAGCGAGAGGACGCGTGACGCGTGCGCGCGCTGGCGCTGCCTGCCGTCCTGCCTGCTCCTCACCCAGGCAAGTAGGCAATATATAGGCAAGACACAGTGGAGAGAGGCGGGCTGCATCTGCGCCTGCCTACTTGGCAACATTCACGCACCTGTGCTGGGTTGCCTAGTAGGCAGGCCCAGATGCAGCCCGCTTTACTCCACCGGGTCTGGGCCACTGGGCTATATATTGCCTACTTTTCTGCGTCAACACTGCACGTAGACCTAGGGGCGCATTAACATGGTCCTGTTGAAAGGACGGGCGGTGCCCCGCGGGTTGTCTACACACTAAACCCCTTATGCACGATTTTTGCATCTTTATGCACAATTTTAAACAACCATAGTTATGCACAAAATTTTATGCATAACTATGCACACTATGTACATAATTATGCACAAATTTGTGGAAAGAAAAATTTTGGAAAGAAAAAGTGCGCCGTCGTGTGTGTGCGTCCCATGCGCCTCGCTGCGCGAAAGGGAAGGAACGGAACGCCTAATGCAATTGGCTGGAGTGCACCACAACGCCGCGCCGAGCCACGCCGCCCGGTTAGTGCGGGGCGTTTCTGTTGTGGTGTGGTCTCCTTTTATTTATAGAGCGCATCTGGGTCATCTGCCTGCAGCCCGGCCGGCCGACTGACCGCCAGGCTGAGGCGTGGCGTGGCGTGGCGTGGCGAGGGGGTGCAGGCCGTGCAGGCGCAACCCCCTGGAGACCACGCTGCAGCTGCAGCTGCCTGCGCCCGCCCCGCACCTGCCCACCTGCCGCCTACCTATCCTGTCAGGCGTGGAGCCGCCGTGCCCACCTGCGACATGCCTCAGCGGCCTCACTGACAGTGACATCGGCGACAGCGGGACGCTTCGCTCCGCTCTGCTCACTGAATTGTTATGAACATTTTTTATTCGTACTTATGATTTTCTTTTGTACATTTCTCAGGTTATGCATGTTTCAATACGCATTTATGGAAAAATTGATCGTAATCATTCCTACTTTTGAACAATTTTGTGCATACTCGCGTATTAAGACATGCATAAGCTGAGCATGTACAAAAAAAATCATGAGTACAAATAAAAATGTTCACAAGACTTGAGTGTGTGGTGGTGGTGCTGGTGCTGGTCATCGTGCTGCTAGTGGTGGTGGTAGTGGTGTCGGTGTTGGTAGACACGGCGGGGGTGTATTGTGGGATGGCTGAGGTCGCGACCGGGGGGTCCGGACGGGACATGAGGGCTGTCTAGGCGCGCAGCCGCGGGTTGCCTATCGCCGTTGTGCAATTTACTGGGCGTGGCGGGGCGTGGCGTGGCGGGCGTAACTCGTCGGCTTGGCGTGACCCCTGCTGCTCCTGCCGCTGGCCCCGCCCCGCCCCGCGCGGCTCGCGCTGGTGCTGGAGTGACTGACCCTCCCTCCCTCCCCCCACAGCGCTCACGGCAGGGCGGGGCGGGGCGGGGCGGGGCGGGGCAGGGCCCCAGGACCCCTCCCCCAGCACGGGCGCGGGGCCGGGGCGGGGGCCTGCCTTGCCCTGCCGTGCTCCTTGTCTCGGACTGTGGCGGTCCTCCACTGCTCGCCTCATCTCATGGGTGAGGCCCCCCCCCCACTCCTCCCCTCCGCGGAGGAGCGCTGCCGCGTCGCGTCGCGCCGGGCCGGGGTGACTCGTCAGCGTCACTCATTGCGCTGAGAGGATTCGTCTTCTTTACGGCGACGGTTTTCGTTTGAGCAAGACAACGCCCTGGCTGCTGAGGCTGTTACCCCTGCCCCCCCCCTCCTCCCTCCCTTTAGCGACTACTGTATCACGCCGCCCGCCCTCAGCGGCAGGGCAGGCGCGGTGTGGCGCCCAGGTATATTACTAGGTGGTATATTATCTACCCGCCTGTCTCGCCCCGCCCCGCCCCGCCCCGCCCCACCCCACCCCACCCCACCCCGCCACGTTAACAACATCCGATCCCATCGACCTGCGTGGGCCCGGGCTCTGCCCCCTCCCACCCCCCGGTGATCCCGTCTCTGGGATAGCGGCGGCTGGAACTTAGCAGTTCAAAACAAAACAAACAAAAAATGCTGATGGATTGCTGTACTTTTCGGAGTACTTGGGGTCAATGTGTTTTTCACATGTCTCGTGTGCCGCGGGCGGGCAGTGCCGGCAGCGCCAGTGCCAGAGCTGCATGCTCGGCTCGCGGGTGACAGTGACGCGAGTGACAGGTCGATCAGACCCCCCCCCCCCTCCCCGTAACTCCCCTCCCCTCCCCCTCCACCCGCCGCATTGATAGGGGATGAAATTTGAATGGAGGTCGGCGTAGGCTGGTGGCTCGGCTCAGCTCGGCGCGGCGCGGCCTTGTCCCCCGCCACCCTGGCCAGGCCACCCCGTGGGGATATTACTGGGGGGCGGGCCGCGGGCCGGGCCGCTTATTTACAATCCCTTGGCGATTCAGCGCTTTAAGGCAAATTCAGCAGTAGCCTCGGCAGCGTCCAGCGGCTGTAGGGACTCTGTAGGACTATTTTGATCGGACCCACGCAGCCGCAGCCAACCTAAGCTAACCTAGCCTAACCTCCCCTAACGTGTGTCCTCCAAGTAGGCTGGCCGCGGCCGGGGCCGCGTACAGCGGAATTTGCCGCAAAGCGCTGAATCGCCAAGGGATTGTAAATAAGCGGCCGGGCCTGGCGCCGGTGCCGCGGCCAGGTGGACCGGGCCGGCACCAGGGCGGCATGCATGATACACGAGACGTGTCGGGCAGGGTCGGGCCCGGCCCGGGGTGAGACCGGAAAGAGGAGCGTCGCTCAGCCGGCGCGGCGCGGTGGGCGTCGATACATAGGCTGGGGCGGGGCGGGGCGGGGCGGGGCGGGGCGGGGCTTAAGGTCAAGGGTCGGCGGCACGGCGGGCCAGGGTGGCCAGGGCGGCCCGCGAGAGCACCGCGATGAGGCTATCGCGCGGGTCTTTGTGATGGCATAGACAAGCAGCAGGCAATAAGTAGCCCGCCCAAACACAGTTGAGTAAAGGCGGGCTCCATCTGGCGCCTGCCTGCCAGGCAACACCTTAAGCACGTGTGCGTGCATGTTGCCTATAGCAGGCAGGCGCAGATGCAGCCTGATTTACTATTGTAGTTCAGGTTGAAGTTGTTCTGGCGACACGGACGGCGGCACCTCTCTGTTCGCGCCGCGCCGCGCCGGCCGTGCGCCGTACACTGTGTCCGCTGTATGACGGCCAAGGTCGCGCTCGGCTCGGCTCGGCTCGGCGCTCGCACCCGCTGCAGCGCCCTGCCCCGCCCCGCCCCGCCCCGCCCCGCCCCGCCCCGCCCCGCCCCGCCCTGCCCTGCGGCGCGGCGCTCATCTCGCGCTCCCAGCCGCCTGGACTGACGCGGCGCGTCGCGACGGCCCCTGAGGCTGCGCCGCGCCGCGCCGGTACTCGCGTTTCAATTCGGGGGGATTTTCCGCGGCAAAGCCTGACGCCAAACAGGCTTACGCCGGGCTGTACCGGCCGCCGTGCCCGTACCCGCACCCGCACCGCGCCAGTGAGCGCCAGCGAGCGCCGCGACCAGGACAGGCGAGGCGACCCGGGACAGGACAGGAGCGCGTCAGTGGTGAGTGAGTACGGCTCACGGCCACGGGCAGTGTTGCCAGTAGGCAATATGTCGCCCAAACACAGTGGAGTGAAGCGGGCTTCATCTGCGCACCTGTGCTACAGTGCTGCCAACTAGGTTGGCGCAGATGCACCCCGCTTTACTCCACTGTGTTTAGGCGACTTATTGCCTACGTTTCTGTTGGCACGGGCACGGCCTATTAAGTCTACAGGCGTCGCTGGTTTCGATTTTAGGGTGTCGGGAGGGCAGGCGCGTACTCGAGCGGGGGCGGGCCCCTCGTGCCCCCCTCCCCCCTTCTCCCACCATTCTGCGCGCGGTGCGGTGGCGCTCCGGGGCTCTGGCTGTTGCCATGGGCGCAGCGAGTGCAAGCTGAATGGCGCACTGCAACCAAAAGTGCAAGGAGAAAACTGTACAGGATCGAGAAAGAGACAAGCCTACTTAACATTTTCATGGTCGCGGGCGGTGGGGTAAGGGGACGTTAGGGACATAACGTGAGCACGACCGGACCCGCAACTGCGCCGAGTTATGAATGGGGCACGGCCAGGCAACCCCTCCCCCGCCCCGCCCCGCCCCGCCCCGCCCCGCCCCGCCCCGCGTCCCGCTGGGGGAGGGGATGTTCGACCCGGCCGACGCGCGGCCGTGTCCTTCGGAAGCTCCCGGGCCCGCCCGGCCCCTGCTCCGGGAAGCGCTTGTGTATTACCGAGGAGCAGACTCTGACTCCCCCCGACACGGGTAAAGACGGTGGTTCCGGTGCGCGCCGCCCAGGCAGGGGTATGGATTGCGCGGGTACCCCTTGGGGAGCCCCTCCCCCTCCCCCTCCCCCTCCCCCCACCTCTGGTCTCTCTGCGTCGCGTCGGGACGGCTGCACTGGGCGTGGAACACACTGGAACGGAGGTGGCCCGGGAGGAGGGGGTAGGGGTGGGTCGGGGGTGCGAGTTGGGGGGCGGGCCGGGGGCGGGCTGGAGGCGGGCCGGGGGCGGCCTGGGGGCGGGCGCGGAGGGCGGGCAGCACAGGTCAGGGACCGGTCGGTCGATCCCCGGCAATGACGTCAGAGCTGGAGTCTTCCCTCGAGCCTAGCCGAGCAGCCGCCGCACCCGCACCGCCCTCTCGTCGGACTCGGCCGCGTCGGGGCGGAGCGGGTACGGGTGCTCCCGTCTGCACTGCGTGTCGAGGTACAGGAGTACCCGCCCGCGCCCGCCCGCGCCCGCCCGCACCCGCCCGCACCCGCCCGCGCCCGCCCGCGCCCGCCCGCACCCGCCCGCACCCGCCCGTGGCCCGTACCCACCCGCGCCTGCCCTGCAGGCCGCTCACCCTCTTCACCACGCAGGCAGGCGGGACCACGATGTGTCCAAGCCCGCCCCGCGCCCCGCCCCGCCCCGCCCCGCCCTGCCGCACCCCTCAAGCATTTCGATGCGGGTATGGAGATCGATACCCTGCTCCGCTCTCCGTACCGAGGCAGCCGAAATGAAATTTCCCCTTACTTCCCTCTCCTTGTTGGCCGCGCCGCCCCGACTCCGCCTCGCTTGGCGGGACTGGGAATCGGTCGCTTTGGGCGCCGGTCCGGATAAGCAGGCTGCTGACTGATTCAGAAGATCGCTCTCTTACCTCCGTCCTTGTCGCACCCACGGCGGTGGCCTATGTTGGTCGTGGCAGAAGGTCCCATGAGTGCAACAAGGACAGAGGAGCGGGAGAGATCCTTGGAGTCAGTCGGCTGGTGCGAGTACAGGGGCCGTGCTCGCCCCTCGCCCTCCCCCTCCCCATGCTGAAGACGCCCGTCTCGCCCCGTTCGCCACTGCCGGGGTCTTCGCGTTGTGATTTTCAACCCCACCGGGCCTCGTCCCCGCCTCCACCACCCCCACCCCCGGCCGGCCGGCGCTGCGGCGGCGCCCGGCGTCCAGGGCTTCCCAGATACGTCAGAGCGTCTCCATTCCGTAAGGAGCGCCTGTCAGTGTCAGGACCCGTCCCGTCCTGTACAAGGCGGATCAAACCCGACAAAAATAAATCTAAAGACAGTGGAGTAAAGCGGGCTGCATCTGCGCCTGCATACTAGGCAGCACCATAGCTCAGGTGCGTACATGTTGCCTAAGTAGGCAGGCGCAGATACAGCCCGCTTCTCTCCACTGTGTTTGGGCTACTTATTGCCTACTTTTCTGGCAGCACTGCGCGGCGTTCGTACAGCGCAGCTCACAAAGCGCCCGTGCCGTCATCTCGTTGGACTTGTTTTTGTTTTTATTGTTCCGCCGGGCGGGGCCGCGCCGTGTACTCTCCACGCGCCCGCGCCGCGCCGCGCCGCGCCTAGTCGCTACACTTTTATTATGTTTGACTTGAGCCTTACGGCGCAGCGCGGCGCAGCGCCGAACAACACGTGCGACGAGCCTGTGTATCACGTGTTCACGCTCTCTGCCCAGGCCAGGCCAGGCTCTCCAACGTCACGTCGTTGTCGGTATCGCGAGCGTTACGTAAACGTTGTCAAACTGTCAAAGCGATGAACGCTGCGCGCCGGGCCTGGCCGGGCCGGCAGCTTCACAGAGTCTGGGCAATGGCGTGCGGTTTTATGTTTTATGCGCGCTTGTCCAGGAGGTGGACTGCTCGCTCGGCTCCTCCTTTTACCGGAACCCTCCCCCCCCCCCCCGCGGTTCCCCCCCGCGCGGCCCCCCGCGGCCCCCCGCGGCCCTGTCCCGCACGGCACGGCGCGGCACGCCTGCGAGAGTATTGATCGGAGAAAGAGAAGAGGGAACCGAGACCGAGACCCTTCACTTGTCTCCGCCCCGGCGGCCGGTGCAATACAGAGCGGAGATGGAGACGGGACAGGGTGGGTGTGACTACCAGCATCGCCATCCCCCCCCTACCCCCCCACCCCGCCCCGCCCCGCTCCGCCCCGCCCCGCACAGTGGGAAGAAGACCGAAAGAGGTAGTGGTCATAGTGCTAGATCAGTTCGGGGCGTTTTGGTGAGATCAGCTTTATGACCACCTCTTCCGACTGCCCCGCCCCGCCGCGCCGCCTGCCCCGCCCGCCCTGTTTCACCACCTTAAGAACTCCCTGCTGAACACCTGCCCCTCCCCCATACTACCCGCGGGGGCGGGGTTTATCAATGGCGATGGCGACCTCTCTCCCTCATGGTCGAAGCCAAGGGTCTGGTCAATAACACCGTGGTATGCCACACAACACAACACAACGCATGGCGCCAGGGCAGGGCCGAGGCGGTACCAGACCGTGACGAGGACGAGGACGTCCCTTCTCTCTCTCTCTCTCTCTCTCTCTCTCTCTCTCTCTCTCTCTCTCTCTCTCTCTCTCTCTCTCTCTCTCTCGCTCTCTCTCGCTCTCTCCTTCTCTGTCTCTCTCGCTCTCTCGTACACACAGGCGTGCGCGACGCGCCGCACAGTCATCGAGCTGGTCGTCTGCTCTCTGCCCGCCCCGCCCGGCCGGATATGGCACGGCTAATTAGAGCTAATAGAGTTGTTGGCCGGACGAATTGACTCTCCCGCCGCCCCGCCCTGCCCCACCCCGCCCCACCCCGCCCCGCCCCGCCCCACCCAGCCCAGAGCAGCAGACTGCAATTGTTTGGAGCTCTCCGCACGGCTCGTCTCCTCTCTCTCCCAACCAAATCGCTCGCTCCCAGCAGTCTCCCTGACGAGTACCCCGCTGCTGCCACCTCTGTGCACGCCGCCGACCCTTCGCGGGTCAATACTCACTCTACTCCCTACCCTGTGGCCCTTCCATCCCATCCCCTCTCCCTTCCCTCCGCTCCCTCCGATCCTCCCTCTCCTCCCCTCTCCTCTCCGCTTTTCTCCCCGCACACCCCTTTCATCCTCTCTGACTAGAAGGCAGCAGCAGGAGCAGGGAGGGGCGGGGCGCGGGGCGGAGCTCTGCCCTGAGCTGGTCCCCCTCCTGCCCGCTGGACTCGCAGGACCCGCAGGACTCACGACAGGACTAGCAGGACTCGCTGCGCGTTTAGGAAACACGTTCTCGCATCACAGTACGCCGCCGGCCGCCGCCGCTGCTGCTGCGTCCCTTTGTTGTTGGGGGCAACGCCCCTGACGCAGCAGCGCCGTACCGCCGCGCCGCGCCGCCCCGACCTCCCCCACCCTATGAGCCGCTGCCCTGCCCGGTCCTGCCCGGCCCCGGCCCCGGCCCGCCACCCTCCGGCAGGGCCCTACCGCCCCCGCCCCGCCCCCCGGCCGCTGCACGCAGGAGCCCTCGCCGGGGCCCTCGCAGCCCCCACCCACTCATTCACGCATTGCCCGCCCCGCCCACCCCACAGATCGCTTGCCTCCCCCTTGGCGCGCTGGCGCAGCGCCGAAACCCACCCTTGCAACTCCCTCTCCGGCCGCCCACCCCCCACCCCACAGCAGCCCACAAAATGCGTAGGTATTTCTCGTTTGCAAACCGAACAAGTCCCCGGCCCTGTGCTCTGCTCCGCCCCGGCCTGAGGGATCCCAACCACGCTGTTGTTTTCGCTCCTCTAACCTCGTCGCTGCCTTTACGCAAGGCGTCGCGACACAAGGGCCGGGCGGCGGGGCGGGGCGGGGCGGGGCGGGGCGGGGCGAGGCGGGGTGCGCAGAGTGGTGGGCGGGTCCATGACCTGGGCATGGCCGCGCCGCCGCCGCCGGCCCCAGACCAGACCCCCCGCGGCGCGGCGCGTAGCGAGAGCCGGGCCGCGCGGAGCGCCGTGCAGTTAGGCAGCCCATCGTACGCGGCGGCGCGGCGGCGCTGCCTGAGCCCTGGGGTCTCGCCGTGCGGGGCGCCGGGGTGGGGGTCAGCGACACGAGATGAACACCGCTCCCTGCCGAGCCGAACGCAGCCCTGTGATAAAGCGAGAGCTAGCCGATTTTTTTCCTGCCCTTTAGTCGGGACGCAACACGAACACGCTGCAGGGTGATTCCGAACAGCGTTTAGTAGTTCCCTCTCTCTTTCCCCTTATGGCCGTGCTCCATGAGTGCGACAAGGACAGAGAGACGAAACCACCTGCCCCGGCCCCGCCCCGCCCTGGGGCAGTCGTCGTTTCACCCGTCGATCCGCTAACCGGTCTCGAGAACACCGACGATTTATATCGGAACGAAAAAGGGTTCTTTAGCAATGAAAAGTGTATTATCAGATCGCGACCGGCCATTCGTCGTGGTATAAGCTGAGTACAATGTATGAGAGTACAGTGTGTTGGTAACGCCCGCCCGCCCGCCACGCCCTCCCACTGCGCCGCGCCGAGCTCTCCTGCCTGCGTGTTGTTTCGAGTCAGGTCGGGAGGGATTACTGGCTGCGATGCAGGTTTAGGGCCCCGCCTACCTGCCGGCTGATAAGGGCCCCAGGGCCCAGGTCGTTTACCCTCTGTGTTGTGACGGGGGGCGGGGCGGGGCGGGGCGGGGCGGGGCGGCCACAGGGTTATGCTATGCTGCGGTATCTGGCGCGCGCGGCGGGGCGAGGAGCAGACCTCCGCCACTACACAACCCACCCTGCGTGGGGGCCACAACTCCTCTACTGGGTGAACACGTGATTGTAAAGAAGGCAGGCTTGCAGAGGATTTCGGGGGGATTGTGGGAGGTTTCAGGGGAATTGCGGGAGATTACGGAGGGATCGCAGGAGATTTCGGGGGGATTGCGACACGGTGCGAACACATGATTCCAGGAGTTGTGGTCCAGTTGTGGCAGACAAGTGCACTTGCTGCTTTCGACTCGTATCGAGGTAACCGCACTAATAAAAGCTTATTTCACTTTATTTCACTGAAAGCTAAGGTGAAGCCTGCAGCACTGTAGCTTACGGTGAATTTTCACAAAAATACACTGCTGTGAGAAATGTTTAAGACCTTCCGGGTAAATCACAAATTACGAAAAAAAAGTCGTAACTTTACGAAGATTTTTTTACAGTGTACGGTGAATCAGCGCGCATCACCGTAACTTATAGTGACATTCACCGTAGCTTACGGTAAGCTGTTCAGAGTGCACACACCCCACCGGGGTGGTCGGCTGTCGGGTCGAGTTAAAAGTTACTCAGGTCGGTGGGTCGGGTCGGCGGGGGCGCGGTGGGGGTGGGCGCTGGATGAGTTCACCGCAGGCCGGGCGGGGCGGGCGGGGCGGGCGGGGCGGGGCACCCAGAGCACCAGCGTCGCGTTCTCAGCCGAGCTTGGCAGGGCAGGGCAGGGCAGGGCATAGCACAGCTCTATTTACGGATCGTTTGTTAAGGGCCAGTCCCGTCCCGCCACCCGTCACCCACCATCTATCATCAGCACGTCCCGCCCCCGCCCCGCCCCGCCCCGCCCCGGCACGCCCCGCTGCGGCTGGAGAGAAAGGGGATGGTCCCTCCCCCCACCCCGCCCGGCTCTGCCCCCACCCTGCCCCGCACCCTGCCCCGGGCCCCGCCCCGCTCGGCCTGGCCTGCCCGCCGGCCGCGCGTTACTATCGAGGAGCCTTTTGGCGTGTTGCGTAACGGCAATCTCGGCCGGTACATATGTCACGTGGTCCTGTCGCCAAGAGGTCGTCGTGTTGGGGTTTAACAATGGCGCACGCACACACACACACACACAGCGTCATGACTGATTACAATAACTTACCGTTGGGGTTCGACACGTGCGCCCCATCACGTCAATGCTGCTTTCCGTATGTCACGCAAGCTACGCCCCACTCCGCCCCACCCCACCCCGCTCCGCTCCGCCCCGCCCCGCCTCGCCTCTGACCTGACCGGTTGCGGCCGGAGCGTTCCGCCGTCGATCTCCTCTATATTTTTTATGGTGCGTAATTTTACAACCCGCGGAAAACATGAGAATCGTCCGGATCGGCCGGGCCAGGCCGGCGGTGGGCGAGGCGCAAAGTCCACAGGAAAGCTTTTCCTCGTTCCCCACGAGGTGGAGTATCGACCACGTGCTGCGCGGCGCAGCGCAGGGGCGCTACACTGTAAATAATGCTTTGTATTTTTACAACCTGAGCAATTCGGGCAAGTTTCAACCCACTTGTAACTTATATTTCGCGCCAGGGCAGTTGATGGCGTTAGTTGTAAAATGATTGCTCCTGAGCAGTATGCAACTGCCTCAAATCCATGTTTGCTAGTCTAATGACAACCACAGTTGTACCGCGGACGCATGTCACTGGACCAGCAACTTTTCTTCCTAATGCCATTTCAAAAACATTTTTGGTTTTTGCTTGGGGTCCGTTTTGAGCCGTGCTGTTACATGTTTCTCTTTCCAAATCCGCCGCTGTCTGTCAGGAGTGTTTTCGAGTGGAGCGCGAATGATATCGGCGCCGGGCCAAGCCGGACTTTGTCGCCCAGAGGTATTTGATCCGCCGCGGCCCGGCCGGCCCGGCCCGGCCCCGCGCCGCAGCGCGCCTCATCGGAGATTACACCGGAATTGGGCTGTGCTTTCTCGCAATGCCGAGGGGAAAACCACTCTTACTGGGAATGCATGTATATCTATTAGAAGTTAAAAAGATGTACACCGATAGATGGATTTTGGAATTTATTAGAAACCTAGGTTTTTAGTTTCAGACGGATTCCCCAGATAGCTAGGATTATCCTGAATACATCTCGAATTGCCATTGGTTTTCATCTAAAAACCGCCTAAATTCGACCCAAATATTTCTTCGGATTACCGGATTATCACCAGTACCTCGACCGGGCCGTGTCAGCGGGATTACCTAAGTCGTCTTTCATCCCCTCGCGTAATACCGTAAGGCTGATCTGATGGATTGGGAATTTTCGGGAATTTGCCTCATCAGATTAACGCGGTAAAAATCGACATTCTTACCCCCCGCACAAATCCGCTGCGACACCGGCACCGGCCGGGGCGCTGCCGCGTGGCCTGCTGAAATCAATACGGCTGAAGAAGGGGCGGGGCGGGGCGGGGCGGGGTGAGGCGGGGTGGGGCGGGGTGGGGTATGGAATGGGGGTAGGGGTAGGGGGCGCGCCCTTGGCCCTGCTTTCACTCAACCGGAACCCACATAACCTACACTACTTACTGGAGCAGACTTTTCTGTGTGCTGTACTGTTCTCTTGCGTTCCATGGCATCTCCGTTTGTCTATGCTTTATCCGTCCGTCCCAGTGTTGCCAGATAAGTAGGAACAAAATTTCCACGCATATACGCCTGTGTGCGGCTGACACTGTGAGAAACATGCAAGGGTTACGAGAAAATTTTCCATGAGAAGTGTTGTAAAATTACGATATCAAATTGTAAAATTACAAAACTGTAATGACGCATGCTAATCGACTTGACATTTTTCAACGAGCGCAAATAGGCCTTCGTAAAGTTACGAAATCGATCTTAAAATAACAACATTAGTTGTAAATCAAAAATTACGAGAAATGCTGTAAATTAACGAAGATATTTTTTTACAGTAGACGTGTATCTCTGCCTGCACACTAGGCAAAATGCAGTCTCATGTGTGGAGAGTTTGCCTAAAAGGCATGCGGAGATACTCGTCTTCCTCACACCGGTGTATTCCTGGGAATCTTTGCCTACTTATCTCCGACTCCCCGTCCTTGCGAGAGCGCCTGATGCGTAGGCAACGCAGCAGCTGCAGCGCAGTAGTGTCACCGCGTTGCCTACCTCTCAGGCGGCCCGCCTCGGCCCGCGCTTCGCTCTCTGCGTGCTCCGCAGCGCACCCCCCCCCCCTCCTCCGCCACGCCCCACCACGCCCCAACACGCCCCCCACCACGCCCCACCACGCCCCGCCCCACCACGCCCCGCCACACCACGCCCCGCCACACCCCGCCACGCGACGCCACGCCGGCCACGCGTGGTCGGCTACAGAGCCACGCTCACGCTGGCGCTGCAGCGGGCGGGACGGTGAGAGAGCGGAGTGAGCGGAGTGAGTGGGAGCGGAGTGAGCAGCCGATGAGCGTGGATCCGTTTTATCACCTGTTTACCCGTATCCCCAAGGGCGCGGCGCGTCGCGCGGGCAGCGGGCAGGCCGGGCCGCCAGGCCAGGCTCGTGAGACCAGGCTCTGTGCTGCGCCGAGCGCGTAGCGGCCATGCGGGGCCGGGCCGGGCCGGACCGGGCTGGAGGCGCGGTGGGGCGGGGCGGGGCGGGGCGCGGCGGGGCGGGGCGCGGCGGGGCGGGGCGCGGCGTACGCTCCTCCCGCCGCCTCCAGGCACAGCACCAGCACGCCCGAGCCCGGCTTCTGGCCTTGGCGCGGCGGCGGCCGAGCCGACCAGCAAAATAAAGTCCGTCCGCGAAACTCACTTTGAAAAAATAAAAATAAAAAGTGTGTCCCAAAATAAATTCAGAGCCAAGACAACAACAAAAAGCAACACATCGCCCGTAACTGTCCCCGCGGGTGGGGGTCCCGGACAGATACGGCGCCGCGCCGCGCTGCTGCGGGCCTGTGTGTAGAGAGTGATGCCGCACAGTGGTGTCGTCTTTCTCTCCTCCTCGTCGCACTCCTGCGGCACGGCCACAAAGAGCGAGAGAAAGCACATTAGTGCACACTAAACCCTTATGCATGAGTTTTGCATCATTTTATGCACGATTATATACAACCATAGTTATGCACAAACTTTATGCATAACTATGCACACATAGTACATAATTATGCACAAATCTGTGCATAAGGGACAGAGTTCAGCATAGTTATTCAGAAAAAATTGTGCATAGTTATGGTTGGTTCATCGTGCAAAGCTTATGCACAACAAAGTGCATAAGGGTTTAGCGTGTACTAAACGCTGTTCGGAGTCGCCCGGCAGGCCGCGGTCCGGGCCGGGCTGCTGCGCTGGTCTGGTCCGGTCTGGTCATCGAGGACGCCGCCGATAAGATAAGAGGCCAGGCTGCTGGCGCGGGCGGGCTGCGGGCCGGGCCGGGCCCAAGAGCAGGCGGGGCGGGGCAGGACGCGCAGCACCGCGCTCACGTGACTTTTATTTTTAACAGCGCTTTTTATTTTCGCGCGAGCAGCGCAGCGCTTTCTTCCTCGCTCGCGTTACTACTATCATCGCTCTGAAGCGGTTCGAAGCGGAATCGCTCGCATCGCGTCGCATATCGCGCTGACGGTAGGCGAGCGTGGCCGGGCCGGGCCGGGCCGTACGGGCCATGGGAGCGCAGCTTGCACTTGTTGGCACCGGCCGCACCGCGCACCGGCTGGCTGCCTGGCTGGCTTTGTCTCATCCGTCTCATCTATACGTGATGGCTGGCGCGCGCCTCTGTGTGTATGTGGCTCCCCACTACACACACACACACACGCGCGCGCCAGCCAAAGAGAGAGAGGATCGGCCTGCTATATCCGGTACCCGCTGGTTTTCTGCGAGAGACCAGATCTTACTGCTTTGATCCTGCTCAGGGGGGGCTCTTCCCCCCAGCCACTGCCCCGGGCCCCCGGCCACCCCCCCCCCCCCCCCCCCCCGCCCTGCCCCGCCCGGCCCGCCCCGCCCCGCCCCGCCCCGCCCCGCCCCGCCCCGCCCCGCCCCGCCTGGACACGCCCGGGCCGGTGCGCCGGGCGGCGGGCGCGCCCACGCTTATGGCACCTCTCCCTCCCCCTCCCCTCCCCGCCCCATGTGTTCTCTGTACGAGTGCCCCTACCTCTTCTCCCCTCCTCTCCCCTCCCCCGCTATACACATATCATTCTACGAACCTAATCCGTATTTTTTTTTTCCGTCTGTTTCAGCTGCGGTCCAGCAGGGAGACACAGTTTCGCCCCATTGAAGGTGAGCTTACCACGTGGCGGCCATGCATGTATGCTACTCTGTCAACAAAAGCCGCGCACTATTGTTCCACTGTGAAAATTATCTTTGTAGAGTTACGATCTATTTTGTGAATTCCGATTTACGAAATATGTTGTAAATTTACTACAGTCCAATCTTGCTCGTGATTGAATTTCAAGTCGATACGTAGTGCTTGTAATACTACGATGTGCAATTGTAATATTACGACAACTGCACTCGTGGAAATTTTTGTTTCGTAAAGCTACAACTATCTTTCACAGTGTCAGTTCTGATCACGCAGCACGCCGCTTCGGTAGTTTTGCTTTAGCGCTCGCTCTGCTGACACAGCCGCATGACTTGTTCGTTATCACTCCCTCTAATGTGCGGCGCATGACGTTTCTTATCGGGCGCGACGACGCCGTGCTGCTCCCGCGCCGGTGCGTGTCGGTCGGCACGGCGGGGCGGGGCGGGGCGGGGCGGGGGGCGGCAGGGACAAGGAACCTACCTGTTTAGCGTTTTAGTTACAGTTACAGGTAGAGACTTTTCCAACCCATAAACCGTATGCCTTACGTTATCTGCTGTAACGTAAATCAACTCCGGTGTAAATGATGTTGTACGATATTTCCAGAGTAATAGAAACATGTGAATTGAAGTATTTTGGCGTGCTCTTCGTGGACGAAGGGCTTTACCCCTTCTAGCATCAGAGTCCACGACCAGGCTGCAAAGAAACTCGGCCCAATCGTCGAAGGGGTGGGCGGTGGGGTGGGGCGGGGCGGGGCGGGGCGGGGGCACTGGAAGACACTGCCACGTTATCACCGCCTCACCGGGACCGGGAGCGCCAGCGGGGCCCGTAGCGTTACCGCAGCGTTACCGTCCCGTCACGTCACGCTTCCGTTATCTGTAAATAATCAGTGCGATGGGCCGGGCCGGGCCGGGCCGGGCCCAGCACTCAACTGCTCGGCCCTTTACGTTTTCGGTCCGCGTCTAATCGGCTGTGGGGCGGGGCGGGGGAGAGGTTTCGGGTTGCGGGTCACCTTCTTGCTCTGAAGGGATATCGCCCCGTCGGGTCGGCCGCGCAGCGCAGCGCCCGCCATGGCCCCGCCCCGCCCCGCCCCGCCCCCGCTCCACCCTGCGGGACCCCACCCCGCTGGCGCTGGCGCCAGCTACCCGCGGTGCCCGTTCCGCCCCGCCCCGCCCCGCCCCCCTCCTGCAGTGTTGGCGGTCGTCACTCGAGCACTGGCGGGGCGGGGCGGGGCGGGGCGGGGCGGGCGAGCAGTGCTGCAAACCGGTAGTAGCTGGTATATGCCCGATAACTCGGAGTGCGTGGCGTGGCTATCAATGTAAGCAGCGTAGCGGCGGGGCGGAGCACTGGCAGGGCAGGGCCTGCCTGGCGGGGCGGGCCTGGCAGCGGGCTCGTGCCACGTGCCACCCGCACCGTGGCGTACGTCTGCGCCGCGCAAAACAGTCGCTCGCGCGGGGCGTGCACGTCGTGCAGCCGCGCACTTGGATGCCTTAGCATGGGGCTGCTCTTTTTGTTAAGGGGATACTTGTAAAAAACTACGACTAGGTTTCCAAGCAGTTTTGGAGAAACCAAGACGTTGCAATGTATTTTTTCCATAAGAAAATCCTGGCTGCTTGGAAACCTGGACGAAGTTTTTCCCGTGTACTCCGAGTAATTTATTCACTTTGCGTTTCTCGTATAAATGCGGCCGTGGGTCTCCTTACGTCGTCACGACAGCAGCAGCATCTCCTCCTACCCTACCGCAGACAACGACAACATTGTTGCCGTCGTCGACCCAGGAGGGTCCGTAAAGGCCGGCCCCGTCCAGTGTTGCCAGGAAAGTAGGCAATAAGGCGCCCAAACACAGTGGAGGAGTAAAGCGGGCTTTATCGGCGCCCTGCCTGCTAGGCAGCACCCTAGCACAGGTGCGTACATGTTGCCTGGTAGGCAGGCGCTGATGCAGCCCACTTTACTCGACTGAGTTTGGGCGCCTTATTGCCTACTTTTCTGGCAACACTGGCCCCGTCCCGTCGTGATGAGGTGTAGGAGGAGAGGGTTGCGCCGTGCGGGGCCGGGCTGGGGTTGTATGATCACCCCCCGAGGGACGGTACATATTTGTCAAGCTTCGCCGCAGCGCACCGCAGCGCACCGCGCCCGCCCGCCCCGCGGCACCGTCCTTAATGAAGGCACCACCGACCGGTAAACGAATTAACGTGGCCCGGCTGGCGGCCCCCTGTGTCGGGCGTGGCGGGGCGTGGCGGGGCGTGGCGGGGCGTGGCGGGGCGTGGCGGGGCGTGGCGGGGCGTGGCGGGGCGTGGCGGGGCGTGGCGGGGCGGTGCGGTGCGCTCCGCGGCGCAGTT
This sequence comes from Frankliniella intonsa, assembly GCA_033675135.1. NCBI lineage: Eukaryota > Metazoa > Arthropoda > Insecta > Thysanoptera > Thripidae > Frankliniella > Frankliniella intonsa. The sequence continues at coordinate 2,778,019 of CM066245.1, read as the reverse complement.
GTTTCGGGTCCAGACCCAGAGCGGCGCGGCGCGGCGCGGCCCTGGGCTGCCTTGGGCGAGGTGGTTGACCCGCCCCGCCCCGCCCCGCCCCGCCCCGCCCCGTCCGGGACGGCGCCCTGCTCCTGCTCCTGCTCCTGCTCCCGCTCCTGCTCCTGCTCCTGCTCCTGCTCCCGCTCCCTCTGCGCTGCGCCCGCCGCTGGAATGGCGGTGACAGTGACACCGGCCGGTATAGTGTTTTCGCTCGGGCGGGCGGCGAGTGTCTCGCCCGAGATCGTTTGTCTCCCTTCCTCTCTTACGACGCGGGTGAGACGGAGAGAGACAGAACAGTCCGGGCGAGACGCTCGCCCGCCCGATCGAAAACACTACCGGCCGGCAGTGTTGCCAGAAAAGTAGGCAATATAAATCGTCCAAACAAAGTGGCGTAAAGCGGGCTGCATCTGCGCCTGCCTACTAGGCAACATGTACGCACCTATGCCAGGGTGTTGCCGGGTGCTGCCTAGTAGGCAGGCGCAGTTGCAGCCCGCTTTACTTCACTGTGTTTAGTACGGACTTATTGCCTACTTTTCTGCTGGCAACGCTGCCGGGCGCACACTTGTGCACGTGCGCCGCCTGTGCCTTTATTTTTCTTTTTTGCTCGTTTTTGTTGAATCTTCTTGGTGAGACACGGTTCTGTCGTGGCGGGTCATAACGTTGCGGATGATACGGATTACTCACGCGCGCGTACACACACACACACACACACGCTGCGCGCGGAGCAGCTCACGGTGGACTCTGTTTGCTCCGCCGGCCCGACCCGACCCGACCCGACCCGAGCACGGTGTGCGGCCGCAGCAAGGCTGATTCCGCGCAGACGCATCTCGTCGCTCTGTCTCTCTCGCACTCAAGGGGACTTCCCGCACAGGTGCGAGCGAGACAGAGCGACGAGACGCGTTTGCGGCGGAATCAGCCTGCAGGCAACGAGATGCAGCGTGGCGTGCACGCAGCTGTGTCGCCACGTCGTCGCGGCGCCGTGGCGTGGCGTGGCGTGGCGTGGCCGTAGAGGGACCCCCGCAATCAGTCGTTCTATTTGCGGCGGACAGAGTGTTTATTTCCCACCGAGGGGCGTGGCGGGGGCGTGGCGGGGCGTGGCGGGGCGTGGCGGGGCGGGGCGGGGCGGGGCGGGGCGGGGCGTGGGGTCGTTCACTGACGGGTGGCGCGCGCGTCGGGGCAAAGTGAATCTTGCCTGACGCGTCTCGTGATGGCGCTTTAGGCCCGGCCCCCGCGCCGCCCCGCCACGCCACGCGTTATCCGTCGGATCTTTGGAGGAAACTCTCGGCAAACAAATAAGCCTTGCGGGGCGGGGCGGGGCGGGGCGGGGCGGGGCGGGGCGGGGCGGGGCGGGTATGTGCTGACCACCGCTGAGCTCGGCGCTGCTGCTGCTGCGTGCTCTGCCGAGGCTCGTCCACAACAGAGGTCGAGGTCTGCGGCGCACTCTCTCCGTTCGTTTCGTACCTGAATCATAACCTGTATGTGTGTACGTCTGACCTGCACGGATGCGTGCGTAGGCAGGCGCAGATGCAGCCCGCTTGACTCCACCGTGTTTGGCGGACGGATGTATTGCCTATACTCTTCTGGCAGCACAGCCTACGAGCACGTCCTCTATTGTAGACGAGCCTTTAGAGTCCAGCAGTGCGGCCGGGCCAGGGCCGGCGAGGGTTTATCTAGTTGCGCGGCCGGACTGGCGCTGAGGCCCGGCCGGCCAGTGCGATCGGTCTCGTGCTGCTGTCTTTGTGGTCAGCTCGGCTCCCACGCAGCCGTGCCGGGTACAGCACGCCCACCGCCCACGGCTCACGGCAGTGTGGCCAGAAAAGTAGGCAAGAAGGCGCCCAAACACAGAGGATAGTAAACTGAGCGCCTGTCTACAAGGCAGCACCATAGCACAGGTGTGTAGATGTTGCCTAATAGGCAGGTGCTGATTCAGCCCGCTGTACTCCACAGTGTTTCGGCGACTTATTGCCTACTTTTCTAAAAACACACGGCTCGTCATAGCAGGCCGGCCTGCTGGCGCGCCTGCTCATGCTTCAATCAAACCGGCCCGGCTGGGCCGGCCTGGACTCGGAGAGGATCCTGGGTCAGCTCGGCACAACACCACAACACAACAGGTGGCCGCCCGGCCCGGGCCCCGGGCCGTACCGGGGGTGACTGGCCGTGCCGAGGCCTGCGGGCCTGCCCTGCCCTGCCCGTGACGAGGAGCTCACCTCACGTGATTTGGAGGGGGGGGGGGCTGTGACGGGAATCGGCAGCTGCCTGGCGTGACGGTGCGGGGCCGCGCATCCGTCCCGGTGGCGGCGGTGGCCTCTCGAGGAAAAGTAGTGCGGGACCTAATCATGGGGCGGGGCGGGGCGGGGCGGGGCGGGGTGGGTACGGCCTCCTTGGCGTCGGCCTGGGCCCGGGCCCCGCGGGAGTGAAAGCTGCCCGCCCGTCCTGCCCAGGGTCAAGGATGTCAAGGCGCAGGCTGCAGGCCAAGCACTCCCCAGCAGCAGCAGCGGTGGCAGCGCCGCCGGGCCGGGGCGTTTGTTCTAGAGATAGGACGGAAGTGTTTTGGTGGCCGGCGGGCCGGCGCTGGCCGGGGAGGGGCGCGGCGGGGCGGGGCGGGGCGGGGCGGGGCTGGGCGCTTGGCGGGCCGGGCCGGGCGCTTGGCTGGCTGAGTCGCCCGGCCCCCCGGCCCGGCCCGGGCTGGCTCAGTTGATGCGTGAGTGCGGCCCGGCGAGGCAAGGCGCGCGCGTGGTTGGGTTCCGTTCGGCCCCGCGAGTGAGTCCGTGAGTCGGGCGAGGCGAGGCGCGGCGCAAGACGCAACGCAGTCGCCACCGACCGGACTAGGCCGGACAGGACAGCGGGGCGCGGGGCGGGCGTCGGCGCGAGTGCAGCCCCCCAGCCCAGCCCGGCCAGGCCGGCTCAGTGCAGTGTCGAGTGCAAGGCCGCGGAGCGAAGCGCGCCAAGTGCAGCAGTGCAGCACTGCAGCCAGGCTAGGCGGCTCGGCTCGGCCCCGGACACCCCGCCGCGCTGGCCGCGCCCGAGGAGCACCCCCACGTGGGGCCCAGCCCGCGACCCCAGGCCCCGCCGGGGCGCAGCACGTGGCGCAGCACGTGGCAGGACCGTCCGCTGCACCGCCACCCTGGGCAGGATGTCCAGCCGGCGCAGAGTATGTCGACCTCTCCGCAGGGGGGAGGGAGGGAGGGGAGCGCGCCCAGCCCCGCCAAGCCCCGCGCCGTGCCGGGCTTGGCGCCGGCCGGCCGGCCGGTGCGCGCGGCGCCCAAACCGGTGCAGCGAGCGGTGCAGGCAGGAGGCAGGACTCGCGGGCCCGCTGCGGCTGACGGCCCTACTTCAGGGTCCGCCCCGCCCCGCCCCGCCTCGCCCTGCCTCGCCCCGCCCCGCCCCGCCCCGACCATCGGTTCTAAAAGCGAGCTCCTTCCTTGTGCCCGTGCCGGCCGCGCCGCAAGCCGACTGGAGAGAGGGTGGGGCGGGGCGAGAGCCGTTAGGGCAGGGCAGGGGGTTGGCGCCATGGGCTGGGAAGGCTAGCTAGCGCAGTCTTGCAGTACGTGAAGGCACACTTGTTCCAATAACGACGACGGAGTGGCGGAGTGTTTGTCTTTCGCACTCTCGTCTCGGCGAGGGGCGGGGGCTGGGCTTGGCGCTTGGCTTGTGCCCGTCCCACGTCATGCCCACCCTCTGGGACCGCAAGCAACGACGTCCGTTCTGCTGTTTGGATGTAATAATCTCTCTTGAGCAGAGCTCGGTGCTCTATCTGGCATATCTAGTCCGCTGACAGCAGCTGCTTAAGTCTGTCCGTTAAGCCGGTGTGACCATAGTGACCATGCAGTCGCCAGGTGCTGCCACTTGCTGCCGCTGACCTGACCGGGCCGCGAGTCCTTAGGCGCGCAGGCTGCGTCTGCGCCTGCCTACTAGGCAACATGTGCGCACCTGTGCTGGGCTGCTGCCGAGTAGGCGGGCGCAGATGCAGCCCGCTTTACTCCACTGTGTTTGGGCGCCTTATTGCCTACTTTTGTGGCAGCGCTGGGCACGCAGCTCCTCAGAGTCCTGACCTGGCTCGACCGCGGTCCGCGGGCTTTGCGAGCCTGAGGAGGGGTGGGGTGGGGGGGAGATGTTGTTTACTTGTAGCATGAAGGCGCGGCAAAGAGAAGGGGGGGGGGGGGGGCAATCGCCTTCCCGACTTACACCACGTTGGTATGCTTGTGGTGGGTGGGCCGTGCCGGCAATGGTCGCATTCAGTGTTGCCAGAATAGTAGGCAATAAGTTGTTCAAACACAGTGGAGCTAAAGCAGGCTGAATCTGCCCCTGCCTAATAGGCAACATGTACGCACCTGTGCTAGGGTGATGCCTAGTAGACTGGCGCAGATGCAGCTCAGTTTACTATCCACTGTGTTTGGGTGACTTATTGCCTACTTTTCTAGCAACACTGGTCGCATTGTCTTCCCTCCTCTTTCATGCCTGTATAAAACACTTGCCTTTGACACTAGACGGGAGGAGATGGGAAAGATTGAATTGGGAGGTTGATTAAGATTTCTCAAACGCTGCTCTCCATCGGTTAGGGCCAGGGGCATATTAGGTTTCGTGATGCTTGCACTATGTGACTTTAAATTTGCTGGCTAGATCATACAAGTAGGACGGTCCTGCCTATTGTAATCAGGTAAACATTGACGTTGCATGTTTTGCTTTTGATTCATTCAGATTTCAAATATTCCTACTTTGATAAAATCAATGTAGGAGGAAGTTGCTTTTTACAATATTGTTCTTTGCTTTTAAACTAATTGATATCTTTGCTCTTTTCCATTTTAGACCGTGAGAGGTAATGGGTTATAATGGATTATGAACAACCCCATCAGGAATTGGTGAAGTGCGTAGTGGTGGGTGACACAGCTGTTGGAAAAACAAGACTCATCTGTGCTCGAGCGTGCAATAAGCAAGTTTCTCTTTCACAACTTCTCACCACCCACGTTCCTACAGTGTGGGCGATTGACCAATACCGCATCTATAAAGATGTAAGTTGTTAGATAATTGCACCATACTTCAATGAGACTGATATTTGGAGTTTTTTAAACTAATGTTTTGCGTGTCTCAAAAGGTCTTGGAACGGTCATGGGAGGTTGTTGATGGAGTCAATGTCTCTCTCCGCCTCTGGGATACATTTGGGGACCATGAGAAAGACAGAAGATTTGCTTATGGAAGGTATGTGATGTGCATAAAGCTATCAACCACTGCTGTTTAGTAACATATTCTTTTGTGAACACTATCCAATCATTCTAATTGTTTCTAATTGATTTTTTACAGGTCAGATGTTGTCCTACTATGTTTTTCTGTCACCTCTCCAATATCTCTTCGGAACTGCAAAGCTATGTGGTACCCAGAGATCCGAAGGTTCTGCCCTCAGACACCAGTTTTACTAGTAGGATGTAAGAATGATCTGAGATATATGTACCAAGATGAGGCGTACCTTAGCATTTTTCGAGAAAATGGATCATTCTTAAGGTATGAGTTATCCATTTCTTTTATTTATTTTTAAAAGGAAATGTGAAATTGTGGAACATATTTTTAAGTCCTATTTTGGTGTTATTACAGAGCAACACGTAAAAGTGACTTAGTAATGCCTGACCAAGCTAGGGCTGTTGCCCGAGAGTTGGGAGTGCATTACTATGAAACAAGTGTTCTTTCGTACTATGGGGTGAACGAAGTATTTGAAAATGCAATTCGTTCAGCTCTAATGGCCAGACGACAACAGAGGTTTTGGATGACAAATCTTAAAAAGGTCCAGAGACCCCTTCTGCAGGTTTGTATCCATTACTTATTTTAAGAATGCCATGCATTAAAGACAACAAGGAATCTAATGCTTCAAAATTTTTTTTAATCTAAAATTTTACTTGTTTCTACAGGCTCCATTTAAACCACCAAAACCACCTATACCAGAAATTCATGTTTCTCCAAGCTGTTATGATGACCATATAAGAGAAATGTTTCTGCAACAAGCACATACCGACGTTTTATTCAATGCAGGGTCAGTTGGTTTCTTAGCTCATCGTTTTGTGTTGGCTGCTGCATCTCCTCTTCTGCATAGAATTCTAATGACAGATTTTAGTAATGAACTGAGCACACGCAGTTCAAGTGAATCATCAATGGTAATAATAAATCAATCAATTTTTATTAACTGTTGAATAATAAATTAAAATGTATCATATTCTATAAATTTTAAAATTCTTTTTCACAGGTCAGCACTTTTGGTGAAGCAACACTAGGAGATTTCAATGATGACACAGAACATTTAATAAGGACAGAAATTGGAAAACCCTCAAAGTAAGAAGAGCTTTTTATCAGTGTTCCTTGCCACTATGTTGGAGGCTCTTACATTTACTCTTGGTGTTTTGTAGCAGGGTGTGGGAACAAATAAAACGTCGATCTAGCTGTCAAGTCCTGACTTGTGATAGCAATAGGAGGCTAGACGTTTCAAGAGAAATGGATCACCCAGCATTTACATCAATACGGGTACAGCAGGTCAGCTAAACGACCTTGAAATATTTTGATAGTACTTAATATTACATTCTTGATATTTTTACTTTTATTTGCAGTATGAGGGTCTTGATCATAGAGGAAATCCCAGTTCATCTCTGCAAACTGTAATCACACTCTCAAAGCTTATTACACCCCAAGCTATGAATCAAGTCTTGCAGTTTATGTACACAGGAACTATTGATAGCCGTTACTGTGAATTGCAGGTTTGTGTGACAATCCTTCAACTGACAAATATATCCTTGATACATTGCTTCCTTCTGGTGAAGTTGGTCTTTCATTCTTATTTTTCTATTGATGGCTTTTTTCTGCTTTCAGACTGCTCCTATTGGACTCTTACTGGTAAATATTTTCAGGAACAAATAAATATCAAAAGCCAGTTTGCTTATATCTAGTGTTTTCCTTTCTTTATAAAGAGTGTTTCAAATTTTATTTAAAGAAGACACAAAAAAAAAAAACAACCTTACAATTGTTATTAAAATATATTTCAGTTTTGTACAAATAGTTTATTATTTTTACAGGAAATTCGTCAAGCTGCTGAATTTCTTGAATTATCTGATCTTTATCTATTTGTATCAAATGTACATTCCAGAGAAGAAATTCTCAACACCGAATTGAAGCTTCAGTATCGTCAGGTACGTCCAAAGATAACATTGCAATTCTAACACAATAGTATAAAGATAGGAGCCTGTCAGGTAATTTGCAATTTTCTTTGTTTTAAAGGACTTGAGAAAGCGTTTGCAGGAGCTCTGTGTTGGGCAAGGCCTATTCTCAGATGTCAGGTTTCAGCTGGATGATGGGTTGTATCCTGTTCATCGAGCTCTGTTAATGTCAAGATGTGACATGTTTAAAGCTATGTTTTCGGGAGATTTCAGAGAAAGTAGTGCAAAAGTGGTAAGAAATCATGTTAAAAATTATTTAAATATTTTATACTTTAAGGCAAATCCTTTTTGTTGGTATTGTCTTTCACTAATTTTGAATTTTGTAGATTGTTTTCCCAGGTGTTGCACAAGACACATTTGTTCAACTATTGACCTACCTCTATACTGATGAACTTAGTGGATCTGTATCCTACACGAAGTGCTTAGAATTATTAGAGGTGGCTAATCGCTTATGTTTACCACGTCTTATTACTCTGATAGAGCAAAGGGTAGTGGAGCAGCTATCAGCAAAGTGCAATTCTGAAGGCGATGTTGTAGAACACTGCTTAAGACTATTGGAGCCATGTAAGGTGAGGAGATATAAGTGTGGCTAAATTCGTGAGATTAAAAAAAATACTATTAGAGTTATCCAAATATTAAATCTTTTTATACCTTCCGCTTTCCAGCTACACAATGCGGACCAGCTGGCTGACTGGTCCATGAACCACTTATGTACAAACTACAACAAATTATGTAAGAGATCTCCAAAACTGCTTCGTCAGTTGCATCCTGAAAATCAAGAGTATCTCAGTGAACATAGGTGGCCCCCAGTGTGGTAAGTTGTTGAGGTTTTAATTGCTTAACTCAGTTTAGTATTAATGTAATTCATTTTTGCTTTTGTCTGTTTATTTGTTCATAGGTATCTAAAAGATTATGACTACTATGAAAAGTGTGCTTCAGAGAGAGAAAAAGAAGAGAGGCCACTTCTGAAACGAAGCAGTGCTGGGTGTTTGTGTTTCTCTTCGAAAGCAAGGCGTAGTAGTGCTCATATCACAGCCACAACCATCACAGCTACTACTAATGTTACTGACGCTATTGATGTTGATGTAGAAGCTTTAGCAGAAGAGGAACATCAGGGTGCCCTACACGCTGCCCACCAGGCAGCCCACCAAGCAGCTGTAGTCCCCAACGGTCAACATGGATTCGATATGTGACGGCGGCCTCGGCGGCTGTGCCGCAATGCAGCTCTTTGGGTGGGCATATTTGCAAGTGTGACAATTGTCTTGTTGGCTCTATGTGTTGTTTTCATTTTCATTTGAACTCTGATATATATACTCTGTATGGTGCAGTCAAAACTTCTGCAAAACTTCTTCAAAACTCTCCAGAAAAATCTATAATTAATTTATTTGAGTCTGAAATTAAATAAATTGCTTGGTGAAAGTCACTTTAATGTCATATTGTCAATTAGAAGTGTTGCACTATACAAATACAATCAAAAAAATGACATTTCAATTGATTGCATTGTGCTTTTATGATGACGTGCACTGCCATCAAGAAGTATTTTGAGCAGGGTATAGTTTTGTGAATGATTGTAGGTACTGTAAGTTTTTGTTAATCTATATAATATGTTTTGGAAATGAAGGCTCAATGTAGATGATTCTTTCATTTTCATTTTTCATCAAAATATCTTCATTTCTATCATTGGTACCATTTTTATACTTGCATTTTGATCTCAAATTAAACTACAATGTCAATGTGTGTCAATTCTAAATGCTATGGCACTTCATGCTCTCATTCAGTCCTAGATGAAGCAATTATAAAAGAGGATTGGCTAACTGATAGCATCTCTAGAAGTAAATTCTGACATTTATGTACTTCACATTTCTTTTTATATCAATAGGTCTTTCATGTAAATATAGTCAACTTTATTTTTAAGTAGCCTTCCAGTTATGTAGCATTATGGTAAATAGCTGAACAAATATTTGTGGTTCCGCCTGTATGATGTCTTTATCTGGTAACTTCTTACTTGTATTTCTTACAACCTCTTTGAACTATTTAAAATTGTACCAGATTTGTGAACTTTTATCAGAAGAGCAAACTTTGGAAATTCTATCCCATGGATTAATGAAATTGGCTGTGAGTTTTAAATGATTTTCATTTTTCTAGGAATGGAATCAGCCTGCCATATTTAACTTAGATCTAAGTTAAACCTCATCATGAGGTTTAACAATCTAACTACATACATGCAGGATCCTCTTTTTTTTCTTTTTTTTTTAAAAAAAGAAACCATCTTAATCAGATTTCATTTTGCTGTCAATCAAAATATTTGTATTAAAACTGAATATGTATCACTTCAAATATGAACTGCATTATGATTTTATACTTGTTTGTATTGCCTGTAGTTTGGCACAAGTTTTATAAATAACCACATTGCAAGGGCACCAAAAGTAGCAATATAGCTATTCCCACAATGAACATTAAAATAATGAATGGAATTGCACCTTGGAAAGGAAAGAGTTCCAATGGTTTGTAATGCCTCCATCATATAAATGTGCTTTAATTTTGTCCTTTTGTAATAATCTCTCCTATCATGAGAATATAGTGTTTGCATTTACATTCTGTTTTGTGGAATCGTCAAGTCTTAGTATAAATTAATCTTTCCTAGACTTCAAAAACACTTCTTTATTGTATACTTAGGGTGTCATATTCATATTTGAATCAGTAATGGTGAGAAGCAAATGTCTGTGATTAATTCATGCCTTTGGGCTAATACAAGCTGTCATTTGTACATGATGTGTACCATATGTACTAGGTGCACCACTAACAAGAACTCATAATGTTTTGGGATTTGGTCTGCAAGTTTCAGTATCTGTAGAAAAGATAGCATGGAAAAAATATATTTGTGTGGGTTAGCTGGAGTAAATAAGTAGATCAAAATTAGGTATCTTTGAATGTTGAACATTGTACTGGTGCAGATCTTCATGCATTTCAATGATTTAAATAATTACTATTCCTCAAGGTCTCCATTGGCAGTATCTACATAATTTTTATTTTCATGTTATAATTTCTTTAAAAGTGAGTTCTTTTAAAAAAACTTAGGGTGTTATATCCTTGATTTAAAGATTACCCCAAACTTAATGATATGGTGAAAAGTAGAAATTTAAAGGCAATCATTTTTTTGTGTCAGTTGAGGGCAAGAACAAAGCATGTAGTTCAAGAAGAATTGATATGAGTATGTACAACATGTGAAAAACACCCTTTTCACTGCAGAAATCTGTAAAGGCTGTGATTTTAAATGTAAAGTTAGTGCTTAAAAAAAAGAAAAAAATAATAGGTAAGGTAAAATTAATCAAGCATGTGTGCAGAGAATCCAATTTTGAAGTTCGCTATTACATTGTAGTACAGCAATGATTGCCTTTCTGCATTTCTTTTATACTTTAAATGCTTAGGTGCTCACTGCGAATGTCAGCAAATACTCCTTAGAAGTTATTCATTCTTTGACAATATTTTGTTTAGATTTCCTTTCTTTGCATCTGAAAATGTTTCCGGCTTTATAATTACAAACAAGAAGATGCAAAAGAAGAGAAAAGCAAAACAAAAAGAAAGAAAAAATCCCGACAACTGACGCATACTTTACATTTTGATCCAGTGTAAATCCATACCTTTTCAACATAATTCGGATTTATTGTCCAGCGTTTACTTTAGGTCCTCTTTTACCTTAGAGCCAATTATTACAGAGAAAGAAAAGAAATCAACTTGCTGTGCTTAATACACTGGTTAAATTGCTACTAGGTTGATGTTTTTATTGAAGAAGAAATACTGTTTTCGGAAGGGAAACATAAAAAATAGTCAACTTTCAGTGGTTAATACCAGAGCAATATGACTAAAATTCTTACAGCTAGTTATGAAGTTCAGCAAACTGATCTGAATGTAGATGCTGTTCACTGCCGTAGCACTATAATATTGAGGAAACATTCTCAAAAATATTAGCATTAAATGAACTACAAGTACATTCACAGGTGTACTCACAAAGAACACAGTTCATCATGATGATGCAAGACTTTTTCTAATAATTTTAATAAAATTTATCTACAACAAAGTCATTGTGTATTTTTTCAAATGGTAGTTACGTCCATAATAGTTTAGTGTAGCATTTGAAAATAAAAAATAAAATGCAGCTACTACCTCTAATTTTAACTTGCTTCTTATCAAGAGTAAAATCAACTGCCACCTAAGGCAACATAATCTGCTAAAATTTCTGCAAATCATCCGCAGACCAGCCTGTGAACTCAAATTTCCCGGGCTTTGAAAAGTATGACGTCAGTCTGGTCTCACTACAGTGCAGTGCAGTGCACAGCACAGCCGTAGCGCCAGCAGTCTGTTGTTGTTGACAGTGCTGTGAAGATGTGCCTGTGTCTGAGGTTCGTAAATTTAGTGTCCCAGTTACCTCGTGTTGCGTGTGATGAGTATTTCGATCGGAGAACCAGGATAATCCCATCCTAAGGTAAGTTTAGAGACATACTTTCATCTCGGACGACGGATTTCTCCAAGGACATGTAGTAACGTCAAGACCCGCCGCCCGCCCTCACCCGCACCACACCACCTCTCCTCTCATCTCCCCTCCCCTCCCCCTTTCTCCCTTCGCCCGTCAGGCTCCGTAATAGCTCTGCCAAACTTAAATACACAAATTGTCGATTTTACGCCCTTTTGGGTGATCTTGAAAAGCATAACAAAATTTATCTCGAACTGCCCCTATTACTGAAAAGTAGTATATCAGTTTGGCAGAGGAGTGAAATTTGAACGTTGGCGGATTTACCTGCCCTGAGCCTGGCACGGCAGCGGTGGCAGCCCTGGACCAACGGTCGCACCCCCGAGGGTCGCACGGACCGGATATCGTTCAAACTTTAGTGTCGTCGCGTCTCGTTCCCGCCGCCGTTCGTGCCACCGAGGCTTTAAAGAAACGTATATCGCTCGTTCGTGAAAAACACTCATGCAAATCCTGGGTGTTCAAGAAAAAGTCGCGCTAGGTCGCGGCTCGGAAATACAGTTGTAAATCGGAATGTTCCTCGCAGGTTTGATGTGAAGATCATCAAGATGGGGCCGTCATGCCGCTAGTCAGTCAGTCATCTTCGCTTCGTCTCGTTCACCTGGTGGAACCGTGGGCTGGAAAAGACGTCCTCGCGGGAATCAAAGGTGAGTCCTCGGCGATCTCCTTCACCATGAGTGTCCATCAGCACAATCAGCATCAGGCAGGGTGCATCAGGGCTTTTGGGAGGCGGGGGAGTGGGGGTGGGGGTTGAGCGCTGAGCGTCTGGGCTGGGACAACTACAATGGCGTCGAGCCGAGGGGCTGTTCGTTCTAAGTCTTTGTAGACTTCCCGGAGTTGTGAGTGAGCGATTGTAATTTTGTAATTTTTGCGTTGTAACTTTGATGCTGTCGGCCCGTGCCCCGTGCCCGTCCCCGCAGCCGGACCCGCCGCGTCGCGCCGCTCCCGGCCGGCCGCTCCCGATACAGCCCGTTTAGTTTCGCCCCGAGCGGCTCCAGGCTCCGCCGCCGCGCTCCTGCCGCGCTGCGCTGCGCTCCAGGCTCGCGATAAAGATTGATGTTTTCCTTCCAGGAGCAGGAGCAGGTGCTGAGGCGAATCAAATGTGTGCATAACGGCACAATGCAAAGGGAGGCAGGGCAGGGCAGGGCGAGCTGGCATCGACATTGTTCAGACTTCTCTTAGGTTAGGTTGCATGAATCTGCAAACTATTACTTTAAAGCATAATCTGAGAGGCGTTATTCATCAGCGGCGCTCTGATATATGGTTTTCACCACTAAGCTACCACTCCGCACGATAAAAAGCTACGCGAACCCTTCAGCACTGTGTGGATTACGGTGAATTTTTAGTGACACTTTTAGTGAAATTCACCGCAAGCGTAAGCGTTTTTAAAATGCCCACCCCTTCTTCCAGCTTATCAGTTAAATTAAGCAACGGGTTGTGTGTAAAGTGTACTCAGGCAGGAGGAGAGGGGAGGGGCCGTGCCGTGAGGGGCTCGGACCGGGATACGTGTGGCCTTGGGGACTGTGTGGGGTGGAAGGCCTTTCCTTTGGCCTTTGACCTTTGCCTTGTCGCCGTCGACCACCCGCCGGTGCCGGTGCCGGTGCCGGTGCGTTGACGAACAAAAGGTTTAGAGATGAGCTTGGGGCCCTGCCCTGCTGCCCTGCCTCGGCCCATGAGCAAGGGGCGGCTGGGCTGGGCTGCTCCTGTCGCTCATCCTGGACGCCGAGATCCACGATCTTGCTCCTTCATTTTTTTCTTGCCGTCGGGGTCTTGGGGGTTCGAGTCCTCATTTAATTGAGGCACTTGAACGTCCATGCCCGGCTGCCGACCGGTATTGCTGCCGCTGTCCGTCCTGCTGCCCGCATTGAAATGTTGGGTATAAATAAAAGTTGCACAACGAGTGCCTGCTGCTCGCGATATAGGCTGTCCGGAGGCTGTCCCCCGGCTGTCCGCGCAGAGCAGACCAGCGCAGAGCTGGTCTGGCACAGTGAAAGTAAGTGGAGCACAGAGGTGGCGGCTCGGCTCTGCGGCGGCCCGGCCGGTAATGACTCGTCATACCCATATGACTCCGCGTGGTGCGCGGCGGGCAGGCTGTCCCGGGGCTGGCTCTAGGGCCAGGGCCCTGCTCCGCTCCAGGTGGACCTGAGACCTGAGAGGCCTCCTGTTAATCATCGTTTATTTTTCACCTAGTGGTGCTGCAGCATTGAGGTTGTGACCGCTACCTGTTGAGGGATCCTTATTGTAGCCCCCCCTCCCCCTACCCTGCCGTTGTTGCGTTGCACCCGTTGTACCTCCGCGGCCCGGGCCGGGACCGCCGTGGCCGCGGTCCACTCTGATCGATACTGATCGGTTATATTCCCCGCCTCGCCTCGCCCCACCCCACCCCGCCGCGTCCAGTGACTTATTGGATCAAAGCAGAGTCAATCAGGTGCGCTGCGCCTGCACCTGCGCCCCTGTCTGTCCTGCCGTGTCCTGCCCGGCCCGGCCCAGCTGAGTGAATCAGCTGCGAGGTGCGTGCGGCTTATGTCACCGTCAGTGCAGACCGTGCGCCTTGCGTGCAGCGCGTGCGACTAGCCGGCCTGGCCCGGCCCGGCCGCTCCGACCGGCCGACCGACTGCGTCCCTGCGCCCCGCCCAGCCCCGCCCAGCCCCGCCCAGCCCCGCCCCGCCCCGCCACGCCCAGGGGTCCGTAACTTAGCACGAGTGTGCTTATAACGTGATTTAACACGTTAAAGTAATAACTTAAACTTTTAATGAAAAATCAAAACGTTAAGATATTGTAACTAACGCAAAGCAAAGTTAAGGTACGGACCCCTGGCCCAGCCCAGCTCAGCCCCGCCCTGCTCCCCACCTGCCCCCGACAGCCCCTCTCGTGGACTGGGCTGCACGCGGTTCAAGCGCTTATCATCATTTCCGTTCGATTCGATGATGTTCACATATAGTTTTAAGCAGCCCGGTGGTGATCGCTGCTCCTTGCGCAACCGCCTTACATCACGGTTACCGGGGCGGGGCGGGGCGGGGCGGGGCGGGGCGGGGGTCAGGCTTTGTCTGTCCCGCGCATGTACGGCGCACGTCGCGCCGCCCGCAGCGCGCGGCCTTTATGTGAGGTGTAATTGAAAAGATGCGCCCGGCCTCCTGCCCGGCGCGGCGCGGCGCAGCGCGGTGGTGAGGCTGTCGGGTCCGGCGCCCGGCGGGTAGGCAACCCATTCGACACCCCGGTAGGCGCGGCGCGGCCGCGGCGGGGGGCGGGCGGTGTGCAGCCGCTTCCCGCTCCTCTCTTGATATCGCGCGCGTGCAGGTCAGGCCCTCCGCGATGGGCATGTACGTTTTCGCACATATCGCGCGGCATTATTGCGAGCGGCGCGGCCCGCCCGGCCCCGGCCCCGGCCCCGGCCCCGGCCCCGGCCCCGGCCCCGGCCCCGGCCCCGGCCGACTCCATAGCAGCCCACCCTTGCTCGCAATATAAACAGACTGGTCCGGTGAGGGTGAGCGAGAAAGACGCTGGCAGTAAAAAGGCGGCGACGGAAAATGGCGCAGGTGGGCGTATCGCCGTGACACGCCGCCGTGGCCTATCGCATCGCGGGCGCGGCGCGGCGGGGGCGGGGTGGTGTGAGGTTGGGTAGGGTGGGGTGGGTTGGGGCGGGGGCGGGGTGGGTTTGGGCGGGGCGCACCCAGAAAATGGTCCCCTTAATGGAGAATCTCATAGATTAATGGAAATTTTATAAATGGAAAATATGTTAGAATTTGTACGTTAACCGAAGGGTATTCTTCTTTACTCCATGGTAATTTTTCATTTGTCTCAATGGAATGCCATTGAGTCAAGAGATAAATTCCATCATATTTTCCGTTCCGTGAAATCCTTTAAATCAATGGTATCGTTTTCTCGGTGCGGGGCGTGGCGGGGTGGTGTGGGGTTGGGCGGGGCGGGGCGGGGCGGGGCGGGCGAGTGTTGTTCCAGGCCGGCCCGGTCCGGCGCCCGATCACGGTGACATGACGCTTTTTATTATTTCTCCGTCAGGGTCCCGCCGCACGTAAATGTGCGTGAGCCGCGCCGCGTTTCTTCCGCAAGCTCAAAAGCCGTCGTGGCTCGTTTCGACGGCTCGCTGTCGTTCGTTATGGCGTAAAGCGTCGCACACGCGCACCGCGGTTTTTCGTCCGCCCCGCCACGCCCCGCCACGCCACGCCGCTGAGAGGGCGAAACGTTTACTCGCGAGGCGTGCGCGGCGGGCGGGCGGGGTGCGTGTGCTTCAGTACGCTCTAGTTGGCGGGGCGGGGCGGGGCGGGGCGAGGATGACATGCAGGGCCGCGGCGTACCACTGCGCGCCGCCCCGGCCCGGCCCGACCCGGCCCAATGTGCTAGTTTGTATAACAGCGCCTTCTTCAACTAGGGTTATAACTACCGCTCGCGCGTAATTAGAACGGCGCTAAAAACCAACGTGAGGCATTTCCCGAATCAAAAGGGGGACGTGAGCGTGAGCGTGGTGTGGGGCCTCCCGATCCGGCCGGCGCGGCCCGCACTGTAAAATGAAGAAGAATTTTTGTACTCGGGGCAAACTATTTTCTCTGCATGCAATAAGTTGCAATGAAATCTGCAGCATATTGTATTGGGAACTAGTTCGAAGAATTTAGTTTGCAAGTATTTTACTGCCAGCTCATCGTGAATTTCACTGTGAGGTATAGTGTAGCTTACGGCGTGAACTTTCAAGCTACAGTGAATATGTCACTGTACGCTGCGGTGATCAGGGTGCATCGCTGTAACTTGAAGTGACGCAGTCGCAATAGCTTACGGTATGAAAATAGACCGTAAGCTCCAGTGCTTGAGGCTTTCTCTTCACTTTTCTCAGTAAGACCACCCCACCGCGCAGGGCAGGACGAGCCATAAAGTAAGGCGCTCGCTCCGGCAGTGGTGCGCGCTGCCGCCACGGGGAGCGCTGCGCCGAAAGCGCTGCCGACGCCGCTTAGCACGGGAGTTTTCGTGCATAACGATGTGAAAATAATGCATAAGGGTTTAGTGTGCAGAGGTGTATCGTGGTCAATTTTCGCCTACTTATCTGGCAACACTGGATCATAACTCGCGTGATGGACTGACTGCTGCTGACGCGACCGACTCAGCCACGCGCCCCGAGGAGGATCAATCTCAACGGCGCGGCGCGGCGCGCGTGGTATAACCCAGGCCAGCCGGGCTGGCACCCCGCCCTGGGGGACAGCAGCCCCTCGTTACAATTACGCGACATGCAGGCGCGGCGCGGACAGCGGGGACAGGGCGGGACAGGCGGGCGTCGCTACGGCCAGGGGCGTCGCGACGCTGACCAGCGCCGAGTGGAGTGAGTGCATGCCCCATATGCGCTCGTTATGTATGGGGCAAGTGTCGCAGAGCAGCTGGGGCGGGGCGCGGGGCGGGGCGGGCGGGGCGGGTGGGGTGAGGCGCGGGGCGGCGCTGGGCCGACCTTTTCCTCCCGCTGCCTGCTGCATGCCGCACCTGTTTTCGACTGCAGTTGCACGAGAGACGTATACGTCCATACGGGACGGGGCGGCCGGCGGGGCGGCCACGCGACCACATCCATAGGCAATGTACCGACATAACTGAGACTTGAGGGAAAATTTGTAAGGAATTTCGGACACGACTCCGTTTTGTCTTCACGAAGAGAACGGCGAACACGCGGGCGAACACCTAACATTTTCACTCTCTGCGGTTGAAATAGTTTCCACCCCCTTCTAGCGCCAGCAATGAAGTGAGGGAAGGTAGAGTTAGCAGTGTTCTAAAAACTTAACGGTAATGTTCTTGAATTAAGAACACAATTTTTTGGTTGTGGTGTGCTAGTGCTAGCGTTCTTACTGGTGCTGGTGCTCACGTTGGTGCTGGTTCGGAGGCTGGGGCTGGGGATAGTGCTGGTGCTGGGTGCTCGCGCGCGAGAGGCGTGATGAAACTAGGGAGGCCTGCTCCTCTCTCGGGCGGGCCGTGAGGGCCACGCGCCGCGCCGCGCCGACACGACCCAGCCGAGCAAATACTGCTGACCCGCACTGTCCGATCCTCCTGCTCCTCCTCCACCCCGCGCTCATTCTCGATCGATTCTCTGAAACGTCATACCCCCCCCCCCTTCCTTTTTTCCATCTCCAAAGAGCTCGCTTGCGTGTATCGGAAATGGCACACAGGAAAGTGACAGTGACTGGGGCCGTGCCGGGCTAACAACAAGGCGACACAAACACGTCCGCACCCCGCCCCGCCCCGCCCCGCCCCGCCCCGCCCCGCCCCGCCTGTTATTGCCGCGAGCTGCTTTCGGCTTCGGCGCGGTGCGGTGCGGTGTGGCCCTCCGACCTCGTCGGAACGTCCATTCAAAATGAAAACGAAAGCAAATGCAAATCAGGCGCGGCTCGTCTCGTCTCGTTCTGTTCCGCGGCGTGAGGCGAAAGAGGGAGGGGGGGGGGGCGTTATTATTGGCTCGCTGCCGCGGGCGGGCGCGGCGGGGGGGGGGGGGGGGTTCTAGCCGCGTTCGATCGCCTCAACGCCACATGGGAAATGCCATTAAACATTGTGGCGTCTGTTAATGACCGATGCTCTGCTTAACTTTTATGTTTGCTCTATAATGATAATAAAATAGTTGACAACGGCCGGCTGGAGGTGTCTGTGTACGTACAGGTGTAGCATTCCTTAGAGCCCGAACAGCACTAGGGTGGTGAGCGCTGGGTAACTTTTACTTTGACAACTTTAACGTTAACTTACGACGTTTCAACATTAACTTCCCCACTCCGGAGCACAGCTCTATGGAATTTTCCTCGACTTGGTGAAAATTCCTATAAATCAAGGGAAAATTTTCCTTTCACTGTGAAAAATACTTGTAAAGGTTACAGGAAAATTTTCCATGATAAATGTTGTAAAATTACAACTTGAAATTGTAAAATTACAATAACTTTGTATCGACTTAGAATTCATGGACGAGCAAAAATTTACAACATATTTTGTAAATCGTAATTACAAAATATATTGTAAATTTACGAAGATATTTTGACATAATGTGGTTGACATAATAGAACCATTTTTCAATGGAATATCGGTGGGTTCAACGGAAGCGTTTTCTGGGTGTGGCGCGAGCCGCGCCTCTTCCATGAGCCCCGTGCCCGTGCCGGTGCGGGAGCGGGTGCGTGAGAATCAAACGAGTAACCTCTGAGGCTGCCGTCCGCGCCGGGACGCTGCAAGGCCGGGGCGCAGGGGCCGGGGCGGGGACACAGTAGCCCGGCCCGGCCTGTGGGACCTCTGGGTCTGGGAGACGCAGGCGCGGCGCGGCGCGCACGTCACGGCTCGGACACGGCCGGCCCGATCGCCAGAGGTGACCCTAAGGCTAGTCGCTAGGTATCTCACTGGTCGGCCGGATCCAAAGTCAAGCGCGTAAGAAATGTGACGGCAACCACAGACACCACGAGAACCCATTATTTTTTGGGGGCGTACCGGTTGTTTCAGAGAAGACGCAGGAGCGTGCGCGGGGTTGCCTACTCGCTCTGCCCGTTAGGCGCCATAGCCCCTTGGGTAGGCGAACCCGTCCGCACCTGCGTCTTCTCTGAAACACCCGGTATAAGTGTAGGTATAAGTGTGTGATTATTTCTGAGGGGCATGCCAACTAGCAATGTATTTAACAAGGCCCTGTGTTTTATTTTGTGTCCTATGGCCCTATGGCCTCCTTTCTCGTCCCGTGCCCCTTTTCTAGTTCTGATATTCGCCAGGGAGAGGGAGAGAGAGAGAGAGAGAGCGAGAGAGAGAGAGAGCGAGAGAGAGGGAGAGAGAGAGAGAGAGAGGGAGAGAGAGAGAGAGAACGCTAGTTATGTCACGCCGTGCCCTACCCTCCCTCAGGAACAGCCCGCCTGGCCGCGGGCGGGGCGACTACGCGTCCCCGGCACCGCACCGTCCACCGCTTCATTTTCGGCCCGTGAATGTATATTCTCCAGGTTGTTGATTACACCTCGCGGAACGGAGAACGACAAAAGGAGAACGACGGTGGTTGGTGGTTTTATGGGAACAAACGGAGGTGTCGGATCATGTCGGGCGTCGCGGCGTCGTCAGCGGGCGTCGCGGCGCCGCACCACGCTGCGGACATTCCGGCCGGACCGGACCGGACCCAGCCGGACTGGGGTATTGGTTCCTACGCGGCGGGGCGGGGCGGGGCGCGGCGCCGAGCAGCGCTTGACCGCGTACGCCGTGGCGGGGCGGGGCGGGGCGGGGCGGGCGTCCTTTCACTTTCATCCTACTGCTGCCACTCACTCTCCGCGATACACACACCCAGGCCAGGCCAGGCTGGGTCTCCCACAGTGCATCTCTGTCCACCACTGCACTCCCGCGCGCGCACATACACACACACACACACACGCACACGAACTCTTTCTGACGCCGCGCTGACGGGGCTCCCTCTCTTTCTCTATTCCCCCTCTCCCCTGCCTCTTGACTTCGCGTTATTTCTCTCTCTCTCTCTCTCTCTCTCTCCCTCCCTCCCTTGCTCTCACGCGCAGACACACGCGCTCGTCCTTGACCCGTCGGCTTGACCGGCAAGGACTCGGCCGGGGCCGGGGCCGGGCCGGGCCGGGCGCGGATGAGAGCAGAGGTGACATAGCGAATCTGTATCGACCAATAGGCACAAGTCTCCTGCCTGAGCGGACCTGGTCGGGCCTGGCTGGGACCTGTTATAGCCCGGCAGCCGCGGCGAGAAAAGTTCGGCGACATACGACACCATTTAGTTAAGCTTCATTAACAGCAGGCGCTGATCCAACTGGGGCTTGCCTTTTCCCTTAATTCAGGCGAATTGAAACACAGATCCCCCTACATCCATCAGGGGAAATATGTAAGCATTCTCAAGGTCATCGGTGGGCGCCTCTACCCAAGTAGATCAAAGATGTCAAAAACATGTCAATGACCCCTTTTTGATCCCAAGATGACATCAATCTATCCTACAGAAAGCACTGTTTCGTGACTAAAACTGTCACAGTGACGTCACTTTGACATTATCTTGACTTTCGACGTCTACCTGGGTACAGGTGCCCGGTTTAGTTTTCGCCACCTCTTATTTTTACGCCAGCCTCGTGCCTGGGGTGTCATTGAGGGTCCGCTGTATAGGCCCCGCTTGGTTTTTGCTCACCTAGCTGTGACGGTGTGGACCGTTGACCGACCGTTTTGACCGCTGCCGCCTCAATGTGACCCAGTCGTGGTATTTCCGAGCAGCCCGGTGTGGGGCGGGGCGGGGCGGGGCGGGGCGCCGCTCTCATCCACTCTCACTCACTGGGCTTTTAATTGAACTTGCCCCGCTTTATAACAATGATGGACCCTGAGAGCTGCTATCTCCACCGCGTGACGTGGGAGCGCACGGGCGCACCCGTGTCCCCGTGCGCACGGGTCTCTCATCCTCCCCTTTTCTTTTTGCGCGCGGAAAAAACAAGCATACGTCCATGAGCGCAAGAAAAGTTTTGCGAAGTAATAAAAGGTTTCCCTTCCTTCTGCTTTTTAGCCGTTTCACCTCAGTGCTTTCTATACAAGTAGCGGGCTGCGCACTGTGGAGCGGCAGGGTAGGCCACCCGCACAACTCTGGTGTCAGCAGGTTGCCTACCAACCCGGCGCTTGTCCGCAAGGGGACATTCTTCTTCTTCTTCTCCCCCTCCTACCCCTCCTCCTCCTCCCCCTCCTACCCTACCTCCTCCTCCTCTCCTCCTCCTCCTCCTCCTCCTCCTCCTCCCTCCTCCTCCTCCTCCTCCTCCTCCTCCTCCTCCTCCTCCTCCTCCTCCTCCTCCTCCTCCTCCTCCTCCTCCTCCTCCTCCTCCTCCTCCTCCTCCTCCTCCTCCCTCCTCCTCCTCCTCCTCCTCCTCCTTCCTCCCCCTCCTCCTCCTCCTCCTCCTCCTCCTCCTCCTCCTCCTCCTCCTCCTCCTCCTCCTCCTCCTCCTCCTCCTCCTCCTCCTCCTCCTCCTCCCCCTTCTCCTCCTCCTCCTCCTCCTCCTCCTCCTCCTCTCCCCCGAGGTGTGGGCGGTGGTCAGCAGCCCCACGTGCGTGTGCCACGTGACCTACGTCGTGCTCTATCGTATGGGCCGCGCGGGGACGAGCGCTGCTCTCGCGGTGCCCCGCCCCGCCCCGCCCCGCCCCGCCCCGCCCCGCCCCGCCCCGCCCCGCCCCGGGTACATGATGGCGAGGGTGGTGTGGGACGGGGGTGCTGTACTATGGAGCACTGTAAAGAGTTTAGTCATCAATTGATGACAATATTAAGGCTAATTTGCCGTGAAGGGGCGTCACTCCCATGCAATAAGGATGGGACCTTTGACGAAAATGTCATCATTTTGTGACGATCGCGTCATCATTTTCAAGCGATGACACTATCATCCACGATTTTGTCATAAAGTGACACCAGATTTTGACAGTGAGGGAGAGGGTCGAGGGTCCACCGCGACACTGCCGCACCTCACCCCTCCCCACCACGCCCCGCCACGCGCCGCGCCCAGCATCCCCGCCCCGCCCGCCCGCCCGCCGCGCCCCGCCCCACCACGGGGCCCGGCCCGGGGGCCCCAGCTCGGGCCGGAGCTGCGGCGCGGCCCCGGAGTCTCTCAGTCGCGAGCAGCCAGCTGCGGAGAACGCGGCCCGGCCAGGTCGATCAGCTGAGCGCCCTCTAGTGAAAGTCCTCGCGTCAGTCAGTCAGCTCGTACGCGCGCGCGTGTGTGGACGTGTGTGTGTGTGACCGTGTGTGTGCCAGCCCAGTGGATTACAGTGCCTCAGTGCGTGCGTGTGTGTGTGTGTGAGTGCGGCGCCATGACAGTGCCGCGGCTCGCCGTGGCGGTGCTGGTCGCCGTCCTGGTGGCCGGCGGCGCGTCCGGCGGCAGTCCCCCCGGCGTGCGCCTGCCCCGGGGCAGCGGCGGCGGCCGCAGCACCTCGGCGCCGTACGGCTCCCGCCACCACCCGGTGCTGGCCTCGGCCTCGTCGCCCGCCGTGGTGCACGCCGCGCCGCCCGCCCCCGCGCCCGCGCCCGCCAACGCCACGGAGCAGCGCAGGGCCGGCAACTCCACCAGCCGCTCCAGCAGCGCCAGGAGCAGGTAGGAGCCCAGCGGAGCAGCGTGTTTAAATTTTTAAAATTACGAAAAATTTTATGAAAAATATGTATCTATAACTTTACGACCTTTTTCGTAATTTGTGATTTTCTAACGGTGTTGTAACTTTACGATCGAAATCGTAAATTTACGAAAGCCTATTTGTGCCCGTTTAGGAATTACAAGTGGATAAAGTGTCCCTAAAATTTTGTAAATTTACAATTTAATATCGTAACTTTACGACATTGCTCATGGAAAATTTTCTCGTAACTCTTACAAATATTTCTCACGGTGTCTTATGGATTGGATCGTATTGCCTGAGCTAAAACTTTTAGCTGCCTTAGCTAATTTTCAGCTGTATGGATATTAGCTCTCACGGCTGACTAGGAAACAAACGCACGAGCTGTGTGGGATAATATCTCAGCTGTTACAGTTTTGTGGTTTACCTAGTGCAAAATATGCTGTGAATTTACTACAGCTCTGTTTTACGTCGTCTAACATCTCAAAGGACGTCTTATAGATGCGCACATAGCGACCACCAAGACGGGTTTGGTAGACGTCTACCCGTCTAGTAGTTAACATTTATTTTACAATTTTTCAATTTTGAATTTATAATAATTGCGACACGTTAATTGGAAAAGTTTCCCGTAAAACGTACAACAATTTTTCACAACCGATTTTAGGAAGAAAATTACTCATTCATTAATCATTTCCCCCGAGGGCGTCTCAATTCTGTCCTGCAGTCATGCAGTGCACCAGATCAGTGTTGCCAGAAAAGTAAGCGGGCTGCATCCGCGCCTGCCTAGGCCCTACTAGGCAAACTGGACGCACCTGTTCTAGGGTGCTGCTTATTAGTAGGCTGGCGCAGATGCAGCCCGCCTTACTCCACTGTGTTTGGGATACTTGTTGCCTACTTTTCTGTAAACACTGCGCCGTATTGCCGAGATGGCCAGATGGCATGTGTATTTTTTGGCACTTGGAGGGCAAATGCTGTAAAATAAGCAACAAGTACGGCTCTTGTACAGATTGCCAAAGATTGTCCATGGACTGCCAGGGTGGGTGTAGTACAGAGGGCTCCCCCCCCCCCCCTCCCCTGCTCCGACTCTGATACGCATCTGGCCGTGCGATATGACCTAGGTGCAGGCACCGGGCCGAGGCACTGACCTGCATACGCGTCACACCGTCACAGAGCGTGGCCGGGGCGGGGCGGGGCGGGGCGGGGCGGGGCAGGGCGGGCGCGGCCACTGGTGCACGCTGCGGGCTTATGCAAGGCGTAATGAGCAGGGAGTCATACACACACACACACACACACACACACGGAGTGCAGCAGCCCTTGGCGAGCCCTTGGCGGTCGCTGGCCGCTTCGTTAGTCCAGCCCCGGCACGGCAGGGCGGGGCAGCCGAGACCCCTCAGGGTCTGACTCTGCAAGTGCGCGAGCCGCGCGGGGCGGGGCGGGGCGGGGCGGGGCGCCGTGCACGGTACAGACCACGCCGAACTGAATGCCCTTCCTCAACACCTCTCCACCCCGCTGCTCGGCCCGCCCCGGCCTCGTCACTGACCGGTTAAGTAAATTCTCTGAGCATGCGCGCAGCACTGGTGAGAATGCTTTCATTTGCCCTCTTTCTTGCCTAGCTATCCTGCGATGAGCTCGTCCTTTTTTTAATTCCTGTTTTGGAAGTCGTTTCTCGGCAGTGACATCAGAGCCATCCATTTTATTTTCGGTTGCTTCCGATCCGACTCCCGCCGTGCCGTCCGCAGGCTGATCCCTGCAGTGCGAGCGAGGCCAGGCCAAGCCGCTCGACCGTTTGGCGTAAAATGTCAGAGATGGTTCTCCTCGGCTTTTCTTCTTCATTTCTTGTCAATTTTTTTTCCTTGCTTTCGTTTTCATCTTTTTTCATTCACTCTTGCGAATCGGGATCAGTCGCAGGAATTAATGAGCGACTAGTCGTCCATAGTGTAACAGAATGGGACTTTGGGACATGGCACGTGACGCGACCCCCCGTACACTAAACTGATGTCACTACTTTTATGTTTTCCAAAGTACGAAAAAAAGAGAATATATTTTTTTTTCTCCAACCAACACACCTATAACTCTTTTTGCTCTTTTTCGTGTGTCCCCATTGGCACATACTTAACTTTTCAAAACTAAGATTATGCACGCAATAAAAACAAGGCTCTGTTTTCTTTTTGCTTTTCTAAAATGCGCAGCAGGTGCTGCCATCCTAGTGACCGACCGGGGGTCCTGGTTGCACTGGTTGCACTGGTTGCACTGGTTGCACTGGTTGCACTGGTCGCACTGGTCGCATTGCGCGCCGAGCACGCTCTGCATTATTATTGCATCGGCCGCGCGTACTGTATTGCGCCGGCGTTTCCGATTGCATGTATGAAGTGATGTCGCCTTTTTTGTGTGACGAGGCCCGGCCCGGCCCGCCCCGCCCCGCCCCGCCGCGCATGCGTAATGCCCGGCCGAGTGCGCAATTTCACCGCTGCTCCTGGATAAAGCTTTACAATGATCACTCTATATTCATGCTATAGGCATTACCATTTATACGACTTGATGCGGGCGCGTTAGGCGCGCGGCAGCCGCGGCTGGGCTGGGCCGGCTGGGCATGACCTTCCCCACTATACTTCACTTTGGTAGCCGGGCGGGGCGGGGCGGGGCGGGGCGGGGCGGGTCAGGCGCAGGCGCGCCCACACGGACCTCTATGCTCGCTAACGCTCAGCTCGGTGCGTTAGTTATCGCCGCACTGGAACAACGAATGGGACACATGTCGTTGTACATCATGTCGTATCCCGGACAACCTGGCTTTAGCTGGTTAATTTTTTTTTTGTTTCGCTCCGGGAGGACTTTGACGTCTAAGTGGGCGTCTTAATTTGTGCTCGCGTCGAGGGTGCAGGAGGAGGAGTCCATGTGGACGCTGCTGCGAGCTCCATGTTTGCGTCGACTTTGATCGTGGACGGGTTCCTTGACACCGAGTTTCAGGTAGTGTGCTCGAACGAGGTCTGCCCTTTCCTTTCTCAAAGTACTTTAGGCGTTATCGAGCCGACACGACCTTAAGCGACAGCTCTCTTTTTCCGCCGCCGCCCCGCGAGGGTATCTTTCCATACCACACGTTTTGTAACGCAGCGCACTGGCCCGGCCCAGCCCGGCCGGCCCCCGGGGCGCGTCCGCCGCACCCCGCCCCGCCCCGCCCCGCCCCGCCCCGCCCCGCCCCGCCATGTATCGCGTGCCGCTGTTTGAACAATGAGGAGAGGAGAGAACATGAAGTGGGTGGGATCTGGATCCGAGCCGGTCCGACCACTCCCAGGCCCAGGCAGGCAGGCGGCATGAAAGTGTAGAGGCACATCAGCTGGTGGTCGCGCCGTGCCTGCCTGCCTGCGCGGCAGAATACCTGCGGCCGGGGCGGGGCGGGGCGGGGCGGGGTGGGGTGGGTCAGGGCGTGGCGGCCGCCTTCAATCCGCATCCCAAACGGGTGATACGGCCCGCGATGCACTAGATATATTGTGCCGCCGCTGAGTTGAGTTGCCGCATTCTGAGCGTTGCGGCGCGCCGCCGACGCCTGCCGACTTCAAATCGAAGCGGGCGGGGGCGGGGCGGGGCGGGGCGGGGCGGCGGCAATAGCACGGCAACCGCTGAAATGATGCTATGGACGTCTGCAGGGCGGGGCAGGGCAGGGCAGGGCGGGCGCAACTAGACCTAAGGGGCGAACGGGGGCAGATCGGGCGAGTAGGGCGGGGGCGGCGTGCGGCGGCTAGCCGCGCAACCGGTGCCGTTCTGATCTGAGGGCGGCCCGCCTCCACCCCGCCCCCGCTCCGCCCCGCCCCTTCTCTCGATCCAGCAGCCTCCAGGGAGAAAATACATAGCCGCAAACATTGGGCTTTTTACAAAGTTTTAAACCTTATAAACACATGTTTTATGGGTGTAAGTCTCTCCTAGCCCCACACACACTCACAAAAAAATCTTGGATTTTTAAATAAATATTTTCGATTCAAACTCTCTTTTTTTTTGTTTGTAGAAAACATTCTTAAATCAGGTGTTTCCTACCTTTTGATCGAAATTAAGGAATAGTCAACGCACCCATTTTCTGGGTGCCGGTGCAATAACTTTCAACTTTTTGTTGCTCACGGCATGGTCATTTTCCTGCAGTAATCGCGCGTAGTGCGGCTCATTCACTTTTGCCGTCGTGAGCTTTTGGCGAGCTTTCATTGTTATTACTATTATTACTATTATTACCGCCACCATTATCACAGTCCGAGTGGCCCTGCAGTAACGAGGGCCGCTCTGCGCTGCCCCACTTGGGCCTTGAGTTGTGCTGCACTCTGCGCAGCGCAGCGCAGCGGCGACAGGCGGCGCCAAATCAGGCGCTTACTTGCCAGAAGAAAAGTAGGCAATAGGGCGCCCAAACACGGTGGAGCACAGCGGGCTGCATCTGCGCCTGCCTACTAGGCAGCACCCTCGCGCAGGTGCGTACACGTTGCCTAGTAGGCAGGCGCTGATGCAGCAGCCCGCTTTAGTCCACTGTCTTTGGGCGCCCTATTGCCTACTTTCCTGGCAAGACTGCTGGTGGTGGACCAGCTTCCATCGACGAAAGAACTTCTTTTATATACCTAGAGGTTTTTGCGGCGGCCCGCGTGTGCCAGAGACGGGCGGGCGGGCGTCTGACGGACCGACGGGCGGGCGGGCGGGCGTCTGACGGACCGACGGGCGGGCGGCCGGACGCGGAAAAAAAGGGGTTCGTTTTAAAAGGAAAAGACGGTCGGTCCCGGCCGGGCAGTTTCCTGCTATGATTCTGTGAAAGCGCCGATCGGCAGAACAGCAGGGATTGCATGACGGTCGCGGCGGTGCTGGCCGGGGGAAGAGCACGGCGGGGCGGGGTGGGGCGGGGCGGGGCAGGGTCCTGCAGAGGGCAGCGGTGCAGCGCCCACATGCGACCTGCTGCATCTCCTCCTCCTCCTCCTCCTCCTCCTTCTCCTTCTCCTCCTCCTCATCCTCCTCCTCCTCCTCTTCCTCCTCCTCCTCCTCCTCCTCCTCCTCCTCCTCCTGACGCTGATGACCCGTGCGAAGCTCTCCGCCCTCTCCTCACCTCACACCGGCCGCCGCGTAGCTTTTTGCACTCTTTTTTCTACAAGACAATACTTTTATCTGAACACTTTGAGAAAGTCGCAGCGTCCAGACTTCCTCACCACCTTCAGTGCCGGACCGGCCGTCCCCCTCCCTCTGCTCTTCTTCCATCTCTTTCCCCTCCCGCCCTACTGCCTGCAGGCTGTGATGCGCTAACAGGAGCTGCTCGGGGGCAGCGGGTCACGCCGACAGGTCACGCCGACAGGTCACCCGGTTTTGCGGCTGCGAAAAAACAATAAAGCAGTCATATTGGAACATCCTGCTCCCCGCGGTGGCCCCGGCCCGGCCCCCCGGCCCCCTGCCGAGCGCGTCCGTCCGTGCGTGCAGTGCCACGGGAAAATACAATGGCTGATTTTTTTGAGGAAAAAAAGGGAAAACTTTGAAGACCTTCCATAATTTGAGGGAACCTCTTCATAGATTTTGAGGGAATCTCCTCAAAAAAATGTGGGGATTTGCCTCAATTCTTGAGGAGACGTCCTCAATCTGGGGAGGTTCCCTCAAAATATATGGGAGTTCCTCAAAGCTTTTCAAGCCTTTTCCCCTCAAAAGATTAGGCATTGTTTTTACCGTGTGCACTACTCGGCCACCTGCTCGGACGCGGATAGCATTTTATAAAATTGCGCCGTGCTCAAAATACATTTCAATTTCAATAGTAGCAGTACCTACCTACTCCTATTATGAAGATGCTCATGTCTTTTTAAAAATCGTTCTTTCTTAACTTTTAATTTTTGTCTTTACGTTAGCAAGCTGTTTTTTTTTTGTTTTCTGCGATCGCTCGCGTAACGCTTCGTAAGGTAACGGGCTGGCTGGCTCATAGGTGGCCGCCGGCTGCTGGACGGACTGACAACACGCATACGAGATTCGGAACACTAGAAAAACACATGCTCACAAACTGATCGCTAACGACGCGAGCGCGCGCGCACACACAGACAGACAGACAGACGGACACACACAGACACACACACACACACAGACAGAGCCGAGCCCCGTTTCCGTCTGTTTCCGGCCGGCACGGCGCGGCGACGGTTTAATCGGTCGGGGGAGACGCCTCCCCTTCCTCCCGCAGATATCCGTTAATTAGGCGTCGAGTCGGTCAGTCAGCCGGCCGCTCAGCACAGTCTCCTCACTGATCAGCCTCACTGTAAAATAAAAAAATAGTTGTAGGTTTACGGGAAAGTTTTCCACGAAGTGCAGTTGTAAAATTACAAATAGAAATCGTAAGCACTGCGTATATGACTTAAAATTCAATCACGAACAAGATTGTGCTGTCGTAAATTTACAACATAGTTCGCTAATCGTAATTTACAAAATATATCGTAAATCCACAACGATATTTTTCACAGTGCTACACGCGAGAACAAAAAGTGAAAAGTGCATAGCGGTCTTGATTTTTCTCCTCCATGAATATTTTTGACCTCATCTGAGAACAAGGCTTTCGTATTGCGTGGAAAAGCCAACAAGCATGATCGCGTCCTGGGAAATATATGTATAACAACAAAAATGAAAACCTTTTCTATTTTTTCTGCGTCCACGGGCTTGACTTATTGCCGTCCGCGAGATGGCATCCGGCTCATTTCTATTTTTTTATTCCCTTCAAGGACAAGTTTGTCATATCCTCCAGAGACTTGAAATGTCGTAGCTTCGGTTAGAATTGCAGCATTGACTTGAAGGCTAAATGATTTCGTTTCGCGATCTGGGTGGACCCGTAAAACCTTCGTTTTTTTTTATCGCGAGCCATCTCCGTGTCCCCGCCGCGCTGCGGCCGCGGCGCCCCTGACAGAGACTAAGTAGCTACCAGACCTAGGAGTGCCGCTGTAGGCGCGGATAGAATACTCGACGAGAATTCGGAAGGAACACAGTCGCTAATGATTTTGGAGAACTAAGTGTCGACAATATTAATTTGCGGGGAAAGAATCTAGACACAACAAATTTCTTTCAAATTTCTTTTTGAATATTTTATCTGGCCCTAAACACATAAGTTGTTTGAGTCTTTTAAAACGAGCTCGATTCAGAGCACTGCACTGTAAAATTTCAAGTCGTCGGATTACGACAAAACCAGTGCTAAATTTTAAAGGTTCGTCACAAGGGGTGAGATAAATGTTGAACGACAAATGGTTCATCACAGTGGGACGAATGTTGTTGCATGTCATGTGACGAACGATGCATATCGTGTGACGAGATGGGTGTCATGTGACGACTGTTTCATCTCAGCTCTTGTGACGAAATATGCGTCGCAATATTCATCGTCACATGACAATTCGGTTTAACAGTGTGGCCTCGCGTGAAGTTTCGCGGGAAAATCAGGTTCCCCCTTTTGGCGATCCCTGGGCGCTGCGCTGTGGCGTTGCGTTCCCTCCGCCTGTCACTGTCGCCCTGCTCCCAGAGTCAGGTGCTTGGAGTGGGCCGGGTCGGGCCGCGGCCGGTAGTCAGGTCCCTGCCGTGACGAGCCGCGCCACCGGTGACCCCTAACTGTGTGTGTCGCTGACGTCATGATGTGATGCAGATGAGCGAGGTGAGAGGGTATTGCAGGGCAGTGTTGCCAGAAAAGTAGGCAATGAGTCGCCGAAACACATTGGAGTAAAGCGGGCTGCATCTGCGCCTGCCTACTGGGCAACATGTTTGCACCTGTGCTAGAGTGCTGCCTGGAAGGCAGGCGCAGATGGAGCCCGGTTCACTCCACTGTGTTTTGGCTTTGGCGACTTATTGCCTACTTTCCTGGCACCACTGATTGCAGGGCCAGCAATACACGTTGCACCACAATACCCCATGTTTCAAGTTTAAATATGTTGCCCTCCTGCACTTGCTGCTGCTTGCGAAAACGACGCAACTTTGCATTTCTGCTAATTGCTGGTGTCGGCCCACGCGCGCGCGCGCTTTACACCTTGGCGTTTAACTGCCCGACGCCTGATCAGCTGACTGCGGTCGTCGTCTGCCTAACACACGGTCCCGCCCGGCCCGGCCCGCAGCCATCCCATAGAGACCCGGCCGGTGAGGTGGGGGGTGAAGGGCAGGAGGTGGAGGAGAGGGGGGCGATAGCCGGCGCTGGTCCTTAAGTCCACATGCGTTGATCCAGTTTCGTTTCTCGGTCTTTTTGCCGTTGCGAAACGTTTCCAAATGAGAGGCGGTGTTATATAAGGGAGTGGCCCACGGGCCGGGCCGGGCCGGGCTGGACCGGGCAGCCGCCGGGACGGGAGCGGAGCAGGGCGGGGCGGGGCGGGGCGGGGCGGGGCGGGGCGGGCCGTACTGGGCCGTGCCGTGCCGTACCGTACCGGTGTAGCACCGCCGGGCACCGGCGATATCGGGCGGGGCGGGGCGGGGGCAGGGCGCTCGGGGCCGGCGATGTCGCCGCGAGCAGCAGGGCGATATCGCGCGCATCGGCGTTATGGTGGCCTTGCCCCCAGAGGGGCTGACGAGCTTGCGTGGTGCTACCGTCACGACATGAAGGGATGACCGCTATCGTTTTGTAGTTGTGACATTCGCGATTTTTATATTTTTTTTTGGTGCTATTCATTCCCAGTAAAGTAGGGGGAGAAATAAACAGCCTACTCGGGTCTTTTTTTTATTGAGCCCGCTCTGCACAAATAGGAGTGTAGTGTGAGGAGAGCGCGGCGACGCTTCTAATTGGCGGCACCTTGTCGTGCAGATGCTCTTTCTTTCTCACGCTCAGCCCATCTGGCCCAGCTGGCCCAGCTCCTCTGCTCTGTCGCGCTCTTTCGCCCATCTGTCTTTATTTTCTCATTTTAAGTTGGCGCCCCTGAGGTGAGGCCGCGCGGGCCGCACTCGAATTAACAGGGCACACGAGTTCACTCGGGAGTCGTTAACAAGGGGCTCGTCGAGGAGGGAGGCGGGCTGCTCAGCGTGTCTGCGGTGTTTCTGTTGTCTTCGTAATAATGCACCATACTATTTTGTTGGTGAAAAGCGTGACCAAGTCGAATAACAAAAAATCATTTCACCGGCGTCGGTAATATTAACACGGTTTCTACATTAAAATAAAAATAAAATTGCAAGTTAGTAAAGTAAAAATAACTACTAGACTGTGAAAAATATGTATTTTGTAATGTATCATTTTCAAAGTTTGTCTGCTACACAGCATCCCACTCTTGCTCGTAACTCGATTGAGTGAGTGTAAATTTACAAGCTTGAATTTTAATTGTACGTCGTATCTTCCATGGAAAATTTCCCTGGACCCAGTGCGACAATATTTTGCAGTTCGCAAACAAAAATGCTTGAAAAAAAGTGCAGTTTACAAGTCGGATCCGCGCCTGCGCGTGGCGTGGCGTAGCGGTGAGTGGGCGAAGGGGGCCCATCGGATCGGATCGGCCCGAGCGATCGGCGCCGAGAGTTTACGCGCCGACCGGCCGGCCGATCAAAGTCGGGGCCGGTCGAACCGAACGCGTAAACGAGGGGGAGGAGGGCGTGGTGCACGGTCCGGGGGCAGGCGAGGCGGCCCGGCCGCGCCCAGCCGCGGGGGAGATGGGCAGGACGGTGTCGCAATGAAGGTGGACCTCGGTATGGACTCCGATGTGAAGATCCAGGCTGGAATGCTTTCGATTATAGTGACTTTAAAAA
The DNA here is from genome assembly GCA_033675135.1 of Frankliniella intonsa. Taxonomy (NCBI): domain Eukaryota; kingdom Metazoa; phylum Arthropoda; class Insecta; order Thysanoptera; family Thripidae; genus Frankliniella; species Frankliniella intonsa. Next base: position 2,745,541 of record CM066245.1, on the reverse strand, counting down.
AGATAACTCGACTGGAAATCCAAATGTTCAGGTGTCGCTCTCTCATTTGTACATTTGAATTTTCAGAGTGCGCTGCATGGACATGTAAACTCACACTGTAAATACCAAAAGTGAGCAGGATACTCGCCCTCAGGAGAGCGAGAATTGTGCTGTAAAGTCCCTTGCTCTTTGAAAGGAATGATTCGGTTTCCTCGCTCGATCAGAGCTATGGTCTCCATTTCTCAATCTATTTGAGTGAGGATTCTTAATCTCCCTTCCTCTGACTGATATTTGGGATTCTTTCTCAACAAGGGCGAGGTTCCTAAACTAGCACTTATGTGGGGCAAGAGGAAAAATCTTGCTATTTTTAGATAAGAAAATCTATGCGTCTTGCATTTGCAGTGCATGCACTTATGCATGCATGCGCGTCGCATTTACTACAAGAGTCACGCGTGCGCGACGTGACATCGACAACACGCCTGCTCTTTGTGCAGATCATTCCTATACCACTTTCTTATAGTTTTACATTTATTATTTTTTTTCTTAACATCGCTGCGCGCGGAAACTGGCAGAAAAATGTGTTGGTGTGTACGGTCACTCACACTGGCTGGGCTGGGCGGGGCGGGGCGGCCGGCCCCTGCATGGCGCACGCCGTGTTGCAACGCGCTGCCGGCCTGCCCCCCCCCCCCATCCCCCTCCTCCTTCCCCCTCTCTTTGCATTACCTTTATTCGCGGACCTCTCGTCCGATACATAGCGGCCTCTGCGGCCCAGCTCCTGGCAACGTGGGGAAAAATATTTTGACAGGTCGCAAAGAAGGACAAGGGCATAAACCCCCTGACGCCGCTCTGACCGAAGGGGAAAAAAATCCTTACACAAAAAGTTTGTGAAAAAACTAAATTTTTTGTCATGGTTCAGGAAAATATCGTTACAAGTGGGCTTTCCTCAAGCGAAAAAATTCGATTTTTTAAATTTTTTTATTTTTTTTAAAGGTGTGAAGCGCGTCTACAAACTTGTTAGTCATGTTTGTTTGCGGTGTCAACTTTAGTAACGCTCGCGGCGCGCGCTTTGTTGATCTTGATCGTGTCTCGTTGCACGACCGAACGATCGCACTAAAGATTTACATCGGGCCGAACGGAACGGGTCGAACGGAGCGCGAGCGAGCGGTTAGGACCGGGGCCGGGCCGCGGGGGGAACGAGTTGGGAGAACGTGCGGGGAGATTGGTGACAGTAATAGTAACTTCCATGACGTAACAATTAATTATTTTTAAACACAAAATATTTAGATATCTAACACATTGAGTGCGGCATAAACACACTATGTGGTCACGACGCTCCAATGTTGAATCAAGGGGGATGAAAACGCCCCGTACTGAATTTGTTATACTACCTGACTTTTGCACTAGTAAGTCATGAAAATGCGAATTCTTTCCTCCTAGGTCAGAAAAGAAGAAATAACTGAATAAAACAATAGTATAGGGTACCCGTTTCTGTGTGTCGGTCGAGCGGAGCGGCCGCTCCGTCGCGATGGACGCTGGTGTCGTGGTGCCCCGCCCCGCCCCGCCCCGCCCCGCCCCGCCCGCCTGTGTCGAGAGCTCGGCTGCTCGGCGCTGGCCGCGCTGGCCGCGCTCCGAATACTGGTTTTATGGTTCTCTATTAGCGCATCGGGATCAGCAGGAGCAGCAGCAGGTGCCGGTCGGGTCGGGCCCAACGCGGCGAGGATAGGACAGGACAAAAAATAGAGTCGTCGAAATCGCTTTACAGAACACACCACCACAACCCTTTACGCTATCCCGGTCCCGTTGGCGAACACAAAAACAAAGGGGGAAATCCAAGTGTATGAATGTCGCTCACATGTAGGTGAGCAAATAAATTCACTCACTTGTTGGTGAGCAAATAACCACAAGGCGAGCGAACAACCATTCACTTACTTGTAGGTGAGCGAATAACCGTTCGCATTCACTTGTAGGAGAGCAAATAACTATTCGGTCACTTGTATAGGTATAAGTAAGTGAATTTATTTGCTCACCTACAAGTGAGCGACATTCGTACACTTGGATTTCCAGTGCGCTTGGAAAAGCAAAAGTGACGCGCAGCAGCTCTGCTTGAGTGTGGGAAGGGTGGAGGGTGGAGGGTGGGGCACGGGGGTGCATGCACCTACCCCACCTCCGCGTGCAGCCGCTTCACCTCCTCCAGGCCCCTGCGCCTGCCTGCGCTGCTGGTTCGTTCACCTTTTGTGTCAGCGTGCCGCCCCGCCCCGCCCCGCCCCGCCCCGCCCCACACCGCCGCCGCCGTGCTGTGTGTGTGAGTGTTTCGCCATGTCCACTGGACTGGAATCAGTCATTGGTGTGTGACCGGTTCGTGATGCCCGGCATCGCCTGGTGGACGGACTGCACGTAGTGGGGCGTGGCGCGGCGTGGCGCTGCGCGAGCCGGGCCGGGGCGCGGCAGCGGGCGGGGCGGGGCGGATAGCGGGGCGCGGGCGTGGCGGCGGGCGGGGCGGGGCGGGGCGGGGCAGGTCGTTCGCTGTGCTCTTGCACTATTTGAAGGCGGAAAATCGTGCTCGGTCGTTTTCGCGCACCCGGGCCCCCTCTGCTCGCCGTGTACCGACCCTGCCCCCCCCCCACCCCGTGCGAAAGAGAGCCTTAAGTTGGCGTGAGTCGGATGAAGGGAAGTGCCGCGCTGCCGCCCTCCTTGGCCCGGCACGGCGGCGGCACGCAACCACGGCGGGGCGGGGCGGGGCGGGGCGGGGCGGCGTGCAGCGGCTCGGCGGTGCAGAGCCCAAAGTGGCCCAATTCGGCCTGAGAGGAGAGGAGCGCGCGGCTAAGATAAGAGGTGTGGATGACGTAACGCCGACGCGTCGTGCGGTATCGATTCGGTAAGAAAATTACAAACAACGGAGCCGTCCGGGTAAAGACGCAGCGTGTCTGTGTGAAACACTTTCACATTGACGACACGGTGGGGCGGGGCGGGGCGGGGCGGGGCGGGGGCACGTGCCGTGCACGTGTCGGGGCCCCCCGCGGGGCACGCGCCGCGCCGCCGCCCGCTGCAGCGAGCTGCGCTGCACGCGGAGGCAAAAACTTGCAGTACGACAAACGCCATGTTTTCATTCTCGAGAATGGATACGGATCGGTAATGTACGATAAAAAGAGGCCTAGTGGACAAAAGGAAGTGAATGGGAATTGACGCAGACGTGACTGTAAAATGACTGGATTTGACTAGATAAGTGATTGGATTCTAAGTACAAATTTTTCATTGTCCCAAAGCACGAGTCTCTCTGCAGTTTTCACAAAATTTCGGAGTATTGTAGAGAAAGTTTGACTGGTTTGCCTTATTTTCCCTTTTATTGGATGTGACACCGGAATGTGACCGGATGTGACTAAAGAAAATGACTGGGAAATAACTGGTCGTAGTGAGGCAACCCACGGGCCTCATCTTCATCGAATATATATAGTGCTTGATCGAAATAGCTGATTCTGCCTCGCCGCGGATGCAGTGTTGTGTCTCCTCCGCCACGTACGACCCGCAGCGTAGCGTCGCAGAAGTGGACCAGTCCGGCCCGGCCCGGCCCATGCGTACAGCACGGTCAGGCACTTCCGCACCAGTAGTGCTGGCGCTCCGCGCCGGGCTGGGCCCCGCCGCACACGTTTAGCTTGGGGTAACTTTCTCATAACGCGATGGTGGTTGTGACGGACCCACATGCACTTTCCTTGTAAGCGCCGCGCGGTCCGCGATGACGCGCCCCGCGCCCCGCGAGCTCTCGTGCTCTGCACCCGCCGCGCGTGCGGACTGTCGGCGACAACCATGCAGACTACGCGAAACCACACTGGAAAAATTTGTTGTCACTTTGTGACAGAATCGTGGATGATAGTGTCATCACTTGAAAATTATGACACGAGACGGAGTGCAGTTCACTGCGCATGCAGTTTCGATTGTAGTTCAACTATTACTTCTTCCACCCGGGATCGTCACAAATTGATGACATATTCTCATCAAAGGTCCTATCCTTATTGCATGGGAGTGATGACATTGTCATAAAACAGGTTGATGACATCCCTGTACGAAAAATTAGCCTTGATATTGTCATCAAGTGATGTCTTAAATTCTTACAGTGCGTAGGTATTTTTTAAGACCGGATAATATTTGTTAATTATATGTAAATGACTGTTTTTAGGCACGAATTAGCCTTACTTCTATCTAATCAGATCGTCTAGATGTGAGAGAAAGCTAGGATTTTTTTTCCGTTAGTAAAAACCTGACTTGTTTGTATCGCCGACCTACCGCACCGCACCTCGTGCAGGCAGGCGTTAAGCCCGCGCGCGCGCCGCTCTTGGCGCGGTGACAAGGCGGAACTCTGACGCTGACGCGAAAACGATGGCATATTTTGAGGCGGGCGGGGCGGGGCGGGGCGGGGCGGCCGACGCACTATGGGCCATAGGCCGCCGCCGCTGCACCCGCTGACGCGACGGGGCGGGGCGATTACAATTGCGCTCATTCCACAAACAATGGTCCGACAATGGTGTCGGGCGGGGCGGGGTGGGGTGGGTCCTTCACCGTATCCTATCGCCCGCGCCACGCCACGCCACGCCCTGTCACTCCCTCGACCTCATCCACCGCTCCCACCGTTTGTCTTTATCATGTCGGAATATTCCCGCCCAGTGTACATAGTTTTTACCGCCTTCAAGGCAGTAAGCGTCGGAATACTGAAACTCCTTCATCCTTCAAGCCTCGATAGCGACGTGAAGCCCGCCTCCTGGGGAGCCGAGCCTGGGGTTTCAGCACGTTGTTTGCAGTTTATCGAAGTTGCCCTCCCCTCCCCCCTACTCGAGACAGACACTCTCCGCTCTGGCCTTGGCTGCGCGCTGCGGGTGCCCTGCCCTGGGCGGGGCGCCTGGGCCCCCCGTGCTGAGCGCTGGGTGCTGCGCTGGGTGCTGCGCGGGGTGCTGCGCGGGGTGCTGTGCTGGAGCACTGGGTGCTGCGCGGGGTGCTGTGCTGGAGCAGGGGGTGCTGCGCTGGGTGCTGTGCTGGAGCGCTGGGTGCTGCGATGGGTGCCCTGCCCCCCAACGGCCTCTGGACCTGCCTCCCCCTTCCCCGCCCTTCACCGTTCCAAATTAATGGGACACCTGCTGTCATGCTGCCTTGTGCCTGGAAATGACCCAATGAGTGCCTTTTGTTTTGAATCGCGGCGGCGGTGGGTCGCCATGCCAGCGCACCTGTAGCCCGGGGGAGCTCAGCCTGAGGAGCTGCAGTGGGAAGCATGTTTAACACCTCGCAGGCCTGCAGCCCACCCCCCTCTCCCGCGCGGGGTTCGCACGAGAATGACGATGTTTTTTTTTAATTTTTAACCTCAAAACTAAAAACCATTCACCTTGTTATCGCTTTCTGCCTGGCAGCGAGCAGCTTTTTGTTTTATGCAACTCTCCTGAAAGAAACAAAAGTGCAGGCGGAACAGCAGAGTACGCATCCTGGAACTCATAACTCATTAAGCTTTATTAAAGCGGCGGGGCTGCCCGTCCCCCCGCCCCGCCCCGCCCCGCCCCGCCCCGCCCCCCGCCCCACATGGCGTCACGTGGTACAGTTGTCTTTGTACGTCCGTGTATCGTCTGTTTGGAGCCGCGCCCTCAATGCTGCTAGACCGACACACTACACTCTCACAGGCTTTTCTCAAGTGGATCATGGATTTGATTCTGCTGAGTTTCACGTAGGGAAAGAGTTATTTATTTTAAGTTTCTCATACGGTGAAAACACTGTTTTAATTTTTGAGGAAAAAGGGATACCTCCCCCTTAATTTGAGAAAAACTCCTGACATTTTGAGGATGTGTTTCCAAAAATTGAACGAAAGTCCTGCCGTCTTTTTTGGAGAGACTTCCTCACAATCCGAGGAGTTCTTGAGTTGTAGATTGCGCCTTTTGTAACGAGGGCTTTGGCGATGATTGTGGACCGGTCCAATCGGCCGTGGGGCCCCTGGGTGTTGAACAGTGTGCCCCCGCCGCGCCTGGCCTGGCGGGCCGGGCCGCCTCACCTGCTCTGCAGCCAGACAATCACGGCATTAGAAGTTGATATGGAGAGCGACCTTGCTCTGCCATCGCTCTCTCTCTCTGTCTCTCTCCCTCTCCCTCCCTCCCCCTCTCCCTCTCGGCAGCTCAGAGAGAAAGGTCGCGGGCAATTCAAGCTGTTCTGTGTGACGCTTGGTGTGGGCCTTGTGTGCGTGGTGTGTCTGTATGTGGGCGGCGGGGCGGGGCGGGGCGAGGCGGGGTGTGGTGGGCTCGGCGACCTGACCACTGTGCGCGAAATAGGTTTGAACGCTTTAATTTCTTCCCCATTATAGTTACAGTCAATATGTCCTCGTGGTTAGTGAGGATAAAACAAAAAAAAATCAGCTCACCTTAGAAGTTTTTATATTTATCCTCTATGGACCTGGACATGCTGATACACTCGATATTAACACATTCGTTTTCATACCCTTAAACGGGGATGTGACCACATAGTGGCCATGCCGCACTCAATGTGTTTGAAAAATCTTTGCAAAATTGAAAGAGCATTGTATCGCATCGCGGCACGGGGTGGGTATGAATGTTATTCGAGTGGCGAGAGGGACCCGCAGCGGGCCGGGCTGAGAAGTATGAGTGAGGACAGAGGTCATGTGGGTCATGCGGGTCATGCGGGTGCCGCAACCGGCGGGGCGGTCACCGTCCCGTCCGCACGCCGTGTGTGTGTGTGTGTGTGTGCGAGGTGTTGCTCTGCAGGAGAGGACAGCGGAGTGGCCAGCTGAGCTGCTCGGACTGCCAAAGGTGTGCGAACACGCCCTCTCTCTCTCTCTCTCTCTCTCTCTCTCTCTCTCTCTCTCGCTCTCGCTCTCTCTCTCTCTCGCTGGCTCTCTGAACGTGAGCGTGATGATGAGCACCGCGAGCGTTACTACACACCGTCGCGTTAGCATCCACGATATCATCACTGTGTGTGTGTGTGTGTGCTACCCGATTCCCATTTCTCTCTCCTGCTGGCCTGCCTGCCCTGACGTGACCTATAACGCCCGCCGCGCCACCAAAATTAATGCCAACTTGACCAGCCTCCGACAGCCAGCAGGGCGGCCGGGCAGTATAAGATGATAAAATTAGAAAGGACCCACACCGTCATACTGCGCGCGAGCGCGTCAGCGTGTGTGTGTGTGTGCGTGTTTCGCCAGACGTGAGGCGCCCCTTTACCTGTCATTAATAGGGTCAGGACAACACACACACACACACGTCTTGAGCAAGTTCTCGTCGTCGCCATTACCGGCTGTAAGTCGGTAGCGGTGCCGGCCGGGCCGGGCCGCTCTGCAGCAGCAGCACTAGCTGCATGGCGTCGGCTTTCCGGTCGCCACACTTTGACACCAGAGCAAGGCGGCGAGCGTGGCGTGGCGTGGCGTGGCGTGGCGCGGCGCGGCTCCCACTCTGGTACATGGCCGGCGGCGACACTGGCCTATTACGCCCCTCATGAGAGCTCGAGGTTGGGTGCGAATAGGTGTCACGGACCTTTTTGCCGCGGCGGATTGGCGTGCTGTGTGCTGCTTGGTGCTGCTTTTAACTGCGGAAATAATTTTAAAAAAAATGGTGGCAGGAATGTAAAAGTATTGTGGTTGGTCTTTACACGCAGGTATTACTTTATTTCTTTTTTGTTTCCTCGCACTTTATCAGTATTGTCCGAAAAGAAGGCAATATGTAGCCCAAGTGCAGTAAAGGGAGCTGCATCTGCGCCCGCCTACGAGTCAACATGTACGCTAGGGTGCTGCCCAGTAGGCTGGCGCGTATGCAGCCCGCTGTGCTCCAATGTGTTTGGTCGACGTATTGCCTACTTTTCTAGCAACACTGACTGCACTTCATTGCGCGTGGGATGAGAATGGGTTGACCTGACAGCCGCCTGCCGAGTGCGGGATAGGCAACCCGCTCCCCTCCGGTGCGCTGGGCGGACGACATGTTGCCTATCCGGCGCCTGTCTGCTGCTTGAGTTATGGCGCGTCGCGTCATCGAACCGGGAAGACGCAAAAGGGAAGTGCGTTTGGTTGCGGGTTGTAGGGCAGTTCGGTCGATATACGACGCAGGGCGTGGCGGGGCGTGGCGGGGCGGGGCGGCCCCGTCGACCTGGACCACGATGAGTGTGCCTTGTATCTGTCAGCGCGCCGTCCCGTGGCGGGGCGGGGCGGGGCGTGGCGGGCGTGGTCGCCTGCGACTGGCAAGAGACGGACTTGCTCGCTGAGAACGTGATTGCGGGGCGGATCGTGCCAGCATGAACTACCAACCGCAAGGGGCGGGGCGGGTCCAGGCTATGGCAGGGCAGGCTGGCAGGCGGGAGGTCGCGGCCGCGCAGATAAACTAGCAGTAATAATTATTAAACGTACGGCATTATTTCATCCCGTCCTTCTTCCTCTTCTTCTCCTCGTGCTCCTCTGCCGTCCTTCTTCCTCTCCTCCTCGCGCTCCTCTGCCGTCCTCTTCCGTCCGCTGCGGGTCGCTGCTGCTGCTGCCGCTGGCGCTACTTGCCACGTAATGCCGAGTGTTGGCAGCGGCCCGGCCCCGCTCTGTTATTAAGTCCGATATGAAAGTAATTGGCGCGTGTTTTGAAGGCGGTGGGGCGGTGTGTGTGTGTGTGTGTGAAATGCGTATGGAGACGTGTTTAGAGGCGACTCGTCGAGCAGAACGCCGTCGCGACGGCGTCGGGCGTCGCTGCCGACGGCGGCGTCAACTTTCAGTTTCACTTTCCGCTCCATATTATGTATATATTGGCTGCGATAAGTAGGAGTGCGCGCCGCGCTCTCCCGCGCCGCGTGCGCTGTTAAACCAAGTGTGCAACTGTTCAACACTTCTTGTAAGTGTGCAACTACCAGTGTAACAGATGCAAAGTGTTTAACTCGACAGTTGTGCACTTGCAAGTGTTCAACTGCCACGTGCAACACTTTCCTTGGTGAACACTTGCAAGCTCACATCTGCCGAGTTAAATCTTTATAAGTGTGCGACTGTCGAGTTTGATACTTCCAACTGCAGAGCTGCCGAGTTGCGCACTTGCACCTGTTATACTGGAAGTTGCAAACTTACAGGTGTTGAACAGTTGCACACTTGGTTTGACAGTGTGTCACACTGCGAGTGACGCCGCGGAGCAGAGGCCAGACGATTCGGGCGTCGTCTTGAATTCGCGATATTTTGGCATTTCAGATGAGATGTGTCGCCGGTGACGGACCGGTCCGGGCCGCAGTCACACCTGTCCTGTCGCTCCTAGCGGCGCTGTGGGGGGAGGGTGGGGGGGGGTGACATCACCACTTTTTTATCCCGGCCACGCGGCAAAGGGAAGCCCATCTGGCACGCCGGGCGGGGCCGGGCCGGGCCGGGCGCGCAGCTGTGTGGCCAGCCCCGGCTGTATCTAGTCTAGTTGCACCGGACTGGTCTAGCATCTATTGCGCCTGTTTGAGCGATCGAAAAAGTAATCGCATGTTAATCTTCCCCCCACACTTGCTCTCGTTTAATGTGCGGCCGCAAAACATGTTGTACGGTTCACCGCCGTTCGAATGAGACCTAGCACTACACTGGTATAAAATGATCGTTCTTTTGCCTCTCGTATAAAGAGCACTCAGCGTCAAGATTTTCATTTATGAAATTAATGGATAAATAATATTGTAAAAGACAACTCCAAATCCCTCAGTGTAGCCACGTCTGGCCTTGGCGTGATTTATGGCTTTTTTCTTCCGGAACGCAGGTGTGGGCCGCACAGAACGGGATTATAATGGGCGATGCTTTTGACATCAATAACATCAAGGACCAATAATTGAAAGATTTCTTCGACGGACGCGAAAAGGTCTGTCTGCTGCTTTTGGAGCTTCAAAAGGAAGGGAGGGAGGGAGGGGAGGAAGCATATGGGTGGGCTGGACGGCGGCGCGGGCGGCGCGACACTGTTAAAGAAAAGTGAAGAGGAAAGTACGAGAGCATGTAGTGGTGTGTTTTGGTAGAAATTCCAAGGCAGGCACGGCCGTGCCGTGGCCCGTGGGGGGCGGAGGGGCGGTCCATTGTCCACCGGCACGCACGCGCACGCGCGCGTGATGCTGCATACGGGAGAGAAATGTCGATGACCCCGCGGCGGCGCGGAGGGGACTGCACTGCAGTGTGGCAGAAACAAAAAAACAACCAAAACAAAATGCACCTAAATACGGAAAACAAAATAGTGTGCTAAGAATCATTGGGAGAAATAGTTGTAGGTTTGCGGTTAAAACAAAATAATGCACGAAGCGCAGTTGTAAAATTACAATTAGAAATCGTTATATTACAAGCACTACTTATGGACTGGAAATTAAATCACGAGCAAGATTGCGTTGTCGTAAATTTACATCATATTTCGTAAATGGAAATTTATAAAATATATCGTAAATCTACAAACATATAATTTTACAGTGCATAGCCTATTGCGATAATAACAAATATTTCCGCGGTGTTGCTCTGTCCTCCATGTGAACCGTCTCGACGTTTCGAAGTCACCCTTGAAATATCGGGTACGTTCTTTGGTCCAGCCTGTTTGTGAGCGAAGGTGTGACGGCTGTCCAGCAGAGAGAGAGAGAGAGAGAGAGAGAGAGGGAGAGAGAGAGAGAGAGAGAGAGAGAGAGAGAGAGAGAGAGAGAGAGAGAGATGGAGTCCACACTGTCTGAAAAGTCGATTGAATGGTGTATGGAACGGGCGCCGCGGCGCCCATGAGGGGGTACGAGAAGTCGCGCCGAAGGACAGATGACAATTGTGATGCTCTGCCTCGTCATCCTGCCTGGCAGCCCCTCCCCCCCCCCCTCCTTCTCACGCCCCTCCACACCCTGTGCGGCCGTAGAGGAAAGGCAAAAGGATATCGGCCGCAAGACAGATGTAATAATGCCTGATTTTTCCCTTTCCCGTTGTGTTTCAGGTCGGTTGGCGAGGCCTGTGAGGCCTATCAGCAGGATGCAAAAGCCGCAGAGCGCAAACACAGAACCCAACCGAGCCAGGCCTTTTTGTGGTCATCGGGCTGAGCTCCGTGTGCTTCCTTATAGCGATACGTATGTAACCGTTTTGTCATTGGAGAGTCATGTCGGTTTCGAACGGACGGGGAGCGAAAGAGTCGGTGCGACGGCAATCCATCTCTTATGGCTAAATTAATTTCCGCGGGGCCGTTTAGAGCGCGGCTGGCCGAGCCTCGCCTATCTTATCGAAGCGTTTTTCGGCTCGCCTGCAGTGAATCGTTGAAATAACGCGTGGTCTTATAGCTGTGCAAAGTAATCACGCCGTAGTTTTATGTCGGAGAGAAAGTTTTGGCGGTATTTGTTCACGCAATTTCGCTTTGAAAAATGCAGAGGCGTTTGCGGGTTTTGGCAGGGCAGTGCGCCGAGGTAGAGCTACTGAGACTAATTGGATTTCCGAAAAGTTTTCGGGGTGCTCGTCGACGTGGGAGCCTTTCTCTCATAAAGATAAAGAAGCAGTGGCTCTGCATACATCTGGTTTGAATTCTGTGAATAACACCACGTTTCTTTTTCTTTTTTTTTCTTTTAAAGTTTCTAGTCGAACAGATAGAGCAGCATCCAACTATCTCCCACCCGTTATTTTGCTTCGGAAATGAACCCGCGCGCAATCCTTCAGTTTTCGTGTCTTATACAACAAATCAGCAAGGCGGTTCTTTAATCCCCCGTATAGAATTACCCGCGAGAAGTTGACGAAATCCGCTGGGGGCTGGGGGGCAGAGCTGCTTAGCCGTTGACAAATGCCTGGGTCTGCTCCGCCGCGCACGCGCGGGTCCGCAGGCCGGAGCGGAGCGGAGCGGCGTGGCGCTGCCGGGAGGAGATCCGATCGCGCCTGCATGGCTGGGTCTGTCCGGCGAGCGGGTAGGCAGGCATGGGAGCGGCCAGCAGCCCGGCCCAGCCCGGCCCAGCTCGGCTCGGAGTTCCGGCTGTCTGTGGCGACCGTGAAGAAATTAGACGAATGACAACACACCTACGCCTGCAGGCTGCTTGCTTGCTGGCCGGCCGGCCGGCCGCGTTGGGAAATGTGTGTTCGAGGTGCACGATGATCTATCCCCGTCTCTCTGACCCGCCGCGACGCGACGCGACCGCGACGGATTCATATTGATTTCAAGTTTTCGCGTTCAAGCCCGCGCGCGTGTTGTCGTCTGCCGCCTTTTTGTTGTATGGGGTGAAATTTAAGTCTTCGAGAGCGCCTTTCACTGTGAAAAATAGTCGTACGGTTTACGGGAAAAATTTTTCCACGGAGTGCAGTTGTAAAATTACAATCGCAGATTGTAAAAATACAAGCGCTACATATCAGCTTGAAACTCATTCACGAGCCAAAAAGGTCCGTCGTAAATTTACAACATATTTCGCAAATTACAAAAAAAAAATATCGTAAATCTGCTACAAAGCTATTTTTCACAGTGTTTATTTTGCCTTATCGGCCATTGATAGATACACGTGCTCGTCTCTGTAGCGCCGTTACAAGCTCCACACTGACCCGCTGCTATTGTCGTGTCCGGGCCAGGCCGGGGCCGGGGCGCTGCCTGCCCGGCCGGCTAGGGCTGGGCTATAAGTAGGCTAGAGCCGCCTAGCTCTACTCGCCATTCAATGTAAATGACCAAACGGACTAACGCTATACTCCAGAATACGGGGGCGCTTTGCAAGCCAGCGGGGTTCTGGTTCTGCAGAGGGTGGCTTCGTCGCTGGCCGGAGGTAGCCGCGCGGGCGCGGACGGGACGGGGCAGGAGACTGCAAAACCCTCGAATCCAGATTTTCACCGATTTTCACCAGCACAGGGAGAGGACAAACTTTTCCGTGCTTAATTAGACTGAGAATTTTAGATTTTTTAATTATTTTTTTTTAAATTTCAATTGGTACGGTATTTTTCACAGTGCACCTGCGAGTTATCGACGTCCGTGCACTCGTATTTCCAGTGTACACGCTGGTCCTCGCGCTAGGCCCCTGTACACGCGGCGGGGCGGGGCGGGGCGGGGCGGGGCAGGCGCGGCTGGTCCACATTTCGGGCGTGGTTGTGGTCCGGCCGGGCTGGCCGGGCGGGAGTCTGCCCCCCATTCATCGAGGCTCGTTGTTCGGTGTTTGCTTTCGCTTTGTCGATCTGCGAATAACGACCACTCTGCTGCCGCGCCCCTGTCTGTATATAACCACTGTGAAAAATATCTCTGTAAGTTTACGACTTTTTCCGTAATTTGTGATTTACAACGGTGATGTAACTTTACATCACTAACGTGACCAAAACTATGGTCACATCACACATGAGACCAACCCAGGACGTCACACTACACTGTAAAAAATACCGTAGGAAGTTACGGTGTGCCTACGGTCCGTACCGTATTTTTCACGTACGGTTAGACCGTAACTGTACGAACCGTACTTAAATGAGTAAGATTTTGGTTGTTATTGAGCCTCCCCAACATGTCTGAGAAATTACGGTGTATCCTGTAATGCACAGACCGTAAGCAAAAATTCCGTTCCAGACCAGGCAACAAATTGACGGTGCGAACCGTATGCGTTTACCGTGCGTTTTTCTAACAGTGTACACTACACTGGAAAAACAAGTGTGACATGCGTCTGCGTCACGCACTCTCTGGAGAGAACGTTTCTTGATGCACTCCTCTCCATGTAAAAGGATAGGGGCATCACACAGCTAGACACGTTCTCTCCTGAGAAACGTGACGCATGTAACGTTAGTTTTGCCAGTGTACTTGCATGTCACATTAGTTTTCCAGTGAATTCTAGCAGCGGTAGAACGCACCACATGAAATGTATAAGAAACACGTTTGAACAGACGAATGAAAAATCGCCGGCGGTTTGGTCGCGGTGATCTGAACCTGATATATCCCCCTGCGGCCGCGACTCGTGCAGGCCTGTCCGCGGCCCTTCTGTACCTCTCGACGGCGACATCTCGCCCCAGTGCCTCATATTTGCATATTCCCTCTGCTGCTGCCACTTCCGCCCCGCCCCCTGCCGCTGCCGCTCCGACCCGACCGGTGCGCCCCGCCCCGCCCCGCCTCGCGGCCCGGCCAAGCCAACCCGGGCGCCACGCCGTCTGGGTGCGGTGCTTCGGTTCGGCTGCTGATGATTCAAACGAAAGTGTAGCGGTCTGCCCCGCCCCACCGCGCCCCGCCCCGCCCCGCCCCGCCCCGCCCCGCTGCCGAGCAGACTTGGCGCGGACCAGGTGGGCGCCCACCGCCTCCCTCTCTCCCGCCCCGCCCCGCCCCGCCTGCCTCACCTGTAGCCACCTGCCCGGACCCACCCCGCCCCGCCTCTCGCCTGGGTTTGCCCACCTCCCTCTCGCCGGGCGGGGCGGGGCGGGGCGGGGCGGGGCGCGCGTGCTTGCGCCGCTTGCGCTCGCTTTTCAATCTGCCCGCTCAGATCATTTCTTTCCGCTTTTTGTGGGCATCGGGCCGTCACGCTCCCGCTGCCCGCTGCCCCGCCCCGCCCCGCCCCGCCCCGCCCCGCCCCGCCCCGCCCCGCCCCGCCCCGCCCCGCCCCGCCCCGCCGAGCATTCGTATGCACAAGCGGCCCGCCCTCCGCGCCGCGCCCCGATGCAACGTGCAACAAGAGCGGGGAGTTCGTCGAACCGAACCGAATCGAACCGCGAGTGTGGCGTTCTGCTCGATATTGTTCTGTGACAGAACTTAACGCCTGGGCACTATCTGCCCCTTTTTGTCGAACCTACATTTTCTTTTTGTCTCTATTCGAGTCATATTAGAAAAAACTCATTTTTTGGGGGAAAAATGCGCTGCTGTAATATGTGCTTACAGGCAGATTAAAAGTTGTGCTCGATTCTAGTGCATGACATGAGTCCTCACTGTAAAAACTTCGTCCAGGTTTCCAAGCAGTTTTGGAAAAACCAAGACGTTATTCCCATGTATTTTCTCTATGAGAAAAATATGGCTGCTTGGAAACCTATGGACGAAGGTTCCACCGTGCTGAGGTTCGTCTGTCGCACCTGCCGGGCGAAACGGCAGCCCGCGCGCATGTACTGCGATAGCGGCCACTCTGAATGTATCGGAGAGGCGTGTGAAATAGTGCCAATAAATCCATTCTTGTGCGCGCGGCGTGGCGTATGGCGGCACGAGATTGCGTAAGGCTCCCGGGGCGCCCCGCGGGGTGTGGCAGCCTGCTGGGTGGGGCGGGGCGGGGTGTGGGGGTCTGGGTGGGGCGGGGCGGGCCGGGGCCGGGCGGGGCGGTGGAGAAGTGGGGGCCAGAGGGGAAGTGTGCTTGCTTGCTGTCACCGCCGCCGCTGCCGCTGCCGCCGCCGGCCTGCACCCGGTTCCGCCAACTTTTCGCGACAAAAATTTATTCATTTCCTCAGAGCAACCGCGGTGGTTGTGGCGGGGCGCCGCAGCGGGGCACCGGGCCACATCGTTAACCCGCGTGAGCAGTCTGGCTGTGTGTGTGTGTGTGTGTGTGTGTGCGTGCGTGCGCGTGCGTGTGTGCTCTATTGGATCCGGTCCTTCTTGTCCCGTCTCATCCCCGTGCCGTCGCGTTTGGCGACCACCGCTGGGGGGACGTCTCGTCGCGTCGCCTTCCTCCTCTTATCTGGCCCCATCGGGGCTGCCTTAAGGCCCGCGCCGTGTGCAGGTATTGCCACACGACGGGGAAGTCGCGAAAGACGCGTTAGGCGACTTGGAGTGACGAGTTTTGTGCTGGAAATAATATATATCGGACAGGCGACAAAGGTGGGAGGGATCTGGCGGGGCGGGGTGCAGTGGAGAGGCGTTTCCTGCTGGGGGAAAAATATCGCGACTGACTGCGAGGGCACATGTATCTCATACAGAGAACCATCTTTACAATTTTAAAAATCCGCAACTCTCACTGAAAATTGGTTGGTGTCTTTTTTGACGCCAAGATACAGGCGTCCAGAGACACAGAATATTGGCGTCCGAAGACGCCAAAATCTGCCATGTAGTACAACAGTAAGATTTACAGAGCACCTTTGCGACGAACATTTTTGTTGGAAAATTTCGTACATACCCTATGCGTGACTTATGTGCATGAGGTGACTTTTTGGGTTTTGTTGTTTCTCCTCTGCTATGCACTGTTTCGCCACCCCTGGTTGTCGTAAAGCACCTTTCCTGCTGGCTGCTGCTCCTGCTGGCTTTTGCCGCTCTCGTACGACGAATCACTGGTCGCGCGTTTACCCGCCGTTGTTATGACTGCCAGGGCCCCCACCCCGCCCCACCCCGCCCCGCCCCGCCCCGCCCCGCCCCGCCCCGCGCTGCTTTGAGACCCGTTCGCTGTTCTGCGCTGGTCCTTACTGCGATCTTCCGTTTGTGTTATGCAACTTGTTTCCCGTTGTTTCGAACACTCCCCACCGAGGGGGACCACACCCGGGCTAGGCTTGGGCGGTAATTTCAAATTCAATATCAAAATGAAAAAGTATTGAGTTAGTCATTTTTAAATGCAATTTTAATTAGTATCAGTATTTAACCACAACTTTAATATGAATATTGAACCCAAAATTTAATTAGCACACGTAACCTGCTCAAAATATAAAATCTTGAGATATTCGAGGTGGACCACATTACACGTTACAATACCACTACCAAAAAGGTATTGATGTCGTTATTGACTAAACATATCACCAGTACCGCCAGGCCTATAGCTCGGGCCCTGCCCTATCGCCCGCTCACTCGCATTTTTCGTTCCGCCTCGCATCTCCCGGCCTCCTTATTTTTTCCGTACCCGCGCCTTCCTTGCCTTTCCTTTCGTTTCCTCCCTCCCCTCCCCGTCTGTACGGCGCTGCGGCATGCGCGTCCATCCCGCCGCCACCCGCTGGGCCGCGTGTCATGTACTCCGCATGCGCACATCGCACATTATAGTTTTTTCAATCTCTTTAATCGTAAAACTTTAAGTCGTCACATTGCGACAAAGTCAGTGCCAAATTTTACTCTTAAAAGGTTGCGTCACGAGAGGTAAAGTAAATAAGTCGTTACATCACAACTTTAAGTTGTCACTGTCACGTGACAAAACAATCGTAGAAGTTGTCGTGGGATTAGTTTATGTTGAACGACAAAAATGGTTCATCACGCGAAGAATGATCCATTTACGGTGAACGACAGAATGTTCATCATATAATGAATGGTTCATACATGTATGACAAAAATGGTTCATCCCAGTGTGACGAATGATGCATGTAATGTCACGTCTGTTTATATCTCAGTCCTTTTGACGAAACAACGTTCGTCGCAAGATTTATCATCACATGACAAATCAGTTTATCAGGGTTGGAGTGAACCAGGTTGATCTGTTAATTTTTTTTTTCAAACATTATAGCGAGGTGATCTGCTTCGATATAGTGTGACACGACGCCGCCGCCGCGTCCCCTGATGGGGCTCCTCTCCTCTCCTCCGCAGCCCAACCCGGCCGGGAGGTCGTTCCGCCGCCAGGAGCATGCGGCCCCGCCCCGCCCCGCCCCGCCCCGCCCCGCCCCGCCCCGCCAAGCGCCACGACGGCCACACACGGCGCCGCGCCGCGCGCTCCGTCACTGAGTCACTTGCAAACGGCGAAATTGCGCGCGCTCTTTTTCCCTCCATCTCTCTCTCTCTCTCTCTCTCTCTCTCTCTCTCTCTCTCTCTCTCTCTCTCTCTCTCTCTCTCTCTCTCTCTCTCTCTCTCACACACGATTCTGAATGTTACTTTGCACACGCGGCCGCCCTAATGTCCGAGAAACAGAGGCACTCTGGTCTGAGTCCTGCGGTGCGGGTGCGGCCGGAGGGGGGCCGGGCCGGGCGGCGCGCACTAAAGGGCTATGTACTGTTTTGTGCATTACTACGCACAACTGTGCATACGTAACTTACGCCCAAAATTCTTACATAATTCCGCACAATATTATGTTTTTTGTACATAATAAACTACGCATAATTTTGTACGTAATTGTGCACAACATAGTTAGAGTTGCCAGAAAAGTAGGCAATACACTGGAAAAACAAAGGTGCTAAGTCCTACCTTTAAAAGGCACTAACAAAATTTAGTGCCTTAGGAAAGGCACTAAGGTTTAGTGCCCCAGGAAAGGCACTAAATTTTGTTAGTGCCTTTAAAAGGTAGGACTTAGCACCTTTAGCTCACCTGCTGCGTATACTCCATACAAATTTAGTGCCTTTGCAAAGGCACTAAGATTTAGTGCCCCAGGAAAGGCACTAAACTTAGCACTCGATTTTAGCACCCCAGGAAAGGCGTTGCTTAGCACCTTTGTTTTTCCGGTGTAAGTATCCCAAACGCAGTAAAGTATAGCGGGCTTGCATCTGCGCCTGCCTACCAGGCAACAAGTACTCACCTGTGCTAAGGCTGCTGCCTAGTAGGCAGGCGCAGATGCAGCCCGCTTTGCTTTACTGTGTTTGGGCTACTTATTGCCTAATTTTTAGGCAGCACTGAAAATTGTACGCAAGTTACGTATGTGCACAGTAGTTATGCACAAAAATACTTACATATAGCCCGGTAGAGTGCGCATGCGCGTTGGTGCGCAGTGTTCCGCCCTTGCGCCAGCGCGCTGCAGCGCCCCAGCGGTGCCTGGCGGTGCGGGCCGCCGCACTGCATTTCTGGTTGTGAATGAGGCGAAGCTGGAGCTCGTCTTCCTTGATTGATAGGGTTTAATTATTGTCGGCCATCCCATCAGGCGGGCGGCGGAGGCGGTGGCAGCAGCTGAAGGGAAGCCGGGAGGGGAAGGCGCGGAAACCGGTATATGGAGCACTGTGTGTGTGTGCGCGCGCGCGCGCGTGTGTGTATGTGTATCTTGTTTGAAGAGGGGCCCAAGTACTAGCGGCTAACGTTATAACGGCACTCACCGCACCGCACCGCCATGCTAAGAACTTTCTTCCCATTTTGTTTGAGAGCGGCCGCGGCAAAGTGGCGATCGTGTGTGTGTGTGTGCGCGCTGCTAAAAGTCTTCCCTATGAATGGAATCGTAAAATGCTGCGTGGCGGAGGGAGAAAGCACTTGTGGGTCCCGCTCGCGGCGGGGAGTACTCACTCGCGCTGGCGTCTGCTGCTGCTCCGGGCGGGCCGGGCCGGGCAGCAGGCCACTTGTCGAACCAGAGTTCTCACCGCCCCTCCCTCCCCCCGCGTGAAGCTGCGGCCGCGCGCGCTTTTGTGATATGTGGGGCAGGACAGGGCAGAGCGGCGGCCAAGGTGAAGGCAAGGCCCGCGCTGCACTGCACGCCCCGGCCACGAGGATCGTCATCAGCTGATCGCGCGAAGGGTGGTTTTCTTTTTTTTGGGGGTTACCCAGGGGTTTCCCAAACCTCGGGCGCCCCGCCCCACCCCGCCCCGCCCCGCCCCGCCCCGCGCTGCATTGTGAGGTCGCACACGACCGCGTCCCCGCCGCCTGCGCCTTTATCAAGCGTGTTTCCTCTATAAAAGGCTGAACGGAGCGGCCTCGGAAGGTCGACCAGGTAGTTGTAGTGAGGTTTCCCGGTAAGCAGATATGTACCAACATCAAAGCCGAAAGTGAAGATTTTTTTTTCTGTCAGTCCAAAAGAAAATGTACGTAAGAAAATTGTTTGAAAGATATGAAACTGCAGCTGACATTTATTTTATATTTTTATGCACTGTCAAAAACAGTCGTAGCTTTTTCGGGAAAGATTTTCCCTGAAGTGTTTCCAAATTTTAAAATTAAATTAAAGCTCCTCGTATCGACTTGGATTTAATTGACGAACAAGAAAGAACGGTCTGTCGTAAACTCACAACACATTTTCTCAACACGGGACGTTTTTATCCTCCATGATTTAACACGGACCCGGGAGCGTGACCACATAGTGGTCATGCCACACTCAATGTGTTAACACATCATTGAGTAGTACATAGTAAATCTCAAAATAATTTATTGCAAATCTACGCCGAGGATGTTGTTCACAGTGTCGGCGGCGTCCCTTTTTCGTCGGAGGTGCGTTCTTATTCTCTCGTAACCTCCTCTCTCTCTCTCTCTCTCTCTCTCTCTCTCTCTCTCTCTCTCTCTCTCTCTCTCTCTCTCTCTCTCTCTCTCTCTCTCTCTCGCCCTTGACTCGCGCGGGCCGGGTCGGGCCTCATGAGCCGCGCCTGATCCCTTTGTGCCTGTCTCGCGCCGTACGATTATTGTCGCCTGCCAATGGAGTCTGCGCCTCCCATCCCCATCCCCTCCGCACCGCTCATGGAGGTGACCGAACAATCAGACAGTCAGTGATGACCGAACAGTCAGTCAGTCAGTCAGTGATGGCCGAACAGTCAGTCAGTCAGTAAGTCAGTGATGACCGAGCAATCAGTCAGCCATGCAGTGATGACCGAACAATCAGTCAGTCAGTCAGTGATGACCGAACAATCAGTCAGCCATGCAGTGATGACCGAACAATCAGTCAGTCAGTCAGCCAGTGATGACCGAACAATCAGTCAGTCAGTGCGACAAGAGTAATGACCGCAGCGTGCCGGCCACGCGGGAGTCGTTCTGACGCAACGGATAATAACGGTGATAATTTTCTGCACAGGATGCAAAAGAGTCGACCGGGGCGGGGCGGGGCGGGGCCGGGCCGCGGGGCACGAATCAGCCGATAGTAATAGTCGCGCGGGTATGCGCGGTGCGGTGGTGGTGGTGGTGCTATCGGACTTATAGGCTTGCGACGGCGAGATTGTGAGGGGGCAGCGGGGGGGTGAGGGGGAGGGGTGCGCGGGAGGGGTGCGCGCGCACTTGTTGCTAATTTATCGGCTCGGACTGCTCCGCGGCCCGGCGTCCTTGCCGCGGCGAGGAATGGGAGCAGGGGAGGGCAGGCGTGTGGCGTGGCGGGGCGGGGGGCGGGGCGGGGCGTGGCGTGGCGGGCCGCCTGGTTGTCGCTGCGCTGCCCACGGCTGGACTGCCGTAAGGCGGGGCTGACCATTGACCGGGGCGGTAATGCACCGGCCCAGGCCCATCTCCCCTCTCCGACATGCATATATTTGCAAACGCGCTTAAATGAACCAAAATATTACGTTATTCACTGGTAAAACACTAAGGCGTAACAAAGCGCCCTTCATGAATCGTGCAGCAGGCCCTTCTTTGAAGCATGCAAGAGCATGCGCTCCTTTCTACATATCTAGATGAATGGGGAATTGCTTTGAAGCGTATTTGTACGCTTCAAGAGGGGCGCAAGGTCTTGCTTGTAAATGTGTACACCCAATTTTGCACTTTGAAAGTGGATGTTCTCAGCAATGTATGTGTTGCCCAATGTCGACGGTTCTTATTGCTTTAGGAAACGTACGTTTTATGGAATTTTTTCTTGACCTCCCTCGATTGTGGTCCGGTGTCTTTGCCGCGCCTCCGCGCACTCCCGCAACTGTGTTGCCCGGTCTCTCTCGTTCCGTATCGGAGCGATTCCTAAGCAATAAGGACGCCCACGTCGCACGCCGCACCACCACCGCCACTACTTTATTGGGGGCGCGCCCGCCCCACCCCGCCCCGCCCCGCCCCGCCCCGCCCCGCCACCGAGGACAAGACGGCTATGGCCGTTCAGTGTGAAACGTGACCTTGTCAATGCGGCCGTCTGAACGTTTGCCGAGTGAGTGCAAGTGTCAATTGTTCCATGAGGACCCGATGTCAGACGGGCGTTTACTCACCGCTGCGAGCCGCTTACAGCAAACGGGCGGGGCCAGACCTCCCCTCGCTTTTCCTTACGCAGGGTGGGGTGGGGTGGGGTGGGGTGGCCAATGATGGCGCTTTTGCAGAGAGCTAATTTCCGTCGTGTCCCAACGAGGTCCGACGCGACGGCGGGACGCGTCAACGGAGAAATGGCTCATTGTTCCAAAACAGAACGACCTCGCAGGAGGGGGGGGGGGGGGTTATGGCGCTCGCGCAATGGTACTTTTGGGAACGTAGCATCGGGACAAGCGTACATTTTCCCAAGTTTTTGATTTTTTTCCCCCGCGTGATTAGGCTTAAATTGGTTTGAAATTTCGTAATATTTAATTCTTCTTCTTCTTCTTCATCATCTTCTTATGATTATGATGATGATGAAACATGGTATAGTAGAGTAAAGAGCGAGAGAAGGGGTGAGAAGGGGAGAGAGCATGCAGCGGCTCTGGCGGTGCCCTGGAGGTGTCCTGCCTGGCCTGGCGGTGTGTGTTCTGGCACGTCACCCGCGTTGAGGTCCCCAGCAGCACAGAATGATGTATGGCGCTGGCACATACCTGACCTGACGAGCGGGGGCCGGGCCTCTGTGCTGCGCCCCGCCACGCCACGCCCCGCCCCACCCCGCCACGCCCCGCCGCCACAACACACGCGTGTCCGACGGCAATTAAATTTCTCATAACCTACCCGTTTTTCCCGAACGAGCGCGTAATTCAATGTCCCATACGGCGCGCTCTTGTTTCTCTTCAAATTGATTCCCCTCTCCGACCTGGACAACATGTCCTGACGCCTTTTGTAAGGCGGCGGCCTGTTATTAGAATATCGCCGCCACGCCTTTTGCTGGGACAGAGAGAGAGAGAGAGAGAGAGAGAGAGAGAGAGAGAGAGAGAGAGAGAGAGAGAGAGAGAGAGAGAGAGAGAGAGGGTGGGGGGAGTGTCAAGTATGTGAGTCGTTCGAATCCGCATAACAGGAGGGTGGAGCAGGAAGGAGAAGGGGGTTGCAGAGACCCCCGGGAGCGGCTACAAGTCTACGGCCGGCGGCTGTGAGGATATCGATCAAAATGAAAGTCGGAAATAGACGACGTCTCCGACGCTCTCGCACCCGCGCCAGCCCAAAGCTCGATACGCCCGGTCTGTAGGGAGGGAGGGAGGTGGCAACGACTGGCCCAGACGACGTCGCCCCAGCCTCTCATAAATCAAAGCTAAAACGGTCCTAATCGATTGATGGATCTGCATACCGTAACTGTGCTGCTATCATTAGAGCGAACGAGGAGGTCCATACACCGCCCAACACCTCGGACCCGACCGGGCGGGGCGGGGCGGGGCGGCCCTGGCCAGTCGGGCCGGGTCGTTGTATGGCGTGTCCGTGGCGAAATGTGACCGCAGGACGGCGATAGAGAAGGGAGTCGCCTCCGCCCAGCACTTAAAGTGTAGACACGGCCGGCCCGGCCGGTGGGCTTGTACGGAGCTTGTGTTGACAAACAGGGCGGGTGGTCCCGGTCCCTGTGTGAGCGTGCACCCAGGAACAGCGTGTTCTTGTATCAAGTGCAATATCGGTACACTAGTTCACACAAAAGTTCAAGCCTCGGTTTTTTTTTTGTCACGTGCAAATACCCAGCAGCAATCGTTAGTGTTGTGTCAGTGTCGCGTTCTGGTCGCATTCCAGAGCGTTGGAGTATTTGAACGGGGTGGAGTGCGCCCGGCAGGCAGACCGGCGCTGCAGCGGGTCAAGACCGCTGTCCGGCCGGTAACGACGCTCCGCGGGGAGCTAGGCGAAAATAAATATTT
The DNA here is from genome assembly GCA_033675135.1 of Frankliniella intonsa. Classification (NCBI taxonomy): domain Eukaryota; kingdom Metazoa; phylum Arthropoda; class Insecta; order Thysanoptera; family Thripidae; genus Frankliniella; species Frankliniella intonsa. Next base: position 2,722,206 of record CM066245.1, on the reverse strand, counting down.
ATAGAACGTGCACCGGTTGGGTGGGAATACGGAGCGGACGGGACGGACGGACGTACGTACGTACGGACATACGGACGATTTATGCCGCGCGCCAGGGGAAATGATCATTCTATGCATTCTCTCTCTCGCTCTCTCTCTCTCTCTCTCTCTCTCTCTCTCTCTCTCTCTCTCTCTCTCTCTCTCTCTCTCTCGCTCTCTCTCTCTCAGCGCACTGCCGTGCTTTTCACATTGTAGCTTTACACATACATACTCAGACACACATTTAAGTGCAAATTATTGCGGGGTCGAGGACGAGGTGCGACGTCGCTTTCTCGCCCTCGCCTTGCCCAGCCCAGCCCAGCCCAGCCCCGGGGAATGCGTGCGGGCCGGGGCGGGCCCTGCTCTTGGAAGAGTCCCAAGGGTAGCTGGGCAGGGCTGGACTACGCCACGGCGCCAACGCCCGCACAGTATAAGCAATGTCTGATATTTGCGAGGAAAAAAAAGAAAAACTTCGAGAGACTCCCTTCATTTCAGGAAAACTCCACAGAATTTGAGGATTTGTCTTTCAAAAATAAGGAGAAATTTACACATTTTTGAGAATTCCTCAAAATTTGATGCTTTTTCTAAAAGTACGGGAGTTCCTCCAAGTTTTCCCTCTTTCCTAAAAAAAATCTGATTTATTGGTTTTACCGTGCCATCAAAATAAGCAATGTCATATTCGCTGGAAACAGAATGCCAATTTTAATTTTCATGAACCCGCATGTGATTTTAATCTAGAGTAATATCTCTAGAATCTTTCTCATCGTTTGAAAATGAACGCGCGGTTAAATCGTGGTAGTGGCCTATTTTTTGCAAAATTGATAGGCCCCGGTGCTGCTGCGGGGGAGCGGGACCAGAGGGCGGCGCACCTCCGCGCAGCACTTCATTTTCATGTCGCTCTAGCAAAAACTTACGGCTCGAAATTGGTATAATGCGGCCGATAAATGTCGCGCTCGCCTCGCACTCGCACTCCCCCATTACGCTGACGAGGGCGGCGCTTTGGACCGCTGCCATACCTCTACGCTCTGCTCGGACGCACACGGCCGGAAAAGCGCGCCGCGGTGTTCCGATTCAAGCCCATAATATTACTTTTTTTTGCGCTCTTGAAGAAAAATGAAGCGAATTCCCAAGTTTTGCGTTGTTTTGTGTCGCGCAACAAGCAGACGGCTGCGCAGGGTCAAGATGTTGACAGTGCCGTGTGCGCGGCAAGCGAGAAAAGCGGAAATCGACTGAATTACATCTGCAGTCGGGTCGGGCGACAGTCTGCGGCCGCCAGGGCCGGGGCCGGACCGGAGGAAAGCGCTGGTGATGGTAATTGCGGTCTTATGACTCTATACTTTGCAGCCTTTCCCTCTCTCTCTCTCTCTCTCTCCTCTCTCTCTCTCTCTCTCTCTCTCTCTCTCTCTCTCATTGCAATAAGCCGTTTGTCAGCGGAACGGCCGAGGGAGAGGTCATGTCCTGTCGTCCTGCCTGCTGGGCAGGCGCCGTCCTGGGCCGCCGAAGTTCTCCCTTTTACTCCGAAATTTCGATGTTTAAATGTTTATTTAGGTTTACGAATGTTTATGGTTTTTCTTTGACAAATCCAGCTAGGCATTCGTTGTCATACTGTATTTGACTACCAAAGCTAACTTATTGCTACAGTAGCTTACAAGTTGGTTATTGTCACGATATGATCCTGCTGCACGGAAAAATAAAGGTGCTACGTACCACCTCTCAGTGGTGCTGCTGCACTAGTGTCTTTACGGATGCACGATTACCCTCTAAAGGTGCGATTTCAAGCACTTTGCGTGCCTGTACAGAGTCAGTAGTACTAAATTGTGTCTTAAAACCTGCACAACAGCAGTAACAGCCCTGTAAGGGTGCTATATGATAGCAACTTTTGTTATTGCAGTGTATACGTAAACTTTAGTGATAGATAATTTTTCCGTTCGGGGTCTCCGACGGACCGCTGCTTCGCTTCGGTCCGGCTGATGCGGATCGCTGATGCCGGCCAACCTGCCTTTATTTACTCCGCAGGCTAGAGTTTCAACAGACACTGCTCCAGTATGTGTGGGCGTATAGCTCGGACGGCGTGCGTGCCCAGGTCTATTTCGTACAAATAAAAAAGAGGAAAAAAAGAAACATAGTTAAAGCCGCTTGCCTTTTTCGGGACCGAAGCGCCGGCATTCAGCGTTGTGCCGTCATCTGAGCAGGCAACTCGATAGCTCCTCTGGCAGCGAGCGCGGCGATCACTGCTGGCCGTGCCATCAAATGCGCCCGGCCCGGCCATCCCGATATCCCGATCCTCATTCAAAGTGGATCCTGCCCGCCCCGCCCCGCCCGTGGTGTTCTAACGGTCATGTGGTCCGCCCCGCCCCGCCCCGCCCCGCCCCGCCGGACGACCTTCACATTCAGCGTGCTGCCGCCGGTGCATTGTAGGCGCCTCGATAGAAACGCGCTCCTGACCAACCGCCCAGGTACCCCGCCCCACCCAGCCACGCCTCGCCCCGCCCCGCCCCGCCCGCCACGCCCCGCCCTGCTGGGCTCTGATATTATAAACCCCGCTGCCGTTGGCACCGCGCGGCGCGGTCGCGGCTTTACGCCGTAAAACGCGCGCCCGTTGGTTGTAACCGTAAAAGCAGCCTATCCGGAGCCCTCTGGCGGGATATTGGAAAACAAGCGTCGATATCCCCCCCCACGTTGTATTTGCAGCTGTTTGCGGGTCGTAAAGGCTCAGGCTCCGCACAGCGCTCTCAATTAACTTCGGTTTGGTGCCATTGTGTTTATGGGCGTGCGCCTTTGACATTCTATTCGGGAACTGGAAAAGTGTCTATCGCGGGCCGTGAAGAAATGAGGCTTGGTGTGGGGTGGGAAAGAAACGCCTGCGTAAAATTTTTGCGACAGCCGCAGCGCGCCGCCCAGGGGAAAAGGTTAGAAGGCTTACGAGTGTTATGGTTCTATCCCAATATGCCACGTTTCTATTCTTTTTGTCATGGGGTGTTGTCAATAGTATACACCGAAAAACTTGAGTTAAACTGTAGTTTTATCGTAGAAAAAGTACCAGTTATTTTGGCAAACTATAGTTTACTGCTAGTTTTCTCTGAGTAAAAATCGAAATATGTGTTCATAAATAAGAATAAACTGTAGTTCTGCAACTGCAGTTTCCATACTTCAGTGTAAACTATAGTTTCGCTACAGATCCTTTCACCCGGTCTACACATGGTTAGAAAAATGTGTCTGACCATCATTGTCCACTGTAAATCAAAAGGTCAGACGTCTTGCCCTATAAGGGGTGAGACATAACTGTCTGACCGAAAAAGGGTGATACTCCAATGTATGACCGAAAAATGGTGATATTCCAATGTACGACCGAAAAAAGGTGATACGTACGATGTACGACCGATAAAAGGGTGATACACCGGTAAAGGATGATACTTATATAAGAAAATCAAGGGCCATCCCCAGTGATGTCTGATCTTTTTTCGGTCATACATTGGAGTATCACTTTTTTTGGGTCATACATTTGTGTACGACTTTTTTTACGGTGAGACTTTATGCATCACCGAAATTTGGTCAGATGTCTCACCACTTGATTTGTAGTGTCCTATAGTCCTAAACTATAACGTCGTAATGAGGATAATTTTTTTGTTGTGGTCGTGGTGCAGCTCATGGTTCGCGCCTGATGTCATCGCGTTCTTCCGGGCGGGGCGCAGCAGCAGTGGCACATGGCGGCGGTGGAGCGGCGTTATATGCATAACACATGCCGTGTGGGGGCGCGGGCGCGGCGGCGCGGGCGTGGCCTCAAACAGCTTGACTTTGAGAAGAAATTGCGGGGCTGCTGCTGCAGCGGCGGGCGCTGCCCGTTGTAAGCTGCACGGAGTGCAGCACAGTTCCGTGCGGGGTGCGGCGGGGCGGGGCGGGGCGGGGCGGGGCGTTATCTCTGTACACGGCTCCAAGCTCCGAGATTGCGTATACAGTTTTTCCTGGTTGTATGACGATCGATCGAGACTAGCTCGGGAAGAAATATCTATGAGAAGTTTGGTTCTGTGAGAGAAAGAAAAGCTAGGAGCAGACTTTTAACTCTGGGGCGCGAGCAGGCGGTAGGAGAGGCCCCAGGGCGCCCCACCCCGCCCCGCCCCCTAAGCCTCTGAACAATCTGCGGGTGCTTAACCTGAAGTTCATGGGTGGCGGTCGGGAGGCTGCTTCGAATATTTCCTTTAAATTTCCATGCGTACTTTGTATATGGTTCGGAAAGCTCTCCAAAGCAGTTCAGTGTGTCGTTAAAAAATCTCATCGTTTCGTCATTGGAGTAAAAGTGTAGTATCGAAGACTCATCCTCCTGGTGATCATAAACGCCACGTGTCGCCCCAGCTGGCTGACCTTTTACCCGGCCCGCCCCGGCATTGACCCCCGCGCCGCCCGCCCCACCCCACCCCACCCCACCCCACCCCACCCCACCACGCCCAGGCAATTAATTTGGCCAAACTAGTAGGTTGAAGAGAACCGCTGCTGGTCGCGGCCAGGCCGCCCGCCACGGGTTTCATGAGATGCATGTTTCAATTCGAACGCCTTTGTTCACCCAGACTATCGGCAATGCTTTTGCCCAGGCAGTGCGCCCCGCGCCCCGCCCCGCGCCCCGCCCCGCCGGCCTTGGCGCGGTGCGCGGTGTCTGATTTTCCACCCCCGCCGTGAAATTATTGCCCCGCAACCGTTTGGCCGCGGGCTGGTGTGAGGCACCGCCTGCGCGCGCCACGTGCACGGGCCCGCCCCGCCCCGCCCCGCCCCGCCCCGCCCCGCCCCGCCCCGCCCCGCCCTCGGGGGGACACCGCTAACACTGCTAGCGATTGGAAGAAACTGCCTGGCTGCACACGTGTATCTGATAGGTTTGGTTTCGTGTGCGCCGGTGGCGACGCGGGTCCGCCTGGCCTGCACTAGAACACAGCAGTGCCCGTTGGGGCGGGGCGGGGCGGGGCGCAGGCTAGAGTGGTACACAAAAAGGTTTGGCGATTCTTTTGAAATGTATATGGTCTGGGCGGGGCCCTGCTCATGTCTCTGTATCGCGGAGAGGAGGGAAATGATGTATCGCGTAGCCGCTTGGAGGCGATGGGCGCCGAGCCACCGGCACAAAACCTTACCGAGAATTTCTCTGTAATAAGCTACAGTGAACCCTGCAGCACTGTAGCTTATGATGAATTTTCACCGTAAGCTACGGTTAGTGCAACTCTAAGCCACAATGAATTTTCTTCGCGTAAACTACGGTAAATGCCACTGTAGACTACGGTGAATCAGGGTGCATCACCGTAGCTCACGGTGAAAACTCACCATAAGCTACAGTTCTGCAGAGCCGCCGAAACAGCTGAGAGCACGGCGCGTGGAGCTCCTGTTGAGTTGCGTGCCTCCAATGATTCGACTCGAATAATAATTTCTGCAGTGTCCCGCGTCATTTTTGATATAATTTGGTTGGATCTATCGAGCCTTGCGTGTAACACCAGTCGTCCTTTTTTCTGTGTGTTGCAGGTTGGTGTTCCGCCTTTAAATTGGCTTCACAAGGAAGGTGTCGAGTCTCTAGCGGACGGGGCGGGACGGAGCCTTCCATGCCGTCAGTTGTCGGTCAGTCTGATGCGGTTACAGGGGAGGCAGGCGGGGCGGGGACACGCCTCCTCTTCAAGGTGAATTTTGCGCCTAGTCAGCTGCAGGAATCGCACGCGGCGGCGGTGGTGCGAGCGAGCGCGCACTGGAAACTCAAGTGTGTGAATGTCGCACATTTGTGAGGTGCGTGTATTCATTCCTGACGAAAATGTATGTGGTACAAAGTGCCGAGTGAAATTCGTTAGTACCTTTACTCATACAAAGTTTTTAAATGGAAATGTATCTAAATTTATACACACACCCAAGTGTGTGCCATTCACACACTTGGGTTTCCAGTGCGCTGCGGGGCGGGCTGGGTCGGTCAGCAGGGGTGCCTTGATCTGATGCGTGTGCTGCCCACGCGCCCCGCTCCGCCCTGCCCCGCCCCGCCCCGCCCTGCCCCGCCCCGCCCCGCCCTGCCCCGCCCCGCCCCGCCTCAGTTTTAATTTGTGCGGCGATAGCTGACCTGGGCGCGTGACGGCCCGGCCTAGCCGACCCGACCCGACCCGACCCGACCATAAAGAGAGATGGGGTCGCCTTCCTGCCTTTCCAATCTGCTCTGCTACCGCAGAATGGCGGGTTCGATTTGATTTTATTACTATTAAATCGAATATATGCCCCTTTAAATGGGGAAAAATATAGCCTTAAAAACGAAGTGGTGACAGTGTTTGTTGGAATTTTAGTATAGTAGGTTTTATTTTACGACTAGGAAAAAAATACGGGGGAGATGAATAGCAAAGCAAAGAAAATAATTACCATAGAGAATAGCTTGCATTTCACTGACACTTACACTGTTCAGTTAGGTTTCCGATGGTCTGATATTTTTCCAGGCCACGCCCTAGCTCTGTGGGCGAGGTTCGTGCCTTACACCTCCCCCGCCTCGCCGCGCACGCTACCATGCCACCACCGGTGGTTGTGAACGCGCAAAAGCCGAGCGAGGCGTTTCCCAATGTTTTAAGGCAACGCGCTGCTATTCTGTCGCCGTGTGGTGTCGCCCCGCCGCCATTGCGACACGCCATTCAGTCGCCTCGCCCCGAGTCTGGAGCGATGAATGATATCGTACATTCCGACCAAAATGCGCGGCCGTCCTGGAGAATACGCCTCCTGTAGTATGCGCGCGCGCGCGTGCGTGCGTGTGTGTGTGTGTGTCTATGGTAGCGATCATAAGACATACACTCTAAATGTATACAGCCTATAGTCCTGTTACTATTATTGTAACTGGCACTGGGCGTTTTTGCAAGTGTCTAGTTCAGATACAATATTGTTTTTAACAAGACGCTTTTTTTACTTACTGGGTTATACATTGTGTACCAGTTTTGTAACTGGCTAAGCTAGTTACTAAAAGTGTCTTGTTAGTAAACAATATCACTGTGAATCTGTTTCCTGAGATTCCCAGGAAATGAGCAATTTCCCAGGAAAGTTCCTATAGGCATTTTCAGGAAAAGTACTGGAAAATTACCTGCCTTTCTGGGAGTCCCAGGAAACAGATTTACCGTGATAGTATCAGAACTAGTGACGCGCAATATCGTCCGGGCGCAAGTTACAGTAACTGTCCTTAGACGTTTAGAGTGTACACTTACTACATGTTGAAAAAAGTCTTGTAAATTGTGATCATAAGGGTACTCGTAATTGTAAAGTAGGAAAGTGTACGCAGACCATCTTAGTGCGCATGACTCGCTCCGGTGACCTACGTGACGCCCTCGTTAGGTCACGTTAGCCGCAGTTTCAGGAGCTTCCGCCAGGCTTTATACCGCGATCTACTTAAGTCGAATCATCGTTGTGTCGGTACGTGCGAGGAATCGACTGCCTCCGCCCCGTCGGCTCCTCCAGTGTGCGGCCCGCCCGCCCCGGCCCGGCCCGGCCCGGCCCGCTCCCATATGTAACACATGTAACGGTGGGAACATATGTTACGCGGCGCAACGCCCGCTCCCCCGCCCGCTGTACACACAGTAGTAACGATATCGACATTGACGTATATCGGCGGTATAATTTTCGAGATTATACCCGGCGCGCCCCGGCCCGGCCCGGCCCGGCCCGGCGCGTCCTGTTGAGCTGCTGAGGGACGTGTTATTACGACTAGGGCTGCCCGAGGAGGCCTGCCGGCCGTGTCCCGCCACTTCCTTGTCAAACTAGAGGGGCGTGAGCGATCGCGCCACTACCTGCTCACTAAACTTGTGATAGATGGGCGCAAAAGACGCTGCATTCAGCTTTCGAAGTAAATAGGCAAAAAGGAAAGTATTTCTTAGATTCAAAGAAATACCATTTTTTTAAACGTAAAAATTCCCTTAATTTAAAAAATTTCCCATGACGTAAGGCAAACTTTTCATAAATAATAACAACAACTTTTCTTTATGTTTATTTTAGGAAAATCTCCTTGATTTAAAGGGAAAAACTTTAACGTAGTCCTAGTCTTAAGGAAACGATTTTCTGGGTGTAACGGGGGTGGCAAATGAACTCTCTATCCGTCTTGCCCCGGACAGGCGAACAGACAGGCGGGCGCGGCACCGAACAGACACACGGACAGCTGAATGAGGATTGATATTATTTCATAGCAGGCGGCGGGCGGGCCGCGCTGTCCAACATCGGACACCGCACCGCACCACGCACCGCCACCACCCGTGGCGCCGACAACGCGACACGCCCCGCCCCCTGCGTGGAAAACGGAAGTGGGAAGTGATATCCAGTCCGTCACGTTCGGGCACGACTCTCTCTCTCTCTCTCTCTCTCTCTCTCTCTCTCTCTCTCTCTCTCTCTCTCTCTCTCTCTCTCTCTCTCTCTCTCTCTCTCTCTCTCTCTCTCTCTCTCTCCCTCTCTCTCTCTCTCTCTCTCTCTCCTCTCTCTCTCTCTCTCTCTCTCTCTCTCTCCTCGGCACACTGGCAGACACGTGTCTCCTGTCGATCACCACCTCTCTAGCGCAACCGGTTTTCGGACGCCGCCTGCTGCTCCTGCTGCTCGTCCCCGCCGTCCCCACCCCACCCCCGCGGTCCGGCCGGCACCTGTAGCGCGCCGAGCCGAGCCGAGCCGCGTTACAGTATCCATCGAAAGTGTATCGCACATCCGCGAGTAGGTTTAACTCAACTTGAGGCAGGATTAGTCTATCTCTTCCAGGGGTCTCAGACTGGCGGCCCCGACCCAAGGGAGAGAGACGAGGCGATGGAGAATCATGGAGAATGCGTGAGGAGAGTGAATTGGAAAGAAACGTAAATCAGAGTATTGGTGCGAATGTCCGCGCATGAATTTTCGCACATTTGAAGGCAAAAGTATTTAAATTGAAATACACACACATGTACGCGTGCGTCATATTCGCACACTTTGGTTATTTCCATTCTGTTTTGAACCAACTACAGTCTGCGTTTCAAGCTGACATTCTGTTGTGCTCGAGGGGGGAAGCAATGGCGAAATCCTACTCGCTCGCAATTTCTTGGAATCCGAAATCTTTCGCCAGAAATACTAAAAAAAAACAAGCAAAATATGGGCGTAAAATCCGTTGAAATCTTGCGAAATCCGCCACGAAATCTCTTCCCCGAAGAAATCTTGCCTACCCTAACACCCAAAGTGGTTGTCCCCGCGGCTGTGCTGGCTGGTCCGTCTGGGTACAGCCGGGTGCGGGTGACAGTGCTCACGCGTCCCCCGCCCCGCCCCGCCCCGCCCCTCCTTTCCCCGACCACCGCGCGCGCCATTTCAGTGAGTTGTTCTGTTATGTCCCTGGCGCCCTTTCGAGTGCGGTTGGCCCGGCCAGCCCCGCCCCGCCCCGCCCCGCCCCGCCCCGCCCGGCAGTCACCTTCACTCTCCTCTGGCCGGGCCGGCCGGGCCCGCGACTGTATAAGCGCGGCGCGTGTGCGATGGCCGGGACCGCGACGGGACGCCCATTCTTCGGCCCCGCCCCACCCCACCCCGCCCCACCCAGCCCCGCCCCGCCCCGCGGGTAAAGTCGCGATGCGGTACCCGCGACGCGTGCTTCGAATTTTCCATATTGCGCGCTTTCCCACCCGGTGATGCCCTTCCTCCCGTGAGCCCCTCCCTCCACGCGTAACTCTCACGATCCCACAATGGCTTATGGAAGGGTATGTGAAATTTATGCGCGCGGCGAGTAAAAATGCCCTTCCCAGTTTGTTTTGTTGTTTCGTGTCCGTCCTTTTTTTTCCCTTTTCTTTCTCTCGTTTGTTTTGGTAAGAAAAGCGCGGAGGGGAATATGACGGACGTGAGGTCAAATATGCGACGCCTCCCTAGCGGGGCCTCGCCGAGGGGGCGTGGCAGTGGCGGGGCGGGGCGGGGCGGGGCGGGGTGGGATTGTTTGCTTGTGGCGTGGCGGCCGCCGCGAGTATCCCAGGCAGGGTCAAGTGCGCGCCTTGCCTGAATAATTAAATATGCGAACTTATTGTGTCCGCCGTGTCGGTCCGGTCCAGCCGGGGGCAAGCATATACAAAACATACCCATACGTCACACACCGGTAAAAACTTGGACCAGGTTTCCAAGCAAGCAGTTTTGGAAAAAGCAAGACGTTACAATGAATCTTCTCCACAAGAAAATTCTGGAAAATCTTGGAAAGCTGGACGAAGTTTTTTACCGTACACACACGTAATAGTGTGATAGGCGAACTCTTTAGTTCTGCAGTTTAAACTGTAGAACTAAAAAGAGAGTTCTACAGTTTAAACTGCAGAACTAAAGAGTTCGCCACTTTAAACTGAAGAACTTTTGTTTCGCAGTTTAAAGTGGCAAACTACTGCACACTCAGATTAGGAGAGTAAACTTCAGTAAAGGTGTGAATTTTCTTAAGAATTTCAAACACCTACAAGTGAGCTACATTCGCACAGTCAGTCGCGGCGGGTTTCCAGTGCGGGAGGGCAGAAAAACAAAATAAGAGTGCAGCGGGCGTGCTGCACTACGCCCCGTAAGTAATTCGCTGAATAACTCTGAATGAGACGAACGCGACCGGACCGCGCGCCGACGATTTTCCCGTAATTACCGTAAATAAGTCGGGGGCCCGCAGCAAGGCCGCAGTGTCGTGTACGTGTCCATAAAAAGTGCGCGGCCGCGTATCTTGCCCAACGGCGGCGGGGCGGCGCGGGGCGGGGCGGGGCGGGCCGCGGTCAGGCGCTGCTGAAGTCTGCTGAAGTAGTGCGGGGGGCTGCTGCTGCTACGGAGGGAATGCAAAGAGAGATGGATGAGTGGGTAAACGGGTAAATTGATTGGTAAATACGTATCTGCAGTCAAGGTTAAAGTGCCGATACAGATAAGAGACTGGATGGATGGATGGATGGATGGTGGGATAAATGCATGCATGCATCCACCGCGCCGCAATACTGCGCGGCCCTTTGTACTGCTGCGACCCTCGTCTTCCCCGCGCGATAAGCTTCGATTAATCGACTGTATCGGCCGAGGGTGACTGGGCGCTCCCGCACGTGTGTGTGTGTGTGTGTGTGTGCGCAGGGTAGAAGGGGCTCTGTTTTGTTCCGACTAAAATACTCGTACTCAGCCCGCCTGCTTTGCGCAAGCTGCGCTGCGCCCCGCCGAGGCGACGCGACGCGACGGTCGGCCGTCCAATAAAGGCGGCCATAACGTTCGACTGTCCCGCGCGGACCCGCCCCGCCCCGCCCCGCCCCACCCCACCCCACCCCACCCCGCCCCGCCCCGCTCGGCCCCCCAGCAGTGGCACCTGTTTGCCGTTTGGAATCTCTATCCTGAATCTCTGCGGCCCGGCCCGGCCCGGGCCCACACGCGTAAGGCTAACGCGGCGCACGCATCGGGAACCCGCGGCCGGCCGGCCGGCCGGGGCAGATAACGCCACGGAACGACACGGCCCGCCCCGCCCCGCCCCGCCCCGCCCTGCCCTGCCCCACCCCGCCATCGCCCCGGCCAAATTACGGGCATTACGCTTGTTGTCTGTCGGTCCTGGCCTGGCCGGGCGGGGCCGGGCCGGGCTGGGCCGCGTCACCCGATCGGCAGGAGGTCCGCCCGCCCCGCGGGGTGACCGTAACCTCGACCCGCTTGGACGGGAACAGGAGTGCGCGCCCCGCGCGCTCTCTCTCTCTCTCTCTCTCTCTCTCTCTCTCTCTCTCTCTCTCTCTCTCTCTCTCTCTCTCTCTCTCTCTCTCTCTCGCCCCGCGGCCGAATATAAACGGACGACAATGTGACCGCTGATTGTTGAGAGTGGCCCCACGGTACGGTGGCCCCCCGCGGATAAGGATCAGCCGAGGGGGAATTCACTCTTGATATCTGTATGACCCGACTATTACGTCTATTACGCTTCATTACGCTCAGAAATTGTACAGATTTATCCAAAAACAGGCAAAAACGGCTTAATCCGGCCCAAAAGTAGGTAATATGTGGAGTATTTTGGCTACGCCCTTAGTACGTTTCTATTACGCATACTATTACGCCTTTATTACGGATAGAGTGACCCGACTATTCCGCGAGTTCATTCCCTCTCGACTTTAGCTTTGATTTCAGTCGGATTATTTTTCAATGAAAAAATGCAATAATGTTCAAAGTGGGGTTTCAAGTAGTATTTTTTAAAACGGTAGTGTTTGCGCATAGTAATTTTGCTCGAATGAGTGAATGAATGGAGTACGTCTTTCGTTTTTTAAATCATTCGGACCGGTTGGCTGCCGGTGGGGGCAGTGCTCCCTATCAGTCTGTTTTCTGCATCAATTAATTTTTATAAGAAGGCCGCGGTGCCAAAGCGGGTTGCCTTCGGTGCTCGCGGGTCGGTCCCCCCGTGGCCTTTGTACTCCCCTGACCGCCCCTGTTTTATCGGCTGTAAACACATCGTTAAGGACTCCCAGTGATCCGTTCCGTAAATGCTCTTTTATTGGGCCGGAGTGGAGTGGGGCGCGACAGAACTTGACCTACACTGGCTCTCGAAACCCGTATGGATCTAGAAAGGGGAATTGGGCGAGGGCGACTTGGTTTTTATCCCGATGCGGCCCGGCCCCGGACCGCCACCAGCCCCGCAGAGGCTCGGCTCGGCTCGGCTCGGCTCGGCTTGGCTCGGCTTGACTAGGCTCGACTCGGCTCGACTCGGCTCGACACTTGTAGACATTGGCATTAAGTCTGGTTTTAGTGCCCCCCGTTTACTATGTAGAGAGTTCGCGTTGTCGCTTGCAAAACGAGCCTTTATACGTCTCAATGTATTTTTTGACACCTTCGAGCGGCATTAAACCACGGTGGGATCTGTGGATTCCTTTGCGCTTTCTTTTTTTATTTTAAATATTAATAATCCGCACGCTACATCGTGTGGACTCGTTCTCGTCCAAGTCCAACTGCGTCGCCTTTTTCTCGCGACGCGGTCGCAGAATAAATTTCTCGCAACTCCTTCTCTCTCTGTCTCTCTCTGTCTCTCTCTCTCTCTCTCTCTCTCTGTCTCTCTGTCTCTCTCTGACTCTGACTCTCGCTCTCGACTTAAATATATACGCAGAGAGCAGCAGGGTGTCGGGGGAAAAGTAGCCCACATAGCAAGATTCGAGGCAAACCGCAGCCGCACGGTCTATGAGGACGACCCCGTAAAGTAGACGCCATCCCGCGGCGAGGCGAGGCGCGTGCGACGTGCGAGGGACCCTCAAAAATGTTGGCCAATTTGGCCAAGCCAATTGGTCCAGGTGTTGCATGCGTTATGTTTCGGTACAGCCCCTCGCCTCGCGGTCAGCGCGGCCGGGCCGGCTGGGCCGGGGTCGTAATGTAACGGGCTCCAGGGTTCACGAGGGATTGCACCGCGCGGTGCCGAACTGGTCCAGCACACGGAGCCTCTGGATGCAGCTGAGCTGCTGGAGCCGCGGCTGGAGCTGGAGCTGGAGGGAGGGAGACTCCATGGAAAGCAGCCGGGCCACTCAGTAGTATTGCCCTGCTCAGTGAGCCAACACGCTATGGCGCTATAGGGACGCTATAGGCGGTAAAGTTCACCGGCTGCTGGAGTCAGCGAGGATTCAAGTGCGAGCCGCTATGGCTGGAGGCGCTGGAGACGAAGACTGATGAAGAAGCAACAGCCGGCCCGGCTGGAAAGGGGGCAGTCTGGTCTGGAGCTCCCTGCTGCAAAGTGTGCGTTGTCGTCGGGTTATGAAACGTTGAAGGGCCCCTCTCCTCTCCTCGGCGCTCGCAGCGCCTAGCCTCCCGCGCCTCCTGCGCAGCAAGGTCATCACCGGGAGGTGCTTTGTGCCCCGCCAGGTCGGGCCGCGGGCCCCCCGCGGGGGGCTGGACCGGGACGGGCTGGGGGGCACAGCCTGCCCGCCCTGGCCCGGAAGACGAGCACCTCTTGCGTCTGCGTGGGTGCATGGGCGCGACAGCCTGCAAAATTATTTGTGTGTCAAGTCCACAAACGCGACACTGTGAAACAAGATTTTTTTGTTTTAAATTTATTTTTTAAAGAAGAACGTGAGAGGGCGCGGGCGCAACCACTTTGGATGTTTAGGGTACACGAGATTTCTGCATGTATTTCATACGGGGCCTCATATGTTAGACGGGTACGTTTGTCAACTAGAATTTCTTTGCAATTGCAAAGCAGCGCTTCGCAATCTGCAAAGGGATTCCAATTCTCTGTAGAACTTTAACCGAGGGGGTATGCACTCGCGGAATAGTCGGGTCACTCTACCTGTAATGAAGGCGTAATAGTATGCGTAATAGAAGCGTAATAGGAGCGTAATAGCCCAAATTCTCCATTTTCCTACTAATGTTTGGGTCGTTTTGGGCTGTTTTTGCCTATCTTAGGCTAAAACTTGTTCAATTTCGCAGCGTAATACAGCGTAATAGACGTAAAAGTCGGGTCACGGATTTTAATAGTGAATACCCCCTCGACTTGAACAGTATGGGCACAGGATTTCGCGGGCAGTTGGCCCCTCGGAATAACGCACACTAGCACTACATTATTGCAGCCATTAGCCTCGCAGTAATGTGTGTATCATTCTCAATACGGCTGCACCTGCACAGCGGGCGGTATCACTAGTAATGAGCGGCCAGTAACGCATACCCCCCCCCCCCCTACTGCTGCTACTGCTGCAGCGGCGGCGGCGGCGGAGCAATGACGGCAACCCGACCAACGGGACTCAACAATTGAAAGTCACTTTTACTGCGGCCGGGATTTTGAAACGATTTGTGGTCTCGGTGCTGGCGAGGTGCTGCGGCGGCGGCGGTGGTGGCTGGTAGTAAGTAGATGGTGTAGGCCGAGCGGGCACTTCCTCACCACAGGCCTCCTCCACGTGGCGTGGTGGCGCCTCCCTTCACGTGTCAAGGACACGTGGGCCGCGCGCCGCGGACCAGCCATCCATCTCCACGAGTTCCTGGTGGCGCCCGGGTTGTCTCTAGTTAGGTGGTCGCTCGCCAGCGATCACGATCGATCAGCCGATCGTTAATTTCGATCATGAGACGGCAGCTGTGGTTGTGACCCCGTGTGGTCGCTCGGTCGGCCGCTCCCGCGAGGGTGAACGAGTCAGGTAATCCCGATGACAGCCGTTTGGGTGATCCGGGCGGAGTAATCCAAGGATTGAGTTCGCCACTTTAAACTGCAGAGCTAAAAGTCCGCCACTTAAAACTGCAGAACTTTTGTTTCGCAGTTTAAAGTGGCAAACTACTACACACTAAGATTAGCAGAGTATCCATAATCCATGTGTAGTTCAAGGTTAATCCATGGGTAATCTAGGGGTAATCCAAGGTAATTCTAGAGAGAAAAAAACAACGTAATCAGGAGGGGGTGGGAATCCGGGGGTAATCCTGGTAATCCAGTGATCCGCAGGTGACACAGAATTAGGTCGTCATTTTCCCCCTCGGCTTCCGTCGTCTCCTGCGGAGTAGACGCCCCCGCCGGACACGCGTGCCATGCGGTGCTGCCGACCTCAGCGCCTGCCAGGCGGCCGGATAGGCAGCCCGCGGCGCGCCGATGCGTGACGGGCCGCCGTACCCCGCGCACCGCAGGCGTTCACTGTTAAAACCTTGCGAACAAACGTTACAAATCAGAAGTTAGAAGCTTCGCATTGCGAAGAAAAAGTTCGCGACGCTTCGCAAGCTTACGAACTTTTTCCGCCTTACAAACTAAATACTTCGCAATTTGCGAAGAAATACCTCGCAATTGTGAAGCAGCCAAATACTTCGCCACTTACAAACTATTTAGTTTGTAGTACGAACTTTATCTTCGCAAGGTTGTAACAGTGGTCTGATGCAGCCAGCGGGTGGCCAGCGGGTAGACGGCTTTTCAGCGTTCCAGGAAATTGTAGTTGTTGGGGTCTCGTCTGTGGGTCAGTACAGACGTATCGCGCACATGCAAATGTGACGCCTGGAGAGGTCGCACTATCTGGTGTGACCGTAGTTTCGGTCACGTTTGTGATGCGACCTCAATGCCGCATAGCCTGCGGCGCTGGCGTCGCATGACATGGTGTGACGTAAATTTAGGTCCCAAAACTGGTCATACCAATTGAAGTTACGCACGTTACGTTAGTTTTTCAGTCGTAACCAGGCTCGGCCCAGGCCCCTACGCCTACGGCAGGTGAAAACCGTACCGCACCGCCCACATCAAAACGTATTAATCGAGGTTCGGGCAAAAGGTCAAATCAGAGTAGCGCGGCTCCCGGCGGCGCCGGCGCTGTATTAACACATCACGGGCCGCCGGGATGGCTTACTTTCGGCCCGTGAGTCATGGTAGTTTCGGACCGCTTTTTGAGGGAGTAAAAGTTTAAATGTGACGACCGCCACCCGTTCCCCTCCCGCGCACGAAAGCGAAATGTCTGATGTGGGGGACGGCTTTACGATTGGAACAAGTCGGACGGTGCAGGTGCGCGGCGTAGTGTGCCCGCTGGTTTGGGATGCTAAAAAGGCTCGACACGGCAGCCATACACACCTGAGAATCGATTGACTACGCCCGGTCATCGCCTTTGATGGAAAAAAAAATCTCGAGACGGAAAGAGGCTGGTCACTGCCCCCCGCCCGCCCCACCCCGTCCAAGCAGCGCGGGTGAAAATGAGGGGCGATCAACGGAAGTGCATTTCCGAGATGAAAGCTACATCGGTTGGCAATCGACAGGAAGTGCCAACAAATAGCTTTTTTGTTCTATAAACTGGCGAGTGCAGAGTGACTCTGGGAGCGGAGGGGGCGGGGCGGGGCGGGGCGGGGCCACGGGCGCCGTGCTTTGGCACTGATGGCCAAGGCGATGCGGGTAGAATTATTTAAAGGAAGCCGTTCATAACATTTTTTTCTGGCGTGCCTTACGGCAAATATTGAAGAAAAATTAATATAATAACTATTCGTGCTCTTGGTTTTGCTATACACGACGTGTGATTGGGTGGGGAGCGTTTTGTTTTAAACCACAACCAGAGAATCGTTGTTCAACAACACATGCTGTTTTAATGCAAAGCATGTCCATACTTGCCAGAAACATTTTTTTCAATTCAAATTACTGATTATTTGATTAAAATAAAAATAAACATTTCTCTTTACCACTTTTAAGGACACGATTCTCTGGGTGCTCTACGCGACATATTTAAAAACAGAAGTTCTCTTCAGCCTGAGCCCGGCCCGCGCGGCCCTGTTGTGGCTCCCTGGCAGGCGCACTGCACAGGCACAGCTGCAGGTGTTTTGCCGGAGTGTAGTCAGGCTGCCCATACTTTTTAAAACCACGCGGCCGCCGTGTTGTGGCGCACGCCCGGCGCCCCGCCCGGGGGCGTCAGACGCGGCCAGGGCGCCCCGCCCCGCCCCGCCCCGCCCGTGTTGAGCCGCTAGGGCCCCGGCGGCCGGCCAGGAGGCAGGTCCGGCAGTCGCGTATCACGGCCTTTCTCCGGCTGCAGCAGCGGCGCTGGGCCGGTGGGGCGGGGCGGGGTGGGGCGGGGCGGGGTGGGGCCAGCAGCGGGCTAGCGCCGCCCAGAACAGCAGCAGCGCGCGGACCGGGCCAGCAGGCCGGGCGATAAAAGCGAAAATGATGCATTGTTACGCGGAGCAGAGCCGGCCGGGCCGCGAGCGCCACGCCCCGCCCCGCCACGCCCCGCCACGCCCCGCCACGCCGCGGCGCGAGCTCGCTGGAGCGGCTCTTCGGCGCACGCACATTGGGGAGGTTCCGGGTTCGAGTGGGCCGTAATCAGCACGGCAGCAGCGCCCCTTCAGGTGTGCGCGCGCAGCTAATTAAAATGGCGCTCCAGTTCTGTTGTTGACAGAACGCCCCGTATAGACGAGGGCGGGGCGGGGCGGGGCGGGGCGGGGTGGGGCGTTACTTCACCGAGCGCGGCTGTATGGAACAAAAGGCACACCGGCTCGAAAGGGCGTCTCTGGACATAAAGGGTG
This sequence comes from Frankliniella intonsa, assembly GCA_033675135.1. Classification (NCBI taxonomy): domain Eukaryota; kingdom Metazoa; phylum Arthropoda; class Insecta; order Thysanoptera; family Thripidae; genus Frankliniella; species Frankliniella intonsa. The sequence continues at coordinate 2,704,329 of CM066245.1, read as the reverse complement.
CGAAAGATTATGACGCCGGTGAAACGCATGGCCGTAGGAAGAGCGGGGTGCGGCAGGGTGGTCGATGTGTCACTGGCACACGCCTGCGTTCAAGTCTCCGCGAGGCTTAAATCAGACGAGAGTAGCAAAAAAAAAAAAATTAAAAAAAAATACAACATTTTTCGTCATTTGTGAAACTTTACAAACGGTGTTGTAACTTTACGATCGAAATCGTAAATTTACGAAAGTTTATTCATGCTCGTGTAAGAAGCACAAATATATACCGTCTGTATGATTTTGTAATTTGACAGTGTAATATCGTAACTTTACGACATTTCTCATGGAAAATTTTCCCTTAATTCTTACAAACATTCCTACGGTGGTGTTCTTTTATGAATCCACTGCGGAAAACCAAAGGTGCCTAGTGCTACCTCTAAAGACGCTAACAAAATTTAGTGTCTTTGTAAGGTTTCGCGCCTTGCCAAAGGTGCTAAATGTGTAGAAAGTAAAACTTTAACTCGTACAAGCTCAATACAAATTTTGCACCTTTGCAAAGACACCAAAATTTAGATTTTGTGCCTCAGGAAAGACATTAAACTTAGCCCTGTTTAGCATCTTTGTTTTTCCAGTGTGTTTACTTTTCGGTGAAAAGTTGGTGAAAAATTTCAGCCTAGGTTAAGGCAGCCTTGGTGTGTCCGCCTTGCACCGCCGCGCCTTATTAAAATAATTATAACAAGGCGGCGCCACACTGTATTACCCGGGCGCAGCAAAGTGTGACAAGCGTTCTCGCTCTTCCTTCCGCGTTCCCGGAGGGGGTGGGGGTAGAGAGCTATAGGAGCACGGGTCTTGAGAAAATGAAAAAAATGCGTCATGGACGCGCTGCAGTTTAGCCTGATGAATAGTAAAAGTGAGGGGGTTAGGAAAAAGGCGACCCCTAGGATACTCTGTAAATCTTAAGTTTCGCGCTTCACTCCATCGGGTGGAACTAGCAGACAGGTAGACTCAAAGTCGTTTACATAAGCCCGCTCCGAAGCTTTCTCAAAGCTCACTAAAACGATACACTGTAAAAAATACCGTCAATAAGCAGAGGACGGTAGAGATGATTGTTAGAGAGTGAGAGAGAGAGAAAGAGGGGGGGGGGGGTGAGTGAGTGAGAAAAAAAAGTAAAGATACTGTGTGTGCACAATGGGCGGCGCGGTAAGGCGCATGGGGTACCCTGACCCCGCCGCACTGGGCTGAGCTTGTCCCACGGGGTGCACGGAGGTGGATGCGCCGGGGCCAACGACCTTGTCTCACTCTCCGACGGAAGCGGCCCTTTTTTTGAGGAGGTTGGGCATAGCGCGTAAGTTGGGAGGGGGGGGCGCCAGTCAGCGCGCATCCCAGAGAGCATCGCGCGGCGCTGCTGGGGGGAACGCGAATGTAACAGTCGGTCGGATGTGATCGCATCGCGACCTCGCAGCGCAGCGCTGGCGGCGGTATGGCCGTGACCTCTGCGGGGCCCAGGGCGCCCCGCCCGTCCCGCCAGCAGCCCAGCACAGCACTGCCAGCACCGACCCACCGGCAAATGAGCAGGGCGGTGCGGTTATTGTTTGAGGTATGACATTCTCACGCGGCGCATGCTATGCTATGCTATCGGCCAGGGGCGCCCACGACCAGCTCTGTCTGCCGCTGCGCGCGGGTCGGGCCGGGCCGCCCTTCCATGATAAAGTGTGTCGCCGCCGTGTTGAAGGGCGTCCTTTGTGGGGAGGAAATTGTGTCCAGGGGGGCGGGGGGCGGGGGTGGGGAGGAGAGGTGGGATCGGGCGGTGGTGCTGCGGGGGCGGGGCGGAGGTGCAGTGCAGTGAGTGTTGAAACCGCAGGTGCATTCGTATGGTCATGCGCGTGACTAATGGGAATTAAATACACTGCCGGCTGAGGTGCGCGCCCCCGCCGCCCCTGCCCCCTCCTTGCCCGCCCCCCCTTCCCCTCACCTGCCCCTCCCCTTCACCTGCCCCTCCCCCGCACCAAGGGTACCGGCCGGCGCCAGGACCGAGTTAAGGGCCGACTGAGTTAAGGATGACCCGTCCATGAAATGCTTTTTCAATTTCACGGGTCATAAAGACTTTCCTCTAATAGGCGTTCAATCCACGGTTTATAGACAAAATTCAGAAACAATTACGGGATGGCTACGCCCGGTTTAATGCTTTCCGCATGACGCACTTTATATCCTATGCGCGGTGCCGTTCGCGACGGCCCTGCTATTTCCGATTCAAGTGCCATAGTGTCGCGACTCAAACTGTTTTGAGTTGCGGTTGTGTCTGCCTTCCCCCCTCCCCCCTCCCCTGGGCCCCCGCAGCCCCACGCAGTGTCGCCTTGGCCTTGGGGGTCCCCGGCGGCGCCCTGCCTCGCGGAGACAGGAGGCAGCGACGCCTCACCATTCGGAAAGGGCTCTCTCTCTCTCTCTCTCTCTCTCTCTCTCTCTCTCTCTCTCTCTCTCTCTCTCTCTCTCTCTCTCTCTCTCTCTCTCTCCCTCTCTCCCTCTCTCTCGCCCGCTGCGCTGAGCCGGAGGCGCCCCCGCCGCTATAGATACTTTCACTCACGCATAATTCACTAGGCTACTTGGTCCGACTGCGACGCTATGGCCGCGCCGCGTGGCCCGGGTCCGGGACGGCTTGCAGTGTCCACTCCATAGAGCTTCCTAGGAGTTTTCTCCAATTACATCTTTGTGATTGAAGGCAACGTCAAACGAGCACACTGTAAAAACTTCGTCTAGGTCTCGAAGCAGATTTGGAAAAACCAAGACGTTCCAATGAATTTATTTTCTGCTTGGAAACCTGGACGAAGGTTTCACCGTGCACCGCAGGCAGCTCGCCTATTCTTCTCCTTTTTGAAGTCACTCACCTACAAGTGTGTGTCGTTCACACACCTACAAGTGTGTGTCGTTCACACGCCTACAAGTGTGTCATATTCACACACCTGCGTTTCTCGCACACCTGGTTTATGTGTGAGCGGGAGGGACGGGGAGCGCTTGCTGCTCCAGTCGGTCGGGCTGCCAGCTGTCGCCTCGCGTGCCTCGTTCAATATTATGATTACCATGATTACTTCGCTCGCGGCCCTTGCGTAGGAAAGTTTTTAGACCTGCGGGCCGAGACTGCGGCAGGGCGTGGCGGGGTGGGGCAGGGCGGGGCGGGGCGGGGCGGCCGGCTGACAGCAGCATGGAGCACGGTGCGGGAAAAACTATTGCCCTTAACGCGCGATCAGATTCATGAATGTGTATACATTGTTGATTGATTGCACCTAAGCCCTGCAGAACCATGGTTCGTAATAACGCCAAACTCTTCCAAAACAGTTCGCTGTGACTCACGTTTCCGACGTGCGTGATCTTCATCTTCGCGTGTACTCTCTCTCTCTCTTCTTCTATCTCTCTCTCTCTCTCTCTCTCTCTCTCTCTCTCTCTCTCTCTCTCTCTCTCTCTGCCTCCTCCCTCTCGGTCCCATTTCTCGGCTGATCGGTGGCCGTGCGGTGGCATGCACGCTGCTGCTGCTGACCCAGTTCCGTAACAATTTCTTGTACTTTTGACTTTATTTTGTTGTCTTGATGGTTTGTGCTCCGGCCCGGCCCGGCCCGGCCCGCTACCCAAGGCCGACCTGTCAGGGCGAGCGGAGCTGCCTGGGCCCGGCCGGCCTGCCTGCCCCGCTCTGCTGAGGTGGTCGTGTGCGAGTGAGCGGTCTGAGTCTAGCCCCGCCACGCCCCGCCCCGCCCCACCACGCCCCGCCCCGCCACGCTCCGCCCCGAGCGGCCTCAGTGTCGCGGGCTCCACCACGCCCCGTCCAGCATGTACAGCTCGCTGGACGCGCCAAACGCTGTTGCCGTGGGAACCGAGGCGGCCCGGCCAGTAACTCAAGCCGAACGGTATGCACTGCCCATGCAGTACCGAATCCCGACGGACGCCAACCCTTATTTCTAGAGCGGAGAAGAAAGCAGTTATTGCAACACGTCGCCCGAAGGTGTTTTTATTCGCTGCACCAGAGCGCCAGGAGTAGGCTATGAATGTCGCAGACTTTGACAAGTAAAAGGCGCGAATTTTCGTTTCGATTTCACTCATAGAAAGGAACAAGTGAGCGAACACTGTGAAAAATGTCTTTGTAGATTTACGATAAATTTTGTAAATAACGATTTACGAAATATATTGTAAATTTACGACGGACCTCTTTTGCTCGTGAATGAATTTCAAGCCGATATGTAGTGCTTGTAATTTTACGATTTGCAATTGTAATTTTACAACTGCACATCGTGGAAAATTTCCCCGTGAACCTACGACTATTTTTCGCAGTGAATGGAAATACAAAGTGTGTGACATTCACACACTTGGGACTGTATTGCTGGGGACCATGCTTTGCCCGTAAGCGTTGTTGCCTCAGACCGGACGGGCGCGGGGCGGCCCGACGGCCCACACGGGACACTTGGTGTTAATTCGAAAAAGTCTTTACAGCAGGGTGTTTGGTTCGTTAGCCGCGCCGCCCTGCCGCCGCGGCTGCCCCCATGGCGGCTCGCGATTTAAATTGGGTTGCCTTCGCAACGTGAGCGCATGTATACATGTGTGTGTGTGTGCGCGCGCGCGTGTGTATAAGTGTGTGTGGTGGCCGCAGCATTAGTGCCGGTGGCCTGCTGCGGTCTCGCACTCGATATTTGATTCGGTGTATGCATGATGAACAGATAGAATGAACTTGCGCCGCCGAGATTATATTTTAACTTCTACCGGGGGCGTGGTTTTTGGCTCGCATTGCTGTAGAGTTGATGCGATGGGAAAAGGGAAAACTTTCAGGAAGTTCCTGAAAATGTAGGAAAAACTCGTCAAAAATGAGACATTTTTCTTCAATGCACAAGCAGGCGGCAGGCGTGTTCCTAAAAGTGACACGAGGATCTCGCGCCTAAAAATTTGATCGCAACTCAACTGCGAATCTAACTCTCGAACTACATGACAGTTTATTGCAAAACATCCAGTCTTGCAGGAGAAGATGCCTCATTTTTCAAGGAGTTTTCCTTATATTCCCTTGAAGTTTCTCAAAGTTTCCCCCTTTTCCTTAAAGTTGCCGTAATAATCGCCTCAAAAATGAAGAGCTCGGTTTCGCTCCCCGTGTCGTTGTACGCGGCTGATCTGGTCGTGCACTGTGCGGGGGCCCGTGCCGGTGCCGGTGACCGGGTGCAGCGCAGCGCGCCCACGCCCGCGTCGACACCTTCCACCGCGGCGCCAAGGTCCACCGCGCCGCGCCGCGCTGGGCGGGGTCAGGGCGGTTGGGACGAACATTATTTGCACGCCGTTCCAGCGCGGCCCCCGCTGCAAATGCATCACCGGTTTAGTTTTTCTTTTAAAATGTACATACATACAATATCCAAAAGAGGCAGTCACTCTGAAAAATAGTTGAAAAGGTTACAGGAAAATTTTCTATGATAAATGTTGTAAAATTACAACTTGAAATTGTAAAATTACAAGTACTTTGTATCGACTTAGAAGTTATTGACGAGCAAGAATGGGCGTTCGTAAATTTACAACATATTTTGTAAACCGTGATTACAAAATATGTTGTAAATTTACGAAGATATTTTTCACAGTGAGTGCTTCTATTTTTCTTGGAAATTTCAACAGTGACCTAAGAATTCTTTTTTGGAGAATAAATTGCATGGTCGTGATTGTGTGCAGAAGTGTTTGTGGTGGGCGCGCCGGGCCCGGCCGGCTAACTAGCCACGGTATATAGGATTACATCGTATAAGAGCGAAACAAAAGCCGCCATCAAATCACGCCATCACGATTTATTAGCGATGAGGCAATGCCGCGCTGCCCGCTGGGGGTGGGGCTGGGCTGGGCTGGGGGATGTTATCGCCCGGCTTCCTCAGAGTTAATTCCGCACTGAGATAAAGTGAATGGGAGGGGAACTTTGGTGCGAAAACGATATCCCCGTGACGACATCCTGCGCGCTCGTTTCTGACGTCATCGTACCGCAGGTGGTGGACGGCGTTTTGGACAGCGAGTTGAAAAGTAAAGCAATAACGGTGAAAGATGTATTTGTAGAGTTAAGATATATTTTGTAAATTACGATTTAGGAAATACATTGTAAATTTACGACAACGCAATTGCTGCTCGTGATTAAATTTGAAGCCGATATTCAGTGCTTGTAATATTACGATTTCTTATTTTAATTTTTTCAAGTACGTGGAAAATTTTCCCCCCGAACCTACAACTTTTGCTCACAGAAAATCAGATTGTAGTACGTTTCATTCCGAAATAATTTCGTACTTAAATTACGCTTGAATGAACAATCAGCGGCGTGGCGCCGCGGTTTCTAGACGCGTGTCCCGCGGGGCGGGGCGGGGCGGGGCGGGGCGGGGCGGGGCGGGCCGGCGGCTGCTTGACTGTCGCTGTGCGCTGGAGTTATGGCAGGACGTGCACGGGGAGCGCCCAGCCCAGCTCGCCCCGACCTTGGCGGGGCGTGGCGGGGAGGGGCGCGGCGCGGCGCGGCGATGTGTCTGAGATAAGTCACTTAATCGGCGATTCACCATCGGCGGCGTGCCTCCGCCCCGCCCTGCCCCGCCCCGCCCGCGCTGCACTGCGCCCCTCTTGTCGACGACGCGTCACCACGACACGACGCACCTAAACATTAGCGCGCGCCCTTCACAGTACAAATTTAAGTCATCACCCGATGACAATATCAAGGCTAATTTTTTCGTACAGGTATGTCATCAACCTGATTTATGACAATGCCATCACTCCCATGCAATACGGGTAGGACCTTTGACGAATATGTCATCAATTTGTGACGATCCTGTCGTCATTTTCAAGTGATGACACTATCATCCACGATTTTGTCATAAAGTGAGATCAAATTTTTACAGTGTTCTTGTCAATCAGAAAAGTGTATATAACTCTTGGCCGCTGCGGCGTGGTGTGGTACACATCGCCATTGAAACGTTGTCATAAATTAGTCGCGTTCCTTTTCTTTCTATTTTTCCTTTTCACTCCCATTGTCGGGGAAGGCGACCCTGAGGCGGCACCTGCCACGCCCGACCCGCGGGGCTCCGGCGCGCGCTGCGACCTCTGCAAGGGGTCAGGCCGGGCCGGGAGAGGGCCCCGCCCCGCCCCGCCCCGCCCCCCCGCCCCGCCCCGCCCCGCCCCGCCCCGCCCCGTGGGAGGACGGGCTGCGGGGCGGGGTGGCGGGCCCAGACCAGATAAGGTGTGTCTCTGGCGACCCCTGCATCCCATCTGCGGCGTGGCGTGGCGTGGCGTGGCGTGGCGCCGGCAGGGGCGCGACACCGTACCGTAATCAGCCGCGAAAGAGCTGCTTTTGCAAATGGGACTCTTGAATGCGCGGCGCGGCGCGGTGTGGCGCGGCGTGGTGGTCTGATGAGCCGGGCCCGGCGGGGCGGGGCGGGGCGGGGCGGGGCGGCCGCGGGGGGCGTACCGAAAGGGGCGTACCGCGAGCGACGCAGCGCGCCGCGCAGAAAGAATCGCATTAAAGTCGAAAAGTAAGAGGGAGCTGCGCGGAGGTGTAATTACTGTGTGTGCGCACGTGGGAGGCCGGAGGCGCGCCAAAGTGAACGGGGGAGAGAGAGAGAGAGAGAGAGGGAGAGAGAGAGGGAGAGAGAGGGAGAGAGAGAGAGAGAGAGAGAGAGAGAGAGAGAGGGAGAGGGAGAGGCTTTAAAAGGAAACGAGACGTGGTGTGCGGTTACAAGTGCATCGTGGGCGGAATGGATCGACCTACCCGATAAAGATTCATTGACTCTGCGCATACATGGGGCGGCGGAGACTGAAAATCCGCACTTCCTGTTGCAAACCCGCGCTGACAAGATCCGCGAGAACATTGTGTTTTACTCCCTTCGTGCCTGTCGTTACGGCGGCGTCAAGGAGTCCCTCTGTGCCTTCATGCCACGGCAATTTTCCCGCATCATGACGAAGCAGGAGGAGGATAAGGAAATGTAAAGAAGAAAAAGAAACCGCCGGAGAGGATAAAGGAACTATGGAGACTTGGCTCAAGGACGATCGGGACACGCGCTTTATCGGGTTGGCGCCTCTGCCGAACCAAACGAACACTTTGTTAGTCCGGTAATGATGGTGCGGGTGGTTTGCTCATCCTCACTGGTCCTGGCGGGGCGGGGCGGGGCGGGGCGTGAAGGTTAGCGGGGGGACCCTGCTCCCTAGCTCCTCCTCCTCCCTTCCTGCCCGGAGCGCGGAGACCACCGGCAGGCTGGCCGGCCGGCCGGCCCGAGGCGCGGGCGGCGTCGAGGACTTGCGCGAATAGAATTCAAATACGGGCTGCGCTGCTGGCGCTTGCCTTATTGTTCCTTCTTGTTATTAGCATAGAGCAGGAGTGGTTAGTTTGCAGGCGCTCAAGGACGCGGGAGAGAATGATGGGAGACACGCGTTCAACAAAATTAACAATTACACACCGCGCCTGCCTGCCGTGCCGTGCCTGGCGCGGTCAAAGAAACTGACAACGCAGCCTTTGCTGCAGAGAAATTGTCCATCGCTGCGGTAGGGAAAACTGGGACCAAAAACACCGCGAGTGCGTAACAAAAATATATTCGTCGTAGCTCGACTCATTGCTCGACTTGAGTTGACTGCGGCGTCACCACGTTCCCCTCTTAAATCATAGGGGAAAACGCACTGAGTGTGTTTTCATTATGCAGGTAATACTTAAAAGGAAATGCGCTACAACTTGCAAACTTGCAAGTGCAAGCCATCAGTTTATTTAATTTAAAAAAAAATTGTTATAGCTGTGGGCCTTATCACTTTTGAAGAGCACCAGGGTGCTTTCGAGTAGATAGGATAGGGATGGAAAAGCCTTGGTCGTGTCGGCAGCTGCACTGTTAAACTGAATCGTCATGTGGCGATAAATATTGCTACGAATATTGTTCGTCATTCGTCACAAGGTCTGAGTTAGATGAAACAGTCGTCACTTCGCATGCATCATTCGTCACACCACGTGAAGCATTCGTCACACTGATGAACCATCTGTCATTCAGCATAAAAGAACTATTCGTCTACACATTGATCTCGCCCCACCTGGTGGGAGTAAAATTTAGGAGTGATTTTGTCGTCATGTGACGACTTAAAAATTGTACAGAGTGTGGGCCGCGCCGGCCTCACTCCAGTGAGCTGGTCGAGGCTGCGGTGGCGCCGGTGGCGCCGGGCCTGACCGCCGGTGGCGCCTGATCAGGGACTCATTCCCTTTCCATTATCGGGCCGTCCCATTAATTAGCAATCACCACGGGGCGGGGCGGGGCGGGGCGGGGCGGAGCTGCCGCGCATTGCGGCACCCAGACGGTGCGGCGCGGCTGCGGGGATGGATTAGCCAGCCAGTCCCCTCTGCGAGGGACACCCTTAGCGGGCGCGAACACCCCGCGAACACCCGGCCCACCCGGCCCATTGTGTCGCGATAGTGTTGCCTCATCTCATTATATTTGCAGACTTAAATGCTTGTTTTCTTTTTTTTTTAGCTAGATGCTAAATTTTTATTTAATCGCGTGAGACACCGTCACTATAAAAATGTGTTTGTGAATAATGTACGATATATTTTGTAGTTCACTATTTACAAAATAAGTCGCACATGTACAACAACCTGATCCTCCTGCCATGCTTGTTATTTGGTTCCAAGTCGATATACGCTGTGCTTGTAACTTTACAATCTTCAAATGTACGACGTCTTCCATGGAAAATTTTCCTGTACTCGGTACGACAATTTCTCGCAGTGATTGTGTCGTTCAACCGTTTCTTTCCTCCGGACGCTTCCAGTTTTGACGCGTTGCCATTTCTATCTATGAGCCCCGTTCTGCTCAGGTTCCCGCTCGCTACCACCGCCTGCTCGAGCGCGCCGTCCTTAGCGTACGTGTGCGCGAGTAGGATTCGGCTCGTTAGCCGTTAGCCTGGCCCGGCCGCGAGTGTCTCCCGACGGAAGTCATAATAATAACAACGCTTTCTGTTCGCAGGTAATTGGACGGTCCCGCTCATCCGCTCTGCAGAGGTTCACGGAATCGGCCGCACCGCGCGCGGCTGTGTGTGTGAGTGAGTGAGGCCTTCCGTCGATATCGCAGTCTGATTATTAAATCCCTGGGGCTCTTTGCTCCCAGCAGCCGCAGCAGCAGCTGCCCAGGACGGGACGCTAATTTTAAAACCCCACCTGGATTTCCCTTACTTTACGGCTTCTCGCATCTCTTTCGTCGTGGCGCCGGGGGCCAAAAGGTAGTTGCTCAAACTGCTTAAACGGGTATTTGGGATAGGATAGGCGGGGTTAGGTAGGGTTTGATTAGAGAAGCGAAGGAAATCATGCATAAGCCTTGCAGGATTTTAAGCAACCATAACACAAGTTTTTCTACATGCTTAACTCTGTCCCTTATGTACAAATTTGTGCATAATTATGTCCAAAGTGTGCAAGTTATGCATGAAACTTTGTGTATAACAATGGTAGTATATAACCGTCTTTAACGATGCAAAAATCATTTCACTACAACCGTGAAGTTAGGGAGGGGATCTAGATCCACGAGGGTTTCAAAATTAGCTCCCGGGCCGGCTTTGCTTCTTATTTCGCTCTGGCGCTCCGATTCATTTGGTTTCTCGCCGTCGTGTATCTCGTTTTTTCTTCCCGCGTCGCCTTGGCTCCATGCCGCGCGCCCGGCCCGGCCCGGCACAACGTCTCGCGAGGAAATAAGGCTCTCCTACGCGTCTAGGACGCGGCGCTGCGCGGTGCGTCGGGTGCAGCGGCAGCCGCTACAGTCCAGTTTTCACTTTCCCGCCATGAAGATCAAGGCCGATCGGCGATACGCAATGCGGCTTGGGCTGGGCTGGGCTCGGCGCGGCAGGTGTATCGAGTGCCCTGCCCTCTCCGCCCCCCCTCCTCTCTCTCTCTCTCTCTCTCTCTCTCTCTCTCTCTCTCTTCCTCCCTCTCTCTCTCTTTCTCGCTCTCTCGCTCGCTCGCGCTCTCCTATTTGTTTATGAGGCGGATAAAATAAACCAATACATAAAAGAGAAGCAGGATCTCGTTTCGTGCGCCGCCGCGGTGCACGCGTGCAGGTGCGCTCACTGCTGCTGCGCGACACGCGTCCACTTGCTTCTGTTTTCTTTTATTTATTTTATTCGCTGATTTGTCCGGTTTGGCTCGATGATCCGGAAGCAGCCGAAGCCCGCGGGGCCGGGCCGGGCCGGGCTGAGCGCGAGGCGTGGAGGGATGGCCGCGTCCGAAACAGCGCCGCGCCTCGCTGAGACGGCCGAGCGGCCCATGACTCTGACGATATAGCGAGGCGACAGGACGCGCGCCCGGCCAGTGTTGTTTTTCTCGGACGCGGCGCGCAGCGGTCAAGGGTACGCCGTGTGTGTGTGTGTGTGTGTGTGTGTGTGTGGCCCGGTCCCACCGCCGCTGACACTGTGGTGGTAATCGCTTCCTTCCGTCTGCAGAATGACTCGCGAGGTCCGGTCTGACCGCGCCCCGCCCCACCCCACCCCACCCCGCCCCGCCCCGCCCCGCCCCGCCCCGCCCCGCCCGGCCCTAATGGCCGAGTCATGAGGTCCGCGCACCGCACACCGGAACAGCCCGTTTGATTTTTATTTCTTTCGTATATATATTTTTTTCCCGATATCTGATTGTTCAGCGCAGATTGTGAGATTATTTTTACGATTTTTATGATGGTCTGTTTGTGCGGCCTAAAATGAGTAGTGAGTTTCTTTGCTGTTTTAATGTGCTCCACGTTGGGTGTTGTGATTTTTCTGATAGGAAAATTATTATAATTATAATTAAGTCTTTTTTTTTATTTTTATTTTAAATATACCGTAACTTCTTGCAATTTGAACTGCAGTCCGCGGGTTGGGCGGGTCTCCGTGTGCGGTAGGCCGGTGGCGTGGTGTTGAGCGGTGCACTCGCTGACCCCCCGCCCCGCCCCGCCACGCCACGCCCCGCCCCGCGGCGTGCTGTTGGCGGGGAATGCACAGAGATGCTTTACAGCGCGGCAGCTCAGCAGCGCCACCTTATCCACTATCGACAACACTTTACATCCCGCGTACTGCTACACGCGCGGGGCGGGCGGGCACTGTCGCCGCGACTGCACTGTGCAAAACCGCCCAGCACATGCTGTACGCGTAGGGACGCTACCGGACGCTACTACACACTGACTGGAAAATCACTTTTTCATTCATATATCACATGTACACATAGAAATACTATGTACTATTTTGTACAGTACATAGTTTGTACATTAGTTTTTAAGCTTTTGATTTAGCGATAGTTTAAAGTATTGGAAAGCAAACGCGTCTCGTATGTCGCAATGACACGTGCCTTTACGATGCCGGCGCGGCGGGCGCGGCGCCTGTGGCCGGCTGGCGTGTGAAAGCAAATTACTATTCGTGTATGCGCGGCCGCCGAGTTGAATATTCCTGCGACTTACGCACGCGCGTGCAGGAGTAAGAGGGAAGAGATCTCCCCGCCAGGTACTGCTGCGCGCGGCCCGGCCGGCCGGGTCATAGCCCCTATCACATCGGTGGGCCAATTACTCCAGGGGGACCTCACTGCGACCAGTTAGCGTACGCGTCTCCCACCAGTCACTCTTCCAGTCACGTCCAGTCACTTTTCCAGTCGCATCTAGTCACATTCAGTCACTTCCAGTTATTTTCCAGTCACTTTTCTAGTCACGTCCAGTCACTTTTCCAGTCACGTCCAGTCACTTTTCCAGTCAAATCTATAGTCACATCCGGTCACTTCCAGTTATTTTCCAGTCAATTTTCCAGTCATTTTCAGTCATTTTCCAGTCACAGCCAGTCATTTTCCAGTCACATCCAGTCATATCTCTGTCACTTCCAATCATTTGATTTCCAGTCAGTGTACACATGTTACCGTGAGGTGGTCCCCCTCGCAATTACTGCCACCTGCAGCGGCGCGGAGGGTCTGGAGGTGCCGCCGCTGCTGCTGCTGGACAAATGCCACGCACATAAAGACTACTCCATTCGGCGCCGTCCGCGTGGCATCGGCGACCAAATCTCTCGGCACCAGCAGCCGTCCCGTCGCGTCCGCCCGATCACTTTCTCCCAGCGGGGCCGGGCCGGGCCGGGCCGGGCGCCACCCACAGTAACTAGTGCGCAACGCTGTCCCGGCCGCCCGGCCCGCACTACTCCCGCAGCGGCGCGGGTAATATTAATTAAAAGCCCTAAGGACCTTCTCGCACCGCTCGCTGCGTGAGTTTGACGCGTGTCGACGGCGGGTGTCTTGCACGATCAGATCGATCGCGCACGTGTGTGTGTGTGTGTGGTATTCTTTCATCTCCCGCAGGCACGCTGGCGGTGTGCACTTCCCCATCACGAGCCGCCCTATCGCCCCAACTAACCCCCTTTCTCACGCGGCGCGGCGCGACAGCCGAATCCAGCGCGGGATAAGAGACGGTGGCGGGCTCTGCTCCCGCTCTGCACCGGTACAAGCGTAGTGCAAACCCCCGTTCTTTAAGCAGCGTACCGAGTTAATGCTTGGAATGAAGCGTCATAGGCTCAACCGTTAGGATTACGCCTGTCTAAATGAATGGGGGAATTTCTTCTCTCTGCTTCACTTCAAGCAGCGTAAGGTCTCCAAGCGTGTGTGCATGCTTGACTCGAGCATAGCTTTACCAGTTTGCCCCCGCTCTGCCCGCTCTGGAAATCCAAGTGTACGAATGCCGCTCACTTGTAGGTGAGCAAATAAATTCATTTTACTTATAGGTGAGCAAATAAATTCACTCACTTGTAGGTGAGCGAATAATCATTCACTTGTAGGTGAGCTCATAACCATTCACTCACTTGATCTCGCTTGTAGGTGAGCGAATAACCGTTCGTACCTACAAGTGACCGAATAGTTATTTGCTCACCTGCAAGTGAGTGAATTGTTGTTCGCTCACCTACAAGTGAGTAAATTATTATTTGCTCACCGTCAAGTGAGTGAATTTATTTGCTCTACTACACTGTAAACGCAGTGGCCATATTTAATGCCAAAATTTTGGCGTTCTCTAAAGATCGCGAAATTTGTACACTTGGATTTCCAGTGCGGCTGATGCGCCACCGCCAGGGAAGCGGTCGGTGGCGTGGCGAGTTTTCTGGCAAACGCAAGCGTGTTGCCGGCGGCGATAAGGCCTGCTGCTGCTGGTGCCGGCTGCTGGCCCCGGCCGGCCGGGCCGCGAGCTCTGCGCTCAGAGGTGCATTGCGACGGTCTAACCTTTCTTGACGAAGAAGGATAAAAACAGGGAAACGCGAGTCTAGGCCAAGCAGCCGGGGCGGCATCTGTTTCGAGACCTCTTCGCGTGCTGACCGGCAAACATTTCGCACACGGCACACGCGGTGTCTGGTGGGTCGCAGACAGGTGAGGGATATTCAGATTGAACCAGCGGCGGGGCGGGGCGGGGCGGACCCTCAGGGCTCATCTGGCCTAGTGGGTCGGGCTGGCCTGGCCTGGCCTGGCCTACTGGCGGCCAGGCGCGCCGGGGGGTTGACCCGCTGTTGCAAAGCGCGCCAAACTTGTTCGCTGCACGACAGACAAGCTTGCATGCACCACGCCACGCCCACCACGCGTGCCGCGTATTTTAACCTTTCCTTCATAACTCATGTTTCATTCATGGTTCACCTGATGTGGAGTATTTTCCAGGTATTTTAGGATTGAATTCGTAGTCCTATAACGCAAAGTTTGTATCTTTGTCGTTGTCCACCCTTACAGTGGAAACCCAAGTGTGCGTGAATACTGTCGTGCACGTGAAGGTGAGGGTATATGTGAATCTCCCTTCGCTCACTTGAACATAAGTAAAAGTATGGATTTTCTGAGGATTATCACACAGTTGAAGTGTACCCAAACTAATTGAAATTCACCTCCGTGCTTGCACCCGGAAAGCAAAGGCACTAAACAACGCCATTTGCTGGGGCGCTCAAATCAAAGGAGAGCTAGCCAGCTAAAGGCGTTAACGTCTTAAGTTAACTCCGTTAGAGATGCGCTAAACCGTAGAGCCATTCCTAAACCACTAAATTTAGTTAGCGCCCTTTAAGGTTTGTAGCGCCTTTGTTTTTCCAGTATGTGTAAAGGTAATGCTTGGGTGAAATAATGGTGATATTGCCCTAAAAAAATGGAAATTCAGTTATATATATAGCCATTTTACCCAAGCCTTACCGTTAAAAATGCAAATTAACATACAAATGCAGTGTTTTGTCGTCGTGTACAATGCCTGTGTGTTGGTAGCTGTGAGTGCTGCGCTGTTCGAAGGGTGATGATTACGGAAGGCAGGCGGGCGGGCTGGCCTTGACATTCGCCGTAGCGCGCTGTACGTACCGGACCGGGATGGGCGTGAGGTGCGCGCCTCGTGCGTGCGTGAGCGTGCGTGAGCGTGCGTGAGCGTGCGTGAGCGTGCGCGGCATCCGCCCGCCCGCGCGGCTCTGGACAACTTACGGGAAACGCCTGGAGCGGCTCGTG
Organism: Frankliniella intonsa; assembly: GCA_033675135.1. NCBI lineage: Eukaryota > Metazoa > Arthropoda > Insecta > Thysanoptera > Thripidae > Frankliniella > Frankliniella intonsa. The sequence goes on along the minus strand of CM066245.1, from coordinate 2,688,920 downwards.
GAGGCTGGAGTCTCTGCTGAAGCCGCTCTTTAACACCTATAGCCGTACACTGCTTGTTTGCTGAAAGCCACACACTGCAAAAACACCGGTGCCAAAGCCATTAAACCTTGCCTTTTAAAGGCGCTAAGTCACACATTTTCTCTACTCTTGTAAATCTTGTTGAAAACTGTCGTAAGGGTACAGGGAATTTTTCGATGGGAAACGTTGTACAATTACAATTCAAGATTGCAAATGTACAAGCACTGTGTCGACTTGGAATCGAATGACAAGCAAGGGTGGCAGGTTGTCCATACGACACTTTTTGTACATGGTAAATTACAAAATATATCGTACATGGACGAACATGTTTTTCACAGGGTAACTGTAGCTAGGTAAACAGCTGGAACTGCACAACTAAAGTTTTATGTCTTTTGTATTTTTTAAATCTACGGGTAGTTATAAGGTCCCATAGCCCGTTATAGGCAGGTGCAAAGTATTTGCAAAGTCAGCTGCGCAAGGTGTGCGCCGCCATCAGCTAGTAGTGCGGCTCGGCTGCCCCTCTAGGGCCCCACAGTGCGGCAGCCAACCTTTTCAAACCGTCAAGATGGATGGTAAACGGACACCCCCACGCGGAAGGATGACATATGTTATAGGGGCTTAACGAGGGGTCGTGGCGAGGCTTGTCAACTCCTCCCCGCGGCTTCTCCCGAGGCGCCACTCTTAAAAAAATCCTTCCAGAATTTACAGCGTTTTTCGTAACTTGTAGTTTACTACAAATGATGTTGTAAATTTACGATCGGTATGGCAAATTTACGTGAGCCTATTTGTGTTCGCTGTCATTACAATTTTGTAGCTTTATAATTTGACATCGTAACGATATTTCTTATGATCAATTTCCCCGTAAGCCCCCTAAACATTTCTCCTGGTGTACCTGAGGCCCCTGCGGTCCGAGAGGGCACCGCGACGACACTGCAACTGTGCTGCATTGACGCCGCGACCTTCTGAGCCGATACCGCCGCTTGACGGACAGTTCGGTACATAAATGTCAGACGCGGCGTAAGACGAGGTATCATCCCCCGTCGGCTTCTGTGACATATCTATTTTCGTTTCGCTTTAGGAATGAGTGTTCGAGAAGGAGGCGTTTTCATTGGGGCGAGTTGGCACATACCCTGGGGCGAGTTTTCGGCTGGACCGGGGTCGAGTTGGGTATGGGGCGAGTTTATACCGGGGGCGAGTTAACCGGGACGTTTTGTCCGTCACCTGTATTGGTCTTCAGAGCGATGCATTTTGACCCAAAAAACGTTTCTCTCCTGAAGTCGCGATTTGATTTTCTCGCTCTACACGGAAAAAAATGATTGGTTGTCACAATCAGAAGTTGATTGCCACAACCAAAATTCCTGGTAGCTGGGGGCGCTATCGACTATCTGATTGTAAGAACCAAACGGCTTAGTAGTCAGAGGCTTGTTGCGAGAAGCGAAAAGTTGATTCTGAGGATCAAAAAGACGGTCGTCCGGACTATCGTTTGGTCAGTCGTGAGAACCGTCCCGAAATTTATGCTTGGTGATGACAACTGGAAAGAATGGTCGCAATGATCAGATGGTTGGTTCCTGTGATCAGGCGGTCGGTTTGAGCAGAAAATGAGAAACGAGTCAAAAGAATACACGTGGTCTTCCTTTTCCGTAGCCTTATATTTATTTCCGGTCCATCTCCCTTCTTTCTGTTTACGTTGAACAATGTCGGATGAGACCGCGCATGGAGAAACTAGATGGGCGCCGGCCGGAGTCGAACCTCGACCCTCCACTCAGCCGCCTGGCACGGAGACCACTGCGCCACAGCGGCGACAGTCGGTGGGGAGGTGGACCCGGCTACTTGGTCAACCTCGGCTGCTGAGAAGCCAGTCGATCGCGGCATATGATCAAATCAGGTGGTTCCAGCAACCGACCTTCCCTCAGCAAAGCCGACTTGGTTGCAGGAACCGGCCATGGCCTACCAAGAGAGCTGTACTTGCCCAACCAACTCACTTGTTCGTCTCAACCGACATGTCCGATGCAGGCAACCAACTTGCACTCAACAAAGCAATGCTGATGGCTACAGCCAGCCCTTTTTTTCCGTGTATTAGAGCGATTTAAAAATTATCACTCTAAGTGATAGGTAGCGAGGGAATCTCTCGCTCCTTTTGAGTGAGGATTCCATTCCGCGGATATCACTCAATTTGAGTGATGTTTTAGGATCTCACACAACATGAGCAATATAAGGGGAAAAAACCTCGCTCCTTCTTGATGAGACGTCTGACTCATGCACTTGCAGTGGACGCGGGCGCATCTTATCGCACCTCCGCTTCGCGGCTCGTCATAGCAGAAGAATATGCGGCTCGTAACGCACTCGGCACGCGAGGTTACGCGCACTGGGAAAATATCTCGGGGAGACACGGGGAACACTGATAACTTTCTAGGGTTTTAGCAGTGGACTGAGAAACGCACTTTAAAATTAACATTGTATGAAGCCACAGTTATTTTTTTCCGCAGTACTCTTGAAATTTTAAAATTCTTCTCGTGACAGTGCGACGCGGAGCCTTGAATCACGTCACAAGGTGCTCATCACCGTAGCAGGGCTCAAGCGCGTTATTATCATGGCCGCTATACTGCGAAGTGACGTTTTATTACGTCCTCTGTTTTATCTCCCCATCCTCTCCTTTCCTTCTTTTTCCCTTCTCCCGCCCCCGCCTTTATATATTTTATTTTTTTCGGGAGAGTCTCTTCTCCTGCTGCGCGTGAAATTGCATCACTGTGCATGAAGTCGCGTTCTGCCAGTGTGCACATCTCTGTCCTGGAGCAGGGCGGCCAGGGCGGCGCGCGCGTAAGGGACCTGCCTGCCTGCGCAATATGGCGGCCGGGCCGGCGTCCTCAGCGCCGCGACGCCCGGCGCCGGTGCAGCCCCGGCCGGGTGGGGAAGGAAGCCACGGACAGCAGCAGCGCCGCCGCGACGTCCGCGACACCACCGCGTCGTTAACCGGCAGGGGAGTTTATTAGCCACATCCCATCACCTCCAACCGCGCCGCACACCTCGCTTATGTGTAAGGGAGAAAAAAAAATTGCGACATTAGCGACTGCAAAAGTAACGTTGGCTTGGATTACTTTGCTATGGCTTTTTTTTTCTCCTTTTAAAAAATGATTGTGAGTACGGTTACTAAAGTGTGTTCTGCACAGTTTACCGCCGAAATGGTACATTAAAATTAAAAGCATTTCAGTTTTAAACAGGGAGATAACATGCGGATTTTTTAATTTCCTGAATTAACCGCCTTGTGGCCACTTCCAGTGAATACTGTACCCTTTGGCGGTGAGGTAACCGGAGGCGGGTCGCATGGACATTGTGAATCCTGCTGTCTGTCTTGAGCCGAAAGGACCAGCAGCAGTTCGGCCGGACACGCCTTGCTCCGTTCCTCCCCCGCCGCGTACTACACCGACACACAAAAAATTCAGCTCCGTGCTCATAAACTTTAGCACCCGCGCCTAAAAAATGGTTGCAGGAACAAAAAAAAAATAATAGCTGGACAGATAAGTGGCACTTAGCTGCTCAGCTTCGAGACAGCTGTGGCTAGTTGTACAGTTAAAATTATTGTGCTAAAAAAATGCGGGAAAAAAATCGTCTTCTTAGATGCTTAGCTTAATTTGTTCGAATATGAGAGCAAGGTGATGTTTAGATCGCCCTGCGTGCGCCGTGGCGTGCGCCCGCCCCGTGGGTCCCGGCCGGGGCGGGGCGGGGCGGGGCGGGGCGGGGCGGGGCGGGGCGGGGCGCCACCCGCGCCGTGACGGCATCGCCAGCGCAGAACAAAGCAAACAGCGGACGGGTTATTGGCGACCCCGCCCCGCCCCACCCAGCCCTTCGCGCTTTCCAACACTTTTCGCGATATGATGGCCCATTTTCATCACGTCGCGCGCGAGGCCGCGGCTATGGAGACAAAGCGCGCTCGCGCGAGTGGGAGTATCGCCTCCCGCACATTTGTATTGTACTTGGTGCCGCGAGCGAATTCCTCCAGTCACTTTGATTCTCACCCGTAAACGGTACATTGTCCGAACAAGAAGACAGAGGGGAAAAAAAAGAAACATGCCGGAGGTGTTTGAGCTGAACACGCGTTTCAAATTTATCGCGCGCCTTTGCTGACGTGCGACGCGGGTACACACTAACTGGATTTGTATCTTTTATTCGTACAAAGTTCAACAATCAAATTCTTCACACAAATTTGTGCGATAACGATTTGAACGATTTTGTGCATGCATTTGTACAAAGTCATGCAGTTTTTAGCATAAATTTATGTAAAACTACATAAGGGTTTAACTTTGCACGAACGTTTGCACAAAAACATATAAATACAGTTCGGGTGCAGGAAGGGGCGGTCAGTTGCGCTTTGGCGCCAAAAACTGTATCCGCGCGCGACGTTAGCATTCTCATCCCATCATTGGGCGGGGCACTCTACCGTCTATCCGTGTAGGTGACAGCGGGCAGAGTTCTGTGAGAGAGAGAGAGAGAGAGAGAGAAAGAGAGAAAAAAAGAGAAAAAGGAAACACTTAGGCACGCGCCTGTGCGGCCGCAGCGGGCAGCAGACCGCTCTCGCGTCTTGTTGGCAAATACCGTGGCATTCCCTCAGCCCCGCCGTAACCGGCGGGCGGGCGCTAATGTATGCGGGGAGCATCATCAGGTGCGAGGCAGGCGCTGCTGGCACAGCACCGCACAGCCGTTTGCCGGTTGTTCACCCTCCCTCCGCGCAGCGCAGCGGGTCGCGTTCAATGCCAAGGTGAAATATGAGCTGGTCGCTTCTCCCGCACCCTCTGCGCTATGCGCCTGCCTGCCTGCCTGCCTGGCGAGGGGGCAACCACTCCCCATCCTAGTGTGCACGCGGGATTTCTACTGACTGCACAAGATTTCTTTCAGATTTTGAGATATTAACCTGAGATTTCATGAGATCTCACAAGATTTATCTCGGATTTCATGAGATTTCACAAGATTTCACAATATTTCATGAGATTTCTCAGTTAGATTTCCAAGGATTTCATCGAGATTTCCGCAGGTTTGTACACAGGATTTCGCGAGTGGTTTCCCCCTCGCTGCCCGGCCATTAGTTCGCAGGTAAATCACCGCGTCTGGCGACGCCTGGCAAGTGCCAATTGCGGGGGGGGGGGGGGGGGGTAGCACATCCGCCGGACAGGGACAGGGTTTACGGAGGGAAAGGACATTTTTTAGATTTCGGACACGTGAGCGAGAGTGGGCAGCCTTCGCGGCGTGCCGTGCCGCCCGCTGTGCTGACGGGTTTGGGTAATTTGAGCAACAGCGTGTAAATTGAAAAATGTTGATCCGCCGATTTAAACAGGTGGGAGCGCGCGGGCGTGGGCTCGTCCTGTGCGTGCGTGTGTGTGTGTGAGTGTCAGGTGCACCTGGGTGGCCTTAAAGCAGCCTTGCTTCTGGTTAGACGGAAGAACTTTCTTCGATTATGGAAGGATAATGTGCAGGTTGGGCCCGCTCAGGTGGCGATTGGCAATATATGTCATAACGATGTTGGCAGCCAATATTTGACAGCCGTTAAAGACGAGTAGATCCAATCCGACTGGCCGATTGAAACGCGTCTTTCTCTCGTTCTACGTTTCAGGCAAGGCTATTCTTTTTTTTCGATCTAAGATTAATGTCGAGTCGATCGATATCTAGAGCTTATGGCATGGTAAACGTTTGGACGCTAATCATTTTTTTAATGTATAATTTAGAGAAAATGTAATTTTGGGCAGATAGCCGTTATGTCTTTATTTACTTTCTTCACGATGCGCCTGCCTCCATTATCGCTTTCTGCTTCCTGTGCTCTATCTGTTATGACCACCCCGCCACGCCACCTGGTCCGCGCGGGACCCTCTCAACAGGACCTGACCGAACCACCCACTCCTCTTCCGTGTACCTTTCGTTCCGTCTTAATTTGCGCTGGCATGCCGCCGCCAGTCGTCTTCCATTAAAGCGAAATCTTTTTGGCCGGCGGCGCTGGGGCGGGGTAGGGCGGGGCGGGGCGGGGCGGGATAAAGTAGAGGGCAGCAGCGGCGGCTGGTAGCAGCGGCAGTGGCGTTGTTTTAGCGAGTGCAAGTGAGCGGGAGAGAGAGACTCTCTCTCTCTCTCTCTCTCTCTCTCTCTCTCTCTCTCTCTCTCTCTCTCTCTCTCTCTCTCTCTCTCTCTCTCTCTCTCCCCCCCTCTCCCCCTCTCCCTCCCTCCCGCTCTGCTAAGCCCTGAGCGCCACCAGCAGTTAGGGGATCAGCATCAGCAGCTACACACAAGTCTTGTGCAAGCCGTCAGCAGCAGAGCAGCAGGTGAAAGGCGAGGAGAGGCGGGGCGGGGCGGGGCGGGGCGGCCGAGGTGTGGTGGTTGGGCGATGCGGTGGGTCCGGGTCAGCGCCACAAGGGTGCGTAGCTTGCGTATAGTCTCACTGGAAAAACAAAGGTGCTACGTAGCTCCCCTCAGCCAGAGTCGTACATAATGTACGACTCTGCCCTCAGCATGCCTTAGTTAACAGAGGCATTCGTGGATTATCGTGCCTTTATTAAGGCACAACAGCAACAACACTCCTTCTGGGGTGTTATGAAGTCCTTATTTTACAGTACAGCGTAGCCTGTGTACCCTTAATGAGCTTTACGGTAAAAACAATGTCTGATTTTAAAAGGAAAAAGGGAAAACTTTGAGGCACTTTAGATTTCAGGGAACCTTAGATATTGAAGATGCCTCCTCAAAATTTTAGGGAAATTCCCATATTTTTTTGAGGAGACGTCCACAAAATCTGAGGAGACTTCCTAAAATTCTAAAGAGGTTCCCTCAAATTATGGGAGACCCTTAAAGTTTTCCCTTTTTCCTCAAAAAATCAGACATTGTTTTTACCGTGAAAGTTTTCCCTTTTTCTTGAAAAAAAAATCAGGCATTGTTTTAACCGTGTTCATTGCCACTTTACAAGTGGGGTCACATGGTGACACTATACCTACCTCACGCTATACCCCCATGGGATCTGACCTCTAAGCTCGAGGAGCGGGGGCCTTCAAATCAATCGTGACATCCTCCCGCACTGCTGCTGCTGGTAGTGGTTGTCTCGCGAGTACTTCTCTCTCTCTCTCTCTCTCTCTCTCTCTCTCTCTCTCTCTCTCTCTCTCTCTCTCTCTCTCTCTCTGCGGCGCTTGTCTCGCTGTACTTCCCTCCGGTGCCGTCACCGCAGCAGTGCGTGAACAGCCTACGTTGAGGCCGCAGGCTGCGTGGCAGTGAGATGCGCAGCGTCCCGTCTACAATGCAGCACCTTTAGTCGCACGCATTGTGTGTGTGTTTTCCCATCGACTACACCTCTGGGCGTTTTAAATATATATGCGATACATCCCGCGAGAAATATATCTGCGTGTCTGGAAGAACCCTGAATATGAAGGAGAAACATTTATCGCTCTTCAGAGAGAGAGAGAGAGAGAGAGAGAGAGTGAGAGTGAGAGTGAGAGTGAGTGAGAGAGAGAGAGAGAGAGAGAGAGATTATGGCCCTACAAATATTTCTCCCCTGAGGGCGAGATTCGATTTTCACGCTCTATTAGAGTGATATTTTAAAATTGCTCACTCTATTTTGAGTGATAGTCAGGGAATCTCGCTCTTCTCGAGTAAGGACTCCACCAGTTTAGAATCTCACTCAATAAGAGCAAGGGGGAAAGTCTCGCTACTTTCAGATGAGACATTTTTGACTCCTGTACACTGTAAAAAATACCGTCAATATGAACCGTACAAACCGGCATTGTACTTGAAATTAACAGTGAAACGCTGTACATTCAGCTCGTTGTACCCTACAATGTACAATAAATTTTAACAGTTTTCTACTTTGTTTAGAAATAACAGTTTCACACTGTTGTTAAATTGTGGTATTTTATAACAGTGTATTTGCTGGGAACTGCAGCAGTTCGCGACGCGGTGACGCGGCTAGTTGTGCGGGTCCTTCTGCTCCCACCCCGCCCCCACCCCGCCCCGCCCCCCTGGTCCTCTCGTGACTGCACCGTCCTCCTCGGCGGGGCGGGCACGCGGCGCGCAGCACCAGCCGCGCGCACGACATCGGAAACACCTCATCGATGGCCGTCAAACATCCTCTTCCACTCTGAGCGCGCGCTGGGCGGGGCGGGGCGGGGGCGTGGGGTGACGGTCGCGCCCCACCGCTTCAGCAGATCATTTGAGATCTCTTCCGGGCCTATACGTGCGCTCGGCCCGGCCCGCCGCGGCCGCGGCTATGCCCTTTTCGCTGCTTAATGGGCCAGCCCTCGCGCCTGCACACGCGCGCACACACACACACACACACACACACACACGCGCGCCGGGATGTGATTAATGTTCCGAGGCGTGCGCGCGATAAAAGTTGTGAACGGGACGCGCCGTGCCGCGTTCTACAATATCCAGGTCTGACAAGCATTCATCCTGACGCTGCTGCAGCGCGCCAGGCTAGCACGTGTGCTGCCGCCTGGAGACGTTTAGAAGTGTCGGGAGTACACGAAATGGAGCTGATTTATTTTATACTACTTAGTTTGAACCTATTCCGTATTTAAATTTATTCCGTTAGTATTTTTTTTATAATAATAATAATAATAATAATAATAATAATAATAATAATAATAATAATGTTTTGGCCCGGTAGTGCATCTTACATCCAAAGTGCACACACAGCGAGATATCTTTGAAGGGGTAAGGGGAAAATTTTCCATGAGAAATTACGTAAAGTGACGATATAAAATCGTTAAATTTTAAAATTGTAATGACACTTGGTATCGACTTGTCATTCATAAACGAGGACAAAAAAGGTCTTCGTTGAATTACGATACCGATCGCAAATCTATGTATACAACATCCGTTGTTGTAAATCACAAAACTACGAGAAATGTTGTAAATGTACTAAGATAGTTTTTACAGTGCGACATGGCACGGTCGCGATGGCCAGTACGGGTAGCATGTATTATTCCTGCCTGACACAATCTTTGGCTTGTTCTCGGTCCGGCCGGCCGGCCGCTGCTTAGCCGCTCCACTTGCTCTACGCGTAGGGCTGCCGCACAGCCGCGCCTCTGATCCTCCCCGCAGAGTGGTCGTGTCGATAAGCCCTCCTCGTCGTCCTCACGGAAATTTATCAAGTTGGCTGAGCGACCGGTGCCGGGCCGGGCCAGGCCCTGCCACGCACAGTGCCGAGAGGCTTGTCAGCAGGCCGGGCGCTATTTGTCTGCCCTGCGCCCTGCTGTCCTGTTGCAGGGGCCAGCAGGTAACCAGCAGGACGTGCCCTGCAGGATGACACGACACACAAGAGCAGAAAGGACCACAACCGCTTTTCTCTGACAAATTTTGACCGTTAGCGCGCGGGTCAAAGACTTTTGTATGACAGGCAAAACTGAGCTTGCAAAAAGAAAAAGAAAAACTTGCAAAATACATTACAGTTGATTGCAGCTTAGTGACCGCTGCACCTTTGCGCTGCGCCGCCGTGTGGATAGGCCCCCTCTCTCTCTCTCTCCCTCTGTTCCCTCTCCTTCCTCAGTTTTGGGGAGCTCTGATTGCTTCCTGCTCCCGCCCCCGCCGTTGCAGTGCGGTTTCCCTTCTTTATGCCCGTGAAGCCCTTGCCCGACTCTATCGGCGCTTTACCATCTCGTGTTTGCAGCAGCCTCCCACACAGACTGGTTTTCGGGACGAGATGATCCATCCGACCGGCGCTCAATTTAAAAAAGCGTTTTGTTTCCGTTTTCGCTTTATACACCCTAACTGTATTTGTATGTTTTTGTGCAAAGCTAAACACGCGTATCGTTTCACAGAAATTTATGCGAAAACCTGCATGACTCTGTACAAATGTATGCATAAAATCGTTCAAATCACCGCACAAAGTTGTGTGAAAAATTTGATTGTTTAACCTTGTACAAATAAAAGATAAAAATCTAGTTAGTGTGTACAGATTTATAAATAAATGCGTGGGATCCGCTATAGAAAATAGTGTGCAGTGTCAATTTGGCTTTGTAAAATTGACGCGGGTGATAAATTGCGTCTCCTCAGGACGCAGAGCCATGGGCTGGGCACGGCGTGGCGTGGCGCGGCCGGGGCCGGTCGTGTACTTTACAGCGCGCCAGAGCACTTAAGTGTGCGCCGGCCCGGCCCTGCCCGGTCGGCCTCTCCGCCCCAAAATGGTCAGGAATGCAAGAAAAAGGAGAAAAGTTGAGGGCTGGGCTTTTGGCGACTGCACATTCCTCTATCGGGGCGTGGATTACTTCACTGACTTGAGTAACGGTTATTGCATTGGGGGCAAGCAGGGTATAAGGTCCCTATTGGGGGCGGGGCGCCGCGGCCGGCCGGCCGGGCCAGGCACACCGGCCTTACCGTGTTGCAACGTGGACACTACCACTACTTTCCGTGTTTTTTAGTATGAGTTTTTCGCTTAGTGGAGTCATTTGCGCGGTGAGTGTATATAGCATGCATTAAGTATACCTAACAATACAAACACTGGTAAAACTAAGGCGTAACCTTACGCCCTTTTTCAAGCGTACTGAGATTGAACGCTTGAAATGAAGCGTGCCCGCATACCCGCTCCTATTCCTCCTATCTAAATGTATGGGAGATTTTCTTCCCCACGCTTCATTTCAAGCGTAATCTCTTCAGGCGTAACTGTACGTTTTGGTCAAGCGTACTGTTACGCCTTAGTTTTACCAGTGTTGTAAGTGTGTATATGGGTCATTCTCAAAAAACCTTCCAATTGCTGTAACTCGCAGTTATTTCACATTTTCTTTGTTCAGCAACCCCTTCCGGTAGCTCTTTTTAACAAATGGGTCAAAACGAACATGTTCCAAAAGTAAGGTTGTGCAAAAGTGCGCACACAAGCAGGTGACGGGGCGTTGAAGAGCCCAAAACAGACAATTTCACTTGTAACTCATTCCAGTTTTCAACATTGAATCCAATATTTTTCAAAACAAGGAACAAACAGACTGAATACAAATAACGAAATCACTATAGAATCCATCAAAGTAGTAATTGCAAAATAGTTTGATTGCGAAACTCAAACGACCACGGAGAAAAGACGATTTGTAACCTTGTAACTCAGTTTCCGTTTTAGCCCAGTTACCAACATCAAATTGAGTTTAGAATATGCTAGGTTTGCAAATTAAATTGCACAAAGTGTCGAAATGGATGGCTCAAACCTTCAAGAACAAAAAGTAAGAATAGTTATGCACTAAAAACATCTTAAAACATGTTAAAACATCGATTATATTGAAAATTAAAACAGAAAAATTGACCAAATTTCGAGCACTCGCCGCCCTGGAGTAAGAGAGGGGTGGTCATGGGTACGGTTACGGGTGACGGGCGGACATTGAGGATGAAGGGGAGGGGGGGGTGACGGGGTAGACATTAGGGTCGGAAGGGAGGGTGGGGGGTGACGGGGCGGACACTGAGGATAGAGGGAAAGGTGGGGGGTGACGGGGCGGACAGAACTCGACGTAGGTGACGGGGCGGACACTGGGGTGGGAGGGAAGGGTGGGGGGTGACGGGGCGGACAGAACTAGACATAGGTGACGGGGCGGACACTAGGGTTGGAGGGAAGGGTGGGGGCGACGGGGCGGACAGAACTAGACATAGGTGACGGGGCGGACACTAGGGTTGGAGGGAAGGGTGGGGGGTGACGGGGCGGACAGAACTAGACGTAGGTGACGGGGCGCGGCGTGCGGCGTGCGGCGTGCGGGCGTGTGGCGTGTGGCGTGCGGCGTGCGGGCGTGTGGCGTGCGGCGTGCGGGCGTGTGGCGTGCGGGCGTGTGGCGTGCGGCGTGCGGCGTGTGGCGTGCGGCGTGCGGCGTGCGGGCGTGTGGCGTGCGGCGTGTGGCGTGCGGGCGTGTGGCGTGCGGCGTGCGGGCGTGTGGCGTGCGGGCGTGTGGCGTGCGGGCGTGTGGCGTGTGGCGTGCGGGCGTGTGGCGTGCGGGCGTGCGGGCGTGTGGCGTGCGGCGTGCGGGCGTGCGGCGTGCGGGCGTGTGGCGTGCGGGCGTGCGGGCGTGTGGCGTGCGGGCGTGCGGGCGTTTGGCGTGCGGGCGTGTGGCGTGTGGCGTGCGTGCGGGCGTGTGGCGTGCGGCGTGTGGCGTGCGGGCGTGTGGCGTGCGGCGTGCGGCGTGCGGGCGTGCGGGCGTGTGGCGTGCGGCGTGCGGGCGTGTGGCGTGTGGCGTGCGGCGTGCGGGCGTGCGGCGTGCGGGCGTGTGGCGTGCGGCGTGCGGGCGTGCGGCGTGCGGCGTGCGGGCGTGTGGCGTGCGGGCGTGTGGCGTGTGGTGGCGTGTGGCGTGCGGGCGTGTGGCGTGCGGGCGTGTGGCGTGCGGCGTGCGGGCGTGTGGCGTGCGGCGTGCGGGCGTGTGGCGTGCGGCGTGCGGGCGTGTGGCGTGTGGCGTGCGGCGTGCGGCGTGCGGGCGTGTGGCGTGCGGCGTGCGGGCGTGTGGCGTGCGGGCGTGTGGCGTGCGGCGTGCGGCGTGCGGGCGTGTGGCGTGCGGCGTGCGGGCGTGTGGCGTGCGGCGTGCGGGCGTGTGGCGTGCGGCGTGCGGGCGTGTGGCGTGCGGGCGTGTGGCGTGCGGGCGTGTGGCGTGCGGCGTGCGGGCGTGCGGGCGTGTGGCGTGCGGGCGTGTGGCGTGCGGCGTGCGGGCGTGCGGGCGTGTGGCGTGCGGCGTGCGGCGTGCGGGCGTGCGGCGTGCGGGCGTGTGGCGTGCGGCGTGCGGGCGTGTGGCGTGCGGCGTGCGGGCGTGTGGCGTGCGGGCGTGTGGCGTGCGGGCGTGTGGCGTGCGGCGTGCGGCGTGCGGCGTGCGGGCGTGTGGCGTGCGGGCGTGGCGGCGTGCGTGGGCGTGTGGCGTGGCGTGCGGCGTGGCGTGGCGTGCGGCGTGCGGACGTGTGGCGTGCGGCGTGCGGGCGTGTGGCGTGCGGGCGTGTGGCGTGCGGCGTGCGGCGTGCCGGCGTGCGGGCGTGTGGCGTGCGGGCGTGTGGCGTGCGGCGTGCGGGCGTGCGGCGTGCGGGCGTGCGGCGTGTGGGCGTGTGGCGTGTAGCGTGCGGGCGTGTGGCGTGTAGCGTGCGGGCGTGTGGCGTGCGGGCGTGTGGCGTGTGGCGTGTGGGCGTATAGCGTGTAGCGTGCGGGCGTGTGGCGTGCGGCGTGCGGGCGTGCGGGCGTGTGGCGTGCGGGCGTGTGGCGTGCGGCGTGCGGGCGTGTGGCGTGTGGCGTGCGGGCGTGTGGCGTGCGGCGTGCGGCGTGCGGCGTGCGGCGTGCGGCGTGCGGCGTTCGGGCGTGTGTGGGGTGGGGGGTGACGGGGCGGACACTTGGGTTGGAGGGAAGGGTGGGGGGGGACGGGGTGGACACCCCGTCACCTACTTGTAGTTCTGTCCGCCCCGTCACCCCCACCCTTCCCTCCAACCCCAGTGTCCGCCCCGTCACCCCCCACCATTCCCTCCAACCCCAGTGTCCGCCCCGTCACCTACGTCTAGTTCTGTCCGCCCCGTCACCCCCCACCATTCCCTCCAACCCCAGTGTCCGCCCCGTCACCTACGTCTAGTTCTGTCCGCCCTGTCACCCCCCACCATTCCTCTCCAACCCCAGTGTCCGCCCCGTCACCTACGTCTAGTTTTGTCCGCCCCGTCACCCCCCACCTTTCCCTCTATCCTCAGTGTCCGCCCCGTCACCTACGTCCACCCCGTCACCGCGAGCTTCACCGTCACTTTCTCTAAAACGCGAGTTACAGCAATTGGAAGGTTTTTTGAGAATGACCCATATGTCGAGTTGAACACTTTTGATAACAGTGCAAGTGTGTGAAAAAAAAAAATGCCTCACCTTGCCAGTGAGCGACATGGCGCCTTTCACTGGCCTGACCCCTAGCCCAGCCCAGCTCCCCTCCCTCATGACCACCGCAGCGCACCGCGCGCCGTGTGGGCCAGGCCGGGCCCTATGGACCTCCACGCCGCGCCCAGACCAGCGCGCTAGCAGCGCTAGCTCAGCTCTGCTCTTTTCTCTCGTGTTTGCGGTCTCCTTATTGATGCCCGCCCCGCCCCGCCCCGCCCCGGACCCAATAGGCGAAAGTGAAGCTATCTCTTTTGTTCCTGGTGCGGCCCGGGCCTGTGTCAGTGTGGGCCACGGGCCGGGCCGGGCAGGGCACACTGTCGCCCGTTGTACTCGCGGTGCAGAACAAGAGCTGTCGAGTCCACGCCGCCCGCAGCGGCAGGAGGCGGAGGGGGGCGATCCAAACGCGTACAGCCCGTGACTGATTTTTCGGACCCCTTTGTCAGTACATATATCCCTGCTGCTTAAAAACCTCTATAAGCTACACCGGAAAAACAAAGGTGCTAAGCAATGCCTTTATTGGGGCGCTAAAATCAAGGGCTAAGTTTAGCGCCTCTCCTGGGGCACGAAATCTTAGTGCCTTTGCAAAGGCACTAAATTTGTATCGAGCTCATGCTATAGCAGGTCAGCTAAATGTCCCAAGTCCTACCTTTAAAGGCGCTAAATTTTGTTAGTGCCTTCTAAAGGTAGGACTTAGCACCTTTGTTTTACCGGTGTATCCACAAATTTGTGCATAATGGACAGAGTTAACCATAGTTACGCTGAAAACACTGTTCATAATTATGGTTTGCTTAATATCCTGCATGCAGAACTTGCAAGTCATATGCACAATATAGTGGATAAGGGTTTAGTATGTTCAGTGCACGAACGCGTCCCTGTCGTTCGGCAGGGATAAAATTGCGTCCCTTCCCCAAAACTTTGGAGTTGATGACCAGACCAGCGCTCGGGACCCGATTAAGACCCGCGTGTATGTTAATCGTCGACTAATGCCCCAGCGGCCACGCCGCGCCACCCCTGGACCCCCGCCCCGCCCCGCCCCGCCCCGCCCCGCCCGCCCGCCCGCCCCGCCCCGCCCCGCCCCGCCCCGCCCCGCCCCGCCTTAAACAGATCGCATGCCTCTCGCGGCCTTGGCGGCCGCACCGCTCCGCACCGCGCACCGCGCTGTCATTATCAAGGGCCTCGCCCCGCCCCACCCCGCCCCGCCCCACCCCGCCTCGCGCCCAGCGCTCCACGGCTGTCGTGAGCAGCACGGCGGCGTGAGTACGCGCCCCGCCCCGCCCCGCCCCGCCACGCCGGCCGGTTAATTGAATTGGGCGCCACACAGATGCGGTTGTGTGTTGTGTCAACTGTGCCGTGCTATCGGACGGCGTGGCGTGACGTCACCGACACGCCCGGCCCCGGCACGACGATATGCCAATCCCCATCAGCCCGCCCCGCCCCGCCCCGCCCCGCGCGCCGCAGTGCGCTGCTGACCGCGGCCGGACAAGCACCCTACTGCGGGCGGGGCGGGGCGGGGCGGGGCGGGGCGGGTCACGGGCGGGGCGTGGGGCGTGGTAGTTTGGCCCGAGCGGCGCGCGGCGAGAGCGTTAACGCCCTAGTTCAGGTCCCGCCCGCGCGCGCGCCCGCCCTGGGTCAAACACACTGTGCTGCTGGGACAAGCGCAAGTAGTGTCTTCCGGGTGGGGCGGGGCGGGGCGGGGCGGGGTGTGGCCCGGCCATGCAGCTGGGTCACCAGTACAGCGAGGGGACTTTTAACGTCGCGGATTTTATAACGCCAACGCGAAATTTATGCTGTTGGAGACATGAAGGCGGCGCGGTGCGGGCGCGCTAAGTAAATGAATGTGAAACAACCCTGCTAATTACTACTGGAGCAGGGGCAGGGCGGGGCGGGGCAGGGCAGGGGGCGCGGGACCGGGGACCACCTGATTGCTGCAGGCTCAACTACTTTATTCGCGTTCATTACGGTCCATGCGGCGCGGCGGGGAGAGTTGTCGTGTGCAGGTTGCGCCGGGCCGGCGGGGCTCCGTAACTTATCATAACACGAACGAATGTTAGTTACCCAACGTAACAAAAGACATGTTCCGATAAAAGTTAAGGTTAGAGAATTTCAAATGTGTCCCAAATCATTCAGGAACGGTGTAAGTACACGTGATTTGCTCCATCCCATCCGAATTTTCCATTGAAAAATCTACACTGTAGTAGGGGCCGGTTGCAGTCGACTACTATACTGACTGAGTTAATTCTTTTTCTTTTTTTTTCAACCGTGTTTGGCAAGCGCAGTGTTTGAAATGCGCCTCGTTCGAACCGACCAGTGGGTGAGCCTTCCACTGCACCGCCCCGCCCCGCCCCGCCTCGCCCCAGCAGGGGACTGACTGTGACAGCTCCGCCCAGCCGGCTCCACAACTCGTTCGAGTCGAGTCTCCCAATCCTCGGTGGTTTCGTCCTCTTTGACCGGCGGTGACCCAGACGGAAGCCTGTTCTGGCCGAGCACGGCGCCCGCCCCGCCCCGCCCAGGGTGTGATAGCAGATTAGCTCGGCGCGCTGGCCGGGGATCAAGCGAGATGGACGAGGCTGGCTGGATCCATCTCTATCATTTTCCACTCGTGGCGATCCCCGCCGCTGTTTAACTATCCTTCTTCATCTTTTTCAATAGGCCTGTCGTCCAGCATTTTGCTAACGGCCAATTTTTATTGAATTAACAAGGCCGTGACTTGACAGCGCGACTTGTTTTCAGTTACTTATGAGGAGTGACAATTTTTGTTTTTTTGGTGGTACGCGGTTTACACATACTCCTGCTGGAGATGGTATTTTGCAAAGCTGCTCGTCCTTCGACCTCAGCGTTACGTAACGTCTTTGACACGAGGGGCGTATGCACGTGCTGATGTCCGGCGGTGAACACACGCTCAGACCTGTCCTGATTTTTTTCTTAGTAAACATCTACGTTTTCACGGAGCAGGATTACTGACTGTACTTCGTTAGTTATTTCGTACAGTGTACGGATAAAAAAAAAATTGGTAACGTAAAATAGAATTAGTGTGGGTACAACTGCATGAGGAAAAATGTGGTCAGTAGCTTATAAAGGTTTTTTTGCAGTGGAAATACTGACAAAGGGATCCGAAAAATCAGTAGCGGGCTGAGAGTGCAGTAGCTCAGGCGCGTGTGTGTGTGTGTACCGGTGAGTTTCGTGTCGTCCGTGCCGGCCGATCCAAACAGGCCCGGGCAGGGCAGGGCAGGGCAGGGCAGGGCAGGGCAGGGCGGCAGCCACCAGCAGCCCGCTCGGGCTCAGGCCTGGCTTTTACCGCAAAAGACCTTGGCTCAAATTTTATGCACGCTTTCGGCCCGGCCCGGCTCCGCCCGGCTCCGCCCGGCTTCTCTAGACCCACCTGTGCAGTGAGTTCATCGCTCGTGTCGCTGACAGCCGTTTCTTCATTTCCCCTGTGGATTTCTTAATGTGCGCCCCGCGATGAGGGGGACGGAAAAATGCACACGGGCCAATGGCTCGAGATAACGAGGCTAAAAGGCTCTCGGCCCGGGACCAAAAAAAAAAAAAAATCCTTGGCTCTAGTCCCCCTCTCGGAGATGAAACTCTTCATGCATCCCGCCCGCGCTAGGTGTGGGTGGAGCAGCTGCCCGTACAAAGCCGTCTTCTCGATTTTCACATCGTGCAAAGTAAATCTTTCGGGGAAAAAAATATTTTTCACTGTTAAAAAAAAAATGGACGTACCGGGTTCAGGAAAATTCTACTTGGAAGATATCGTACAACAACGATTCATAATTGTAAATTTACAAGCACTGCCTAACCACTTGGAATCGAGTGACGAGCAAGAGTGGAAGGTTGTATACGTTTGTAAATGATACATTACAAAACAAATCGTTTATGTACGAACATATTTTTCACAGATTTACTCTTTATGAAGGCAAACTTTTCTGAATATATAAATGATGGAAAGACCTCTTATTGCTAAAATTAAAATCAAGCGCTGAATTTTTAGGGGGTTAGGGAGCGTGCCGTCTGGCTTTTAATTGTCGCGGAGCGTTGTGGGCCTGGCGGTCCTGGCGGTCCTGGCGGTGGCGACAGGGCTACAGCGGCGTGCTTCCGTGTCGGCCGCGCGCGCCCCGCACGGCTTGCCCTCACGCGCGGGCCCTTACCGGCCCTTAGCGGGCCTTAGCCCAGTATACTTAAGCGTTTAACACGGGGCTGAGCTGGGCAGCAGCCGAGGGGGAAACGACCAGGGTAATCCGGCTGACGAGGCTTTTGGGTAATCCCGCCACACTGAATTTTTATGTACTATTTTTTATTACATAGCTATGTAGGTCTATGAGCATGCATAACTTATGTAAAATATTCTTACGTATTTATGTACAATTTATGCATAGTTATGTAAGAATTTATACATAAATCAGTAAGAAATTTTACGTAAGCTATGCATGCGCATAGACCTACATAAGCTTTGTACAAAATAGTACATAGTATTTATATGTGCGGGTGGAGTAATCCAAGGAAATTTGAGGTATATAATTCGCGATAATTCAGGAGTTATGCGGGGTAGTCCAGGGGTAATCCGAGGTAATTCGAGGTAATCCTAGAGAGAAAAAAATCGTAATCTGGGGGTAATCCGGGTAACCAGTAACCCGGCTGACACAGAATTCGGCAGTAACGCCCCGGCACGGTGTCTGCTACCCGCAGACGATTACATGTTGAGTGAGGACGTGGTGCATCTCAGCGTCTGCTACGTGGGCTGAAATTAAATGAAAAAAAAAAAAGGTATGTTGAAACTAGTTGTTGACATGTGTGTCTCCATTTTATTGGAGCTCCCTTATTTGCCCTCGGGGAGTACGTTATATTTACGACGTGTGAACGCGAAAGAAAACACTCGGTTGGCTCTAAATGACATGGTTTCCTGATTGGCCACTTTGCGTCGCGCTGATCTGGCCCGGACCGGCCCTCCACTGCCCTGCCCGTCCTGCCCTGCCCTCTCCAGCTCTGCCCTACCCCGCCCCGCCCCGCCCCGCCCCGCCCCGCCCCGCCCCGCTGTCGGCTCGTGCCCAGCCTTTGGGGCGCGCCCGCGCTGCGCTGCATTCATTTGTATCTGGAGCAGTCGGGATGTTGCCACAGCAGGTTGTTTTTATACACTGGGACACGGCTGTTGACCCGCCCGGCTCGCACTGCCCCATCCCCCCTCTCTCTCAGTCTCGCACTCTTTCACTCTCTGTCTCTCAGGCTCTCACTCTCTGTCTCTCGCAGTCTCTCTCTCTCTCTCTCTCTCTCTCTCTCTCTCTCTCTCTCTCTCTCTCTCTCTCTCTCTCTCTCTCTGCCATGTGACGATAAATATTGGTACCAATATTTCGTCACAAGACCTGAGATGAAACAGTCGTCACATGGCATGCAACATGCAACATCACACTGTGACGAACCATAATTATCTCATCCTTAGTGACGAACCTTTCAAAAGTAAAATTTAGCACTGACTTTGTCATCATGTGACGACTTAAAATTTTACAGTGCAAAGCAGCAGGACCCGCACCTGATGCGGTGTGGCTATGCACGCGCGCACACACCCTGTCTCGCGCGAATAATAAACCTCGCCCTCGGCGCAGCGCTGGCCGCCCCGCGGTGTGTGCAGGCCGCTGCCGTGAGCTCCTGCGGCTGCGACCCCTGCTCCGCTCCGTGGTGGTCTTTAGTGCCGCTGCTGTTAGAGGAAAAAAAAACACAATAAGAAATGCGAAGCGCTGCGTGGTGCAGCCGCGTGTCAAATGGACTGCTGCAGTGGGTGATTTGCTGGCTGCGTTTGTCCCCTTTGCTTGTTTTTTTTGGTTTGTTCGTTTTTTTGCGTGTGTTTACCTGCACTTGCACTGCCGTGGCACGCGCCTCGCGGTGTGCAGCACTGGCGTGGCGTGGCGTGGCGTGGCTCTGGAGCAGATCGGCCCTGTGCCACAAGGTGGGGCGCGGCGGCGCGGCGCGCAAGGCTCTTTCGAAGCTCTATGGCTCGCTCGGTAGGAATGCGTTCTAGCCGGCGCGGCGCAGAGGCCGAAGCGCACGCAAGTGGGAAACGTGGGAGGCGATATTTTATTATTTAAAAAAATCCTTCGAGTGTTCTTCAGAATTTGAATAATAATGTCCCTTTTTCACTTTTTCGAAAAACTGAAACCCCGACTTTATATTTAACGTCAAACATTGTCGGAATTATGCCGCGCCGAGATCGAACAACGTTGAACCGTCGCTACGAGATCGGACGACGTTACTAGGACCCGTCGATATTTCGTTGATCGAATTTACAAATTTTATCGTAAAATTACAAGGATATTTCTCACAGTGTGCGTTACGGACCCCTGCTGTGCTCTCTGTATGCGTACGGCAGGGTACTGCAGGGTACGGCAGGGTGGCGCGGCGCTGCGCTCGGCTCTCGCGTCATGCAGTCCAAGCAGCCAGGCCGAGCAAAGCGAAGCAAAGCGAGGGGCTGACAGATCCTTGGCGAAATATCCATGCGGGAGATCGATTGCTCGCACGTTCGAACGGCTATCGCGTCGAGGCGGGGTGGGGCGGGCCGAGGCGGGGTGGGGTGGGGTTAGGTGGGGCGGGGCGAGGCGGGGCGGGCAGACCGTAGCGCGGACGGGACCACCGCGCTGCAGCGGAGTCCTGCGCCTGCGCGCGCCCTGACCCCGGGCACGGGAAAGGGGGCCCCGCCCCACCCCACCCCACCCCACCCCACCCCGCCCCGCCCCGCCACACTGCGCCAGGCCGACAGGTCCAGCCCAGCTCGGACAGGTGCGTGTTGCAGTCCAACCAGCGGCGTTGGCATTGACACCATCCCATTATGTCCGCCGGTTCGAACCGCACCTCATTCAAAACAGCAGCGATGTCGTTAATTTTTTTTTTTTTTTTGAATGATCTTGTTATCATTACATTAGAAATACAAGTGTACGAATGTCATCCGCTTGCAGGTGGGTGAGTGAGTGAGCGAGCCTTTTCCGCTGACCTACAGCGTGTGTGAATGTGTGGATACAATCACCCACCGGCAAGCTTGCCTCACTAATGAAAGCTTACGATGAATATTTCACTGTATATTACAGTGACCTCTGCAGCACTGTAGCTCACAGTGAATTTTTTACCTCAAGCTACATTAAATGTCTCCCACTCTACGGTGATGCACCTTCAGTGCTGCAATGTGAGCGGACATTCGCACCCTTTGCATTTCTGCAGTGTATATTCTTTTCCTTGTTGTTATTACTTTTCATTGCGGCAGTCACTTTTGTTGTTGATGTTGGTTATGGCGCACTTGGCTAGCGTTGTCGCCGTGTGATGAGCGGACCCAATCGGACGTGGGGTGGCGCTCATTGGTCGCGCTTTGACGGCGCAGGGCCGGCCGGCCCATTTACGGCCGGCTTTTACTGCGGCATCAACCGTGTCGATCATAAGAGCGCCACAGCCGCCCCGCCCCGCCCCGCCCCGCCCCGCTCACACGCGGAATCACCAATTATCACTCTCGTCGTCTTTGTTGTTATGGTTGTTCTTGTTGCGGTTTGATCTTGTTGCACTCTCAATCCTATAGTGACTGTTTCGTTGGTAAACTATCGACGAATTTATGTAAGGTTAAGGGGTATGAACAGTTCTGTTACCAGATCACAACAATAACACTGATAGTTTACCAACCTTTCTTATTTAAAAAAAAAATGCTTTTCTTGGTAATCAAACAACAAATTTCTTGGTAGCTATAAGTAATATTAGTGGTACCTTGTCCTTGCGCAAACACGTGGATAGCTAGTAACAAAACTCTCCATAAGGAATCTGAGAGTGAGCGGTTGCGTTTGTTGTTCTTCTTGTTCTCGTTTCAGTTGTTTGTTGTTTCTTGTTCTTGTTTTGGTTGTTTGTTGTTCTCGTTGCGGTTGTTTTTCTTGTTCTCCTTTCGGTTGTGCTTCTTGTTCTTGCTCCGGTTCTTTGTTGTTGTTCTTGTTGCGGTTGTTGTTGTTGGCTGAAGTGGGGACGGACGCACTGGGCCTGCGGGCGGTGTCGCTTTAGTTGGCCCCGAGTTGGCCTTGTTTGTTGCGGTCCGGTTGCGTTTGACTTTGACCGCGACAGCCGCCGCGCCGCGGGGCGGGGGCAGGATGTGATCGCGCGAACGCTCAGTCTTTTCTTTATATTTTATTTCCACCACGCATGCATAGGCCAAATCTTCCAGGCTGGTGGTCAAGTTTTTTTCTTTTGACTCCTTTGTCATACAAACGAATGAAGATTCGCGGCTGTTTGTTTTCGGTCAGCTGGTAGCTGGCCACAGCGCCATGACGGATCCAGGCGGGCGCGGACGAGACGCTCTCAAAAAGAGCACAGCTGCTCAACAAAACAAAAAGTTCGGCACTAATACGGTTCGCTCGGCGCGATAGCGAGAGAGTTGAAGTCATTGGCCTAACGGGGCCCCTCTGCTTTTGTTTGACTTTTAAAAAAATGCAAAACGCAAAACTTTCCTAGGCGGCTGCTGTATGTTCCCACGCATGGAGATTAATGCGCGCCCTGGCCCGGCCCGGCCGGAGCCACGCGCCGCGCCGCCGCCGCGGAATTAAAGAGCTTTCTTCTTTCTTTTGACGCGGACGCTCAGGAATAACGCTTTCGCGCATTTCACGAGGAGAAGGGCGTCATTCGAGGTGATTAACAGTGTACCCGCCACGGCTTAATTAATGACAGAGTGACGAGGGCCGGGCGTGCGGCCGGGCCGCCCGCCGGGGCGCTGCGGTTCTCAGACAGTATAAATGTGTGGACCCCTCATCATAACGAGCGGAAACTGAAAGTGTTTTCAGTAAGGAGACGACTGTCGGGCTGAAAGCGTCTGTCTGCGAGAGGAGTCCACGCATACTATAACAGGTTTGCGACAGAAACTATTCACACACTTATTCTGGGTGAGCGAACTTCCCGCAGCCATAGCCCTTACGTACGCAAAAAAAGGGGGTATTTGGTTTAACAAACACGTTTGCTACTATATGGTAACAGCAAAAGAAGTTTGCTACCACTGATCAATTTTTCGCTGTTGCTGATGTTGGCTGAACTTTTTAATATTTAAAAAAAAAACGCAAAAAATATTTCTATCAATATTGATGTTTAATGGTGATAAAGTTATCAGTGGTTGCAAAATTCTTCGTCTTACCATAAAGGAGCAAACGTGTTATTTGCTAAACCTGCTTACCCTCTTTTATGCGTGCCATGTATCTACTGGTGTACGCTTACGAATGGGCATTCCCGCACCTACCTCCAAGTCTGGAAATAATTTGTCGCCCAAGTGAGTGAAAAAAATCATTCTACTGCTGCTGCAAGGTTTCCCGTCTGAGTTTAAAGTGACAGGTTGCAGGTCAGCGTTGGCCAAGCCGCCGCGGGGCAGGCCGGGGCGGCTGGGGCATGCAAGGTCGCTAGAACCAGGTCGGGGCGCGGGGCGCCACGATCGGTTCAAGTTTATTCGCACCGCCTCAGTTCCTGTGCGATCGACAGGCAGCGATGGGGGGGGGGGGGGGGGGGGGGGTTGGGGAGTGGGTGCCTCTCACTAATCCCGGGCGCCACGCCACGCACCTGATGTGATGTGGGTGGTCGTAACGACCCACCGGGAGCCGGGCCGGGCCGGCCCACGCGAGGGAACCCCTCACTTTCATCTGCGCGCTCCGCTCCTGGTGGGGTGGGGCGGGGCGAAGACGAGCCCGCATGATCCAGTCCCTCTCGATGATGAAGTGCCGCTCGGCCCGCCCCGCCCCACCCCGCCGCGCCCCGCCCCACCCAAACCCACCCCATCCCACCCCGCCCCGCCTCGCCCCGCCTCGCCCCGCCTCGCCCCGCCCCGCCCCGGCCCGCCCCGCCACTGCGCCAACCTTTCTGCGCCCCGAGATTGCACAGTGTGCGCTGGCCGCACTGACAGGTCTGTCAATAACTAATCGCGGCCCGTAGGCCGCGGGGTGAGTGGCGGCCTATGCCGGCCCGCCTGCCCCGGCCCCGCGTGCGTCCAGAGCGATGCCGACGACAAATAATTAGACTAATAACAGTAGTGATGGTCATTGATTGCGCCCCACTTGGAGCGGGAGGCGCGTGGGCGGACAGCGGCCGCCCGGGTCAGGTCCGCGCTGTCGACTGATTCCGAAGATCGCTCTCGTGCTTCTGTCCTTGTCGCACTCATGAAGCGCCGCCATGCCCAGCATAGGGCACCGCCAAAGGTGCGACAAGGAAGGGGGAACGAGAGCGATCCTCTGAATCAGTCGGCTGCTGCTGCGGTTGGACGGAGGACGCTGCAGTCGCACGCAGGACATGTCGCCGCTAGATCGATGTATCGACGTCGCTGCTGCCGCTGGGCTTGGCGCGCAAATTCGAACCGTCGTGCGGCTTTCTCCCGCTGGTACGTTCGTTTCTGTTCCCATCAGATTTGATTTCAACTAGATATTTTTTTTGTGCTACACTCTCAGACCTGTACTGATTTTTTCATTAGTAAATACCTACGTTTTTACGCAGCAGGATTACTGACAAATGTTTTACTTATTCTGTGCAGTTTTGTACGTAATTTACTGATAAAAGAAGAAATTGTCAGTAATATGAAAAGGAATTAGTGCGTACAACTGACGGAAAAAGTTGTCAGTAACTTAAAAAGGTTTTTGAGCAGCAGGAATACTGATAAAGGGGTCCAAAATATCAGTAACGGGCTTAGAGTGAGTGTAGCATGCCTGCTGTGGTTTGGCCCCGCAATTCCTTCCGGCGCTGAGCAAATGGTGTTAATTACCGTGTGCGAGTACACTGGAAATAAAAGTACAAGTGTGCAAATGTCACTTACCTCCAGGTAAATGACTTTTTCCTACACTTGTAGGGGATGGAATGCCCGCTCGTACACCTCTTGCAGGCCACATATTCGGGGGAGACCTAAACGCGGGCGTGGCACTTGCCCTTACTCCCGGCTCTGCACTGTGAAAAATATCTTTGTAGATCATATTTGCTCGTGAATGAGTTTCAAGCCGATGTGTAGTGCTTGTAATTTTACGATTTGCAATTGTTATTTTACAATCGCATTTCGTGGAAAATTTTCCTGTAAGCCTACGACTATTTTTCGCAGTGTGAGTTCGGTCGGTGGCGGCACGCGTCAGGCACAGGGCTCGGCTCATGGCGGCTCACGGCGGTCCGTATTATTTATTGGACGTCTTTTGCATTTCGTGCTTTCTTTTTTTTGTTGGACATACACCTACCTAATCGTGAGATTGATCTCTGGTACATTTTCCTCGGCATAGTCCAGCCAGATCTTTGTCTCGGTATTGTGCGCTCGCCGCCCGGCCCGGCCCGGCTGGACATCTCGATCGATCAGGCTCAAACCGATGTGTAATTGTCCTGTTATGTATAATTGTCCTGTTATGCATAAAGCCGATAAGGCGCGCGTATTGAGCAGTGGGTATCATGCCGGTCAGGGAAATAGTTCATCATTCGTGTTCCCAAGCAAACCCTCTAATTTTTTTGATCTTAGCAGCGGAAAGGCTTTAGAGCAGTTTGGGCACTACACCTAGAAAAAGGAATTTGGACTTAAAACTGGACCAATTGAAATAATGATGTTGATACAATAAAAATTCTTTAAAACAAAGAAGAGTTTTCTTTACTTTTAAGAATTTCTATTGATTTATAGTCAAATTTGCATTGGTCCAGTTTTAAGTGCAAATTGCTTTGAATCAAAGGAGCCTTTTTCTGGGTGTACAGGATTACGTGCCATATTGTACACACTAAATTCTTATGTACAATTTTTTGTTACTCAGTTAAACGTAGTTATGAACTTCTGTGTGCATGCTATTCTTCCTTTTAATTTTAGCTCATAATCACAAACCAACAAATTATATTATTCACAATTACTAACTAAAATGTGCACACCGAACTTCGTAAGCATTTGGCGTTGTACGCCACTCTGTTTCTTTTTCCACGCCGATTTAATGTGTCAAGTATAGACATTTCACTAAGACATAGACTTTTCCGTCGGGCACTGAATGACCCCTCGCCCCCCCTCAGATGCGTTTTTTTTTTTTTTCGTTGGCGGCCGACCCGTTTCGCACCTGTCGCGGCGCACCTGCCCATGCCCATGCACCCACCAGCGGCGGCCGCTTCCGAAAGTAAATCAACCGGGCCGGTTAAGTGATTGATTGGTTGATTGAGTGGCTTCAATAAGGGGGGCCCCCGCCCGCGTCGTGATGAAAGTCATTTCGCGATGCACACGCTGGCCGGGGTGGGGTGGGGCGGGGCGTGGCGGGACCCGCAGTGGGACCCCCCGCACCCGCCCCGCCCCCCCGCCCCGCCCCGCCTGCACTCCCGCGTAATTACACCGCACTCTGATTTATTGGGCTCGAGTGTTGCTCTACGGCCCGGCTCGGCCCGGCCCGCCCGTGAGCGCATTCCGTTTTCTTCAGGCTTCCTTACATCATTTGCATTCAATTTGGAGTGTCCGGAAGCGCTTTAATCCGGCTGAGCTTGCTGCCGCTGCTGCTGATGGATGGGTGTGTGGCTGCGTGCCTGTCGTGCTCCGCGCGCGCGGACGCACGTGTGCACCACGTGTGCACCGCGTGGCGGGGCCAACTACTCGTACTACTACTACTGGGGCCTCAGGCCGGTGGGGGGGCTCGCGCACTGTCCCACTACTACTTTCTAAATCTCAATAAATGCAGTGGGGATTTATGAGCCGCGTCACGCACGCCGCTACTTTGTCCGCGCGGTGGTTATGGATTCAAAGTACTGTGAGTGCGGGGAGCATTGTACCGTGTAATGCCCCGGAGAAATATAGGGTGCCGGCTGTGACGGGACGGGGTGCGCCGCGCTGCGTTATAGGAGGATTACTGGAAGGAAAGGGGGGGGGGGGGATAATTTGATCACTCGTAGAGTCTTTTATGGATTTGGAAGGTTAGTGTCACACTGAATACATATATATCACCGGTCACCTCCTGTGAACGCCATGATAACCTTGATGGAGCGGGTATAACAGCAGGCACGCGACATAGTGTCCGTGCCGCACGGTAAAATCGATGTCTGATGTTTTTTTAGGAAAAGGATAGAACTTAGAGGAACTTCCATAATTTGAGGGAACCTCCTAAGATTTTGAGGAAGTCTCTTCTCACATTTCAAAAAATGCGGGAATTTTCCTCAAATTTTGAGGAGACATATTCAAAATCTGAGGAGGTTTCCTCAAATTATGGGAGCTCCTCAAAGTTTTCCCTTTTACCTCAAAAAATCATTCATTGTATTTACCGTGGCGGCCGGGCCGGGCCCCGCTGCAAGAGGACCGCTGCCACCGCCGCTGCGTGAGCAGGACTTTAGCAGCACTAACTGTTCGGAAAATTGATGTTGCCGGACAACTCCTTACCGTTTTGAGCGCCTGGTGCTGCTGGCCTGCAGGAGTTTTACAACCCTACTTTTCCCTCTGTTCCAGGTACTTGAACGCGCACCCTTGACCGACAACCTGGAAGCAGGCGGGCGGGCCACGCTCAGGCCCCTCGCGGGTACAGTACCGCGCTGCGCCACCAGGCGCCACTGTCGCCGCTTCCTGGAACAATTAGGGGCCCCTGGCCGGCGCACCCAGGGTCCTTATCCCATGAGGCAATCTATCTATCTATCTATCTATCTATCTATCTATCTATCTATCTATCTATCTATCTATCTATCTATCTATCTATCTATCTATATTCAGTGTAAACGTCTTCAGAGTGATGTCGACAGCCAAAAGGTATGCTTGATTTTGTCTACCTTTTTCTTTTTCTTATGTTTTTCTTTTTGGTATACTGCGTGTATCGACTCCTTTGGTACTGTGCACTCCCGCGCAGCCCTCTCTGCGTGGAAGGCGCAGCTCGCGCTTTGGCCGCCAATGCAGTGCACTACATGCCTTCCGAGCGCCAGTGAGCACGACTAATTGCCCTCCATAGGCCTGTCATGGCGGGGGCTGTCCGCGGGAACCCTGTGAATAATAGAGCGAGGATTCGCGTCCTCAGAGAAGCGAGAAATCTCTCTCTCTCTCTCTCTCTCTCTCTCTCTCTCTCTCTCTCTCTCTCTCTCTCTCTGTCTCTGTCTCTCTCTCTCTCTCTCTCTCTCTCTCTCTCTCTGAGAGCAAGGTCTGTTTTCTCACTCGATTAGAGCAAAAGTTTCCAAAATCTCGCCCCTATTTGAGCGAGGATTATTGGGAAACCTCGCCCTTTTTGAGTAAGGGTTATTTTCATTTATCTTACCACCTCACTTAAATAGACTTGACTTGAGAGAACCAAGCCACAGTTGACCCAGCAAAAGGAAAACTCTCGCTCTTTTTAGATGAGATATATCACTCTTGCATTTGCAGCCGTGAGGGGAGCCATGAGCAATGGTCAGCATCCCTTGTGTGATATGCGTATGCGTGTCCCGGCCCGGCTCATGCTGGGCCAGCGGCGTGACGTAGAATTAACATACGTCAAGTAGAATCGCTGCTGCCCTCTCCTTGAAAACGGCCAGGTGGCAGAAATTATTTTCTTTTTCTCACGTTTTCTATTACTTTTCTTTGCTGTCTTGTAGCCAGTTCGGTGGGGGACAGGAGATAAGAATATTGTGGCCTCGAGTTGGAGGCTGCAGCTAGCTAGGTGCAGCAAAAAAATCTCTATAATTAAATTACACTGCTTTGGAGATATAAAATAAGTGGTGTAAAAAAACATTCAGAAAATCGTTTGTTTAACAACTCGGGCTGTTTTGATTCAAAGCAATAATTTCATCAAAATGAGAATAACGAAAGATTCGCTTCGAACCAAACGATTTTCTTTGATCCAAGAAAAACGTGTTCAGTTCGAATAAGTGGTTTGTTTTAGATTAAGAAAGTATGTTTGGAATTAATATACAAATTTCTAAGGAAAATTTTTAAAGATACGATTCACTGCCTCTGGGTGAAAGACTTAGTTTTACATGGGCATGACACCACAATAAAAATGATCCATTTCGAGCAGTTTCGGCTCCGCCCTGAGAGCGGTCGGCGCGCACGCACCACAGTTTGCTATTGAACGTGCCACTCGACCGATCAATAATTTAGCTGTCTACCCTCGCCTTATCTCTCATGTGAGATCTCTCTACGGCAGCGTGTGTTCGGGTACAGTCAGTCGCCGTCTTGTCTACATCCTGGTTCTAATTACCACATCTCCATCACCTGCGGTGGCGCTCGCCTGTCAAAATCCGTACTAGTTACGGGACTAATAAAGATTCCCTCATATCTAGGCGGGGAAAAAAAGACCCCCGTGGAAATATAGAACGTCGCGGAAGCAGACGCATGATCAGTTTCACGTCAAAAGTTTGTAAAAATGGGTCCTTCTTTTTATTTTTGGTTCTGCGAAAACAAATGTGACCGGAGTTAGGACAGAGAGCGCGCGTGGCGGGGCGGGGCGGGGCGGGTGTGTATCGCCTCACCTCGCGCCACGCCCGCCCCGCCCCGCCCCGCCCCGCCCCGCCCGTGCCGTCTCCATTTCATTCCGTGTTACGCCCCGTCACGCCCCGTGGCCTTTTTGTGCGAACCGTCGCCGCGCCGTACACGCTTAACGCGTTAAGTGTTGCGTTTGCTGGTGGTCGAGTCCGGGCCGGGCCTGGCAGGCTCTGCCGCAGTGCGAGCAGTCGCCCGATGGGGCCTCAACTCCGTCCTGCAGTGCACACCGAAAGACTCGTTTATCTTTGAAAAACTTCTTTAGGAATTTTTATTTTAATTCGAAACATACTTCTTTAATCCAAAATAACCGATCTGAAAAAGAATTTGTTTGGATCAAAGACAGATTTTGATTTGAAACAAAAAAAAAATTGTACCTACATTGATGAAATTATTGCTTTGAATCAAATCAGCCTGTGTGGTTTTAAATAAACGAATCCCTGGGCGTACACCGGATTGCCAGATTTCCTGACTATTTTTTCGCCTTTTTAAGGACAAACGCCTATATGTAGGCAAAAATTGTGGGTTTTGTAGTCTGAGTTTTGTGAAGATTGCCGAAAATTGTCCGTGGATTGCTTAGGGCGGGTGTGTACACCGGATTGCCCCAGTTAAGGCCACCCCCGAGTTGCACCTTTTGACCGACTCTAACGTCCCAAGGGACTATATCGGTTCGGTCGGTGGATATAATCTCGAGTCTTTGAACACAGAACACAAACTCTGCGAGCTTTCCGACCTGCTGCGGCCTCTGCTGCTGCTGCTGCATTATAACTGAACTGCGCTCTCACGGCGCATTGATCTCGGGGCCGATACAGCGTTCGCCCCGTTCAGGATAAGAATAGGATATGAGTGCCACGCCCAGTCCAAGGTCGCGGCGTACAGTAAACACCTGCCGCCTGCCGGCCACCCGGACACTGGAAAAACAAAGGTGCTAAGTCCTACCTTTAAAAGGCACTAACAAAATTTAGTGCCTTTGGGAAGGCACTAATGTTAAGTGCCTTTGGAAAGGCACTAATGCCTCTCTAAAGGTACTAAATTTTGTTAGTGCCTTTTAAATGTAGGACTTAGCACCTTTAGCTGACCTGCTAGTATGAGCTCCATACAAATTTAGTGCCTTTGCAAAGGCACTAGGATTTAGTGCCCCAGGAAAGGCACTAACCTTAGCACTTTGGCGCCCCAGGAAAGGCGTTGCTTAGCACCTTTGTTTTTCCGGTGGAGTTACGTGGCTCCAGTGGCTCCAGGGGCTCCAGCGCGGGAGCGCTCCGGCCGGCTCCAGCGCTCCAGGCTGGGCGGGCGCTATTGGGGCGAGAGAGGAGAGGGCGAGGTCGCCCTGGGAGAGGCACGTGTACGGTCAAGCGGAGTGACTTTGCTTGCGTTACACTTGTCCAGCGACAGTTCGGTGTCCGGTTACATGTGGGCGCGTCCAGCGGCCCCCAGGGGCTCCGCACTCCCCAACTCATTACTTCTTGCCCGCACCCAACTCACTCGCGAAAATTTGCTTCAACTCGCGCACTCTCGGATTACTTACACTTGAAATCCAAGTCGCTCACTTGTAGGTGAGCAAATAAATTCACTCTTTTGTGGGTGAGCAAATAAATTCACTCACTTGTAGGTGAGCAAATAAATTCACTCAGTTGTAGCTGAGCAAATAACCATTCACTCACTTGTAGGTGAGCGAAAAACCATTAACTTATCCATTCCATTCACTCACTAGGTGAGCAAATAACTATTCGGTCCCTTGTAGGTACAAGCGAGTTAATGGTTTTTCGCTCACCTACAGGTGAGTGAATGGTTATTAGCTCACCTACAAGTGAGTGAATGGTTATTCGCTCACCTACAAGTGAGTGAATTTATTTGCTCACCTACAAGTGAGCGACATTCGTACTCTTGGATTTCCAGTGTATGGAGAGCCTTTCCTAAGGCACTAAATTTTGTTAGCGCCTTTTAAAGCTAGGACTTGGCACCTTTTCTCTTCCAGTGTACCCTCTCTCCGCGTCGGGCGTCGGGCCGCCTCCCGCCTTTCGCTGCGACGGCAGCGCGAAAAAGAATCGTGCCCGGCCTCGGGCTGCGATCTAGGCGCGGCGCCCTGCACTTGTCTATCGCGCCGGTTTGTAATCCGTTTCTAAATGCGGTATGCGGCTGATGTGCGCCGCGGGCTGAACTGATATTGGGCTTGCTGTTGTCCGTCACGCATGAGGCCCGTGGACTGACTGTGACTGGGCATGACAAGGCTGCTGCTGGCTGACTCGGGGGCCCTACAGCCGTAGGCTAGAGGAGAGGATTTCGTTTTGCTCTAGTATGATTAGTAACGTAATTTTTGAAATGGCCAAGATCGACATCGAAACCTAAGCATTCCCGTCTGGGCGTCTGCCCCCGTAGCAGGACCTGGTCGACCTCACGGGCCAGGGCCGCCACGGGCAGCGAATGGTGCCCTGTGATGTTGCGACTGTTTCATCTCGAGCCCTAATTGTTACGTACAATTCGTAACAATATTCATCGTCACATGACGATTCAGTTGAGAAGTGAAGTGGACCTCGGTGCTCGGTACGGTGCCACTGAAAACTGAGTCGAGTCTTTTGACGCCAAAGTTGGCGTTCTCCTCTGAACGCGTAATGTTGGCGTCAAAAGACGCCAAATACTCGCGTCCTCTCAGAGAACACCAAAATTTGGTTTCTTTGGACGCCAAGATATTGGTGTCTTAAGACGTCAAGATATTGTCGTCTTAAGACACCAAGATACTGTCGTCTTAAGACACCAAGATACTGTCGTCTTAAGACGCCAGCCAATTTTCAGTAGCGGTGCATTGCGGTGCAGTTCGGTGCGGTGCAGTGCGGTTCACCGCGGGGTGGCATTACGTAAACCTGGAGACAAACATGCAGGCAAGCGCACCGCACCGGGCCGGGCCGGGCCGGGTGTGCCCGTGCTCGATAGGGCTGGCCGGTGGCCGCTGCCCTCCCCCACCCTGACACCTCCTTGTGCTGCCGAGCCCGGCCCGGCGTGCGCCCGGCGCCACCGCCCCCCGCGCAAAGAAGAAAGATCCCTTATCCCGTGGGAAGCTCCGGCCCCGGCCCCGCGCAGCGCTAGCCTTGGCGCCTTACCGGTCTTACGGGCGGAACGCACGCGGTCACGTAGCACTTTTTGCCTACTTACAGGGGCAAAGTATAGCCTTTTGCCTCCCGCAGGTGCCGTCGCAGGGCCCAGCTGACCTCCTCCTAAAAGGGAAAGGTTTGGGCTTCGAGGCCGCCTGGCCCGGCACCCGCCCGGCCCGCCCTCGTCCGTCACATCCGAAAACTCATCCCGTCCTTCTTTGGGGTTGGATGGGTCCGAAAGGCTCAAGACACGACGACGGATTATTTTACTTCTCTAACTGAATGCGTTAATGCGTACCGTCGGGCCCAGGCCAAGCGGTGCCGTGCTGCGCCAGACCCGGTCGGGCCTTTCTCGGTGACGTCTAGGATCTCCTCCTCCTCCTCCTCCTCCTCCTCCTCCTCCTCCTCCTCCTCCTCCTCCTCCTCCTCCTCCTCCTCCTCCTCCTCCTCCTCCTCCTCCTCCTCCTCCTCCTCCTCCTCCTCCTCCTCCTCCTCCTCCTCCTCCTCCTCCTCCTCCTCCTCCTCCTCCTCCTCCTCCTCCTCCTCCTCCTCCTCCTCCTCCTCCTCCTCCTCGCTCTCACCCTTCCCCTCCTCAACCGCGTGACGACTTGATGAATGGCTTACATAATTTAATCGGGATTTCGGGGCTGCTCCTCAAACTAGGTGGGCGTAGCTGAACTTATTAAATCGAAAGTAGGACGAAGGGAGCCGGCTGCGCTATGGACATTTATTTTGTGTAAGGTCCGGCGGCACGGCACGGCGCAGTGAGGGCGGGCACGTCTGCACTGGACCCCGCCTCGCCACGCCACGCCCGCTCGACCCGTTGCGCGGACGGGTCACCCCTCGACCTGCCCACCCCGCCCCGCCCCACCCCACCCCACCCCACCCCAACCCACCCCCCCCCACCCCACCCCACCCCACCCCACCCGGCTCCGAGCCGCCAGCGCTCTTTGATGCAGTGCGCTGCGAGTGTGGCCCAGGCCTCCACGCCGCACAGCACGCTCGCATGGCCACACTGGAAATCCAAGTGTACGAATGACGCTCACATGTAGGTACAAGTGTGTGAATGGTTATTCGCTCACCTACAAGTGAGTGAATGGTTATTTTCTCACCTACAAGTGAAGTGAGTGAATTTATTTGCTCACCTACAAGTGGGACACAGTCGTACACTTGGATTTCCAAACCGTAAATAGGTACGGTATTTTTTACAGTGTCCGTCTCTGTCACTGAGGACCCTGTCTTTATCCGTCCCATCTGCATTGTATAATAGCTGGGCCCTGCGCCCTGCCCTCCTGGCCGTCCGTTTTTAAACCCGCCTCTTTTTCGAGCCTCCCTCGTTATTCCGAAATGTGGCGCGTATGACTGGCAGCGCCGCCGTGGTGACCGCATAACCACGGGCGGGGCGGGGCGGGGCGGGGCGGGGCGGGGCGGGGCGGGGCGGGGCCCTGCAGGTCCGCTCGTCTTCATTAATTCAGTCGCCGTGTTGGCCAAACGCGCGCCTCTCTTTTTTTTCTTTTCCTCTCTCTCTCTCTTCTTCTTCTTTCTCTTATTATTATTATTATTACGATCATTTCCCCTCCCACGCGCGCGCACTTTTGCAAGGGCGAAGAAAGCGCTGCCGAAAATGTTCAGCTCTCGCCGCGCCTGGCAGCAGGGCAGCCAAGTCTCATATCCCGACTGATGGCCTTGCTGGCCGATGCCCGCGGGGCGGGGCGGGGCGGGGTGGGGCGGGGCCGCTGTAGTGAGTCTCAGCCTGAATGAGATCCGGTCCTTTCTTTATGTCTTTTATATTGCTCTCAATATGCCGCGCCTTTTCCACGCCGGCGTGTTGTCACAATTATGTTCCCATCAGGGTGGCGAGCGTGTTATTTTGTTGGTACAACCGCAGGCCCTTTATTTGTATTTGTGTCTGCGGGCGAGGCAGGACACCGGCGGGGCGGGGGGCGGGGCGGGGCGGGGTGGAGCGTGCTGGGTGGGTGCATGCGTTTTGCAGCAGACTGCTGCCTACAGTATCGCCTTCTTCTTGTGTTCCGTGGCAGAATAACGTGTCGTATCCGCCCCGGGGATCCGAATCATTCGGCGCAGAAACGAACGAGGAAAGAAGTAAAAGAGTTTGGATTCAACCAGGATTTTATTGGGATCTGTATCAATTTGCACCACAGAAATTCGCATTCAATCGAGTGGAGGCGCCGAGGGGTAGGCAATCCTGTAGTGGAGCACTCTGGGGTTGGGCGGGCTGGCCTACCCCCGGGTTGGCAGGGGTTCGTCTCGGCATCGTATCTCGGTGGAATGCTGTCATCAACAAGCAGCTTAATGTTCTCTTTTCTTTTAGTTGAGAGTGAGACAGAGAGGGGAGAGAGAGAGAGAGAGAGAGAGAGAGAGAGAGAGAGAGAGAGAGAGAGAGAGAGAGAGAGAGAGAGAGAGAGAGAGAGAGAGAGAGAGAGAATGGCAGACAGAGAGACAGACAGGAGACAGGGAGAGAGACATAGAGTCTTTAAATAGAGAGAAGGATAGTTGGGGAGCTCTTGAGTAAATACGTAACCCCGTTCGAATGCCTGAGCCTGTGCTGCACGTGCTGCACTGTACCCAGCCAGAGCGGCCCTACAGCCAGCTGCCGCCCGCCCTAGGGGTCACGCTCCCAGTAAGGACTGCGGTGGACATGGGTGTCCTTTGTACGTCCCGCCCTGCCCCGCCCCACCCCGCCCCACCCCGCGCCGCCCCGCCCACGTCCGTCTGGCCTATGGCCAAGATAGCCGCCTCGTGTTTGGTGGACGGTAGCGCCTTTCGCTACACACCATGGTATTTATTTATTTATTACCTTTGAAAACGACAATATATTCTAAAATTTTCTCCTGCCCATAGTGAAAAGTATCTTTGAAGATTTACGATAAACTTCCTAAATTACGATTTATGAAATATGTTGTAAATTTACGACGGACCTTTTTTGCTCGTGAATGAATCTCTAACCGATATGTAGTTCTTTTAATTTTACGATTTGCGATTGTAATTTTACAACTGCACTTCGTGGAAAATTTCCCCGTTAACCTATGACTATTTTTCACAATATCGTCTATATTCGCAGGTATTTGAAGTTTTCCACCCACTCCGCTGCTTGTGACACTGCCCTGGTCAGGTCACTCCGGTGCGCGGATCGCCCCGTCCGATTCATTCTGGTCCGCGGGTTGTGCTCGGCGGGCTGATCTGTAATCCGCGCGGATCTGGCGGACGTGCCCGGCCCGGCCCGGCGCCCGTCCCGATAGAATCAGCGTTTCGTTACGTTTCGTTACGTTACGCAGACGCACGCGGGTGTCCAGTTGCGGCGCGCGCGACTTTTCGCCCGAAAGTTACAAATGGGGGATACGGCGCGCGGGCTTTTCGGGTGTATGTATACTGCTTCATCATCATCTCTCTCTCTCTCTCTCTCTCTCTCTCTCTCTCTCTCTCTCTCTCTCTCTCACACACACACACGTACGCACGCGCGTGTACGAGAAGAGGGCGCCCGCAAGTCGCGGCATTTGCGCAACATCGAAACAGATCGTATTATAGTGGCAGCGGCCGGAATGAGTCATTATGCGCAACGCGCGCACCGCACCCTCACACACACACACACACACACACACCTTATGACCCGCTTCCAAAACTTTCTTCACGTCATACACAGACGCGCAGCAGCAGCAGCAGCAGCAACAACAACAAAAAATTAGGCTAACCTCATTGCTATTGCTCTGCTGACCTTTGGTTGGCGGCTGCGGGGCGGGGCCGTGCGCCACGGGGTGTGTGTGAGGGTTTGGTCGGATTACGCATTGCTATCCGGATTGGCGTTCGCACGGCTGTCCGCATTGCTATTTGGACCGGCCCGGCCCGGCTCGGCCCCGGACCATTGCGCGCCCGGCGCGGTCCCCCGCGGCGCGACCGACCATGTCGCCACTGCGGCCGCCACCTTGCGGACAATCTTGCAAATCACACTCACACACACACACACACACATCGGCATACAGACCTGCGGAAAGGGGGGGGGGGGCGAACTACACACGGGCAGAAGTTGCTGCTATAGGCCTCGCCGCCGCAGGGGTGTAGCAGCATAGAGAAAATCAGGGCTGTATGCGATGTCCAGATTATTTTGATACGATATCGACAAAGTATCAAACATCGGCGCGATTCATCGAGTCGTGATAGTATCAAGAGATATATCGCAACATCGAACCATATCGAGGCGCAGGCGCAAGGCGCAATACATCAGAATATGGCCAATACATCGCGATCTTTCAAAAACTCGATACTTCAATATCGATATATGGGGAGAATATCGAGCCCTCGGTATAGGACAATGTTGTATCGATATCGCAATGTCGTGATATTGCACAGCTCTAGCGAAAAGCATGTTCTCACATACTTTTCCTCCTCGGCGCTTTGCGTATTTTTTATTTCAATTTTTTTTTAAGGTGTTAACAATTTACAAATACGACCAGTTCGTATGCCGCGTTTTCTCAGTAGCAGTAGCAGCAGCCGCGAGCAGCGCACCCGCAGTCGAAATAATAATAATAAAAAGAGCGTCGAGTTTAATTACAGAGAGGCCCGGCCCGGCCCGGCCGGTCCACCCTGACCTGTATCGGCCACTACCCTCTAGCGGGGCGGGGCGGGCGGGGCGGGGCGGGGCGGGGCGTGCCCAACCTGTACCCTCGGAGTTGCTGTGTCGTGCTCCCCGTTACGGCCCGTCCCGTCCTCCCGCCAGTAAACACACCACACCCCGCCCGACAGTCGACGGCGGTCAGAGGTGCGACTTTAATATCTGCTGACGGCGGAGGCGTTAGGCGTCGTTAGGCCGACCAGACGAGCGGCAGCGTTTTGCAGGACCGCGGCAACGGCGGCTGACGACCCTCAGAGTAGCGGCGGGAGCGGGAGTAGCGGCTGATGGAAACATAATTCGGGTGAAGCACAGCGAGGTGTGAGGGGGGGGGGGATGATTTGGACACCTCTCCCGTTTTAACGGCACGCCATCGGGCGGTCACGCAGGCCAGGCCAGGCGCGCGGCCGGCGGCAGGAAGGGAAAGGAAGGGAAGCGTAGGGCAGTACAGGGCCAAACCGGCGGGGCGGGGCGGGGCGGGGCGGGGCGGGGCGGGGCGGGGCGGGGCGGGGCCAGACCGGCCTCAAGCTCAAGGCCAGCAGCAGCGCCCCGCTCCGCCCCGCAGGGAGAGAGGAGAGCGAGAGTGGGCTTCATTACAATCAGGCAGGTTCTCTCCCCTCTCTCTCTCTCTCTCTCTCTCTCTCTCTCTCTCTCTCTCTCTCTCTCTCTCTCTCTCGTCCTACCGTTTGTTCTATCCTAGGCTAGTGACGCCCGGGTTGTCGCTGCTACTGCCGCTATATACACTCTTGACATGAGAGATGACCGGTTCGCGGGACGTTTCAAAAGCGGCGGGAAAGTGGTAATTACATGAATGTTTCCCACAACGCCTCGCGGGCGCGCCCCGCCCCGCCCCGCCTGCGGGACGCGGCACCAGCCCCTCGCCCTCGCCCCTCGGGTTGTCGCCTGCGCTCCGCCTGCTGTAGCGGATCGGGATGTCAGTGCTCGCTGTGAGGGAGGTGACACCTAGAACCACTGCGAAAAATATTTCCATACATGTAAGATATATTTTGTAACTATTCACCACTTTTACAAAATGTGTCGTACGTGTACAACCTCCCTTTCTTGCTTGTCATTCGATTCCAAGCCGATAGACTGTAATTTTAAAGGAAACACATGTTGCCTTAAATCGGCGACACATTAATGTGTGTCCTTTATCGGCGACACATAAATGTGTTTCCTTTATCGGCGACAATTTTGTCGCCAAAATCTCCGCGTGTCGCCGAAAAAGGTCACCTGCGTCTCCGTTTCGGTGACACACGGAGCTTTTGGCGACAAAATTGTCGCCGAAAAAGGTGACACTCTTATGTGTCGCCGAAAAAAAGGTCACAAATTTGGGCAGTTTCCTTTTGCGATGTGTCGCCACAAAAGGACACAAATTTGTCGCCCTTTGAGTTACAGTGTACGCAGTGTTTGTATACATTTACAATCTGGAATTGTAATTTGTTCCATAGAAAAATTTTCCCGTACCTTGTACGACGATTTTTCACAGTGACTGGTGAGCGTAGAGAGACTCTTCACGCATTCCTTGCGTACAGGTCACTGAAAATCTAGGAGTCATGTTTCTATCACGCCTACTCGGGAGAAAACTTGTGGGTAATTTAATTACTCTTTATGCATAACTATGCACACATTGTACATAATTATGCACAAATGTGTGCATAAGGGACAGAGTTATGCATAGTTATGCGGAAAAATTTGTGCATGGTTATGGTTGCTTAAAATCCTGCAAGGCTTATGCACAACAAAGTGCATAAGGGTTTTGCGTGCACTTCTAGTTCTTAGAACGTTAAGTTGAGGAGCGCTGTGCGCATGGAGTTGGCCAGGCCACCTATTTGTCCGGCCTGGCCCCCCGATACTCGCGGGGTCGCCCCGCACCTCGCGGCCGCGGCCTGGCCTGGCCTGCCCTGGCAGACAGATCAGGACGGCCTAATGATAGGCTGCTCGGGTGAGGTGAGGAGCAGGAGGACTTTTCGTCCGTTTCATCACGAAAACTTGCAAGTATAATGTATCGGTCGCTGCGGCAGCACAGCTGGACGCGCGGCGCGCGCGCTGACCTGACCCAGCGAGAACATCGGGATGAACCGTTTGCGTGCAGGTGGCCCCGCCCCGCCCCGCCCCGCCCTGCCCCGCCCCGCCCCGCCCCGCCCCGCGCCCGCGGCCAGGCCGCCTGTTTGGGACGTTTTACTAAACAAATAACGCGCCGCGTAGCGTTCTGACGGGGCTGCCTGCCTGCTGGTCTGTGGAGGCGGATAGTCAATGAGCTGGACCACCATTAGGCAAGCTGGGCGGGCAGGGCGGGGCAGGGCAGGGCAGGGCGGGGCGGGGCGGGGCAGGGCAGGGCAGGGCAGGGCAGGGGGGGGGAGGGCAGGGCAGGGCCATAAGCCGCGTGTCAGGGCGTGGGGCGGGGCGGGGCAGGGCCCCTTAGCCTTGTTTGAGAGGAATACAGCGGCCAGGGGTAAGGAAAACGGCCGTGCGACGTGCGAGGGACGAGAAAACAAATGTCAGCAGACAAAAGTAGTCGTGATTTAGGCGTGGTGGGGCGGGGTGGGGCGGGGCGGCGGGGACTTCCCTTGCTGCTGCTGGACCTCTCAACGCGAACCGTCTTGAGATTTGTGTGTGACCCAATCCGTGAAAGGAGGCGGGGCAGCCTGCCAAAAGGGGAAGGTGGGGCGGGGCGGGGCGGGGTGGGGGCACGCGAGGGAATCAGGGGAGGGGGAGGGGGGGAGGAACTGGTTCCGATGGGCGCGCTCGTCCTCATGACATAACTGTGTTACACCGGTGCTCTCGGCTGCGTGCGGAACGCCTCTATCGCGCCGGTGCCACCGGGGCGGGGTGGGGTCCTACTGGTATAGCGGCTGCGTCCGCGCGATCGGCCCGCCGATGAGTCGAGTAGGTAGGTAGAGCACCTGCTGCACGGCGGGCGGGGCGGGGCGGGGCGGGGCGGGGCGGGGCGGGGCGCTGGGGGCGCCCTTGTGGGGAGGCGGGTCGTCGGGTCGTGACTTAGTTAGCGAAAAGCACTGACTGTTTCGCAGCGCAGAGGGCTTTAGAAAATTTATCCTCTACTTTAACATTGTTTTTGTTTTTTGTTTAATTTTCTTTTTAAAACTGGTTGCAGCTATATTAATTTCTACTCTTTTCGATTAAGAAACAAACGTAAGTGAAATGTTGTAATGAACCGTCCCGCTAGCCAGAATAATTTCTGACTGACGGAGTGTTTCCGCCAGACGGGTGTGCCGGGCAGTGTGGGGCGGGGCGGGGCGGGGCACCACACAGTTGCACCAGTGCGATGATTGCAAACTCGCCCGCCACCGCGCTTCCTTCTCAAAACACTTAACAAAACGGCGGGGCGGGGCGGTGCACTGCGTGGGCTGGGGCGGGGCGGGGCGGGGTGGGGAAGTGCGTGGGCCGGGCTGGGGCGTGGCGGGGGCGGGCGGGGCGGCGGACGCTAAGTGCCGCACGCGGCGCGCGCTCGCGCGCAAAAACAAATGAAGATTGATGACTTGCAGGGCACAGGGTCCGAGCCGGCGCGGGGCGGCGGTGCCTGCAACGGCGCCCTAGGAGGCGCGTCGCGACGGGCAGAAACGGAGGAGCGGGGCGGGGCGTGCCGGGCGGGGCGGGGCGGGAGGGGCGGGGCGGGGCGGTTGTCTTGTAGAAATGATGACGAGCGGGCTGGCCGTGCTGCTGGAGGCGCCCCAGCCTGACGGCCCGCTTGGCCCGGTCCGTCCCGGGATCACCGTCTCAATCGGCACTGTGCGTATTTGTCACCCTGTTTCTTCCAAAACGACTTACTTAAAAAAAAAAAACTTTGTTATTATTTTTTTTATTTTTGTTGAAATGGCGAAAATATAACAACGAGCGTTGTTGTCGCATTGTTT
Organism: Frankliniella intonsa; assembly: GCA_033675135.1. NCBI lineage: Eukaryota > Metazoa > Arthropoda > Insecta > Thysanoptera > Thripidae > Frankliniella > Frankliniella intonsa. The sequence goes on along the minus strand of CM066245.1, from coordinate 2,648,119 downwards.
CGTGCGTGCAGTGCTAAAAATTTTACGACTGTGGCGACGGACGGTGGCAGTGCGTCGGTCTGGTTGAGTGAAATTAGCCTAATGGCCAGCGCTGTGACCGGCGGGGCGGGGCGGGGCGGGGCGGGGCGTTGTGAAACTGCGCGCGCGGGGCTGTGCTCCGCGATCGGGAGGGCTAAAAAGCGGTATTGCGCCCGGCGGCGCTGTAAAGCAATTAGAGGGGCGTACGGTGCGCCGCCGGCCAGGCGCTGCGCGGCCCGGCCCGCCCCGCCCCGCCCCGCCCCGCCCCGCCCCGCCCCGCCCCGCCCCGCCGGAGAGATATCCAATGTGTGATTTCGGTGGAAGCCTCCATCCCCTCCACTCGCCGTGTGCACCCACACGGTAACGCGTTACACACGGTAAAAACAAATTTCTTATTTTTTTTGAGGAGACAGGGAAAACTTTTGAGGAACCTACGTACTTTGAGTATTATCGGATTATAAGCAAATCTCCTCAAAAAATGTGGGAATTTTCCTCAAATTTTGAGGAAACATCCTCGAAATCTGAAGAGGTTTCCCCAAATGATAAGTACCTCAAAGTTTTTCCTTTTTCCTAAAAAAAAAATCATGCATTGTTTTTAGCACGTAGTGTATCGCACCGTGCCGCTGTTGACCTACTGGACCGGGCCGGACCGGTAGCGAGTGAAAGGTAAACGGTGTAATTTTGAGTGCCGCGGCTGGAAAAGATTTGTGGCCCAAGTTTATTGATTTATCATGCATTATTGAAAAAAAAAATTGAATTAACCGGGAAAATGCGAATTTAAAATATAGGCTCTTGTCCACGTGACATTCTGCGTTTCACGTAAAACAAAATCGCTCAGCTGAAATTAGATGTGAAAAATTGGCACCACGGCTAAAAACTTGAAACAGCAGAAAAATAAATAGCAGGGTAGCTAGAAAATAAGCACCGTAGCTTAAAAATTAGCTGCGCCTTACACCTTAGTACACCTGCTATTTTTTTTTGCTCAGATGCGATTTTTTTTTTATATTTTTTTTGTTAGTCCTGAACGATTGAGGAACCCCTAACTAACTGCCTTGTCTAAATCATATTATTTTTTCATTCAAGTACGCGCGGGGATGTTTTTTACTCGCATTAGTGTCCTCGCCCCTCCGCTGCGTGTTGGTCCGGGCGCGTGTTCCCGCCCGGAGAAGAAGCGCTTGTGAAAAGCGCTTGAGTATTTCTCATGGCGCGGGGCGGGGGAGGCAGGCCAGGCCAGGCGGCCCCGTGTTTGCATGTCAGCGCGCCGCTCCCGGAGGCGAGTCCCATAAGGAGCGGGGCGTGGGGGGTCATAGCGCCCATGAGGTGTGATCCACTCGGGCCTGGTTCTGGAGTCGGGACGGGACGGGATAGGTGAGATTGAGCATTTCCTACCCACATTGTTGATGTGATATAGGAATATTTGGAGGGGCGAGGGACAAGCTCTAGGACTTTCATTTCGTGATTTTGTACTTGAATTCGTGGTGGAGACCGCCGTGGTCTTATGAAAATGCGCCAGTCTTACACTTGGTATAAAACTGCCATGTGTCGCTGCTGCACGCGGCCTGGCCTGCTGGTCTGGCCTGTCCACCTCACCTGCCTCCGGCCGGCGGGGCGGGGCGGCGGCGCAATACGCAGCGCAACTACTGCCCTGTGGCCCTGCCCTGCCGTGCCCCGCCCCGCCCCGCCCCGCCCCGCCCCGCCCCGCCCCGCCCTAGCCCGACTTGCCCCTGGCCCCAGAGCCCGCGAGAGCCGCGCTACTTGAAATCGCCGCGGTGCCTGACTGCTGACTGCATTGCCGGCTGCGGCCATGCTGAGCTGCGGGCCGAGGCGGGGCGGGGCGGGGCGGGCCGAGGTGGGGCGGGGCGCGCTGGCCACCTGGCGGACTCGGACTGGATCAGGACTGCGTCCTGGAGAAGAAAGATACAAAGATAAAATGGAGAAGATACATATCGCTCTTCAGAGAGAAAGATTTTCACCCCGCAAAAAAAAAACATGTTTCTCTTGAGAGTGGGATTTGATATTCTCACTCTATCAGCTCATGCGTCTTCTCTGAAACAGCCGGTACACGGCCGAACACTTTGGCGCGGCGCGCTGCCTGGACCAGACCAGGGTGCGCCACTAGCGCCACGCCGCGGGCCGCGCAGCAGCAGCAGGCCGGATGTCAGGCGCCGCCACCGCGACTTGCGACACGAACAATTCCTATCAAGCGGTGGCGGGGCGGGGCGGGGCGGGGCGGGTGAGGCGCGGTTAGATTTGTCGGGGGGGACACACTAACGCCGACTGGCCCGGCCCGGCGGCTGCTCTCGGTAAATGTCAGGCTGTAATACACCCGGTTTGTTCCTTATGGCCACGCTGCGCTGCGCCGTCTGTCGGCCGATGGCATGGCGGTTCCTGCCGTGGTCGCTTTAGGGCAGAGTAGTAGTGTATACTGTAGCACGAAGCGGCACGCTTAAAAAAATAAAAAGCGTTGTGACACGGGGAGTGAGTGACCAGACTGCAGCGCTCGGCTCGGGAGCAGTGCACTGCGGAAGCCACGTGCCTCGTCCCCCTTATCGCCAATGAAAATACAAGTCCAGCCGCGCGCCGCGCCAAGGCAGCGCGCCGTGGATATGGTATCACTTTCTTCCTTTCCGGCCGTAGTTGGGCGGGGCGGGGCGGGGCGGGGCGGGGCGGGGCCGGAGGGCGTCACTCCAGCAATCATGCAGACTGGAGCTCCGCCGCACTCCAGTGGACGTCCTCGGCTCCTTTAGCGGGACGCGCGCGGCGCACTGAGCACTCCGCCGTTTCCTTCTCTTATAAGGTTCCCGCTCACTCGACTAATATTGCGATTTGGTCGCACGCAGGCGCGCGCGCCGCGCGAGCGAGCGAGGCTTTTGAATTTGAACGGCTTTTGCCCTTACCTGCCGGGCGGGGCGGGGCGTGGCGGGGCGGGGTGGGGCGGGCGCGCGCCCCTCGCGTGCTGCTCGGCGCGTGCCTGGCGCCGCACCGGCTTGCTGGGGGGTACACTACACGCGCCGCGCGCCGCGGAAATGAAGGCTGACCTGCTCTGCTGCTGCGTCAGTCAGTCCAGCTCCGATTAAACGTGTTTTATTTTTTCCGCGCCAAGGCTCGCGGGGGCACGACGCGACCTCAGCCCCTCTGTTTGATTTGAACCGCAGCGAGTGGCAGAGCCGAATGCAGCGCCGTATAAAGCTAGCAAGTTTTCGCTCGCAGTTTCGGCGCAGATGCAGCCCACTTTACTCCACCGTGTTCTGTCGCCTTGTTATTGCGTATTTTTCGGGCAGCACTCGTGCAATAGTGATTTGTTTTTGATTTACCGTTTGAGGTCTGGTGCAAATTTTTATAGTGAGCAGTTAGCGGTGTGTCGCGCCCTGCCCCGGCCCGGCCCGGCCAGGTCCCCGGCGCCGCGCCGCCCACACGACTGCACCGGCCGCGCTCTGGCCTACATACGTCGGCAGGGCAGGGCACGGTTGCCTTTAGATGACCAGCCGTCATACTCCTGGACGTGAACCTGCTGCTGCAGCGCCCCGCCCCGCCCCGCCCCGCCCCGCCCCGCCCCGCCCCGCTCCACTAGGAGCACGCTCGCCCCGTAAACATGCCGGCATCATGGCGGCGACGCCGCAGATGTCGTCTCGTGCCTGTCTGCCTGCCGGGCCGGGCCGGGCCGGGGGCTGGCGGCGTCGCGTTTCTTAACCCACGACGCATTTTACTTTATCGAGTATATGGCGCTGACCTCTCTCTCTTTCTCTCAGTTTTCGCTCCACGTCTCTCCCGTTTTGCAACTTCCTTTCCCAAGTACACACTAAACCCTCATGCATTTTTTGTGCATAGTTATGCCACACAGAAAAAACTTTGTTCTGGTTTTCAAGCAGCCCCGAAAAACCTGTGTATTTTCTCCATAAGAGCTGCTAGGTTTTTCCAAAACTGCCTGGAAACCAAGACGTCGTTTTCCCCGCCCAGAACGTGCAACCATAGTTATGCACATCACTCCGTACATAAATATGCGCGTAATTGTGCTTTCATATGCACAAATGTACACAAAATAAGCATGGTGATGCATAAAATTTGTGCATAACTATGGTTATGCACATATTCCCGCAGCCCTTATGCATAACATAATGCATAAGTATGCTTATTTTGTGAACCAGGCTCGAGCAGTGTAGGTATTCCGTAGAGTATGAACAATCTCAGCACGACGGGACAATCCCGGCGGCTGGGCGCTGCGCGGCGTTCTCTCTTATCAATATTTTCCCGCGAACTCTTATGTTTATGACCGTGTCGCTGGAGGTCGGCCTTGCGTCTTAGTTAATTATCACTGATTTTAACAGCCGATCTGCACAGATCGCTTTCTGGGAACAGAGATAGCGAAGCAAGCCAGCCGGTCCCGTCCGGTCCAGCCGCCCCGCCCCGCCCCGCCCCGCCCCGCCCCGCCCCTCGGTGCTGCACGTGCTCCAGTTCTCCCCTGTGCCCCTGGGGGACGGGGCCGGGCACCGGGCACTCGATACCGACCACAATCACTTTATCGTCTCGTAAACCGATTTGAAGAAATGTATATTGGTAAACAATAGCGTCGCAAATCCCCCCCCCCCCCCTCCGCCCACCACTCACTGTCAGAAATAACTTCAGTGAATCCCTTAATTTTTTCATACAGCCTTTACTGTAGTTTCAGGTACAGGATTCACTATACTTTTTGACGGTCCATCCCGTATCTCCCAAAAAAAAACAAATCGTTGAAATGGAAAACGAATTACAGAAATAGATTCGTTTTTGACGAGACGAACTGAAAATGTCAACATGTGTCATGGGGTTGGACTCGAAATGCAAAAGTTATTGGCCTTACTTCAGAAAAAGACTACCACTTAAATTAACAGGATTCACCATAGTTTTTTTTTTCTTGTAGTGCTCTCTCTCTCTCTCTCTCTCTCTCTCTCTCTCTCTCTCTCTCTCTCTCTCTCTCTCTCTCTCTCTCTCTGATGCTACGTCAGGCCGTGAGAAGGCCGAAATGGTCGTGTTATAACAGAAACGGTAATTAATAACCGGATATCGGTGAACTACTTCCCATGGCTGCTGTCGCGCTGGCGCTACTCTCTGAGTGAAGTAAGTGGAGAGAGGTTAGGAGGAGGGGGGGGGGGTATGGCCACATCAGGATGCGAAATATGTAGGAAAGCGGTGTGCAGGCAGCAGGAGGTATAAGCTGAGCCGGGTGCTGCGTTGGTATGGGGGGGGGGGACCGAGCCCCAGTGACAGATTGGCATGGAGCAGGTACGCGTTCAGTATGCCACTCGACGCTCCGGGCCGCAATCTTAAGCGACGTGAATGGGTTCATGTTTGCATGCCCCCGGGCACCGCCGCGCCCCGCCAGGCACCGCCGCCGCTCCCCGCCGCTCCCCGCCGCACCCCGCCGCACCCCGCCGCGCCCCCGTGAGAAAGCCCCGCACACGTCTCCCCGCGCTCGGCTCAGCTCTGCCTTTCTCCTCAGTTTTAAAGTCTCCGGCCGACTGATTCAGAAGATCGCTCACATGCCTCTGTCCTTGTCGCACTCATGGAGCAGCTCCATACACACACTAAACCCTTATGAACGATTTTGGCATAGTTATGCACAATTTTATACATCCATAATAGTAACGCACAAACTTTTATGCATAACTGTTCAAATTGTGCATAATTATGCACACATTTGTGCATAAGGAACTGAGTTAACCATAGTTGAACAGAAAACATTGTGCATAATTATGGTTGCGAAATGCCTGCAAGGCTTATGCACAAGACAGTGCTTAAGGGTTAAGTGTGTACCCTAGATGGGACACCTTTGTGAGTGCGACAAGCACAGAGGCATGGGAGCGATGTTCTGAATCAGTCGGCAGTCTAAACACATGTGTCCCGGGCAGTGCGTGTAACAGCCGGGGCCGCCTGTGAGGTAGGCAGCGCGCCCGCACGCCTGCGCTGCGGGCCTGCCTACCCGGAATGTACAGGCGTTCCAGGCTAAGTCTTAATTAAGCCGCCCTTTGCGTTTTCATTTCGCTGCGTTTAATTCTTTATTTACTTGAGTTGTGCAGGCTGTCCAGTTGATTTGCTACGTGTGACGGGATGAGGGCGTGGTAAGGTGACGTAGGGTACCGCCCCGCCCCGCCCCGCCCCGCTATAAAACTGCAACAGTGAGTACGGACTCGCCTGCCAGTCCGGCGCTGGACAGTCATATTCCCGGACGTTTGTATAACTAATGATGCCTTGCGTCAGGATCGCGGACAGCGGCGGGCGGGGTGGGGCGGGGTGGGGCGAGGCGGGGCGGGGGGGGGGGGGGCAGGGTGGGGCTGCCGGCGGCCGGCAGGGCAGGCCGGTCCATAGCGGAGCACGGTCCACCTTGCAATCACCAGGCGGCAGGGAGTCTCTGGGGAGGGGGGCTTGTTAAGGGAACAATGTTGGCGCACCGCGCGGTGTGAAGTCTCTGATGACCGCCCCGCCCCGCCCCGCCCCGCCCCGCCCCGCGCTGCTCCGCCCCGCCCCGCCCCGCCCCGCTACCTGCCGCACTCTATGCTTAGTATGAGTCACTGCTGCTCCCATGCGTCTATACATGAACGAAACCGCCGGGGTGCGGAAGTGTAAAATTACGCATCCTAATCCTGAACCACACGACTCTCATTTCTTCTGCACTTTTTGTACATAGCTTACATAAATAATATTGCGTATTGATGCATAGTTTTTATCGTAGCGTAAAGAATTCGTTCATAGAAATCTTACGGAAGTTTCGCATTCACAGAAACACATGTTGTTAGCTACGTAAAAAAGTGTGCACATTGAGAATTTTTGTTTTTCTGGAATGTGTGGCATTGGTAGTACGAAGAGGAGATTTCAGTTGGTGAGCGCGCCGTACTGTTACGGTCTCTTTTGAGTATAATGACTTGGTCTTATTTTTGTTAGTCGAAGCTGTTCGAGCCTCGGCCCGCGGCCGTGGGCGAATGGGGAGGGGGCAGGGGGCGTAATATCTGCGTAACTAGTGCACATGTTGTCGCAATGACTTGCGAAACAATGGAATTGGCCGTTTATTGTGGCTCACGCTTATCGATAAAGTCTTCCCCCGGGGCGGGGCGCCGCAGGAGAACGCCGCGACAGGGAGCAGAGCAGATTGTAAATCAATAAGATTATTCCCTCTCTGGAAATAATGAGTAGACGCGGTCGGCCGAGACCAGTGGCTTTGCTGCAAAATAGTATGTGCGGCAACGGCAGCGCAAGCTTGCCGTGCTCGGCACAGGACCGGACCAAGCCGAACGAGGAATGTGAACACCGTGCGCGCAGTGCTCCTGTGCTGGAGTTGGTCACTGTGTAAATAGGTTTACGGGAAAATTTTCCACGAAGTGCAGTTGTAAAAATAACAATTGCAAATCGTAAAATTACAAGCACTACGTATCGGCTTGAAATTCATTCACGCGCAAAAACGGTCCGTCGTAAATTTACAACATATTTCGTACATCGTAATTTTCCAAATTTATCGTAAATCTCCAGAGATATTTTTCACAGTGGGTTCCAGAGGCTGGCTGGCCGGCGGACGCGCGTGTTTTGATATTTGCCCCCCACTACTACTGTGCGCGACTGTCATAGCACTCCACGCGCGCTGCGCCGGCCCCGCCGCGCCCGTGTTTTAGTTTCATGCCTAACGCAGGGACTTTCTTTTGTGAATGGTGGGTGGCCTCTGGCGAGTGACGCAGCAGCGTAGAGTGTAGGGTCCTCCCCTCGGGCGGGGCGGGGCGGGGCGGGGCGGGGCGGGGCGAGCATCACCCGTTCCACTTCCGCGGTGGACGGTGCCCAGCCCCGACCCACCCCGCCCCACCCCGCCCCGCCCCGCCCCGCCGCGCCGGCGGACTCCTGACGCAACGCTATCCACCACGGCGGATGTGTTCTCGACCTGCCCTGCCCTGCCCTGCCCTGTCGGCCAATTCAAAGCGGGCGCGATACGGTACGGTCCGGCGCGCGCGCGCGTGCGAGAGAGACGGAGCGAGGGCGGTGCGTGGTGTGTGTACGGGGCGGGGCGCGGGGCGTGGGGCGTGGGGCGCGGGGCGCGGGGCGCGGGGCGTGTAGCCGGGAGCTACCATTCTGTTTCAATTCAATCCGCTCGTTCGATCCCGCTGGGCCGGGCCGGGGCGGTGCGGCTGCCGGGCTGGCTCTGACCGTGCGTTACGCCGCGCCGGTTTGTTCGGCGCCGCCTTATTTTCTTTTCAGACGATCTCTTACACGCGAGGAGAGTTTCGGTTATTTTATTTGGCCGTCGTCTGACTTTTTGTCCCTGTGGATCGAGGGGGGATGATTCATTTCCGTAATACACTGTACCACACCTGATCCATGTATTACGCGGTAATACCCGTGATGTAGTAATACCACACGCTAAATTTTTATGAACTTCTGTGTGCATGCTGTTGCTGCGCATAATTTCAATGCATAACTATGCATAATTTTACTGGTAATTATGCACAGTTGGACTCATTTGCTTGTAATTATGAAGAAAATTTTGTACGAAAGAACAGCATGCACGTAGAAGTGCATAGCTATGTATGATTGAGTTTAAAAAATGTTCATAAGAATTTAGCGTGCACACGGAGAGAAAAGACTTGCTGTTCTAGCAAACCTCGTTGCAAATATAGCGCCTGCAACGTTTTTTGCTGTTTTTGCAAAAAAAAATTGCTGCGACAGCAAACTGTAAAGCTGTGACTGCGAACGACTTTGTTAAGCCAGCCATATTGTTGCTGTCCTTGCGAAAAAAAACTTGTAGGCGCTATATTTGCTACGAGGTTTGCTAGAACAGCAAGTCTTTTCTCTCCGTGCAAAAACAAAAATATGCCTAAAGTGATCAAATCTTGTGTGTAATACCGGTGTAATACCGTGTGTATCTACCGAGTGTAGTCTGTACAAAATTTGCCGATGTTAATTCCCTCCTCGCGATGCGGATTGCTCGTTGCAGGGAGCAGTACCTGTTCAACGTGTTCGAGGTGATCGTCTCGACGCTCGAGACCAAGCTGCAGCGCATCGAGAACCTGGACAAGGCGGTGGAGCACCTGATGCGGCGCGTCGAGGCGCTCGACTCGCGCGTCAACGACAACATCGACAAGACGGACTCGGTCATCTCCAAGCTGCGCGCCATGGACCAGCGCCTGTTCCAGGCCGTGCCCGGCGGGCTGGCGGCCGCGGCGGCGGGCGGCGGCGGCGGCGCGGCCGGCGGGGCGGCTGCGGCGGCGGCAGCGGCGGCCGCCGCGGGTGACATCGACAACCGCCTCGTCTCGCTCGACCAGAAGGTCTCGGACATCGGCTCCAAGCTGTCGACGCTCAAGAACCAGCTCGACACCAACTTCCTGCCGGCCGACGACATCAACGCCGAGGCCAGCGAGAAGAAGCCCGTGAGCATGAACGTGGTGGACATCGGCAAGGTGCTGAGCGCCGAGGTGACGCGCGAGCTGCAGGCGCTGCGCACCGCCACGGCCAGCGTGGACCGCCTGGACCGCAAGCTCACCTTCCACATGAACCTCGTGTCGGAGAACCTCGGCAAGGTGCTGACCATGGTGAGCGACGTGCACGAGGCCGTCGTGGAGCACGTGGAGGCGCCCGCCGCCGCCGCCCCGGCCTCGCCCGTGTACCGCAACCGCACCGCCACCACCACGACCACCACGGAGGCGCCCAGCGCGCAGCAGGTCAAGCGGAGCAAGCTGGACCGGCTCGTCAAGCAGATGCACCCCATCCTCAGCGTGTCGGAGAAGATGGACGAGGTCTGGGACGTGGTGGTCGGCACCAAGACCTCGGTGGACGACCTGGTCCCAAAGTCGGACGAGCTTCTGACACAGGTGAGCCATCGCACGATTCTATACTCTAAACCCTTATGCATTTTTTTGCAAATGTTATGCATAACTATGCGCATTTTGTGTACATTTGTGCATATGAATGCACAAATGTACACAAAATGGGCATAGTTATGCATAAAATTTGTGCATAACTATGGCTGCACGTATTCCTGCAGCCTTCATGCACAACATAATGCATAAGGGTTTAGTGTGTAGGTGTTCAGTCTTGCATAATCTGCGGATTTGATTACTCTCGTTTTCCAACAGACGCAGCGACAGGAACGCGCTATCAACGACGTCCACGCCGACCTCCGCCAGAAGGCCAACAAAATCATCGCCAACCTGGACCTGGTGGAGAAGAGGCTGAAGAAGCAGGAGGACGAGGTGGTGAGCCTGGCGCAGCGGCCCGTGCCCGCGGAGCTGCTCCTCGACCCCACCATCGACCGCCTGGTCGAGTACGATTCCAACCGGTAAGGAACTTAAACGCGCAGTTCAACTGAGCGCAGCGTTGTGTGCTCGCTCGGGCAGGGCCGGGCAGCGCGCTCCCAGTGAGGAGTGGAATATCCGAGGGGTCCACCACTCTGGTAATCATATGTACACTTTGTCCGGTAACCACTGGTAATCACATCTCAAAAATTCCTCTGTTCGTTGTTTTTAACGCTGTTTTGGGTTGTCCCCCATGTAAGTATGCAAGAAATGACATAGACTTCAAAGTTTCTTCAAAAATTTTACTGAGAACTGTTGCTAACCACTGGTAATCGGTAATCGTCTGTACGCTCCTGAGCCGAGTGATGGACCCCTCGGGAATATCAGACCGATATCGATACGATATCAGATATGTGTCAGTTTCAGAACCACATATTTATCGATCTGACGGGAAAACGGACAAATTTCTGATGTCTGATATCGGTCTGATATTTCATTTCTCAGTGGCCTGTGTGGTGTCTGCCATTCTTTCGCACGACTTTATTCTTCTGAAAATCTTAGCGTCACCGCCGACTTAATTGCATGCCTCCCCCTCGCCTGGACGAGTAGGGGGTTTGAGTCCTAGAGAGATATTTCAATATGCTTTTCCCGAAGGTACTCTGTGGTATCGAGCAGCAGCCAGGTGGCTTCAAGTCGGGACGACTTGCAGCCGGAGACGGACCCTCTCCCCGGAGCGCCGGTCCCGTCCTTGGGCGCCACCACCACGCCGGGGCCCGTGTTCAGCGTACAGGGCCAGCTTCCACTAACGGTAACGCTTCGGAGACGCGACTAGAGGACGCGACTACTGTCCTCTAGAGAACCGTATTAATTTTTATCTGACGTTTGAACATGTCGTGGCGGATAACATCTCTATTGGACGGTTTTTAATTTGGATTTATAAACTTGTAGGTGACTCCGAGCGCCCCTGTTCCTCCGGGCCAGACCACTCAGAGTCCGTCCGCGGCAACCTCCTCGTCGACGGTGACCTCCACTCCGGGGGGCGCCACCTCCGCCGCTGCCTCCGCCGCGGCCGCCGCACGCGCCTCCAGGAACCGGGGAGTCATCTTCCCCTCCGTCAAGAATAAGCCCACCATCCTTAACACCTCCTTCACCTCCGAGTACTTCTCGGTTAAGGACATTAAGGTGAGTGCACATGCCTCTGATTGTTCTGTTTCTCTGTTTCCAGAATTTTGGATCTGCACACAGGAATAATACTGTTTTTTGTGTTGTTTTTTTTAATTTCCGTGTCTCTAGGGATATTCATGTGTTGATTTACTCAATGCTGGTATGCGTCACTCTGGTGTCTACTACCTCCAAATTCGGGGCACAACGTACTGGTTCCTGAAGGTGTTCTGTGAGCAAGAAATTGCTGATGGTGGTTGGACTGTGAGTAAAGAAATTTTTTGTTTTGCTGATATCATGTCTGTGAAGATACTTTCTTTGCCCTTGGAGTTAACAACTTGTCAACAAATTTAGTGGTCATGATCTGTTTTGATTTGAATTTGGTTTCCAGGTTATTCAAAGGCGTGATGATTTTGGTGATCCACGAGAAAACTTTAACCGAGACTGGGCAGACTACAAAAATGGTTTCGGAGATCCTGCCAAAGAATTTTGGCTTGGAAATGAAAATATTTATATGCTCACAAATAACGAAGAATATCAGCTCCGTGTAGAATTGGAAGATTTTGAAGGAAACAAGCGGTAAGTTGCTCCATTTTCAACATCAAGCATTTTTTCTAAATTATTTCTTTTCAAGATATAATTTTTTGACAGTTTTTGTGTATTAAACCTATAATTCATTTTCAGATATGCTCAGTACTCACACTTTAAGATATATTCAGAGGCAGAATACTACAAATTGGAAATTGATGGATATGAAGGCAATGCAGGTGATTCTTTGAATGATCCATGGTATGGCTCAAATAACAGTCCGTTCTCAACATACAACAGGTAAAAAAATCTTTACAGCTATTCAATATGTGTATGGTTGATTCAAATGAAATAATTATAATTGTTTCATGTAATTCAGGGACAATGACAGATCCAGCTTAAACTGTGCCTCCATGCTGAAGGGAGGTTGGTGGTGGAAGTCATGTGGAAGAGGTCTCAATGGACTATATTTGAATGATCCTCAGGATTTGACTGCTCGGCAAGGTGAGCTGATTCATTTACCGGCTGACAGATAGAATGAATATTGATTTAAACAATAGTTTGCTTAAAAGTTGAAGTTGCTCAAGTATATTGTGCTCTTTTCAGGTATTGTCTGGTTCAGATGGAGAGGCTGGGACTACACATTGAAAAGAGCGAGCATGATGATAAGACCGAAGGGACCAGGTTCAAGCACCTAGTGTTTTATGGAAAAATCACCTGTCATTTTCATCATTTCATTCATCAACTGGCCAGGATCTGCTATGCAGATGGCTATTCATTACATCTTAAATTTTATACATTAGTTGTTTGGTAATCCTTTTTTTTTACTCAAAATTTAGGTTATTGATAAAAATATTTTTTTCTCCTGAAAACCTATTAATTTTCTTTGGGGCAGTTGAATACAAAAATGTATGCTAATTCAGCAAAATTATGTGGAATGTGATAGATTGTAGTTAGGTCCTCTTCATTGTCTGCGATGGACTGTATCAGTATTTAATGCTCTTTGAGCCTAATTAGCATGTAGAGACCTTAAATTGGTGCAAAATGATGGATTGAGGTTTCTTAATATTAATTGTTAAATAATGAAGCTCTTCTAATTGTCTTGCATGGTGAAATATTTCTAATGGCCAAACTTATTTACCTGGTCTACAGCAATGAGGCAGAAAGAAGAAGCATTATTTTCATGAAATTATATCATTTTTCTGCGTTTATCCCAGTTTTGTTCTGATTCAATCTCAGTCTATTTTTCAGAGCAAACTCTTTGATCATGGTTGTCTTATAAAAAAAATTAAGGAAATTGTTTCTTCTTGAAGTGTGATAAAAGTTCTGGTGGTGCCATTTACATTCAAATAGATAAGTGTTGCGGACTTAAAGATTCTGATAACCCAACTGACACACTGTCACACTTTTTACAAATGTCAAAACAAATTTCCAAGGTTTATCGGCTTCCAAACTTTTCACACTTTTTGACGAAATCTTGTAATTCTATTTCGTTTATATATAAGGACAGAACAGCAAGTATTCCTGTTTCAACTTGATCTTACTTTTTCTATGACATATATTAAAAGAAGAAGAAAAAGAAAAAAAAAGACACGCTGCGAAACATCAAGCACAGCAATTGCTCATGTGCTGTATCTCGGCTTCATCTCAGTTATTGTTGAGCATTTTACTGCAATGAGGTTGCCAAATATATGCAGTAGAAATTTTATATTTATTCTATAATAAGAACTTCTTGAAGATCCTGTAAGCAATTGTGGCCTTCAAAGAAAAATGTTAGAACTAAAATGATCAAAATAAGAAAATCTATGAAAATGTTTTCACAAGAATGCTGTTTTAATGTGTGTATTGTGAAAGTCTTACGCCAAAGTGTTTTGTGGAAAAAATTCTTGTGTGCTTGGTTACCATTATTGTTGCCATTCTGCCAAAATGCAAAGAATTTTGGTAAAATGAAATCTTTTTCTCGTTTACCAATGAGTAATTGAAACCTGTACATAATATGTGGAAAGTTGTATAAAGTTAAAATATGTTTTTAATTGTTTGTTTAATTCCCCAACAGACCCCAAACCGTAACCATGGGGACTCCTAGGACTTGCCATGTGTTTTTTGGTCCCAGAAGGAGGTAACCTGTGAGTTTGGTCGAAATCCGAGACAATTTATTTTCGACCGAAAATCGCAAAAAACGCAAAGGCTATAGCCTTTGCATTTTTACGATTTTGGGTCGAATTTTTTTTTCTCTCCAAAATGACGGAGGTTGTACAGGGGGACTCTAACGTACCCCTAGACCAACCCCCAAGGGTCAGTTCGTCCGAAAACCCGGTTTGTCTGCGAGGGAATGCAGTATTCCTAATAGCGCGCAATGTGTTCGGGCGAGGTGGCTTAGGGGCCTATTTTCTCACTAACGAAGTCCGGTATAGGACTCCTAGGACTTGCTATGTGTTTTTTGGTCCCAGAAGGAGGTAACCTGTGAGTTTGGTCGAAATCCGAGACAATTTATTTTCGACCGAAAATCGCAAAAAACGCAAAGGCTATAGCCTTTGCATTTTTACGATTTTGGGTCGAATTTTTTTTTCTCTCCAAAATGACGGGGGTTGTACAGGGGCACTCTAACGTACCCCTAGACCAACCCCCAAGGGTCAGTTCGTCCGAAAACCCGGTTTGTCTGCGAGGGAATGCAGTATTCCTAATAGCGCGCAATGTGTTCGGGCGAGGTGGCTTAGGGGCCTATTTTCTCACTAACGAAGTCCGGTATAGGACTCCTAGGACTTGCCATGTGTTTTTTGGTCCCAGGAGGAGGTAACCTGTGAGTTTGGTCGAAATCCGAGACAATTTATTTTCGACCGAAAATCGCAAAAACGCAAAGGCTATAGCCTTTGCATTTTTACGATTTTGGGTCGAATTTTTTTTTTCTCTCCAAAATGACGGGGGTTGTACAGGGGGACTCTAACGTACCCCTAGACCAACCCCCAAGGGTCAGTTTGTCCGAAAACCCGGTTTGTCTGCGAGGGAATGCAGTATTCCTAATAGCGCGCAATGTGTTCGGGCGAGGTGGCTTAGGGGCCTATTTTCTCACTATTGAAGTCCGGTATAGGACTCCTAGGACTTGCTATGTGTTTTTTGGTCCCAGAAGGAGGTAACCTGTGAGTTTGGTCGAAATCCGAGACAATTTTTTTTCGACCGAAAATCGCAAAAACGCAAAGGCTATAGCCTTTGCATTTTTACGATTTTCGGCCGAAAAATAATGTTGCTCCAAAGTGACGGGGGTTGTGCAGGGGGACTCTAACGCACCCCTAGACCAACCCCCGAGGGTAGCCTGTGAGTTTGGTCGAAATCGGAGACATTTTTTTTTCCCGGCCGAAAATCGCAAAAACGCAAAGGCTATACTCTTTGCATTTTTACGATTTTCGGCCGAAAAATAATATTTCTCCAAAGTGACGGGGGTTGTTCAGGGGGACCCTACCGCACCCGTAGACCAACCCCCGAGGTCAGCTTGTGAGTTTGGTCCAAATCGGAGACTTTTTTTTTCGGCCGAAAATCGCAAAAACTTAAAGGCTATAGCCTTTGCATTTTTACGATTTTCGGCCGAAAAATAATGTTGCTCCAAAGTGACGGGGGTTGTGCAGGGGGACTCTAACGCACCCCTAGACCAACCCCCGAGGGTAGCCTGTGAGTTTGGTCGAAATCGGAGACAATTTTTTTTCGGCCGATAATCGCATAAACGCAAAGGCTATAGCCTTTGCATTTTTACGATTTTCGTCCGAAAAATAATGTTGCTCCAAAGTGACGGGGGTTGTGTGGGGGGACTCTGATGTACGTACCTCTAACCCAACCCCGGAGGGTTGGGTTGTCGGAAAACCCGGTTTCCAGGGAGTTGGTCTGTGGGTACATTAGAGTCCCCTGGTTCAACCTCGGTTTAAAGGTGCCAAAATACATGAGTTGAAGGGTGAATTTCACGTGTAATTGTTGCTTTGCTGTTTGAATTATTGCGCGGTTGGCGCGCGGGTAACGTCATTCAGTCTTCCGTTTTGAAGTTGCGCGCCGAAGTACCGCCTTGCCTTGGCGGCCGAAACACCGCCTTGGCGAACGCCGCGTACCGCCCTGTAGCGGCCAGAGGTTGGCAACGCTGGCTACCGCCCTCCCACCTCTCCCCTCCCCTCTCCCTCCTACCGCCGCCTCCCACCGTCAGACCAGGATCGGCTCTCATTCGGCTGCTGCAAGTTGAAGAGGTAAGATGTATTGTATTTCATGGTCGCTGTAGGTTGGCTCGGTTGAATGGAAACACCACGTGTTGGGAGTTACATGCGTTTCCTGTGTCCGTCTGGACTGGAATTGGGGTGTGTAGAGGTTTTGTTCAGATTCTCCGAACGGTTGCGCATTTCCTTCATGGGTTCTCGATGTTGGCCTTCAGCTCGAGTTTTTCTCGGTCGCACTTGACTCTTCCGAAATGCAGGCGTCGCGTAACTTGCTCTCATTCGCGTTCAAGAGAGGGCTGCTCTGAGTTCACATCTAGGTTAGAATGCCTGCCTCGTGTTTCAGTATTTCAGTATAGAGCTGTGTATGGGACATCTAGGTTAGAATGCCTGCCTCGTGTTTCAGTATTTCAGTATAGAGCTGTGTATGGGGCAGGATAGGAATAACGCCTCTAAATTTGGGATCTTCTCATTTATTTTGAAACATTCGACATACTAATTTAGTGCTATCTTTTGTTATTCTTCAGGATGATGCTGATTCTTTCGTCTATCCAGTACCTTGAATGCTGATTGAAAGTGTGGGGCCAGGGGCCACGGGCCACCTTTACATGGACCCTCACCACTGAAGACCCTGCTGATGAATGCTCGAATATATTGGCCTGCTTGGAATTCCTTTTGCGATGTTTGACGCTGCATTGCAACATGACCAATAGCTCAAGGTGTGTATTTAATTTACTGGCTTATGCTGGGCTCTGTTATCCATCACATTTCTTTGCTACCTGCTTGTCAGTCTCCAGATCTTTCATGCTAATAAGTATTGTTTGTCTGTTTCAGGTTGCCAAGTTGCATTCGTTCTGTTGAACCCTGCCCTTGACGGCTCCCACTTCACTTCCAAAGACTTCACGGGGCTGCTTAGATCTTTACTCTGCCATCGCAGTGCTGTTAAGCTGTTTTCATCTGTGATGTCATGTCTCATGTCTGGTGCTTCTGCTGAGCACATGGTGGGTATTTCATGGTTCAGCTGTGCTCTTTTATACATCAGATTTGTTGCTATCTGCTTGCCCTTCTTTCCTTTCTTTCATGCTAATAGGTTTTTCTTAATTCTTTCAGGTATTCACCATGTTCTGCATAATGTACTGAAGCTGTTATTTCACCTCTTAATCTCCATCCGCTGTTCGCTGTTGCAACCTTATCATCTGCAGTGGTCATGCTGCTTATGTGAAGGTAAGCAATGTTAAGAGCAAGACCTACTCGATCAGCTACACTGGACGTTTTGTTGTATACGATACCCTCTCAAAACGCATTCTAAACCCGAGCCTCGCCCAAGCCCACCTCCTGGCTCCACCACTTAGTGGAAGGGACTAGGGACGTTTTGGAACTACGTCAGAGCCTTTAAAGAATTCTTAACCCCCATAGTGGAGATTTTATTTAAAACATAAAATATTCTGAATTTAGTTTCAATGAAAGTGATGTAATTGTTCCCCTAATTTATTTGAGAATATTTTCATCTGGTTGTGTGATGATCAACTTCAACAATCATGAGCAGTAATTCGGGCGGAGACCGTAGAGCTATTTGCTACCACTGGCTGTAGGCTGGGGCGAGGGGGGGGTCCCCAGAGTGGCTTACTTTTGGCACGTTCAGACTTAGTCCTGTCAGGGTTTTGTACGCAGCGGAATATCCAGTGGAGCTGATCAAGGTGGTCTTATTTAAGTGTGACGGTATTGATCTTTGAAAGAAATCTGAGAAGTTAAAAATGACTTGTATATTTTGATTTGCACCCACTTCAAATAATTTTTTGAAGCGTCTTTGCTTATAATTGGCTATTCCTGTGGCTAAGGCTAATGTCTTACCTTTAATGAAGAGTGGTGCATTTATATTTATACAATTTGCAAATGAGTGCCCAAAGAGAAATCCTGTTCTTTGTCTGCCGAACAGCACATTGTTGCTGCTGCCTCAAAGATCTTTTCCCATTTGGATTCCAAATTCAGATCTTGGAGCTAAATAGCCATTTTGGCAATGTTCATTTCCTGCCTCACCAGTACACTGGACATGCTTTCAAGGATGATTCATTGAATCTTATCCTTTGGAGTAAGGATTTAATACTGTATAGCTCTGATCAGATTATTGAACTTTTTCTCAAAATAAAAGAAATTAGGTTGCTAGTCTCTTTTGGAGAACATTTGTAGTAGTAGAAGCAGTAGTTCATATTGCAATTTGTAATTGAGCACTTGGGGGTTTCATCTCAAGGTAGTTTGCAGACTAACTGTGATTGGTTCGGGAAGACAGACCTTTGACAACAGGAACTGAGTTAATCCTTACATTTGGAGTGTATTCCTGGCACAGCACTACCTGTTTGGTTGGGCTGCTGTACAAGCTATAGTAAATGAATGATAATATTCAGCAATTTAATATTTTAATTAACTTCTATTAGTATGAGTAGACCTTTCATGACAGTAACTTTGTTAATCAATGAATTTTTTGAGCTTGCCTAGTACAGCACCACTCCTGTGGTGAATTTTAATGTCTAGTCTGTTACTTTGATTTCTTTCATTTTGAAATTCAGTGCCCTGAATTTAAGATCAGGCAGTAAGAAATATTTCCCTTTTGCAGAATGGTGAAAAAGCATTGAGTTATTTGTATTTTAAATATCTGTCGAGGGAAGCTTTGACATAAGTTATGAAAGTCTACTCATTCCTTTCATTTGAAAAGTTCACTTGGTATTGCACCACTGTTCTGAATCAGAATATCTCTTAAACTCACCTATGAAGTAGAAGGCAATTGGCTTTCAAAATTAAACTGCTACTTTCTACCTTTGCTGGTTGTGAAATCAATAGAAAATTGCAATATTGCTGCTAGTACTTTGGTCTCCATTAAAATACTAGAAATCATAGTGGGTAAATTTTGACACTAAAATCGTGGAATGTTTTTGAGTTGCTGCCATAGTGACTAAAACAGAGATGCATGTCATGTTGAATAAGTTACCTGTATAATGGTGAATAACATCACGCATTTGTTTGATAGTTAATTGATTTTATTACCATTCATAGAAAATCACTTGCTGCAGTGTTAGTCTGCTCAGAGCTACCAATAACTGAAAGCAAACTTATGGTGGGAGTGAATGTTATGTCTGTTTGCCACTTTGGTTTGTGGTCATCATTTTAAATAAAATATTTGAAGTAGACGTAACTTTGGGCTCATTATAGCTTTACCTTCTTTCAATTCCTGATTATATTTGGATTTCAAATTGAAATGCCTTAGCAAGATGTAATATTTTGGCAAGTCATCACTTGTACCTGCCATATTGAATTAAAGAGGGATTGTAGAATATTTTTTTTATTTTGTTTGTCTTTCTAAATAAATCAACAGAATTGTGATGAAATGATACTCTTTTCTTGAACTGCTTCTGATACATATTTGTTTTTGCAGGTTACAAGACGAAGTTACGGGGAAAGCAGAACCAAATGTGCAGCCGTTGACGATTCTTCAAAGCAAGCAACCAACTCAAGAAAGGACGACTGTGAAGATTCTTCGAGACGCAAGACGAGGATGTCGGCATGAAGAAATGAACTTACTTTGAACTTACTTTTGCTAATGTGAGCAACGATTGCTTCATGTGGAGGAGAGATCAGTCACAGTGGAACATGGAATGGCCCGAGGTCCTGGTACGCATTTCTCGGGCTCCTTTAGTGACATGTTATTGAAGGTTCACCAGGCCACTGCTTGCTCTCGGGTCCTGTGTTTCATCTCGTCGGCTGTGATTGAGTTCATATGAAGTGATTGTTGCGTAGAGTCAGTTTATGAGGGGTTTTAATTAAACTCCTCTTGACAGTTAATTTGACTAGTTTTTTCCAGATGGAACTTTGTTTGACCCCCCCAGAAATTTTACTTGGGCCGCATCACATAGGGATCTCGAGATAGCCTAAAAGGGCCTTTTTGCAGGCCTCCCATTGGCCAGCTGCTGTTGCTTCTTTTGTTCTTCTTCCAATAAAGCTTGTTTTTCTTTATTCAACTGTTTGTTTGTTTATTTATTTTTTTGTTGCCGATGTTCCACTGCTCCAAGTCCATGCTCAGCTGCTGCGCCTTGAAGGCGCAGCAGCTGAGCTCGAGGACTTGGAGCAGTGGAACATCGGGCAACAAAATTCTTTTTTTTTTCCTTGGTTGTTGGCTTCGGCTTTCCTTGCTCGAGCAGCTCACTGGTGGAAACCAATGAGCAGCTCGAGCAAGGAAAGCCGAAGCCAACAACCAAGGAGGGGGAAAAAAAAAAATACAAGTGCTGAAAAGTAAACAAAGCATGAATGTAAACAACAACAAAGAGCAGAAGACAGACAGGATGAGAAAGTGAGAGGAACACTGCAAAGGCCAAATACTAAGTCCCAAAAAAAGAGAAGAAGAAATTGGCCAGTGGCAGAGCAGCACAAATGTCAACAAAATTGTAAACAAGTGTAAACAAAATTGTAAACAAAGCACTGTGTTCCTCTAAATTTCTCATACATTTAGAGAGAAGGAAGGCAGACAAAGGCGAGGCATAGGACCCGCTGGGATTCGAACCCAGCAGTGAGACAAGTCCCACTCCAGGAGGCCGTATTATACCAAAGCCAGAAGGGAAACAACACAGCAGAGAGCAGTAAAAAGTATCCATTCAAAAATTGAAATTCTAAAGCAAAGAGAGAGGAATCCTCTCTCACCCACACATTGACCTTCAGGAGTCTGGCCTAGGTCAACATGCCAGCAAGAGGGGGCAACTACAACAAGTTTAAAGCAAGCAAAACTTTACATTTCAAAGGTTACCACTAAAATGCCTACTCCTCACACCCTGACCATGAGGAGTCTGGCCGAGGTCAAAGTGAGAGGAAGCAGGCAGGCCAAATGGCGCAAAACAAAGCATTCAATGGATACTTTTTGCAATAGAGCAAGTAAAGAACAGCAGACACAGGGGCAACAGGGCACAGAGCAGTAAAAAGTATCCATTCAAAAGTTGAAATTCAAAAGCAAAGAGAGAGGAATCTCCTCTCACTCGCCCCCTCTCACCCACACATTGACCTTCAGGAGACTGGCCTGGGTCAACATGCCAGCAAGAGGGGGCAACTACAACAAGTTTAAAGCAAGCAAAAATTTACATTTGAAAGGTTACCACTAAAATGCCTACTCCTCACACCCTGACCTTTAGGAGTCTGGCCGAGGTCAAAGTGAGAGGAAGCAGGCAGGCCAAATGGCGCAAAACAAAGCATTCAATGGATACTTTTTGCAATAGAGCAAGTAAAGAACAGCAGACACAGGGGCAACAGGGCAACACTCATATATCAGTAAGCAAAAGCCGTCACTCATCTCTGTTCTCCACAAAACAAGATTTACTACTTTAAAAGCCTCTATCCGAATTATTAAATGCATCCAGCATCTGACTAGTTGGCAAGATACCACCCTTAAATAAGATGGATGGAAAAGTGAACAAGTATTATTTTTAAAATACCTTAGAAAGGTAATTGCACATCGATAAAATGCTGATGATATCTCTTATGGATATCAGTTGGCAAGATACCAACCATAAACTAGATCGATAAGTGAACAACTAGTATTTATACAATTGACAAACAAATTCTGGATAAAGACGAGTGACTGGCCATACACTTTAAACAATATTGCATTGAAAACAAATAAATCTACACAAGACTATTGTATTATTAAGTATGTTTGAAAACTAAAAGGCGTTTTGAGAATGAACATGACTTACTCCAAATGATAAATATCTAAACAATACTTTCAGTTCTTGAAAAAGAAAAGATCTCATTTACATTTAATTATTCTCACTACGAAGATGCAATATTGTTCAAAGAAGAAGAATCATCATGAGCACAGAACTGCGATTTCAAGTGGAAGGATACCCACTAATGCAACAAGCCCTACTGACTCAGCCAAGAGTCCGAGCTTCCTATTTTCCCCAATGTTAAATTATACAAAACCCTTTGATTTTGAAATGAACACGCAAGTGTGCCTGATAGAAAATGCTACTACTGTTGTGGGCTGTCTGTCGCCTAATCGGAATCCATCTGGTCCAAGATTTCCTCACAGAGAGTACTAAGGACACCCCCACTTTCACATTTAAACAAGAACGCAACGTAAAATAGATTTCTGATTCACACTAATGCCCAAATTAAGAGCTTCATGGATAACCCTATCCTTACCCTCAGCCTGCCATGAGGTGGCCTAACCTTCATAGCTAACCTCCCTTGGGCACTACATAATGTGCTACAAGAAAATAACAGCCTTTCAAGGAAATAACGACATTCCGCTAATAAGAATATCATTGAAAAGTTACACCCAATGCTGGTGGTTAATTCTAGACTTACAGTAGGCGCACAGCAGAAAGACGAACCATCAGCCATCCTAGAAGCGAGGACGTTCAATTTGTCCTCCCCAGCACAATAAAATATATCGAATTTAATCATAAAGAAATTATCAAACTCCCCCTAATTGATTATTTAAAAAATATTACGTTGGAAACAAATATTATCAAAATTTCACTCACACTTTTCGCAAAACCACATGCAGCCGCCATGATGCCAGATCCATAGTTGCAAGTTTGCCCACCAGGTGGCGCGGAAACCACACATCCGCCAACATGGCCGCCGAAAACCGCGAAAATTTATCCCATGGTTAAATCGCAGCTGCCGCCGCGCGAAAATTTAAACCGGAGAAGCGCCGTAAGCATTACAGAAAGGCAGAGGGAAGAGTAAAGAAGAGCAGGCTGTGCTCTCCTCCCAGCCCCCAGCTTTCGCCTGCTTTCGCCCTTTGCCCCTCCAGAGTCTCCCTGCACAACTACCGTCAATTTGGAGAGAACAAAAAATCGACCCAAAATCGTAAAAATGCAAAGGCTATAGCCTTTGCGTTTTTGCGATTTTCGGTCGAAAATAAATTGTCTCGGATTTCGACCAAACTCACAGGTTACCTCCTTCTGGGACCAAAAAACACATAGCAAGTCCTAGGAGTCCTATACCGGACTTCGTTAGTGAGAAAATAGGCCCTAAGCCACCTCGCCCGAACACATTGCGCGCTATTAGGAATACTGCATTCCCTCGCAGACAAACCGGGTTTTCGGACGAACTGACCCTTGGGGGTTGGTCTAGGGGTACGTTAGAGTGCCCCTGTACAACCCCCGTCATTTTGGAGAGAAAAAAAAATTCGACCCAAAATCATAAAAATGCAAAGGCTATAGCCTTTGCGTTTTTGCGATTTTCGGTCGAAAATAAATTGTCTCGGATTTCGACCAAACTCACAGGTTACCTCCTTCTGGGACCAAAAAACACATAGCAAGTCCTAGGAGTCCTATACCGGACTTCGTTAGTGAGAAAATAGGCCCCTAAGCCACCTCGCCCGAACACATTGCGCGCTATTAGGAATACTGCATTCCCTCGCAGACAAACCGGGTTTTCGGACGAACTGACCCTTGGGGGTTGGTCTAGGGGTACGTTAGAGTGCCCCTGTACAACCTCCGTCATTTTGGAGAAAAAAAAATTCGACCCAAAATCATAAAAATGCAAAGGCTATAGCCTTTGCGTTTTTTGCGATTTTCGGTCGAAAATAAATTGTCTCGGATTTCGACCAAACTCACAGGTTACCTCCTTCTGGGACCAAAAAACACATAGCAAGTCCTAGGAGTCCTATACCGGACTTCGTTAGTGAGAAAATAGGCCCCTAAGCCACCTCGCCCGAACACATTGCGCGCTATTAGGAATACTGCATTCCCTCGCAGACAAACCGGGTTTTCGGACGAACTGACCCTTGGGGGTTGGTCTAGGGGTACGTTAGAGTCCCCCTGTACAACCTCCGTCATTTTGGAGAAAAAAAATTCGACCCAAAATCATAAAAATGCAAAGGCTATAGCCTTTGCGTTTTTTGCGATTTTCGGTCGAAAATAAATTGTCTCGGATTTCGACCAAACTCACAGGTTACCTCCTTCTGGGACCAAAAAACACATAGCAAGTCCTAGGAGTCCTATACCGGACTTCGTTAGTGAGAAAATAGGCCCCTAAGCCACCTCGCCCGAACACATTGCGCGCTATTAGGAATACTGCATTCCCTCGCAGACAAACCGGGTTTTCGGACGAACTGACCCTTGGGGGTTGGTCTAGGGGTACGTTAGAGTGCCCCTGTACAACCCCCGTCATTTTGGAGAGAAAAAAAAATTCGACCCAAAATCATAAAAATGCAAAGGCTATAGCCTTTGCGTTTTTTGCGATTTTCGGTCGAAAATAAATTGTCTCGGATTTCGACCAAACTCACAGGTTACCTCCTTCTGGGACCAACTGACCCTGGGGGGTTTGTCTAGAGGTACGTTAGAGTCCCCCTGTACAACCCCCGTCATTTTGGAGAGAAGTAAGAATTTGACCCAAAATCGCAAAAACGCAAAGGCTATAGCCTTTTCATTTTTACGATTTTCGGCCGAAAATTAATATTTTCCGAAATGACGGGGGTTTTGCAGGGGGACTCTAACGTACCCCTAGACCAATCCCTGAGGGTCAGTTCTGGCAGCAACCCCCGTCAGTTTAGAGGAATTTTTTTTTTTTCTTGTTCGAAGTTAGTAAACCTGCAAAGGCCAGAAGTCAACCAAGTTAAACAACTATCTCTTTAATAAGAGAGAGGGCTGGAGAATAATTATAAGATCACAAGGTTTTCTTACTACACTGAGAAGAAAAGTCTGTGTTTAAAAAATTTCTCATATATTTTTTTAAGTTTATGTCTGCAATTTGATTGTATGAACTAATCAACTAATTAAGCTCAAGCCATTTCTTTATCATCATCATCATCATCATCATTTTGTTTCAAACTGCCAAAGACCTCCGACGGTACAATCTGCTTTGAATAGGAAGTTTAGCTGGAAAAGAGATGAAACAAATTGGTATAGTGGGCATCAGTTCAAATACTTATTTACCAAAAACTTTGTACTTTGTGCAGCATGTAATTACCTTCTTCCTCCTTCTCACTCTTATCTTTTCTTTTATCTTCTTCGTCAAGTTCAATCTCATCTGGGTTTGCAACACGGGCTCCTTCTCTATCTCCACCTTGTGTCTGGACAAAGAGAATATTCCCACCTTTAGGCATAACTGTGAACAAGCAGAAAAGACGGTTCAGTTGTGGGTAAGAGAAAACGTAATGGATAAGCCAAGAATCACAAGTCTGATTGCTAACCAAGACGAGACTCCACTTGTGCAACTTCTGCAGCCTTGGCCTCCAGCATTCGCATACCATCCTTTACTCCTGGAGCTGGAGCTAAGTCAGCAACTGTTCCAGCAGATCCAGATACATTTACCATTTGTGCTGACATCATATTGACCTAAAATGAAATATATATATAGCATACATAACACACAAACCTTGATATGATGATGATGATGTAATTTCTGATCTAGAACATACCTGTGTGTTGTATGTTGCTTGTACACTACACTTGATACGAAGCATTTCACGCACAGTATCCTCATTACCATGACGAACTTCAAAGTCCTTCCAAGCTTGCCAGAAATCTGCAGTTACCTGTCATAAAGTATTAAGGTGTGCTAATAAATAAAACACTAACTTTAAATTCTTTTACTACATATAGACTTACTCTTGGATCACAAATCTGACTGCAATGAGCATAAATAGCCCGTGCCCTGTCAACTTCACCAAGTTTAGTTTCCATTTCAGCAAATCGAGAGTTGTTATCATCCAACATTTCAATGGCTTTTTCATATATTTGGCGAGTCTTGGGAACACCATATATTTCAGCTGCTTTTTTAATGTAAATGTTGAACATCTAAAATGAAAACAGAAAAAAAAAGCAAAAGATACAAAGCTAAAACCAAGAAAATAGGTTAAAATCCAAACTTAAGCAAAGAAAAGTTTTTAAAGAACCTCACACAATTTTTTCTTACCCTTTGCAAACTTTGGTGGACATTTCTCTAAACACTGTTCAAACAAATCTCTGGCTCTTTCCAATTTTGTTCCACCATAACAATTCAGGAACTTGGTAAGATAAGTATTCCAAATATCATAGACATTTGGCCATCTGAACAAAGCAATGCCTTTTTCATATGCCTGAAGAGCAGATGAAGATTTTTGAATGCAACTACCTTAGATTTAAAATTTAACAGGTGTAAAAAGAATGTGAAATGAAATGTCATGTCATACCTTGAATGCTTCCTCAAAGTAATTTTGTTCCTCAAGAAACAGTCCATAATTAATTATAATTTGAGGTGTAGCAATCTTAAGATCTATGATATGGTCATATACAGCTTTGCAAGACTAGATAAATAAAGCAAAAACAAAATGAGTGAAAAACACACAGTTGAAAATAGCCAAGCCAGTAAAGTTTAACTTACCTTAAATGAGCCAAAACTTTCTTCCAAATCTGCATATAATGACCATAACTTGAGTGATTTGTATAGCCTATTTTGGACTGTTTCTGTCTCGTCATGGTAAGCTGCCTTATGGTTAGGCATGACTGTTGCCTTATGCATAAGTTTTAAGGCTGATTCTGGTCTTCTACATAGAGGACGAAAATAAGGTTCAGAGCCCTGATATCATAGGTAAGTGAAATAACAGAGAACTGTATATCTAAACAAACTCACTCATGTCTTATTTCCATTTCAGCCCATTCACACCACACTGCAGCCAAATCTTCTACTTTCACATAAGGTACTTGTGTAGCTTTTTCAAAAACAACTCTAGCATCATCAAGCTGACCATTTTCTTCATAAAATTTAGCAAACGCCACCCATAGGCTATTCAGTTTTCCAACAGCTAGTTTAGGATCTACTGTCTGAACAGCTTCAGTGTAGGTGGATATAATCTACAATTCAAATAAAACATAAATATAGAAAATGCAATGGATTTTACACTGTTGAATTATCAATACTGTTAATTGAATGGATTATTGTTCTTGTTATAAAAATAAAGTACCTGGTGAGGCTGCCCTTCATATAATTGAACTCTCTTGTGCCACTCATGTACATTGTGGGGATTCTGGCGAAGAAGTACAGAGTTCAGAAGAAGAGGCCGACGTTCCATCAAATGCTCAAATCGAGCAAGACGCAGATCAAGTTCAACATCATCTAAAGATCAAAACTTTATGTCAGTCCTCACATATAAATACACTGAAGTCTGGATAGCAAGAATTGCTGGGGGTGAACCAGGTCAGAGTATATTAAATCCTGTTTTTAGCAGATGATACATTCTAGCTAGCCTTAACTTAAATGACAATTACTAAATGTAAGATAATGTACAACAATGATCCCTCGCACCTTTGGACCCAGCAACCCGTTCCCCGTCCCCGATTAGCTTTAAAATTAAAAAAACTTCATATATTTCCTTTTTTTATTTTTTTTGTCCCAGCCATCCTCCACCCTGCACACTCTATACATGAAATTAAATATGCCCACTGACGTAAACAAAAAAAAATAAAAAATATAGCAACAAAATGTATCATCTGCTTTTAATCCCAATCTGGATTGAGATTTCATTTTTAAAAATAGCTCCTCTGACATGGCTCCTTGAAACTTTCAAAGTTTCTTTGAAAGCATTCTAACTTATCAAGGTTCTCACTGACAAGGTTTACTGTATGTATTTAAAAGGAATTTCCAACTGTACCTTCTTCGGAAGGATTTGATACATTTTGAGCTTGATCAAACCGTTTGCTTAAACTGAGCTCTTCAAATTGTGCATAAGCATCAAACACCTGAGTAAAATCTCTAACTGTTTTCACTGTTTGAATAGCTTCTTCATAGATGTCCCTTGCCTGAAAAATGAAACAAGAGGATCTCCATGACAAGATTGAAAGAAGCTCAGAATGCTGGCGTGACATTGATTGAATACTAACCCTTTCAAACAAACCACTGCGAACATAATAGTCAGCTAATGAGTTCCACAGGTGCCCAAGTTGATCTGTGTAATGTCTCAATCCACCACGAATTATAGCATCTACATTAAGAGATCTTTACAAACAAACCACCAAATTAATAAATTCAAAAGGACAAAACTAAAATATACAGCACATATGTTATGAAGAAAACATATATAAGGCCAGGTTCACTTATATGAAATAATTACATTACAAGTGTATTTTTAATGGTTAAATTTATTGTTATTTTGCAGTCTTGGCTTTAACAGATTTTGTACCACAAACAAAAGACAACTTGGAACATGAAAAATAAATAGAAAGTTGTCCAAGCTTAAAAGAAATTGGTATTTTCATAACAAAAAAGTTTAAGGAGCTTTCAAATAATCACACAGAAGAAGTAAGTACCTTCTTATTAGCCTCAAAGCACTATATCAAAACCAATTAAAAAAAAAAAAAAAAAATGGTTTACTTAAACTTATAGTTTTATACTTATATTATACTTATATTATACTTATATTATACTTATATTTAAACAGCAGCTGACAGATTATTAATGTGCATTATCAAAATGTGAAGAGAGGCATATTAGAACCTTAAAATCATATAGTTCAAAATGTCACCGAAACTATACTTTATGATATGCAAAATCCAAACTAAACTACTCAAATCCCAGTGATCCACCCTTTTGTGAGGGTAGCTAATTGTAATAGCACAGCACACTGATAAAACAGGTAACTTTTTTCATAAGCCTATGTTATTTTTAATGACAGAATGGTTACAGAAGCACTTTTCTTAGCTCTAATAGTACAAAATACAAGGAAAAAAAAAAACAAGAAGCCAAGCATATACCAAAGTGCTTTGGTATATAAGAATTAAACTCGTTCTTTACCCGAAGTAGGAGATGAAAATCAAGAATATGGTAGTTTGTCTCACTTAATTTAGACACATGGATCCATCTTTTTAAGTATAATGTATAAATGTAAGATTTTTGATAAGGAGTAGTAATTTTATTTTGAAAAAGTAACGATATCTACCGGATAATATAGAAAACGCACGCCGGGATATTTAAACAGAAGAAAACTGATGACAATGAGATAAACTGGTTACCATTGACATCTTGTTATAAATTCGTTGGCATCGTTTGACGGTATTGCGACGGCATTCTGATTTAACTGTAAGTTGTAAGAAGGTAAGTATAAATTTATCGTGAATATAAATATAAGGCAACATTTTACATTGAACTTATGCTCTCTTAATGGTATTACTATAATTTATCTTAGAAGGGTACCTAATAATTGTACATTAATGAATTTTTTTCAGCAATGTACGTTACGTTTATTACGTTTGTTACTATTAGATTGAAATTAAAGTAAAGATGTTTGGTAAATGTCTGTTGAAAAAGTTAAATCGATGATACCAAGTGATGTATGAAGGATGAACCCTTGTGGAGCCAAACAGCGTGAGGCAGATGAGAGAGGAGCAGCTGATGCTGATGCAAGTTAGGAAAATCGACTGCCGTCAACTGTTGAACATTACATTCTTGTAGAGAGTTCACATCATAAATGTAACATATGATTTTTATTAGAATTATTAAAATGTAACTAACGTAACAAACGTAATTAACGTAACAAACGTAATAAACGTAACGTACATTGCTGAAAAAAATTCATTAATGTACAATTATTAGGTACCCTTCTAAGATAAATTATGGTAATACCATTAAGAGAGCATAAGTTCAATGCAAAATGTTGCCTTATATTTATATTCACGATAAATTTATACTTACCTTCTTACAACTTACAGTTACAGCTTCTGTATACTAGTCCTTTTTTTCGATGTTGGATTTAATCAAAATCAATAGGGAAATTCCGGAAGACTGAAGCTTTGGTATAATACAGCTTACAACCCAAATATTGTTTGAAAGAATAGGCATGTTTTGAAGTCGGCTATTATTACAACATTTTGACTAGGTAAAATTGCAAAAATATAAATAAAAATAGAACATGAAAAGTTCTAGGTAAACCATGCATATTTACTCTCAGAAACACTTAAAATTAGTAGAGAGCTATCTCCAGCTGCCTATGCAGATCTACTACTATCAACAATGTAAAATGAAATCAAGTTGAATGAAAGTTCAATCCAAAACTATACAAAGATTTACACAGCTGCAGATTGACTATCAAAATGGAGATGAGTGAGGAAATACATTCTATAGCACCTGCACTGTACTAAAATACAGTTAGTCTTACAAAGAACAAGGTTTACAGACTATCATAACAAATGTCTAGTACTGTTCCCATACATCACAATCCAAGTAAAGAAGTTACATAGAAAGAGAACTCATAATTCTAAGTCTAATGTTAGAAAAAAAATCACAACAATAAACCACCTCCAGTCAAAACATAAAATTGGTACCATAAAATTTTACACACACAAATAGTAGGATGAAAAACTAAATGTATCTAACCTCTTGCTGGAGAGGAGAGAGAGTGTGTATGACAGGCGTCAGAATTCGGCAATGCTAACTTTTTGCAAGGATTACCATTAACAGTAAGCCTTTGACATAAATTTCTTAGGGTGCCTGATCTTGATGGTGTGAAACTGCAAAACAAAGAAAATACTTTAGTCCAATAAAAAATAGGTCCATAGAAGTTACTTTAAATTTTCTTTTCTTCCTACCTTTGAGAGCTGCGACTGCTTGCAGGTGAATCTGAGCGTAGAACTGATGAGTTATACAATCTTCCCTGTGGCAATAACCTTCGAGACTGGAAAAGGAAACAAAATATATCATGTTGGATGTCGATTTAAATACCAAAGACTTTTAACAAAAGTTAAAATACTTACAGATAAACGTATTTCTTGTTCAACTGAACCCTCATTATCACTACTATCTCCTTCATCAACTTCATCATTGCTAATAAGTGACACATTAATAGGAGTAGTCTCTTCCTTAGGTCTTCCAGCTAAATTTTTCAGCATTGAAGAAAGTTTTTGCAAAGCTGCTGACACTTTATCTGAAATTTGGAGTAAAGATTGAGGATTTTGATTGAAACAAGTGTTGTGAATATGTTTTTCCCCTTCTTCTACAATAATTAAGACGTATTGTTATAGTTCATTAGTCATTAGTATTGGAAATGTACTTCCTGACATAAAAAACTATGTTCAGTGCTACAATGAAGCTTTTTCTAGAGGTGGTACAAGTAAGATAAAATAAGACGATAAACTTTTTAAAAAGAAAACTACACTTACTTTTGAAACTACTGAAAGCTGAGGAAAGCTGCAGCAGGCAGGAATCCACAAAGCCAACATTACTCCTGATATCAGAAGCACTTTGAGTTGGGACCTGACCATTCAGACCAGTTCCATTCCGAAGTGGAGCATAACAGATAGGTGTCTGTCTTGATGAATTTCCTTGGGTAATGAACCACTCATGAAGAGAACTGAAGAACCAATTGACTGCCAAAAAAAACGTGTTAAATTATTATTTGTACAACATCAGTACAAAAGGAAAGGTTTAGGTAAGCAGGTAATTTATATACAATACCTCCACTAAACAATATAAGTAAAAGAGTGAGGCCAGAGAAATCAAGAGCTCCTTCAGCTCCTTCATAAGATGTCAAGGCCAAATTAAGCGGTACTACCAGAATAAGGGCACAACGCACTGCAGATGGAGCTTGGATGAAGGATGTTGCTATCATTCCAAGCACAAGATACAGACCATGAGCAAGACAGTGCTGTATCCACTCTAATTGGTCACCTAATCAAGAGTTAACAGGTTACACTGGTGAGTTTTATTCCTTCAAAAGAGTGAAAATTAGGACGGATTAAGTTTCATACCTGACTCTGTAATAAACTTGATGATCCATCCAAGCCTTTCATCAATCTCCAAGCGAGTTTTTTCAACAGTTTTTAGAAGATACTCTATTGAAGAATTAATTCTGGCCATATTATTTAGCATTTTATCCAAATCATCAGCAGCCTCAGCATGTTGGTTTAAAATTTGCTTTGTGCTGAGGTCAACCTGATCCCAAATCTCAAATGCTTTACGCTGAAGGTTTTCTAAATCTTTTAACACTTGTAAATGGTTTTTTTGATGCTCCGATGCATGATTTGACAGTTGAAGACTTGCATCATCTGATGAAAAAAACATATTATGATAAGTCTGAGGTTCTCTCCTTGGAAAAAATTCAAAATTTTAAGGCCATACTGAATAGAAGTAGGAGTTAGAATGTTTTGTACTTACCAAGTTTAGCTTTGACTTCTCTTGTCATCAAGGAAAGCTCTCTCTGTCCTGCAGCTATAAGAGCTTTTTCTCGAGTCAACTCTCTTAAGTTGAGGGCAACAAAGTCATGAACACTTTGCTGCGTCGATCTAAGCTTTTCTTGCTCAGCTAATAAGGTCTGGTGACCTTTTGAAACAGATTCCAATGTACCACTTGTAAGAGATTCAAGTTTGGTTTGTCCATCCTAAAAATTTAAATTTTATGCAAAGTAAAGTGCATTAATAATTTGAAACAAACTCTTGTTATAAATAATTACTGTGTCACTTGTTTGGTAAGTTGAAGTGTTTCAAGACACACCTACCCTCAACAAATCCATTGTCTGCAACTGCTCATTGGCAGTTCTCATGAGCCTGTTAACTGTCATTTCTGAAAGAGCTCGAAATTGTTGATGCCGTGCAGCATAACAAACTGCTCGTGCTCGATTGTTCATCAAATGGTATGTGTTCCACATATCAGAATCCATTTTATTTGTGCAATCTCGCAGAGACTGTTGATAAAACAAAAACATAGGAAATTAGGCTTACACTAGCACTACTGCAGAAAATTAGAAATAGATATGATATAGCAAAGAGAAAAAAAAAATGCCTACCATTTTCTCGGTGCAAGGAAACTGTTGGCGGCCCTCAACAGCAGACTGACAGTTCAAGAGGTTGACACTCAGCTTTGCAAGCTCTTCCTCAGATATAGATGCACAAGACGACTGAATCTTCATCACAACCTGAGCATACAAATAAGTTTTGATTTTATGTTCAGTCAAGAGGTACTAGGACAGATTTGTAACACGAAAGACACAAAATATACCTTATGTTGGCATGTATCCAACTGTGATGTTTTAAGCCCCACCAATTTTTCAGCTTCCCGTAAGAATTTATCTTCTGGTGTTGCTTCTTCAAAGGGAACTTTCAGAAGTGGAGTTCCATCCTGGACAGTAACCTCCTTCCCATGGGAGTCAGACCAGCTGCTTATTCCCATCCACTCAAGAAGTGATGAACCAACCACAGGTCGGCATGAGCACAGTGCAACAAGTACTATTAATGAAAATGTCCCAACGTGTAGTCCTTGAACAGACATGATGCTGAAACAAAGTAAAATACATTGTAAGTTTTAAGTGGCAAACAGTATACACTAACAAGACAACTGGGAGTCAACCAAACCATGAAACTAAGCCAGAGTATCACTGCTCATAATGCAAAAGGTATGGACAATAACCAAACATTTCGGATTTAATTTGGAGGTGCATGACATTGACATTACAACAAATGAATGTGGCAGACCAGAGCTAATTGAATAAAAATTAAAAGCTAGTAATTTTGGTATTATCAACAGTTTATCCCACATTCATTTAAAGTCAAGCCAAGGCCACTAAGTGAATCCAAATAATGCATAGCATGTTTTACAAGTACCAGACTAGGTAGGTTATTCAGTGCATGCCAACACTGTTGATAGATGAATAAAAAGTGCGCGATGAAAACAATTAAGATAGTGAGTACGTTGGAAAATGACAATACAACGCGCCAGAGAGTATGATCACTACATAAAAAGAATAACAACCATAACTTTCTAGGGGTAAACGTAGTGGAGATGAGTCGTAATTTTAACGCTCTCCTTCTCCTTGAACTGCACAAAGAAAATTTTGGTCACATATTACAACTTACATGATCTCTGTTTATAAAGAAGTAGACGCACAAGTAATGTCCCAATGTCAATTAGACTATCGACAAAACCGTTGAATGGTTCAAAACATGTCTGGACTCGCTCGCTCCTGTTTTGTTCTTGTTCTTTCCTTGTTGTTGTTCATTATCGTTTTGGTTAATTTTTCGTATTTGCACTTAGAAGTATATACCAATGAAACGCAGAGGTTCAGTACGACATGTCTTCTAAAAAATATTATTCTGCCGCTCAAACTTTTGCAGAAAAAGCAGTTTCATGTTTAATTTACGACATAGAAAATTCTCTAAAGAAAGGTAAATATAGTCGGGTACAGATAGAAAAATCTTGGGTGAAAGCAAATTTTTCATAACATTAAAAGTAGGTCGCCGGCGATGATACGTGACGACAGCTCTGATCCGGCCCCGATTCGTAAACATTACTTGATTTGAGATGAGGTGATTAGAGTAGCTCATTAACTTGGCCATTAAAATTTGTGAAGACTAGTTTTCGGAGAGAGAAGTCATGGCTTTACAAATGCAGCCGAAAGATATCAAGGTAAATGGTTGATGTGTCAGAATTCTTTGAGAAGTTTGATTAAGGTTATGTTTTACATATCCATATGCAATTTACCCCTTTTGTCTATAAAAGAACATTTTACAATTTTGTTTCTGAACTTGCTCTTAGGCTGGAAATCAGTTGTAATCATTTATTGCTTCGATGTCATTTCAACATACTTGTATTTAGTCAAAACCAGGTTAGAACAAAACTAAACAAAATTTGACAAATTTTAACTCTTATAATCCTCTTTTCTTAACAGAAACCAGGGCCAGGCATGCCAGGCGCTGGTCCTACTTTGGCCTCAGGTTCTGCTTCTTCCACTCCACCACCTCAAGTGCAAGAATTTTCTATTCGAGTCCCTAAGTAGGTATTTCTCTGCCTGCTATGTTGGCTATTTCTGTTTTACATAGTAAGAAACGGTTGGTGTAAATCCCTTATTTTATTATGTTAATTTAATTCTCATCCAGGAACACAAAGAAAAAGTTTCATATGATGAGATTTAACTCAACACTTAATGTTGACTTTACCACATGGAAGCAGGTCAGACTGGAAAGAGAAAATAATGCTAAAGAATTTAAAGGGTTTGAAGAAGATATGCCCAAGTAAGACAAAATTTTCTAGCATGACATATAGAATATTTTAATGTTTTTTGTATTCTATAAAATATCTTGAACTCCTTACATTTAGCTGAAAATGAAATTGATAAAGTCATTTTTCTCTTGCCATTGGTTTACCTTAGATTTGGAGCTGGAAGTGAATTTGGTCGTGACGCCCGTGAAGAGGCTCGGAGGAAGAAATTTGGGTTTGTTGCTAGAAAGTACAAACCTGAAGATCAACCTTGGATTTTAAAATCTGGAGGAAGCAAAGGCAAAAAGTGAGTACTAGCAATACCCCTTGTTACAGTTTCTTGTCTTTGTAAAAGCCATCTCACCAATATTTTAAATCTAGATTTAAAGGTATTCGTGAAGGAGGGGTCTCCGAAAATGCTGGATATTATGTGTTTATGAAAGGTGATGATGGAATAATTGAGGCTTATCCATTGCAAGAGTGGTACAATTTCCAACCTATTCAACGCTATAAAGCACTTTCAGCAGAAGAAGCTGAGGAAGAGTTTGGAAGGTAGGTGCCAGTGTATGTGATTTTAGTGTGCTGTAGTTTGAATTGTTTTTACACTTCATATCTTTATTCAGACGACACAAACAACAAAACTTTTTCTCTCTTATGATGCGGAAGAGGCTGCGTCCTGAGGAGGATGTTGAGCTTGATGATCCAGATGAAGCTAAGGGAAAGCGCAAGGGTGGAGGTGGTAAAAAATCTAAAGGTAGGGAGCACTCTCTTGGAAATCCCTTTCGGTAAAGCATTACTTTGAAATACGACACTAATGCTTCACCAAAAATAATATTTTCAGTATCTCACTATTTCAATTGCTATTTCTTTATTTTTGTAGAATTAAAAATATCTGACATGGAGGAATGGATGGATTCAGATGATGATTCTGATTCTGATGAGGATGAAGAAAAAGATGATGATAAGGAAGAAAAAGCCGAAAAGAAGAAGAAAGGAAAGAAAGGTTTGAATGAAGCAAACAGAAATTTCTGTATTGATTTTTAAAAACTCCATTCTACAGCGCTATGAAAAACTTTATTTCAGAGGCAGAAGCTAAGAAGAAGAAGAAAAAGAAGGATTCTGATGATGAAGCTTTTGAAGAAAGTGATGATGGTGATGAAGAAGGCCGGGAAGTAGACTACATATCAGACTCATCAGTCAGGTATTGTGCTCTTGTCAAACTTATGAAACAACTAAAAATCTTACTTCCTGGTCTTATCCTGCTTCTTGGTGGTTTTTCAGTGTTTCAGATCACGATGAAAAGGCGAAAGATGAAATGAAAGGTGTTGCTGAAGAGGATGCCTTGCGGAAACTCTTGACTTCAGACGAAGATTCTGAGGAGGAAGAAAAGAAAGAAGGAGAAGAGAATAGTGACGCTGAAGACAAAAAAGAGGGTGAAGAAGGCAAAAAGGATGCTGCGGATACCAAAAAGACTTCATCAGAAAAAGAGAAGAGTAAGAAGAAAAAGAAAAAGGTTTGTAATCCTACTTATCATTTAAGAAAAATTACAATGTATTCTTTAAATCAGTTTTCTTTTTATAATTTTTGTTTCATACCCCAGAAGCGTGAAGCAGATGGCACAGACTCCGCAACAAGTAAGACAGCATTAACCTCAAATGACAAAAAAGATAAGGGAAATGGTAAGAAATCACATGTTTCCTTTAAATTGGTTTTACCACACCCTTCTCATTGCCTATACTTTTTAAATTTCCTTGGCAGATTCTATGAGTGACTTAAGCTCAGATTCTGAGACTGAAGGAAGCAAGAAAAAAGATGTTAAAAAGGACTCCAAAGAAACTAATAGGTATTTGTTTTTAATATTTTTGTTTTTGTTACTTTTTGTTTTGTCTAGATAAAGCCTCTTTTTAAAAGCAACTTCTCAAAATTTACATTTGAGTTACCTATTAAAATTGAAACATTACAGTGGAAATAGTTCAAGATCTGCTAGTCCTGCATTACAACCGGATGGTAAAAGGAAGGCTACTAGTGATGCTTTGGCTGCTGTTGCTGCGAAGAAGGCCAAATTGGACAACTTTGCATCTGCCTCAGCTTCACCATATTTAGCTGGAGCAAGGTAAAAAAAAAGAAAACGCAGACATGAACAGCAGTGCTCCTTCTTTTCTGAAGATAAAGTAACATTAATGTCTATTTTCCTTTCTTTGCAGTGAGGCAGGCATCACAGAGGATGCAGTGCGCCGGTATTTAATGAGAAAACCAATGACGACGACAGAGCTACTCCAGAAGTTCAAGAGCAAAAAGACTGGGCTCAGCTCGGATCAGCTTGTCAACATCATGACACAAATTCTCAAGAAAATCAACCCTGTCAAGCAAACAATCAAGGGCAAAATGTATCTTTCAATCAAGGCTCAGGGGGCCCCGAAACCCGCCGAAAGCAGCTAGACCAGAGCCGCAGATGGCCGATACACAAGTTTGCTGGCATAATACTCTCACATCATGTATATATTCTGCAAATATATTGGACTACTCGTGTTTGTACACATCGCGTTGCTTCTTTTATTTACACGGCACAACCTGGCGATACCCGATCCCCGTCCCATGTGGTGCAGGATACAGCACAGTCCCGTCTTAGAGGTGCGGTCCCGGGGCGGGGCGGGGCGGGCATGGCTCGTCAATGATTTAGTGAAGGGCCAGCACGGGGTCTGGGGCTGGCCGCACATTGGTGCCGCCAAATCCAAGGTGAGTGGATTTATTTGAGTCCAGGGAGGGAGGCCGCTGCCCTCTACGTCCCTTGGACACTTTGAGGGACCAGATCGGGCGTTTGACAAAAAGGACGTGTGCCAACGTTACACTTTAGATTTGCAAAATTTTACTTGTCGAGGTCTACTTATTCATCTGCTCTGTCTGGGGTTGGGGTCATTCCGTGTTGGCGATGATAGACACGAGTTACCTTGACTCCGAAACACATAGAGCTGGGGCCCAAGCCGCACTCACCAGAGGGTCTTTGGTCTCCTCACCCCACGCCAGTCCTCGGAACTGCAGCGGGCGATGATGCTGAAACAGAAAACATGTGTGGCGTTGGTTTGCCGTGCCAGACAGACAGATTCACTAGGGAAGACAGAACACAGTCAATAGCCTGTCGACTTTCAATGTCATTGGGCGCCACCGCCCCAGTTCAGCTTATAAGTGGTTTAGTTATCCTTTTCAACTGGGGTTATAACAAATTTTAAAAGCAGAATGCCACTGTTGCTGTGGCTGCGCGAGCGCCTGCGACCGGCGGGGTAGGCTACACGCTTTGCACGGCCGCGCTGCGGGCGAGCATCGCTCCACCGCCGGGCGCTCCCGGGGACGGAGCTGAGCTGGGCTGGGCGCGCCGCGCACCAAACGACTGGAGGTAAGTGTCGAAAGAGACTTCAGGTTCAGTAACTAACAGGCAAGCGATTGAAAATTCTCAAATTTTGCACACTGAGCAAATCAGAAAATCACATAATAATTAAGGACAATTAAGGGAAAAGAAAAATGGGGGGAAAACGAAGACATTACTGCAATATAATCCCCGAAAAGGGCACTGTCCTTACAGCATCTCAGAACATTTACGGACAACTCTCGCACATTTATAAAAGACTCTCACCTTTCCGTCGTTCCCTTACGCCGGGGGTGGAGGGGGGAGTGCGGCCGGAGGATTTTTGGGACGTCAAGAAGAGGGATGGAAAGGGGGGGGGGGGGCTGTACCCTGCTCGCCCGCCACGCTGCGCCACGCCGCGTCCCGGAGGCAGCAGCGTGCGGAACACCCCGCCCGCCCCGCCCCGCCCCGCCCACGTCTCTCTCCTAAGCACGGGGAGGCGCCGGCCCGGCCCGCCCCGCCCCGCCCCGCCCCGCCCCGCCCCGCCCCGCCCGGGCCGCGCGCCCCGGGCGCGCCCCCGTGCAGGTGAATAATGAGCACGAGGCAAACAAAAGACGATCTGCGGTCGTCCTGACGCGCGGCACACACACACACACACACGGCGACCTCCTCGCCCTTGCCAAGGGAGCGCGGCGGGCGGCGCGGTTTTAACTCACGTATTTGGCAACACGCGGGGTTTTGGCTGGTGTGTATGTGTGTGGCGTGGGGTGGGGTGGAGAAGGAGGTCGAGTAGGGGGAGGAGGGGGAACCGAGAACTTGGCTTACAGAGCTTGTTTGAGGCGGGGCAGGGGTAGGGAGGGGTAAAAGGTGATGGCGAAGGAAATGCCTCACGAGTTGCCAACGCATTTCCTTGAAAGTGAAAAAGCGACCGCAGGGCGCAGTGTGTGTGTGTGTGTGTGTGTGTGAGTGGCAGGGCCTTGGTACTGAGTCCGTTTTTGCTCACATGCCACCCACGCGTTTCCAGTAACAAACCTCCCTCCTCCCCTGGTCCCCCGCAGGTTCCCTTCCAGGTTCCCCTCCTGGCGACGCGCGGGCCCCGCGCCCGGGCCTCCAGGCGCCACCAGTCTCATCCTGGAGAAATCCCCCGCAGACAGATCTGGGCCGAAGCAGAAGGGGTTGGCAGAGAGGGGGCAGGGGGAGGGGGCGGATCAGCTTGAGGCCAAATGAAAAGATAGTAGGTGGGGGGGGGGGGGGGCGCGGCGGGCTTCCCCTCATAGCCTTGACAGGGCTCGGACGGAGATGCGTGTCGTGTCGCCTCCGTGGATTGGATGAAAGACGAGAATAGCTTCCTCCTCCTCCTCCCCCTCCTCCTCCTCCTCCTCCCTCTCCCCCCTCCTCCTTCTCCCCCCTCCCCACCCCTCCGCCGCGCCGCCCGATACTATGCGGTATATAATCTCGATACGCCCTCCACTCCACTCCACTCCAGACTCGCTTCTGGCCGCACTCGCCCTGTTTGCACCGGCCTATTCTCATTTGTACTTGATTTTTATTTGGTTATCCACTGTGAGAAATGTTAGTAAGAGTTACGGGAAAATTTTCCATGAGAAATGTCGAAAAGTTACGATATCAAATTGTAAAATTACAAAATTTTAAGGACACTTGGTATCGACTTGTGACTCTTAAACAAGCACAAACAGGCTTCCGAAAATTTGCGATTTCGATCGTAAAGTTACAACACCGTTTGTAAATCACAAATTACGAAAAAAGTCGTACACTTACAGATATATTTTTCACAGTGGCCAAAGACACAGACGATCCGTCCATGGCGGACGCTGCGCCGCGAGTCCGGAGAAATCTGGAGCAGCAGCAGCGGCCGGCAGCATCCATAGGAAACGCAACGCGCGGCAAGAAAATAACGAAACAGGAACAAAAAAATAAGGGAGAAAAAAGTGAAAGGAGCGTCGTTGTCGTTGTGGGCGTCAAAAAAAGAAAAGATGCGGGGAGGGGGGGGCTGGCGTCAGGTTTGATGTCTACAAATGAGTTTGACCTTTGCCCGTCCAGGCTTCACACCGCCCCGCCCCTGCCCTGCCGTGGTGCTCTTACTTCGCCTTCCTCCTCTTCCATTTTCTTATCATCAAAATTGATGATTAAAATGTCGAGCACTGGCACCCTGTCCTGTCGCGGCGAGCACCGCACTGAGGAGTAACGCTTGCGGGGAATTTCACAGTGAACCCTGCCCTGCAGCACTGTGACTTGCACGGTAAATCTTCACAGCAAAGCTACGGTACGCAGTGGCTGTCTCTGTAAACTGTAAAGTTACGTCCCGTGACTTTCGCACTGTAACTTACAGTGAACATTCACCGTAAGCTTTTTAGAGTGTGCAGAACCAACGAGAGGCGCTAGTTTACGGTCCAGCCCCCTGCCCTGGCCCGCCTGTCCTGTCCCTCTTCTTTTTCTATCTGTGCTGGTGCGGACTGCCGCAGAGGGAGGCCCGGGGGCGCGGGGCGCGGAGCGGGGGGCGCGGGGCGGGGGCGCGGGGCGCGGGGCGCGGGGTCAACAAACGACGCCTGTCTATTGCTTTTAATTAGATCCCTGGAACAATCGGCCGAACTGCGCTCGGCGACACGCGCTCCCAGGGGGTTAGGCAGTTTGGAGTTGAGGGTCGGGGTGTAGTGCAGAGCGGCGGGGCGGCGGGGGGTTTAGAGACTCCCACATTCTCCTGCCCCCTCTCCTCTTCCTCCTCTTACCCTTCATCCTCGTCCACCTCATTCCCGTCTGCTTCTATTTTAGAATATTTACATTAGCGAAAGAAGTCCATGGCAGCTAGATTGTAATTATTTACAATGCGCCGCTGCTTTGATAAAACATATTTTAAGACGCAAAAACACGAAGATTTTCTTTTTTGCAGGGTATACTAGTGCGGCCATGCTCGCGCGGGCAGCGCCTAGGGCCCGCGCCCGGCTGCCCCACCCCGCCCCGCCCCGCCCCTCCGAGTGGCTCGCTGAGCACGCCATAAAATGTGCCGAATGTGGGTGGCGCCGCGGCGCCAGCAGCATCATCAGCGGCGGAAGCAGAAGGGGCGGGGCGGGGCGGGGCGGGGCGGGGCGGGGCGGGGCGGGGCGGGGCGGGGCGGGTCGCGCTGGGGCGAGGCGGGGCGGCGGCGGCGTTCCGTCCCCCGCGAAGCCGCGAGGTGCGCAGCGCAGCCGCAGCTGCCCGACGGGATGACGCGACACGGCCGGCGCGGGGCGGGGCGGGGCGGGGCGGGGCGGGGTGTGGCGGCCCGGCGGGGCCCAACCCCGGCGGTCAACATGAGAAATTCAGCTCATGTATGTTTCGTGTCTTCTGCCGGACCAGCCGGACCGGACCGTACCGGGGCCTCGAGGCCGACACATACACGTCGAGCGTTAAAACCCGCGGTAGCGGCTGTCCCCCCCTTACTCCATCCCTAACCCTGCCTCACCCCTACGCGCCGCATGCGCCCCCCCCCCGCCCCACCCCGCCCCGCCCCGCCCCGCCCCGCCAGACCCGGGGCTGCTATATTTTTCATGCCGGCCCGACCTTTGGCACAGCTGCCCCGCGCCCTCACGCCGCCCCGCACCCCGCCACGCAACCCACCCCGCTCCAACAGACCTGCCCCTTTTGGTTCACCGAGAGAGAAAACTTTCCTGCGGCCTTCCCCGCCCACTTTACCACGCCCTGCCCCGCCCCGCCTCGCCCCACCCCGCCCCGCCCCGCCAGCCCCTTGAGCAATGAGTCGGCCGCATGGCAATCTGCATTATGTTGGAGAGGACGGAAGGCGTGGCGCGACCTGAGAGAAAGAGAAAAAGAGAGGGAGAGATAGATAGAGAGGGAGAGCAAGAGAGGGAGAGCAGGAGAGGGAGAGAGATAGAGATAGAGAGCGAGAGAAAGGGGAAGCGAGCTCCTGCTCCTGCTGCTGCTGCCGCTGCCGGGAATAAGTAAGTCAGTGAAAGGAGATACGGTTTGGTTGTTTTCTTTCCGCCGCGCCTCCTCTCCGCGGCCCTTGCTCTGACTGCACCGCTCTCTCTCTCTCTCTCTCTCTCTCTCTCTCTCTCTCTCTCTCTCTCTCTCTCTCTCTCTCTGTGCGCCGTGCTAGTGCCCCTTCCCCCCGCAGCTGTGCTGCTGCTCGCCTCGCGGGCAAAACACGCGCAACAAAAACACGACGGTGGGGCGGGGCGGGGCGGGGCGGGGCGGGGCGAGGCGGGGCGGGGCGGGGTGAGCGCGGTACAACACGAGACAACCCGCGGTGGTAACGGGACGAGGACCGGGACCGGGACCTGAACAACGGCGCGCGGGAAACGTCAGAGAAACGTGAGAGTAATCAAGTGAAGCGCGCGGAGCGGAGCAGAGCAGCTAGCCACGCACCGCGGGGGGGGGAGCCGAGGAATCTGAAACCTGCCGCTCAGCGCTTCGAGCCGCCTGCCAGGGCGGGGCGGGGCGGGGCGGGGCGGCCCTCTACGAGTCTCTTTAGCGGTGAGGGGCTGGAGACACCTTCTGCCGCGTTCCGCCTTTCACACGCACGCACGCACGCACGCACGCACTCGCGCACGCAAGCGCACTCGCAGTAATTACACGCGGGCAGGCCCGGCCGCTGAGGTCATCACTCCACCTCACCTCACCTCACCTCACCTCACCTCACCTCACCTCACCTCAGCACACCTCACCTCACCTCACCTCACCTCGCCTCGCCTCGCCTCGCCTCGCCTCGCCTCGCCTCACCACACCACACCACACCACGGTGCGCCCTATCCGCCCTGCCCCCGTGTGGTCCAGGAGGGTATAGGGGGGAGCGCAGGAGAGAGAAGGCTTGCGGAGGTGGGCTTAGCGAGGCGAGGCCGGGGCGTGGCGGGGCGTGGCGGGGCGTGGCGGGGCGTGGCGGCCGCGCACTGGTTTTGGCTGGGTGCGGGACAGCGGCGCGGCGTGGTGGCGGCGCGGTCCTTGGAGCGGGCGGGGCCGGGCGGGGCGGGGCGGGGCGGGGCGGGGCGGGGCCGGGCGGGGCGGGGCGGGGCGGGGCGGGGCGCGGGGCGCCGCCGCGTAGCATGAGGGGGGCCCCCTAGGGCTGCTGGCGCTGCTGGCGCCGGCGCCACTCGCCAGTGCCCCCTGCTCCCCCTTACCCCGGGCCCCGCCCCCGCCCCGCCCCTGCCCCGCCCCTGCCCCGCCCCTGCCCGCGCGGAGCTTAGCCCCTGTTTCAAATTCACGCCATGCACGGTGTGGCCCATTCACTTGGCAGCG
The DNA here is from genome assembly GCA_033675135.1 of Frankliniella intonsa. Taxonomy (NCBI): domain Eukaryota; kingdom Metazoa; phylum Arthropoda; class Insecta; order Thysanoptera; family Thripidae; genus Frankliniella; species Frankliniella intonsa. The sequence continues at coordinate 2,604,461 of CM066245.1, read as the reverse complement.
CTTCATTGGCCTTGTCAGGCCGCGGTCCCACCCCTCCCCCCAGCCCCTACCCCTACCCCTCTTCCCCCTCCGAACTTGCTTCCCAAGACGCCCTGCCCGGCGCGGCCCTGCGCGGCCCTGCGCGGCCCTGCGCGGCCCGGCGCGGCCCAGCTCGACCCGCGACCCGTGTCCGGCAGCAGATAACGGCTCCGCCATAAATTACCAAAGAGGATTGCTCAGTGAGAAGGAGAGGAAAGGAAGGCGGCGCCGAGCGGGGGCCGCGGGGGGGAGGGGGGGCAGGAGGGGGGAGGGGGGCTGTTCTCTGAGGACGGATGCCGCCTCTCTGCTGTGTTTAGGATATTGAAAAGCCAGCGGGCAAAGGCTGCCGCTGTGCCGGGCGAGCGCGGCGGCGTAGCGGGGCGTGGCGGGGCGTGGCGTGGCGGGAGGAAGTGCGCCACGGGACCCTTGTGCCGTCGTCGCCCGTCCACTCATCCGAACAGAGGGAGCAGGCGAAAGAAATATATAAAACGAAAAAAAGGAACTGAAAATGGAATGAAAAGTTGAGCTGAGTAGCGCGAGCAGCGGGTATACTGCTAATCGTGTCCCCCCCCCCCCCCCCCGCGGGTCCCTAGACATCAACCGCACCACGAATGCGGTGTACAATTTAATGTTACCCACGGCGAGATGACGCCCTAGCCTATCGATGGCACACCTTGATCTGGACATGGACGAACTACTCCGGACTCCCAGTGTTGGCGGGCGGCACGGATGTGTCCGGGAACAATACCGAACTTCTCTTCTCTTCTCTTCTCTTCTCTTCTCTTCTCTTCTCTTCTCTTCTCTTCTCTTCTCTTCTCTTCTCTTCTCTTCTCTTCTCTTCTCTTCTCTTCTCTTCTCTTCTCTTCTCTCTTCTCTTCTCTCTCTCCTCTCCTCTCCTCTCCTCTCCTCTCCTCTCCTCTCCTCTCCTCTCCTCTCCTCTCCTCTCTCCTCTCCTCTCGTCTCCTCTCCTCTCCTCTCCGCTCCACCCCCCTCCCCTCCTCTCCTCTCCCCTCCCCTCCTCCCCTCCTCTCTCCTCTTCTCGGTCCATCCTGCTACCCCCGGTCCCTCGCTCCATGGTGCTCTCCTTGAGCCAAAGAAAGGCCCGGCGCGCGCGTTCGGACGCCGTCAATGTCGCAAAGGCAGCAGTAGTTTGCCTCATCTTCTTTCCACCCGCCCCGCCCCGCCCCGCCCCGCCCCACCCCGCCTGTCTGTGGTTGTCACAACACGAAGCAGCAGCCTGTCTCTGCCACAGCGCAGCAAAGCGCCTGGTAGGTCAGCCTCCCCCTGTAGGGGGCGCCCACTGCCCTGCCCCGCCCCGCCCCACCCCGCCACGCCACACCCCGCCCCGCCACACCCCTGCTCCAGCGCGCTGTTCCCTCTGGCGACAACACCTCCACAACACTCCATCCGCTTGCTCAAAAACGCGCGTGTTGTTAGTTTTACCGCGCTCATACGAGTGTAAACGTTTTACTTTTGCATGGTAATAATTATTCATAATTCCCCGCGCTGTTTTGCCGCCCGGCCCGCGGCCGAGTGATTGATAACGACGTGGACGCCGCACCGCTCCAGCCGCTCCAGCCCGAGCGCTCCAGCCCTCCAGCTGCTCTGTGACTAATTGCCATATTGTGTGCGGCCGGGGGCGGGCCGGGGGCGGGCCGGGGGCGGGCCGGGGGCGGTACGGCCGCAGGGCTGTAGGCGCTACCGGGCTCATTACAGTGAATTTGTCTGACCACCAGCGTGCCTGCCTGCCTGCCTGCCTGCCTGCGGCCCGGCCCGGCGCAGCGCCGTGGATGTGTCAGTGCAGTGCTGCTACCCGTCACGAGTGTCACGGGCGTGACGTGACGTGACGTGACGTGGGTCAGCAACCGACCGGACCGCCACCTGCGCCCCACTCTTCTCTTAACTCTCTGCCCACCCCCAAACCCGCACGCACACACTCACACTCGTACACTGGGAAAACTAAGGCGTAATTGTACGCCTTTTTCAAGCGTACCGGATGTTTCTTTGAATGCGTAACAGTGTTGCGGGATTGCATACTCGCTAGAGCTGCAGGGGCCATGGCGCCTTACGGCCGAATAGAGTAGGCAAACCCGCAATACTGTTACGCATTCACAGAAACACCCGGTACAACTACGCTTGAAGACCTTACGCCCTTCTTTAAGCATACAACTACGCTTCGAGAAAATTCTCCCATGCACTTAGGTAGGAGGAAAAGATCGCATGAGCTTTTGTACGCTTCAAGAAGGGCATACGGACTGTGCGCTTCATAAAAGGCGTACAACTACGCCTTAGTTTTACCAGTGTACTTTCTATACTGTCTACAGTAACCACATGGTAAAAAATTGCCTGATTATTGAAAAGGGTAAATTTTGTGGAACTCCCACAATTTGAGGGAACTAACTCAGATTTTAAGGATGTCTCCTCAAAACGAGACGGAAATTTCCACATGTTTTGAGGAAACTTCGTGTCTGAGGAGGCTCCCTCAAAATCTGAGGAGGTTACCTCAAATTAGTTCCTCAAAGTTTTCCCTATTTCCTCAAAAAATCAGACATCGTTTTTACCGTGCGGCGCTTCAGCCTGAGGTGGAAATAATAAACATAATATGAAATTCGTGGAAAACTACTTCTCTGGGAACCGAGTTATTTATTTTTGGCAGGGTCCCTCCACCATCCGAATCCCTCCCCAGCAGGCAGGCAGGCAGGCAGGCCGCGCCTTATCCCCATCTCTCGCCGTTATGCCTTATAGTGTCTACTCCCATCCCGCTAAGCACAGGTTGGGGCAAATTAAACAGGGGAGGAACCAGGCGGAACGACCTCAAAGGCGAGTGGGCGGGGTGGGGCGGGGCGGGGCGGGGCGGGGCGGGCTGACCCGGGCGGGGTGGGGCGGCCCCGTGCCGGGCTGTGCGCGCCAGCACCAATACTCGTTACAGGCCAAAGGAGTCCGAAGCGATGCTGCCTAGCTCCTCAGGGCGCCCCAGGCGGAGGGGAGGAGAGAGCCAGGTGTTCGGGTGAGTGGAAGTGTGTGTGTGCGCGCGCGCACGTGTCTAAGAGAGAGAAGTACAGATGCACTGTAAAAAGTAGACCCCTAGAACGGAACCGATGACGAGCATTCCGTTTTTCTCTAACGGTACTGTAAGAACTACTGCTACTGGCGTTTCCGCGTTTTCCTCAAGTACGGAATTCTCCGGAAAAATTATTATTAGCGGTACTTTTTCCGTGCATTTTCTTTTTTTTGAAATGTAACGGTAAACTCCGAAAATCTTACAAAGAATTGTGGCGTTGAAATACTAACCCTGGCGTCTCTCAGCCCTCTCTGAGACACACAACCAGTCTGCCCTAATAACACAATCCCTCTACCCTCTGCCTATCCGTCTCTCTCTCTCTCTCTCTCTCTCTCTCTCTCTCTCTCTCTCTCTCTCTCTCTCTCTCTCTCTCTCTCTCGACCCCAAGCCCTGGCGCGGCTGGGAAGCGGCGGTCAGCGAGCAGCCCTTGCTCCCAACCCACCCCGCCGCTCAGAAATGCATGACCATTTCCGGTGTTGGCCGATGGGCGGGGAGAGGTTTAAGTCAAAACCATCGTCCCGCAAACGTAATCTGCAACCCCTGGGGAGCGGGCGAGCGAGCGAGTGAGCGAGTGAGCGAGTAAGAGAGTGTGAGAGGAAGGGAGGAGGAGGGGAGAGTATGAAAAACAATATTCATCCACCACTGCCGCTTCCTATTCAATTAAGTAGGCCACCGATATGTGGGTCGCCATTTCCGCACCGAATTGCTCCCCCCCCTCCCCGGCCACATTAACTCACGCCCCCAATGGACTCGCGCGAGAGGCAGTGGGCGTGACGTCACTGATGCTCGCGGGAGCGGGTAGGGTAGGTAGGTAAGGTAGGTCGCACACGAGCATCGGCGTTTTTCAGGACCCATCGACAAATTATTGCTGAGCGAGCGGAGCTCATGGCCTGACAGGAACCAAAGTTTCCGGTCACAACAATTAGCTATTAGCTATTTGCTTAAAGCTGTAGCTATGGCTATATATAGCTATGCCTACATAGCTATAGCTATATAGCTGTATAGCTATGGCTATATACATACATACATAAAGAAAGAGAGAGACATATATGTCTGATGATAAATGATTTTGTGAGCTCAGTATTAGGACTGCAGGTCCTGGCTAGTTAAGAGGCGATCCACAGCTCATACTCATGGGCGTGGTGCGGGGCGGGGCGGGGCGGGGCGGGGGGGCGGGGCGGGGCGGGGCGGGGCGGGGCGGGCCTCCCCTGCCGAGCGCACAGTGTCGCCCCGGCGGAAGGGAAGGACAAGTCCTGCAGCAGGGACCTTGTACAGCCGGAGCAAGTGATGCGACGGCGGCAGGAGGGGGCAGCAGGAGTCAGCAGGGGGCAGCAGGGGGCAGCAGGGGGCAGCAGGAGCCCCCCCCCTCCCCCGCAGGACGAGCCCGCCTGCAGCAGGACCAGTAGCCGGCCCGGCAGGGGGAAGCGCGCCTGCGCCGTGGCACCACGAGCTGGCTTGGCCCCCTCCACGCCGCCCCCCGCCGCCCCCGGCCGCCCCCGCCCCCTCCGGCCATGAGGCCCTGCCCGGCCCGGCCCGGCCCCGGCTGGGCCCCTGTTGGCTGGGGTGGGTGGTGCCCACGGCGGAGCCTCGCCCCGCCTCGGCTCCGCTCGGCTCTAGCCTCGGCCCTAGGTTCGCCCCGCCCCGCCCCGCCCCACCAGCCCAGCGCTGCTCAGCTCAGTCTCCCAGGCACAGCGGCCGCGCCACCACGCCGCCGCCCGCCACGCCCGCGAGTCTGGCGACCCTAGCCGACCCTGCCCGACCCGACCCGACCCAGCCCCCGTGCAGCCCCCGCGGGCAGCGCTCCACCATGGTGCGGAGAGTGACCTAGTGCTTGGCCTCGCCTTCGGCCCCGCCCGGGGTGGCCTCAGGCCAGGCCTCCGCCAGGGCCTCAGGCCTCGGCAGGGGCGGCCCAGGGCCTAGGCCAGGCCAGCCAGCATGGCGGGGTGGCGCGGGCTCGGCGGGCCTCGGCCCGGGGCAGGGCCTCGGCCGGACCTCGGCGCGGACCTCGGCCGACTGGGCCTCCACGGCCTCCTCATGCTGGTCGCGGCCTCCACCAGCCTGCTGCGGCCCGGGGCGCCTCCACCTCTCGCCCTGGCAGCGTGAGTACAGTGTGCCACTTCTTGTAGCGGTTACGCACCGGCGGCGTGCCTGACGGGGGCGGGGCGGGGCGCGGCGGGGCGCGGCGGGGCGCGGCGGGCCGGGCGGGATGTTGTGGTAGGGAGGGTGCTGGACCCCTGTGAGCCTAGCGCCAGCGCCACTGGGCTGGGCCGCCTGCCTGGCTGCCGGGGCCGGGGCCCGGGACCGTCCCGGGCCAGCCGTGCGGGGGGGCTGGGCTGGGCTGGGCTGGGCTGGGCTGGGCTGGGCTGCTCAATGCTTTCAGGCCGCCTCTCCCCACCCCTCCCCAACGCCCCCTCCGCACCTACTACCCCTGTTCCCCTGCTCTTTCTTTCCCGCTTCTCTCATGCCTTCCGCTCTCTCTCTCTCTCTCTCTCTCTCTCTCTCTCTCTCTCTCTCTCTCTCTCTCTCTCTCTCTCTCTCTCTCTCTCTCTCCCACCCCCTCCTAGGTCCTTTGTCTCGTTGTCGCATGTTGTGTGTATCTCTCTGTGTCTCTCGTCGTCTGCCTTGCGCCGGGAGAGTCCGTTGTTCCATTGTTTTCCTCTCTCTTTGCCCCCGCCCGGCCCGGCCCGGCCCGGCCCAGCCCTCCCATTACCTGTGTGCCACCAGTCTTGTTTTTGTAGGTGACCGTTTTGGGAGAGCACCGCTAGGACCGCCCCGCCCCGCCACGCCCCGCCTATGACCTCCAACCTTTCGGAGATGAGACCCGCCCCGCCCCGCCCCGCCCCGCCCCGCCCCGACACGCCCGCGGGTGTCCCCGAGAGATAACACAATCTCTGTTGGTTGGGTTGGTCCTCCTCAGCGCGCCCGGAATTTTTGTCGATTATTTTGAGAAAGGAGAGATAAAAAAAAAAGAAAGAAAACACGACGCAGCAAAACTAAGAAAAGCGATGATAACGCTGTTGTTGGCGCAGGCAAACTAAGAGCCAGCCACTGTCGCCAGGAAATCGCGCTAGACCGCCTTAAGCAACGGATTAATTCAGAAAAAAAAACAAGAGGGAAAAAAAGGCACAAGTTGCGATTGGGCGTGCGTGATCCGACTACAGCAGCAGATGTCACGACCCCATGGCCCTCGCCCCGCCCCGCCCCGCCAGCAGCCTCCGAGCCCAGCGGAGCTCAGCGCAGCGTCCAGCCCACCACCAACACCATTGCCTTGTTCTTGCGCTGTGGTCGCGGCGGGGCGGGGCGGGGGGGCGGAGAGGGGGGGGGGGGCGTTGGTTGATGTTGCGGCTGCCATCGCACCCCTTGAGTTCCGTTCGGAAATCGGCCGACCCCAACCACCCCCCTTCCCCTCGGCTACTGTAGCGGCCCGCTGGGTCCGCCCCGCCCGAGTGGGCAACACAACGCTATGGGCTGGTCGCCGCCCCCCGCCGCCCCCCGCCGCCCCCTCCAGCCCGGCAGAAATGTGGCGCGCCTGCATTCTACAGGGGTGTTTGTGTGTTTCCCTCCCCCGGGGAAAGAGGGGTGGGGGTAGGGGGAGAAGGAAGGGGGCGAACAGGGCCTTTATGATTGATGCTGACGGCCCCTTTGCGTGCGTGGGGGGAGGGGAGGGGCGGGGGAGGAGAGTGGCCAAGAAAAGGCGGCGCGACTCAGGAGGGGCGGGGGGGGGGGGAGGGGGGCCTAGGGGGGTTGTGGGTCGCATCCTTACTTCGTGGCCACAAGGATCTATGGGGTGCGGACCTGAGGAATACGTTTCCGATAGCGACGCGCTCACACTAGCAGCCGCCTCCTCGCCCGAGGGGGAGGGAGACACACACACACATACACACACGCACAAGTAGAACCGCGACAAGCGCTCACACACACACACACACACACACCTGGCCGCGCACCGGCGCGTTAGGATTTCACCGTGATAAGAGCCACAGGCCAAAATTTACGGGGTCATTACTTTATCGGGGCAGCCCATCAGCAACGCACGCTGACCTGACCTGCAGGCTGTGGCGTGTGAGGCGGGCAGGGAGAGGGAGAGAGGTAGAGAGAGGTAGAGAGAGGTAGAGAGAGGGAGAGAGAGGTAGAGAGAGGGAAAGAGAGGTAGAGAGAGAGAGAGAGAGAGAGAGAGAGAGAGAGAGAGAGAGAGAGAGAGAGAGAGAGAGAGAGAGAGAGAGAGAGAGAGAAGAGCCCAACATCAAGCAGCCCTGCTTTATCTCCCTTGGCGGTGTCAGCGACCGGCCTGTAGTTTCCTGTTGTCAGTTTGTTATGATGTCTTAATACCCCCCATCCCTCAGACACCCTTTGAAGTTTGATAAGTGGGAACGGTAAAGTGTGTTAGTCTCCGGTGCGGCCGCCGAGCCGAGCCGAGGGAAGCGAGTACGCCCGTGCGCGCCAACTACTTTGCATGTTGTTCAGAGGTTCAATTTTGTTCCAATTGTGTGTAGATTGAGGACAACGCCCCGAGCCTGTAATTACACGTCACCTGAGCCTCGGGTGCATTCAATGTAAACTACCCCGGTGTAGGGTGTTGGGGTGAGGCGGGGGCCAGGCGGGGGTCAGGAGGGCGGGGCCAGGCGGGGGCCAGGCGGGGGCCAGGCGGGGGCCAGGCGGGGGCCAGGCGGGGGCCAGGCGGGGGCCAGGCGGGGGTGTAACCTTGCACCGCACCGCGCACCCCCTGCGTCCTGTGTTGTGCGGTGATCGACTGTCAGATATTTCGGGGCAGAGATCGACAGTAGGGCCGCCTCGCCTCCCTCTCACCCGCCCTTCCCTTCCCTCCGCCACCGCACACCCTCTGCCCTGCACCGCCCAGCCCCGCCCCGCCCGGCCCCGCTCTCTGTTTATCTCCGTCCGTCCATCTTGTCAGCCTTTATTCTATGCCTGTCTCCCCATTCTCAACCCCCCTCCACACACACCACTGGCCCCCTTTCACCCCCGAAGGTATAAGGACGTCATGTGATCTCCTCCGAAGCTGGTGGTGGCGTGCACGCGCAGCACGGCAGGATGGCCCCCGCCCAACCCCGCCCCACCCCACCCCGCCCCGCCCCGCCCCACCCCGGGTGATGTCACTCTTTCGATCAGGCCCGAGGGATTCAATCACTCTGTCGTGCGGCGGCGCACACCTCGACCTGTGCATCACTGCACTGCGGCACACGTGGGCGCTCCGGAGAGAGAGAGAGAGAGAGAGAGAGAGAGAGAGAGAGAGAGAGAGAGAGAGAGAGAGAGAGAGAGAGCACAGGGAGTGAGAGAAAATAAAAAGGGGCGCTTTCCGGGACAGTGACGTTATTTTTCTCCCTGCGTTCACACCCTGCGCTTCCTTGTGCGCTCAGCTTCCGATGGCTAAGCGCACCAACCCCAGCCCGCCCCGCCCCGCCCCGCCCCGCCCCACCCCGCCCCACCCCGCCCTGTCGCGTGCGCCCGACCCGCTCCCCTGCCGCGTCTTCGATTTTCCTCCATGGCGTGAGATCAGGTCTAGATTGATTATCTCTCGCTTGAGTCGCTTTTGTGCGCCTTCACCCGGGTGACCCCAGCGCGGCGGGGCGCGGCGGGGCGCGGCGGGCGCGGCGGGGCGCGGCGGGGCGCGGCGGGGCGCGGCGGGGCGCGGCGGGGCGCGGCAGGGCGGCCAAGCCAGCCCCAGCGGTACCCTTGATGAGCGCTAACTGTTAATAAGTCGAGAAAATTGACTGGGTCTGATCGTAGCGCGCCTGGCTGCGCCCGGGCCGCAACCTCGCGGCCCTGTGGGCTGAAAATAAAGCTCCTTTACTCCGCATCCCTCCCCTTTTTCCTTCCAGTTCCCACTTACCTCCCCCGCCCCCTCCCCCCCCCTGTTCCTACCCCCTTTAATAAAGTCGACGTCGCTGAACGGTAATCCTCGCGTAACTTATTTGCCCGGCCGCGCTGTGTACAGCGAGATTAGCCGTCAGGCCGCTTAGCAGAAACTTAATGAAATTGTGTCAATTTTTTTGTTTTTGTTTTAAGGGCGAAATAAATAATTTTTCATGCCCCTGTTCGGCGGGAGGCTACGCCTTGCCCGTGGCCCTGCAAGCAGAGCGCCGCCAGCCAGAGCCTTGCCCTTTGACAGGTCGCCTGGCTCGGTAAAACCAACCCGTAAACCGCGAAATTGGAATGTTGGGCTTGCTAAGGGGGACGACGCGAGCAGAGAGAGAGAGAGAGAGAGAGAGAGAGAGAGAGAGAGAGAGAGAGAGAGAGAGAGAGAGAGAGAGAGAGAGAGAGAGAGAGAGAGATAAAGGGGTGACAGAAAGAGAGAGAGGTGCATGGCGTGCGTACAGGGGCTTCACGCCCCGTTACCTCCGCGGGCCCTGCGGCCCCTACAGCACAGCCTTCTGATTTTACAGTCCACGGCACAAATTGCTTGTTGACATTCGATTAGTCTGAGGTGGCGCGTGGCGGAGCGTGGCGCGGCAGGGAGTGGCGGGGCGGGGTCGCGGCAGAGCGTGGCGGCCGCGGTGCAGAGCGCGTGTCTCGCACTGACGTCGCCAGGGGGCGCGCCCAGCACGGCCGCAGCGTGGTGTGCCCCTCCCCACCCCTCATACAGACACACCACACACGCACAGCACACCTACACACGCGCGCACACACGCACACACACACACAAGCACAAAGGCCCTTTGCATGCCAAACTTTGAGGCAAGGGACCTGACTGGGGGAGGGCGAGGCCGGGGCGGGGCGCGCGGGCCGGGGCGGGGCACCCGGCCTGCCCCATAATAACACCGGTGTGCACTGCCCCAAACCGCACCCGGCCCGCCCGGCTCGGCCCGGCCCGCTCCAACGTCTGATCGGCCACCTCAAGTAAAAACTGCGCGCTCAAACCACACCGCGACTCTTAATCGTCGGCACACAACGTTTCCAAGGAAAAGAAGAAAAAAAAAACACGCATTTATGCTGACCGCGCGAGTATAACGCCGCGGACAAGAAAAAGTTCATTTGTGTGTAATGTCAGCGAGTCACAGCAACGCGGAGCAAAAAACCAGGCGAGCCTAGCGGCCGGCAGCGCCTGCCAGAACGGCGCCAGATTTAAAACCGCGCCTGACCACTTGTCTCGGTCTTTTTATCTGGCCCGGCCGGCCTTGACTTGATGTGTGTGACATCGTCTCCGCCGGCCCGACCCAGCCCGGCCCGGCCCTTCAGCGGGACGGGCAACACGAGGCGGAACGGGACGCATTGCGGACATGCGAGGGCACGAGTGTGAGAGGGAGAGAGAGAGAGAGAGAGAGAGAGAGAGAGAGGGAGAGAGAGAGAGAGAGAGAGAGAGAGAGAGAGAGAGAGAGAGAGAGAGAGAGAGAGAGAGAGCGCCATGCCCACATAGCCGATCGGCTCGAGGTCTGTAATTACGGGTCAGCACGACTCGGTCCCGTCATGTCCGCTGACGTGACGTTCGGCCCGGCCCGAGGCCCGGCCGGCCGGTCCGGTCACGCTGGTGACGCAGCAGGGCCGAGAGTGCGTGACAGTCACGCACCGCCGGGCGCGCAGCCCAGCCGTGTCGCAGCCGCAGAGCGAGCGAGACAGAGAGAGAGAGCGAGCGAGTGAGGTGTGGTAACACTCTGCCAGACCAGAGAACACTTAAAGTTGTTCCATACTTTTATTCAAAAAAATTTCTGTCAGGGACGAAAACTATGACGTGTTTATGTCATTTAGAATACGGGAATGGGTGGGAAGGCGAGAGAGAGAGAGAGAGAGAGAGAGAGAGAGAGAGAGAGAGAGAGAGAGAGAGAGAGAGAGAGAGAGAGAGAGAGAGAGAGAATATGTTGCAGAGAGAGAGAGAGAGAGAGAGAGAGAGCTAGAGCATGAGATTGAGTCTAGCTAACGGGTATACCGGGGCGCGCAGCGCACGCAGCGCCCCCTGCAGTGCTCGGCTCCAATTAGTTTGCGAGTTATTCCAACCCGCTATTCTCCCCGCCCCGCCCCGCCCCGCCCCGCCCCGCCCCGCCCCGCCCCGCGCGGCGCTTATAACGTGTGCTGCTAATAAGAGCGGCCCGGCCCGGCCCGCCTGCCTGCGCACGGGTGATGCATGGCCACATGGCGTGCAGGAAACACACATTGCAGCGTGTAGCGCAGCACGCTCGCGTCACAATAGCTCGCCGCCTGCCCGGCCCGCGCGCCTGCGACCAGCGGGGTAGGCAACCAGCGCACGTGGACGGCGTGGGGTTGCCTACCCGGCGATACGCAGGCGCTAAATTCAAAAGAAAGTTGCCTACCCAGCGATACGCAGGCGCTAAATTCAAAAGAAAGCGACGCGACGATAAAGCAAGAATAAGTGAAGCAGCAGGCCGGAACCGTGGCGGAACGGTGCAGTGTTACTCCACTATCCTATCTGCCGGTCGGTCCCACTTTTTCCCCGTCTGCTCGCGACTGTTGGCGCACAAACGAATAATTCATACAAATGAAATAAAGTGTCGGGAAACACACTGCGTCGGCGGCGGGTCCGCAGTGGCGCGGCGCGTTGGTTCGGTTTCTGTTTGTGGTGCGGGTGGAGGTAGGGGTGGGTGGGTGTGGGTGGGGGCGTAGGCGTGGGAGGTCTGAATTGACTGGCTCGGCTCGGTCTAACTGCCAGGCTGTTGTGATTGGCGGGGTGCGAGCTTGTTTTGGGCTGTCATCGTTCCCAACCCCGCCCCGCCCTCGCTGGTCCGCCCCTAGCAATAACGCACGAACCTCCCGCGCCCCGCCTGCACACACGCCACGCTACAAAGCACCACGCCACGCCACGCCACGTAGCACTGCGAGCCCCTGCCCCTGACCAGTACCTCATCTCACAGCTAGCTAATTTTATTTTTAATATAAGCACACGGGGAAAACGACGTCTTAGTTTCCAAGCAGTTTTGGAAAAACCAAGCAGCTCTTATGGAGAAAATACACGGTGTTTCCGGGGCTGCTTGAAAATCAAGACGAAGTTTTTTCCATGCAGATAACGTAAGCCCGCTCTAGAGCGACCTGGCAGCCGCCTACTTTAAAGAGGAATCAACAAAACGCCATGCAGTGCCTGCATCGCCTTCCTACTCGTCTCTCATTCTATTTCGCTGTACTTGTTTCTCTCTCTTTCTCAACTCTTCCACAATAGTCTGTCTCTCTCTCAGAGCGTGCGGGCGCGCCGTTTCAATTATCTGCGATCAAGTTGATGGCCGCCGCGCGTCATCGGCAAAGAAGGGCGGAAAAAGCGAAAGGGAAAGGCGAGCGGGATCGGGTCGGGGCGGGGCGGGGCGGGGTAGTGCCGCCGGGACTAACTCGACGCCGCCAGCGGAGCGGGGCGGGGCGGGGCAGGGGGAAATAGATGGCTGCGGACACAACCCCAGGCCACTCATTTCTTTTCTATTTTCCCTTCTTCTTCTTCTTTTGCGTCTTCTTCTTCTTCTTCTCTTCTTCCTTTTTCTCACACATAGTCTTATCGTCACTCTCATTCCCCCCCTCCCCCCGCGCCCTACCAGCGCTTAACCACAGCGTCCGCCGAAATAAAAGCACCTCCCCCTCCCTGATCCTCCTCCTCCTCCTCCTCCTCCTCCTCCTCCTCCTCCTCCCCTCCCCTCCCCCGGGTGATTCTCACGCGCGCGCCCCGATGGTCCCGCGCCTCTCCACTCAGCACTAACCAGCACGCAGCCCGCCCAGGCCTGGGCGCCGCCCGGCGCGGCCCGGCCCGGCCCGCCGCCCCTATCGCCGATCTGATCGAACACTGTGTCCGTGATTGAGGTCGCCTGCTCGCCCCCGGTACCCCTTCTCCCGGTGGGGCCCGCCGCGCCCTGCCGCGCCCCGCCCGCCCCGCCCGGCCCGGGCCCACCGTGGTGCACAGCAGAGCGGGCCGAGCAGATAACAGAACACGGCAGGCCCTACCCGCCCCGGCCCGGCCCGCCCCGGGAGATAGAAGCCCCGACCAACTCTCACTCTGTAAGTCGCACGTTGACCCACGTCGCGCAGGGGCCTCCCTCCCCTCCCCCTCCACCTACACGTATGGCAAGGCCCGGCTACCACCCTGCGAAAACCAAACGACAGACCTAAAACAATGTTTGTACACCGCGTATTTTAAATCCATTCAAAAATATACAAATTTAGAATAAATAAATACATATCAAGGCGCAGTTCGAGACTGAATTAAAAAAAAAAAAAACAAAAAAAAACCATTGAATTTTTTCTAAAATCAGAAATTTTTTTATAGGTCCAGGTTTTGTTCCAAACGCTTTAACATCGCATTTTCTCTCTGCTCATTTGCCTTGAACAGCAGCAGGGTGCAGGTACGTTCTTCCAATGGTCGGTCCGAGCGGGGCCGGGCCGGGCTCCCTATCTCCCCACTCCATCAGAAGATAAAGTTTGTGTCTGCGCTGTCGTGTCCCCCGCCCCCTCCCCCGCCCCCCGCGTCGGGCCAGACCTCGCCTCTCGGCTGATTGATGAAACTCCGATCGCTGACTGTCCCGCAGCGCCCTCGCGGCCGGGCCGGGCCGGGGCCCTCTGCCCTAAGGAGCCCCCCGCGGGGCAAGTCGGCTGGGGCCCCACCCCCTCTCTCTCCGCCAGCGGGCCCTCGGGCTGGGCTGCTGGGACGGGCGTAGCCCATACCCTAGAGGCGTATTAGAGGACCACCCTACACTCTCCCCCGATAGAGGGTCGCAGCAAGTCACCTCGCAGAGGGCGGGGCGGGGCGGGGTGGAGAGGGGCGGGCGAGCTCCTCTCTCCTCTCCTCAGCATCCTCGGGCTCGGGCTGGACCGCAGGCTGGACGCCCGGCCCGCCGACCGAAGGAGAGGTGGCTACAGCGCCAGCCTAGCGCTGCACAGCAGAACGCCGTAAGCTTACCGAAATGAGCTTAAGAAAAGTTTTTTTTTTTGTTTTTGCTTTTGTTGTTTCTTGTTTGTTGTTTGAAAGTCCCTCGGAATGTCGGCAAAGTATTATGGGAGCACTGTTGGGTTGAGGAAAAGAGTAGAAGGGAGGGAGGGAGGGAGGTTGAAAGGGGGTAGGAAGGGGGCGAGGAGGAAGGGAGAATGGGAGGAACTGCGGACATCTGGGAAGCTGGGGCAGGAGGGTGTAAGGGAGATCTAGAAAGGGGAGCTAGCGACAATGGGCAGCGAGCGCGGGAGCTAGCGCGGGACAAAACTCGGAAAAGTTTCATGTTACGTTGGTCAGGTCACGGAACCGAAGGAAAGCAATTGAGAGCATACTACTCAAACTTAAGGCACGTCGCAGTACGGCACACACACACCACACACACACGCGACATACATACGTACCGAAAGCAAACACACTATCAAAATTACGAGGGACAACTTTCGAACTGTGTGCTCATCTCGCAAGATGCAATTTTGCAGCCAATGGGTAGTGGCAAATTTGCGTCTCTTCCATTTTGCACGATATGTGCTCAAAGGCTGTCACAGGCGATTCTTGCAATGGATAAGAAACTTGTCGCATGTCAATGAGAGAGCACACACGACAGTGCTCCACCCATACACTGTAAAAACCTTGCGAAGAAATTGTGTTCGTAAGCGTTCGTAAGCTGCGAAGCATTCGGCTGCTTCGTATTACGAAGCATTTTCTTCGTAGTGTACAAACAAATTTCTTCGTAAGGCAGGGCTTGCGAAGAAAATGCTTTGTAATACGAAGCATTGCGAAGCAGCCAAATGCTTCGCAACGTTACGAAGAATTTTCTTCGTAAGGTTTTTACAGTGTACAGCTCGGCGCACACAGTGCCTAGGAGAGCGTGTTTGCTGTTGATGAACTATGGTCAATAGCCAGGCACGGGGGTAAGGTCCCCAAGCAAACACTCACACGGACACACACACACACACAATCACACTTACACACAGACGGGCTACTTGACACGCGATGCCCTCGTCAACGCCCTTTGCCCTGCTTGCGTATATATGTGCGGCAGTGCGAACACAATCGTGTGTGTGTGTGTGTGTAAGCGAGCGAGATGATTCCTGGCGACCCACCGTGGTGATAGCGCCGCGGCGCCGACACGGAGCCCCTGCGGCGCGCCTGCTAGGCCACCCGCCACAGCGCCGTGCACGCGCGCACGCAAGTTGCCTACCCTGGAGTTCGCAGGCGCTCTGCACGACAGCGCCGCGCGGGCGGGGCGGCGGGGGTGGGCGCGAAAACGAAAGGGAAAAGGAAACAAGATAAACCAAACGGGAATAAAGAAGAAAAGGAACATGGAGGGTGGGTTCCGAAACGTTAAGTGATGATTATATTTTCCCCTTTTCCTGGCGGGCTTTGAGGCAGCAGGCGGGCCGGGTGGGCAGGACATTTGGCAAGCCGTCCGGCGCGCGCGGCGAAACAAAACGTACAGGACCTGAGCCTGGGCCTCACCCCGCCCCGCCCCGCCCCACCCCACCCCGCCCCTGCCGTCCCAGGGGGAGGGGGGGGGCTGTGTCGTCCGCGGCCGGGCTGGGTCACCGCCCCGCAGCCAGCGCCCTGCTCCCAGCCTGCAGCCCGCCCCGCCCCGCCCCGCCGGGGGAAACTTTCCGCGCAATCACTTTTGGGCCGTATCGGAAAACAATTACTTGTTGGGTGGTCTATACCTTTGCACTGATTTATTCTACGACTATTGCGGCTGACTGACAAAGCGGCCAGCCATCAGCGCTGTCGAGTACGCCGCGCCGCGCCGCACCGCAGACCGCGGCCCGGGCGGCCCGCCCCCCCGCCCCGCCCCACCCCGCCCCGCCCCGCACCACTGCAGTGGAATGGCCGCATTACAGCAGAGTGCTGATTTGCATTGAAATGACGCGCGAATGTGATCCGTGGCCGAGGCGCGGCACAAGCCGCGAGGGGCGAGGCGTGGCGTGGCGTGGCGTGGCGGAGCGCGGCGTCTCGTACGCGTCCGTGTTGCGACCATCTGCACAAAAGCAGGCGAGATGGAGCCGGAATGACGCAAACTTTATGATCTGATTTATTCTGGTTTCTTGCGGGTACACTCCTGCCCCCACCCCCACCCCCCTATTCTCTGTCCTCGCTCCCCAGCGCCGTATCTCGTGTCGAGTTTGAGAGGCCCCACCCGGAGCGCCGCGCCCCGCCGCGCCACGCCACGCCGGGGAACTGCAGACTCCTCTCCTTTTCTTGAGGGCACCAAACCGAATCAGGAAGGGGCTCGGGCTCGGGCCTGGGGTTCGGGTTGGGGTTGGGGTTGGGGGTCAGCCTCCACAAGCCTTTGCTATTGCCTTTGGCCGTTGGGGCAATCCGACAGTCAGGGACACGCACAGGCAGAAGGACCCCGCCCTTCGCCTCGCCCCGCCCCGCCCCGCCCCGCCCCGCCCCGCCCCGCCCAGGCGAGGGGAGAAGGCGCAATACCCCCACGTCTGTTCTTTACGGTTCCACTCCTCTCTCCTCCCCCTCCCCTCCGCTCTCCTCTCCCCACCTCTCGAGTCTAAGTCTGCAATGCAAGTTGCCCTTCGCAGACCGCCTCCCTCCACCACCCCTCCGTCCGGGCCGGCTTGCTGCTCCACTAGTTAGTCCCCTGCCCTCAGCCCGGGGCGGGGCGGGGCGGGGCGGTCAACCTCTCTGGGGCGGCCGGGACTGCAAGTCCGCCAGGGCTCGGCTCGGCTCGGCGGTGTTTTGCCGAGGTCAGCGAGAAATCTGATCAGGCGAGACTCTATGCGTCTAAGCGTAGCCCCTCGACTCCGAAGGTCCGCGCACCCGCTCCCAACCAACTTACCCCCAACCCGACGCCACCGCCCACCCTGCCAACTCCCACCGCCACCCCCTACCGCCACCCCACCCCCACCCCCTCCGTCCCCTCTGGCGTCCCCGGGCAGTCTCCCGGGCGAGCAGCAGCACCAGCGCGGCTGGCGTCCCCACCCCCCACCCCCTACACTTCCCTCCAGTCTCTCTCACCTCACGCCCTCCTCCAGCCCGTCTCGGAGCCTGGCCCGCGCGCCTGGCCCGGCCCGGCCCGGCCTGGCGTCTACTCGGATATCTTTACGATCGGGAACAAGGCTGACGGTATCGACCAAAGCTGACCTGATTCGCCGCGGGCGCAGTTTGCGTTATCGACGCCCCGCCCCGCCCCGCCCCGCCCCGCCCCGCCCCGCCCCACCTCACCCCGCCAAGCTGGTGCAGGTGGCGCGTCATTCGCACTAAACACCCATACATTTCCTGGCCCCTGGCCGCCCCCGGCCCGGCCCGGCCCGGCCACCCTGTGCTCACCAGCAGCACAGCCACGGCCCACCACACCCCGCCGCCACGCCCCGCCACGCCCAGACGCGGGTTGTTGGCCTCGCTTGTAGGCCTTCGCCCCGCCGCCGCCCCACCCCGCTCCGCCACGCCGCACCCCCCTCGGCCCGAGCGCGCGCCCCCCAGGCCCCCGCGCACGCTACCTCCAGGACCGCACGTCACCCCCCACCCCGCAAGGGGGGCCGTGCGCCACCCCACGAACCCGGAGCGCTGCTGGCCCCGCCCCACCTCGCCCCGCCCCGCCCCCACCGCGCCCCGCTAGGCCGTGCCGAGCTAGTCGCCTCCTCATAACCTTTCCTATTGTCGTGAGGCCCGGCTGGCTGCGCCCTGGGCTCGGGCGTGAGGAGGCTGCGAGGCGAGGCAGCCGTGGCGGGGGTGGCGGGGCGTGGCGGGGCGTGGCGGGGCGTGGCGGGGCGGGGTGGGACGGGCCAGAAGCTGCTACGCTGCCAGTGGTGTGCACTCGGTCATTGTCGAGTGTCCTCGGGCGGTGCTTGTTTTCCTTCAGCCCGGCCCGCTCCCGCTCTCTGCAAGCCTCTCTCCTGCTGTACTCAGACTCTCTCCTCTCCTCTCCTCTCCGCTCCTCTCCTCTCTCCCCCACCCTTTCTCTCGCCTCTCAGCAGCAAATCGATGACCCGTCACGTCCCGCCGCTGTCTTACCCCTTGCTGTCATGCTCTCAGCAGCAGAGCGTTTCCTCACGCTCAAGGGCCCCGCGACCGAGCGGGAAAGAGAGAGAGAGAGAGAGAGAGAGAGAGAGAGAGAGAGAGAGAGAGAGAGAGAGAGAGAGAGAGAGAGGGAGAGAGAGAGACAGAGAGAGAGAGAGAGACGCAGGCGAAGCTACAAGCGTCGCTAACGAAGCATAGTCTCTGACTGCACAGCACAGCAGCAGGTGCTAGAAGCGCTCCCTATCCCCGCCGGGCCGGGGGCCTCCAGGGGGCGAAAGGCGTCTGCTTCGTTATGTAACGACGCTCCTAACGGATCCGCACGTTCCGCCTCTTATCACGCACATAACGTTACGCAACGCCAGCGCCCCGCGGAGCTCTCGATCTCGTCAGCTGTTATCCCTATCTCTACTAGGCCGCGGCCCATAGGCGGGAGTGGTCTCGGCTCCGTACAATCACCGCGACGACAGGTGCCGCTTCATTCCCGTCGCGTTTCGTCGCGTTTGCGCGGCTCGTCACGGCAATTGCCGTCACGTAGCGTGACGGCTCAGGCCTGCTGGCGACCGCACCGCGCGCACCGCAGCGCGACAACTGCAATTTCGCGCCGCACCCCTGCTTATTTCTTCGAGTTTCGCGGCTCTAATTCGTCTTGCGTGTGTCGGGCGCGGGGCGTGGCGGGGCGTGGCGGGGCGTGGCGGGGCGTGGCGGGGCGTGGCGGGGCGTGGCGGGGCGTGGTGCGTACGCGGGAACCCCGTCAGCTGCGGTGGGCTTGTTAGGCTGCGCCCGCCCGCCCGCGACGCGACGCCCGCCAGACCCTCTGGCCCTCGCCTCGGCGGCGCTGACGAGGCCATCACTTGAAGGGAGGACCCGCCCCGCCCCGCCCGCCGCGCCCCCTCCGCCGTCCTTCCACGACGCAGCTCACTCCAATATCCAACACTTCTTTTTTATTTATTTTTTTCAGTGGACTTTTGCGCCCCTGCCGCTCACAGTCGCTTTATTCACGCCCGCCCCCCTCTCCCCTTACCATTACTCACGACGGGAGTTATTATTATTTCCAGTTAGGCTCATTTTGCGCCAAATGCCGCCGACCGTTCCGTCATCAAATTAAAAAAATGTCCGAGCCCTGCTCCACGCGCCTGACTCCCCTCCCCTCCCCTCCCCTCCCCTCCCCCCAACCTCTCCCCACTCGTTCCGCCTGTTCCAACCGGGTCCTATGGATGAATCCTACCCTCTTCGTTTAAGCTCTCTTCTTCCTCCCCCTCTCTTTCCTGCGATCTCCATCGATTGGGCGTGCGGGTAGTGCAGGGCGGGGCGGGGTGGGGCGGGGCGGGGTGAGGCGGGGTGGGGCGGGGCGGGGCGGTCCAAGGAGGCTCAGCTGCGCAGCTGCAGCTGCGTACGGTCACGCCCCTCATACACCGCACTCTCGCTCTCTTGTCGCGTCGCAATTATCCAACCGACGAATTGAATTATTGCAAAATTCAACGACCACGCAATTGCCTGTCCACGCGGCGGCTCTGATAAAGATTTCTTTCTGGTTCGGCCCCTGACCGCTGACCCTGAGAGGGCAATAGGCATCACTCGTCTTCCGCGCGAGTGTGCCCCGCCGCTCCCGCACCGCCCCCGCACCGCCCCCGCACCGCCCCCGCACCGCCCCGGCCCGGCTCAGCCCGCCCACAATGGGATCGGAAATCAAATAAGAGCGTCCCGCGTCCGCCAATCTCGACGCGAAGCGCGCAGCTCGGGCCCACTCCACCCCCGCCCCCCGCCCCCCGCCGCGACGCCACCGACGCTCAGCTCCTGTGCCACTTGTTCTGAATAAGACGCCGCCCTGAGCCGGGCCCAGCGGGGCCAGCGGCTCGGGTTGCCGCGCCCCGCCCCGCCCCGCCCTGTTTCCCCGCCTGGCCACGTGACAAATGGTATTATTCCAGCAGGGGCACGGGCACGGGCAGGCTGGCGCCGCGGGACTACATAGGTCGAGCGAGAGAGACTCCATACTTATGGACGAACCACGGCGAGAGAATGGTTGCCATACCCTTCAATAATTTTCCGCTGGATAATAAACGTCTTAATCGCTTGCACATCAACAACAATTCTTTTTCCTCCGTGAACTTTTTTTCCCCTGTTGTGCTGTTTGAGCCTAGATTCCTCCCCTCCGCTCCCCACTGCTGCCACACACACCACCACGCCCCGCGTGTGACCTGGGGGCCGGGGGGCGGGGGCGGGAGCGGCGGCGGGGGCGGCAGGCACTAAGCCCCGCGCGGCCCCCTGCCCCCCAGGGGGCCACCATAGACCCACTCCAGCGCGCTCCAGCGGCACCCTGCGGTCCTCTCCCTCTCTGCTCCCCCCCCTGCCTGCCCCCCACCCAAACGGCTCCCCCCTAACCCTATCTCTGGCCCGGCCCGGCCCGGCCCGGCCCAGCCCCCTTCCCCAAATAGACTGTGTTTTTGTGCTTTTTCTTGTCGGCTGTCCTTCTCGAAGGAGTCCCCCCGCGGCCCGTTGCCGCTCTCCGGACCATCTCGTCCCCTCTGTGACGCCCCCCGCCCACGTCCCTCTGCCGCGTCCTATTCCACCGCCATGTAAGTGGCCCGTGGCGGCCAGTCCTCCGGCGTGCAGGGCGGCGGGAGAGGGAGAGAGAGAGAGAGAGAGAGAGAGAGAGAGAGAGAGAGAGAGAGAGAGAGAGAGAGAGAGAGAGAGAGAGAGAGAGAGAGAGAGAGAGTATTGCTCCATCAGAGCGCGCCTGCGGGAAAAAAGTTTTAGAAATTTTAGGAATCTTTGGGTGTCGATAAATCAAGGGCGACACCCATCTTATGGCTTGCGGGCTCACTCACTCCTTTCTTCGCGCGCAACTTCTCCTTTTATTTAACATATTGCATCGCAAGCATGACATCGGCATTCCATCTCCCCCGACTTTTTCTTCCTCCCCTACCGCATGGGTTCAACCTTCCACCAGAAATAGTTTGTCGCCCCTGCAGCGTGGTCTGCACTTCGTGAGAACGCGTACTCAGCGACGCCGGGGTGCCGCCTGCAAGTCGCCTGGACCACTCATCTACCTTACATCTTTCGCCACACACACACACACACACACTCTCTCTCTCTCTCTCTCTCTCTCTCTCTCTCTCTCTCTTCCTTCACCTATATCTGTCTCCCCCCCCCCTCTCTCGCTCTCTCTTTCTCGCTCGCTCGCAATCTCCCCTCCCCTCTCTCTTATTCTCTGCTCTCTTTCTCGCTTTTCATACTAGGCGGTTAGTCCGAGAAGCGTATAAGAAAGATGGAAGAAGCGGAGAGGCGGCCACGATAATGGTAAAAACGATTAACCTTTGAAACTTTAAAAGCTCATCCCGCCGCAGCAAAGCGGGGCAAAGGCAGCAGAAACAGGACGCTGTGCTAACTCTCCCCACCAACCCCTCCCCCGCCCCGGGGCCATCGGGGGCATGATGCCTCCAGAAGGCAGGGGCATCGCTAGCGGCGGGCCCCACCCCGCCCCGCCCCGCCCCGCCCCGCCCCGCCACACCCAGCTCATGGATGGCTGGGCAACTTTACTCTATTTGAGCTGGCCATAACTCGAGCCGCTGCTCGCAGCACGGAAAACTAAATCGGGCCTTTTTGGTGGGGAAGTTCTGGCCGTTCTGCTGCTCACAGCGATACACCGGCGCGGCCGATAGAGCAAGCGAGAGAGAGAGAGAGAGAGAGAGAGAGAGAGAGAGAGAGAGAGAGAGAGAGAGAGAGAGAGAGAGAGAGAGAGAGAGAGAGAGAGAGAGAGAGAGAGAGAGAGAGCAAAGGGAGTACGGGCAGCGGCGGGAGTACAGCAGCGCTGCTAGTAGTTGAGTTGAGTTGAGATCTGCTGAGTTTGACGTCCCGATAAAAACTCTGACAGTGATAGATGACGCGAGCGCAGGGCATTCGGCGTAGAATTTTTGTTATTTCCCCGATCAGTTACCGCACCCGCGCCTTAAGCGTAATTCTGCGTGCGCGCGCGCGTGTGTGTGTGTATGTATGTGCGTTTGTGAGGGGCGCAAATGAGCACAGACTGCAGCCGCGCACCCCACGCACGCGCGCACACACACACACACACGCGCGTATATACACCCAGAGAATAGCAAATGCGGATGGGGGACTGAGTGGAGTGCCTGGTCCTAAATAATTTCGTAACGCGACAGTGACACTTCCCCCGCCCCCCGACACCCCTTCCCTCCCCCCGCGCTCGCCCTTCCCTCTCCACAAAACATTTTACGGCGGTCCTTGCCCTACTTTACAAACTCGCCCTTACATCTTGCGGTGCAGAATAATGACTGTCATTACGACAAAATGTTTAAGGGCGTTATCATGAGTGATTGCGCCCCCCCGCAGAGGGCTAGGAGAAGTGGTGGCGTTTCTTTTTTCCCCCGCATTATCATTGACATTTTTTTTTGTTCCCAAGACGGGCGGCGCGGCGGGCTCCTGCACTGCCGCGCGGGCCGGGCCGGCTAGACAGAGCCCCTGTGATGCGCAGGATAGGCCGCCCGCTCGTCCTCCGTGTCGGGCGCGTTGCCTACCCGGCGAGCTGCAGGCGCCCACGTCAGGTCGGGACGGAAGGGGACGGGACGTGCAAAGGCATTCGAATCACACCTGGGCTGGGCTGTCGCCGCCTACGTGCGAGGTCACAGAGCGCCCCCCGGGGAGGGAGGGGGGGGGAGGAGGAGGGGGGAGGGCAGCGAGACGGTGCCGGGGTTGATCAAGACAAATCGACGCAGACCTGTCCGCGCACGGGGAGCGCCGCGGTGTCGCCTGCGAGCGAGGCGACGAGAGAGCGAGAGAGAGAGAGAGAGAGAGAGAGAGAGAGAGAGAGAGAGAGAGAGAGAGAGAGAGAGAGAGAGAGAGAGAGAGAAGGAAGGAGAGACGCAGGTAGGACGTGTGGGGTGGGACTCGAGGGCCGGCCGGCCTTTGAGGAGTGGGAGCCAACACATCAGTCACTTATCGTCACAGCCAACAGTCTGAGGCGCGGTGCAGCGCGCCTCGCTTACAGAACTTAAAATATTCTCCCCCCACCCCACCCCCTGCCCCATCGGGAGCACTTCTATAGGGGGCGCGGAGGCGCGGTAGAGGGGGGGGGGCGACCACAACCCAGGATATCCGAAGCCAGTCTCCTCCGCGGCCCTTGCTGACGCGATTAGCGCACCAGAGATGCTGGTCCGAGATAGCAACAGAGCGAGAGGGCGTGGCGGGGCGGGGCGGGGAGGCGGGGGGGAGCTGGCGGGGGCGTGGCTGTCCCGGACAGGCCCACCCCGCGGGTGCAGGTCCGTCTGGATCAGATTAGGCGGTGCTTGGTCGTGTACTGCGGCCCGGCCCGCCGCACGCCGCCGCTATACGCCATGCCGCCACCGACTATGCACAACCACTCGGGTATTTTTTTTTCTTACTTTTTATCAAAGAAAACGTAAAATTGCAATCCAAAAAGAAACAAGAAAAAAAATTAGAGTAATGAGCGAGCCAGAAAACGGTATTTGACTGACGCTCGCATGGTGTCTGCGGCGGTGCACAGTAGCGGGGCGCGGTGCAACATGGCCCCTGACAGGTGGCGTGGCGTGGCGTGGCGTGGCGCGGCGTGGCGCGGCCTGCCTGGATTTATCCCCTTCCCCGACTGCCTGTGCGGCGCTGCGGGGCCGTCCCGCTCCTCACCTGGGGGAGCTGCCGGCGGGTCGGGCGCGGGGCGCGGGGCGCGGAGGGGCGGGGCGGGGCGGGGAGCAGAAACAGGCAAACTTGTCAAAGATTTATAAGCGGGTCGCGGCCCTCACCGGGGTAAGACGGGGCGCGGCGGGGGGCGGGGCAGGGCGGGGATGGGGAACGGATACCCACCAGTCTTGCCCACATACATACACACTCAAAAACAAAAACAAAAAAAAACACCAAACAAAAAAAAAAAACGCACACACACACACACAAGAATGCACCATGCCTTAGGCGGGAGGCCGAATTATTCCTACTCACCGTCACTTCTCGGGAGCACCGCGTCCGTCGCGGACGCGTCGGGAAGATCATGTCTTGTCGGTCGCGTGGCAAATGGCAAGGTTAGTCCACAGCAAGCGCTGTAAAAGTAAAAGAGAAAAAAAAGGGTCACGCACATAATAAAAACATGTCATGTCACAATATTTTTTTCCCAGCCTGTCACGCCTGTCTGACCTACATAAAAAAGGAGAGAAAAATAACGAGGCACGTGCGAATACCTCGCGTCGGAATGATGAAAAGACAACACGAGGACCAAATTGCAGAGGCGTGCTGAGTAGGGTGGAAGGGGGGGGGGGGGGGCTGGTGGCGGCGCTCGGGGCGATACGGGCGGAGCGGGGCCCCCGCCGCCCCCTACCACACTGCAGCCGAGCCCCCCAGCGGGGCCCCAGCAGGGCCCCAGTCCGGCCGACCGGCCGGCCGGACGCTATTAGGGTGGACAGTCTGTGCGACAGCCTAGGCCGCCCACTGGACCGCAACCGTGGGCGGTAGAGAGGGAAAAGCGAGAGGACAAAAAAAAAGAAATTAACGCAAATAGAAGGAACGGAGAGCAGAGCAGGGAAACTCTGAAATGAACTCACTCCCCGATACAAAACGTGCGTCGTTGTTATATATACGAAATAATAAAAACAGAACGGCAAAGTTGTATTTATTTCCGTTTGTAGCGCGGCGCGGCGAGAGTGGGCGGTGGTGTGGGCAAGCGCGGGTTTTAGGACAACGCGGATGAAATGGGGACAAATTGCCAGATGCAGAGCTGGGCCGCGCCGCGCCGTCCTGCGGGGGTGCTCCGGGGTGGGGGTGAGGGGGCTGGTCCGGGCCACAACTCTGGTGGCTGGGAGGGGAGGGGAGGGGTGGCCGTCAGGAGGCAGGAAGTTGGATAGGGCGGGAAGAGAAGGCGGGGTGACGCGGGGCGGGGCGGGGCGACTAGGGCAGCGCAACTTTTTAGGGACGCCGAGAGACCGAGGGTGAGGGAGGTATAGAGCGAGAGAGAGAGCGAGAGAGAGGGCGGATGAGGGGGGGAGGTGCTCATGTGGCGCTTTGGCCAAGTGGTGTGGTCGCAAACGGAAAGGCGGACATCGAAAACAAAAAAACAAAACAAAGAAGGAGAAGAAAACGGGATTAGCGAAGGTAAACAGCGCTACTCTGAGGCGGCGCGGGTCGGCGCGGGGCGGGGCGGGGCGGGGCGGGGCGGGGCGGGGCGGGGCGGGGCGGGGCGCGCTCCGCTCTCAGCCCAGTGGAGACCGAGATCACGCCGAGGACCGTGCTCCACACGCTCCGGGCTGGCTGGGGCGACAGCAGCGCCGCGCCACGCCCTCGCCCTACCAGAACCACTGTTAAAAATATTTAGACAAGAAAATCAATTTTAAGTCAAACATTGACCTACTATTCCTCGCTATTTTTTTTTAAAACTATATCCTGATTCTATTTAAATTCGTAATTAGGCTCTGCGATCCAAGTCTGCGCTTTTATTTCCGGGAAGTGGACACGCCCGCGACCACCCCCGGACACCTTGGAGGGACAAGTTGCCGACCTCACGGCAACGCCACGCCCCGCTCCGGGTGAAACTCGAACCGGCTGTGTGATCAGTAACCTCCTCACAGCGCTACCCGCTGCATCGCTGTGCGGCGGGGCGTGGCGGGGCGTGGTGGGGCGGGGCGGGGCAGGGCGCGCACGCTGCCGTGCCGTACCGCGCGGCGTATTGATTGGGCCGAGCTATGACGTCACGGGGCGCGACGCAACGCGGCCCAGTACGCAGGGTGCCCCCACCCCCCACCTCCGCTGCTGCCCCCCACCACCAGACCCCCCCCCCCCAACCACCACCCACCGGGGTCCACGCCACTCGCATCTTTCATATCTCAGCCTCCGCCTCGCTCCCTCCCATGTGCTCCCGGCGTCTCTCTCTTTACTCTCTCTCTCTCTCTCTCTCTCTCTCTCTCTCTCTCTCTCTCTCTCTCTCTCTCTCTCTCTCTCTCTCTCTCTGCACCCTTTCCCCAGCTTCCTGCCGCTGTATCACTTCTCCTCCGCCGCCCCCTTCTCTCTGCCCCTGCAGCCAAGCCTTACTCTTTTCTTCTTCCCTCGCTCATCTTGCTATAATTCTCATTCTCTCTTCTGTCGAGCATTTTTCTATTCCTCTCTCGCCTCCCCCCTTCCCCTCCACTTCCCATCTCGTTTCAACATATCATCCCGTTTGCGTCGGTCATAGTAAAACAGTGGCGCCATACTGGCGAATTCCGACGCCCTTTTTTCAGCTCCGCAGCGAGCCGACGGCCCCATTTAATATTTCTGCCATATTGGCCGTATAATTTGATTCACGTGTCAGAGCGAATGGATCCCGCTCCGCCACAGCGCGCCGCGCCGTCACATTATGTCCGTCCATACGAAATGTGAATTCGGCCTTGTCGCTAAATATGACTCGGCGGGGAACAGGGGATAGATCACCGTCAGTTCTAGGAAGCGATGCTATAGACTCCACGGTCGCGCGGAGAGCTCTATGAACCTCCCGACCTAGAGAAAGGTGCGCGGCGGGGCGAGCAGTGTAGCATGAATGCGAATGTGAATACGAAACAGAAAGAAGCAGGGCGGGCGCCGTGGCGGGGCGGGGCGGGGTGGGGCGGGGCGCGGCGGGGCGCTGCGAGGCGCGGCGGGGTGAGGCGGGGTGAGGCGGGGCGGGGCCTACGGCAGCTTGTGAATAATTGAACGTGCGTTCAGCGGACGCTTCAACCTGCTGCCTCGACGATGAGAAGGCGCTGAGAAACTAGTGAGTTGCTAAAGGGGAGAGAGAGAGAGAAAGAGAGAGAGAGAGAGAGAGAGAGAGAGAGAGAGAGAGAGAGGCGGGGCGGCATCTGGAGCGTGCGGCCGGTACTGCGGAGTCAGCTGCTTACGCACGAAGTCGCGGGTTTAGAAAACCAGCGAGTAGAAAGGCCAGGCCATAGGGCCGGGGAGGAGAGGAACAGAGACGGCAATGCTCTGCTGACGTGCAGACCGAGGAAGACAGAACGGCCCGCCCCGCCCCGCCCCGCCCCGCCACGCCCCGCCCCGCCCCGCCCCGCCCCGCCCCGCCCTGACACGCGAGTTCATTCAGGTGAGAGCGCGGGGTGGCGTCCCGTCCCAGCAGGAATAAATGGCCCGTCGCGTCGCGAAGCGAAGCGCACCGAATCGGCACTCGGTCCTGGGCAGGGCGTGCATGCCGGAGCGCGCGTAACGCGTTCGGCTGCTACCAGCAATATGAATGTGCACGAGTACGAAGCACGCGCGCCGCGCAGCAAGTTCCATATGCCACCGCGCGCTCAAAGTTCACAACGACATCGCACACAGACCGTTTGCACACACAGTGCAACCAAGTGTTCAACTGTTCAACACTTGTAAGTGTGCAACTTCCAGTATTACAGGTGCAAGTGCGCAACTCGGTATTTGTGCAATTGGAAGTGTCAAACTCGCCAGTCATACACTTGTAAGTGTTTAACTCGACAGTCAACAAGTCAACAAGGGAAATGTTGCACGGGGCAGTTGAACACATGCAAGTGCACAAATGTCGAGTTAAACACTTATAAGTGTACAACTGGTAAGTTTGACACTTGGAATTGCACTTATTTACCGAGTTGTACACTTGGACGTGTAAGACTGGAAGTTGCACACATTCAAGTGTTGAACAGTTGCACACTTGGTTTAACAGTCAAGTTCCATATATACCACCGCGCGCTCAAAGTTCAGAACGACATCGCACACAGACCGTGTGCACACGACTCTATTTCTAGAGAAACGTCATGTTGTGCACTTGGACTGCCGCATATGTTCGACAGGTGCTGCGGCGCACACACACACACTGGGGCGCTTTGAAATGTTTACCGAGTCGCTGACTTGATTTGGCAGTGCGGGCACGACCAGCAAATATAAGGCTGTACGGTTGCTGCTCGCGGGGCGGGGCGGGGCGGGGCGGGGCGGGGCGTGGAGGGGCGGGGCGGGGCGGGGCGGGGCGGGGCCGGGCCTTCAAAGGCTCCACGCCACGAGCACACGAAACAATACCGCTACGAGGCAGGGCGAGGCGAGGAGTGGGAGGAGGACGGGGAGAGGGAGAGGGAGAGGGAAAGAGGGAGAGAGAGAGAAAGAGAGGACGGGGAAGAGAAAGAGAGGCGGCCCCTGCCTGCCTGCCCTGCCAGTAGAAAGCAAAAGCCTTCATCCCCGCAAGCAGCTCGGAAACGTCCTGGCACTCCATCTCCGGTGGCAGTCAACATACCCATTGACTTACTCTGTGTACCGTGCCGCCCGGGCCAGCCGGGCCGGCCGGGCCGCTTTGTGGCGCGGAGCCGCGGCCCGCTGCCCCCCGGGGCGGGGCACCGGTACACTGCTATAAACACGCCAAAAAAAAACAAACGAACAGAACGTTTTTACCCCCTTTTCTCTTCACCTCGGTAAGCCACAGCAGCGCACTCTGAATGGGCTGTCATCGTTACACACACACACACACACGCGCGCGCGCGCGCACAGTAGCACGCATGCTCCACATGTCCGTCTGCCCTCCCTTACAAGCCCCTGCAGCTTTTTCTGTGCGCCGAAGCAGAAATAATAGCCTTTGATTCTACGGCGCGCAGCGCAGGGGCGGGGCGGGGGCGGGGCGACCGTCCTCCAGAGGCCACCGTCGTCGAGGAATCATTTATTGGTCCTGCACGCTCGTCTCGGTCCCACCCCCACCCCGCCCCGCCCCGGGCCCTAGGCCCCAGCCCGCGGGCAGGGACACGCACGCCCTCACCACCGGTACGCCCTGTGAAGAGGCGGGGCGGGGCGCGGGGTGGGGCGGGGTGGGGCCGCCACTCAAACAGAGACCCAGCCGATCAGAGCTCAAAAAATAATGGTCTCCAGGGGATATCCGTGATCCATCATCACCTCGCCTCGCCTCGCCTGCCCCCCTTCCCCCTCCCCCCTCCACCGCTACAGGGCGAATGATGGATCTCTGAGATTTGTTTTTCGCCTCCTGGGCCTGGGCTCTCCTAGGCCTCTCGCCGCTGACCTTCCGTTAACTCTCTCTCTCTCTCTCCCCCACTTGTTTTTCCTTCCTCTCTTCTACAGAAAAACCCCGCGAGCCGGGAAGGACCGGGAAGGGTGGACGTGTCACGGCCACAAAGTAATGAATGAAGAGCACGACACAAAGTCACCCCGCCCCGTCCCGTCCCGTATCGACGACAGTAGTAGATGGCGCAAATGTCCACCACAGCGACCAAAAAACTGATCCTGTCTGGTTCTTCATATAAACCGACAGCATTATTCAAAAAATAAAAAATAAGAACTAAAACGTGCAAAGCAGAGCGCACTAATTTCATGTCACTTGAGCGCACGCCACGGGGAAAACGACATCTTGGTTTCCAAGCAGTTTTGGAAAAACCAAGCAGCTCTTATGGAGGAAATACATAGGGTTTACGGGGCTGCTTGTAAACCAGGACGAAGTTTTTTCCGTGGCGTTTGGGCGTGTGCTCGCGCCGTTACCGCAGCACCCCTCCTGTACTGACGTTAAGCAATCAGGCGCTGCTGCGGCATCTCTCGACCTTCCACTTCCCCCAGGCCCCCCCGGCGGGGCGTGGCGGGGCGGGGCGGGGCGTGGCGGGGCGGGGCGGGGCGGGGCGGGGCGCCCTACCCTTGCTCTCGCCGCATACACAGCCCATTGTTCCATTGTCGCCCCGCCATTGTTTCATCCCGCTCTCGAGACAACAGGGGGCCCTGCGGGGGTTGGCCCGGCCCGACCCGGCCCCGGCCCCGGCCCCGGCCCCGGCCCCGGCCCCGGCCCCGGCCCCCCGCGCCCCCACTTACAGGGTCCGTCACCGCTTAGCTCCCACTTGTACGCTTCGCTTGCCCCCGCCCCCGCCCGCTGGGCCTATGCGACACCATCTTTGTTTCGAAACGTTCCGCGACAAGTGGCCGTTGGGTGGCTGCCGCCCCCGCTGCCGCCCCCGCTGCCGCCCCCGCTGCCGCCCCCGCTGCCGCCGTCTCTGGGACGACTTGTTTCCGCCGCGGCGGCATTCAAAGCCAGCAGGCTGGGCGTGCGACGACGTCAAGACGGTCCTACGCCTTTAACACGACAGGATTTTCTGGTCGGTTTCCGCCCACACGACAAGGAGTAGCCAAAAAAATTTATAAAAATCCTCAGCATTTTACTCATTTTCACTGGTCAAATTTAGCCTAGAAAGAGCGTTGCGCAAGAAATCGAGATTGTCTTAAAATTTTAAAATATTTTATCAGCTGTTTCTGGTTATTTCGTCAAATAATACTATAATTCAGCACGATAATTTATAGGAGTTCACGTGTGAGTGTGTGTGTGTGTGTGTGTGCACTCTCGCTCGTTAGGCCTGCCATTTCGCATGCAGGCTGACCTTATACAAAGGCTTTGTCTGCAGATAAGGTCGGCGCCGTGCCACGCCGCGCCGCGCGCCCGGGTTAAAAGGTTGGGGCCTCACATATGAGCGCGCGCCTCCCACACCCATTTTGCCCCCTCCCAGGCGATTACTTATTAATTACAACTCCCACATTTCCGCATTTCGCAAAGGCTGAGAGCCCACGCCCTGCCCGACCCCACCCCACCCCACCCCACCCCAGCCGACCCTCACACGCCTACTTGCTCACGATAAGCTCCGCTTCCACAAGCTGCAGCGGCAGCGGCCGCATCCGACAATCCACGCTGTTCACCGCACTGAGCTAGCGCAGCTAGCCGCACGGGGCGCGCCCGCCGAGTTCCTCGAAACGCGCTTGACAATTTCTGGGTCATGACGTCATACCGCCACCCCCTGCGCCCCCAGCACGCCCCCGGCCCGCCTCCGGCCCGCCTCCAGCCCGCCCCCGGCCCGCCCCCACCCCGCACGGCTCCAGCAGCTCGCCTTCCTCTCCGCTAACCCCTTTTCTCTGCCCACCTGGACGGCATGATGGGATTCCGCCGCTGCTGCCGTTGGTTCCCTGTTGAGCCGCTCTCCTGCCCTCCGTCCGCCCGCCTCTCTCCGTTCTCTCTCTCTCTCTCTCTCTCTCTCTCTCTCTCTCTCTCTCTCTCTCTTTCCGCTCTCCCTCTCACCACGCGCACCCCTCACCTTTCCTACCAGGTCCTGCGAGAGCTAGCGTAGCTGCAACAGAAAGCCAGCCGCCGGACGAAGGGGGTCGTGCGAGTAGGAATGAGCGAACGACGGGGAGAGAGAGAGGGAGGGAGGGAGGGAGAGAGCGAGAGAGAGCGAGAGAGAGCGAGAGAGAGAGAGAGAGAGAGAGAGAGAGAGAGAGAGAGAGAGAGAGGGAGTGAGAGGGAGAGAGGCGTCAACTATCCTCCTCCTCCCTCTCCCTCTCCGGATGCAGCAGGCCGCTAGCGTGCCTGCGCTGCGCTCCAAAGCGCCCCACAGGGATTTACGGTCCGAGGAGGAGGCAAGGAAAGCAGAGCGAAATATAAGGAGAGAGAGCAGGAAGAAAAATACTCACAAAGAACTCATCATGCACCCGTAATAGGCGGAACCTGGCGCCGGCCCCGGGCCTAGACTGTTAGTTTTTTTACAAGGATTTTCTTTAAATTACGAAGAATAAGGTTTGTAAAGCCAGCTGCTTTCCACTTCAAAATAATTTTTCAGACCGCAGGAGTAAAAAAAAATTATAAAGAAAAGTGACCAACGTGTATACACAGAATGTGCGTGAGGCGAACCATGTGTTTCTAAAAGGAACACGCGAGATAAGAAATAAGCTTTGTGCAGCCAAAAGCTGATAAACGACTTTGACCTTCGTAACCGGTGACCACTGGTAATTTGAATAAGCCTGGTCGTTCATCAACTCGACATACACGCTGATTCGCCCCCGAGATTGCGAGAGCGCCAAACTTAGCGACCTAAACAGTGACTTATTGCGCGCACAACCGCATCTTGTGACGACACTTTTTACTTATATTATTATTTTGCTTCTTTTGTTACAGGACCGGCGGAGGCAGTATGCTTGGGGATGTCAACATTTCAGCCATTTTAGATTCTTTCAGTGTTAGTTACGACAAAAGAGTAAGGCCGAACTATGGAGGTAAGACATTCTTTTACTATTTTTAGTCTGATATTTAAATTAAAATATATCTACTTACTTTTTGGGAAAGCCTTCCAAGGTTTAAACGACATGTAATCTGGAATAGTTTGTAGCGGAACGCAACAGTGTTTTTCAACGTCATTACTTTTGCCTACAACTTTACCAAATGTTCTGTACATTAACAAAACCCCGCAGAGAGCGTGGAGCCCTGAAAGGCTTTCCCAAGCCACAGTGCCATTGTCATGAAAGAGGAAAGAACCCTTTCCAACGCGAGTTTTTCTAATGACTTTTGCCAACTGCCAATCTTGACCTGGGTCACGACTGAATAGTCTCGGCTGCGGCTGCGGCAGTCTGAGGAGACCAGCGACTGCACACCTGTCCTCGACAAAAGTGTGGGCGGGGCGGGTAGGCGCCTCCCCACCCCACCCCGCCCCGCCCCGCCCCGCCCGCCAAAGGGCAACTTGAGCTGCAATGCATCCGGCGGTGCGGGGCGGGGCTGTCAGGGAGAGCTGTCAGGCTCCGTGTTCGTGCACGGCGGGGCGGGGCGGGGCGGGGCGGGCCGGGCCGTGCGCACTGCAGCGGGGCCCGGCCGTGAGCACGGGGCGCACGGCGCACGCGAGGGGCCAACGTAATGAGTGGCTTCTCACTCGAGCTGGCCCCGCTCCACAAGTAGCGGGCGGGGCGGGGCGGGGCGGGGCGGGGCGGGCACCCCTCGGCAGTGTTGTGTGTGCAGGGGCCCGGGCCGCCCCGGGTGGTCGATACAAACTGAGCAGTTGAGGACTGCAAACTGCCTTTCACGCTACGGCCCGCTGCGCCACGCCACGCTGCTGCACCCCGCCGGCTCGGCGGCGCGGCACACGGTCGCGGGCGGGGCGGGGCGGGGCGGGGCGGGGCGGGGCGAGGCGGGGCGGGGCGAGGCGGGGCGGGGCGAGGCGGGGCGGGGCTAAGCGCCACCGGGGCAGCAGGGCTGGCCGTGCTGGGGTACGCCGAACAAGGGGAGCGGTTATGCACTTTGAAATCCAGTTCAAGGCCTGTGAGTGAGCCGAGCCGGAGTGGGAGAGAGAGAGAGAGAGAGAGAGAGAGAGAGAGAGAGAGAGAGAGAGAGAGAGAGAGAGAGAGAGAGAGAGAGAGAGGTCTCCCCTCGGAATGTCTCCTGGCCCCGGCCGGGTCGGCGCAGTGCACTACATTCAACGAGCCCCCGCCTGCCTTTCCCTCGTTTCCACCGCCACCCCCCTGCCGCTCCCCTTTTCCGAAAATTCTCCCTTTCTCCCCACGCAACAATAACCATTACTTCTCCCCACTCTACAAAACCTCCCCCGGATTTTCTTTGGCATTAAATTCTCCCCGTGCTCCCGCTGGCCGGCCCGGGCCCGGTCCCGGTTGGAGTCCTGCACTCCCTAGTGACAGGTCAGGGACCTGGCGGCAGTCACAAGTCTCCGCCGCGCCCCCGTCCCTTCCCCCTCGAACGCCCCCTTTCAGCCCCTTGCTGCACGCAAGGCGGTCTCCGCCGCGCGCCGAGGGGCCTCTCGTGGGGCATTTGGTGGGGGAAGGGGGGTGAATTAAGGGGTAAGGGGCGTAGGAGAGGGGTGGAAGCGTGAGGGGTTGGGGCGGGGCGGGGCGGGGCGGGGCGGGGCGGGGCGGGGCGGGGCGGTAGCATTCACAGCCGAGAACATCTGAATAATTCACAATCGCGCGCCCTGAGGTGCAATGATTGGGTTCAGCCCCGCCCCGGTCCAGCCTTCGACGGGAATAAAAAAAAAAAAATTAGGGGAAAAGCACAGCGGCCAGCGGCTATCCCGAAAGTCATTTTTCCGTCTCGAATAATTATCAGCTTATTGATCTCCAGGAAAGAAATTCGTCCTCCTTCGTTAGCCTGCGCTCTACCAGACAGAGCCCAAAGGAATCGTAAGAAGACGCGGAATAATTAGAGTTTATTTCTTGTTTTTTTTTTTTTTTTTTTTTTTTTTTTAAAGACCCGTATAATGCTGATGAGATATAAGGCTATCCGGTGAGGAGGACGAAACCTACTGCAGAAAGATGAAAGAAATAATCGTCTACAAGAGATTCTAAGGGGAGAGATGCGCTAAAAGTCATGTCACCTCACGGCTAGTCTAGCGTGTAACGCGGAGGGGTGGCGCAGACTCGCCCGCCCAGCATCATTATACGCGCGTCGGGCCCGAAAATTAGCAGGGCCGGGAGATAAAAATAAAGATAGGTCGAGGTGCGGAGGGGAAATGTAAAGTGGACTAGGGGATAGGTTAAGGGAGAGGGGTCCGGACGAGCAAGCGAGCGAGAGAGGGCGAGAGAGAGAGAGGGAGAGAGCGATGAAGAGGGCGCGGAGGGGGAGAAAGACAACGGCTGGGGAGGCTGCGCGCAGGCTGGGGGTGGGGGGCTGTATCGATTGAGGCAGGTGTTCTATAAATACGGACCGGGCTTGAGGCAGGAGGGGGGTACGGGGCACGGGATGAAGAGAGCGAGAGAGAGAGAGAGAGAGAGAGAGAGAGAGAGAGAGAGAGAGAGAGAGAGAGAGAGAGAGAGAGAGAGAGAGAGAGCCGGCAGGGCTACGCGCATGTCCGCACCACACAGTCCCCGAGCGCCCGTGCTATCCCAAAACCAACCCCACTTCAGCGTGCGCTGCCGCACCCCAAAACCCCTGCCCCTTCAACGCCCCCCTCTCACCTCTCTCTCTCTCTCTCTCTCTCTCTCTCTCTCTCTCTCTCTCTCTCTCTCTCTCTCTCCCTGGCACACACACACACGCACACGCAGGGCCTCATCTCGCTCCGTCCCTCCCCCACCGCGTCATCCCCGCGACAGGCGCGATCCCCTGATCCCTGCGCCCCTTCGCCGCCTCTGTCCAGAAGAAGATCAGCCGACGGCTCTGGTGCGAGGGGGACAGGGAAACTGCGAGCCGTTTGGTGGCCGAGGTCGCGGGGGCGAGCAGGGCGAGGAGGGGGTGAGGCGAGATCTGCGCCGCCGTAATCCTCGGCGAGGCCGTGCACGTCCGTCACTGTAATGAAACCGAGCCGCCGCCACGACGGCACGGGGCGGGACGCACACAACCTGCGAACAGCAACATTTTTTTTCTCGCAGTATAGTCCGTCTGCATCACCCTTTACCTTCTAGTCCTTTTCCTCCTCTCCGTCCCTGTGCGCGTTTTTCTTTCCGGGTCATAACAAACACTGATGCCGGAAGCTCCTTTGCTGAGACTGCGAGCGCTCCCCGCCCCGCCCCGCCCCGCCCTGCCCCTGCCCCTACTGCTTCTGCAACCCCCCTCCCTCCCCTCCACACCTCTGCCTCCTCCCTTTCCTGCCCCCCAGACCAGCCTGCGCGCCCTGCCCTGCGCGCTCGCTCGTCTGGAGAAATTGATCCTATCTCAGGTGGGAGGCTCCTTCCCCACCGCGCCGCGCCGCACCGCAC
The DNA here is from genome assembly GCA_033675135.1 of Frankliniella intonsa. Taxonomy (NCBI): domain Eukaryota; kingdom Metazoa; phylum Arthropoda; class Insecta; order Thysanoptera; family Thripidae; genus Frankliniella; species Frankliniella intonsa. Next base: position 2,569,101 of record CM066245.1, on the reverse strand, counting down.
CCCGCCTCGCCCCGCCCCGCCCCGCCACGGAAGTGTAAACACATTCGGCGTCGTGGAACAGCCCGCCCCGCCCCGCCCCGCCCCGCCCGCTCTCTTACGGCGGCCCCGCTCGCTCGGTCACTGAGCAGAGCAGCACCAGCGCTCTGGGCTCGGGGAGCAAATCGCTTTGGAAGACTCAGGAAGAAGGGAGGGAGAGGTGGGAGGTGGCCGCATCCCGGAGCCTCCAGCAGGACGGGGGGATACGCGAGGAAAAGAAAATGCGCTCTACCTTTTATTTTCATTTCGGACCGACAGGCGTAACGACTCCGGTCAATGTCGTATTCCAGCCAGACGCAATAACCTTGCAGCCCCCATATGTATTTTACCTACTTTGAAAAAAAAATCGTACCGACCACAGCAATGATTATTGCAAAATACTCGCGAGGTGTAGGGTACGACCCGGGTGTTAATTACAGCGGTCCTCGCCTCACCTTTGCGGGCGGGGCGGGGCGGGGCGGGGCGGGGTGGGGCGTGCTGTCAGTCACTGAGGCAGCTGCTGAAGAGCCCGGGGGCGGGGCGGGGCGGGGGGAGCAGGAGCTGGCCCCCGAGGGCCTCCGCTCGGCCGGCCGGCGGCCACAAGGACCTGGCCGCCACGCTCCCACGCTCGCTCGCCGCCCGCACTCGTAGCCATGCCCCGCTCTGCTGCGGACGGTACGCTACGCTCCTCCCGCTCCCGCCGCTGTCCGCATTTCATCAACATTTCAAATGAGTTCTGTACACCGCGCCGCCCGCTCCGTGCGGATTAGTCCTGCGGGGATCACGAGCGCGCGGCGCGGGTCAGCGGACTCCCGGACTGCTCTGCTCTCCACCTTGCTCCGGCCGGTCGACAAAAATATCACGAGGAAAAGTAACGCGCGTGCATGATGGCTTCCGGCTCGCACGTGAACGGTGCGGAAATGAGCCCGCTGCTGTCGGGGAGGGCAGGGCCCTGGGCAGGGCAGGGCAGGGCGAGGTGCACACGGGGCAGTCCGCCGGCGTGCACTGCGCATGCGCGTCCTGGTGCAGAGTAAACTCGGCGTAAAGTCAAACACGGTGCGCTAACGAGGCGGGGGACCGGCGGGGCGGGGGGGCCGGGCAGGGCCTCGGGGCTGCCGCACGGCCTGCACGCCTGCACCACTGTCAAAACTCGGGGCGGGGCGGGGCGGGGCGGGGCGGGGCGGGGCGGGGCGGGGCGGGGCCACAGCGGGCTGGGCCTGGCCCCTTCTGCGCACTGATGTGAGGAGCAGGAGGAGGGGGAGAAGGCCAGGGCAGGTCGGGGCGCGGCGGGGCCCAGGGCCCTCTGGACGGCAGTTGGCAAGATGCCCCGGCCGCTACGCTACGCCCACCGCGCCCGCGCCCGCCCGACTCGCTGTAAAAAGCATGGAAACGACTTCTCCCCGGATCTGCCTTCCTACCCACCCACCATCCCACCCGCGCCCGACCCACCTCCTTAAGTCAAATCCAGGGTGGAGCGGAACGGTCTGCCGCGGAAACGGGAGGGAGAGAGCGAGAGAGCGAGAGAGAGAGAGAGAGAGAGAGAGTGAGAGAGAGAGAGAGAGAGAGAGAGAGAGAGAGAGAGAGAGAGAGAGAGAGAGAGAGAGAGAGAGAGAGAGAGAGAGAGAGAGAGAGAGAGAGAGAGAGAGAGAGAGCTGTGGTTCTACAGTTGCCGTGCGGGTCCTCTGCCTTTTGGGCAGCGCGCGGTCGAGCCCTCTACAAGATCATGCACTCGTACACGTACACCCGGCCTCCCCTCATTTCCCCGATAAGCGCCCCCCCGGCGGATGAAAGGACCTCCCTGTTAACGAGGACGCTCATTAAATCACGCGGCCCGTGGCGAAGGTGGCGCCACTTTGATATCTTTGTCGTTATATCTCTGGGGTGAAAAAAAAAAATCATCAAGCATTAAAGCGACGCTCTCTTTCCTTCACTGCTCGCTTTATTCTCACCATTTTTTTTTCCTCCGTGCGGCGTCGTGTTACGTGACGTACGTCAGCATATGGCGTAATGATTTTAATTCGAAGGCACTATAAAGTGTGTTGGCACATGACTGCTACGGGTACTGCTGGCATGACGAGACACAGTGCTCTCTCAGATTCCATTAGCGGCCGCTCGCTGCCCCCCTTCCACCTCCCCTCCGCCGCCCCCGCGGGCTCGGCCTTATATGCTAATGGTGTGTTCGGTTTGGCAAGAATACAGCACTTTCGCGCGGGAGGCGGGATCAAAGGGAATCTGCCAGCAGCGGCGCGGCGTGGCGCGGCGTGGCGGCGCTAACCACACAGCCAAAGTTATGGAAAGCAGGCGCAAAGCCACGGCTGCGCCATTTATTCATCCACACCCTTCACGCCCCGGCCCGGCGCGGCATCAGCCTCGGTGGCGCATCTCTCAAAACGAACATGGCAAATAATAAAAACGGACCGAGAGGGCAGCAGAGAAGAAAGGGAGCGAGTCGAACAGAACAATAATGTGAAAAGAAATATGAAATGTGGCTGCAAGGACAATATGAGGAATCTCATCTCACTTGGCGGAGTGCGCACGACCTTGTTCACCTTGGCCTGCGTGGGGATTAGCGCGGGGGGCGAGGAGGGCAGCACCACACCACCGCCCAGCCTCGGTACACACAGTGCAGAGTACGTGTGCTTTGAACAAAACGTACACGGCAATAATTTACGCACCATTAAATAGACATCAATTATATCTTTGAAAAGAGTGAATATAGCACTCCCACGAATAAGCAACAACTCACGGCAGTTGTGCAGCAAGGAGAATTTTTTTTTGCAGGGTTTCAGAAAATTCTAACCCCTTAATGATTGTTGGCGCTAGAGGCCCGGGCCGGAATAGGCAGAGACACCATTAGATTCTCGCAGCCGCCTTGCTCGGTCCGTGTGCCCCCCCCCCCCCCCTTCCATTTTCGTGGAATGCTGCCAGCGCGCGGTGCCGGAGCGTTACTGAGCTCCCGAGGCCACGAGCCCGCCGCGCCGCGCCGTTTGGGCTGGGCTGCCCACAGGAGCTGCCCGCCCCGCCCGACAGGGGGAACGGATCGAGTCTGAGTCTTTTTCATCCTTCCTCCTATGCATATAAATAAAATACGACTATATATATTTTATTTTGCCACAAAGTCAACTGCTATAACTTCAAAAATAGGGACGCGGGCTCAAACGAGAGAGCATGTTGCGTGAACGCCTTCGTCACACCTATGACTCATCCCCACTGCTAATGAATACGCGGCGCGGCGGCGTGACGTTTGCCGCAGCGAAGTGTTTGTCAGCCTGTCACAGTGACGGGGGCTGTCACCAGGCGGAGGCGATGATGGCTGAGGCGTGCTCGAGTGTGTGTGTGTGTGTGTGTGCGTGTGTGTGTTTTGCCATTCTGTCGAGGCAAGCTTGATAAACGATAATACACGAGTGCGCTAAGACGCAGCCGTGCGGGACGTCTCTAAAGGCTACCATTAAGGCGACCTATTTTGTATTGGGGTACGCCACGCAGGAACTGCGAAGAGAAGGGGGGATGAAACTTCAAGATATTTTCTGTGAAATTGTGCTTCCTAGCGGGATAAATGACCTGAACTGCGAAGTGCAGAACATTATACTGTCTGTAATCCAGGTTCAAGATTGGCATTGGCATTAGATTAGACATTAATTCACAAAAAATATGTGTATCTGTGACGAGTAATTTTTGTTGCGGTGTAATTACGTGTATTTTTTTACAGCATAGTTTAGTAGTGAACAGTGCTGTCTATACGAGTTGAAAGTGTACTCCCAGGCTAGGGATTCCCCTTGTAACTCTAAAGGCCAACAAATTGTATTTTAAGCAAATAAAATAGCAGAGAACCTGTTTTTTTATAAAATCGAGCAAAGAAGTACAGTTTGTTTTTATATGCTGCGATTATGTTACTCTGGGTAACCAATACATCGCCATACTGCAGCTGGGCTTCCCTCACCCGCGTTATGTGTACTGTGTCTGCTCGCAGGTCCTCCAGTGGAGGTGGGCGTCACCATGTACGTTCTCAGTATCAGCTCATTGTCCGAGGTCCAAATGGTACTTAAGCCCCTCTGCTGCCCTAGGTTTCTAGTCGTGTCGTCGTAGATGTGCCAGGCACTACTCACCCTCGGATGACTCAGCGTTCCATTTTTCCAATTCTCTTTAGTTTGTTTCTATGTTTGTCATGACATCTCCGTATTATGTCGTTCCATATTCCTGCACTGGAGCTCGCTCGCCCTTATGTGTGAGTTGTAGGAGGATGGGCGAGCCAGCTCCAGACAGTCACAGTGAGTAGCGGGCGTGCATGTTCCGCCCGACACACTTGGCATTTCTTTGATAAACTCCTCTTTGATCTTACTTCTTTGAAGATGTACAATTTAAAATTAATAATATCTGTAAATTAACGCATAAACCTGCCGTGCCTGCCGCGCTAATCCAATAAGTAAAGGGGCTGAGAAGTGAAAACATTAGCATCTTCTCCCCTACTAAAGAGTTCAAAATCTTCAGCACGAAGGTACAACTGATTTCAACCCGACTGTAAACTTGATTGAGACTAAAGCCAAGCTAAAAGAACAGGTGCCAGGACTGTGACGACCACACTGCACACACCAGGGGCGCATTTCCTTCACAGCTTCACAGTCTCCTCAGCTCTATGTATTTTTCCAGGTCCGCCCGTGGAAGTGGGGGTTACTATGTACGTGTTGAGTATCAGCTCCCTCTCAGAAGTCAAAATGGTACTTGAACGCAAATAATATAATTCACAAATGAAATAAAACAAACAAGCAGCCGCATTTTGATTAGTTTTGATTGTTTTGTTTTGTTGGTAGTCAGTGAAACACGAAAAGGCTGTCGGCATATCTGTCAAAATCTCTTTACTTCACATGTGCCGATGCACAAGTGTTTTTAGCGATTTGACCGAAGTGGGAAAAGCTGGCTATGGTTGTACTGTGCCAAGCTTATACCACGCCGACCTGCCCATTTCTTGTCACGGGTAGAGTCCACACAAAGCGCTAAAGTTTTTTTTCTTTTAAAGTAAAAACGAAACACAGCTAAAAGAACGCTCCGCAATCTGTTTTTAAATGTTTTGTTCATTTCTCTCAGCGCACTGGGGTTTCTTTGAAGTCTCTGTTTTTGCACCCCCACGGGATCACAAATTTTCACGAAATCGGTGATCGGACTGCTCAGTAAAATAGCTATTTTTTTAATTGGTTGGTTGCCTGTATTTCTCGCGTTGGCAGCGTGCATGCGTACGGCAGTGCGCTCGCGGAGCTTTGCGGTATTTGTTTGTTAGGCCTGACAGAGCTTGGCCTGGTACTGAGCAGTCCGAGCGTTTGTGCGTGCCCGATGAAAAAGGCAGTACTCACTCTATATTTGCACTGAACCACTGCTAAACTCGGCTTTGGCCGCTCGCTTTTTTACAAAATAAGAAAAAAAATCCTAGCCCCAAACCCAACATAGTACGTTATGAGAGCGCTTGGCAAATTGGTTTGAAAGGTGGATGTATTTTCTAAACTATTTTGGTACTGTTGGTTTTTGTTCTATTAAATTCGAAACCCAGTTGTATTATTTATAAAATAAGTATCGTTTTAGTAAACACATTTTTATTTTAGTCCGTTTACGCGGGTTATTATGTATTACCTAGATATGAGTTGAAGTCAAGGGGAGGCCTAAATGAGGCCACGGATACTGAGGGTCAAAGTAGAAATATTTTTTGTAACATTTTCTACGTCTTTAGCTCACTGGCATTTAGCCGAAGGAGATAGTCAATAGACTTCTTCCTGACAGGAATTATTTGATTGCTACCTTGTGCGTTTAAGCAGAGTAACATATTCAGTTGAATCGTAGGAAAAACTGCTCTTAGCCTAGAAGCAAATGGGGCGTTCCACTGTATCTCGAGACCCGATGCAAAACTGGTGAAAGGATGTGAAACAAATCGTAAAGAAAAAGTCGCCTATCAAGAATGAGATAAATTTAAAAAAAGGCGGAAACGCCACAATGACTTTTAATTATGTTTCGGTGGCCACCTATTAACATCGTTTCACCACTGTTGTTGCTGTTCTCAAGATTTAGTAGATTCTCTCCTATGACTTGACGACTTCACATGCTTCCGTAACGCATAAGACTCCCTACTATTTTAATATATAACTTATAATCTTCTTACCTAGGTTTAAGTTGATAGGCACTGTAACTCTCTTTTGACAACACCGCTCTAGCGTGATAAAAATTCACAAACTTCACACTAAAGTAGGGAGATGCATGCTCGGTACGGTGCAGCTGCTAGAAAGGAGTTGCAAACAACTTCGTTAAGGCGGCCACGCAATCGGAGAGATTCTCAAAGATGAGCAAAATTATTTGGCAGCTGTGTGCACTTAAAAGATTAGCCTTGATAATGTCTATCAAACAATACTAGATTACTGATCTAGAATGTTGGGGGACGACTTCTGTGGCTGTGTAGAACTACACACCCTGCGAAATCCGATCAATGGCCGCCTTTCCAGATAGTGTAGTGTTTTGGCTGCTGCGCTCTCTGCGTTCCGCCCCTGTGTCCGAAATGCGCCCCAAAAACCAAAACAGAGAGAAGAAACAAAGTAAAGATTTAACAATTATGAAAAGTCTCCAAACAATAACGAGTAAGAAGCCTATAGACGAACAATAAATTCAAAAACCGTGGTCCCCCTTTTCCTAGCACAAAGGAGGAATTTATTTTTACTTCTGGTTTGACTCTTGATAGCCCCGTAGGACATATCGCATGTTAGCGGGACTGCCTGCGTAGGGAGCTGCGATCCGCATCCTCGACCCCAACTAATCCTCTGTTTCTTCCAGCTTTGGTGGGACTACCCCTCCCAAGCCCCCCCTTTTCCCAAGCCCCGGGGAGCACAGCGCAGACGCACATGAACATCCCCCGGCAGCAAGTCCTATTCTACCCTCTGCAGGGGGATCGCGCCCCCTCTTTCTCTCTATCGACACCGACACCCCCTCTCTAGAGCTGTAGCTTATTCACACGAGACACCTCAGTTCTAGGGCGTATCGTCACGCTCACGCTGCTTGGTTTCCTCTGTCGTGTTGTTGCAGCAGGTCGGCGCACCATGTGTTGTTGTTGTTGTCTTTGTTGATGGCGCTTCGTCTGACGGGCAAGGTCTGTGTGTGTGTTTACAGGGCCTCCTGTAGAGGTGGGGGTCACCATGTACGTGCTCAGTATATCCTCCGTGTCGGAAGTGTTAATGGTACTCATCTCAGACCTGACATTCCTGCTCTGTGTCGTGCTAGCAACAAGGCCACGGGCGAGGCCAGGCCGCGGGGCCACTCGGCAGCCCCCCATGGGGGGCCGCAGCCCCAGCCTGGGCGCAGCGCAGCCCCCGGGGGGGCTCCGAGCCGGGCCCCGCGTCTCCCCGGGGACTGGTCCAGGCCGAGGAGAGTTCCACCGAAACTCGAGAGGCAAAAAGAGGATGGTGCAAAAAGAGAGAGAAAAATGAACAAACCGAAATTAAAACGAGGGTTTCAATGAGACATCGTTATTGTGTTTTACTCGAGGGTGAGATTTCGCATTTGATAAAACGCAATAGCCACATCTCATCCTACCCTTTCGGGTTTGTCACGCCCTCTTGCCATCCTCCCTTGCGGTACCGAGAGCCAGTGGCGGGCTGGACCAGTGCCCGGGGGAGCACCGGTGCGGCGCCGCGGCGGGCCAGCACACGCCCGGCCCGGCCGTGGCGGCCTCGGCACACGACAAACACAGTACAGCCGTGGTGTGCTCTGTGCCCCTTTAGGAAACCCACCTCCGTCTTCTTCCCCTGCTTCGTAGAATGTATTGTTATATATGTTTTTGTTCATTTAAATGTCAGTATCTTGGTGTTATGAGGGGGCCAAAGTTTTTATCACTGTGACCCGTTTCTTTTTCTTTTTCTTTTCGTTGCCCTGCTGTGTTATTTCCCCCTTTTCTTTTGTCTTTGTCTCTTTCTCTTCCCGTTGGGAAAGCATGTATTCTCTCGACCGTCCGGTGAGAGGAGCCACCATACTGAACAAGGGGCGGGGAAGAAGACTGTACACTCACAGATACACACGCCAGCTCGGATTGAAACAACACCGCACACACACACACACACACAGAACTCACTCACAAACAGGGCGTGTGTACAGAGCCGTCTCGCGTGACTGGGCGGGGCGGTGGGACCGGCGGGACGGGCCCGTGTTTGGGTCATGGCACAGGTCGCGGAGGGATGGGCCCAAACCACATAATCACGCATTGTAGGTTCCTGCATCCGGAAAGGAATCCAATTTATCATGTGGGACCTTGAGCCAGCCTGGCCCAGAGTGGACCGGAGTGTAAGGCCCTGGGGCCGGGCCGGGCCGGGCCGAGCCGAGCTCTGCTCTTTGCTCCACTCACGGGGGCGATATTTCTACCGTGATGGACGCTCTGTCAGCCCGGCCTGCCCGGCCCGGCGCCCGCTACACCACCCTGCGCCCGGGCTGCTGCTGTGCGCTGCGGAATTTCGCAAGATTTATAACTACTTTTTCGGTTCGGCGGGAAATATGTGAAGTGCATTTTGAAACGACGCGCGGCGATGCAATGTATGGGGATGAGAAAGTTTTGACAGCCCCAGCTTTACATTGGGAGGGAAGAGGAGAGGGTGGGGAACGGGGAGGGGGGGGGGAGCGACTAGGTCACAGGGAGGGTAGTGGAAGCGGGAGCGGCAAGAGTCTCAACAAAGTTTTAGAAACCCACAATACACGACACGCTTTTTGCAAGTAGCCACACTTTCAAGAAAGTCTATGAAATAACGACTTTGCTATCTCTAAATTTTAATCTTTTAGCAACTTGCCACAAATCGGGCGCATTAAAAATATTTCTCTTTCGCAAGACGACGGACAAATATTAGCATATCCTTTGAATGGTTTTCCTACTGAGTCCGGTTTCTTCAGTTCCCTTACTCTGCTTTACTTTTCCCAGTTCCTAAAGTCTCTATTTTCTGTCCCATCTCTCCCTCCCCTACTATCTCCATTTGATTCTATTTGCGCCCTTGCCTTTAAGCCATCCTGCATAGCACGCACACACACACATTCTCATAGCAAAAGATACACACACAAAGACATAGACACACACAGAGCGTATCCCCAGTGTTCTTCAGAGAGTAAAAGAAAGGGAAGGGTAGCCCAAAAAGGGCCAGAGTCCTTAACGATATTCCTGAGGCCAGCTCAGTCTCAGCTCAGCCAGCAGGCTCTCCAAACTTTTCTCCCCAACCTTGTGCAGCACCTTGAAGCGAATCCCTTTCCTTCCCTTCTGCTGCCATGCGCTTCTCCGAGACGGGAGACGGGAAATATTTCCCAGAGACGGGAGAGTAGGGAAGGAGAAGTGATTGATTTATACTTCGAGTAAGGAAACTGGGATCCTCATTCCATTCATACTGATTGATTTACGTGTAATCGTAGGCGCTTCAGGGCCGCGGCGGCTACGACACTGAGGAACACTGCGGGTGCGCCGGACAATCCTGTTACTAATACCTTTTTTCTAATCCTGCAGCTGGTTGATTTGTACGGACAGAACGGAACCATGCAACGTTCCTCAATCCTTGCATGCACCTGAGAGGCCCCGGCGGCCCGCCTGTCTCGTCTGGAACGGTTAGGTATCCGACGCGTAACCGACCCCACTCTGAACATTTTCTCGTTTCTCATCCTGGTTCCTAACGAAAATTAAGTAAAGTCTTTTACGCTTGAACGTCACAACTAGAAGTTGAGACCTGTGCTAATCAATGTCCGCTTGAATCGCCTTACATTTTTAAATTAAAAAAGGGAGCCGGCTCTAGTTACAAATTTTATGATTGCACTCACCATTTGTTGAGAAGTTCAAACTGCGAATTCTCGCTCCAGCTAGAACATAAAACGAAAAGAAATTATTGTAATTTAGATTTTTACTTTTTCTAAAAACTATAAGAACTACGTTACATCCCGCTTGGCGTTCCTAGACCAGACTGGCGTGCGCTCCATTTGAAAATTTCTCATGCAATTTGTATCATTCCAATGCCAGAACAGTGAAAAAATTTTTTTACAGTGTAACTGCACTTTTTAATACTATACTATGCTTTCATTAAAAATAATTAAATAAAAAACGTTATTTATGTTTACAACAATTAGCATGAGGAATTTCTCGGTGGATCGTTGACTCGTGTTTATAATTTGTAGGTGTTTTGTGTTTGTGCGCAGTCAGTTCCATGTCACATAATAGTTGTCATACAATCCAAAAGATGCTACAAAACAAGTTTAAGATCTCTTTTACGCGAGGAGTATACTGACACCTCGATATTCTAGTCCGTGAAAAGTTTATTACGTTTTTGATAGAAGCAGAATAAACTTAAGCCTTGTCAAAGTTCCATTGACCTAGACTTATTTTTAAACTAAAATGGTTTAATTATTTCACTTTTTATGTTTTAAAAATGGGAAGCCCAATGCTTAATAAATGACAGCCCTTGTGGAACTGGTTGTGCAACAAACTTGTTCTGAAAGCAGCGATGATCTGATTTGACGATCTGATAATCTGATCCACGTCAAAATCACCTGAGGACGTGATCAGCTACAGCCGAGTCTCACTTTAGAAACCCCGGCGACTGAGACCAAAACCGTACCGAAACGGTTCGGAGCAATCTAAAAGTGGTAAACAGCTCCGGTCTCTCTTGCCGTGGACGCGGACGCCCATTAGCAAGCTCCTCTCAAAATCACTTGTCGCGTAACATCAAAAGCGCATTACCGGAAAGGCCATTGCAGCAATAAAAATACCGATCAGAACCGTTCTGATTAATTTATTCCTACGGCTTAACGAGACAAGTCGCGTGCACTACACACAAAGTGGACTCAACATGACTCCACCGTTTTCACACATTTTTTTCCAATTCCCCAGGAGCTTGGTAGGGCGCTGTCCGCGAGGGATTCGCCTACCTATAATGACAGAATGGGCGAAACCTTCTCGATGACATTCTCTTTTTCCTGTCTCTTCCTCTATTAACGTGTGTGTGGCGGGTCTTGTGTGTCTCCCCTCCCCTCCCCCTCTCCCTCCCCGCATGGCCTCTGCATGCCGTAGTCCAGTAGTGTAGTGTGCCGTCCTGCACCGCTCACCGAGCCTGCAGGAGAGAGACGCGACAGAGTTAACTAGGGTAACGCAAGCGGCGCGCCCGTTTTTGGCGAAGATGTGACCAATGCGGCTGGCGCAGCCGCTTGCCAAACTCTTGAGGACGTGTAAGTTACGCGCACAACTCCAATTTGCTTCCTAACTGCCGAACCCCTAAAGTTGACTTTCAAATTAGCGCAGAGATCAAGTCGTCCGATTACTTTTCCCTTCTACATAGGCTGGTACGGGGGAAGACGACAACTTGTCCTCGTAAAAGATTTCAGTTCCCCGTCCCTTGCCGATAATTTCCACTGGCCGGGCCCGGCCTACGGTGACGCCCGGCTGGGGCCCCAGGCTGCCTGCCACCCCTGGCCCGCCCCAGTGCGGCTCCGGGCTTGGCCTCGGGCCTGGCCGGCGGCTTGGCGTCGTCGAAGCCATCAGCTCGTGTTGGGCCCTCGAGATAAGTGTTGGCAGGGCTCAACAGTCCCCTTCTCTCCCTCTTCTGGCACGAGGACGAGCTTACGTCAAGGGTGCTAGTTGGCGGCATCACCTCTCCACTGGCAGCACTACGCGCAGCTTCGCTCGCGGAGCAATTGATTTTCAAGCTGCTCGGGCTGCCGCCCGCTGCCGCCCGCTGCCGCCCGCTGCCGCCCGCTGCCGCCCGCTGCCGCCCGCTGCCGCCCGTCCCTCCCGTCATCCACCGATTTACAAACGGCCGCCAGAGCGCGCGGCCGCCGACAAAAGGCCACTATTACTTTTATAAGTGTGGATGGGAGGCGGGCGGGCCACGGGCCCGGTTGCAGGCAGGGCTGGGGCGGAGCGGGGCGGGCGTCGTGCTGAAAGGGCCATTCATGTCTAAGTAATTGGTCCCGACGGGCTTGTGCGAGCCCGCGCGCTCCCCGGCCCAGCCCAGCCCGCCTCGACGCGCTCTGTCCACGTGTAAAATTAAGTCAGGGGCGTGCTTGTTAAAAGGGATGCTTTATGTATCGACTTTGCGAGGCAGTGGGCGGGCGGGGAGTAAAGAGGCGGAAGGGAACGCAAGGCAGGCCTCGCTTGCATCCATCATCGTATACTCAACAGGCAGCGTGCGCGGGCCGGGCCTCAGGCGCGAGACGGCGCGGAACGGTAGCATCACCGAAACCATACCACGATTAAATTTTATTTTTTTAAACCTAAAAAAATTAAAACAATATTTTCTTGCATTGAATTTTGTGATATGAGTATCTGTCGCGGCGGGCCAGGGAAAAAACAACCCAGTAGCCAGGGACTCAACCGAATAATTTAAAAAATAAAGAGTCGCAACAGCCTAGGCCCGCGCCGCACCGCGGAGGTGATGTCCGTCCAGACGCTGCACATCCCCATTCCTCACACTGTGTCGCACTGCGCCTCTGGCGAGGTGCCAAGTGCCTACCGCACCCACATACCCCCCCCCCTCCACAGCCCCTTACCGCGGCAATAAATGGGTTCTAGAGGGGGTGGGGAGTGAGGTAGAGGAAAGAGGGGGGGGGGGGGGGTGTACGCTCTCGTGTGGATGAGGCACAACACGCAAAGCAATCTTCCCACAGCGGATATTGACTCAACAATTTCTCATTTTCCCTTGCTGCTGCCCTCGACCTGGTGAAATGACCTTCCCCATTTTCGATTAACCTGGGTGAGAAGGGGTAGAGCAGGTAGGGAGGGGGGGGGGGGGTAGGCGGAGGTCGTAATTTGCAATAAATAGTCGCAGGTCTCGGTGGCGTGGTGCGGCGCGGCACCGTGTTGTGTTGACGGCTTGTTTTTTTTTTGTCGTGCTTCTCTCTCTGTCTTTCTCTGCATGTAGCATGTTGCACGCTGCATGGCATGCCATATATAGCCTTGTGTAATGTATGTGTGTGTGTGTGTTTCTTGTGATGTACTATTGCCTCTGGTTGTTTTCAGCTGGTTTTATTCGAGCCAAATGCAAGAGCGCGGAGCAGGTGTCCATTTTTTTTTTCCGACACGCTCACCCGCCTCCTTTCGCACGCTCACTCCAAGCAGCCGTCGGACGTAGTTTACGACACCGACCGCCTCGTTATTAGCGGCCAGGCCGAGGATCGCGATGACGTGAGCCGCGTCTCGATATGGCTCATGAATGCATACGAAGGGCCGGGCTGGGCCGTGCCGGCAGCGCAATCCACGGGGCCGAGCCGTGCCGGGCCGGGCCGGGGCGGGAGAGTGATGGTACAGCGGGCGGGATATAGCCCCCAAGTGGCCACCTACACGCCATAAAGTAGTCCTGCTCCGTTCTCAATATGCCCCGCGCGCACCGGCCGCCGCGCGTTCCGGGGAATAAGGGCTTGCGGCTAATTGTCGCGCACCAACATAGAAGCAGGGGGAAAAGTCAGATTTTCTACGTGTGTAGATCATCGGTATTCGGAGAGAAAAGGCTGCAAAGTACGTTTCACCGAATTGATCCGCAGTGTAGAACTCATAATTACTAGGAATCCGCGCGGTCACGGAATGCGCCGCTGCAAAAGGGAGAGCTGGGGGGCGGGGAAAACGGAGCAGGGGGCTATGGCGGTAGTGCAGCAAAAGGGTGTTGGTGAGAGGATCAGGCCGGGAGGGGGCGGGGGGTTGTGGCGGCGGTGGAATGGGCTGCAGAGACGAGAAGGGGCGTGTCTTACACGACGTCATTACCGGACGTCTTGCGGCTTGCCACATCCTTGAGATTGCCTCCGCGTTATATGGGAGAGTTTCCCCGTCACGACAGACGAACTCGGCAAGATGACGACCTTGCTAGCCGCCCCCACCCCCTCTGCGCTATTGCTGTTATCCGCTGCGGGATGTGTTTTTTTGTCAGCACTTCGCGAAGCGTAGTGTGGGGAGGGGCGGCGCGCAGCGGGGAAGGGTGGGTCCCAAGCCCCTGTGGGGCGGGGCGCACAGGAGATCCGGGACGGAGGCCGCGACCCGGGGGGTGGGGGTGGGGGCGTCACCGAGGGCTGCGGCGCGCCACTTCGCAGCATCCGTGGGGCAAAAAGCGGCAAGAGAAAAGGGGGCGGGCGAGGGAGAGGAAGAGGCGAGGAGGGAGCTCTGGCAGACGGGAGACAGATAGACAACAAGGTCGCGGGGTTTACTAGGTTAGGTGATGGGCAGAGCAAGGGCAGCCAGGGAGCCGGATAAGGACGAGGCATCAAGCTCGCCGGCGGTGTAGCGAGCGGGTTTGACACGGCAGCCCAGAGCACCTTACCACTGCCGCCGCCACGGCGCCTAGCCTCCCCCTCCCGCTAGGCTGCCGTTGTTTCGACTCGCGATCGGAAATTAATAATTCCCACAATGCACAGCGTGCCGGCCGGCACCGCCCTCATTGGGGTATTGATGAATGGCGCCGGCCCATGCCACCGCGCGCATCGCCCTCCGCCTCTTGCATTTCGCTCGAAACCGACCGCGGTCTGATTCTTTCAAACTAGTTGATAAGCAGCTGCCAATGCACTGCCCAGAAAACGCGAGCAATAAGCGCGTCACGGGATAATACATACGGGAAAAAAGATATTGAAAGAAACAGACGGGACAATATCAAGTGCTGTGAAATCCAGAAATAATTTCATGAGAAAATTTTGTTCTTTCTGCCTTTCAGGACTTTACACTCGATTTTTACTTCCGGCAATTCTGGACGGACCCACGATTGGCGTTCAGAAAAAGGCCGGGAGTGGAAACACTCAGCGTCGGCTCAGAGTTCATAAAAAATATCTGGGTGCCTGACACCTTTTTCGTGAACGAAAAGCAATCGTACTTCCACATCGCAACCACCAGCAATGAGTTCATTCGTATTCATCATTCAGGATCCATTACAAGATCAATTCGGTTAGTAAGCGTATAGAGCAAACGTCGTATCTTATAATGTAATACTGATAAAATTTTGAGTGTAATGTTTTGTGTTGCAGATTAACAATTACAGCTTCCTGTCCAATGAATCTGCAATACTTCCCTATGGACAGGCAGTTATGTCACATCGAAATAGAAAGCTGTAAGTATTGATTTTTTTGTAGTAAAGAAAACTATTTTAAGGTTATGTCGAATGACATCTATGAAAAACTTCATTGCTTTTATTTTAATTTTCCAATTTTTGTACGCGATGTTAAATGTCTATTTCAAGATTGGCATAGAAGGATTAATGGATTTTTATTCAGGCCGTGAGAGTACTTAAAATCTATTTTGAGTTCCAAAGAAATGGTACATAATGATTATTGTACGCAGGATTCCGAGTCGCTCATGGATTATGCAGAAATACTTTTCTACTGACCTATACCTAATTGATTGGCATCATCCACACAACGCGCTCACATATAGCTTACAAGCATATTTCTTAAATTTTAACTGTTACCTAACGGTGCAAATATTTTTTTAACTTTGTAGACGAATTTTAATGCTTCTCTCAGAACAAAGAACTTTTCACGTTTTGTGTGTGTGAGCTTAATCAATTAGACCAACATTTGCAGGTTATTTACGGTCAGGCGCGTTCCCGTTGTCCAAGCTGTTTTTGTTAAAGTGTCTAAGAGGGGGGACCACACTAGTATAGGGCGAGTCGCGTAGAGGGCTTCCTCTCACAAGAAAAATAAAAATTATATATTTACATGCTTAGCGTGAGGGCTCGCAGCTTTTCGCCTCACAAGAGCACAAATTTTAGTACCCGTTCCTAGAATAATCACGCATCTCATAGCGATCGCTACTGCTGGGTGGTCCCCCGTCAACGCATGACGTGAAGTAGCGAGCTGAGTCAGCCCCAGAAAAAGGAGGGCGCGGGGCGGGGGAGCGGGGGAACAAAATCTCTGGCTCGGACACTTCGACCGTCCCGGGCCCTCCCGCATCCCTGATTGGTTTTCTTATGGACGCGGTCTCCTTCTCATGAACAGCACTAAACGTCGTGCCCGGGGAAGGAGAGCATTTTCGTAAACAGGCAGAAAATCAGGAAAAATAAGGCAGGGTAAAGTTCCCGCAAGGAATCACGTGTGACGCGAGAGTACAAACTGCATTGTGCATCTACTGCTAAATATGGGCCGATGTAGTTATACCTGCAGTCGAGTAAAGTCTTTTCGCAAGAGCTTTTCGATAAATTTATGTCCATTTGTAACGAGTGATTGATTCAATAAAATACAGAACGCGGTAAGCAGTCAATGGCACAACTTTGATGAATATCCGACTCAATCACAAGCCAATTTTTCTAGGCGTAAGAGATGAAACCAAAGCATACTTATTACAACAAAATAGTGTTACTAAAATATTGAACGCTGCAGTATAACTAACATTATTGTCCTAAAACTTCAGCATGCCATAGTTGCATCCGCTTTGCATCGTCTTAGAGTTGACACGAAAATAGATCCAGTAACGTCACTTTCTTCCAATGCAAATTGCTTTTGTTAAAATATTAAAACAGGTAAATTTCAAAAAATCTGCCTAGCCTAAAAATAGAAACTAGTGAAAGGCAAAGTTTAGTAGCACGAGTAGAATCCTGGGCACGCTTATGCTTTACACTTGGTATTGACGATTATTCACAAAGTTGGTGGATCGTTTGCTAAGTCTATATTACAAGAACTTTTAAAGAAATGTTTCTTAATCTAGTGTGAAACACAGTATCATACTTTACTCTGTCAGAAAGAAAGTGCATGTACTTTAAATTAACTATGAACATTTTACTTTAAGTGTACCATGTACACTCTTTTTCTGACAGGGGACATAGAGAAAAAAAAAACGAGCACAGTATTTATTGGGGTTAAAGCACCAACGCAAATGCTAGTATTCTCAATTTTTAAAAAAATGCATGCGCATCCGCATCTGCTTGACGCAGCTTTGTGTTTTCAATCGCACCTTTTAAAACAAGGAAAAATATGCCGTGAGTGTGTCAAAAGACTGACATGACTTTATCTGTAAAATGTAGGACTGAACAATTTTTTTCAGTTCTATGAGCGGGGCGAAAGCTGTCTCCATGTAAACTGGTTTAAAGACCGTCACTTATGGTGGTCTTTCTAGTCAAGGGAATGGGGCCTTTCATAGAATAGACGTGATAAGCGCGCACAAACGCAATCGTTAGGGAGTTCTTTACTGTACTTTACTCTACGTAAACCATTATTTTAATGCTCACAATGGCCACTCGGGTGCCTTTTTTTCTGCGGCTTGCTAGTGTGATGCTGCCTGACGCGCTGCCCGAGCGCTCTGACCGTTAGCCTAATACCTATGCTTAGATTGGAATGGTTGGATTTATATGGTGTGACCTATACTGTTGTTCTTGTACTTTGTAATGTAGCTGTGTATGTTGTTACTATCTCTGAGCGCGCACCGAGCTGCGAGTCTTAAAGGCAACACCTCTTCTCATCGCGACCCTATATCTGGCGAGCGGAGAAGTGATGTAGTGGAGGCCGTAGCGCGATGCGCACTTTCTTGATATGCAGACTGCTACTAATAGAGGATAACGATTTAGCTGATTTCTTCTATTTTTTTATTTTTTGTTTTGTTTGTGTCTCTCACACACAGTTGGGTACACAATGCAAGATATTCGGTACGCGTGGAGAGAAGGGGTACACTCTGTGGGTATTGCCAAAGAGGTGCAGCTGCCTCAGTTCCGCGTCCTCGGGCACAGACAAAAAACGACTGAAATTAACCTGTCCACAGGTAGTCCTGGATCTCTCCTAGGTTAAGCCATGCTTGTTTGCATTCTCTTCTTCACCTCTCCTTCCCCGAGCCGAGCCGGGTGGAGCCGAGCGGAACTCTCCTGCTGTCGAGAGCTCTTCCTCAAAGTAAATGCGATTGCGGGTAAAGGAAGCCTCGAACAGGAAGTTGTCTGGTTCCCCGGCTGAGTCGTCGAACAAAAGCGAGGGCACCCTGTTGCCAACTTCAGAAACAAAAGCAAGTACTCTGGATCGTAGCTAACTTTCCTTTTCTAATCAACGGGCAATCTGAGGCAAGCTCTAGACAATATTTTTCTCGTTTCGCGTGAAACAAATTTGCTCTTTATGGTGGCCGTCAGCTAGGCTGCGTCCCGACGGCGGAATCCTCGCTTTTCTTCGAGACGTGTAATCTGCTTTTATTTGAAGGTGTCGCATTAGTCGGCGACCCGACCCACCTCGTGCACCCAAACCAATATGGCGGAATTGGGCTTGACTCGCCGCCACTCACTTGTCGTCCGTTTGTGCTCTCACTTACTCACTCTTTCGCCACCAGGGAGTGAGCCTTTCACAGGCGCCAGGCCAGAGCACCGTTCACCGCACTTAAGGTGTCAATAATTGGTCTAAACACACAAAATATGTGTCGGTAGCAGGACTACTTCAGAAAATAATATTTTTTTACAATTAATTTGGATGCGAGTGGTTCTCGGGCCTGGTGCCGCCCCTGACCTGCCCTCCTGGCCACAGACCAGTACAGCCCGCGGCAAGCGTTCTACCTGTGCGGGAGCACCCATAGTGCTGTTTTTGTGTGTTTTGTCCGGCCGAAAAGTCGAGCTGGGCTCTGTCCTTGCTCGGCTGTTCGGCGCGGGTCGCTCCCGTCTTGTTGTGGGCTAGCGGGGGGGCAGGCGGGGGCCTGGTGTGCAGGTAAGTGTTCACCGGCAGGCTGCATTGCTGATGCCGACTCTTTTCTCTGTCCAGTCGGGTATACAATGAGGGACATCCGCTATAAATGGAACGAGGGGCCCAACTCGGTGGGGGTGTCGAACGAGGTTTCTCTGCCGCAGTTTAAAGTCCTGGGGCACCGACAGAGAGCTATGGAAATTAGTCTGACCACAGGTATCACCCGCTCTACACCCTCCACCTCTTCACATTTTATTTTGTTTGTGTAGTCTGCTACTGCCACCGCTGCAATCCGTGTGTGCCATGCCGGTCGGACGAGCCAGCTGGGCCCCTGGCCGTGCCGCGCATGTCCGGGTCATGGCGACCGATGAGCCTCGATAGGTGTTAGGGTTGCCGGGTTAATGTGGGGCGTACTGTTAGCCTAGAAATTTGAGTTCAGTTTTGGCAAGAAGCTCGAATTGACTCATACGGTAATTTTTCTTGAAATATCGTCAAAGTGGGCCATATTCGCTTTGCTGCACAAGCTTGGTTCTAGCATTTATTGGTTTAATTCATTTATGCAAAAGGCAACCCTAACTCATAGGACTTTTGTCGTCCTAGTATTTTAAAACAGACGAGTAATTCGTCTGTTAAACTAGGACTAATTACACTTGGGTTCATTGGTTCACGCTTTAAGGAGAGTTTTCACGGTCACTGTGCATGTTAGAGTAGACAGCACGGTGCATAGACGTGGATCTCTCCATTTCAGCTTTTCTGTAGCCTGCCTAAGACCTTTCGTTTTCAAAGCATCAAGTTTTTCAAAAATTCAGAATATATTTCGCTTAGCAGAATTCATGTCTGATTAGTATTATTGGTGGATAGCTCTATTTTTACAACGAAGCATTGTCTTCGCATACCTAGTATACATTATCTATGCACATATCTGAACAACTTCTGTAGTCTTGGCTATCACTTTTTCGGAAACGAGATTATAAGGTACAGTTTTAGCTTACTGATTTCCTTCATCGTAATAAAGGATTTCGTAAAAATACATGTCGTGACTATTGCGGTAAGTCATAACGACTCTCAAAGCAGTTAAAACAAAACCCTTAAAGTAAGGATTTTATTATTAACGCGTCATAATTACTGTTACTTTTTCCTACGCAGTAATGGTAATGGCTATACACGCCAGTTCTTTAAATAAGTTTACAATTTTCTCTGATTAAAACAACCCACGTACTACACTGTAGAAGGTAAGGCTTAAACCCAAAATACACATAGATCAGTTTGGAATAAATTTTCACGGAAGTAAACGTTTGCATGGGTTTGTATGGTTTCCGTGTGTATGCTGCCCATCATCGGTAAGTATAAGCAAAGTGGAGTAGCACTATAACAGTCAATATCTTTTTAATACCCAAAATACAATACTAATATTTTATGGAACTTTCGAGTAATCCGTAACACGCAAAAAAATAAGCATCCTAAAATTTTAAAACTTTGCCGTTTTTAGAAGTGTATACATGGCTCCACTTTGCTTTTGTCGTCAGTATAGTAAATGAGTATTGGCTGTAACGTTACAGTTCTTTTGAATGCTATTTTTTGACATTGTGTGGCATGTGATGTAAAGTAGTGGTCTAGAATTTTTAAGTAGACGTTTAGTATGTTTTTTGTTAAGAGTGTGATGTTACAAAAGCCTTAAAAATTAAGAAAGATAAATGAATTATAAAGTCAAATTAATTTACTTTTGAAATTGCGAACGTACTTGTACCTTAGTGCTCGACTGAGACAAAAATAAAGCCAGAGAATATAAAGGCATCACTGATAAGTCTTTCCATTCAGTCCACAACTGGCACTCTAACATAATTGTTTTGACAGGAAACTACTCACGACTGGCCTGCGAGATTCAATTCGTGCGGAGCATGGGCTATTACCTCATCCAGATCTACATTCCCTCTGGATTGATTGTCATTATCTCCTGGGTCAGTTTTTGGCTTAACCGAAACGCAACACCGGCCCGAGTAGCTTTGGGAGTCACCACTGTGCTCACCATGACTACGCTCATGTCCTCCACGAACGCTGCGCTGCCAAAGATTTCCTATGTCAAATCGATTGACGTCTACCTGGGCACCTGTTTCGTCATGGTGTTCGCTTCGCTTTTAGGTAAGATCAATTTCAGTCCTAAAACGGAAGTTGCACGGAAACAAATTTCTAAGTTGCACCAACTGACTATAAGCTGACAGAGCTTACGAATCAAATACTATGAACTAGGTCAACTTTTCTAGCTACCCTAGCTTGGCCTAGATTGGCTGAGTGGAAACCAGTATAATTTATTTAAACAATATGGCGTTATTTATTGCAGAGTATGCGACTGTTGGTTACATGGCGAAAAGAATACAAATGAGGAAGAACCGCTTCCTCGCCATTCAGAAGATAGCCGAGCAGAAGAAGGCAGGAGCAGAAATGCCACCGGAGGGTGAACACGCGCCGAAGCAAACGGTAAGTGTGCACGCTGCACGCACTTCTCGCAAAAAGCACTATTACCGCCCTGTGAATATAATTTCCGCAGGAAGTATTAGTTTACTAAACACGCGTCACAATTGATTCTCAATTTGTTTCGGAAGAAAGGTGTGCACCCAAAAAAGCTAGTCCTTTGACTGAGAAAGGTTCTTAAAGCATGTGCCAGAAGTAAATTTTCTTAGTAAAAGCACTAGGCTCTTCAGGGTGTAATGTCAACGTCAACTTATTCCTTAAAATGTAGGTGTAATAGTACTCTTTCGTGATAAATGGGACAGATAAGTAAAAGTCATAATGATAAATACTTAAATTATCCGTTTGATAAAATAGCACAAGTTTATATTGTATACCCCTGATTGCGATAACAAATATGCATTAAATATAAAGGCATTAACAACTGCATTTGCCACTAGTTGCGTGGACTAAATTAAAACCACATATTCAACTAGCCTAAATGTCTTAAAATTACTTAAATTTCCAGATGTAATAGCGGACTTCACGCTCGCGGGAATAGCAAAAATAATTGTTAATAATTTTATTAGTAAGTGCCCATTTGCACCAACTGTCCAATAGGGTAATCAAATGCATGGGACAAATGGAAACCAACGAATATATTTTGTGGTCACCTGATTTTAAGAGTCATTGCCAGACTAGTAAGAAGAAAAATTCGATATGAAAAAAAAAGCTTGCTAATACGAGAAATTATTGGGACGTCCGAAAATCTCCTTTGAGACAGTCGTAACAGTTGGCAGTGACTTTTAAAACGGGGCCCACCAGGGTGCGACACAGCTTGGCATGGCGTCAGAGAGTATGGTGAACCAACCGTCCGCGCTCACCCGTATTGAACACGATTAACATTCTCGTCCCGACACATAAATGTATTACAATTCGCTTATCTTCTTTCTTTCTATTTCTTCTAACGAGCAGGGACAGCTAAGGTGCTCCTTGGTCTAGCTTGCGATCCCTAGGTGTCACTACTCGTGCTGCTTGCACAACTTGCTAGGACGCAGGTGGCGGGGAGGGTACGGCGATTGCTTGGCGATGTCTGCAACTCTAGCATGAAACCGTGGGGACGGCAATCACCCGCAAATGTACAAACCGTATAGAAATTCAGCAGTAATTTTTATCATGGGTTATTTGCTGGGCGTATGAAGTAATTCATGTTTGTTGTGTTTTTTTCTTGGTTTTTCTTTTGTTTTTTTCTGATGTAGTATAGTTCATAGATATGCCGCTGGAATTCACTGGCTGAAATGACATACGCGTACTGGCGTGAAAATTGGCGATAAAACATGCTAGTTATTGAAAATTTTTACACAAAATCATTTCATGAATATCGACAGTAAAATTCCAAATAGTCTTATGGGGCATGGCTTTCCAAGGTCTCCGGGGATTTTGAAGCTTGACACAGTCAGGTGTCATTTTCAAGGACAATGAAAGAAGATTTACTTCTGTCTTGCACTGTACTTGTTAGCGGGAGTTTCCATTAAATAAGAGACGCCGTTATGGGCCGGCGTGAGCGCGGACATGGCAGGAAGGCAAGGCGGTCCCTAGGCATAGCACAGGCAGTTGGTCACCATACTCGCAGGCTCGCAGGTCGGTGAGGTGGGGCCTACTTTGTTTCAGGCCGTGCGCTTCATAGTTCACGACCCTAGGGCGTACTCGAAGGGCGGCGAGCTGGTGAGCTCGGTGAACGGGCGGGGCGGGGATGCCGAGTGTAGGCCAGCCTCGCAGCCTCTGTTGCTGCCGCACCCCACAAAGGACTACAATAAGCTGCTCGGAATCACGCCCAGCGACATAGACAAGTACTCGCGCATCATCTTCCCTGTGTGCTTCGTGTGCTTCAACCTCATGTACTGGATCATCTACCTGCATATTAGCGACGTGGTCGCCGACGACCTCGTGCTATTGCAGGAGGACAAGTAGTATATTTGCGTGTGTGTAAGTACCGCGCACACCCGACATGCATGTGCCTCAGCGCCTTGCTCGCTGCATGTCACATCAGTGCCAACTCCCCTCCAGTTCTCCAGAGGCCTCATTGCGTTGAGGCACCAGACATACTCTTATATGACCGTGAATAAAGTATAATCTCTAGAGGTTTAGGCGACCTGATAAAAAGTCCTTTCGTATAAATCAGACTGATTTCAGTCCTGCGTTTCCCCCTTTTTTCCGTTTTTAACGTATGTTATGGGTCCACGTTCTGAGGCTTCTGCCTTAAAATGAGAACATACGAATCCCAACGACCAGCTGTGAGCTGTCACTGTCAAAAACTATTCAACATATGGAACACCGTCGTAAAACAGCTCATTGTGTTCTTGCAGTTGGACGATTTCTGGAAGGTTTTTGTGTTTTCCAGAAGCCCACAAGGCCAAAATTAATTTAAAATGTTCTGTAAATTCAGAATATTGGTTGTGAATAACGGACCAGAACACGTGAGCTCAATAATAAACTCAGATGCCAATAATTAGTCGTTGGTCGGGCGTTGTTTCAAAATGTGGTCTTCTTTGCACCATTTCAAACTCCATTTTATAAAGATTTTGGATGGTTATTTTAAGAATAGGTTGTACAGTAATTAAGTATCTTTTAAAGCTCACTGCTCTATCCTCGGATCGTAAGTCATTTAGTGCGCCCCAATACTGATAGGGGCATTACGTTTTCTCAAAAAGTTAATGAATTTTCCTAATTATTTTCCCTTTGCTGCTCATTTATATGATGCAGCGCCATGTGGTTACACGGCGTAATAGGGCTTCACTTACTTAATGTAAGAATGCCTCATAGTGTATCGTACATATCAATGCCGAAAAGTGTTTGAAGCTGATCGGCAAAAAATATAAATCGACTGGCATCAGCTTTGTGCTTTCATAAAGTGCAGTGCACAAAATGTGTCTTCGATATATGCATAGAAAATGTTGCGCACATGAAGAGTCTAAACTAGTTTTATATCGAAAGCCGTAGTTGAACAATGGCTCAAGCTTATGCCTGTCAATGACCGGTAGATAGAGTACAGGTTATCGCTCTTATAGTGTTTCGATATTATAGGAGTGGAGGTTAAGTCGTGTAACCACGGGTATTTTACTCGTCAATTCTAACTACATTAAGTTATTTAATGCGAATCGAACGGTATAAATTCTGATATTATGTTAGCGAGCATACATGAGGAGTGATCGGATCAGAAATGCATTTTTCAGAAAATGTCGAAACGGCTTACACGGTCTTCCAATGTTTAGAGAGGCATTAAATGTGTAAATTTTCTCTACCCATTTATGTTTTAGTCAAATCACGATGTACTGGTAAAAATAGCCCGGTTTTGTTGTTGCTCTGAAATCTTCAAAGACATTTAAAGAGTTCTGGAAGACAATTGAGAGACTTTAAAGAGTCGATAAGGAGGTCGTTCCGTTACGAGAATGTTACTCTGATAATTCAATTGTAATTGCCTGTCGCATTGCAGTTCTCATAAACAGTGTTGTACGGGCCAAAAAATTAATTTCCTGGCTTCTGTAAATGTTTTCTTGGATATATATAAGAAGGAAAATTAAGACTAAGTGTAAACTGTCAAGTAAAAGTTCAACAAAAATGCATAATGTACACCATATCCGACCCTCTCACAATATTTATGGACGAAACTGTGTTGTCACTATTGTGATTTTATAAGTATTATAATGTGATTCTTATTTCTAGCATAATAAAAATTAGATGAGACCTTGCCGTCATATTTCGTCCTATCAGAGACAGATGTCTCAACATGGCACAACCGCCTTTCATTGTTCATAGCATTTATATACCGATTGAACATTATTCCATAAGATTGAAAGGAAAATATTAGATATAGTAGTTTCGAGCGTTTGGTTTCGTTTTTTACAGAGTTGGGTCGTGGTCATGAAAAACCAATGGTAAAATTGGATTCGGCTACCCAATATTGCATAGTACTGTAAGGATCTAAGAAGCACATTGAGTTAACACTAAAGTCTGGAATATTCTTTTTTGTTTGTTTTCTTTTACTTTCATTGACCGTATGTCGCAAAACTCTCAAAACTGTCTTTTAGGTTGATTGCAAATGCAGAATAGCTATGGAAATGCACACTGAGCTGGTTAACAGATTTGTAAACATACAATTCCAGTGACTGTGTTAAATAAAGAGTAAAGTGGCAACATGTATTTTTTGATCTGTCAAATGTCCCACCAAGGGCCAAAGTAGAAACCGACATGGCCTCGATTCCAAGAGGGGTTGCACTGGTTGAAACATTGCCTGCAATGCCTGCTGCAGTAGCACAGCACTTGAGTAGAACTGTAGGACACGAGTCCCGCCAGCAGGCCAACCAAGAGGGCAGTTGACGAGGCCGGCGGGTTTATCGACAAGCATCAGGAAATGGCAGTTCGACAAGAGACAACGCCGCCGTACCTCTCGCCCAGCTCTTGGTTTTCCCGCCGCGAAAGCGCGCACGCGCCCTTTCTCTCCCTCTGGCATCGCAGCAGGGCTCGACTCAGCAGCCCGGCTCCGCCGCCCCATCCAGCTCGGCTCAGCAAGTATTCTCTTTTTCCGTCCCTCCGTTTGTTGATGGAGTCGCTGCAACAGACGCCAGACGACCTCCGACGCTTTGTAGTAAACTGGGTTCTGCCGCCACTGCCGCCCTGCCCCCGCCACCGCCGCGCCACCCGACCCGTGGGGGAGTAAGCTAGCCAGAGGCATTCTGTCACCACGAGACCAATGTGCACACACTCTAGAGCGCGATGAGCCGGTTAAACAGAAGCTCCGTTGATATTTTTCTGATATGTTTCTTTAGAACTATCAAACGATAAGTAACACGTGAAAACTATTTTTTAAATATATATACGCACAGCTATCACATCAATTTTATCATATATTTGAATAGTTCCATTTTTCATCTTTTATTCTTCCACTTTCTCTTCAAGAGTAGACTTGCATCTTCTCTCGCTACGAGAATTTCCTTACATCTTCATATTATTAGTGCATGATACTGGACATAACTTAATGCCATAATATCCTTAACAAATCAATAGCTTTCATCAAATTCAGAATGCATCACGATACTCTCTGAAGGCAGGCGCAGACCGTCACGCCAGCATCCGCACTCATTAGGCTAAAACTTGGTGGTTTTGAAATTTATTTTTTATTTTTTTAAAGGGAAAAACATATTTTGGTTTGTTGCCACTACGGAGAGAGGCGTCCGGCCTTCTTGCATGTGTGGAATCAGATTCTAGTAAAACTATGACAAAAAGTCGCAGAAACAGACAGGCAATCATGAATTTTAATGAGAATTTCACGAACGCCAAGCACGGTGGGCAGACAATGCATGGTTTATTTTGTAACGTTTAAAATATTTTGTAAAAGATGTTTCTTTTTCTTGAGAGGGCGTGAACCGCGCATTCCATTCCGTGTGTGAGTGCACTATGCCTTCCTTGTGTGTCTAGGGCTCGGCCGGCCCGCCGCCGGGCTGCGGACCGATTCCTGGCAACTCCCACGCCTCCACACATTACCAATATGTAAGTTAAAGCATCAGCGAGTGTAGCGAAGCCCTGTCCAGACTGACTTAGTTGGTTTTAGTTCGACATGAGAGCCTCACGCGTCTAGCGCTCATGCACTATCAAGACATCGCACTTCAGTCTTAACATCGCGTGTCACGGCCGCGTAGTGACGAGAAACGACCTGGCATAAAATCGTTAAACCAACTAGACAAATGTAGATCAACGTAGTGATAGGTTCCGAATGACAATAACAGAAAAATAAAAACGGTTGATTGTGGTGTTAATGTGTTTGATAATTGCAGTGCTAGGCAACTCCCAAAAAATAACTCGAGCTGTCGTTGCAGGTGGCCCTGCAGGGCGCGCAGAGCCACGGGCGGACACACACGCTCCCCGGCCACGGGAGCCATGGGAGCCACGGGGGGCACGGGGGGCACGGGGGCGGCCTCATGGGGGGGCCCATGGGCGGCCCGATGGGAGGACCTATGGGAGGGCCCATGGGGGGACCCATGGGGCCACCCATGGGGCACCACGGCATGTCCCACATGTCCATGGGTCCGATGGGCGGCTCTGGCATGGGTCCGGGACACAGCACGGCGGGGCCAGGGCGCTACGGGACCGTGTCCAGGACGGGCAGCTGCGGCAGCGCCGCAGGGAGCGAAAGAGTTGAGTTCGTAGCATACTGTGTATGAGAGGAAGACGCAGCACGCACACGCGCGTGTCCCTGAGAGAGTGTGAGAGTGAGAGAGTGGGTGAGTGAGTGAGTGAGTGAGTGAGTGAGTGAGTGAGTGAGTGAGTGAGTGAGTGAGTGAGTGAGTGAGTGAGTGAGTGAGTGAGTGAGCGAGTGTGTTGGGTCACGCCCAAAAAGGACCCCCTCCACGTCTCCTGCCGGCGGGACTTTGTGTCTGTAAACTGCATGCATGCGAAGCACAGCTCTACTAAACCCCTGTAGAATTGAGGGTAGGCTGTCCCGCACGACACTTAAACCGAGGTACATGCCTACCCAACAGGCGTTCCCACCTCTAAAACGCCTGTTATGTTTGTTGTCTTTACTACGTTTTTAAGAACCGTCCTACACCCTTCGCATTACAAGACTCGCTTCAACTAGAATCGAATGCCTCTTTAGTTTAAAATTTAACTAGCGATGTAGATCTGTTCCTGTTCCACCGAGCGCGTACCGAGCGCCCCTGGCAGGAGTGTCGAGCACTAGGCACGCAAGCAAGTCAGTGGTGTTCAACTTTTACAAACCACTGACTTTGCTCGCAACTTATGGTTGTCTTTACAAAGAAAACCAGCCATGTCGACACTCCCACTCGGACGCGCCCGGCCCGCACTTCGCCGCCCCCTGTAACCCACTGCTCTCCTGTCCAGGCGGTGCGCTTCCTGCAGCAGGAGCAGCAGCGGCAGCAGCAGCAGCAGCAGCCCAAGGTCGGCGTGGCTGAGACCTCCGTCAACGGCCGGCCCGAGGAGGAGCCGTCGCCGCCCGCGCCCCAGCACCTCATCGTCCCGGGCAAGGACATCAACAAGCTGTGCGGCCTGTCGTCATCCGACATCGACAAGTACTCGCGCATCATCTTCCCCGTGTGCTTCGTGTGCTTCAACCTCATGTACTGGATCATCTACCTGCACATCAGCGACGTGGTCGCCGACGACCTCGTGCTGCTGCAGGAGGACAAGTAGTGTCACTGTGTGTCAATTCGCGCGAATTGTTGTGTTGTTGTAGTGTGTTTACGATATGACAGCACGACATGACGGGACCCAAACATAAGACAAAGTCCTGACCAAAATGTTTAAAAAAAATGATAAAAAGAGAGGGAAGCGCATTTTTAGAGCAATAACGTACGACAGCGTGGGAGCTGCGAACTGCAAATTAGATGCAGTGAAGCTGGGGGCGCCAGCCACATATCTGTGATCTATGGAAGTTAGAACCTTTCAAACAAACAAAATATAAAAAGGCCAAAACGCGTTAGCCCAGCAATGGGTGACAAATTCTCTAGCCAAATATTAAAGCAGTTGTATGTTTTTTTCCGTTTTAGTATAACCCACGGGCGGGTGCTCTACTTGCGCGAGCTATTAACTGTAGGTGCTGCGCGCATTTTTAAGCAAGGGCCACGACCAAATTGATTCGCTGATTGAATGTTGTACGGACTTTGTCTAAATCTAGGATTTCCTTTTTTTGTTCGAGTAATTCTGAACACACTCAGATGAACTGGCCTTTGAGTCTTGCGCGTTTCGTACCTAGCGTATGTTGCAAGGATACAACAAACGTAGAGCTTTGCACCTTTACAAGGGCAAATCAATAACGTAAGTCTTTGGCTCGGACTGTTCTAAAAGGCGCTAAGCCCTACCTTTGTGTCAGTAGAACATGCGACTACATTCTCAACTACGCACTAGATATGAACGTACTTTTTTCGTTCACTGCAATGCACAGAAATGTGAACACTTTCAGCCTTTGCCCTCGCAGGTAGAGCCCAACCCTCGCGGGCCCCCCGGCCCCTCTGCCACACCGGGCTGGGATCGGCCGGGGTCCCTCAGTCTTCCCCTTCGGTCTGTGGGAAAAAGGAAAGGAGACATATTTTCCCCTCCCCCACACACATGCCGACTGATAGTGTTTAATTTCTCAATGGACGAACTACGAGTAATAGCTAACTAAACATGCAGCGACGATTTTTTTTTTTCAGTAGACAAGGGTCAAAATCGCGTGCAAAAGGGAAAAATGAAATGATTGGTGCTGCTACACGCCTGGTTGTGACAAAAGCTACCATTATATAGAAGCGGCACTCACAGTTCGTACCGCCAACTTCAGAGCGTTCCGAACAGACCAGCCTCGTTTGATCTGAACGCCTCGACCTCCTATCGCGCCCTCTGGAGTTGACTTCCTTCCCTGCCCTGCCCTCTCCCTCTCCTTCCTGCCTGGAGCGAGCGGCTGCCTCCGCAGCTCGCCCCATGCCCCTGCCTCCCCCCTCCCCCTCCCCCTCCCCCGAGGCGCGAGACTCGAGGGGGCGCGCTCGCGGCCGAACCTGGGGAGAGGACAACTAACGCTCAAGATTAAGCTCAATGAAAAATGTTCTGTGCGAAAAGTGCGGCCTCTCCCCTAGTAAGCATACTCATTAAGTACTGTATGTATATATTTTTCACCTCTAGATGAATCCAAAAAAAAAAATGAAGATGGAGTTTATAAGAGTCAAAAAATACAGATGTGCGGTTTATAATTTGTTTACGAGGGATTCGACGACACCCAGTCTTTTTTAAAGTCTGTATCCTGTGAAACTGTATGTGTGCCTGAGAGTGCGTGTGCGTGCGAGCGTGTGACTGGAATGGTTAGGTCTCTCATGTAGTAGTGCGTACCGGGCGGTAGTGACCGCCATTGCTCGAGCGCGGTCAATGTTAATATTATAAAAATAATACTAATAATAACATAAATAATAATAAAGGGCAAAGCATGATTAGATTATGTACCGTGCTTGGGCGCGCCGCTGCGCTGCGCTGCCTGCCCCGCCGCTGCCCGGCCCCCGGCTCCCGGCGGATCTCACTGCCCAATTACTCCGGCCGCCGCGGAGCCGCGGGCGCAGGCGTGTGCTAGAGAGACTCAGAGGGAGAGAGGCGTCAACTCGCCGCGCGAAAAGCGCGCCGTGATTGGCTCGTCCCAGCATATACGCGCCGTGATTGGCTCGTCCCAGCGGCCTGAGCGCGGCGAGTTGACGCCTCTCTCCCTCCGCGAGTCTCTCTAGCGCGTGCCAATCGATGTGACCGGACCGGAAGTGATCGAACCGCCATCCGGAAGGAGCGAGCGGGCAGCGGTGCAGAGCACAGGGTGCGGGCGCGCCTGGGCCCGGGCGCCCCTCCGCCGCGGCCGCACCGCGCGCCAGGCGCCGGGCCCCCGGACACTAGACATTCGAAACGCCCTACCCCCGCTGGTGTCATGTGCACACGGCTCAATACTTTCGTCTCATTGCAATATATTTCTTATAATACACACCCTCACAAAACACTACTATGTACTATAAAGTAAACTTATTACACATATTTTATACACATCAAACCTATTATTCAGACATTACTAAGAGTCGTTGTTAAGAGAAACAAAAAAGAATACTTTTAATGAGAGTAGCCGCAGATTTTAAGAGGTAAAAAAAAAATGTAAAACTGTAAACCTAAGGTTCGTGGTATTGGTCATTTCGTTGTGATAAAATGTAAACAGCTGCAGCCGGTCGGGGTGGGCTGATGTGCAGTAGTCCAAGCGAGTGGCACAGCAGTTGCTCAGCACCCCCTGCCAGCCACAGCTGTCGAAGTAAATATTCTGGTTTTTTACGACGGTGTACATGACTCTGTAGATAGCGGCACACTTTGCAAAGCACGTAGCCCCTTGGCCACTTCGTATCTTTTCGTAGCCGGGGCCCACTGAAGCTGAAACGTCCATGGTAGAAAGCATCTTAGCGAATCGGCCTCTTGACCGCCTTGGCTCTCTCCGGCACTCCCCTCCACCCTCACCACCCTCCCCCCACCGCCCACTGTCCCGCCCCTCCAAGTAGATCCCTCTGCAGTAACCGGCCCGAACATAAAACTGTAGTTCCCTAGGAAGTAATAAAAGGCCTAGTGTGTCTAGATAGCTCGTGCCAAAGTAAGAGGGCTGCCCCTCCCCCCCCCCTCCTCTCCCTTCTCCCCTGAGTCCCCGGTACGATAGACCTGCCGCGGTCACAGTCTCCTTCACTTCCCAACAAACTGGCTGTGATATGAAGCACGGCCCCGGTTCGGCGCCCCGCTCGGCTCGGCCCGGCCCGGCCCGGCCCCAGGTGCTCGGCTCGAGGCTCGGCTCGGCTCGGCTCGGCTCGATCCGAGGCCTGCTCGGCCCCCTGAGTGCCGGGGGGTGCCCCCTCTCGCGGGGCAGTACGTTATTCTAAAGACTCGCAACCCCCTACTGGGGTGCGGGCACCCCCCTCCCCCCGCCGGCCGAACGGCTGGCCGCGCTGGCATAGCGTCCGGCACGGCCGGCGAGAGCAGTCGCCACGCGCTCGCGAGCCAGCTGTGTGGAAATATAGCATCATTTCCAAATCGTGGCATATAACTTTCTTTGAAATTGTCTTTATTTAGTTTTTCTTTTCTAATTCATTGGACCGCAATGGGGCTGCTTGTGGAAGCAGAGGGAGTTGTTTCCTCCCTCACCTCCTGGTCGTATTTGGACCAAGATGAGCGCAACAACTGGCTCCGGTGCCGTGGCGCCCGCTCTTAGGCCGGCAACCCCTTTCCAAAGGGAAGCCCAGTCCCGCGCGAGGGTGACGTCACGAGGTCCGATTTGTCGTGTCGATTTGTCAAGTTGATAATGTCGACTTAGTATTTATTTATTCTTGTAGGAACTACCTTCCTCCTTCGAGTGCATGCGAGCAGCGGACATACATGTGACGCATCGCTCCGTAACGTTCTTGTCGGTTGTATTGCTCAAACGAAACTTTTTTTTCTTTTTTTTTAAAGAGGTAAATGTTGGTTTGCATAACGATAATTTAAATGAAAAGAGTTGTGATGTTGAGTGACTATGTGATTAAGACATACTATGAATTATTTGCGATAACTGACTCTGAATGGAATCCACTACTTTGCGCATTTATATAGTAACATGTGAAAGCCACCTCACGTCATTTAGTATTGATGTTAAATACTGAGATGCCGCTGCCTTCCCTCTACTTTGTTCAAGTTTTAATTTAGAATTTTTGGATATTGGTCAAATTGTTATCTCTAATACTCCTAAACCCATTATGTTTGTTAATGTGATCAACCATTTAAAATATGTATAGCAATATAAGATCTGAATACTGGTACCGAGTCACATTTACTGGGCCACCTTTCTGCCAAGTACTGACCTTTTAAAAAAGAAACAATCCTTTGCTTTGCCTCTGATCTTTCCTTAGGAGACCTGTGAGTAAGGGCCATGTCTAGTCTAATCTTATGTATAAAACTAAAATAACAGTCAAGCCTCAATTATAAATATTGTTTTGGCTGCTCACTCGGAGAGACAACTGTTCATGGCCCTATAAACGAGTACTAACCTTTCCATCTTAAGGAAAAGCTGTGACATTTTGGCCTCCTTCAGATCTACCCAAACTTACTGTTTCAACATACTTTACAAGGGAAAGCCGCAAGAGTGCAATATGTACAACATTGTAAAAAAAATTGTTCAGACAGTTTTATAAAAAGTAATTAAAATTAATTTCCCTCCCTCCTGTAAGGCAGCGGTATGCACAATGTACATAGTCAAGAAATGTGGTGGTACATAAATAAGCAAAAGAATACAGTACGTACAAGAATGTGTAATTAGAAACTACTACTTTGTGTAACAGATTCTATAAATGATGAGAATGAAAGAGCGCTTAGTGGTGCTCACTAAACAGTTATTCTAAAGAAATATGAAATGTAAACCAATGTATATACACATATATATATTGAAATAAGTATTTATATATGTGTATATATGTACACACACACACATATATTATATATATGTATATGATGAATTAGAAAATTCGTATAATATTTGAGTTGTTTTTATTTCAATAAATGCTATCAAGGGCATCTAATTTGATCTTTACTTTTGACACTGCACAATTATCAGCGCCAAGAATTTGTCAACTTATCATCACAGACCTTCGTGACATAACCCAACTGACACATGTACTCAAATATATAAGAATTTGGAAAAAGAATCGCTGAAAACTAACCTTTTGGATGTCTTCAGGACGTCTATCTCGATGCTCTGGTGAAATAACTTTCAAAATCACACACAAAATTTCTTCAGAACTTAAAGTAACTAAAATATAGAGACAGACTACATAAACTTGTTAACACCGGCCCACACGTCATTGCCAACTGAGTTCGTTGAAACTGACCGGAGAGCCAACACAGTGTCAAAGAAATTGATCATAAGTTCCTTCGAATTATTAAAATCATAAGTTCCTTCGAATTATTAAAATCAGGGATCGACGATGCAAAACAAAATTTTATGTGTACTCGTGTTTTGTAATAAATGGAGGCCCGTTGAAATGTTATATTTTACTGGCATTACGTATGTTCCCTGCACGTTTCCTCCCTCAAGTCACCCCAACCCTACCCAAAAGTCCTACCCATCACCAAACAATTCGTTTTATTCAGAATTTTCGTTCACTTTATTCTACAGGTCTGGTCTAAAGACCAGTGAATGATTCAACCTGTAATATACCGATTCCATAATTAGTCTGCTTGTGGTGTCTTGAATCTCTTGAGTTGTCAAATCTATATTTTTGTCCTATGTTTAGGTTGAATGGATTTGTCCACCCAATCAACTAGTACAGCCCTGAATGATGGTGATATTCTACAAATTCTATTGAAATTCTCTGACATCAAATGTGCAGAATGGGAACCTCAATTTCCCTTTTTGGATTCCACCACTCTCTCTCAAGTGACACAGTCCTTGTCAATAGTTATTGGGAGGGGGAAAAATGATCTAAATCGATCTGTTGTGGTGAGTAGGGATAATGTTATTCCCTCTGCGCCTTTTTTAAATTTATGATTTTAATGATTCCACTTATGGCATTTCTTATCCTTAGCCATTGATCAAAAAGTGGTGTACAGGACAGAATAAATCCCAATTACTTACCCATGCAGTTTGGGTTGGACGTACCCTCACAATTGAGGAATGTGTTTCTTCTGCAATATCAGTATGTATCCCA
Organism: Frankliniella intonsa; assembly: GCA_033675135.1. NCBI lineage: Eukaryota > Metazoa > Arthropoda > Insecta > Thysanoptera > Thripidae > Frankliniella > Frankliniella intonsa. Next base: position 2,534,827 of record CM066245.1, on the reverse strand, counting down.
ATATTTAAGGATGAAGATGATTGGAACAAAAGAGATCAAGAACAGCAAATGGCTTTTTCTTATGCCATGCTTGGTGCAGCTTTGAATTCCCCTGTTCCATTGCACCCAGATGCAGGAGACATATGTCAGTTAATTGTAGATAGAATACTAAAATTACGGGAAATCAATATATTTCATCACCGGTTCCTAGCCCAAATCTGGAATTCAAGTGGTAGGTTATTAGAAAATTATCAAAAGTTACCTTAAACTCCACTGGCTCATAAAATATTTTTTTTAATCTATTTTGTTTTTTCCATTTTAACCATTTTAGGGGAGCTACAACTAACTCCAAAAACCATAACACAGTTGGCAGAAAAGTCATTCTTAGGAATTGAAAAGATGTTACTCTGGTTAGGAAGGAGGGCTGTTAATAGCAATCAAGCAACACCTCTTGAGGCATTTGATACTATTCTAGGATCAACATTATTAAGAGTGTGTTCCCAATCCTCATGTGTCTTTCAAGTAAGTATTTAAAATTTAAAAATATTTAAAAATTTTCCAATTTATTTACTTTAAATGTGTACAGTTTAAAACTGTTTAAGTGTATATTGCAGAATGTTTGTGATGTACTTTTTCACATGATGTTGATAAGTGAAGCTCATCCTGGTATACAATCATTAACAAAGGCATTTGTCATCGGGGTAGAAACGGAATGCAAGAGAGAAGGCAGAGACATCAGTGTTCTGTACCGAGAAATCTCACAAGTACCTTCTATTCTCCTTTGCCTGGACCCATCTCTTCTCCCAGATAATGGTAAGAATGTCCTCTCTAAGGAAACGGTTACAGATATCTTAAATGAACTACCAAAGAAAGAAGCAGCATGTCTGCTTTCCCATAGGCCAGCATGGCTTCTCTTCACGTTTTAAAATTTTTTGCAGTTTGGAATTAAGTAAAGTAATTTTTTAAAAATATGTCAAACATTGAAAATTTAGTATCTAAATGAAAGAAATGAAGATGGTTATAAGTGGAAAGTAAAAATAAAAGTTGAACAAGCAGCTCAACCTTTCCATTTTATTATATACAATTCCGAAGTCAAGACAAAGTTTCGACTGTACAGTGTGGGCCTGAGACGTCCGCTCCAAACTCTGCTAAAACAACAACAACTTAGAACAACAACAGAAACAACAAACTAACCAATCCAATTGCTTTGTCAAAAGAGCGACTTGTAAAGGGCGCTCCATCAACTATCAAAGGTATGCACCCTTGATACTTTTCCTGTGAATGCTGGAAAACAGCAATCATCATTCAATCATGAATGTGGAGCACATAATGAAATAAATCGTCTTATGCTAAATATAAAATACTTTTCATACGCAAGGAATCAGACTTGAAAATAACGTCAATTTGAAACCTGAAGTTTTTATACATAAAAAAAATTCATGTGGAGCACCCAATACGTAATCAAACATTAACAATGGACTTTACATAACTTCTCATTAATTATTAATCACCATGGTATACATCAAGTGTTTCGATATGGATCAACCTTTGTTTTGTGGACAAAACTAGCGCACTTGGAACAACATTGCGATGAAATGGCTGGTAGATAGTGGTAGAAGGATGTTTCTTGTATTATTTTGAAATGAAAAATTAAAAATGGATGAGGTAGCTCTTTCACTTTATGTTGATAGTGGAATTAATAATGTAGTGCAGAAATGAATTTTCAAATGATGCAGAGCTGAACATGGGAAACAATTACTCTTTTTTTTTGGGAGGAATGTTTGAAGTTTAGCATTCTACTCCATCATCTCAGTACTGTTCTCAATGTGTTTTCCCCAAATACTTATGAGAAAAAGGGATCACCCATATTTTTCCCAGAAGTATATTGTTTTTTTGTTTTGTTTTTTTATTATTTTTTTTTTGAAGATACTGGTGCTCACAGGTTTCCTTTCTATACTGCATAGGTATTTGTTAGCTTCCTTGCTAAGTTATACCTTGGACCATCATGAAGTGCTGAGGCAAGACCTGCTTGCTTTGCACCTTAGAGAGTGTTACACTTGGCATTATCTCAAGGATTCCAAGTTTTAAAAATGCTTTTCTTAACATTTAGTTTTTCATTTATTTATCCCTTCCCCACTAATATTTCTTATTCATCAAAGTATTTACAATATAAGTGTGAAATATCACAAGGGTATCATTGAATTGTAGGTAAGAACACAAATAAAGCTGCTTGGACTCTGCAGCTGGCAATACCACAGGTCCCGCTCTCTATATCAACACGTCACAGCAAAGCCCATGGTGAGCTAAAATACAGATTCCCCAATAATCCAAAGGCACAATATCGCATCCAGCGCTTGCACATATTCCATTAAAGATATAAGTCACAAAATACATTATTTCATTCATAAACATTCCATCCACTAGGTATTCATCACTCCAGTGATTAACCCATCCTTAAAAATGTAAACGTTAGGAAGATTTAATGTTTTCCAGTTGTGACCACTTTAATTTCTTTTTTAATTTGTTCTACAACTCACCAATCAAGTCTTTGTGAGGTCAATACTAGTTCAATAGGTTTGTTAATTTCGTTGAGTCCATTGGCCTTGCAAGATTTGTCGATTCCTTAAATTAAGTAAGATAATAAGATCCATAAAATTCAGGGTACTTAAAAGATTCAATGGCATCTTAGTGTCTGTATGAAAAAATCAGATTTAAATTATGAAAAAGCTTAAGGAATTTCTTAAAATCACAAAATTGAAAATTTTCCGCTCTCACATCATTGGCGATTGTACCTTTATCTCTGGGGCCCTCTGCACCAGTCACCAAGCTTCTCCTTGACCCAAAAACTGCAATTTGTTTATTTGTGTCTGACTTTTCCATCATGATGTTATGCCCCATATAAATAGGAGGAATGTAAACAATAATCAACACACATAAAATTTATTAAATTGTAACAAATTTTCATGATCAGTTAAAACTAGAATGAAGAACTAGTATTAATAAAGGTTGGAATCTCTATAAATTACAGTATTGTGCTGTGAAGTTAGCAAATACCAATGATTTCTGGCAGGTGCCCTTCAATGTCGCATTTAGGAAAGCCTCTGGAGCTCTTAGTTACTGTAGCAGGAACGGTTTACTGATTTTGAGTTCTCTATTTTACTGTTTCACAAGTAAACTATTTTGATCATGATTTTTCTCCAAACAGGGTTCAAGCCACATTGTTCTCTGTTGTCGTTTCAAGAGTTTTTAGCACTAAAAAGAATAATGAGATTTGATATTGTTGACATCCTCTCAACAGACTTTCAGGGAAGTACGTTTACCCTTCAGGCATTGATTGAACAATTGATATCCCCATTATTGTTCGATGATAGTGCAATTTTTTTTTAAGGAACTTTAATTTTAAAAGCTTTACCTGTAGAATACTGCAGAAAAATTATAAATTCCAAGTAGATATTGACACCTGAATTCTTAACTGAAGTACATATTTAAAAAAACAAACAAAAAACAATGGGGCTGAAGCCATTTCACAGCAGAATAGGACCTTATAAGAATGTTTGTTTTCATCGTTTGTAAGCACATGGCCCTTTTTCTGAGACACAAGAAATCAAGGTTTGCCATTAATCGGTCAGAGGAGGAGTCTTTTAATGGATATGTATAACATTGTGGAACTATATTCTAAACTTTCGCTCTCATTCGATGGACCTTTGGATTGGTTGGTGCTCTACACCTACGACTTATTGTGGCATATGGTGAGCGGGCGGCCGGCCCAGTACCGACGGGCTAGGAAAAGAAACAAAAAAAAAATATGGAGGAATGAAAGAGATCTGAACAATGGGTGTTTGTTATTTTGGAGCTAGACAAAGGCTAATCCAACCCTAATTATTTTGAAGCTTCACACAGCCCAAAAATTATTAAGCACTTAAAACAGTGCTCAAAACTAATGTGTTTGTTTCTGTACAATAAAATATTCAACAAGAAGTAATGATTGAAACCTGTACCAATTTACCTATCCAATATGAAATTATTTTCTTAGGAAATAACATTTCTTTTAGCAGCAATAAAAACTCGGTGTGATTGGATTCACTCCGGTTTCATCGTGAGCGGTCGAAAATCCTTATATACTTGTTAAAGTACGTTCGTTTATTAATGAATCCCGCGCCGCAGTAGTCAACAGTTTAGGGCTAAGAGGGTCAAGAAAACGCTAGACGAAAAAACACAATCTGTGGCTGTACTTGAACTCACGACTGCTATGCCATTATTTTTTTCTCGTCCAGCTTAACATGTGTCAACTGAAAAGTTCCATTCATGGAAGTCATGTTTCCAGCTACTTCATGGACAAGTCCTTTCTTTTACACTCTGTGGTTTCAAACCCCTCAAATAGCCCTAAGGGATGCCGGCGCGAAAGGTGGGTCAGGGGACTGTATGATCACGTTTTCCTCCCCTACTAGATTCGAAAAAAATTTTGGCAGGATAATTTTGCACTCACGCACGCACATAATCACACAGCTTGTTCGTCGTTCACTCTGAAGTCGCATACACGCACACATGCTCACACTCACACCCACACCACATGTGTACAACCTCACGCTCTCACACTATCATACGCACGCCCTCTCACCCTTTCACACGCACTCTTACTCAGACATTGCACTTGCTGCCACTTTTACTGTCATTCATATCATCGCACGCTCTTCCGCAAGCATACGTAAAAGATGGCATATAATGTAATCCTTTGCCTCCAGGACCGACCGACTTAGGGCCCCGCCGCTGACCCTCTGCTTCTCTAGACTATGTGACTGCATCGCTAGACATCCCTTTCTGAGAAACAAAAAGCAAAATAGGGAGAGAGTGATTTTCCTTCGAGACATGATAAAGGAGCTCAGTAAGTACTAGGTTTATTGTCGGTTTTACGAGACCTTTCTTTCCGAAGTCCCACGGCGCATTAGAGGGAATTCCCTCGAAGTAGGGAGTGAAGGGAAAAAGAGAGTATTCTCGTTCGGGTCGCACACGTTCTCAGCTCGTGGCTGATACCGGGGCAGGGATTGTCGAAGTTTGCCTGCGGCGGTTGGGCTCAGGTAGGGCGGCCAGGGAGGCAGTGCGGCCGCGGCGCTATGGCTCTAAGCCCTATCCTAGAACTGCATGGAAGTAGAAATATTACTACAAACAACTACGGGTTCTTAATTGGAGACTTTTAATAAGAAATGGGGTTGAAAGATTGAATATCTTTATCGTTTCTAGTGACTAGAATTTGTAGCATTGCATAATTTCTCGTTACAATTATTAAATTAATAATGGACTGTGTTTCATTTCAGTAAAAATTTGGTCGGAGTTGGACGAAGATACGAAAAAATAATGTGGCTGATAAAGGGAGAGTAATTATCCTGGCGGAAGGTTTGATTCATAGGCTTGATTGTTGAATATGGTTATTACAAATACAATTTAAGACGAAAATTAATCTTTTAATTAGCAACAGATCAAAATGGAACAAGCGGTAAGAAATGAATACGTTAATAAAGTGAGCAATCGACAAGCGGAATGTCAGACTGTCGTCTGCTACTGGTTTACCCTTCACATCGTCCGCTTTCTTTAAAGTTAAACTTAGAAAAAAGCAATAAATTTTATCCACTTTTCAAAAGCTGTAATTCGAAAACTGTCCTATTTGGGATAAAGTTCGTTTAAATACTAAATCAAGTCTACTGAAAAGTACAAGTATATAAAGTTAGGTTCCTAGACGGGGCTTGTTAGCTGCGACTCTCCGCCCGTTAGCGCTGTAAACACGAGGTCCCAATGCAGGCATGGGGAGCTGCCGTTTACCAATATAGTCACAGCGGTTTCCCTAAGGGAAATTTATCCCCATTCGTGCAATGGGTCCACAAATTTACATGGCGCATGTTAACAACTCCAATCGAGGCATTTTCGTCTTAACAGATAAAGTACAGATCAAGATAGAGACAATAGAGAAGAAAATTTGGGAGGGTATCTGACAATAAAACGCTTTGGCTACAGTCCTGTTCCACAGTGAGGGACGGCCGACAGCCTGATTGTTTCGCCTTTACTAAGTCCCTCTTCCCGCTCGGCAAGCTCAAGAATATCGAGTAAAGTAATCGGTTACGCAGAACATTTCTGTACCTACAAAGTCAATTTCTTTCATAAAGTAAGAAGGAAATTTCTGGACGTCTGCAATAAAATCTACCGGGCGAATAAAATACTGGGGGCCGAGCGGAAGGCACACTCACGCGCTCATTCTCTCTCGCACACATTCTCGCACGCACTCGCATTCATTCACTTTCAGTCGTCTGTCTCTCTTTTTCACACACGCAGTCGCACGCGCACTAACTTTGTCAGGTAGTGTGGTCGCTGACCATTCCCATTGAGTCACTCTTGGCCGTTCTATTTGGTAGAAATTGTAAAGAAGGTCCCGAACGCTCTATACTTGGAACCAAAGACCAAAGCCCAAAACAAGTAGTGTCCTTAAATGTTGCACAGGCAAGGGTGTTCAACGTCATGGACACGTCTGTTCCGGTCTGGCACCCCCACAATGGACGTTACCGAGGCGGAGCTAATGAGGGCGCCTGCGATACACTGGATAGGCCAACCCGCCAAGCACTCGTGTGAAGGTGGCGGCCTACCCGGAGAGCCCAAGCGCAGGGGGGAGCAGGAATTAAATTCCTGGTACCCAAATTTTTGTGCCGTCACTTCCCGAAGAGTTCATTGTGGGAGCACCTTAAAACACCCCGTCCCTGCTTGCTAGACAAGGGGTCCGAGAGTGGCGTGGTCTTGGTCAGCGACTACACCATCCATGCAAGACGACCCAACCCGTAACACGCCAGTTCTTTTTGGAGATAACGTGGAGCGGGATGCTGGTCCTTGCACCGGAAAGGAACGTGGTAACTGAAGCGTTAAGTAGCCGGACTTGCAGGGTTGTCTCTGCGAGTAATAAACGTTTCTCAACTAAAAATTTTAACCTGACACTACTCTCCACCGACAGAGGAACTGGGGACGTTTAATTTGTTTCGACACACAGGTGTGCCAAAGAATCACAGTTTGGTACAGAAGCGTCTTCTGAAGGTGAAAACATTAATTTTTCTCCTATAGTTTGCGGACCCTAGAACATTTTTCTTAACAGTCAGTCACCCATACGATTTATGTTCACAGAGAAAACCAGCCATGTGAAGCACAATGTATGTATAAAAAAAGTCAACATCAACACGAACAAAATTCAGTAATAACAAACCTTACTTTGAACTGAAAGAGTACCGGTCACAGTCTGAACATGAGCAAATGCCCCGTCGTGGCTCTGTCTGCTAGTACTCCGAGCCCATTCCATGCCTTGTCACAGCTCTCGCCCGCCCCCTTTCTCCTCCACAAAAGGTGAGTTCGGAAGGGCTTAAGGCAAGGCAAGGCAAGGCTTAACATAAAATCCAGAAAGAAACCGACTAAACAAGCCTTTGGGTTGGTACAAAACGTGCCCGTCTTGACTAAGAACACCGAACAAGTGGATATACACAGACCGTCAAATTTCTTCAAACCGGATAAAATAGTCACTGTTAGTCGACCTATATTTTGAGTTCAGCTCGGTCGGACAAAAGGAACAACTTTAACACGGTTGAAGGCCATTTAGAAGAAAAGGGGGCCAGCCTGATTTCACGAATAGAAAAAGAACCGCCAAAAACTTTCGAGATCACACACTCAATGTCAAGGCATATACTATGTCGCTTAATTGAACATACCAGTAAAATAAAAATCTGATGCTCGTGAAAACAGTCAGACGTTACAAAATAATTTTCAAACAGCCAGGATAATAATAATAATAATAATAATAATAATAATAATAATAATAATAATAATAATAATAATAATAATAATAGCGATATACGGCTGGCGTTGCACCCCTCGCCGGTGTTAGCCTGATGATAAATTAGTGCGGTTATACGTTAAGTTAAAAAATTCACAGTCATTTGTTCTTATGCAGTTGTTTAGGGCGTGGGCCAGCGCGGGGCGCAACCATGGCAGTGGATGTGGGCGGGAAGGCGGCCGCTGGGCGGATGCAACGTAGCCATGGGGTCCAAGAGCTGCGCAGCAGTCTTGACCGTCTTTCGATTTATGTGATATTAAACGGATGTGACGGAGAAACGGGGAGAGAATTTACCCTGGGGATCCATTTACTAATAGTAGTTGAGACTAGGATAGATGGATATTACGACAAAATGCATGACGCCTCAGAGGAAAGCCGATACGCTCTACAAGGCACTATACTCAGAAATACCGCCCAGCATAGAAATAAAACGTCTTTTGCACTTGAACGTGCGCCATGGCATTGGTGCTGCCGCCGAGCGGTCGGTTCGACACCCTGTCAGTAACGGAACGCGCAGAGCAGCAGAGCAGAGCCTTGCACAGCAGTCAGAAATATCAAAACATCTGAATTCCAAATACTGAATAAAGTAGGAATATAATTTTGCTTACGTTTGCCCGTAGACGACATTGCTGTTTTGATATTGCGGACTACTGTGCCCAACGTGGTTCTCGCGGGTATAAGACTAGTTTCGTTCCAGACGGGGTGGCTGTTGATCACAAAAGATCTGTGGCGTGTGTATACAGGGTGATCGCCGATCGCTGCTCATTTACTCAATGATTATTATTTCTTCGATTTACAGTAAGTCTAGAGGGCAATAAAAGAGGCTTTGTGAGCTGCGTAGTCAGTCTAGTGCTTACAGGGCTTCTAACGCACAACTAACTGCGCAGCTTAATGGACGGCTTTTTGTCTCACCCTGTATCCGCACGCCTGCTTGGGCCTCCTTGGGTCCGCTCCATTCTTTCTTTCTTCGACGGTCTCGATATGCACCTATATTCGTAACGCATTTTAAAAATGGCCATCTTAATTATATAATAGTTTATTTAGATCCTTATGCATAAATTAAAAAAAAGTATTTGGTTGTGTTGCACGTTGGTTTCATTAAAAAGTCTGTAATAATTATAATAATAATACTACGCGGATATCCCAACACGTTCTCGTGTTGGGGCGCGGTGAGAGACTCCTCTCACAGGCTGGCGGGTGGGCGGCGGGGCGGGGACGGGGCACTTGAGAGGGCCCTCAGCGCTCCGCCCCTTCCCCTCCCGGGGGTCGGGCGGGGCCGGGGCGGGGTGGGGGGCCCGCTCTAAGGCAGGGAGGGAAGAGAGCACCATTGTTGAAATCCGTGTCCGTTGAGCTTGGTGCTGGCGGCGGCGGCGGCTGATGCGGCGCTGGCAGTGGCGTCACCATAGGAACGTTGGAAGCACGAGAAGGTGGGTGACGCACCACATGGCGGGCGCCCCGCTGGACCGCAGGGGACCCACCAGGCCGCCGCCCACACTGCAAGGAACAACACGCACATGACCTCTGACGGGAGACAAGACGGAGACCGCAAGCCGTGACGTTCATACCCAGTAGTCAGACATCCGTTTCTATGCTTGTTGGGTAGGTATTGTTGTGAGACTGATGCAGTCGAGGGTTGGAAATGCAGGAATTGGGCCTTTTTATCGGGCCAACTAAAATGCTTTCTTCTAATTCCATCATATCTGACGAACTTTCTGATACTGAGCTCTTCTTCATATGCTGTCCCGCTAATTGGTGTAATATATAAGATAGTATTAATTTTAAATCTAAGCAATATTATCAGGAGCATATTCAATTTTCACCAAGCACTTACCTAATGTGCCTGGAAGATATGGACATGACGTTACATGATTGAAGTTTTGACTTTGCATGTCTTCTTGATCTGTCTCCCGGTGATAGAAGTAATTGAAGTTGGACACTATAACTGGGACGGGAAGTGCGATGGTCAAGACACCGGCGATCGCACATAACGAACCCACGATTTTTCCCCACACTCCGACCGGCCTGTAAACCAAACACAAGGATTCGGTTAATACCAAACCACATTTACTATGACACATATGCAATCCTCTTTTAGCTTTCAGACAAACTGCTCATCAGAAATACGTGAGCGGATTTATGTCAGTGCCTTTATCTCAAAATACACATTTTAAAATATTTATATACCTGAAATGCTACAAAAGGTGTAAACAAATGTGCCTTCTTTTAGAGGTAAAAGTATGATTTCCTAACTTTATAGATTTGAACACATATGCTTAAGTTTTACGTGTCCAGGAAGCAAAAACCGACAAGTGTTCTTAAGTATTTTACGCAAAATCGAGTTAGAACAGTAGAGAATGGTATGTTAAAATCATTAATTTTAATAAAGAAAAACTGAGTCTTGTATTAAACTAGGTATTTTTTATATTTACGATATACTGTTCCTCTTAGATCTTAAAACTTTTTCAATAAGTGGTTAAAACGGAAACACGCAAATGGACAGCAGAAATATAGAACTTAAATTAAAAGTTTTAAAATTAATAAGAAATATCGCTGTTATTTGCTTCCATTTTACTATGTATGTCGAGGGATAGATAACATTCAGGAAGCAAATGAAAAGGATTATTTCAAATATTTAATTCACTTAAAAAATCAAGAACTATTTGGTTATTGAGAAATCAGTTGCTTCCTCTCTGTGATCGTGACCCTTTCAATAGGCAAAATGGTTGTTCAGGGTTGCGGCTAAACTATTCGGTCAACATTTGCGCCGTATTAAAAAATACTCAAAAAGCAAAATCAACACAGCTGCGTGTTCAAACAGTGCTGGCCGTACGGGCTAGGATCAGCGGTATACATTGTGATTTAGCATTTCTAAATAAGTAACGGCAGTGAGCATACAGGTGGAGCGGAATCAGATAGGTCAGGCATTCGTTGTAAAATTACATGAAAATAATGCCTTCAACTCATTTTTATACGACTAAATCTGTCAAGACTCTCCGATAGAAATGTTCCATAAAACTGAATTTGTGTGCAAGCTTTATCATTTGAATTACTAGAACTCTAAAGAAAATTTTATCTACAATGTCTATTTTGGGTCCAGTTCTACAATAAATACGGTGCCCTGTCGATGGATAATAAAAATGCGCTGAGCCTAGTCCGTTGCGAAAAATGTTGTTGAGCAGTCAATACCAGCTGTAAGTCGAAGTGAGAGTTCTCAACAAAGTAAATTAAGTCACTTTGCACCTGCTTACAAGTAATAGCTGCAACGCGTTTAGCCAAATGTAGATGTAGCAATTAAAAAAATGAACTCTCACTTTTACTTTTATTTATGGTGCGGCAGTGGTTAATGGTCTGTTTAGTACAAGCCTTTCCATGCCATTCCTAAAGTCGACTACACCACGTGCTGCTGTTAATTTCTAAAACGCATACACAGCGTGTAGAGCAGAGCCAAACAAATTATCACCCTTCGCCCATACTAAAATACTAGATTCAGCAAACTGCGCATTTCCACTAAAATTTGAAAAATATATAGATTTAGATGGTGCCGGGCTGCTTATTTCGCTTCAAACGCCGATAACATTTTGCCAAAAAACAACAGTTAGATCTGCGGCTCAGCGACTTCAGTTAACCTAAAGTAAAAAGAACATTTATATTATATTTTTGTGACGTAAAATGGCCTTGGTTGCATCACTGTGAGTAGTCATATGAAGACTGCTGAACCTGTATTGCGGCAGAATCGGAAACGATCCGTAACTGTGGAACTACCAAACTATGATCTACGAAAAAAGATGGTTTCTAAGGGCATTTATAAATTCTCGATATCCTCCACACATCTGCCAGATACCTGAAATAAAAATAAAAAGCATATTTTGCCTTAAAACCAGGGCCGGACCCTAAAATCGTATACATTATAAGTAACAAAAAATAATAATTTGCGTGAATTATGACTTGTTTTACAGCAAGAAGGCCGGGTTGGCAAACTAAAAAAATCCCTGGGCTGCATTGCTGCTTCGATTTGGGATGCCATATTAGACTTTACAAACGGTATAATTCGAAACCAAGGACATAATGAGCCTTTTGCATTGTTTTCGTTTAATTTGTAAATTATTCTATTTTTACGGCTAGTTCAATTTACAGTGGTTATTTTTCCACGGTTGAAATAAATATTTGTGGCAAGGAACAACACCAACAAGGGACCATCCTGTATATCTTAAGACTGGAGGGAAAATAGCCGGAGAGATAGAAATTGTTGTATCACTTCTATATAGTGCCTCTGTTCATGTTAACGCTTTTTTTCAGTCTATATTCCCCTTCTTTTTGATTTTATACGTACTGGGCGTTTCTTTGAATGCGTAACAGTGTTGCGGGTTTGCCTACCCCGTTCGCCCGTAAGGCGCCATGGCCCCTGCAGCGCTGGAGAGTATACAATCCCGGAGCACTGTTACGCATTCAAAGAAACACCCGGTACATGCGTCTATACGCATATTTGGGGGGTAATGAGTAAACCAGCAGCTATAGAAAAGATACAGCGAAGGAAATGCATTAGCAGAGGAAAACAATGGACAAAGTGATGCAACATCTAGACACAGGTTACAAAATATTTACAGCCCATTCAGACAATAGAAGCCAATGGCTGCAACCTAACCATAAGCGCTAACGTCCGAGTTTATTCCAAAGAAGTTCTTAGAAACGAAAAACTGAAGGTTTACGAGTCAAAAAAAACTTTTTCCACGACGAGGAAAACGGGTTTTTGAAGAGATTTTAAATCGTTGGGGACTTTTCTGATTTACTCAGACTGTACGCCTCCTGATTTTCCCCGTTAGGCATTCATGATTAAATAAGAATGTACAGAAATGGGACTTTTACAATAAACTGGAAGAACTGAAGACACAGTGATATTTCTTCTCATGGACGAAAAACAAAAATCAATGAAGGCGTATGAACGTCGTGTTTTGCATTTGTAAAGCGAAAGGGTCTTTTAGTTCTAAGGATGCGTCTACGAGCCAATATTGCTTGATACAGAGGTATATTGTGATTTAAATATATGTCCTGCTCACAATTTCTTTGAGAAAAGAAATTTTTAGTCCTCAAAGGGTGTGAAACAAGATTTGCAGATTTACTACCTCTTAGAATATCAAAAAAATAAATTATATACATACAAATCAGTGTTATCTCCACCCACACATTTGTGTTTGCTCGGAACGGAACAACTAAAGCTATAATTCAAAGTAGCATATTTAAGGTACTTAAATGCATATCGCATTAGGTTCATATTACACGGCTCTTTATAAAACGCATCCTTATTACGCGCGTTGAGCGCTGGCCCCGCGTCCTGAACGGCCGGCCCCATGCACAGGTCACACAAAACAGATTGCAAGACAGGTTAGGCAGACAGAAAGGCACCAAAGAGAAACATTTCCAGCACAAAGACATGTGTCTGACATTTTCTTTAACTACACGTAAAACATTAAATTAATAAGAATAATAGTTGTACTATAGTAACCAGGGGTAATCATTCAAGTAAGGTTGCAGTGTGGCCAGTACAACATAGGAAACACTGTTACTCTTATGAATTTGACTGGAAACCGGTAGATTACCGTCTGGCTGAGGAGTAGGGTGAACTGTTTAGTCAATATCTGGACTGAAAGGCTAGTAATTCATGTAAAGTGTCGTAAATTTTTATGTAAATATAGATTTAAATTAGATAGAATGTTATTAAATACGGGCAGTACGGGGAATACATTAGTAACGTGAGAAGGCTCACTCCGTAAGGCTTGTTTCAAATCAAGTCAAAGACTCGCCTGCACTTTTTGATGCCGGGAATGTTTGGTTGTTGTCAAGACACATGTAAGAAACGCTGCTGTGTTAAAAAACCAAAGTCATTTCAAAGTGGAAGGTGCCAGGGAGATAAGGATAGATCAATCGATAGAAATAACAAGGTCAAATGCGACGATAAAAGCAATGAATAATGGATTAGAGAGTAGCGTACATCCATTCAGGCGAATATTGACGGACCTTTGCTGCAATGACGCGATTTGATTAAATAATTTTCTTTCACAGTTTTATAAGAATACGTACTTAGCGTTTGCGTATTTTTGCACGCTACACTCTAGAATAAAGCCACGCCAAACATGCAAAGGAACTACACTCCATGCAAAACAGTGCTAGCATTCACTATAGCAGCCCCAAGTTCTTATTTTCGTTTTAGCAAAATCGATCAGGCCTGTGTATGAAAAGAACCAGAAAATTCTTTGTTCAACTTCAGGTGAGCATTTAAAAGAAAATATATTAATGAAAGCGGTTTTAAAAATTGATACTAAGTCTTCTGAACCCACCGTGTTTAAATGGCTTAACGACTCAAAAATATCGATCGACAAAGAAAAAGGGTTTGGCAACCATTGCAAAACCTAGTCATAAGGTATCTTTAGACGACGATATAATTAAATAATAATTTCAAAACCGAGAAGACCAGAGAGGGAAAATGAGTCAGAGCAATGGCGCTTAGTGTATTAGTTTTAGAAATATGGGCACACTAGTCCCTAACGGTGATGGTAGTAAATAGGTCTATGAGGTCTTTATGCGGAAGTGTTACAAGCATGCCCTCTTCCACAGTCAGTCACACACTCATGAGCGTGAGAAACAGTCACAAAAATAATTTAAAACTAGTTCGTATTGAGTAACCGGTTTACGAAGCGAGATTATTATTAAAGCCGTTAGTTACTTCAAACACTCTATACGAGAGAATCTCTTAGGTAGCAAGTTCAGAGCACCGTGTTGCCCACTTTCAAGTGATTAAAACGACGGTTTTTTTTTGGACACGGCAGTCCCACAAAATATACAACACGTAAAAAGTATTTTCTATCAAATTTGATCGATACAATTTTTAATTTTAATGGAAACCCGTTTTTCTTCAGTAGTGATTTATTTTGTGTCGAACTTCATCGACTATCGATTTCAACCCCAATTGGCGGCTTGTCCTTTGTATTGAACTTACTTTACGTGTCGAAATTTTTACTGTCGGCGCTAAGTGAGTCACGGCAGGCATAGTTCAAAACAGACAAAAAGCGGCCGTGAAATAAGTACAGAAGATTGACACATAAACACAGGTCCCACTTTTGCGATTTGACTTTTTTTAGTCCTAAAGTCCATTTTTTTCTGTAATGTTTCGTGAAAGTGTTTATGATTTTTGTTTAACGAGTGTTAAAAATATTTAGAAACCGTGCAGGTCAGTTAGCTGACCGCGGCGTATGATTTTGTTAGTGGGTACAAAGAAACTATTGGGCAGTAAAAGTAGCGTCCGAACTCAAACAGGAACGAGGGTTTACAATAGGCCGGAAAACAATATAATTGGCCAAGAAAGCATGCTAAACACGAACATCAACAGAAGTATAACATACAATCGGCCACTCTATACCCAATCCATTTAATAATAGAAGGGGTTTAGAAATCAGACAGAAAAGCGACAAAGGAAGAAGAAGAAGGAGACGAAGAAGAAGAAAGGGTTTAATGTTTAGGGTGTAGGGAAAACCAGATACGTAAAATGTACATGTGGAACAATTATTCAAAAGAAAAAAATTCGCAAAACATTGCTTGTTCAGAAAACCATTATTTGCACCATTAGAGAGTCAAAAATATTTTTTTTTATTAAAGTATCGCGTGTATGCTAGGTTTTTTTCGGTTTTGAGTTTTAGGAAATTTTTGTGAGCCATATGAGCATTAGCATGCAAGCACATTCGTAGTAACATCATTACGTAAATCACGCACTCTCTTGAACTCTCTAACTGGTGCAGTGTGGTCTTCAGCATTAGCCCCCCGGGATAGCGGAGAGCAGATCGTCACGAGGAACATATTACTCTATTGAGATGTATTATGCAGTCGCCATGAAGGTGTTATTTGTGTTGCCACTTTGCCACAGATTCTTTGAATTACCTTCTTTTATGACAAAGAGCATGCAAACTAGGGCCCATATTGCATCGAAACTCAGAGGTGGGTATTACTATTATATCCGTAATGGCACCCGCTACTGCCATCTATAAAATACATCTACAATAAACTCTTAAAATTCCAACCCAAACAAAGAATTTTCTCTGAACATAATGGTGGTGAGTAAACCAAGAAAAAACTGAAATACAAAAAAAAAAAAATGGTTGTAAGGTGATAAGATAAAATGACGCTCACTATTATTAAGTATTATCAGTTACATGGTAATGCACACTACAGGTGATAAAATAGCTTACGTTAGTTTTGTTAATTGAAAACTAAAACATGGCTGTTAAAAAAAAGAGTAATGTGGAGTATGATACTGATGATATATAAACGGTAAGCTTGTAAGTAAAATAACCTAATGTTAGTAACTGCTCTTGCTGATGGCATGAAAGAAAGAGTGGTTTAGATAGAGAAACAATCATACGTCATATCTCCATAGCCCACGGTTGTCATGGTGACTACGGCCCACCAAAACGCGTCGGGGATGGATTTGAAGAAAGAGTTCTCGGAGCCAGCCTCCGCGAAGTATACGGCACTCGAAAACAGCACCACACCTGTCGAAATACAGCAACATATTGTGTCGGGCACAAAAAGAGAGGCAAGCAGGACGTGGGAAGGTTTGTGTGTCTGTGGGAAATAACGTGTGTATCCATGTCGATGTGTTAAGGCTTGAGCGAGAAACAGAGACGGAGGGAGGCGGAAGACAGAGAGAAGGTGGGTAGACGCCGGGAACCGCTAAGGGGGAGAGGTTTTACCTCATGTCGCCATATCCCACTGTTGTCATGGTAACGACGGCCCACCAGAAGGCGTCCGGGATGGACTTGAAGAATGACATCTCCGAGCCGGCCTCGGCGAAGTACACGGCACTTGAGAATAGGATGACACCTGAAACAGGCAGCTGAATGGGCGAGGGGCAGGGAGGGGCACGCGAGGTTCCGCTAGGGTGAGGGAGTAAGGAAGGACTTTTATGGAGGAATCTGACCTTGGGGCCCTCGGGGGCTAAAGGGGCTCGCGGGAGCCTGTAAACTACAACTACCCGGAGCCTGGCAACTAAGTAGAGCGAATTACCATTAAATTTTGTATTTTTAAAGGGCTTACATAGAAAACTGTTCGAAAACAGCCCATAGCCATAATCCCAATGAGTCACTTCCAAGTTTTTAACAAATAATTTTCTCAGCTCTCTCAACATAGAGAAAATTCGCTCTACTTATTTATCTCCTTTAACTATATTGAGAAAAATATTGAGATAAAAATATTGGATTTTCTAGAACAGTTTGCTCAGCAGGTCAACGGTCACAATATTTTTGTTACACGGTGCGTTTTTCGCATTTTTCCGTAACTGCTTCTTTTTTCAATAAACCATTATACTTTTAAGCTTTGACTGCCAGGCCTTTGCATCATCTTGTGTTGTGCTAAATAGTGCTCCGCCCTCAGCATGTTCGGTATTGAGTAAAGGGAGACTGTGAGTGTTCGTAAGATACATAGGCGTGTACGTACCAGTCGTTGCTGCAACAAGAATAGTTGCAAATCCTTCAGAACAAAATTGACATGCACGTTTTCCTCTCACGCTTTTCAGCATACTTTAGTTTCCAAGCAGTTTGACTTTTACGCTTTGACGTGAGTAACTTTGACATCCAAAGAAAAAATGACTAAAGTAGCTCTGCGTACTCTCTATGATCGACCAACCAATTAATAAATCGAGGAAGTGGCTGCAGGGTTATGTGCACCATAAGAACGTGACGGTCTTCGGTTGCGCGCGGGCGGGGCGGACCGACCCTACCCTCTAGCCCTCCTCACAAGTGGCCACCCCGCCACAGCCTCAGAGAGGCGGAGGCCCCCAAGAGGCCTGCCCGGGCCCGGCCCGGGCCTGCCACTGTCAACAGCTATCGATTACGTGTACGAGGCAACACGTGTGTGCCGTCCACAGGACCTGCACCGTTACGTGCAACAGACTCGCGTGTCACAAAATTGGCTTGAAACCATGTCCCCGCCTCGCGACATTTTATTCCTCCTGTTGGTGGCTGTTTTATTACTCAGCCCGGCGCGCCGTAACACTGGAGCCCCTGCGACCAGAGGGCTAGGCAGCGCGCCGTACCCGACAGCCTCGCGGGTCGGCCTATCTCGACCTTTACCGGCGCTCGAGGAAACGCGTCGTCACGGTCGTAAGCGTGGTGACGCTGACCCGACCGTCCTAGCGGAAGCAAATAATCGCGCCTCATCAATGACCCACCGACTACACTGTCAAAGTAAGTGTGCAACTGTTCAACACTTGTAAGTGTGCAGCTTTCAGTCTGACATGTGCAAGTGTGCAACTCGCCAGTTGTACACTTGTAAGTGTCAAGCTTGCCAGTTGTACGTTAGTAAGTGTTTAAGTCGACAGTTGTGCACTTGCAAGTGTTAAACTGTCCCGTGCAACACTTCCCTTGTTGAACACTTGCAAGTGCACATCTATCGAGTTGAACACTTGCAAGTGGCAAGTTTGACACTTAAAATTGCACAATTGTCAAGTTGCGCTTTTGAACGTGATAGACTGAGAGCTTAACACTTACAAGTGTTGAACAGTTGCACACTTGGCTTAACAGTGTAGTCTAGTGCCCTGCCGCAGTTAGTGCAGCATTCACGATATCTAGAAACATGGCGTTCGTTACTCCCGGGAAGACCCTCCGCCGTCCCGCGTTTGCTTACAGCTGTGAAATCGTTGAGGGGCAAGTGGACGCAGTATATCGAAACTAAACGTTTGAACCAGGCAGTGTGCATCACATCAAGAGCCGCTGGCACGCGCGCTGCCCGACGCGCCAGCTGAGCTTCCCCCTCTTCCCCCCTCTCACCTATAAACTTGCAGCGCGTTCAGCTGGCACACGCTCCCGTGACGTCACGGCTGCCGCCCCGCACATCGGCTTCGACAAGGCCCTTCTGTTTCACTTTCGCTTGCGCTTCGTCTGCCCGCAAGTCCGAGTGTACCGAGGCGTGCTGCTTGTCCCGCTTGCTATTAACGGGACATTCCCCCGGCCTGCGGTACTCCGTGCGGAGGACACTGTGCGAGGGGTCCTTCACTCCGTTTAGTCATGTACAAACGGAAATTTCATCACTTTTTTCGTCACTTTCAGTCATTTTTAGTCATTTTCAGTCACTTTTCGTCACCCAACCTTTAATCAGTTTTAGTCATTTGTAAGTAACTTTTAGTCAATTTCAGTCAATTTTAATCATTTGTAGTCTCTTTTCGCCATTTTTAGTCACTTTTCGTCATTCTTTGTCACTTTTCGTCATTTTTTGTCAATTTTAGTAATTTTATTTTAAGTTATTTTTGTCCTTTTCAGTCAATTTTAGTCATTTTTTAGTCATTGACTTATTTTTAATCTTTTGTCATGTACACGAAAAATCGAAGTGAAGGACCCCTCGACACTGTGTCCAGGACGCGACGGTCCGTGGCGTCACCGCGACTGTAGCCGCGCCCCTCACACATACACCCACCCTACACCCAACCGTCTGCTCCTCGTTTCCCTCTGTCTTCAGAGCTGTGTGAAACAAGCTTGAATAGATATGACGTAATGATGATCGAAACTGACGCTGAGTATTCTACGTAAAGAAAAATCGTACTTTCTGATACATGGAAATATGTCCAAGAATGCAATCCACTCAAATTACAGACGCAAACTGGACTACGAAACTACCTATAATGATATAAGTATTCGCTATCCTGTTACTATGAAAAGGTACTGCAACAGTACTAACTTTTATTTTACTACCTGTGGCACTATCAGATTAAGGAACTACCGCAGGCCTACAGTCATATACTACCGAAGCCTTTGTACACGGGCCTTTACCACACCTGTAAAAGAATCTGTCGCTTAGGGTAACAAACACCGAAACGTTTCTCTCTTTTTTAGAACTTGATAGTTAAAGACAGAACTAATTCCAACGTCTCAATCAGGGCTGTTTATTCTCTATGACAGACTGGAAAGAGCAGTCCGTGCACTTCCTGCGGTGACGACTGTCCGTCAGGGCGAGCGTTAAGCACCTGACCTACGGTACAGGAGCGGACGGGGAAGGGGGGGGGGGCACGGCGAGGCGGCCAGCTATTAGCGTGTCGCCGTTGACAAGCATCCGCAGCGCAAGAAACGCGGATCCAGTCAGAGGGGCGGGGCTCAGGGCGATCGTTACACCCCTCCCCTCCCACCACCACTGCTCGCCTGGCCCCAGCCGCGCCCCGCGCCGCCCCCAGCCTAGGCCCACCACCCGCTCTCCCCCGGGCCTAGCAGGGGCTGCCCGAGATGAGGGCATGGTTGGAAATACTTGAATGGATCAAATGGCTCGGGCATCGTCAGACTAAGAGTCCTGCTGCGCCCTGCCGCAGCGGTGGCCGGAGGACTCTCGGGAGGGACCACTTCTCCGAGTCTGTCCATCGTTTTGTTTTTAGCAGGGTGTATTTACGTCATTACGCGGTCATCCGTGCCGACATGCCTGTGAGACGCGGCAGGGCCTATCTTTACTTTTAATGAACTGCGGCTCATTTGGCCTTGACGAGGAGCCTGGCGGGAGGGAGAGAGGGTGTGGGGCGGGTCGGTAGGGGGGAGAGTTTCCTCACGGTAACGAGCGAACCGGACCGGCCGGCCACACAGCCGTCTTCGCGACACAACACGACTTTCGGTACAAAATTTCCCTGGTATGTCACTCTTTTTAAGTGGTTGGTCGATCATGTTGTGTGGCCATACCTTTCCGACTGGAGACGAGATAGCGTACCATGTCCGCGGCCTACGAGGCAAAACCACTGATTGCGTGAGAAACATAAAATGACTTGTAAAAATTTTTCTCAAGAGATAAAATGTTTAAATTTGAAATAGCGAGAGGCACGTCTTTTTCATCAAATTCTTTATGATGGAAATATTACTTTACGAAGCGCTTATTGCACTTGGCGAACTGTTTCTAGTCTCGTCGACTCTTTGGACCAGTTATAATTTTTTATGGAAATGATTAGAAATGTAGTTTGCTACTTGAGGTTCCATACGTTACCAAAACACAGACGATACGACGTTCACTTGAGGATTCCACTTGAGGAGCACTTACACTTTCACTCACATGTTGAGGTCGCAAAAGCACACGCACCCACACGCGACAAATATGAGCACTTTTTAACACTTTTTTGCTATCACACTCACCTATAAACAAGAAAAATATGAGCAATCCAAGTTCCCTCATCGAGGCTTTCAATGTTCTCCCTAATATCTGGAGTCCTTTCGAGTGTCGGGAGAGCTTGAATATTCGGAAGACCCGCACTAGCCTGATGACTCTTAAGATGGCAAGGCTCATGGCCTGATTTGTGCTCTTGTCCTGCGGGCTAACGGGAGCCCGAGGCAGTTGTATCGTCTCCTCTTCTTCGGCCACCACCGTGGCCAGGGTGATGAAGTACGGAATGATGGCGATGATGTCGATGATGTTCATGACGTCACGGAAGAAGTTCAATTTGTTTGGGCACGCCAAAAAGCGAACCCATAGTTCAAACGTAAACCAAACTATACATATAGTCTCTATGAGGAAAAAAGGGTCCGTGATGTCCGGCACTTCGTCCTCTTCGATCTTGGTGCCGTTGGTGGTGGTGTTAAAGACGCGATAGTGTTTGAACTCAGGTAGCGTCTCCAGGCAGAAGATGACTATGGAGAGGAGGATCACCACCACGGAGATGATGGCCACGACCCGGGCCGCCTGCGAGCTCTCCGGGTACTCGAACAGCAGCCACACCTTGCGTTGGAACTCATGGTCCGGGAGCGGCTTCTCCTCCTCCTTGATGAATCCCTCATCCTCCCTGTAACATACGAGGCACAAAGTGAGACGCACTGCTTTGTCGAGACATGTGGGGTCGTATGTAGGCAGACAGAAATTTTAAAGAAAAAAAAATTAAAGCATAATGCACGAGACTAAATATCGGATGCGAGAAAAACAGAACATGAACAATTAATTCTTTTACGGGTCAAACTCTGACTACCTGCGAGCTAATATATGACAGTTAGATTTGTGATAGGTAAAAATAATTCGATTTTTTTTTACGTGTAGACATCAACTACTAAAGTACTATCTCGCGAATTTCCCCGCTTAGAGTTCGTTCAAGCTAAAATTGTCTGAAAAGACACTGTCGGCAGGGAGTTTGACTGGAGCCACCGGTTGACATCAAATATCATCGAAACCGATATCGGAAGCATGTAACTTGATTTCGAGTGTGTGCGCGCTCAGCCCACATCGTACAGCGTGCATGTATCGGGTTGTTAACTCCACGGGCCGGGCCGGGCCGGGGAGTGCTGTTGCTCCTCCTGGACCTCAGCTGACATCGAGCTCTCGGTCAACACCGGGCCTGCTCGTGTTCCCGGGTCGGAAGAACAGGAGGGCGGTGAAAACAAGCTACGCATCACCACGCCGTGCAAGGAGCCAACAATTAACGTACTTTGGGGTGCTTTGGGGGAATATTTTGATGGCATCTGCAGTAAAATCTAATGCCAATAATCCCTCGCCGAAAACTTGTAGCGATTTTGTGCTGTAATTCGCGTCTTTACTGCTCGTCGTTGTTTAGGGGAGAGCGAGAGGGCGTGATCTGAAACGAAGGAATTCGCCGCTCCGACCACAATGAATACTAATTTCTATCGACCCCTGCCGGCCTGCCGGGACTGGCCCTGCCCGCCCCCTCCTCCCCTCCTCCGGCCAGAGGGGCCCCGCCCCGGGGGGAGGAGGAGGAGGGAGTCACTCGTGCCTCGGAATAATGCGGACCAGGGCCTGGCACCGCTCAGCACATACCCACCTCACCTCATCCTCCAGCATCCAGCCACCCTGCCGACCCTTCCTCCTATGTACTCGCCTCACGTTTCCCTTCGGAGTGTTTCTCTCTGACGTTTATCCAAAAGTCACATATGAATGATAATCAATGTGCCTGTGAAAAAAGGCGCGTCGGGCCGTGCTGGGCGGGTGAAAAACGACGACTGTGATTGTGTGTGTGTGTGCTACCTGAGGCGAGCGGCGTCGGGCGCGATGCGTCCCGCTAAGTCCGCTAAGGCGTGCCCTTTGGCGCTGCTGGCGGTGTAGTGGCTGTATTAGAGACGCGCTGTTGCACGCCCTTTGCTGCACAGGGCTGGACGCTATTCAGTCCTGAGGGGTGGGCCGGGAGGGAGGGAGGGGTTGGGGAAGGCAAGAGAATGCCAGCCCACTGTTATCATCGTAGCAGAGCATTGCGCTGCGACAAGACCACCACTGGGACGAAACGACCGTCCTTTAAAAGAAAACTCGGTTTGGCCATCGCAAGTAAAAAAAAAAAATATATACACACAATCACTAAAGGCAGCGCGGAGGATATTAAGGACACAGTTTATGTATAGTTTCCACTACAGGTCTCCACTATCCAGATTCATTTTCCGGATTTCTTTTCGGCGCGCGCTTGTCTCATTTATGGGCGTGTAACCGTGTCCCCCGCGCTCTAGGCGCAAGTACCTCATGTCGCTACACCCGTCCCGTCCCGTCCCGTCCCACTCGCAGAAAGGCGTACGCGTGCAGGCAGGGCGGCCAACCTCGGTTGGTACGCGGTACGGCGGGGGTGGGGCCAGGCGCGGCGGGGCGGGGCGGGGCGCGGCGGGGCGGGGCCGTGGTGGGCCCACCCGCTGGGTCGAACGTAACCATGGCGACTGAGACTGCGAGAACAGCTGTGACGTCAGTGCATCATGCCCGGGCCATCCTCTGCTCCCCCGCACCGCCCCGTGCTGCTGCCCCCGCACACCCGCAACACGCACACACACACACACACGCGAGTAACTAGCTTTTTTTTTCGGACATTGTCCTGAGTACTGGAGGTCGCAGCTCTGAGAAATCATACATGGCGCGAGAAAAAATGTTTTGCTTAAATTTGGGCGACAGCCCGGATGTATATGATAAATAAAAACAAAAGGTCTAACAAGTATTATTTTTCCCGAAGAAAATACTATATCGTCGCAAATAATTTGACGAGAACGGAGGATAGTCCCGTACACTGACAACAGACTCACGTACAGACCGAAATCGTCTGAGATAGGACGTCCAAACGAGAACGATACAATTCCGCCCGTCGGCTCCAAATCGTTCCGACACCACTTAGATATGGGGGGCCGGGCCGGGCCGGGCGGGCAGGTGCGGCCGCCATGCCGGGGCCCTTCCGCTCGGCGACTCCCGGTGATTACATCTTATTCCTCTCCTGATCGGGAAAAAGATGAGGGAGCCGTGACGTCCAATCTCCGTCCGCGTCGACATGGAAGCCGAAACCCCGAGCGCGCTGTGTGCTCATCACCCCCACCTCCCGCCCCACCCGCCCCGCCCCACCCCACCCCGCCCCGCCCCACCCCGCCCGGCCCCTCGGGCGGCCGCGCACAGCCCGCCTAAAAATAGGCCCCCGCACAACATTGACCCACAAACGGTTAGATACTTCCATCCGCTCTCAAAGATACTTGCTCCCTGTAAGCCCGCAACCCGCCCCGCACCGCCCGTCTCTGTTTAGCAATCCATTTGTCCGTCTGTCCGCAGAGCCTCTGCCCCTGCCCCTGGCCTCGCAGCGAGGTCATAGCGGGGGAAAATGAGAGAGCAGTGGGAGAGAGGAGAGAAGAGTAGCGGAGAGAGGGGAGAGAGGTATTGACGCAGAGTGGGGGTCTCGAGGGGCATCGTTACTACAACTGTGACATTATCACACATAGCCTGGCAGGCGGGGGCGGCGGGGGCGGCGGGGGCGGCGGGAGGCCATCACGCGCCCAGGGGCGGCAGCGGCAAGCCGGGCCCACCAATGAAAAGCGGCTATGATCAGGGGCCGCGTCTTTCTCGCTGGGTTTGAGCACCCTGCCCCTGCAGACCCTGTCCCTCACCCCTAGCCCGTCACGCCCCCGCCCCGCCGCCCCCTACCACTTTTGCCCTCAGGCCGGATTCCCGCCCCGCGACCCGGGCTACAAACCATGCCGCCTCCAAGCAACGGATGTCGGCCCGATCCACGAGGAAGCCCGACCCCTCCCCCCCTCCCCGCAGGTCCCACCACGCCCCTCCCCGTCAGGGAGGTTAGGGCGGGGCGGCGTGCCCTCGCGATGCGCAGTGGCGGGGAGGGTAGGGGTAGGGCCGGGCGATGCAGGGCGGGCCGCGCCCGCAAGGGAACTTGGCGTAGAGCTCAACGAGCTTGGTCTTGGACCTGGCCTGCAGGGCCAGGACGAAAGGCCAGGCCAGGCCCCGGCTGCCCAAAGGTCTCGCCCTCACCCTAGGCTCCACTCGCTCCCCCGCCCCGCCCGCCCCGCCCCGCCCCGCCCCGCCCCGCCCCGCCCCGCCCCAAGTCGCGTCGGCCTGCCGCCTCCAGGCGCCTCCCAGGTGCCTCAGGGCGGCGCCGGCGCCGGGCCGCACAGCGGGGCCTCGCGGGGGCGTGTTCGGCGTCCTGGCCGCCTGCGCACGCCGGGGGGCACCGGGGGCGCCGGGGGTGGGGGTATTTAACCCTTGGAGATAATGCACTGCGGCACGAGGGAGGCGATATGCAGGCCGTAGGCCGGGCCGGGCGGCTCGAAGAGGCGGGGCGGGGGCGTGGGGTCGAGGCGTTCCTGACGGCCCAGCGCCGGCCCCCTGCGCCGCCCCCCGCGCCGCCCCCGCACCGCCCCCTGCGCCGCCCCCAGCCCCACCCCCCGCCCTCGCCACGGGGTCCCGTAGGGCCGCAAGCCTCGGCGTTGGAGGGGGTGCGGCCGGGTCAGCCGGCGCGCACGGCCGTGGCGTGCTCCTTGGGGCCGCAGCCCCTCCCCCACCCCCTGCCCCCTCCCCCCACCATGCTCCAGCTGCAAGCCAGTCGCGCCCCCCACCCTCACCCCAGCGGTGCCGCGCCGCGCTGTTCGAGGGTAGTCTCCAGGCCGATCAATACGGGGAGTAGGGGAGGGGGCAGGGGGAGGGGCTGCTGGAACTGTATCCTGTACGGACACTAGGTCACTGGCGGCTGGGTCTGCGGTACCGGCGCGGCGCCGGGCCCGCTGCCGCCCCCACCGCCCCCGCCGCCCCCAGCCCACCCAGCTGCCCAGTGCTGCCTGGGGAGTGGTCCTTGGCGAGGGGGGAGGCGAGGGGGCGTGGGAACCTGGTGGCGCGCACGACTGCGGCACACGGCGTTGGCTTCAGGCGGGGCGGGGCGGGGGGGGGGGGGCAGAGATGGGCGCATAGCGTACTGCGCGCGCGCGCGCGCGTGTGTGTGTGTGTGTGTGTTGGGGAGGGGCGCCTTTATCCCCATCACACATCGCTCTCGGTCCGGAGATTGCGGGGCTCCGATTCCAGGTTTAACGTCAGCTGATTTCCCGCTCGGGATGCGCCGGCGATCCCGCCCTTTGAATAAGCCTTGAGGCAGTCCCGTCCCGCCCCACCCCGCCCCGCCCCGCCTGTCATGATGCGCCGACGGACAATAGTAAGAACGCCCGCAAACAATGTCCGCTCCTCTCAGGGGAAATTCACCTCGTCAAATGTGTGGAAGCTACTGACTTGCCCTACTAAGCAGCTCTTTTCTACACGCTACCGAGCGCCCCCTCCCCACCCTTCTGTCCGTTTCGCATACATGCAAACGCATAAACCGTCGATATGTTTACAAATCGTCACATCATAAAGACGGAGCAAAAATATGCGCTCGCAGTAAACACATGACCGGGCATATCCTGCGCGTCAGAAAACGGGGGCTGCTAAATGTAGTTATACATGCTTCCTGGCGGCCGGGCCGATCCACTGTGAGGTCAGGGTGAAGCCAAACCCAGATGGCGTGAAAGGGAGTCTCGCGAAAAAATCAACTTACAAGCTATAACTATATCACGGTGAAAACCCAGTGGTAAAAAAAAAAGATACGGTCGACAGCGTGCGAAGGTGCACGGCACGATAGCAGCTCGCCGGAAAGACGGATACACACCGGAATTTGTTGGTGGCCAGCTCTCCCAGCTCGTAGAACTTGATCTCCTCCGAGAAGACGTCCAGAGGCACGTTGACCGGCCGCCGGAGCCGCCCCCCGCTCTGGTAGTAATACAGGATGGCGTCGAAGCTGGGACGGTTGCGATCGAAAAAGTACTCGTTCCGTAGAGGGTCGAAGTAGCGGATGCGCCGCGAGGGATCCCCAAGCAGCGTGTCCGGGAACTGGTTTAACGTCCTCAGCTGCGTCTCGAACCTCAGCCCGCTCACCTGTAGGGGACAGAGAGAACACGTTGTTAGAGGACGCACTCCGACACCGGCTGGTCTGCGCGACTCTCTCTCTCTCTCTCTCTCTCTCTCTCTCTCTCTCTCTCTCTCTCTCTCTCTCTCTCTCTCTCTCTCTCTCACACACACACACAGGCTTTTGACTATTGCGCTAGTGCCAAAATATTTAGGCCGACGTATACCTTTAGAGAAAATCTACCAAGATGGAAAGGTAGAAGGAGCTTAATGGAATCGTTTTTCCTCTATAATTTCGGCCCTGCCGCCAGGCTGCGCTGCCTACCGCTGCTCTCTTCGCCTCTCTCTGTGTGGGGCACGCAAACACGCGCCGCCCCCTGCTTCATCAGGCGAGTCACAAAGGAGGCCGCTGTGTCTTCAACGGGAGGGGTAAGGGGGCGCGGTGACCCCCCGCCACAACAGTGTGCACAAACACTTGGCTGCGCTCGGGCGTGCAGGACAAGCAAAGGATGAAAAGAAGCCTAGTCCATGCGCGGCGCGGCGTGGCGTGGCGGGGCGGGGCGGGGCGCGAAAGGTGTTCGTGATGAGCCGCAGGCGTGGGCAGGGCAGCTCTGCTGCAGGGCTTTAGTAAACCCAGCAAAAATCATTTCTACTCGCCCAAGAACGGGGGAAATTTTAAACTTAACTTATGATGCGATTCAGGTCTATGACCTAACCCTTCCCTCCCGGAATGGAAAAATAGAGAAGTCAATTAACTGTTTAATTAGCAAATAAATCAATGAGTGGTCATCATTTTTCAGCGTTCCTGGAGACGAGCCGGCGAACAGAAATGAAGTATGAAGTATGAAGATTAGGGGGAGGGGGGGGGACGAAAAAGACTCGGCATGTATCGATTGGTAGCAGCGATGACTACTTTCAGCTTAACGCGGCGACTGGTTTAAGTGGTCATGCTAAAGGGGGGTGGGGCGAGGTGCGCTGGCCTCAGCGGGCTGCGGGGCAGCCGTGCCCAGCCGTGCCCAGCGCCGCGCCAACAGGCCCGGCTCAGGAGGGCTTCGTGGCAGAAAGTCATAATGATTGCAAGGGCCCCTTGACAATGATAAAGAGCGAAAGGAACGAGAGACTGGAAGGAGAGAGGGGGAGGAGAAAGGGGGGGGGGGTCAGAGGGGGTCAGCCCCGCCGGGCTGCGGAGGGAAGGGAGGGGGGGAAGCAGAAACTCGACTTATTGGCGCGCTGCAGTTGCATTATCACAACAAGCCTTCAAATATAGGTATTGTCGAAGAATTTCGTTAAGGAACAAAATCATGGACCAAAGTGAGAGACACAAATCTGGAACCAAAGAATACGCGACAAGGGGAGGGTAATTTTCAGCGGTGGATATATTTGTACGTTACATAAAACTCGGGACTATAATTAAATGCAGGTTCTTAAACTCTTTCATTCGAGAAAAAAATATCTGCGCACAAGAGAACAAAAACAAAAAGCTTCCGAAAGCAAGAAAATATCCAACATGTGACGCGCGCACTTTGGCGCAGCTGTGTCCGCCGGCGGACTCACACTTCATCCACAAAGAAATGGATGTGGCCGAGGAACATAGCTAATAGGTTGGCAGGAGCGGAGCGGCCGGGCTGGTGCCAGGAACCTAAGAACTGGAAAATGTCCCAGCGTGGGGCGACGCCGCCTGGAGAGGGAGGCTTGTTATACCCGCCTCCAGCCCCCCTCCCTCCCGTCTCTCTCTCTCTCTCTCTTGCTCTCCCTCTCTCCCTCTCTCGCAGGCCCGCTCTCTCGCGCTCCGGGCTGGGCTGGGCTGGGCTGGGCTCTCGGTTGGCCTTCGGCCTTTCTCCCAGTTGTGGCTGCAGCCCTCCAGTCGGCCCGGCCCGGCCTTCTGAACTGTACGCGGCGGCGTTGCCACGTTGGCAGGTGGCAAAGCGAGGCAACAGCGCGCGCGATCGGCAGATAGCAGAGCGTGACGGAGAAATAAAAGGGGGAGGGGGGGGGGCGGTAATGTGCCACCACATCATGCGCGCGACTTTGTTTACATTCCAAACAGGCAGCACACGGCTCTGCTTGCGGTGGTTTTTCTTTTCCAGCACAAAAAAATAATAATAAACGAATCTTACCCAGGGTATTGCACCCTCTGTTCTGGACCGGAAGAGGGAGCGTGCTTCAAATTACCGGATACTTATCAATTTGTATGAACATTTATCATGGCACTTTGCACTTTGACTAGATTACGGAACTCCCACTGAAATCACCTTGGCAATCGGCGAACTCGGTGGAATGCCGTGTAACATAGTCCAGCCGCACACACAGGCACACAATTACACACACACACGCACACACGTAGACTTGCATCAGTGCAGCTCTCATTCGTGCGCTTGAGATACTTACGTTGATGACAACCCGCTCACAGTAGTCGTGGTCGTGGGGGATGGGTTCGAAGTGTGTTACGCCCGTTAACTGTCCGTGAGCGGTCGGGCCATCCTCGTCTTGACTGCTGAGCTTGGGCAGCGACCTGCAAGCACGGGAGTCGTCAGATACAGAGAAAAATAAAATCAAAGTTCAACACGTCAAATATGGCAAAAAAAAATTATGCTTCTGCCAGGCGAAAGCCTGAGTTTTCGATAGGAAACGTCAAAGAACCTTATGCAATATCAATAAAAATGTACAACGTGCTGTCCGGTATGATGGCCTCGCAAAACTCCCCACCATCTGTGCCTCGCAGTACACGACCCGCCAGATTCCCTTTCGCCACTGCACACACACACACACACACTCACACGTGCGCGCGCGCACGCGCCCTGATACTGCATGCGGCAAACCGTTTGTCACTCGACCATAACAAAGTGTTAGCATAAGGTCCTCTGCGTGTGATGGACCCAATACGTAACAGGTGGCGGAGCGGCGTGACACGCAAGGCCTCCAGAGGCGGGGCGGGGCGGGGCGGGGCGGGGCGGGGTGGGGCTACACACCGCGACACACTGGGCGACACGCTGAGCGCGGGCGCCGCCGGGGCCGGGGCCGCGCCTCGGCACGCCATACAGATGCCTGTCTGCAGGTCTCGCCCGCCGCGCCACGTTTTCCGACTGACTGGGCCTGGGCTATGTGCGCCGTCGTACGGCAGCGGCTCACTATGCTAGCCTTGGCTGCTACCAATTAGTTCATTGGGAGAGGAAGGGACGGCTCGGGCAGCACGACGGGCGGGTCTGGTGGACGTGGTAGGGGGAGTTTCCGACGCGGAGTTGCGCGTCGCACAGCTAGCGCCTCGTTACGCCACACTTACCATATGCTACACAATTTAAAAAAAAAAAAAAAAATTCTGTTAGAGCTGATTAAAAAAAAAAAAAAACAGTCAGACCCGGGACAAAACTATAAGGCTACTTCGTGCCTTAAAAAAAAAAAAAAAAAAAAATTCTGCAGTGGTAAAGTACTGAAATAATAGGGTCATTTTTGTGAGAGAATCCGTACTTAACCGCTCCGCGGAATTTCTATTACGAGATGGATGGATGGATGGATTGTTAGATAGATAGATAGATAGATAGATAGATAGATAGATAGATAGATAGATAGATAGATAGATAGATAGATAGATAGATAGATAGACTCCAGTCCCCATGGGGTGGGGTTCGGGCCACGCCCCCGCCCCCGGCACCCCGGCGCTCGCCTTATCTGCTTCCGGATGTCCTCTTCTCCCGGGCTGCGTCGGTTCTCCGGGTTGTTCTATTTTTGCCTACATTGGCACGTGGGCACGGGGGTGGGGTGGGCGGTGAGATAGAAAGGGGAAGGAAAGAGAAGTTGGTAAGAAAGAGCTATAGGCCTGCCTTATACGAGTAAGAGTGTACAAAAGCATTGCGCGGCTGCGTAATAACGCGAAGACAAGACAAAACTTCGCGAAGCAATAACGCGAAGTTACTTGACAGCAGCGCGCAATGCGCTGCTTTGAAATCCTCGATGCTCGATATGCTCGTGCTGCGAGTGACGCGGGCTGAGCGACGTGCTGAGCGACGTGCTGAGCAGCGGTCTGCAGAGCGGGTCGGGTCGGGTCGGGCCGCGGGATGAGCGAGGCGGGGGCAATCTGACATATTGGTTGATGTGACCCGGGCACGCTTCCAAGCGCTCCCGAGCTGTTCCAGCGGGGGAAAAGAATCCGGCGCAGAGTGGCGCGGTGGGCAGGGGGGGGGGGGGGCAGTAGGGGGAAGGGGGTTAGGAAGGGTGCAGCAAGACACACGAGCGGGAGAAAGTAAACACTAAAGTCCCTGCGCGCTGCAATAAACCGCACAACGCATCGCGCTGCGCTGATTATGCGTCGACAAGAGACAGGAGTCTATTTTCTCCAGTTTTTGACGGAGCAGAACACCGAAACCTGGCTACGAGCAAAAGTTCGAGGGTAGCTTTTTTTTTCTTTAAGGTGGCCGGGTGTGCGGGTTTGTTTGCTGGAGGGGCGTGCCGTGCTGTGCCAGGGCGGGGCGGGGCGGGGCGGGGCGGGGCGGGGCGGGGCGGGGCGGGGCGGGGCGGGCCGCCCTGGGTCTGGTTCGGGTTCGGGTCCTGGGTCCGGGTTCGGGACGCGCAGTGCCGCAGCGGTCGATAGCGGTGTGGGCTGGTCTGCCCCCACCCCTCCCCCCGCACTGCGCCGCGGCCCGGGCCCCACACTACGCACTCCCCCGACCCTCCCCCTCCCCTTTTCCACTCCCTTCCGCGCGCGCGCGTGAGCCGCGGCGCCGAAAAAGGAAAAAGACCCGGAAATTGTACGGGGAACACGTGAAAGTTTTCTCGTTTTCCTTTAACAGAGTCCTAGTTGTGGGGGTGCGGCGCGGCGGCGGCAGGAGCCTCAAGTTCATCTCGCTCTCGCACTGTTCACTTTAAGTGTGAGCCTGCTATGCATTAGGTAATGTTGGCCTCTGGGTCACACACACGCACTACGAGCCGCCTGTGAGTCTGTCTCTGTCGCTCCACACTGAGCGGACGAGCTCCAATGTGTGTCCGGCCGGCCGGGTCCAGCCTGCCTCGAACCACCCGACCCGAGCGGCTCAGCGGCTCTCTGGAGAGCCCTGGGTACACCCGAACGCAAGAGGTGCGCGGCACCCGGCGAGCCGCGATTCTGAGACCTACTCTACTACACTATAGCAGCAGTCTCACACTTGATCTAACATTGTGTTCGCTTGCCTTCATAGCACCATGCCTGTCTCCCCCCCTCCCCCCCCCCCCTCTCCCAAGTAGTCACCTCTGCACCAGGAGCCTTTTGTGTGGGAGAACCTCAACACGAAATTAAAACGAGTGGTGGGGCGGGCCTGGCGCACCTGGTCTGCACGGCTGGCACGGCGCGGCCCTCGCCCCGCCCCGCCCCGCCCCGCCCCCGCTCCCGCTCCCGCCCTCGGCGACTGCAGAGACAATGCCACCTCGACCCAGAGCTCCGTCATACATACTGTGACAGAAGCGAGGGGGAAAAAAATTCTGGGAAGCACAGCCTTCAGGCTATTCCGCGGTACTTTGGGGTGCTCTTTTACCTCAACGTACTCCACGTTTAGTCCCAGCACATTACTTCGGATTTTTCTGACGGAAGGTCGAGACAGAGTTAAGCAAAATGTAGTGAAACTAGCGCGATAAGCCGAAAACATAAAGTGAGAAAACACGTGTTTGGCGAAGAAACGGTGACACGAGGGCGGAGCGATGACTGCTGCCCATAATAGAGATTAGCTTCCTACACCCCGCCACACCACTCCACCGGCGTCCCCTGGCCAGCAGTGTGGACCTGGACCTATACAACTCCAATCTGCTATCACGGCCCGGGGTGGGGGCCGGCTCGCAGCTCCCAGTCGTTATCAACAAGAGGGGTGCGCAGGCGGGGAGGGGAGGCGTTATGTCGTATTGGAATGTTTCGAGCGGCACACGCATGGTCCATGAACTAAGCGTCAGCGCGCAAGGCTCCTCACACCTCGTGGAGCAGCGCACGCCGCCTACAACCCCCCCCCCCCTCCACCTCATCCCGTGCCCCGCGCTGCGGAGGACTGGTAGCGCCGGCCTTGCCAACTTAGCGCCCAACTCCAGTCGGGCCTATCTCCCCGCCCCGCCCCGCCCCGGCTCGCCCCATACACGGCGTAAAGGCCGGCCTGAGGCGGGGGCCGCCGCCGGGCGGGTAGGCATCCCGCCACAATAGCATGTGATTGTGTTGCCTATCTCCCGGGCGCTCCGTGACGGAGGCCATTGTGCGGCCCGCGACTGATACTGTCTTCCGGGCGGAGGCGGCGGAGGCGCAGCGGCCCGCGGTGAGCGTAGCATCGCGTCGCGTAGCCTCGCGTGTGTCGCCGGCCCGGCCCGGGCTGGTACACCGTCAAAAAAAGTTTTCGCGCTCAACCTTTCACTACGATTTATTCGTAACAATAATCAAGCCCGGCCCTGCCGGGTAATAATAGTGGCTGTGTTAATTACTATTTTCACCAACGCATCTTTGAATCTCTCGTCCCCCACTGCGCACCCACCCCGCCCCGCCCCGCCCCGCCCCGCCCCACTTCTCCCCTGTTCCCCGGCGCGGGGAGACGCTTCCACTCTCCAAACCACTATGCGGCGGACTTCATAGAATATGGATCGGGGAATAATATCGGCAGCCGAGCAAAAACCTCCCCGCATTAGAAATTGGACATCTGTCTCTCGACCGAGCACGTTCCGTTCCATCTCCCTCGTGTGCTTGGCGACTCTCCGGAGTGCGGCGGCCAGGCAGGACGCCCGGTAGGTAGGCAATGCGGAGACACGGGTGTGGCCGCGTTGCCTACACTCCAGGCGTTCAGCATTGGCGCCCCGCCCGCACTATACATCGACCCCGCGCGCCCCGTGGATTCGAAACACCAGCGGTTCAAAAGGGTTCGACAGTTTGTCAGCAGGTTTAACGTCACCACAAAAGTCAGCACATGATAATCGGTACTCAGCCTGGAGCTCGCTGGCAGGCGTCTCTGCGATTCAGCAGGCAGTGGAAGCGCAATAACTGGAACTCACCTGCAACAGAGGACAAAAGGAAAGAATGTTAGCAACTTTATTTTTTGTGTCGACGCAGCTGATTTTACCGGGCTAAGAGGGAGAAGTGATGTAGAGTAGGGTGGGGGGTGGGGGGCCCTCAACGGAACGCACTGCTTCCTCCACTAGGCGCGCCCCGCCCCGCCCCGCCCCGCCCCGCCCCGCCGCACTACTTCTCAACAGATTGTATCAAACACACTTCCTTCCTCGAGGCGATTAGCACGCTCACTCGCGGCGCCAGCCTCCCCGCCCCCTCCCTCCCCCCTCCCTTACCTCGCCGATCAATAATCTCCTGAAGAATGGGCCAGATTTGTACGGAGGGAAGCGAGGCAGGAAGGGGATGATCCGTCAGAGAGGGTGGCAGAGCGTTTTAACGCTCCCCCGCCAACGGGAAATAGAGGGAGAGAGAAAGAGAGAGAGAGGAGAGGGATGGGCGCCAGAGGAAATTAAAGAGAGCAGAAGTGCTGCACTTCTCCTAACCCATAGCCGACTTATCAACATTTGGCATACCATTACGAAGGAACGGGACTCGAAAAATGACATCGAATTTTAACTTTGTTATCTTTCTGTTAAGATAACTCCAACTCCTGGAATATTGAATGTGCCATTCTTTTCCCAGCTGTCGTGAAATTACACGAGGAGTCTGAAAACCTATTGATTTTAGAACATGTCATGAGGTTGGCCTCAAATACATACGGCTTTCTATCCAGCTTTGCGACTCGTGGCAATAGTAAAGCGACCTTACTGTTTGCGTCGTTATGTTGGAGACAAATTTGACGCAACATTCTTATGTCGTGCATAACTCACAAATAGCATGTAGTGGGACGGATTTCGTTAGAATGATGCAGACAATACATATGCCATTGCGTTAATTACAATAATCATCGATAAGTGCAGTGGGCTGTTGTCAAAGGCGGGCCCATGCACGTTCGGGGACGGCTCCACTTGGCACCCGCGCAGCGCCGTAGTTTCGAGAGGTTATTGGGAAAAAAGAGGGGGAGGGGACTTCGTTTGTTACTCCTCGACCTCACAAGGACTCGGCCAGGACCTCCGAGGAGGGGAGGGCCCTCCTGGTGTCTGCTTCTCATAAAGTGATACGCCAGCAGAAGCATGGCCTCTCCGCAGCGCGGCTGCCCTGCCCTGTACTGCGCCCCCTGCCCTGACGCACACCTAACCTAAAAAAGATGGCGCATCGGAGAGGGAAGGGTCAGCGGCGCAGATAGGCTCTGGCGAAAGCCCTTTCTTTCGATTGTGACTGTCCAGGTCTCCATGGTTGTGAAGTGGGAAATCAGTAGCAGGAGACGTTTTGAGAGGAATTAGTCTCCCTCCCTAGAGATGTGCCCTTATTTTGGGTCAACGTGAGCAGAATTTTCCATTTCAAGCGTTCCAAAAGCTCTTGACGTATCCGCCAGAGAGCTCGCAATCTTGACTACGAACCGCGACAAACCTTGCCCATCGAGCTGTACCCTGGACGATGGAATCACAGGGGACAGGAGAATGCAGACGATCCTCTGGAAAAAGAGGGTGGGGTTTGGAGGGTCGAGGGTTGGGGTTGAGCTCGCCTTGGCGGGGGAGCAAAGGGAATGGTGGAGAATTGGTGGGGTGGGGAGAGGGGGGGAAGGGTTTGATCGAGGCCGGCGGGACACCCGTACCAGTGTTGATGGTGTGTGATCAATATATGTACAAAATTCTAGACCCCGCCCCAAATCGTTGCGCTTATTCTTTGAACAAACGAAAGGAACGTGTATTTCCGTGGCCGAAATAGATCAATGCCGATACTATTACTTTCGACTCGGTCGTGCAAAAGTCCGCCTGATCTGATGCTAGCCGTAGAGGAGGGGAGACGGGGGTGGGGGGGTGGGGGCCTTAGGAAGGGGTGGCCCCGCCCGCCACCGTCATCAAGGTGGAGCACAAGTAACAATCTCGGACGAGCACCTCGCCGCACAAAAGCTTCCTCAATCAATACCAGATCTACTGCAATGTGGTGCTTTCTTCCGTTCCAGCGGCTTCAGGAAGAGGAGGTGGGGGAACGGGGTGGCGGAAGGACGGGAGTGGGGGGGAGGGGGGGGGAGAACGGAGGGAGCCGGGTGCAGGGGCGGGGCGGGGCGGGGCGGGGGCGGGCCGGGCGAGGCCGGCGGGGCGGAGAGTGCAGGGCGAGCGGCAGCGAGAAGGAGAGAAAAACTACCCACCTGTCATCCTCCAACCCAAGGAGCTGGGGGCGTGTGTCCTGCCTCGGCTTGAGGACAGGCGTCAGCCCCCATTTCTCGATAAACTCTATGCGGGAAATCTTGAAGAGCTAGAAGTGGCGGGGGCGGAGGGCCCCCCTCGCGGGCCCCATGCCTTCCGCACGCTGGGGGCGGGCGCGCGCTGGGGGGCGGCGCTGAGGGGCGGCGGGCACGGCGCGCACACACACACGCACACGCGCGCGCGGCGCGGCGCGGCGGCGGCACTGGGTCACGCGCGAGGGGCGGCGGCGGACGGGGGCGCGTGTGCTAACGCGTGTGCTAACGCGTGTGCGTGTCGGGGCGGCCGCGGCCGGCCACGGAGCCCAGGAGCCATGGCCGGTGTGGCGGGGAGGCCCGGCCGGCGGGGTGGCCGGTGTGGCGGGGAGGCTACGCCATGGCCGGTGCGCTTGACGGGGTGCCTGGCCCGCCTGGCCTGCCTGCCCGGGCCTGCGGGCCACGCTGCCAGCGCCACACTGCGCCACGCTGCCAGCCCGCGCCTCACCACCTCCTGCCCACGGCCTGCCTGCCCGCCTCACTGCCTTGGCGCGACTGCAGTCCGCCCCGTGCTGCGCGGCCTGGCCGCCCCGCCCCGCCCCGCCCCCGCCCTGCCCCCCGCCTCCCTCGGGCACAGCTCAGCGCGCTCAGCACGGCCCGGCCCGGCCCGGCCCGGGGGCGGGGTGGGGGAGTGCGAAGAAGAGAACGGGCGGGGCGAGAGGTTCAGGCGGCTGCCGTCAGGGGGCGCTGCGGCGGGGTGGGGTGGCTGCGGCGAGCGGGCGGGGCGGGGCGGGGCGGGCCAGGGCATGGCAACGCAATCGAAAGCGCGAGCTAACCCCTTCCTGCGTGCCGGCCGTACGCGTGCAGTACCGCGTGGAAAGCCGGCACTGCGCCGCCACGCCCCCAGACAAGCCTCCGCACTCATTTTAATTTTTATTTAATTTTTATTTTTGTCCAGTTTTTTTTGTTGTTGCTAACGTCAGGGGTAGGGGTAGCTGTGATTGGCGTGGAGTGGAACAGCGCTCTCAGCGATGATCACCAGCCTCATTATGGAGCACCATACAGCGGTGGTGGTGGGGGGGGGGGGCACTCCTGGCCTCCAAAGGGGAGGAGGGGTGCTGGGTCGGGTGGGTCCTGTCCGACACACAATGCTCCCAGTCTCTCGTTACGGCGATTTGATGAGGGTTCCATCTGAGCGGCCGGGCGGGGTGGGGTGGGGCAGGGTGGGGCGGGGCGGGGTGGGGTGTCTGCCGCCTTGTGCGGGTCCAGGGGGAGGGGAGGGTGCCGCCATCCCCCGCCCCGCCCCGCCTCCCCAAAATCAGATGGAGTCGGTTATGGCTGATAACCGGAGCTCCGCCGCCTCGCCTCGCCCCGCCCCGCCTGTGTGGCTCAGGCCAGGCGGTGACAGCAGCAGCAACAGCCTGTGCTCCTGGACCGGGAGGCTGCGGGGCGGGGCGGGGCGGGGCGGGGCGGGGCGGGGCGCTACTGGTCGCTCCGGTCCGGTGTCATCTTCACCTCTCACGTCGATACGCCCCTTCAGAGTCCACCACCTCAGCGGCGCCGTGTTACTTTACGGAAAGGAACTGGACCCCGCTGTAGCACTCAGCAGCAGATTATGAAAGAAAATTAACCCGATCTTTAGCTCGAGGGGTGCGATTCCGTCTGGTAACTTAACTGCTCATGTATATTTTTTTTTTATAGAAAGGCAGAGGCAGGGTAGCCGGGCTGCTGGCTGGTTGAAGCGCGTGACAGGCGCCAAACGTGTTGTGTTTGGGGCATAAATCTCCTCTGGAAACACGCAGGAATGTGGCCGCATGATAAACGGCGGGACGGGGAGGGTATGAACTGCCGAGTGCGCGCGGGGCGGGGGCGGGGGCGGCTGGGGTCTACACTGGGATACTTCCATCAGTCAAAACATTATTACAGCAAATAAAAATTCTTTTAAAAACAACAAAAAAAAGACAAACTGAAATTTAACGGTAAGATATGAATATTAAATAGGTTTGGATTTCCGCATGTATGATAGTTAAGAGTTGTTTGTTGTGTGAACTCGCCCCCCCCCCCACACACACACACACACACGTCGCGTTGGCTGGAAGCTACAGGGACACACTCGCGCGTTAATTGTTTGCGTCTGAGAGCTCAGCCGTGCGTTCCGCCTCTTCTTTCACCCCCTTCTTTCTCTCTCCCTCATCCATTTTTCTCCCTTTTTCTCTCTCGCTCTCCCACCTCTCTCCTCCGCTCTCCTCGTGCGCGCGAACACCGCAGTGCACTGCGCAGGCCTCCGGGCAGCAGCGCGCGCCAATCGATAGGAGAGACGGGAGAGCGAGAGAGCGGGAGGAGAGGGAGAGAGCGAGAGAGCGCGAGACAAAGAGTTCAGGGAGAGAGGGTGAGACAGCGGTAGAGTGAGAAAGACGGAGAGAGGAGCGCGCGAGCGAGAATCCCAGGGAAGGTGAGATAGAGAAAATACGGACTAGGCGAGCTGGAGGAAGCGTACGAAAAAAGGGAACAAAAGTCTTAGAGAGAGAGAGAGAGAGAGAGAGAGAGAGAGAGAGAGAGAGAGAGAGAGAGAGAGAGAGAGAGAGAGAGAGAGAGAGAGAGAGAGAGAGAGAGAGAGAGAGAGAGAGAGAGAGAGAGAGAGAGAGAGAGAGAGAGAGAGAGAGAGAGAGAACAGATTGACGGAGGGGGATGACCGAAGTACAGCAGCTCGAGTGAAGCGAACGGGAGTGGAAACAAGGGTGGGGGAGGGGGGAGTGAGCGGTGAGGTTAGGAGTGAGCGGGGAGAGTGACACGACACGCGCCTCCAATAAGCAGCAGCAGCGGGAGTCGGTAGAATGAGCCGCGCTGCAGCGGCGCAAGACGCAACCCGCCCCGCCCTCTGCCGACCGGACCGGTCCCTTCCCCGTCGTGGAGGAGGAGGATCTTTTGCAATCTGCACACACGCCTCGCGTAATGCACTAGACGCCCCCCGGCCCGGCCCGGCCCGGCCTGGCCCGGCCCGGCCCGGCCCGCCCGAGTAAACAGTGCGATGAAAAATTGAAGCCTCTCATCCAATATGCAGGAGGCTTGCTCGTCCCCTGCGGGACCGGCAGGGCTGCAGGGCGGCAGGGCAGGGCGGCCCGGCCAGGCGCACTGCGCAAGGACATCTCTGCGGTGCAGTCGCCCCGCCCCGCCCCGCCCCGCCCCGCCACGCCACGCCACGCCCAGCCGCGGTGCCACCAACATAACTGCACGGATTATCCTCGGGACGGCCGCACTACGCTAGGCAAGGCGGACATATCTAGGCTGATGTAACAGACAAAGTGGGCGAGATACCTAAAGGCTACACACTTCACCTGATCGGCCTCGTGGTCTCGGTCAGGCTAGTCTAAAGTCTGAAAATAGCAATCTCTTTTTCACCACGACGGAGCCCCAACACCAAAAGTGGAGACGGCCTTGATCGGGGAGGAGAGGGGGTGGGGAACAGACTCTTTGTGATCACCGCGCGGGCAGAAATAGGGCCCACCACGGTCCGCTCCGGCCGTAGCCAGGGCCGGCCAGGGTGACCATAGGGGCGGCCATAGGAGGCAACCACAGGCACAGTGCATCGCTTTAGCTCCACGAAAAAAAAAGTCATAGCTTTTTACCCGATTTCGGTTTGGACAAACGGTTCTTAATGTGTTCCTGGCCTGAGCCCTGAGCGCCCGCCCGCCCACTCACGACGCTAACTACGGACAAATGACGCATTATGACGACACGAGGCGTTACCTGGTCGGGATAAGGGACGATGTGAGAGGAGGGGGAAGCAGGGGTCGACGAACATCAGCAGCCTGCCTGGCCGAACGCCAGACGTTTCGCACCCCCGCCCCACCCCCCCCCGCCCCGCCCCGCCCCGCCCCGCCCCGCCCCGCCCGCCGCCTTGTCACCTGAAAACACCCGCTGACACACCCCGCCACCTCCACCCCCCGCCCCGCCCCGCCCCGCCCCGCCCCGCCGATGTCAGTCAAACGCGTCGTCGCCGTGCTGTACCGGGTGTCGCAGGAGACACGTCACAGTAGGCGCCGCGCCCCGCCGCCCCCGCCATGGGGTAGGCAGACCCGCAACACTGTTTGCGTCTCCTTGCGACAGCCGGTAGATCCAGGCCCTCTGCTCCACCGCTCGCGCGCACCGGCGGCGGCGGCGGCCACGGGACGAGACAGGACAGCTAGCAGAGAAAAATGTCCCATATTGTCAGTTTGGCCGGTAACCAAACCGGGCGGGGCGTGGCGGGGCGGGGCGGGGCGGGGCGGGGCGTCGTGGAGTCCCCCGGGGGCGGCGTACTGCAGCCTCGGAAAGCGCTTGGCGCCGTCTGCTGCTGGGCCACAATCAAGATGCGAGCCAACACAAGGAAGAATCTAATGATAACGGGACGAATAGGTACTTGTCCTTGAGGAGGTTAGTCACACGCACGCACGCACGCACGCAGCCGGTCGGATACAACCGGTGGCGGGCGGCTACTTTTAGCGGCATCCAGAACCAATCTCCTGACCCGCCGGAGCTAAAAATACCTCGTGCACAGGAGTAGCTAAATGTGGAGGGCAAGTATTTAGAGCGACGAGGGAGCGGAACGCGCGCGCGCTCGCGCAGGAGAAGACGAGTTTGGGCAGGACGGAGGAAGTGCGGGATGTTGGGGGGGAGGGCGAGTCTGACGAGTCTGAGGACGAGTCTGAGGACGAGTCTGAGGACGAGGGGAAGGACCAGGAGGACTGTGGCGGACAGGATATCAGCCCAAAGTCCTCGTTGGCCCTGAACGCGGCAGGGATATGTGTGCTGCAATAGGGCAAGGTTTTATTTCCGTGCAAAGTGTTATCATTCATGACTGGCCAGTGGCCCGTCTCCCACCCCACCCCACCCCACCGCAAGTGCGCCACGCCCGGGGCGGGGCGGGGCGGGGCGGGCGGGGTGAGGCAGGCGGGGCACAAGTGCGGGATGCTGCCTGCCTGCGCGCCCTGCGTCAATGCGGCAATGCCGTGCAGGGCGGGGCGGGGCGGGGCGGGGCGGGGTGGGGTGGGGGTAAAGGGCCCCGCTTGGGGTGTGACAGCTTCCCCCTTTCCCCATCCTGGTACCTCTTCCCTCCACCACCCCCTTAGCGCTCGGGGCGGCGAAAGAGAAAGAGAGCGGGAGAGAGCAGGAGTGGGAGAGCGAGAGAGAAGGCTTACTAGCCAGGCAGGCCTTTGGCCTGTATGCTGCGCGTGTACTTCTAGAAATAATTTCTATAACTATATACATGTATACATGTATGTGCCTGCATATGATCATTAGAAACATAAGATAGCAATAATAATAATAATAAGAATATGAAGAAGAAGAAGATGCTAAGGTATCCGTGGGGACCAAACTCTGCTCAGGATCCCGACAAGGTGCTTCGCTACGCTCAGCAAACCACCGCGTGATGATCATACCCCCCAACCAGCGGTGGATTTGCAATCGTTGCTTGTGGAGTGGGTGTGACCCGGGTCCGGGCCGGGGCGTGACCGCCGAATCCCTCCCCGTGTCTCTCGTAGCCGCACGGGACGGGGAGGCTGTCCGCCCCGCCCCCGCGGCTCCCTCATTAGGCGGGTGCGCAGGGCGGGGCGGGGCGGGGCGGGGCGGGGCGGGGCGGGGCGGGGCGGGGCGGGGCGGGGCGGGGCGGGGCGGCCAGGCGCACGGGCGGGAGGCGCGCCTCGTGGGCGTGGTGCGGCTCCTGGCCGGCCCGGGCGCGCGCCCCTCGCCCCGTGTGCTGCCGGGGCCGCCGCCGGACCCCGACTGAGCGGCGCGGCGCGGCGCGGCGCGGGGCCGCCCTCCTAGCCGCAGCGGCGGCAGCGGCAGCAGCCAGCTGTTGTCCTTGGGCTGGCCCGCCCCCTCCACCGCCCCCTCAGCTTGTCGGAAGGCAGTTCCTGCCGCGCTGCCGCCGCCGCCGCCGCTGCCACCGGTGGGGAGGGGGCGGGGGGAGGTCCGCGGGTCGCTACGCCCTGGCCGGGCCGGCCCCGTGCCGCAGTGCTGTGCTCTGTTTTGCTCCCCCGCCCCGCCGCGCCCCGCCGCACCGTAACGGGAGGTCGCAGTTCGGCGGCGGCCCGCAGAGGGGGCGCCGCGGCACAGGCCCGGCGCCGTCGGCGGCGTCGACCGGGGGGGCGCCAGGTGCGGCCGAGAGAGGGCGCCACGTGGCCCGGCGCCGCGACGCCCGGCCCGGCCCGGCAGCCAGTGGGGCACTGGGTCCTAACCTCCCCCACTGCGCTGCACTCAGCGCCGCGGCGCCGCGACGGACGGCAGGGCGGCGCCGGCCGCGGCCTCGGGGCGTCGCGACGGCGCAGGGCAGGAGCCCGCACCGCACGGCACGGGCCCGCCGGCCGTCACAATAGGAACAAAAGCACGAGAAAAGTTTGGCCTTTGTCTTCGGCACACTGGCGGGTTATGTCACGCGAGGCTGTGTGGTGTTGACACACGCAAATTTGAAACAGAATTAACTCGCAAAAAAGGTACAATAAAATAGAGTCTAAAGTCTTTTAAGCGAGTCGCTAGATATAGCAGCAGCACTCTATAATAGAAATTTGTGACGTGCTATCGTCACGCAAACAACGAATGTAGAGTGCAGGGGAGAAATAAAGATGGAGGGCGAAAACAAGAAAAAGAGAAAGAAGGAGAGAGAGAGAGAGGGGTGGAAGAGCGTGTGTTAAAATAGGAAATGAATAGGAAAACGAAAGGGGGGAAAACCACCCCCTGGGGTGCGCCAGTTGCTAACACTGCAGTGCCGAGCCACCAATCACCCCCTCCCCTCCAACCCCTGTCCGGCCCCGCCCCCCTCTTCCGCTCCTCGTTTCTCCTCCTCCTCCCTCCTCCCTCCCCACACCGCAGCGCGTGACGTCATTTTCCGCAAGGTTAAGGACGATGGAGGAGGCGCAGAGGCGAAGAAAGAACGAAGCAAAAGGGGGCAGGCTGATGCTAGGGTAGGAGAGAGAGTGTTAGTGAGAGAGAGAGAGAGAGATAGGGCGGAGGGGCAGGGAAGAGTTACACGGAGAAAGGGGAGAGAGCGAGAGAGACAGCGAGAGCTAGCGCGGGAGGGAAGTCCATACGAGACAGCAATCGATAGGGTTTGTGGCGGTACATAGCGGCCGTAACGCCCTGCCCTGCCGCCTCCCGTCATTTTCTCTGCCTTTCGACGTCTCCGCTCCAGGCAGAGCATGATGCATATTCTACTCGCTGTTCTTCACAAAAGGAGAAAAAAACGTCACATTCTTTACGAAACGTAATTGTATAACGCCTTTCACGAAGAGCTAACTCTGCCCCCCTTCCCCCACTCACGCACGAATGTAACCACTTTCTGTTGATCGGCGTGGTAATGACGACCTCCAGCGGGGAGGGGAAGGTGGAGGGGGTGGGGGGGTGGGGTCTTGGCGTGACCCGGTCGGGATTTATCACTGTGGAAACATCTCGGCAAAC
Source organism: Frankliniella intonsa (assembly GCA_033675135.1). Classification (NCBI taxonomy): domain Eukaryota; kingdom Metazoa; phylum Arthropoda; class Insecta; order Thysanoptera; family Thripidae; genus Frankliniella; species Frankliniella intonsa. Next base: position 2,491,222 of record CM066245.1, on the reverse strand, counting down.
TTAGCGCGGGGATCCACTCCGATCCTGCCCGGAGGGCACGGCAGCGCGTCTCGATGAGAATCAGCAGGGCAGAGGTCACGCGGCATGCAACCGCGGTTTATACAAGAAGTTTATTACAAGATACTGTAAATACTCAATAAATACCAGCCTGGAAACACGGACTACAATATTCCCGCCCAGTGCGACCCTCCATTCCTTTATCCTCCGCGGCCGCGCGCCTTTCACGTCGCCTTCCGTCACCTCCACTTCCCCGTCCCCCTTCCATCACGAAGCTAAGCCTCTCCGCCCGCAAGGAAATCAATTCGACACGCAATCATCCATTCAACAAAACCGATCACATGACCGAGACCGGCCCAGCGCCGCCCAGCGCCCACCCCTGAGCTGACCGGCCCGCGGCAGTGGGTCACCAGGCGGAGGGAAAAGTCATTTGTAAACATCGATCGTGTATTTTGGTTTCTTACTTCCATCACGGTAGGAAGGGCAAGACGGAAAAAAAAAGCAAGTCTGCTTGGAAAAAAAGACATTTCTAAGTAATCCGAGCAGGTCCGAGTACAAATCAATCATACACCGAAAAAATAAAGGTGCAAAGCAACGCCTTTCCTAGGGTGCTAAAATCGAGTGCTAAGTTTAGTGCCTTTCCTGGGGCACTAAATCTTAGTGCCTTTCCAAAGGCACTAAATTTTGTTAGTGCCTTTTAAAGGTAGGACTTATCACCCTTGTTTATCCAGTGTATCCCAGTAATACATTGCAGAATTACTCACATACACGCAAACACGTCGGTCACACAAACACTCGACGATCAGTGTCAGCAGGTGATTCTTACAGCGATAGAGATTGATGTCCCCGGGAGTGCTGGTGCTGGTACTTACTGGTCTTCCCTGGAGATGAAGGGCCGGTACCTCCGGCCGCTGTCGTCGCCGATGCCGTAGATGCCGGCGACGGCCGCCATCCTGTCACTCGCGCGTCATCACGTCACCGAGTCACGTCGCCGTCACACCTGCTGCCGCTCACCGTCACCGAGTCCCTCTCGCCGCACGCGCAGGCTCGCCCCCGCGCCGCGCGCCTCGGGCGCCGCCCCGCGCCCGGCTGCATCGGAGAGGGCGGTGGTGGAGAGGGCGGCGGTGGAGAGCCAGCTGCACAGCACGGCACGCGCGTGAGCGGGCGCCGGCTCCCCCGCCGACCAGCCCCGCGCCGTCACGGGCCATCGGCCGGCACCGTCACGTGGCCACCGCCGTCACGCGGTGACGGGCCAGGCGGGCCGAGCGTAGCGTTCAAATCAAGCGGATGAGGGCGGACATGGCGTACTGCAGCGCGGCGAATGCGAGCACGGACGCCACCAGCACGACGGACATGACGGGGACCAGCGAGTCGGAGCGCCCCGCACGCCCGCCCGCGCCGCCGCCGCCGGCCGCACGACGCCTCATCCGGCACCGTCACACACGCACGCACGCACGCACGCACGCACGCACGCGCACACGCCCGGGCGCCGCGGCGCCACGCGAGCCCAGTACACGCGATGTGCGCGACGCCTGGCGTCCCGACGACCCGACCGCAGTGCTTCTGCTGGACGACTGGTCATCGGGGGACATCGGCGCTGGCCAGACCGGCCAGCCCGCAGCCCGGCGTGGCGTGGCGTGGCGTGGCGTGGCGTGGTGAGCGCTGCGCACGCCAGGCCTGCCTGCTATCGGGCCGGGCGGGGCCGGGCGGGGCCAGGCGGGGCCGGGCGGGGCTGGGCAGACACGTGGGGGCGTGCCGTGCCGTGCCGTGCGTGGCGTGGAGCCGCTCGGAAACATTCCGCACTTCCGATGGCGAGGCAAAGCGCCGTGAAATTGCCTCCCCGAGAGTCTTATGTGCGAGCAGGGGCGAGGGGGCGGGGGGCACGCTCCGGGGGGCCCTGGGCGCCGCGGGCAGCCCCGCCGCACGCCCTGCACGCGGTATAGGGCCCCGTACAGGACCCGGCGGCGGCGGCGGTGGGGCTGACCAACCCGCCCTGCATAAGTGATGCGGGTGCGCAGCGCAGAGCAGCGCGCGAGCCGTACCCCACCCCGCGGCGACCCTCGGGGGCGGGGGCGGGGGCGGGGGCGGGGCGGGGGCGGCCGTGCTGGCGGCGACCAGAGGCTGTCCTGTCGCGGGGGCGGCCTGTGTAGAGCACGCCGCTGGCGTCTGTCGTTAATGAATGGACCGGACCCTCTGCTGGCGCGGGGGGGAACGCCCCTGCTGCGGCGACGCACTCCGTTCCGCTGTACCCCGCCCCGCCCCGCCCCGCCCCGCCACACCACACCCCGCCCTGCCCCGCCCCACCGCTGCTGTTGGCATCGCTGTCCGCCGCGGTGCTGGAAACAAACGCAAAGCGGAAGCAAGCTGCTCATCAATCGTTGTATCGACCGGACGACAGCGCTGGCGGGGCGGGCGGGCGGCCCTGACGGGACGGGCAGGGGCCCTGCTGGTGCTGGCAGCCCCCGCCGCTTCCGCCGCCCCCGCCGCCCCCGCCGCCCCCGCGGCGCTGGCACGCGGCCGGACAAAAGCCCAGAGAGCGGGGAGACCTGTGACGGCGGGGCGGGGGCGAAGAGGAGTGGGCGCCAGGAGGACAACCCGGGAGAGGAGGTAGGCGAGGCGGTCGCGGTCGCTCCTGAGCCCCTACAAAGTGGCCGCGATACACATCAGGACGCCGTCAGGCCGCGTCACCAGGGTGATCCCCGCCCCGCCGCCCGATACACCCACGTCATCCACGACCGCGAGCGGGCCGTGCCACACCGGCACTGATAGCCTCTCCACGTGAGGGGGGGGGGGGTGCCGCCCGCGGGTTGATCCGGGGAGGATTTGGGCTTGGGCGCGCAGCCTGAGCGCCCCGCCCCGCCCCGCCCCGCCCCGCCCCGCCCCGCCCCGCCCCGCCCGCTGCATTATGAAGACGTGTGACGCCGTGGGGGGACATTACGGCCCATACGGCCGGAGGGGAGGACTGCCCCCCCCCCCTCCTGCACCCCCGAGACACCGCCGGGGTCGGGGCACGCCCCCCTCCAGGCAGGTTCGGCCGGAGAACTTTCTCCTTTACCCCTCCACCGCGGAGGGGGCGGGGCGGGGCGGGGCGGGCCCCGTGCGTGATAAGGCTGCTGCTGCTGCTGCAGTGTCGGCACCGACAACACGGCTCGGCGCGGTGCACCTCGAGCTCTCCTTGTGTTTTCACTTCTTTATTTCCCCGCTCGGCTGCGGAGCGGGGCGGGGCGGGGCGGGGCGGGGCGGGGCGGGGCGGGGCGGGGCGGGGCAGGGCGGGGCGGGGCAGGGCGGGGCGGGGCGGCCGGTGACACATATTTCCCCGTGACTGGCGAAACGGCGCGACCTGATCGAATTCACCTCGCGGGCGCGAAGGAGTAAGGGGGAGGGTATGGGGGGGGGGGGGGGGTAGGAGTCCGCGGACTCGCGGCGCGGCGGCAATGTGACGAATTATGATCGATTGGCAATATTGCGTGACCCGGGGCGTGAGCCTGCCCTGCCTGTGGTATCTGTTTGCCGGGCCGGGCCGGGCCGGGCTAGTAGTAAAACCGGGATATAGGGGAAAAGGTAAAGGGGGGGGGGGGCACGGGTCGGCGAGGCAAAGGGCTACGCAACGCGCCCTCGCGGCTACGGCGGACTATTTTTGGAGCACGCCGATAAAGTTGCGCACCTTCTACGTCAGAACGAATTTTTTCTCTTTACAAAGTGACCTGGTGAAAGAAATAGTGGGTTTCATCCCATATCGCCGGTATATCCTTCTGGCTCGTGCGAGGGAGAAACTGCGAGATGATGCGTATGTTTGTTTTTTTGTTGCTTTTTCATTTCTTTTTTTTGGCAGTGCAGCACTTTGACCCTCGCAGGCCAGTGCATGCGCTGCGCTTGGCGTGGGGTCCGGGGAATGGCTTGTGCCCGACTTAACTTGGTGGAAACAGGAGGATGAGATGGGGGGGGGAGGTGTAGGGGGGGAGGAGGTGTAGGGGGTATGGCATCGAGAAAGCAACAAAAGTGATCGTGTGGAAGTGGAAGGGCGCGGGCGGGAGAGAGGTGAGGGGGGGGGGAGAAGAGGGCAGCACACTCAAGTGCAACACAGCACGATCTGCAGACACGAAAGTCTCGGACGAGAGAGAGAGCGAGAGAGAGAGGGAGAGAGAGAGAGAGAGAGAGAGAGAGAGAGAGAGAGAGAGAGAGAGAGAGAGAGAGAGAGAGAGAGAGAGAGGGGGCGAGAGACCGCAATTCGTTTTATTATTCCTTGATGCCGGATCGATTCGTCGGCACAACGCAATACGACACGCCTCACGCGGCGCCCCGCTGCCGGGTCTCGTATTGAATATAAATGAATGAATAAGAGTTTAGTGAGCACTCGCAGCTGTCTTTTGGCGCGCGGCGCGCGGGGCCAAAGAGAAAAAGGGACGCCCCAATGTTTCTTTTAATACCCAACGTTACATGTTTTACACTCGCCACTGACTCCTGTCATTCTTCTCACGCGGTATGAAAAATTAAAGGCAGACTGGTCCATGCATTTTACAGAGTTTCCAACCGGCTGCTGCAGCGGCAGACAGTGGTCAGCACCCCACCTCACCCCGCTCCGCCCCGCCGCGCTCTTGACCGCCTTCACTTCACTTCCCGAACTGAGCGGCGAGCGCAACCCCGGGGCGGGGCGGGGCGGGGCGGGCGGGGCGGGGCGGGGCTTCCCTGCCCTCCTGCCGCCAGCAGCTTGGAAGCCTCGGGCCTCAGGCCGCGGGGCGGGGCCAGGCCAAGCGGGCGGAAACGTAATACCTGCTCGAGCCAATTGCCCTGAGCCCCTCGAAGCAACACGTGTAGGGGGCGCGAGTTTGTGTTGGAAAAGGCAAACTTACACCTTAAACCCCTTTTTTGAGGCTAAATAAATACTGGAGTACTCGCGTGCGATTCTTTAAATAATCCCATATATCTAGATGCTTGTATGTACATCCAGGGTATGGTTGGTTTACTTCGCGGAAGTTCTTTTGCGGACTGAGTGGCAACGGTTTAACCTGGGCGGGCGTGGGATGGCGGGGCGGGGGCCGATTTGGCTGGCGGGAAGAAAGAAATTTAAAGCTCGGGTCATGACGATGGGCTGTTTGTGCAGCGAGGCTGCGCAGAGCGGCGCGGGCCCAGCCCAGCGGGGGATAAACTCCCGCGGGGTAAATAAACACAAAGGTACGCCGCGTGTAGGGACCGGCCGTAAACCCCCGTCATTATTCAGGCCCGGTGCCGTGCCGTGTTGCACCGCCCGGCCCGCCCGGCCCGCGGCACACCTACTCAACCCTTACGCATGCCTTGGAGCATGTGTAGTACGTCATAGGGCAGCTTTATGGGTCGTATTCCGGGAGGGAAACAAAAATATCGCACTACTCATCTTTTCATTTTCTATTTCAGCATATCGCCATTAGTTCATACGCCCTGGCGCTCGACCGTCACGTCCTTGAGTCGCTGAAAGCCAGGAGGCGCTGCCTCTGCCAATCCCTGATGGCGCGGCGGGGCGTGGCGTGGCGGGGCGGGGCGGGGCGGGGCGCGGCGGGGCGGGGCGGGGCGGGGCGGGGCGGGGCGTGGCGTGAGGGACGCTAATAGGCGGCACGCCGGGGACAGAGTTGACCGTAACAGTCCGTAAACGCAGGGCAATTTGTTGAGTCCGCATGCGCGGCGCCGGGCCGTGACGCCCGCCCGCTTCCGGTCGCACCGGAAACCAACCACTTCCGGTCCGGTTCCGGACACGACGCGCCTATAACGCGGTGAAGAGGGGGTGAGTGAGTACAGGAGGGTATCGCCGCCGCTAGCCGAGCGTGAGCGTGAAGCGAGGAGGCGTGGGAAACAGACAGACAGACAGACAGACAGACAGACGGGCAGACTGGACGCAGTGACAGGAAGCAGAGCGATGGTGGAGCCTGCACGTGAAAACAATATCTCGTATTTGCGTCACGCGGCAGGGAGGGGTGGGGGAAATAGTATCGTTATGCAGCAAGCGAAAAGGGGAGGAGAGGGGGAGGGGGAGAGGTGCAAGGCCGCCCGCTCAGCTACGATTGTAATGGACAAACAGAACTGACAGAGTATGAGAGAGGGAGGGGGATGGGGGCGAGTGCAGTGTTCCGGATCCGCCAGCTGCTGCCGGGGGCGGGGCGGGGCGGGGCGGGGCGGGGCGGGGCGGGGCGGGGCGGGGCGGGCCGTGTGGCGGAACCAAGCGCTACTTATAGGCCGAGAGTTGGCGAGGCCGCGAAACTTGGCTGTAATTGCGCGGGAGGGGGGAGGGGGCTAAAGGGTGTGAGCGGCGCAGAGCACAGAGTGGCGGGCACAGAAAAACAAACGACACACGTTAGATCCATGGGGTTTTGGGGGACATACAACAGCAGACCACATGGACAATATATAGTGATTACGACCGGGTTTTTAAAAAAGTCGTGGCTATGACAAATCAGCCTGAACTCCCCTGCAGTCGACACACTAACCCTTTTGTACGCGGAAGGCTTGACAAACTACACGATCAATTTTTCTCACAACTTTTTGTGCGTTGATTTGCACGACTTTGTGCAGACCTCTGCACCGGGTGTTTCTTTGAATGCGTAACAGTGTTGCGGGATTGCATACTCTCCAGCGCAGCAGGGGCCATGGCGCCTTACGGGCGAATGGGGTAGGCAAACCCGCAACACTTTTACGCATTCAAAGAAACAGCTGGTACGAAGTCAGGCATTTTTCCGTGTGAAACGAATTGAATGTTAGGACGTAGGTCACAAGCGCTACAGCTCGCTAACGCGACAGCTCGCTAACGCTACGGGTCGCAAGCGCTACGAGTCGCAAGCGCTACAGCTCGGTAGCGCTACGGGTCACAAGCGCTACAGCGAGAAACCGCGCGTTAGGCGGAGCCGAGCAGAGCCGAGCTAAACCTTGAAAATTACGCACGTGGCGTGAAAACATGGAAAATTTTTGCGACAGTAAACCTCCCGAAGGAGGTTGCGGTTCCCGCCAGGCACAGGGCTTTTACCCCCGTGGCAGCCAACAACTTCGGTGTTCTTATGGGAACCGGTGCTTTCTCTGGCATGCGATCCTGTCGCGCAATTCGACAGATTTGATCCCCGTACTGTCAGATTTAGTCGTACGGTGGTTAACCGAACTGCCCTGTCCCCAGAGCATGGAATAGCTATTTTTGGAGCCAGATTCTAGGACTTATGACCCCACGACCGACCACCAGTCGTGGGCATGGGACGGAACTTCCTGGCAACCTCGCCTGTCGCTACCAGTGAAAGAACCTACCTGGGTTTAAAATCCAGGCCCCATGTGCCGAGTCTCACAGACCCCCCACGGCTTTCGCGGCACCACTAGACCACTAGACCGTCGGCTATTCCACGAGGGAGCTTTCGGCTCGATTTGAAATGGGGGGCTTGAATTCCACTCTCCAAATTGTTGTCCTCAGAAAATTAAATGTTTCGGTAAGATTCGAACCTCCGTCCTGCGACTCTCCGCGCGGACACTATGCCGGCACGGCGACGCCACGGTACCAGATGCCGGACCACTAGGAGTCATGCCGCGCGAGAAGCCACAGTCACCGAAGAAACGAACCCGGTGTCATGAGTGCGCCTGCTCTCCGGTCAGCCGCGTAGCGTCATTGGTATCGTCGCTGCTCATAGCACTGGGCGGGAAGTGGTTCAAAAACCGCGTAAGTTTTTTTTCTTTTTATTATTTTTTTTTGTTCGGACCAAGTGCTCTTTCCAGCTATACCGTCTTTGTGACTTGGGCAACTGCAAAAAAGGCACTGTAGCGACAGCGGGTTGCCAGGAAGTTCCGTCCCATGCCCACGACTGGTGGTCGGTCGTGGGGTCATAAGTCCTAGAATCTGGCTCCAAAAATAGCTATTCCATGCTCTGGGGACAGGGCAGTTCAGTTAACCACCGTACGACTAAATCTGACAGTACGGGGATCAAATCTGTCGAATTGCGCGACAGGATCGCGGCCAGAAAAGCACCGGTTCCTGCCATAAGAACACCGAAGTAGTTGGCTGCCACGGGGTAAAAGCCCTGTGCCTGGCGGGAACCGCAACCTCCTTCGGGAGGTTTACTGTCGCAAAATTTTCCATGTTTTCACGCCACGTGCGTAATTTTTCAGGTTTAGCTCGGCTCTGCTCGGCTCCGCCTAACGCGCGGTTTCTCGCTGTAGCGCTTGTGACCCGTAGCGCTACCGAGCTGTAGCGCTTGTGACTCGTAGCGCTTGCGACCCGTAGCGTTAGCGAGCTGTAGCGCTTGTGACCGGTAGTGGTTGTGATCTGTAGCGCTTGCGAGCCACTCCTGAATGTTACACTACTCTATACAAACGTCTGCACAAAGACACATAAATACAGTTAGAGTGGAGATAAAGATAAACACTGTTAAAAGTCGTGGTCGGTCTGCGCGCGCTTCGTGTGTATACAACGTGAGCGTGACCGTCTCGGGGGCATTTCTGGGGGTGAGGGTGGGGGGGATGGGGGGTAGAGATGAGGGGTAAGGGTGGGGGTGGGTAGCACAGAGCACACCGCAAGGGTCTCCATAAAGGATTTCAGGTCCGACAGTAAAAAGGGAGAGGGCTTGCAAGGGACGGAGGAGGGGAGCTCGGTGAAAGGGGGGGGGGGGGGACGGCGGTGGTCAGGGCGCAAGGAACGGGGGCAAGGATTTCGGGAGTGAGGGTGAGACGGAGTCTCTTTCCTAAAAAGTCGATCGTTATTCTTACCGCAGGGGCGTAAATATCAAAA